>OZ020121.1:4550998-6950998 GCA_963971155.1 Anthrax anthrax | reverse complement strand
TGAACCATCAGTAACTGAAAAATTGGTTTAGTCCATGTCAAAGAGGTTAAAGGCTGTTATAAAAGCCCACAGTGGGCATACAAAATACTAATTTAAAGTAATCATTAAAATATTTTTAAAATTAATTAAACTGTACGAAGACTTATGAATGTAAATGTTTGATATAATTTCGGTTTACTACTCATAAATATCACGAATATTGATGACGAATGAAGTTCGGATTTGTGAAAGTTTCAATTAAATACATTTCCTATATTAAAAGTTATAGACTAAAAACCATTTTTTTATAGGTGTATGATTACTTGTGTTGGTGAAGCTGTATGTACATATATATTTTTTTCGCTAAACAAAAAAAAAATTAAAAAAAAAGTAATCTTTTAAACACATTTTTATGTACCTAATGAATTTATTTTAGTTGTGCGTTCTTGTGTCTTTTTTAATTTTTGTACTTTTATTAAAAACGACTTCAAATAATTTTAAAATAAAATTAATATTCTGGAACAAACATCGTTTTAATATTTGAATTTTCGTTAAAACACTTTTAAATGTAATGAAAAAAAAGAACAAAAAATAAATGAAAATTATTTTTAAGAAACACAGAAAGCTATTATGAACAAAAGAAAAATTACAAAATGACGATGATAATGATAACGATAGTGATATGGATGATGATAATGATTAAAATTGCGTAAAATGTGTAAGAAAGTGTATAAATACATATTCTCACACCATCACATGATGTTTAGTAGTAGAAGCAAAACATATAAATCCAAAATTAAAATTAAAAAAAAAAGGCGGGAAAAATAAAATTACAAAAAGATTCAACTTTTTTTTTAGCCTTTCACAAAAACACAAAATATAATGTTTTAAGCTAAAAAAAATTTTTTTATATGTACCTAATTGTTTTTCAAATATTTTTGGTATTTACGAATGTACATATACATATACGTCCATATTTATATAATGCATGTATACATACATATACATATGTACATGTATACCAGTATTGTATATTTCAAAAATATTTATTTGCAGTTTAATTTTAAAAATTTATTGTTATCATAAAGATACATACATATGTATAAAATCCTCGACTTGCACTTTTTTACTTTTTTTTTTAAATTTTCTAACCATTTAATTTTTATCCGTCTAGAAATATAAACCTTTTTTTTAATAATTTTGTATAATTATTTATTCATTTACCTTTCTCTATTTACATAACTTTGCTTAAGATTTTAAAAACAAATTTTTAATTAACAAAATACATATTAATTAGAAAAAAAAAATATAAGGAAAATAATTGATGTATCGTTTTTATACATTTAACGTGTACATATATATACAGTATGTAAAATGTAATTATATACTTATGTATGTTCATATACATACATAATATGTACATACATTATGTGAGTTTTCAATATACATATGTACATATTCAAGTATATAAATTGGATCTAACATTGATTTGGATGATAACTATATTGTCTAATCCTGTTTCGATTTCATCAATCAATGTCTAAGTGATTCAAGTACATATGTAAAGTGTGCTTTCGTTTTTTAAAGATTTGCACAGTGTATCCCTAGAATAAATGTTCAAAAATTGTTTTAAATGTGTACGTACATATGGCATTGTACATATATGTAAGGTATAATTAACAATGTCTTTTAGACCATCTTATACTGTAAACTTCATTTGTACTGTAAATTGAAACTAAAACTTACATATTCCTAACATAATAAACATAAACAATAAAGTTGTTAACGTTTAAATTTTATTTCTGTTTTAAAATATCATGTGCGATTTAAAATGTTTTTCTACCAGAAATTTACTCTGGGACACCATGCATGTGTACATCACATATTCCGCAAAAATACATAAATATGTCTATGTTGCTTATGCTAATTCATCTACATATGTATGATATGATATAATTTTATATGTATGTATACACAAGTCTAGATTTATTTAATTCTCTGTACATATGTACATGTGTATATATATACTATATATGTAGGTGTATAATATACACATAAGTATACGTTTTTGCTTTTGAATACAAAAACTTGTATTTTAACGTACACAGATTTCTGCTATAATGCATAAATATATCTATCATTGTAATACATACATATACGTACGTATTAAAAAATACACATATTCTGAATTATCCTCATAGAAACGTCTTTCAAATTAATTGAATTCGATTATGTGATGGCTTCCACAATACGTATTTTACTTTTCTAACACACCTTATATTTCTTTACGTACACGTACACGCGTGTGTATGGAAATCAAGAAATGTATTTTATTTTTAATAAAGTAAAAAAACAAAAAAAAAAGGAATACATGCGATTGGTCTGTGTATGTACTATATATGTATATAAAACGTAAAGATGTGAAAATTTATATGCAAATATTTAACATCATCTAGACTTTGTGGATGATGTTAAAAGGTCATTGTACATGTGTATGTGAAAATTAAGTCTCAATTTTAATACTTGTATGATTATTATAAACCTATGATATTTGAAATGAATATTCGCGTAAAAACCGTTAATAGCTGACATACAAGGGCATACAATTATTATAAGTTTCGAATATATACACTTACATATGTACATATATATATGTACATTATATATATATATATATATACATATTAGTATGCGCATGTATATGTATACGAACACCATATTTCGTAACCTATAGATACATACGTTATATGAATTCCTCTTATGTACATATCTATGTGTAATAATAACAATGAAAAAAATCGACAAAAAATACAACTGTATCTAATGATCATAATCATGTTTAGTTGATTGATTACATCCTCAGGTGTAACATTTTCATAGAATTATTTTATTATACATATATTATACATACATATTATTAGGGTATACATATGTGTGGAGGAATATACCTAACATTTATGTAAACATTTGTAAAACTAACGTAGTAACTTGATATTGATTTTATATAATTCGTAGTAGGCTGATCTAAATTATAAAAAATGTCAGTTGAAGTTTGAATTTAAAATTGTAATGTTCTAAAAAAACTCCTTTAGAATAAATAAATATACATAATTCATATCAAAAAATAATAATATATGTTTTACTAGATAAATATAACATATCTATCCTACGTTTGTACAATTGAAATGCTCTAAAACATAAAGTAACAAAAAAAAATTTTTTTTCTATTTTTTGTGATAAAACATATTTTTATTTATTTATTTTTTTTTTTTTTTTAGTTTTAGTTTCTTTTTTGTCTTTTAAGTGATTTTAAGACCAGTTTATACGAAAGATTATTGTACATTTTATGAAATTAATTGTTATATTGACTCTAAAAAATTTATCATTTTGAATATTTTACATATGTACATACATACATGTACATACATACATATATTTTATTAGTTGTTCATTGAAAAAACGTTTAGCTTATTTTAAATAAGGAAAATTTAATTTTAAATTTTTGAAATTATTAAAAATTTTATTTTAATTGTATTTTTTTGTATAATAAAATTAAGTTTAAAAGATTTTAATAGAAGTGCATATATGTATGAATAAAATGCAGTTTTTTTAAAATTATAATGTATTGTTGTGATTGTGTCGTTTTTACACTATCATGTTATATTTACTACATGTTGAGTAATAGATGCTTTAAGGTAATTTTAACATTTACGCATGTATAAAAATATAAAAAATTAGTATGTACATATGTATATATATATTTGTACTTATATTTTGTATATTACATACATATTTTTTTTATTATATAATATATTTAATATTTTCCGAAATACATACTACAACAAAAAGGAAAAAAATAGTGTATTGCATATACACTTTTTGCATGCATACTTATGTTTGTAAAATATTTAAGGTATTTATCTTTATAAATAAATAGATAAAAAAAAATCTACAAATATGTAATACATGTATATGTATAATATATACATATTTCACATGCAAATAGAATGCATGTGTGTAGAAAATGAATAAAAAGAATTATGCCAAAAAACAACAGATTTTCTTAAGAATAATGTGTATATGCACCTACCTATAATATATGTATGTAATATGCATATACATATCTACATTTAATCCATTCATACGTTCATAACGATACATATATATATACATATGTACATATGTATCTATCTATGTATGTATGCATTAGAAAAAATTTTCACTAAAGAAAAATTTCTAGAGCAGATTCACCTTTGGTTATATGTATATTTAGCCTTTTGTTTGAAAAGATGGATATAAAAGAGGTGAAAAATATACAAAAAAAAAAAAAAACAAGTAATAAAAGTAAAAGAAAAGGATTAAATAAAGACTGTATGGAAAAATCATATAGTGTTTCAAATATAATGCATGTAATATAGAAATGTACGTATGTGTGTTTGTGTTACGTTTATGTGTATCAAGATTTAAGTTACTGACTGTATTTTATTGTAAAAGAACATATATTTATATATACCCAAAAGTATACATAAAAGTGTATAAAGCCACATGTGCACACAAATATATATACATACATTTGTAAAATTGTACTATATTGAAAAACATATTATATTTTCTTTATGTATTTCAGAGCATCAACGTATAAAAATTCTTTTTATAATACCTACAGTCACACATTTATACATATTTTGTACATACATCCATAAAAATAAAATAATAATAAAAAAAAGAAAAACACAAAGACAAGAAAAAGATTAAATAAAAAGACGAATTTTTTCCTCTTTTCTTGATAAAGTTAGAAAAGTGGTAATGCTTTCTTTTCCTATTTTTTCTTTTTCTTGATTTTGGAAAAAAAGAATTTGTTTTTTCTTGTCTATTTTATTTTTCTTTTCCTGAACAAAATAGATACACAATACACAAGATAAGTATAATTTTTTCCAAAATTATTTTTTAGTGAATTATCAAACAAAATATTTTCTTTTTCTTTTGTGTCAAAAAGGCAAATGTACCTAAATTTGAATGCATACGTGTATATATTTTAATAGAACATCAATGTGTATATAAATATATGTATGTGTATGTTTACAAAGTATATTTCTTTTTGAAAACTTACAATCTTTCTATTGTCATCGAATAAAAAAAAAATATATATATTTTCCTTTATTCAAATCATTTTTGAAAAACAAAAAAAAATTATTGAATTTTGTACAGAATATAAAGAAGAATTGAAATAAAAATGAAAATATGTACGTACATGTAATAAAATTCAATGAATAAATAATTGAATAAAGGAACTTAACGTTTAAATGGGTTATATATATGTACATACATAATGTACGCTTCATGTCTTTCCAGTATCTCCAGACATGTATGTACATTTTCATAAGTGGATAATTATGAAAATTAATAGCTTATTTGATTAGATGTGAATAATATTTGGTTTTGATTTCTTTAAAAATTTTTCAAAATTAAAAATTATTTGAATAATTAAATTAATTTAATGCAATTAGATTATACTTGACTACATACATACATATGTAAGGAGATTTTTGGTAATATTGCATAAAATACATAAATGAATAATACATGATAGTACGTATAGTATGAAAATTTAATACAAATAGTTCTCACAATATATATGTATATGTATATGTACATACATACCACATAATATGTTCAACATACATTTAGTAATCAGGTAAATTATACCTAAAATTTATGTAATAACCACGATATATCTGTATCGATTGTACAATATATCTGTGACCATCATATTTATAAATATCTATTCAATTTGAATTTTAATTCATCAGTTAAAATTCATATACATATCCGAAAGTAATTATTTAGAATAATTAAATAGAAAATCTTAGTATCTCTTACTAAATATAATTGATATAATATACTTGAATATGTATGTATGTATATATGTACATATGCATACACTATATATGTTTACATATAATTATTATTTTGCTAGAATTGTGTATTTATACGTTAATGCACATTCATAAATAGACAAACAATTATTAGTAGTGAATGTAATTTATTCACTACTATTCAAATTCTAAAATAAAAGTTTTTGTATCATTTTCATATAATAACAGAGACAATACATACATAAAATCGTCTATGCAATTAAGTTCGGGTTAAAAATAAAATGATAATATCAACTATTACACAGTTACACAGATATTATCTTAAATGATGTATGTACTATTGTACATTATATGCTTCATACAAGTATTTAATTAATGACCGCGTATTAAATTATCAAAATTTAAACAAATAATGAAACAAAATAAAACTTTTTACCATATTCTGTAATACAATTCGTATTGTATTTTCATATGAATTGAATTTGATTACATTTACGTAGATTAACAAGTACTGTAATTGTACAACTTAAAAGAACTGCAGTTAAATATATTAAAAAACTTAATGATAAAATTCCTAACAGATAAATACATCTCATAAAATTTGAAATATCTACATAAGTATGCATATGTAAATATGTGTGTATATGTATACATACATACATATGTGTATGTGTACATATATGAACATGAATGCAGATAAAATAAAATACAAAGTGAATAAGTAACAAAAATAAAAGACAAATTCCAGTTGTTTAATTTTATTATATTTAATTAGAAAACTAGAGATGTCTTTATAGATCTTCATATGAAGAAGATTAAGAAAAATATATCCGTGCAAAGCTATAATACATGATAACAATGCATCTACATAAAATGTTTTTAGTTATGCATAAAGATTGACTAATGTAATGTAGTCAATGAGAGTAAAAAGAGGAAAAACAAAAGTTGATGAAAATATTTCCCAGTATATATTTCCATTTTCCCCTTATTTTCCCATTATTTTATTTATATTTTCTCTTTCTTGTGTATCATACCGTATGTATCATTCTCCTACAAAATATAATGTGTCGTTTATATTTAGACATTGTTGTTGCATTTTTCATTGTGCTATCATGGAATATTATGGTAATAATATGTATGTATGTACATATATGTGGCATATTTCATTCATTTCATTTTTAAACTTCAAAATGCTTTTGATAGATTGGAAACTGACATGCGTATGGAATATATTTTGTCCGGGTTCTAACAGTTTTTATATTAGGAGTATATTTTATTAAATGTATATATTCATATATGACACACACACACTATAATAGAGTGTACACATGCATGTACTTTAAATGGTATGTAATATAGACATGTATAACTATATATATATGTTTCCATTTCATTCATTTTCATATTTTAACCATATACATACATATATAAAACGTGTAACAGCACTTTTAAATACTACATATCAAAGTGAAAATCACATAATACTTAAGATCCTTGTGGAATTGTAACATGATACTTAACTGCATATTAGAAAATATAATAAATTTCGTATTAAATATCTGTCCATTTATTATTTATATGCAGATATACGTTTAACGATATATATGTAGATAACGATATATGTATACCTATATAGATATGTACATACATATATGTATGTATGTGTTGAAAATATATAAATGTACAAAATGCAATATTAGAGAGCTTATACGAGTGTGTAAAGATAATATTGATGTAAAGTTATTAGTTTTTATGCATAGATGTATAGGTATATAAAGTATTTTACAATTTACAAGAACAAAATTTTTAAAGTTTATATGTATTACACACATATTCTTTAAATATGCATATTCTAAGATATATACATCTCTATTTATATGCATTCAGATTTAAAACATATATATATGTATATATATATATATATATATATATATGTATGTGAATAACAGTGTAACCACATACAATTTTCATTCAGATTTATAATCGAATTATTTATTGATTTGAATTTGTGTTGAATAATATGGTTCACCGATTTTAACTATTATATACACTTACAATATTAACTATATCGTTAAAGTATTTTCTTCTTTTTTTATTTTATTTTTATTCTGTTGAGTTACGTACATAAATACTAACATTTTTTTTTATCTTCTATTATTTTCATAAAACACCTGTACATACATTCAAGCATCTATTTTACCACATACATATGTACGTATGTATATATTTATAATTTTGCAATTAATTGAAATAATAACCAATTAAATGTTATAAACTAAGTACATATAGTAATTAATAAAGTATATAAGTACTTTAATTTAATTAAAGTAATATGCATTCAAATTTTATGCCATTATTGGTACATACATACAAATTTTATTAGCTAATTTATTAATTTATATTTTCGTGTAAAAGAAGTGAATTGGGAATTTAAAAAATTTCTAATCATAGAAAAAAAGCAGGAAAACAGGAAAATGTTTTGAGAAACTAAATTTAGGTTTTTTTTTTGTTTTAAAATTTTATTTTTATTTTTTATGTTCATGATTTTAAATCTTTATCGTTCAAAGACCTATATGCCATAGGAATTCCAATTTATTTTTTGAATTGTATTAAATGAAATTAATAACTAAGTAAATTTGTATATACGAGTACATGAATAAACATAACAGAAAAATCATTTTCATTATATACATATGTATGTATATGTCCATACATTTACGCAGATAGATGTAAGTATTAATACCTACATATGTGAAAATATTTCATGCATTAATTTGTAAAAAAACAAAAAAATAAAACAAAAGATATTTGTTGTTGTTACAACATTTCATTCGTTTATTCCTGTTTTTTAGGTTGAGAAAAGAATTGAAAAGTAAATTCAATTGTTAAGCAAGCAAATACATATATATGTAGGTATGCATATTTAAATGTACATATATGAACGTATATACATATATGACCTATTTTACTGTAATATATGTAGGTATGTATATTTGATACACATACATACATTTCAATCTATGTACAATGACATACATATATGTATGTATATGTACCTATGTGTACAAATATGTGTAATGCACTTCCATACACACATACATATATATGTTCATATGCATATAAAAGCAAGTGCATGCAAATAGATTTACATACTTTAAATATGTTTCTTATCAACAAGTATACTCTTTTGTTCATAAAAATTTTTTCCTGTTCAAGTTTTGTATTTAATTGTTTGAAAAAAAAAAGTGATATTTTGCCTTTTTTTCAAAATATATACATAGTTTATAAATATTTAAATTTAAGCATATTTAATAGAAATAAAACCAACATAAAACAAAATTTTTATTTAGTTATTTACTAATTAAAAAGTTTAATATTTACGACATAACGTATGCATATATTAAATGTTAGAAAAATAAAAATTTGCAAAATCAACTCAAATTACTAAACTTTGTATACATACGATGTAAAAATACGTAATATGATGTGAGTTCAATGACATACATATCACAATAAAAATGTATATGTATTCATATAATATTGTACATTTGATATACAATATGTATATAAACAGAATAACATATATGTACGTATATATGTACTTATAGTAACTTGAATAAATAGAATAAATAGAAGTAATGAAAAATTATATACATTATAACATTTACGTATATACATATATGTACGTATGTACATACATATGCACATACAATGCATTCGAAAGATAAAAATAAAATTACAAATTACATGTTTTAATGAAAAATTTAACAGGTAAACTGAAATCACGATCAATAAACATTTTGTAAAATTACATTAAATTATATTTACAAAAAAAATCACAAAATAACATTCCTCTGAGAATGTATAATATACATAGGTATATAGGTGTATACATATGTATATGAAATATCAAATATAAAATATGTATATATTATAAATACGTACATACATAAATACATATATTTGATAAAAAAAATTATAACGTAATCTTCTCCCAAAAGCGATCGTTGATGAAAATACAAAAACATTTGAACAAAAACGTTTTATTTTTTCATTTATTATTAATTCAGTTTCAACATGTAGTATTTGGAACAAATTTCAAGTTAAATTATAATGTGCGAATCAAAAGACCCATAATTTTTCGTTACATACGTTAAATTAAAAAAAAAATATATTGAAAATTGAACTACACATTTCTACATAATATTACTCGTAGATAATACATACAGACATACATCCCCATTCCGTAAATAATAAATTTTTTTGTAACACAATATAAAACATATTCAAAATTTAAATCACATTATCATGTAAAATAAAAACTCGCTCATCAATTTTACTATGCAATTTTATAAAAACAGAAATATATTTTTGACTTTTTTACTTATTCACATAATTTTCTTGCTAAGTGGTGCTTAATACAACTTCAAAATTTTACTGTTCTTTTGATTTCTAAAATTAATTCATTAGCTTAATATTTGTTTTTAGTAAGAAAATTTTTTTGTTTTTTATTTTTGAAAATCACATAAAGTTAAAAAAATACATTACTTTGTTTTCGTTTTCGAAAGAAAAAAAAAATATTATTTTACCTTTTATTATTTAAATACTGAAATAAAATAATCATAAATTTTTGTTTTTTTGTCTTGAAAAAGTCTACTACCCATTTAACTTTTGTTCTTTTGTAAATCATAAATAATAAATTAAATGAATAAAAAATAAAAACAAAAAAGTTAATAAATACAAAAACCCCAAATATGAAGAATACAAAAGAACAAAAGTGTAAGATTTATGATTTTATCAAAATGCTAAGGAATTTAAAAAGGTATATAAATAAATATTACCATGGGGAAGGTGTAAAAAAATTATTAATCGGCTAAAAATATTAAAACAATTAACAAAAGAGAACAAAATGAATGAAATAACGAGTGTCAGGCGAGCAAAAAAAATTTTACTAAATTTAAAAAAAAAAAAAAAACCAATAATAAAAAATTGTAACTAGACAACAACATGGTACAACAAAAGAAAATGTTTTTTTTATTTTTATTTTATGGAATTCGTTATTGTTGCAACAATTTTCACATTATTAATTGATAGCATGATTTTCAAAATATGCACTCGTAATAATTACATAATTGCTCTATACAGAAGTTACAATAGAATAAAATACGTAAGATACATACAATAAATTTGATAAGGAAAGGAAGAATAAAAGAAAAACAAAAAAAAAAAAAAATTACAAAAAAAATTATTTGAAATCACGTAATTATGTATTTTACAATAGAAAATTTAAATTAAATAAATTATTCAAAATTTACAAAAGATTTCAATAAACTATTCAAAAAAGTCGATCGATATTTTCACATGAAAATGAAAACTCTATTTTATTTTTTAAATCATCGAATCGAATCGATATTAATTTCTTTTTCAATTTTATTATATACGTATCACATGTTATTATTAATCATAATAATTTTATATTATATCAGGATAACAAATATAAAATTAAAAAATGATTAAAAATAAAGAAAATTATTCTTTTTTTGCGTACATATACAAAGAAAAGTCATTAAAAATTAAAAAAGTTATAATAATAATAAAATAAAATAAAAATAAAAAATTAACAGAATTTGTAATTAACTTTTTTTAATTTTTTAATGCCTTGTCTTTAAATTATGTATATTAAACATAGAGAAAAAAAATCGTATTCTATACTTCATTTTATTAATTGTCTTTTAAATCGAGAGTTTGTAGAAATATCATTAGAGTGTATGAGAATTTTTTTTTATTAAAAGTAATTTTAGTAATAATAATAAGAACTTTTTAAATATCAAGAATAATAATATAAAAAGTATACACATGTATGTTGATAATACATGATGATATAACCATCACAAATGTTAATTAGAGTACAGTAATGAACTTGAGATGTCTTTAAATTTTATATGAACATTTATATCCCCATAACATTTTGTAAGGATATCCTGTTTTAACTGAACGTATAATGTATACACAACAAGTATGCATATAAACTTGTGTAGTATATAGACACGAGTCTTGCATTTGCATACAATATATGATAGACATACATAATAGATAAAATGTAACTTTACATGTTGATATATTTTATATGTACATGTACATATGTATTCGTGTATAAAAATACATTGATTAGTTTTATACTTGTAGTAAAAGAAATACATATGTTAGTAAATTTATAGCATGAACACAATACCGAATAATCATCGACGTAAACGAAATTCATCGATGAATTTCACTTTTTTGCTGAATGAAACACAATGCTATAGCCATTAGTAAATAATTAGTTTTAAGACTAAAAAAATTCTTTCAAACAAAATTAATTTTTTCCAAATTTTTGACAGAAGAAGTTTTCATCGTTTTGTCAGTATTGTATTTACACTGTTATGATTGCACGTATTTAATTATTTTTTGAACGTTTAATGAGATTTAAATTTTGTTTGAATTTTTAAACTATCAAATTAACTTTTCTTCATTCATTTCAGATGTACTGCATAGACTAATGTTTGTATGTATGTGTCTGACATTTAACATATACGTATATCACATGTAAACAAACAAACAAGTTCTGTAATTTACATATTTCCATATGACAATAAACTGAATCTTTACTATAAATATTTATAGTATAGGAAATATTTCACATTCGTTTTCTTCATGACTAATAACAAAATTTATAAGACAAAAAAAATATTTTTTTATTTATAAAAAAATTACAGAAGTATTAAAAATAAAGAAAAAAAACTTTTTAGGTGAGAAAATTTTTTCTAACTAGTCAAAATTTGTATTTAAATTAATTTAATTACGATCTGTTTTTTTTTTTTTTTTTTGTTAAAAATATATACATACATACATGTATGTATACAGATACACTAGTTCTCTTTTTGCCATTTTCATTTAATAAAAAACAATATTTTAATTTAAAAACCATCATTTGAAAATTTATTATATTAAAAGTAATTTCATTCTTTTTACGCTCATAATTCAAATTTAGACAAAATCCATTTTATGTATTCACACAATCACATATGTACGTGTGTACATTGTATATTTTTCATACAATTCCTTTCTAGCGTAATATAGGTGTACGTATATACATACATAATACGTACTTGTATATTTTTAACTTTCATCAGATGATGTAAATTAATGATCTAACATTCATTTACAAAACTAAAATCCATTCGACTTTATTCAATAGAAAAGATATTGGAATTAGATTTTATCAATTTTTCTTTATTTTTGCTGTATACAAACGATATATATATTTTTTTTAAATTTTCTGTTTTTATTCTAGTAATTTTATATAACATACATATATTGAGGTACCTTTATTGCACTTAGCGATATATATTTTACAATACAATAGGTAGGTGTATCAATACAGTATATGTAGGAGTATATACGAGTATGTATACATTTTCTTATACGGTTTTTTTCTATAATTCCTTTGCTTTAAAAAAAATGGGTTTCTTTCCATTTCTTTATTCTTTTTCAAATCCATTTTGCTTTCATGGTAACAAATAACGTTAAATTCGATTTTATGTACGAATACTTTCATACAAACATATTTGTAGGAGATCTTTTTTTTTCACTTTTTTTTAAACAAAAAAAAAGGAATTTTCAAAGTAGAATTTAATTTTATTTTTTGCGTAGAACCAAATTTTAAATGATTCGTTTTCATCTTGAAATTCTTATTTTTAAACAAAAATGGAATACATAAAATAAAATTATTTTTTTATTGAATAAATAGACAAAAATATTATTAGCAGAAAAATGATTTTTTTTTTTTTTTTCTATTTTTTTAATGATACACTCTCATATTTTAATTTCACTTTTACTCGTATAAAAAAATGAAAAACATGACAAAATGTTATTTTTTATAAAAAATAATATAAAAAATTCTGAAATATAGCATATTATTACATATATTTAATTTTATTCAATTAAATTTTTAAATATTAATTTTCCAAATTCTACGGTTTAGTATGACAACATCTTTTTACAGTTCAAATTAATTAAGTAATATTGATAAAATTTATTATGGTTATATGCTCGATATCTTTAAGGAAGAATTAATCTTGCTTACTTTAGCTAAAGACAAACATTTATAAAGGTATTGAATTAAATTTTCCTCTGAACTTAGAGCCTTATTATATGAAAACCGAAAGGTCTGTTTCAATTATGAAAAGGTTGTATGGGTATAGGTTTAAGTAGTCACAATAATCAAGATCAGATATCAGACAATTTTTAACTTTAATGGCCCCGCATTTAAAATTTCTGAGCTTTAATATAATAAACATTAATCATACTCGAAAACATTTTCAATTTTATTGAAAATTTACCATTTTTCGCGATGTGTTATCAATTTTTCACTTTAAAATGTTTTAAAAATCAAAATAAGATTTTTAAAAGTTTATTTGTAAATATTTGAAATTAAAATAAATATGTATATATATGTTTTTTAATTGCAAAATTATTGAAAAAGGATTTAGTATTATTTAGAAACTCGCAGATACATACATATATATAGATATTTTAAAGCAATCTTATAATTTTTCTTTATAAATATGTATATCAATAGGCAAACGAATAATATAATACGAGTATAGATTATGCTTGTGATTTTTTCTTTCATTTTTAAAACTTTTTTATTTTTACATAAAATAAATATTTTCTTTTGTAACAAGTACTGTAATTAAATTAATTTTTCATATAAAATAATGAATACAAAACTATAGACATAAGTTTTTTTATTTTATTTTAAATTTATTTTACATTTTTTGTTTTATTTTTTTTTATAAATTACCTAAAGTTTGCATTTTTATTGATTAATTAAAAAAGAAAAACGTAAATAAAAATGTTTACGTACTTTTTACACACTCATATTATACATATACGTAATATATGTATGTATTTATAAATAAAATAATAATGGATATCAATATCATTTATGAAAAAACGGATATTAAAAAAAATAAAAATAAAATACTGACGTAATAATAAAAATTTTAATGATAATAAAAATAAAGATAATGATAATGGTAACACTCATATACGATCATACATATACTATTATGTATGTATGTATTATGTAATTTAATTGTAATATAAAGCTGAATTCTTTTTAACTAAATAATAAGCATAACTTATATTATTTCAGATTAAATGTAATTACATGGACATATTAAATTATATGTACATATGTATACGTACTTTTTTTATATACAAATTTTGGACATAATTTCATATAATTATGTGCGTTTATGTAAGTGCATGTACTTATGAATCCTAGGCAATCTGTACGCGTGTACAATCATTTTTAATAATATTTCAATTACAAAATGAAATATTTTTATTGTATTGTATTTGTTTTTTTTTTATACAATTTTTTCATTTTGTTATTATTAATATACGTTATTATTGCTGTTATTATTAATATTATTATTATTATTATTATTATTGTTATTTTTAAATCATTTTTTTTAAATTGCTATGTACATACATACAATTCTATATTTTTACGGAAATTTAACTTGAAAAGCGATTTCATCGATTACATATACATAATATATGTATAATGTACAACTAGGTCGGATATTAAGAGATTTAATCGAACAGAAACGCAACAAATCCATATACAAGTATGTAACATAAATGTACACACATTATATAATATTTAATATGGTATAAATATATACATAGTGAAGTTGTAAGTGTTTGTAGTATAGAGTGTAAAAAAATAAACAATTTTACAGAGTACTTTAGTATACATATATGTATACATATATGTGATTGTATACACAAGCTATAATATGTATGTGTACATTTTTTTATAATGGTCAACAATAAGAATAATAATAATATACAAAATTCGTATCAAAAATAGAATCCTAGCAAGTATTCAAACAGTACTGTATAGCACATATACTTTGTATTTATTATATGAATGTATGTATGTTGTGTATATTTGAGTTCTGTAGTTCACATACCAATATCTCAAGGATTACATGCAATGGATTTTTATGTATTTTCCATTTTTATTGCTTTAAATTCAACATAAAATGTTTAATATTTAATTTATATAAATATAATATACATCAATTTGTATTTCGATACCATATTTATTTATTATTAAACTAATGTACAATTAAATATGATTTATTATTAAACATACATAATTATAATGTTTGAAATTGCCATGCATATATAAATATATAAACACATTGAATTTTGGCATTTTGAATAATATAAAAATAAAAAAATCGTTTAAACATGTAAAGAAAAATAAATTATGCTTACGAACAATTTTTATTTATTTGTTGATTTAAATATTAAAATATCTTAAATTATTTTGTTTTTTTTTACATATTTACTAAAAAAAAAACAAAAACACGTATATCACATCACGTTAGTATGAGTATCTATTTAATTTTCACACTTTATTAAATGTAAAATTATTTATGTGAAATTTTAAATTATTGTTAGATATTTAATTACCCATAAAATTAATACAATCACATTCAATTATAAACTATTATTCAAGGTAAATTATTAATCTATGAAAATAAAATCAAAATACAAAAAAAAAATTGTGTATATGTACATACATACATATGTATGAGGTTAATAAAAATCAATAATCAAATGTTTTTAAATATTAAAAATTAATTAAAACTATTATGCTTGCATGCATTATTATTGACAGTATTATTATTACAATAATGCTATCGTTATCATATATTTTCATATTATATTATCATTATGCTTATTTATATTCACACTTATATGTATGAGTATATGTACATGCAATATGCTCATGTAGATTTATTAGCTCATATTAAAGGCTATTATAAATGATTAGACTTTATACTGTGCAATAAATACGATCATATTATTATAATTTTATATGTATATACACGTATATGCACGTATATGCACATATTTAAAATATTAATAATAAATTTGAAATTTTTAATGAAAATCTCCAATTATATTGTATACATGTTTAAAAAATTTAAACAGTTTTATTTATTTTTTTCTTATGTTAACATTACATGTAGATTAGGTGCGTATATCATTTCAAGTAAAATTTACTTTATGTGAATACACATATTTTATGTACATCTTTTACATAATATACATATATATGTACGTATATATGTATATATGTATATTTGAATTATTTAATTAAATAATTTGAAAATTATTAATTATTTATACGCACACAAACATGTACATACATATGTATATAATAAATAAAATTTATTTTGTTTTTGTCTTTTGTTGAAATTTTGAGAATAACTTTTTAATGAAAAAGAAATGCTTTCTTTTTTGCTTTTCGGAGTTTTTTTTTTTTTTGTTAATTTTTTATTTTCTATTATTATTATTTTTTTCCTTTACGAATAATATAGAGTGATAATGTAATTTTGAAACTTTTAAATCTTTTAATGTACATACTATATTATGCATATGTATAATCTATAAATAAGTCTATTAATAAAGTACATCATCGAATGAAGGTGAAAAATCGAATCAACAAGTATACATACGTAATGTCTATGTGTGTATAAAATGTAATTTTGATAAGTACATATATATATACATATATATACTATAATAAAATAACGATTTATTTATAAATTCTACACACGTTAATGTCATCAAAATTTAAAGGTAAAAAATAAAAATAAAAAAAATAAAAAAAAAAAATTTAAAAAGAGTATTTTTTTCGTTATAATAAAGTATACAAGTAAATTATGGTACATTAGAAGTATAAAATATAAAAATGAACTTCAAGTGACTGACTTACTACTAGTAAAATATAAAAGAACAGGAAGTTTGAAAGATAATGTCGTTGTGTGTGTAATATAAATTGCATAAATATACGTATCATTTTTTTTTTTTTTTTAAGCAAAGGAAACCAAATCTTATTTTTGTATTTTATAAAAAAAAAAAAAATATCTTAATAGATAATCTTTCGAAGTAGTAAGTTTCAGATTTTTTTTTTTCTCTTCCTTAGTTTGGTTGGTGTTTTCCTTTTAAAAGTTTCCTTTTTTTTTCTTACAAGTATAAAAAGTTAAATAAGCTTTTACTTTTTATTCTTAATAACTTATTTTTTTTTTTTTTTTGTACTACATATTTGAATATTTTGTTATGCGGAAAAGGAAAAAAATAATTTTGCAGTTTATTATTATTCTATGTTATAAGTATTTATGTTTTTCAATTTTATTTTCATGTATTTGTTTGTTTGAAATTTTCAATTTAATAAAACTGAATTTGCATACATTGTATACATTATTACACTTTTAAAAAAAGATTTTAGAAAAATAAAAATTTAATCATTTTATAATTTAATCAATAAGAAAAAAAAACAAAAACCATATATTTTGTAACTAATTAAGAAAACAAAGAAAATTAGATAAAATTGAAAAAGAAATTTTGATTCGCAAAAAAAAAAAGGATGAAAATAATTCTTTGAAAAGGTTATAACACAAAAAATGGTAATTTATGTTATAATTAAAGTACAAAAACAAATCTAAACAATTAAAAGTAATAAATAAATACAAAATATTTCAAGGTATTTTAACTAATTAAAATTTAATATGTATGTACATGGATATTCGTCAAAAGAACATGAGAAAATATAATGATTTTAAAGTAGTACAAAAATTAAAAAAAATAAAAAAAATATAAAAAAGAATAAAAAAAAACAATAAAGGAAAATGAACTTAACTGATTTTATTTACATCCTTGTTTGTTTCATCTTATTAAATTTTATTATTTGTGTCTTCTGTTTATCTTTGTTTATTTACTTTTTCTTTTTATATTATTCGTTTTTTTTTATTCTTTTTTTTTTAAAGGCATATTTTTCTCATCAGCTTAGCACCTTTGCGTAATCATAATAAAATAATGAAAAAAAAAATTCTTTGTCTTATTATTCAAATAAGAATTTTGTATCGTGAATACACACAAAAATATTTCTAAATATTGTAATATAATGCCTATGTATGTGTATGTACATACATATACATATAAATAGATACAAATAATACACTTAATATGTATGTATAGGTTGAATGTTGTTTTTTGCGAGATCGTTTATTTTGTTTTATATATTATTTTATACATACATACTATATATACATATATTATTTTATACATACATATATACATATATATATATATACATATGTATGTATTTTATTTATTCTTATTGTTATTTGTTATTGTTTCTAATATTATCATGCCAAAGGCCTAAAAAGAAAAACAAATTTTATAAAATGCATAAATGTCTGTACAATGTGTATCTGTATAAATAAAACAAAATACAATGAAAACGAGGTAGAAAACAGTAAATTACTTTAAAGGTGTTTGTAAAAATTTTTAACTTTTTTTAATATAATGTACTATATGTATATATGTGTGTATGTTTGTATATCAAACAAGAAAATATGTGTGTATGTTGTATAAATTTATAAGTTTATTAAAAATAGGTGTATGTATGTGTACGTCCATACAATATAATCACTAAATATATATTTTCATTGTGTATACATATGGTTTATATACATATACATATGTACATATAATGTGTACACATGTATCTTCTTTTTTATTATGTCCTTAGGACTTAAAACAAAAAATAAGGCATCAAAATTCAGTTCATTCTGATTTAGGTATTAGAGTGTTATGTTCCAGTGTAGAAAATTTTAAGGCAAAATTTTCTCTTTTGTTTTTTTCTTAATTTAATTTTATTTGATTTTCCCATATTTTTTACATTTCGTACTTGTTGTTTTCGTTTTCCTTTTGTTTTTATTTTATCTTTTTTTTTTTATTTCTGTTTTTCCTCTCTTATTTTTCATTGCCTACAGCTTAAAAATATTTTATTGCAGAATCTTGTAGCTCTTTGCCAACAATAAATGTATAAAATATCCTTGTCCCTTAGAATTGAGGAATAAAATGTATAATGCATTTAAATTGAAAGAAAAATGAACGAGCTAAAAAAAAAACTACTTGAATTTTTCTTCTACTTGTGTTCCTTTCATTTCTTTTTTTTACTTTTTCTAATTTGTTTTTTTTTTTTATTATTATTTAATTCCTTTTATTTTTATTTGTTTTGTTTAAAATTTTTATTATTATTTTTTCCTGTTTTTAACTTACATTGTATTTGAAAGATAATTAACTAAAGTATGTGTCATCACATTGTCTATAGTAAAGAAAATAAAATGAAATTTATTACAATTATTTTAGTTTGAAATTTTAACAGTTTTGTTCTGTTACAAATACATACAACAAAAAATGCACATTAATATTGGATATTTGCGTATATACTTATATGTTTGATAGTGAAAATTGAAAATTGCGAATTTTTTGTTAAAACAAAAAATGAAAAAGAAAAAGTTTTAAAAAAATGAATAATTGTTTTTTTTTTCGAGAAAAGTTATTTGTTAGATTTTTTTTTTAAATCTTGGATTTCAATTTTGTTTACATGAGAATGTTTTTTTCATGTTCATACAATAGTTTATTTTTTTTGTTCTTTTTTTTTTGTGTTTTTAAATCTTCTTCTCCTAGAAAGACAAAAAGATATGTTGCATTTCAGGCTGAAAGCTTTTAAATTTATTAATGTCAAAATGATAAAATGATTAAAAGAATCAAGTTTGTGTATGTGTATTACAATAACTGTTATCAACTGTCACACATTAGGAATGCAAAAACCGCACGAAGTTTAAATAGATAATTTTTTAATTTGTTTTTTTAAAAAAAAAAAGAAGAAATAAAAAAATCATGTTTTGGCCTCCTATAGAGTTTGCTTCCAGTTACTTCCATTTACTTCTTTTTTATACAATTTTTTTTCAGTTTTTAATACATACATATATAATATTTTTAAAAACGTTATTAAAAAGTCATTTTACTTTTACTCTCCTTGCATTATTTAAGAATTTATTTCAATTAACAATTTTTAACTTAATAAAAGTTAATAAGAATTTGTGCTTGCGTACGTATCGTACATTTACACTGAATTTGTAATAAGAAGTGATAAAATAAATGATAAAAATATAATATACCCCAAATCTTTGCAAATAAACATCTAATTAGAATAATTTAATGTTATTCTATTTGTTAATTTATTCATTCACTTTCTATTCGTTCTTTTGCATAATGCATTGATATCATACATATTTGTCATTTTAATAACAAAATGTAATATGATTTTCATTTTTTATTTTTTTTTATATTTTAATATAGAGTAATATTTGTGTATACGACGGATTTATTATACTCTGGAAAATGTAGTAATAAAAAAATAAATGTATATTCATATATATTTGAGTCCTCATCTATTACTTCAAAAAAAAAAAGTAAATAAATGAATAAAAAATAATAAGTTTTCATAAATAAATGGAAATTAGCTTTTCATCAAATATTAAAATAATTATTCACATATACATAGAATAGAACTACAAATGCATATAATATTACATATACATTATCCATGATTTATAATATAGAAATAAAAACATTAAAACATAAACATGTACAAATGTATATAAATTGTTGTTTATAAATTTATTAATATAATTATTTTTGTCAATAAACTAACAATAGAAGATATTTATTTTCTCCTTTTCTTATTTTCATTCAATTTTTCAAATATGTATATGTGTATGAGTTTATGCTAAACAGAAATACATACATATATACTGTATAATTGTGTGCATAAAAATGAAATATGTATTTTATTTTGAAATATTTGGAAAAATTAAATATATCTATACATAAATACACGTACTGACATGACAGTTATGTAAATATCATTTATTTTTTGTATAAATTATTTGTGATTGCTCTGTGAATTTCTTGTTCTTTGAGTCCTTTTATTATTATCTATTTTCAGTATGTACATATATGTATATAAACAATCAATTTTTTTTCTTGTCCAAAAATATGAAAGATTTTAGTTTCATATATTTTTATATGATACATATATGTATGTACATATTTTTTTTTTTTTTTTTTTTCAATAAATACAAAAAACAGTTCATAGATTAAACAAAAGGGATAATACTTATTTAATATATTTTACTTAAAATTTTTCAAAATATACATGCATATGTAAAAACATGCATACACGCTTATATTTTACTCTTTGACTCTGTTGAATACTATATAGATACTTCACTCATTAATGTACATAATTTATTATGTATGTTGTTTGTATGCATGCATCATATGTTGTTTTTTTTCTCATGTCCTCATATTTATGAAAATATAATAAATAAACAAAAGAAAATATATTTACATTTTATACGCATATATAATATTTATAAATTTATTTATTTTTTTATAGTTTATTTTCCTTTGTCTTTTATAATATTCTATTTGATTTTGAACAAAGAGAGAGTAAAGAATATAAAAAATGAATGAAAATAAACAGAAAATGTTCATTTTTATATGGTTGATATATAATGCGTAAAAGTAAGTAAGTAATTTTTTTTAATGTACAATTTAAATTAAATTACATATGATAAATAATAATTTTTATGAATATATGCATGCATTAAACAATTTGCATTCAGAATTCGTCAATGCAATTTTTCATCTGAATAAATTAAAAATTGAATTTATATTGAATGAGATACAATAATGCAATGGAAAACAAAAGAATACATTTTTTTCATCCGTGTATATGTAGTCTTTTTGTACAAATAAATTTAAAATAAAGTAAAAGCAATAGTTAGTAATTTATTTATTTTGCATTAATTGAATTTTGTTATAAGGGTTCTTATTCATTATATTATTTCTTGTGGATTAAGATTATTTATCCATATAGCATAATTTTTCGGTTCTATGAATCTAACCATATAATATCTATATCTATATTATAAATATAGTGAAATCTAATATATTTTATAAAATTTCTTCTTCATTTTGATTTTACATACGTAATAAATGTATTTTGAAATCGATATTAATAAATGTACATAGATATAATCATTAAAAAAATAAATAAAAAACGAGTACGTAAATGTATACACTAAAATGTACGAAAATGATGTATGCACATACATACATATGTACCTATACATTGTTACTACTTAGTTTAATTTAAATCAAATATATATGCTTATAAATAAGCATCAGTGTATAAAGATAAACCTTTTATATGTATGTATGTATATTTGTATTTTGAAATCAATATATTATTCTGTAAAATATTTTTCAAGTATTTGTTTCAAAAATGATTTTTTATTTTGTTGTATATATACGTTTACTTATTTACCATTAGTAAAATAATACATAACATTTTTTAATCAATGAGCTGAACAGTTCAAACATTCCAAAATATAAACATAAAAAAAAAATGAAAACATAATAAAAAAAGAAAAAGAAAAGAATTTATACTACAACAAACAAATTTTCGCTTTTATTTTATATTTGTACAGGTTTTTGCTAAATTACCTATACATAATACCGTCGGAATTTAACCATAGCATACATCATATGTATGTATGTATGTATAATACCTACATAACATATGTATGTATTTTTGTTTTTTTCTCATTTTATGTAATGACATATAATAATTGCACATATTTTATCTTCATTCAAACATAACATAAAAACATAAAAACGACATAACACAACAAAAACAACAAATAAATGAATTTTGTTTATTGAATGTCAATTTATAGATACAATTGAAATCAATTTTTAAAGATTAACTGGAATTTACTTTTGATTGTACATAGTACTTACATATGTACTGATACAGAGATACATATAAATACATTCGTGCAATACAATACAATATGTAATAAAATAGGCCTTATACAACTTACGTATGCATATGTGAATACATTTCTACAAGTATATACATATGTACATATAGTATATACCTACATCGTTTGAAGTATACCTTTTATGATTATTTATTTTTTACTTTGTTTTTTGTTTTTTTTTTTGTTTCATTTTATGTTATGTGTATTTTTATGATCAATTTAAAAAAATATATAAAAATACTTATTTGGTTTTAAAATCAAATAAAAATCATTCAATTCCGAAGCTGTAACAGCAATTCCGATAAGATTGAAAACAATTGATATTTGTATATGTGGTAAAATTAAAATAAATTGAAAAACAAGGACATTTTCGTTTTGTAAATAGAAAATGTCCAAAATATAGTATGTTTCCAAATTAAATAATTTAATGAAAATAAATATAATGGCTCCATATCCTTATCATTATTTTAATTTGTGAAGAATTCTAACAAATTAAAATTTAAATTAAAAATAGTATTATTATGTATAGGTATCTCGTATATGTTCTAAAAATTATATTCATAATTATATGTACATATGTACATGCAAAATTAAAATAATTCATATTTACAAAATGTATGAAATTCAGTTGAATAAAAATTACTCATACAATATCTACATATTTACACCCACAAACGTACACGTGTGTTTGTTGTGATTTTGAGTACATTATTTTTAATCTTTTTGTATTAATTGTCTATTTTGTTTATATTTTGAACTGCAATACTCATATGGTCGATTAAAATCAATTTAATTAGTCTGAAAGGAACATATTTACACTCACTTAAAATCGATTGAATTGAAAGTTTTATATGCATACGTATGTATATATGTATGTATGTATATGTACGTGTACAGCGTAATATTCGTATGTACATACATATACTAGGTGTCTCTGCATAAATGTTACAAACCACACTTTACCACACTTTGTTTAAAATTCAGTCAGTTGATAACAAAAAATCATTTTAAATTTTCTCTCCTAAATTCAATTTTTTGAGATATAGAAGATGGTAAATTTCGAGCACCTTATTGGGCACCATCTTTCGAATTATCTTGTATACTCGATTTATGCTTATTAAATATTAAAACTGAAATACCTAGAGGCCTTTCTAACATAACTTGTTAAACTCAAAAATAATCGAAAATAATTTTTTTTTCTGGTCGACAATCATGTGTCCGAAAATTTAAATCACCTATACGTATTTTAAAAGGAATGAATTTTTGAGGAGTGAGGTTCAAAACGATTTTTTGCTACGAACAGTCTGAACATTAAAAAAATATAATTTGTGACATTTATTTTGGGATATTCTGTATGCATACATACATATGTACATACATATGTATATATGCATATGTACATTTTTATTTAATTAAATCGTACATCTGTCAGTTAACACAAATTAATCGCATTCATTAGTGAAAATCTACATGGACGTATTCAAATATGTTTATATGTATGTTAGCACATTTATACATATTTTATATGGAACGAGAACATTTACTAATACGAATGACATTTTCTATTATGTATAAACACAGTAACACTCGTTATGTTATTGTGCCTTGCATACGTTAAACCTTTTAAGGACATAAAGAATGGTGTTTTATACATATGTATGTATGTATATTTTTGTGTGAAAATTCTCTAATTATAGATACATGTATATATATTTGTATTTTTGATATATATGTACATACATGCATAAATGTATCGCTATTTTATAATAAAATCAATTGAAAACATAGAAACATCAATGAAATGTACTTGTTTACTTAGTTAAAGTCGAATAAATGAAATTTCTACTTTTTATTCGCATAGGTACATTATTTTATACGTTATTACATATGTATGTATGTATGTAAATTATTCGCTTGTATTCGAATTTTATCCTGATTTAGTGTGACAGGTGGTTGTCATTTACTTATGTTTATATATAAATATATGCATTTATTTAATACATTTTTTTTTATATTATCATTATATACCTGTACAAATATTATAGTTTGTTTACAAAATCATATTGTTTCACTTGTTGTTATTAAAATAATACATTTTATTACATAAAACATAATTATAAATACCTATAATTATTAAATAAAAATTATTTTTAAAATACGTTTCGAACAAAAAAAAAACTTAAATTTAACATTCATTACAATTGAATTAAAATAATAATCTAAAATAATTCCAAAAAAAAAAGTCAGTAGAAATAAAAAAATAAAAACTATGCAAATATTACGTAATACTTGGCCATATATAATTGTATACATAGATATCTATAACATGCTTGCCTCATTTTTATATTTTGTTTATAAATAATTTTTATTATTTTTTATTTTCCATACTTAAAATTCTCAATACCTACATACTATATCAATATATGTTTGTATTTATATGAATATGTAATATTACATCGAATTTCAACTATACGTGTGTTTTTCATATTTTTTTGTGCATATAAATATAATGTAATATTACAAAATTCATTTTAAAATATTTTTTTTATTATTAATCATTTGACCAAAACTCGATTTATGTTACAATTTTAATTTCCGCAAAAGTTATTGAAATGACTACATATTTTTTTAACACATTATTGTACCACATTCAAATAGAAGTATGTACATACATATGTATGAATATAATACACTATGGGTGTTAATTTCTTTAATAAACTATAATAAATATGTAAATACATACATATGTATACGTACGTTTTTCTAAATAAATACACATAAAATATTGTATGAAATAAAGTAAATCAAAATGAAAAAATAATAAATAATAAAAAGTGCAAAAATGAATTAAAAACAAAATTTCCATATTTTGTTTAAATAATGTTTGTAATTTTCACATTTAACCATTTTTTCTAAAATGAAATATGTACATATACTATGTTCATTAGGTTATTAAAATGAGCACAGAATAGTAATTTGCAATACATACATATGTATGTATGTAAATTTTCTTCGTGGTTCTACTAAATATCTATGTATATGTATAAAATTGTTTTTTTTCTTTTTTATTCAGTGTTAGCTTTAATTACAATTTCTTAATTATTATTGTATTCATTTTATTAAATTCTAAAATACATATACATATATATGTATGTACATGGTATGTACATATGTTGTACATGGTTGTACTCTGTTATTTGTAGATTTCAACTATTGGAGTGTTGTTAAAATTTATGATTTTCATTACATAAAAACCTTTATAATATGCACTGAGACAATACAATATAATATCAGGTGATATCCATTTAAGCACGTACGTACATACATGTACGTACATATACATGTTCGTATTGTGTAAATGATTTCATACATGTGAATGTTTAAAATTACTTTATTATAATTTTAAATCTGATTTTTTTTTTAATTTTTTGTTAATATTTGTCTACACACATACATACATATGTACATATATGTATAGCTCAGAGAATATTCATAAAAAAATAAACTGAAAAATACTTAATAGCATTAATAGTTACATAAAAGTAAAAGTTAAATTTTTCTCTAATAAATTTTAAAATATTATAATGATTACATATAAATTTGTAACTATTCGTATGCATTCGAATACGTCTGTATAAATTAATTTTGATTAATTTTTATAATACATCCCAACATTTTTCAACATTTAACCATTATAAATTTGGTGTATTTATTCGACATTTTGATTATTGGGTCCATATATACATAGGTAAATATGTATATGTAACATGTAAAATGTTTTTTTTTTTTTCATTTATGTATTCATATATGTAAGCTATGAACATATATTATTAAAATTTTTTAGGCTCCTTTATAATAAAATAGATTTAAAAAAGTAAAAAAGATATATTACATTATATCATGCATAAATGTGTATGTAAATGGACTATACACAATCTAATACGAGTATATGTATGTACATAGTAAAAATAACATTTGTATGAAAAATTAATGAAAATTTAATTAAACTATTTTGATTTTCAATACGATACACCTATGTTTCGTATATTTGTGAATTTTACGTTTTCTTTTTTTTAAATTCTATTTATTTATTTGCTATGAACACCAATAAAAAGGATTATGAATATAAGGAAAAACATTAAAAAATCATTAAAATTAAATAATGTGTTGTATGCAATATGCAATAAAAGAAAATACTTTTTTCATAAATTTAAAAACTTTTCATTATTATTTTAGCATAAAAAAGTAATTATAATGTATGTTCGTTTAGTAGTGATACGTACATACTTATGTACTTACAATGTAATACAATTCCATGCAAATTGCAAACATACGCATATTGTATAAATATATACATATACGTATGTACATGTTATTATATTATGGTTTTATACATGTATGTACATACATATATACAAAACGAATATGAAAAGAGGCATTTATTTTAATTATGTACATAATTCATTAATATCCTTGTGTTCATATTTCTAATACAAAATTTTAATTATAAAAAGAGTAAGCTAAAATAATAATAAAAATAATAATGTACACATGTATTCCATGTTATAGCATTTTTATAATGTAATGAATATGAACAAAGGAAAAAAAAATTAATTTTTTTGTTTTATTTTTCAGCTATCATTATTACCACTCTTAAAATTGTTTTATGATTTATTAATACTAACGTTTACATATTTTATTAATTATATGTACGTACATATATTTGTATATGTGTCATATACCTGTTTTATGTGTTATTTATTTGTTTTATTTATTTTTTTTTGTACTACACATATGAACATTATATTAGCCAGTTAGAAAAATCCTTTATACTTTTTTTTGGCAATATTTTCAAAAACAATTTTTTTTTTCATTTTGTTTTTAATATTTTGAATTTTTTCTACGATAAATTAGTTCACAATCTAATCTGATGACATAGAATGTGTGTCATATAATCATATATAATGTTAATATACATACATACATACATAGAGGTATATCTACACATATGTATATAACATGTACATGTCCACATTCACAAGTAATATATTATTAAATATCTATAATATTTATAGTAATACATTATATGATTTTACTTACTCGCCATATAATCCTTATTTAAAGTCATATTAAATGATACTAAATGAACATTTATTGCAGCATTTATTTTATATTTATTATTCAAATAATATACTTAAACCAAAACGTAATGATGAAATTACAAACCATACTGTATTATAAAATACTCGTTTATGTATACTAGAATGTTTCTAATATAAAATACTATACCATTATTCATATATGTATGTATGTATGTAGTTGAGTATAGGTATGTTACATTACTATAATGCACAAATTGCTCATCACAATTTCTAATGAATTAGGTATATGTGAAAATAACTAAAATTCAGCTGGTTCTTAAATATCTAATTACATACATATAGGAATGCAGTTTGTATGTATGTATGTATAAATATGTATATAATATTTAATTTAGTATTATAATAAAGGTATTTAGAAAAATAATTAAATACTTATGTATGCTTTTGCATATACTCATGAATACGTACTGCCTGAATATATACATATATACGTATATACATATGTATATGTAATGTAGGTGTACATTAACATGTATCACTTATAAAATAATCTGTTTCCTATGTGTTATTCATAAACATATAATATGTACATTTTATATATAATATAACTATTTTTACATGATTTCATTTTTCCTATTTACTTTATATCAACATTAAACCATCAGTATCAAAATCAGTAAAAATATAACGGCAATATAAATATGTACCTACTTACATATACTGTACGTATGTATGTACATTTGTATGTATAATGTAGCGCTACGTATAGAAGTAAAATAATATTACAGCAACAGTAACAGCAATAGCAATAGCAATGCTAATACATATGAGCACCACTATAACATCTCCACCATCATCATCTAGCTATCAACATTGTGGAATACGTAAATGACAGCCGTTGTTTAAAAGACAACATCCTGCCAGACCATTTAACAGGACATTACACTATTCATGACTTTGTCACATTAAATATTTCATGGCCTGATTATGTCGGCGGAAATTAACACCAGAACATCCATAACGTAGTTATTCGTTCAACGTAATTATAGTTAGCCAGTTTTTCCTTCCCTGCTACCAATCCACACACTTACCTTTTTTATATACACGTATACACATAATCATATATATATTGATCATCGATATTCATATGTACATACATTCATATACAATTATACACACATATATGTATATGTATGCATTTCATGAATATTGGTACTACACATACATATTTAATATATTACCTATGTATATGTTAAAACAAGAATATAATATGTGTATTTTCTATACCATAGAATTTTATAAATGCATATGTAAATTATAAATATATACATACACATATATTCATTTATATAAATAATAATTGCATGTATAATGTACATACACATTACACACATATTATACACACTCATACATCTAAATAGGTGTATTATGTACACGAAACATACTTTTTATCCTTAAATTAAACACGAATGTATGTACATATATACCTATACATAATTTGAACATACATATGTCTATGTGTATGTATTTCCAGTGGCTGCTGGTCAAAATAGTATTAATCTTTCATTTAAAGGGTAATTAAATTGTCTAGATTATATTAAATTACCATAATATTTGTAAATGTATACTTTGTCCATATTTTGATGTATCAACTATACATATTGAAAATGCATAAACCCGTGTGGTCGTTATATAAACACAAATAATTTATGAAATAAAGGCAAGAGCTAAAGATTCAAGGACTACTAGTATGAGTTAGTAAATGAAATTATGAAGAAAAAATTACAAGCTCCAAAATTCATATTTTTTACACCTTTAATTTTTACAAATTGTTCCAATTTTCTTACTGGTATATACATAAATACATAATATATAAAATGCCTAACGATTTTATTTACGGGGAGTTGTATTTATTTTTTGCACATGCTGAAACGTTCCTATTGTAAGTAAAACTTACAAAAATTGTTTAAAAAATGATGAATATTAATCAACTTAAAGCATATAGGAGTAATCCTTATCCTCATACCCATGAAAAGGAAAATTAAAACAAAACAGACCTCTATGATTATTTTCGATTTGCATAACCTTTTTCAGTCTGTTAAATAAAGTTATAATTACATAAAGATTGATTATTTTTTTGATCTGTACATTTATTATCAGATCTCTCTTTCCATTTTTGATGGTGCCTTAAAACATATTCTAGAACTTATTCTAGAACACCTTGTAGTGAACAAATATATTATGTACATTTAATTAAATAACAGCTAATTAAAATTTTAAAAAAACAGCTTTTTTTTTTAAATACATATATGTACATACATATGTACGTATACATATGTACCTACATACATATAAATGCACATACATATAAAATTATTTAATAAATTAAAGCAGATTCCAATTTTGTACAATAAAATATGTATTAGTGTCAAGCCGTGAATTTTCAATAATTTCATTTTAGATTACTGTAAAATTTTTATTATTTAATTAAAATTGCAATTGTATTTAACATTGAATTATTTATGCATGTACATACATACATACATATGTGTGCAATATATAAATATACAAATGTATGTTTGTATGTTTATTTATTTATTTATCTATTTTTTAAATACATATATTCAACATTTATTCTAAAAAAAATTACTTAAATTATTTTGCTTTTTAAAGTTAAATTTTTGTCTTCTATTTTACACAAAATTTAATTGCTTTAATACTACTTATAATACAATATTAAGACTGTACATCATTTAAATTTTCAATCAAAACAATTTTAATTGAACAGAAACAATTTGAAATTATGATACTGACTTATAAAATATTAATCTATTACATTTATAACAAAACAAAAAGAAAAAAAGAAAAAAAATCAAAATACATATGTACATAATAGTAATAGTTAAAAGAAGAAGAAATTCTAATAAATAGATACATTAGGTACATATTAATTAAAGAAATGATTATATCAGTGGAAAATTTATCGTGCAGAAATATATATGGATACGTAAATATAAAAAATATAATATGAAAAGTTAATTTTATTTTCACAACTAAAATAGAATAATTATCTAAATAAAAAAAGTAAATATATTACACATGTATATTACATATCATATACTATGTCTTACATAAGTTACATACAAAATGTCGTATACCTGTGTTTAATTGTATGTAACTTGTTAGCATGTGTATTTACTGAAATACTAAAAGTTCAATATTAATTTATTTTGATTGAGCACGAAGCTATATAAACGTGTTACACATATTTATGTATGTATGTACGTAAAATAAATATAAGAAGCATACTAAGTGAAATCTGAAAAAATAAACGCCTAACGTACATACACAAATCCTTATACACAGATGATGTACATATACATATATGTATATAATATAGACAATATGTGTGTATACGTGTAGATACATACACACATTTACAACTTACAATATTATATAACATGCACTAAATAATTTTCAATGTAAAAAGAAAAATAAAACACTTTTACTAGAAATAGTGTAAATCGAGTGGAAAATTAATTTTCAGTTTGCATTTTCTTTCTGTTTTCTCGTATTATTTTTTTTTCTATTGAACGTCTTCTTTTATAAAAATCAATGTTGAATATACATATGTATGAGATCGATGTACACTTGTGTACACAATTGTTGTTGTTTTTTTTTTTTCAAACCTATTCATACGTTTTTATTAATGTTTTTTTCTTTTTTGTGCTTTTCTTTTTCTATTGCTCTTCTTTTTTTTAAAAAAAAAAATATTTAGCGAGAATAATTATTGTTGTTTTGTATTGATTGAAATTTGTATCATTCTTACTTAAACTGTACCATACGAGTATTATGAAGATATAAAAGTAGTTAAGTATCTATAAATGAAGATGAAAATCTATTCAAAAATTATTGTAGTAGGCAAAACTATATGTATGTATGTAAGTATGTACATAAAATAAATGTGTGAAAAACAAAATTTTTTTTCTATTGATACCTGAAAAAAAAAATGAAAATAATGAGACACGATCATAAATAAAATATTTTTTACTGGTTCGGTAAACTTTACTTTTATAGAATTTGTACTTAAAATTACTAATACTAATTATTCGGATTTTAAAAAAAGCTATGAGGAAAAGTAATGAATTTAAATTCAAAATTTCTATTTGTTGTTGGTGTAATTTAAAAATCAAAACAAGCTAATTATTAGTAGGGTTAAATCAAAATATTTCAATACTAAGTACATACATATGTACTTAAAATCGAGTAATTCGATCAATATCTAAATATTTATACTCTCTTGAGCGAGTACTCATTACTTTCTACAAGAAAAAATTTAGCCTTAAGTACTAACCATATCTTTATATTCTTTTATTATCTAGGGGGATTCTTTTATTTCAAGAGGGATAATATAATTCCAAATTTTATTTTATTCTATTTTACATGTTTCTCTTATTTTTATTTTTTAAAAACAACAATAGTAAAAATGAAATTGAAAAAAATTAATAATTGAAAAAAAAAAAAAACTTATAAAAAATATTGGAAATTTATGGAATTTAAGAACAGCTTTTGAATGCTTGTATGTAGTACAAAACTTTTAAACTTTTTGCATGAAAACTTTTCTTGCTGTATTATTAATTCATAAATATACATAGATATGAAAAAAAAAAATTGCATATAAACTAAATTTAATTTTATAAAATCCTTATGAGCCCAATAAATTCTTAACTCTTACACAATAAATTACTTTCATAATACATTTTCTATTCTTTATATTCTTTGTAACACTTATTATATATTATACGTGAAAAGTGTTTATATAAAAACTTATCTATATATGTACGTTTCTATTTATATCAGGTAATACCACACAAATTGATTGCCAATTCTTAAAAAGTTTTACTTTGGTCAATTTCTTTTTTCCCACTTTTTTCAGTTTTATACTTGTTTCTGTGTTTTAATTTAATGTTATCTTTTTTATTATTGCTATTATTTTATTATATACATATAGATACATATGTACATACGTATGTATAAATTTTTTGAAATTTCTTTGTTTTTTCTACTTGTTTTTAAATTTATAACTTTGCGACCATATAAACTACTTTGTAAGTAATTTTGTTGTATACTAAACAGATGCTACCCCAATTATTGACCACGAATATTGAGACATTTTTATATATGGATATATGATCGTATAATTTTTACATATATGTACATACGTATGTAAGTAGTTAATAAATATGCACTTGAATGCATTTTTTAATACGAGATTGAATATTTGAGCAAAAACTAAAATGCTTGAATAAAAATGTCCATAAGAAATAATAAACATAAATTTGTATAACGTTTATATATTAAATTTTGTATGGATTTTGTATTAAATTTATGTATCCGAATCTTTTATTTACATAATCAAATATATGTACCTATATATAACATGAATAAATAAATATGTACATATTTTTTACCTCTGTATCAAATCGATTATATTAATTATGCATAAAAAGCTCTAAAATCTAATTTTTTCTACATCTTAAGAACTAAATGTTAGTACATATGGATATACAATATTTAGATGAAATAGGTACATACGTTTTTATGTGTGTATGTACATTTAATTTTAAAGAAATTTATTATATTTTTAAGACTTTTAAGATGTACATCCATATGTATATATTTTAGATGTGTATATAAATGGTATGTAGATATTTAGATATTTTAGATACATATATGAATATATGTATTTAGATATATATGATATGTATATCATATATACATATGTACATACATATATAGGTACTTTGAATTATACATGTACATATATGCAGTGTTTACTTTATTTTGCCATATTGAAAAGTATATATGTATGTACATATTTATTATATATGTATGTATGTATGTACATATATATTTAAAAAACATATTCATATATAAAGATATGAACATTCAGTCAACAGCACGCGACAAAATGACATACATATTAAGGGATAAAAATTTATACTATAAATATAGACATATCACATTGATATTGAAAATATGTATACATATATGGTATTTGCATACGTATTAAACAAAACTCATAGAGCGCGTACATACATATTGTATAGTTAGTATATACATATACTATATAGAATGAAAATAAGAAAAATTTCTATGTAGTTCATGTACCTAGTATTTGAATACACGTTCATACACATGTTCATACACATGACATTATGCAATCTACAAATAATTATTATTGTTAAACTAAAACCTTTTAAACAAAATTAAATTTTAATTTACTTAGTTTATTTAATTTTTATTCAAGTGAAATTTTATAATAGAGCTGTAATACATGTTACTATATGTACATACATACATGGATATGATCAAAGTGTATACTATTGATACTATTTTATAATATCATACGCATACATATTTATATGTATCAGATATAATATACGTGTCATAGATGTATGTACATATATAAGTATCACACCTATGAATGTACATACATACATATGTGTACATACATATAGTATATACATACATATTTTACACAATACTATTTTTATATTCATGTACATACATACGTGAATGTGTATCATTGTATATTTTTAATACTCATTTATTTATATGCGTATCTACAGATGTATATACATATATGTATATATGTACATATAGATAGAAATAAATGAATCTCTTTTATTTTAATAAAATTTTAATTTATTTAATTTAGAAACTTCTTACTTCATAATAAATAAACAACTACAAGTAATAAACACATAAGTACGTATACATATGTATGTATGTTTCTACATATGTATACTGAATAATTATAAAATGAATAAATGAAGTCAACACTTTTTCTGTACAAAAGAGGGTATCTCATTAGGACAAGCGCTATTTTTTACAATTTATTTTATTTTTATTCAACTTATTGACGGTGAAACATTTTATCATGTATTAACACGATGCAATTTATTATTTCAATTGTTTTTTTTTAAACCACATTTATATTCAGGATATTTGTTATATCATATACCTACATACATATACATATGTATAAATTATAAAAACTCAAATACCTTTATTTTTACGTTCTACACTTATAATAAAAACTGGAAACGTTATGTATAAATTCATAAGCATTATTGAATTTAAATGATTTTTCATTTTTCTTTTCCATTTTACTTGATATCTTAATGAATTAAAAAAAAGAAACACGATTTTCGTATCCCTTCAATTCAATCAATTTTAAATGTACGAGTACATATACAAACAATGCATGTACACATTCATGTATATGTGCTCTAAGCTACGTATGTGTAGATTACCCACATTATAAAAATTGTATAAATAAATACATATGAATGTTTCACGTACATATAATGTATGTAGATGCAAAATTTGACATTGAATGATAGCCAATAATATTGATTGCAACATTATGTACAACAATAAATCTTTTTTAAACATAAATTAAAAGAAGTTATTTATATCCTTCCTCACTTAGCCTTTTTTTTTAGATTTTAAATATATTATACAAGGGATTGGGAAAATTCGAATAAAAATCGTCTACAATTTTCCTAGACGAATATTTCCAAATACATATTATTAATTTTTCGGTTTTTTATTATATTTACAGATAGTTTTCGGGAATTTTATTTTTGTTTCAAAAAAAATTTAAAATTTTAACTGTATGCATATGTATGCATGTATGTATATAAATATAACTTTAAATAATTGCATACTTTTGAGATACTTGAGAAAGGATACATGAAAAAGGAATAAGAATATCTATACGTACCTATGCACAAATTAAAGTCAAATTAGAAAGCATATACATTTGTATGTAAATAAATTGTTTAAATTCATCTTGTACAGGTAATGTTATAAGTATGTACATTTGTTTGCATTTGAATTGAATGTGTAAAGAAATAACATAATTATTAAATAATTATTATCAAGAAAATGTTAATTTTCGTATATATACATTTTATAAAATTAAGTTTGTTTATATAAATGTAAAAGTGATTAAGAGTTTAACATTTATGTTTAAAATTTTCTAAAACTACCTTATTTTTTGCTTGTGTTTCACAAACAAATCATGCAAATTAAATTTTTTTAAATAATTTTAATGATCAACACAATTTTTCCAAAAAAACAAAAAAATCTTTATGAATTGAATTTTATTGTCAATATTTCTTTTCATTTTTCTTTTTACTTTTTATTGTCATCATTTTTTATTTATTATAATTAAAAAAAGTGTGCACACATATGTATGTATGTACGTACATATATGTACTTTGTATTATTCAGTATTGTTGAAAATTATGTATATGCCTTTTCGATAAAATAAATGATGTAGAATACAATGGTAATAAAAATAAGAATATATTATATGTATATATCTAATAATCATAACATGGTGTGGGTATGTACATACATACATATGTATATGTATATTCGCATACTGATACACACGAATTTATAATAATAACGGTTATATGACTAAGTATGTATGTGTTGTACGAATATATATATGTACGTACATACATATATGTATGTAAGAGCTTATTAGGTGTATATTGAAGGTAATATTCTTCCGTGGAGAAAGACGATATTTTATGTCTTGACAACTAAGGATAAATTATTATTTTTCTCAAACCTAATATGATTTCTCATTTTCATGTGGCCTAGTACGGTTGTGGTTGTACATTCATAATATGCGTACGTAATTGATATAATATGTATGTATATATATGTGTGTATGTACAATGTAGGTATATGTTATTTTGCATATACATATATGTATATTTATGTACATACATATATAGGTACTCGTATTGTTGAAAATTTATGAGTTTGGTTTTAGCGAGCTATTTTTCGACATTTTTGCTTTGAAAAATATGAAGTAAACACAAATACATACATATATGTATGTATTTATACGTATGTACAAAATCATATATGTACAAATTTGTGTGTATGGCATATCCTGAAATATATACACATGTACATACAAATCTACGCATAATGTAACATAGGTGACTAATTTTCATTTTATCTATATGTATTCTTATTTTTACAACACTTTTCGTCATCATTTTGCGTACGTCAATTTTTGAGTATTTATTTTATACCTATACACATGTATTTTTGCATTAATTTTTTGTAAAATAGATATTTCATTTTTACGTTAATGTAGGTATGTTTTTAGTTTATATGTATGTATATAAAAATTCATTACGTTCTATATACACAAAGGATATTTATATACATGTAACTTTAACTTTATCAACATTATTTTCTGCTTATTTTCTTCTTAGTTCTCACACAACATTTTTTCTTTTTATTTTAACTTTATTAAAAAAGAGGAAACATTGAAAATTATATTTTATATGATACGTGTACACACGTCAATGCGTTTATATTTTATAATCTATGTATGCATGTATGATAATAATAATAATCAATAATGTGAATTTTCTCGGCGGCTTCAATAATACATATTTTATGTTTTCAACACCAGCAGCCGTAATCTAAATGAATGGATATTCAAGAAAAACAAAAAGCATGTATTTGCATGTATAAGTATATGTGATTTTATATTTTTTGTTTGTAAACACACGTGGCTACATTTTACATACATATTTGTTTGTATGTATTATGTACGTATATAATTTGAAAAACGTGTGTAACGAATATGTGTATGTGTATTAAGTACGTATGTTAAAAATAAATAATTTGTTGTATTTATATTTATATGTACATAACAACAGAATTTTTATAAAATATCTTTGTAATACATATGTATGTACACATATTTAGAATACATCTGTATGCATATATTGTATTGCAATAAATAATAATTAATAAATTGTATTAAATGAAAAAAAAATTAACAAAAAAGAAAGAAAAGTTGAATGACACAGTTTCCATTTAATAAGAAAATGTAGAAATGTACATAATTATGTATATATATATATATATATATATATATATATATATATATGTATGTATATGTCGTTATACAAAATAGAAAAAAATATATAAAATTGGAAAAAATTAAGATTTAAATTATTTGTACAAATTACGTACAAAATTACGTACATAATTTATCATAACAAACATTTTTCCTTGACTGTATTAGATCATATATGTACATACTATACATATATAATATATGGCAATGAAATTCAATCATATACTATATACATACGTACACAATATATGATCTATGTATGCACAAACAACACAATCCATGTATTCTAGATTTGAAAGTATACATACATAGGTATGTATGTACAATAACACAAAATAAATAATTATACTGTATTTTAAGAACTAAAATTATAATGATCATTAACTTTTTATTGTTGCCGTTTTCTATTGTTTAATTTTATTATCCTACAACATATATATGTACATACATATATGGCACGTATCTAACAAATAAAATATATTTTTGCATGTAGGTAGTCCTAATTTCATAATAAATTTATTTTTAAAATGGCTAAAAAAAATACACAATAAATAAAAAATGAGAAATAAGAAAAAAAAACAGTGTAAAATAAATAAAAAAAAATAAAAAATAACTTTTATTTTCTTTCATTTTATAAATTGAAAAGTTTGCCACATGTAGAGAATTAAATTTGAAAACGTAATGTGTATGTGTAAAATTCACGTTCGTTCTGTATTTCTAAATCTTTCAAATGAAAATATTAAAAAGCAAAAATATTTAATACATCAAAACAAATGAAAAAAAAAGAAAAAAGATTTTCTTTTTTACAAATATGTTGACAAACCATAAATAAATATGATAATACAAGAATAATAACAATAATGATAATATATTCATGCTTGTATATAAATACCTGTTAAAATATTCACAATGAAAAAAAAAATCAAATTTTTTAAAGCAGAAATAACAAATCTTCTTATAAAAATATGTATGTATTGGTATTCAATATAAATTTATTGTATTTGTGCATATAGGTGTATGCGTACAAAATAAGGACGTTTTATTGTGTTTATTATTGATAATACAGGTTGTCCCAGATTGACACCTAAAACTTTTTGCTTGAAAAATAACATTTCTAAACTTTGGACGTTAATAACTTTGGACTTTCTTATCCGATTTTAATTAACCATTGATTGTGAGAAAGATTTAAATCTTAGTTTTTACTTGAAATTATGAATATGTAAATGTGAATTATGACAAAATTATATAACGTTATATGCATTCAGTATTATATAAAGTATAAAAAAAATTTTCAGTCTCTTATAACTCAGAAGGGGTGAATTTTAAAAGTGAAAGGACTACAACAATTGTTTACTAGAAACACCCTAGACCGCATCGATAGACGTATTTTGTGACTTCTACTTTGGCACCAACCTGTATATGTACATACGTACATGTGTATGTTAAGTTTTAGATATAAATATGGTCTATAAAAATAAATTCATTTGAACATCTTATTCATATGTATATAAATTCATATAGCGAATAAATAAAATAAAAAAATAGATTCTAAAAAAATATCTTCACCTATGTACTTTTTACACATACATACATAATAAATTTTACTTTGCTTTATTTTTAAATGATGATTTATAAATAGATCTAGATGTGATAAAAACACATTCGAAAAGTAACAATAATAGTGATAACAACAAAGTTAAAATCTGTATTTTCAACTTTTTTTTTGTATTAATTTATTTTTTATTTTTCAATATTAATAAATTGTTAATTGGAAAATAATAAATATCCTTATTTAAATTTAAATAAGAGAAGAAAAAAGTGAATATCAGAAATTTTCAAGTTTTTGAATACAGTTTAGTACACTTACTTGAGGAAGCTTGTTACAATTTTTGTATTATAACGAGAGATATTCAATTCCAAAAAAGTAAATAAATAAATAAATAAATTCAATATTTTTTTATGTTTTGAAAAATAAGATCAAAAACATTTTGTAAACAAAATATCATTTTTCAATTGCAACCAATATCACAGGTATATAAATGTTTGTTTGAGACTATTATTAGTTTTATGATTTGATTAATTCCTAATTGTGTCCATAATTATGAAAGTGGTCTAAGTCAAGATTTAAAAAAAAAATGAGTTCATCAGTTATTTCTTACCACATTATTTTAAACTAAATTTATTCAATGTAATTTTTACTATATCGTCAAAAATGAACCTTCCGATAGTGGTTGTAATTTTAACGTTATACGGAATTCATTTAGTTTTAATTATGAAAGTGGTCTAAGTGATAAACTCATTTTTTTTTAAATCTTGACTTAGACCACTTTCATAATTATGGGCACAATTATGCTCTGTGCTTTTTATCGATTTTTTTTTGTTTTTTGTTAAATGGAATAATTATGAAAATCATTAAATTTTTTGTACCTGAATGTGTGTACGCTATGTAAAATTTATTCTAAACCTTTAAGTACAATCGAATGTACTAGTTTGTATTTGATACTTAATTTTTGTGAAAAAATTTTTTTATTTTTGTTACTCTATTAGGTAGGTAAGTACTTTACACTAGCTTAGAAATTTGAATTTTCTTATTATTTAACAAAAATTGAATGTAAAAAAAAAATACTTGCAATTTTTTTTTTTACAAGAGACCAGACACATGTCCATTTTAAACTTATGCATGTTAAAATATTAGAATACAAAAATGATTTCATAAATGAAAAGAAATATGCAAAATAAAATAAAAAATAAAAATAGTAAATTTATGTTTTTTTCTATCAATTTATGTATAGATTTACATATATAAATTTTATCATATTATTATATTTTATTATTTGAGCTTGTTTCATCTTGATATTGTTGAAAAAATAAACAATAAGGAAAAATTATCGAAATAAAATTATATATGTATATGTACATATGTACGTCTATATATTATACCCACGTATAATATCCATTTACACATCAACATACATAGATATACATATGTATACATTTGTGTATAACATACATATAGGTATACCTACTAGTAGTTTTTAATACTTGTGTATCTTTACATGAAGCTTCATATTATATTACAGAAATAAAGCATTGAGAGAAAAAAAAATTTACTCATGCATAAATATTTAACAATGTTCCATATCAATAAATGATCCAATTTTATTGAATCGCGTATTTTTTTATAACACATTTTTTTTATTTTTTGTTTTAGTGTAAGTAAATGTGTATTATGTGCTGTGTAAATAAAATAATAAATATGATGAAAAACACCCTTGTAGTATAAAAACATTTATTTTTATGTGTATTGAATCGTAGAAATTTTTAAACTAACGTGATGAAATATGATAAAATTTTATTTTATTATGTACTTATGTACGTATGTACATATGTAAATTCATATGTATTTTACAAATTATACAGTTACATATGTGTATACCTATATATTGTAGTTGTTTGATTATATACAAAATACATACATATATATGTACATATGTGAAGACTGTAAAAAAACTGATAAAAATTTCCATTTTACTTGGTAGGTTCCTATTTGTTATTTTATTTTAATCTTTAATTGTTGTACTGTATATACATATATTATATAAACACATACTACCTAATAAATTTATTTTAGTAAGCAATTTTCAAGTTAAAACTGATAAAAAATAAAATAAAATAGGTATTAATAATCAAAAAAATAAAAAAAAAACGACAGATATTTATAAAAATAGATTATGTAGGTACATATACAAACAAATGTAAAAGAATCAATAAAGTAAATAAATTGCGATAATTTGTTTTATTTTATTTCTTCTTTTTCCTGTTTTGTTTTCGCAATAAAATCTTACACAGATATTTATCCATATTACACATACACGTTCCACAAACACTTGGTGTCCTAGAGTAAAGGTCACAGAAATCTATAGTAGATTAGAGTGTTTCTGGCAAAAGGTCATTCTAGACCAAACCGCCACCCCCATTCCCCCTCAAAACTCACAACTTTTGTGATATAAGACACTGAAAATTTTCGACCATATCTTTTGAATTTTAGGACACCCTGTATATACCTACCTACCTATTTTACAAACTTTGTTTTCTTAGTATGTAGGTATGATTTAGTTAGATAATAAGTTTTAATTTCAATTTAGTTACTTTAATTAAACATAAGAAAAAAACTATTTTCCTATTTTGAAATGAAACTAGCATCCTTTTAAAACGGATATGTTTTGTAGTGAACATACAATTCTTCCCTTCTTAAAGTAAGTAGGTAGTACCTATTTACTAAGTAATAAAAATACATATAACAATTAACATAACATATAAATGAAAATATTTTCATTGTTTCATTTGGTTACTATCTATTACCTACTTAATTTTGGCTTAGTTTTTAGAAAATAAAAATGATGTGTGTACGTACGTAATATTAAATTACTTTGAACGATTAATTTACATTCTTACTTTTTTTGTGCTATTTATTATTATTTTAATAAATATTTTCTCTTATATCTTGTTAAATTTCATTTCATCAAATCGTAAATTTTGTTTTTTAGTTATTAAGAAAATAAAAATTTTTTTTCGTCGAAAAATGTTTATTCTTATTACAATATTATGAGATTCACCGCAGGCATTTCCTTAATTTTCTGTGGTGCAAGTATCATTTATCAAAATAATAACAATAATAATTTTTCTTTGACTTTTCAATATTTTTAATAAAAGAGAAAATACGTATGTATGTACAACAAGTAAATCACGTGCCACTAATCAGCTTCGGGAAAATTTATTTTGGTTCAACTCGATGCTTTGTTCAATATTTAATTATGTATTTTAAACTTATTCAAAAGAAAATTGCACAAAATATTGAAGAGAATTTGTTTTCATGAGTATTTCTATGTAATTTGTAAAAAAATTTTATTGGAAAAAAGGTTCATAAGAAAATTAAACAGAATTTTAAATATAAGAACGTAACTGTGAGTTGAACAATTTATAAAATGTATTACATACATATTTTGTCTATATAATTTTGATTAATATGATTTTGATTTTATGTTAAACTTGGTTAAACTTAACTCTTGAACTCGAGTTACGTTATCGTCAACGTCATCGATGATTTTACCGAAATTATTGCGAGAATAGGTTAAACAGGTCGCTGTTAATAAAACACACATGTACATACATATGTATGTACTTACATCTTATGATATGTATTTGTGATAAAAATATACATAAGTATATGTATATGTATGTATGCACATTCTTTTTTTACCACAGTGTTATATTTTTTACTTGATCTAAATAATGCAAAACTCTAATTTATGAAATTCAAAATAAAAAAACAATTAAATTCATTTATTAGATTTAATTATGTACACATAAAAACATATATGTATGTATGTACTTCATATATACATACATACCTTTATTAATAAAAATAAAAATCGATATTAAAATCATATTTTTGATTTATTCGTATGTATTTGTATATTATTCAGACTTCTACAATTTAATATCAAAAAAATTCTTTTATGTAACACACTCGTATGTAACACATTCAGAACATAAAATTCCAAAAATAGATTTTTCGATTTTTTTTAATATATGTACGTAGTATATAGGTATATTAAAAAAAATAACGAAAACCTAGTAATTGTTTCTGAGGAAAATTCAAGGTGATATAACGTTACGTTACTGTATTGGTCCAACCCAACTCCAAACATTTCCTAATCTCATCTAACAGTTATGGCTTTCATTTCGTTAAACGATCGAGCACGACAAAAAAAAACAAAAACATAAGGCAACAGGCAACACGAATAAAAAAATATAAAAAAAATTAAAAAATGAATTAGTAACAAGAACCCTAAAATCATAGCAACTTGGAATTATTTATTTTTTGCCTTGTTTTCTGTTTTCTGAAATATGAGAATGTGTTGGCGGCGATGGTCATATACATATGTCATGATACATACATATGTATATACAGGACAGGAATGAAATTTTATGTCTCGATCGAAGTAGGCTTTCACAAATTATTAAGAAATTTAGTATATACATACATGTATTATATATACTATACATATGTATTATATGTATTACTTACTTACTTGCTACTTAGTCAATAATCAATTTCAGTTTGACAAAGACGTAATTTAATTTAAGAAGAGAAAATTAAAAAAATAAAAAATAAATAAATAAATCAAAAATTAATAATAATAAGATCTACATATTTAAATAAAAGTAAGTTAAATATAATTTAAGTTTTTAACAATTGAATTAAGTTTTAGTTTTTTTTTTATAAAAAAAAAAATCAAATAAATAAAAAAAAAAAAATTGAAATATTATTGATACAGGAAATTATTAGAAATGAAAATTTAAATCAATATTTTATGATAGCAAAAATAATATTGACTTCAAATTATAGATGTTAAATAAAATTAAATGAACAATAAAAAATTAATGTTTTACAAATATGTAATATTGTATATATATGTATAAGAACATTTGTATTTCAATGATGTTGCATGTGCATTTATATTACGTTTGAGTTTTATTTCACATTTTAATTTATGATATAAATTTACAATATTGTATGCACTGTTCAAATACCTATTTATGTGCAAAATTTTTTTTAAAATTATTCATGCTTTGAAACGAACATGTATTATTTTATATTATTATTTGTGTGTGGTTTTTTGTTTTTTGTTTTTATTTTTATTTTTATACAATACATGTAAATTTATACACATACATATGTACATATTATTTCTAATTTGGTTTTGTTACGAAAATAACGTTAGCATAATTTCAATTAAATGTTTCAATTTAATTAAATAGTATGTTCTTACGTTAATAAAATTTTCTAAGAAATTATTAAAAAATTTAAATGTTTTACTTTTATTTTGATTATAAAATTTAATTTGATTTTTATACATTTTTAAATAATTACATTTAATTATCGTAGGAAATCATTGGATAAAACTAAATTCTAGAAAAGTTTAAGAAAACTACAAGTAGAATTTAAAAAAAAAGAAAAACTGAGAAAAATAACAAAAATCTGGTAAAAGCGAAATGGCTGATGAAAAAGAACAAATTAATGAAAAAGAAATGACTGATGGAGAAGAAGTGACTGATGGAAAAGAAAATCGTGCTAAAAAAGAAATAGCTCCAGAAAAAAAAGTGGTTAATTTGCCTATCAGAAATTTTAAAAAATCTATTCCTCTAATTCGAATTTTGATTAGAGTTAATTATGCAGAAAAAGTTATGCAAGTACGAATTTACAAACGAAGGAAAGAAATGTCAAAACGTGAAATTGACAAAGCTATTTTAAATAATATGTATTATAGTGGTGAAACGGTTGCAGCAAATACACGTGGGAATGTAAAACGCAAAATGATGTAAAAATTCAAAATTTGAAAATTACTAATGTAACGAACGAATTTGATTTTAATTAATATTTAAATATATAAATGTATGTGTTTAATATAGTGAATAAGAAAAAGTCAAAATTATTTGTGAAAATGTAGTGTTTTTTTTTTTTTGAAAAAATTCCACCAAAAATAATCATATAAAATTCTATTCTAAGGTCCTTAAAAATGATCTGTAAAAGTCAAATAAATGTTCTGTTCATAGTTAAGATGATGATGATAAAATAATGTTAAAGGTGCATTTACACTGTTATCGCCACGTATTTGCTTTCGCATTTGTGTTTGTTTTTGTTTTCGTTTTTGTATTGGATATTCCGTACAATTCAGCCCGATTATGATATTTGACGTTTATACTATAATCGTGGCACATTTTGTAAACAAATTTCCAACGCAATATCGTAATTTTTACTCCTTTACACTGCTTGTGTGATACAAAAACAAACACAAATGCGAAAGCAAATGCATGGTGATCGCAGTGTAAAAGCATTTTAAAGGAAACTATAATTTATAATGTAGAATAATATCCAACCATAATATCATATTTACGTACATAATAAAATATGAATGTACGCAATGTACATTTATATACATACATATGTATATACCATACATATAAGAATTTGTTGAAAAAGTAATACCTAATTAATAAGTATGAGATTTCCAAATTTCAAATTCAATTTTATAAAGTTCAAATGAGATTTCATTACAAATTTGAAAGAAAAAATATTTAATTAGTCAATAATTAATCATTTTTTTAACTATATTTTTTTATCATAAATTATTTCTCAAATGTCTTAAACTAACATCATTAATGTATGATTGATTTTGGATATATGTTAATTATTATTAAAATTTATATTTAATATAATTTTGTTTAAACGTTTAAAAAAGTTGATCTTTGAAAAAAATTAAATTCAAAAACATAAATTTGAAGATAAAGTCTCACATATTAAAGTAGAAATATAAATAATATGTAAACATACGAGTACATTTAAAGAACAAAAATCAAATTCAATGCGTTAGCAAAATAAAGAGCAAAAATAAAAGTTTATTTAAACATATTATTTTCTTTTAATTTTTAATCAGATACAATCGTTAGTCTTTATTGTTTGGTTCTTGTGAATTATATTTATACAAACATGAATATACAAATATACATATAATACACAACAGACTCAAAAATGTACGTGAAAATGTTTATATCAACACACAGTCAGTCATTATAATATAATCATAATATCGCTATATCTAAAGTTTTTTTTTACACTGGCATAACAGCAATTATAATTTGTTTTTAAAGCATAGGCAAGGCTTAATCATAAAACATAAAAATTTATGTTTATGATTTATGTTGCTCCCGTGTGGTTGTTGTTGTTTTCGTTTATAAAACGCAGTAAACTATCAATCTGGCAAAACTGTTGTAAAAGTAGAAAAAGACGAATTTATACAAATTGAATGCAAAAGAAAAAAAAGAAGCACCACTAACAACAACAAGTGCCTATGTTATAAAAACGAAGTACAAGTAAAGTACACGTATTGTAAAAGAATAAAAAGTGAAACATATCATAAAGAACATAACAAAAGAAAAATTACCTACTTGAGATCACGTATATACATATGTATAAATATGTATATGTAAAAAGTCTTTACGCAAAGTAGATTTAAAAATTATAGTTACGAAAATCATAGTAATAAAGTGAAAAGAAAATAGAAGAAAACAATAACAGAAAAATTATTTTTCCAATTTTTTAAAGGATTAAAAATTACAAAGATGTAGAATAATAAAAAATGAAAGATTAAGAAAAACACAAATGTTTTTCTTAGCTTTTTGTTTTTATCATTTTCTACTTGGTTGAACATAAAGTTTGTACACATTTATTATATACGTCTATGTGTTATGTATTATATGTACAGAATATTATATAAGCATTCGATTATTATGTTTTTATATACATACACTTAGTAAAAGCACACAGATACATATACATATGAAAATGTACGTAATCTTATATGTCTGTAACATATAGTACCTAGGTTTATCTTTTGCATTATCAGGTTCATTTCACAAATTACATGCCAAAGAGATATAAACTTTACATTCTGCATTGCATACGAACTTCTTATCCGTCAAACCACAAATAACATCAGTTTTCTTTCGTTTTTGTTTTTTTTTTTTCTTCTTTTTTTGTACACATTTATCTAGTATTTACTAGTAGTACTTGAATGACATACACATACATACGTATATGTGCACCAATTTCATTTTTACAAAAATATTTTGCAGAACTGCCCTATATTTCTAAGGAAAATAATTTTCTACCCAAATGTTTCTATGGAGCCTGAAGTATATTGTCCTTATATAGCATGTGTGCATACACAGAAGGATTTACGTATGTATCTATGTATACGTGTCTATTTATATATGATATACTCGTATATCCTACTATTTATAAATATAATTTAAACAATCATCTGTATATTATCAAAAATGTTCTTAACATATGATATATTCATGGGTTACATATACGTACATACTATATATTACGTTTATATATATATGTTCTTAATTTTTCATACATACATATGTTTATATATAAAACTTTCAATTTAAGTACACAATCACACCAATAGCTAACTAAATGTAAATTATTTGTTTTTAGCTTATATTTTCTTTTCTAGTTGTTTATATTTCCACCATTCGACTTGCTTTCAACTTTCTTTAAGATTTTTTTACATACACTGTTGATTTTTTCAATATGACTGCGTCGGATATGTGTGTATATATTTTATGAATATGCATACATACTAGAAATATACTTACCTATATTATATTGTATGCTACGTTCATTTTATACTATCTTTACTACAATACTATATATATTATTATTATTACTACTACTACTGTTATTCTTCTACTATATACATACATACATACATATGTTAAAATTATTTGTGCATATTATATCGTATACTAAAATATTTTCTAATACTTGTATAATACATATTTGCATTACAAATTTTTATTGCTATTTAGTTGTATCAGATTTCAAATTATTACAGAAAGATGTTTTTCTAGAAGAATTAATGCATTATACAATATATACAATATAGTTGTAGTGGTTAAACCCATAAAGACTTTTTTGTGGAAATTTTTTCTTTATTTATTTTTCTTATCATTATCGTCATTGTTTTTTTTTCCAGTATTTTCATTTTTCTATTTCATTTTTACATTTGTTTGTTCCTGTTTTATTTTATTTTATTTATTTATTTATTTTATTTTTTGTTTTTTAATCCTGATGATGCACTTATACAAAAGAAGTTCCCTTTTCACGAAATTAATGGCAAAATGTCGGAAAATGCAGCATGCAGCAATGTTTTAAGGAGAAAACTCGGTCAAATTAATTGTTTGTTCCATCAGTGTTTGCATGGATGCAAGTAAATAATATATACAGAGAACACTATAAAATTATACGTTCATATGGATATATATAAATACATATACATATACATACATAAGTAATATGCTTATGTGTGTATACATTAAATTAAATTTTAAGAGTTTATTAATAATATATATTTATACATATGTATATATGTACATACATATGTACATGTCATGTAAACATAGGTGTGTAACACAAAAATACACATACATAGATAATTTGTAAAAACTTAGATATGTACATATGTCTACTGAACAACTAAAATTTAAAGAAAATAATAAAATATGTACATATAAATTACTATAGCAAAATTTTTGAAAGAAAAAACAATTTTCTTTTATCCTGGTTGAAACCGTACATATGTATATATGTACGAGTATATACAAACAAATTTACGGATATGCATGATATATACCTATACAATCATGTCCTGCACATGTATTTATATAACATATACTATATAGTATAGCATGTACATACATACAGTCACGTATAAGTATGTGTAAATGGATATTTTTCAAGAAATTCATAATTGCATTTTCGTGACTGTACATTATTATCATGGAATAAAAAAATGATGTTAATGACTCAATTGCTACAATATGAATTCTTGAAAATACGAATTTTTGCAAATGTACTTACACGTACATTTATATGAATTTGTGTATGTACAAATACATTTATACACATTACACTTATATAATTTTTTATTTCTTCTAAGTTTATATGATACCATTTATGAGGTAATTCTGATATTTCGTATTATTATTATATATTATTATTATATTTTAAATAAAAGGTAATCGAAATAAAATTGTACTCTCATTATCATGGTTACTAGAAAATATTGTTATTGTTAAAAATTAAATTATATATACATAATGTACCTACATAGACATTTAATGGAAATTATTTATTGTCATTATAATGTATAGAAATATTTTGATTTTTTTCTAGTTTTCAATTTATAATTCTCAATTTTGTAACATGAAAAAATTACAAAAGAAATAAAATTTTATCACTTTAAATGTTATTATAAAGTGATAAATATTAATTATCGTATACACATCATTAAATGTTGAAAAAAAAAACAATTTTTCATAAAATTGTCATTTACAGATTTTTATATTTTTTCATTTATAGATTTTCATACCAAAATCAGCAATTGAAATGTTTAAAAAATAATAATTTGAATATTTAAAAAAATAACAGATACCTACCTAGGTACTTATTTTATTAATCTTATAGTTAATTAGTTTATATTTTAAAATATGAATTAAAAAAATATTTTTTTTGTTATCTAAATAAAAATCTAACTCAAAAATTTTTTTGTTCAATTAAATTATATCAGTGCCAAGAAGGAAAAATAAAAATTTGCATTTATGTATTTGTTGAGCACGGTCTTGTAACATACATATATGTAGGTATATGTATTTACGTCATTTTTAATGTTATTGTTATTGATTTTTTTTTCTTTTTTGATATTGTAAACAACTGGGAAATTTATAAATATTTACATACTTTATTTTTAATGTGAAATATAAATATAAATGTATACCTATATATATACCTATACATACATCTCTATACATGTGTTTTTAGTAATATAAATTCATAAAATATGTATTTATGTAATATATTTATATATCATCCGTAAATAAACATAACATGTAACAGAGATTAAATATTATTAATTAAAATAATATTATCATATTAATAATAACTTTTATTTCAAAAATTAAAACGAATCATATGAACTATGAACTATATTGTTCATATTTTAATCTATTAAATGATTTTTATTTTTTTGACCTTTTTTCCATTAAATCCGATTAATTGTTTAAACTGTTATAATTTAATTTTATCCTTTGAAAATTTATTCTAACAATGTTTTTAGGTATTTTCTCTCAAATAAATACTTTTACGTACATATAATGTATATATATATGTATGTATATGTACCTACTTATATAAAAAAATAATATGACGAAATTTATGATAAGGTATTAATCATGCCTGTAAATATGAATTTATTACACATTTTTAAATCTTTGAATTTTTAATTACAATAATTATTATTTGATATTTGATATATGTATGCATATAGATATGATTTTGCAATAATACAAATATGTTAAATGAATACAATTCTTATTAAGTTAACATAGCATCATTATCGTCTATTATTTTCATCTTTACCGATCTTATTATATGTATTTTTAAAAATTACGTAGGGTATTTCATTAAAAGTTGTACAATTTTAGTTATATGTCATCAACCTTATAATATCAAATAATAAAGTTTTTTTTTTGTAATGTGGAATTTAATTACATGCAAGTGTTTAGACATAATACTGCAGTTTATAAATTTCCATAAAATTAAAAATCTCTACGTATGTACATATGTATGTGTTTATACATGTAAAATATCAGTAATGTACACAGCATACGGTTAGTAACGATAGTAAAGTAAAGGCAAGTTAAGATATACAACAGTTCACAGATCAAATTTACAAAAATTGTAAAAATACATCAGGTTTCCTTTTCTGAATTTTATTAAAATTCTCCAAATTTCTTCCTTGTTTCATTCATTTTTTTCTTAATATTAGAATACATTACGTAATATAACATCAATATATACAATAATATACATAACATGCATATGTATATTAAGGACACCTTTGCATTTTCTTACTTTCATCAAATTCTTGTAATAGATAAATCTCATTTTTAGTTTTTTTTTTTCTATTGTATATGTACATGTGTGTGTATGTTGTACAATATACCATGCATATGAATATACTGCACGTACATATGTATGTATGTATATAAATATATAGAGTGCGGAGACCTGATAAATATAAAATATTTCATAAATATTTCAAACACTTGAAATGTACGTGATATCCCTTTTTTTACGAAAATAAAGATATTATTGAAATGTAATACACAAAAATTTTTTTTTCTTCCTTTAATTGTGAATTAATATTTAAAATAATATTATATATTTTAAAATGAACAAAAGGTAGTAAAAAATCGATTCATAATTTCTAAAAGAAACATACTTTAATTTTACGTACAAAATTTAAAAAGTATTTAAATGTCATGAAAATAGATTTTCACGTTTTGTGTTTAATTTTTTTTTTTTATTACCATAATGTATTTTTTTTTTTTTTTTTTTTTTTTTTTTGCAAAATGGAAACAATAATAATAATAATAATTCTACATTTATGATCGTTATGTTTCTTTTTTAAACTCATGAAAATGATGATGTCCAGTTTAATCAATGTAAATATTTTATTTTATTCTAATTTTTCCTTTTTCTTGTTGCATTTTTTAATAATTTCTATTTTTAGTTACATAGCTTGGAGGAGGTTACATGAACTTATTTACTTATATGTATATGTATTTAAAAATGAAAAAAAACATGAATGAATTAGACTATGAATAGGCATAAAATATACACATGCATATTTATGTATACACATGTATATATGTGTATAAAAACGATGTACCTATAAGAATTGCATATACAAAAATACTAAAGCACAGAAAATAGAACAAGGATTTATAACATTTTGCAAATAATACTCATTTTATACTCTATACATTTGTATGTATGTGAGTAGATATTGTTTGCTTGCATGTCAAACCATTGTTTAAAGTGAAATTTATTACAAATAATGGTAACTGAAATTATAATTTTAAAGTAAATAAATTTTATTCAAAAGTCTAAACAAGCTAACAAAATATAAATTCTATATTATATTATTATTCTTTTCATGTAACTATGACATTAATAATTTTTTTAATCATAAGTAAAACATTTTTAAATTTAATATTTTTTTGAAAATTATACATTGGCCATGAATATCCTGTGTAGATGTTTAATATACAAATACGTAATTACATTTATAATTTTTGATTATTAATTTTTTCATAATTATTTTATTTTCATGGTAAAATTAAAATTAAAAAATTAAATTTTTTAGTCGACCAATGTATTATCATCAAACAATATTATTAATTATGTAAACCAAAAAATGTAATATTGAAAATTGTAAAATAAAATATCATATTTATGTATAAATCAGAAATAAGTTTTGAAATATTGTATCAATAATTATGTACAAATGTACATGTACATATACAAATAAATAACTCAATTACAAATGATCATTTATTATTGTATGTACATGGATTGTAAGCACATAAATATAAGAATTAATAAAATGTTAACATTCCTCATTTGATATTATAAATTTATTGTTTAATAAATGAGAAAAAAATATACATGGAATTCATTTTTTGATTGTAAAATTTTTATTATTAATTTTATTGTCTATAACGTATCGTATTTGTTATGTATAAATGAACATACATACGTACATACATACATATGTATACCTCTATTACATATACGTAATATTTTTGGTAACATATGTATATAATTAAAAAGACATAAATATGAAACATTCATGTTAAATTATATATTCAAAATCTAAGCATACATTAAAAATGAACACAATCATTGAAATATAACATTGGCAAAATACATTTACATAACTGAAAAATATGTATTTCATATTGCATTTTCATGAAAAACTAATATGTATGCACATATTGAAATTATGAACGATGAAACAAAAATACATGAGTATACAATATATCTATTAAATAATTAATTTTATTATTTAAAATTTGTATTTGATTACAATCAATTTAATTACTTGAAATATATTCAATTATTAATTTATGTATATATTAAGCTTTAGTTTTACGTATTTATGTCTAATACTTACGTGTACACATGTATTATAAAATAGTACATTAATTGTGTATGCTGTATTCATAATACATACATAGGTTTGTATATACAATTACGAAGAAAAAAATAAATAGTACAATATTTAAAATAATTAAAATAGTAAATATTTATGCTTACACAGCAGTTTATTTAAATTTTACAATATTCATGTTCTAATCAAATACATTGGATTTTTGAACTAAAAATTTTATTCATTAATTTAAAGACATCATTATTATTTTTTTATTAATATATGAAATAAATTATTAACACATAATTGAGCTACATTTAATATGTACATATTCAAAAACAGATATTAAAAAACATTAAAAGGAAAAATGATTATAATGAAATAAAATGAATTGAATTATTTAACTTTTTTTTATTTTTTTTGTAACTAAGATTGAAAATTTTGATATTAAAATAATTTTTTTAATTTCTACATGCATAAAAAATTTTAATATCAAGTAAAAATGTTCTGGCCTAGATTTATATAAAAGTTTGTTGCACATTGCAAATATGCAAATTTATTATACTTTCCATACTATTAGATAATACTATATTGTTACATTATATTATATTGTATAAAATAATCTGTAATTTAGTTACATGGCATTGAAAATTTTCAATTAAAAACAAAAGAAGAATAACTTTTATGCAAAATCATTGTCATCAATACATTCACATAATATAATTTTTCTTTATTTTATTTTGCACCATTTGTATTTGAATAGATATATTCATACATATGTATACTAAATGAAAAAACTTTAAATTGAGAAGAAAATTAAAAAATATACATACATATGTATATGTATTTATATAATAAAATATGTGCATATCTACATAACTAAAGAGAAATTAAAAGTCATTCATCAATTTTATACTACTTATACAAAGTACAAATACAGATTACACCATATTTTTTAACATATACGTATACACACGTCTACAGATTTGTCAATTTTGTATAATGTATAACTTGTCTATTATTTCATTATTGATTTAAACAAAAAAAAAAAACAAAAAAAAATGTTCTTTTAACTTACACACATATAAAAAAGATCAAATTCAAAAATGAAAATATATAATATACTGAAAGCATTTTATGTAAAAAAAGGAAGAGAAAATATCCTTGAATAAGAATAATATGTAGTATAAGAAAGTAAAAATATTTAAAAAAAATATCAAATATTGTAATTTTAGTTTTTATTTAGTTTTTATTTTTATTGTTATCTTTTTTTTATTCTTTGTTATTTAAAAAAATGATATTATCAATTGTACATCTAGAAAATATTATTTGGCGCCAATTTTATTTCTATTACTAATTGCGATCTAAGAAAGTAAAAACAAGAAGAAACCAAAAAAAAAAAAATGGTCGAAAAAAAGATAATGATAATAATAATAATAAAAATATAAAATCAAAAGTAGTGCTATAATTTCATTCTTTAATTGTACAATATTACATGCTTTCATATTCGTATTTGATTTATTGATTGTGTAATATACAACAATATAATTTTATATGAAACAAAAATATAAAAAAATAACAATTTCTTTCTTTTATTAAAAAAAGTTAGAACGAATAAGAAAAATTTTAAGATCGAAAAGTAAATACATATCTATGTATTTTGAAAAGCAGTATATACTAAATATGTGTATTAAAATCAGTATGATCATAATTACAACAAAATAATATGTACGTAGATAATGTTATATAAACATAACAATACAATAAGATGAAAATTCAAATTAATACTATATTTTAAATTAAAATTTTTATCATATTATAATTTTCTTTTCTTAAGAAATTATTTAAATTGTGATTTACAAATGTAAACTTATTCGTATTTTTGTATAGGTATTTTTGTATGATATTCATATATATGTGCATATGTATGTACGAAGTAGAACATTACTATATACATACATACAATGAAATTTTCATCCATATTTTTTATTTAATATCATTCTACTTTTTTATTCGTTATGTTCACGTTTTTCACATAATTATAGAACAACCACAGTTTTATAAATTTTTTTAAATTATTCTAATGTTGTACAATTGTATCATATTTGAAAATTTAAATTCATATCACGTATTTAACATTCATAAAATCTAATTTTTAACAAAAAGAAAAACATACATACAAATATTATATATTGTATATTTGTTATGTATTTGTGTGTATTTTATGTAATATTTACAATAGATGTTCAAATAATATTTAAATATTTTTCACATTATTATTAACAAACTTAAATAAAGTATTAATTTTATTTTATAATCACCTTCAATAGGTACATACACTATGTAAGTGAACGTGTCTTCGTGAGTATAAATGCCTACAATTAACATATATTTATGCTTATGCTTATAAAATTACAAAAATATTTTTCTTTTATATAATACAGTCAAATATATAACATGATATTATTAAAATTTTATACATAGATATTCAATATCTTCAATAATGATAATAATATCATGGATATTTAATATAGACTTATGTATATTTTATTGTATATGCGTCATTGTACGAATGAAAGTGTATAGTAATAATGTTTTAGAAAAATTCAGCACCAAGCATTTTAATCATATTTTTAAATAAAAATTTTCCCTTATTTACACATACATATATAGCATAAATGTATACAATGTATGTACATATAGATAATTATTGTTTATCTCATTTTTTATGTTTTTGAGAAGAAAAAAAAAAAAAAACCAAAAACATACAAATAATATACATGAGGAAAATACATAATACACATACATTGAAAATTTATTTTTCATTTTAAATAAATTGTTTTCTCATTACAATTTATTTTATTATAAAGTTGAATAGTACTTATGCATACAATTTACCTGTTTAGAAATTATAAAACATATTTACACATTTTTACAGATCGGTATTTAATGTAAGTGTATATTCATAAATAACTTGAATAATATTCCAATTTGTATTCTATTTACACTATTCACAGCTACAACATTATTTAACATATGCATTTTTTCATTGTTTATTTATTTCATATACATATGTATATGTATGTACATATATACATTTACATATAAGTATACATAGCAGTATTTGTTATGTAGTGTTCATACACGTAAAGATTTACCTTCATAGGAATATAATATGCAAAATTACTAATAGAATAAATTATATACAAATATTTGTATATTAACGTACATACATAATATCGAAATGAATGTATCAATATGTTCACATGTTTATACACATACATAACAAGTAAATATGTATGTACAAAAAAAGCCTTAATGTAATTTTAAGGATATTTTTTCAAAGTACATTTAAAAACAAATTTTTTTTATTAATTTTCTTAATTTTCAAAAACAATAAACGAAATTACAACATGTATGACATCCAAATATGTATATTATTTTTAGTAATGTTAATTATATTCATACTTATATACTTTACATATTGTAAGGCACATATAATCATATCGCATTAAAAACTGTATTTTGAAAATCATGAAAACTTTATTATTATTACTATATGAAATAGCACACCAATAAAACATCGATATTAAGTATATACAACATAAGGTTGTAAGTATGTATGTATATGTATTTACTTAAAGTGCCATTATATTAATCAACATTTAATGGCAATACTTATAAATACAATGTATACATTATGTATATTCATATAATTTTCTGAGTATAATTTAATGTTCTTATAAGTCTTACATGCATATGTACATACATACGTATCACCATTAAATATCTATGCAATATACATCATTTTATATAAAAAGTAAAATATGTATTAAAAATTCACGATAAAAAACACTATGAATTTACAAACTTTTTAAATACTATAACAACATATAATAAATTAAATTTTAATAAACTTACATATGTATGTATGTATATAAATTACTTGTGTGTGAAAATCACATACACCTCTATCAATTAGTTATAATATGTATGTACGCTTGTACACTTTTAAATACATATACATACATACGTATGTAGATATAATATGCAGGTAATGTGCTTGTTTTAATATTATTATTTAAAAAAAAAAGGAAAACAAAAAACTAAACAAAAATGAATACGTAATATTCTTTCTTTCATGTATAAACTTTTCCACTAAAGTACCGAATCCATAAATATTTCAAATTTTGGGTTTGTTCTTATTCATTTACTTTGTAATAAATAATTTTATATTCAAGAAAATTCATATTACCACATAACAAATTGTGCATAAAAATTTTTTAAAAACGGAATAATACGCTTTTATGTATATATGTATGCAGAGTGTTTTTCTTCTTCATTTTCTTGTTAAGAAAAGAAGATTGTAAATTACATATTTATAAAATATGATGATAAAAAATAATTTTTTTCCTTCATAAGGTACTCCATTCCATGCCGTACATTTTTTTTATTATAATTTATTAAAACAAAATACCAATAAAAAATATTATAAATAAAAGATTGTGTTTTTTATATTCCCATTATCAATACATGTCATTAATTTATCGAAAAGTTTCACGTGAATTTTGAAACGTTTTCCTTTTTTTTTTTATTTATTTAAATCATTGTTATATATAATCGCATGAGTAAGATTGTAATGTGAATTAAGGATTTTTTATTTTTATTTAATTGTGTTAATTTGTTTGGTTAAAATGCATAAATTTTTTATTTAAAAGCAAAATAAAATTTCAAATATCTATGTACTAGTTAAAGTTTGAAAATTTTAACGTTACAATGAATAATAGTATTTCTGTAAGAGTAAGCACATAAGTTCAATAACCCTAATATTTTAACTGTTTTTTTTTTTATTTTGCTTATTTTACTTTTAACATAAACCCATACATACAACTAAAATTTTGTGCATACAAAACAAATGTATACATTTAACTTTAAAACTTGCTATATTTGTCAATATACATAAGTTTATGTATAGATAAATGTACTTATAGGTATGTAATACAGCGTATATGTGCATATACATTTATATTCCATTGTATATGATATTGTTAAAATTTTTTATTAATATTTTTCTATGATTTATATATTGTTGTTGTTTTTATATCTTTTGTTGTAACTTTAATTTTAATTTTTTTTTTTTAACTTTTTTATTTTTTTATTATTTAAATGCTTTTTTTTCTGTTTTCGTTTCTCGTTGTACAATAAAATATGTCAAGTTTTTAAAATAGTTTCTATTCTCCATTAAAATTCTGAAAATCTGTATATAATTTTTTATTTTGAAATTGTTGAGTATTTTTCATTACTTGTTTTCTTTTTTGTTTTTAATTATTTTGTTTTATTTATGTATTTTGTTGGCATTATGTAGAATAACAGTTCACACTTGAATAGTGTACAAAAAATATTATAATATAAATAGGAAACAATATAAAATATAAACTTCAAGATACATATGTATGTACATATATGCATGTACATATGTATGTATACAAAATAAAAATACATCTAACATAAATATACATATGTATGTACATGTATGTACGTAAAGTAAAACAAAAATGTAGCTGAAAATATAGTTTGATACGGCTGTCACTTCAACACCACAATAAATAATTTTTATAAAAAATAAAAGAAAAGAATCTGAATAATTTCTAAGATAATACATACATACATAATTAAAAAACAAATGCTTTCTTTTGTTATTATCTAAGAATTTCAAGCAAAATTATCTTTATAACTTTTAAACTGTATAATAAAGCTTTTTAAAAAGAAAATTGTATACAACAATTTTCACCCACTTTAGTTGAAATTTAAAGAATATAGAAATAATCTTTTAGAATTTGGAATGTGTAATTCACTACAAATATTATACATAATAATTACATACTTATAAGTGTACCACCTTGTACTGTTATTATTAAAATAATTTTCAAGTAAATTTATTGATATTTCTTATTTCTATTATTGTGAAAAATTTATAATTCAGTTTTTGAGTTAAAAAAATATTGTACAACGCATTAAGTGTTCTTGAGTTCCGAAACGTCTACGACTGAAACAGATACATATATATGAATACATATGTATTGTATCATAATTTTTTTTTGAGAAAAATACTTTATACCGACTTTAAAGATACATATGTTTAATCGTAACATAAATTAAATTCAAATTATTGATTGATTTACACAATATCACAATATAAACGCTTTCCATATACATAATATAATAGCGTATAAATATATTGTTTTAAATAAAAACAATGATTTCAAAAATATTTAAAATTACAGAGTAAAACATATTAAAATTATAAATGAAATCAATTGCAGATTTTATATTTATATAAAGTAATTAAGAAATTATTTAATAGCAAAATCATAAATTAAATGCTGATCGATAAGTTTTTAAGTATTTTACTTAAACATATATACATAATTCAATCATTTTAATGTATACGTACTACATGCATAAATATTTAAATTAACATATGTACTTACATGTTAAGTATATGAATACTTTTACATTAACAAAAACTATTACGTATGTGTTTTTGAACTAAAATAAAAACGGAATCAAAATAAAAAATGTACACATATACGAGTATTTTATTACATGAAAATCATCTAATTACTTTTATCTACTTGCAATAATGTTATCAATGTATATGGGAATAAATAAAAACGTAGTTAAACAAAAAGAAAAAAAAAATTTAAATCAATTCTCTTTGGCTATCGTTGTGAAACAAATAGTATGTAAGTATATATTATCTATACCTGTATACACACATACATACGTATTTATTGAATCAAAATGTGCACACACTTGTATTATAAATAATTATGTATACACACAATTCAACTGTGAATTCACATACACGCTCTATTTCATATAATCCTGCTGTCGATGATAATTTTTATTGCAATTTTGATGTTATCCTTTTTGCTATGAAAATTTTTAATCCAAATTTAATTTTCTCTCTAAAGTAAAAGTATATTTTACATTCAACATTTATGTCATATTTGTTAGTTTATTTATACATGTATGTATGTATACGTAAATATGAATGTATGAAAATATAATAATGTAGGTGTACAATACACGATAAGCTTATTTTTATGTAAATTTTTTTGGCATGATATTTTAAATTTTATATCAACATATATTATTATTATTATTATGTACATATGTTTTGCATAGTGTGTGCCTATGTAATTTTTTTTTATTACTATATTAGAACTTTTTACAAAAGTCCAACAAACAAAACAAAAAACGATAAAATATAGTAAAATAAAAATGAATGCATTGAAAAATTAAAAAAAGTCAAATTATAAACATAATACTACTTCAATATAATTATACCTACATACTTACATATGTATGCATTTATGTAACGTAAGTACGTACATTAAAAAATATATAAATATAAGGATCATCATAATATTTTGAATAGTATACTTACTTCCTGGTACATAGATGATTGATTATACATACTATATATGATCATTTTTAAAACGATAAAAAAGTCACAATCGCAACATATGTACATATGTATAAGTACATACATACACAGACTTTTATACCTTTGTTGTATGATTACAAATAAAATTAGTACAAATGTTGTGCATACAGTATTACATAAGTACATTATCAAAAATATTAGAAAACTATTACGTATGTTCAACAATAATATTGTAATTCATTAAAAGTTTTAAATTTATTTTTAAAATGTTAAGTACCTACATATGTATGTATTTTTCACCATATGCCGTAGTTATAGGCACATACTTTGTTATCAAAAATGTATAAATCACAATTTACTTATTTTTATTTATTTATTTATTTATTTTCGTTCATTTACTTTTTAAAAAAATCGTTTAACATTTTAAAAAATGAATGTTGTAAATTGAAATAACAACAAAAACTGTATTTATTGTATACGTACATACTTATATTTGATTTTTTTTAATAAAGCTTTTATATGAATGTAAAGTAACAAAGGATAAAGAAAACAAATATGTATGTACATACCTATAGCACAGACAAATCAGTTCTGATTCTGATTATTTTTTTATGTTTAAAAAAAGAAAAAATACAAATTTCAGAATTTTATATGTATTTTTTGTTTTATTGAAAAAAAAGACTATATATGTATATGTATGAGTTATGACATCCCATTTTATAAGATTTGTTCACTATCACCTTCATATAAATAATTAAAAATATTCATGTATAATGTAAAACTTTTTGAACTTTTAGTCTAATTTTTCGTTGATATTTTAATTTGAAAGTATTATAATTAAACTTAAAATATACATACATACATATGTACATATGTAAGTGTCATGTTTATTTTGTTGAAACTACATATGTATTTGAAATTGAAATTGATATTACGAATTATGAAATAATAATTAATATAATATTCAAATATGCTCTAATTGTAAAGCGTTTCTGATAAACAAAATTACAAAATCTAAATTTATCATTATATTTACTTATTTGTATCTACGATATCCAAATATTTTAATATATTTATTTATAGTTTAATTTTTATACTGTATGTAAATAAATACACATATGTATGTGTGCAAATTTGTGGGAGGAATATTAACAGATTAAAAATGTTTATTTTCTAAATTTTGGCATAATGTGCATTATTATAATTTACGTATCATAAATATGTATATGCACATATGTATAAGTATGTATGTACCTGTTTTAATTTTTGTAAATGTATATAATATATGTATTATGTAAATGCAATGTATACACACATATACGAGTATATATATTTGCATAAATACACAAACATATTTACATATTTAAACAATTTATGTACATATACAAATTAAAATATATGTATGTTCATATAATATGTACCTATATACCTTGCATATATAGTATGTAATACATATAATGTACATTTATATAGTATGTATTACTCAATGTACATATACATATAAATACATATGTATGTACTTACATACATATGGATAGATAGGTATATCATAAAATTTACAATTAATTTTTAACACCTTAATTGCATGTACATACCTGAATTATTTATATAGAAACACATCATGCTTACAAAAAACATACTACAAATGTTTTACCATAATTAAACATTGTACAAACGTGTGAATAAATATGATTTATGTCGGAATTTAACAGGAAAAATAATTAATATCATTTTGGTTTTAAATAATTTTAATACTATAAACACAAACATTCATAAAATTTTTTTTAAAAATATTTGTACATACATACAATTTAGCTTATATTATGCATTTACATATATTATGCACATATGTATGATACGAATTGTTTTAGTATATTGTTATATTTATCTCGTTGTTACTATTATTATATTTTTCCCCCTTTGAGTAATTTTTTCCAGAATAATAGTAGAATAAACACACAATCTACATAAGTATGTATGTATATAGGGGTGTATAAATTTAAAAATGCATTTATACGTACATATACATATGTATGTATGTGTATGTAGTATAAAATAAAAAAATCGCTTTTTACCTTTTTTTAAAGTTTGTTTTATGTACCTACATATATAACCAAGTATAACGTACGTACATATGTTCACAACATATAAATCAAATTATGTACGTTTCACATGCCATATAATTAAAAACATTAACGGCAAATTTTATTTATTTGTTTATATATTTATTTTATTTTATTTTTTTTTGTTTGTTTATACGAAAACAAGTCATATAATATACAAATGTTATTTTAAACTTAAAAAATGTGTGCTAGTACTTACCCCTGTCATATTCGTTTTTTCGACTTTTTTTTCATTTTATTTATTATTTTTTCATTTATTTATTTTATTTTATTTTTTTATTTTTTTTTTTTTGGTAAAATAAAAATGATAAAATTTTAAAAATTCTTAATTTCTCATAATTTTATTATAGTAAATTTGATTAAACTTGGTAATTTTTATGTGTATAACGCATACGTAATTGGAATTTGTTTTTCAAAATTATAGTTATGCCAGCTTAATTTTAAATCTATCTCATGATAAAATATGTAATATCATAATACGTGCACAAACGAAAACATGTTTAAATCTACATTATGTAATGGAAAAATTTTTATAAATTTTTTTATTTTTATTTATTTTTTTTACTTAACTGTTTAATGTTTTTTAACTGATTTTAAATAATTATTTATTTTTTTAAAATAGGAAATTTATATGTCATGCATTTTTACATTAAATATAATTTTTGACAACAGTGAATTTCAAAAAATTAAAAAAAAAGTTAAATTTTTGATTGTGTAATACACACAAATGACACACCGATAAACTGCAAATTTTTGTAAAATAATTTTTTTTAATGCATTTTGTAATTTCCGTTCACTAACGTAAATAGTGAAAATATATATTTACATATGTATATTCGTATTATAGATACTGTATATATACATATGTATGTATATGTATACATACATATATCAAACAATGAATAATATCTTTCAAATTCATGTGATTTAACCTAAATGTCATTTATTTTAGCAGTTATAAGAAAATCAAAATTTTAAATATTTTATTTTTCAAGTTAAAATCTTCAAACCTTATTTTTATACCTTGTAATATATTTTTTTGTTTTCCTTAAGTTATTCTTTACACTTCATAATTTTTCCACATAACCCATACATACATTTATATTTTGCATAAAAAATGAACCAAATATCTATATTATAAATCAGATATAAAATTCATTTCCTTTAAGAGCCAAATACCACAACGTTATTTAACTTTTATTGTTTTGATGTTATCGAAGTTTTATTATAGCAAAATATGCAATATTTTTTCTTTTTTTTGCTTTACATTTTATATCGAAACATACTGATATTTTATTAAATACGTACATATGTACATTTGTACATGGTGTGTAATTGTATGTGTATAACCCAGTGTAAATTAAATAACATTCTATCTACTTGTATCTGTTACATGAATATATTTTTTGTTTATTTTGTTCTTTTTCACTTTTTTTCTTCTTCTGTTTTGGCATTGACCTCATAGAAAGTTTGTTTTACACCATTTAAAAGTTATCTATTTAGATACATACATATGTGTTTTTAGATGTTTACAAATATAAAATAATTTGGTAGTATTGTATGTACATAAATTTGTACATTTTTCATATAATGTAAACATACAATACATACAGATTCAAATCAAACTACAACTACTAAATTGTTGTTGCTTTTATTGAAAATATCTAATATTAAAAACTAAAATACAAACAAATATACTAAAAAAAAGTTTGTTTAGTGAAAACTTTTTTTTTCTCCAAGTTTTCAAAAATTTATAAAGCACACTAATAATGAAAATCAAATTTACTATATGCAGGGTGTGTCTTAGAATAATTTAAAATAAAAATGTTGAAGATATCAGAAATTAAAAATAAAATTATCTGTCTTTATGATAAGGGAGGAATACATATATGGAGTTATTTTCTTGTAAAAACAGTACAAATTTATTAGTATATGAATATCTTTTGAATATCCTGTATAATATATATGTACATAATGTACACTCATACAAAAAATACAATAGTTTCGAAACAATTTCATACAGCACAACTACATACACCTTCTTTAGACACATATACATACACATATACATATGTATGTATATGTACATGTTGCGGCAGGGTAACAGTTTATTTATTTGTTTAAATGTAAACTATGCATAACATGTACGCAAACAATTCAAAAGGAGACTGAATGTCTGAATTCTAAATTAGTGTATAGTGTAGTATTTGTGTATATTTGTATATATTGTGGTATTTGTACATTTGTGTATATACGAGTGCATACATACTTATACGAACATACATATATTTGATCATTCTCAAAAAGCAAAATAATCATATGATATAAATGATTGTAAAAAGTATACATACATATGTACATATATGCATAAATATACACTATAATATATGTATGTATGTACATTTGTCACTTGGTTATATATACATATGGACATACAATATATATACATATATAGGGACATATACTTTCATACATTTGTATTTGGATTTGCATATACATATATAGATTAATAAAAAGTAGTATAGAGATGTAATATTTGTAATCTACATGAATATGACATGTAGGTCCTCTTTGAAGGGTTTTTTTTAAACAAATTTGTACAGAATATTTTTTAGTAAAATCGTTTGTACATGCTTTTATATTCATTTAAATGAAATTGAATGTGTGCATATGTGTTGATACATACATTATATATAAATACGTATACATTTTATATGAACATATATAAGTATGTACATTTGTATATAAATATATGTATGTACATACATATAATATTATGTATACGTAATATTATAAACATGAAACTAAAATGTATCTATAAAGTTTTAGTATAAAAATAAAATATGTATGTTTTATCCTATGTCAACAATATACTCAACACTATGAAAATAAATAGTGAATAAAAATTGTTGGTTGGCAGTTAAATATCACATATGTACATTCGTAAACAACAATTTTACTTTATTAAATAGTTTTCTCTTTTTTCCAAACTAAACTTGACCAACTTTACTCTTTTTTATAAATGTACATTTATACATACAAGTGCATGTTTTACAAAGAGGAAGTGAATATACCTTATATATACATATTTACATACACATGAGACAAATGCAACTAATTCAGAAGTTATAAAAACCAGTAAAAGTACAAAACAAAAAACATAAATAATTTAAAAATTAAATTGTAAGTTAATTTTAAAATTTTGTAATAGATTAAAATAAAATAAATTTTTAATGATTTAATCCTTGTTTGTATGTCCATTTAAACCTCTATCGTATTAATACAATTGGATCAAACAAACTGAATAACTATATATTTAATTTTGAAAATTTAAAGAAAAAGTATATGACTTTAAAATCCAAATGTAAATATTTTTATGTTAATTGGAATGCAGAAAAATTGAATAATTTTACATTTTTACCAAAATACTTCAATATTACATAATTATTTGAATATAAAATAAAACATAAATTTTAATTCCATAAACCTACATATTTACATGCATGTTTATTTTTTAAATCAATTTTATTTTTTAAAATATAGAAATGAAACTATTCATTTTGCATAAAATTTAATTTTAAATTACATTGAGATTAAAGAACTTTATAAAATAAATTTATTACTTTTATTTTATTCAAAATTTTCAAATTAAAAAAAAAATATATAATAATTAGCTTGGTAATGTAAGAGCATTCGATGCAAAAAGAAAAAGTTATTAGTAGATTTTAATCCTTGATTCAACGACCTTAATTGATGTATTAATGTAACAAAATTAAAAAAAAAAAAATAATTAATGTAACAATGAAATAACAAAAAATGTTATTTAAAAACAAAACAAAATTTCTAAAAACAATAAAAACAGAAAACAAATAAACATAATTTAAATAATTAAAAGCATACTTTAAAGTATGCATATATGTTACTTAAATTTTTTATTATTTAATTATATTTTTTATAATTTCCTCGAAATTTTAATTTGAAACAAAGTTGAAAATAAACTTAATGATAAATCAAAATTTATTTTTCAGCATTTGTTTTTGTTTTGCTCTTTTTTTTATTCATTTTTAATTTTTTATTTTATATTCTCTTTATTTTAATTATATATTTCTTTTTATATTTATTTTATTTTGTTTTGCTCTGCTATACTTTTATCTTCGTTAATTTTAATTAAAAAATTCATAAAAATTAGCAAATAAAAATAATACTAATGATGATTAACACATTTTATTTAGCGTAAAATTATTATAGCAATATACATACATACATACATAAAATGCATGTATTTATGAGCAATGTAATGCTAAAAATGTATAATTATTTAATACATACATACATATGCGTACATAAATACAGTATACTATGTATATTTATATGCTATATGTATAATCAAAACCTATATACGAGTACATATTTTGTTTCTTATAATTTTCATATTGTATATTCATAAAATACTATACAAATTTTTAAATCTTTGTAATAAAACTCTTTATCTTAACAAAAATAAAGTAAAATATTTATACATACATTTTATTCTTTAATTTCAAATAAAATTTAAGAAAATTTTTTCATGTATTTTGCTTTTATTTCGTTTTTAAATAATAAAATTGTAAACTGTAAAATACAAAACAAAAAAAAATGTAATAGTAAGTTTATATATGTATGAATTTATGTATACTATTTAATGGGATAATAAAATATTATATATGTATGTAATGAAAAAAAAAAATGAAGCAAAAAATTTTTTCAAGATTCATTTTCAAAATACAGTGATTCCCAACCATTTTTTAGTTAAAGAAAATATTTTAATATCTATATACCTATAAAAGTGGATTGCATAACCAAATATTTGTTTTAAATATACATGTTTTTATTATTAAAATGCTCTATTTATTCTTGTATTACTACAATATGTAAGTATACATATACGGATAAATACAGATTATAGGTAGTACAGTTTAAAAATAATAAAAAATAATTACGTAATGGAATTATGTAACTTTAGTTTGACACAGTGAAATATTGAAATATTGACACAATAAAGCATATTATTATTACGTAACGCCAATTTTGAGGGTGTTTGGACCTCCTCTCCCTCTTTTCATGCTTCATAACGGATTCAGAAAATCGACCCCCCCCCCCCAAGCGTTAGGTAACGCTTTGTTCAAAAAATAAAAAAAGAAATAAAAAGAATTTTGAAATAAAAAGCAACTTTAAAAGGGCTTAAATTTATAAAAAATAATATTTTAAATAAAACTGAAATTTTGGTATTTTAAGTTAAATCGTCTTTTGAGTATTTTTAAAAAATAATAAATAGTTATTTTAGTAAGGTGGTTTAACAGAATCCATTGTTTCGAATCTAATATGATATTTTTTACAATAAAAAAATGGGTACACCGGGCTTCAAACTTCTTCGAAAAGCTTAGAAATATAGAAAAATTTGAATATGACTTCAAAAAGCGTCGATAACGATATAACGTTTCGTGATCAGGAGTCAAAGGCACCTGCAACCCCCCATCCCCCACCTCCCCCATGTAACGCTTCATAACGTTTTTGTATATATCAGCAAGACCCCCTACCCCCTAAAAGCGTTACGTAATAAGCGAACGTCCCCTATCAGTATTTCATTTTCCAAACTATATACAGACGTACTATATACATATGTATAAGTTGATACACATAAGTCTATTTAAGTTTAATTTATATGTAAGTTTTACGGAATTCTATTGATATAATAGTTGAGAACCACTGTTTTAATATGTATACAAATGCACGAAGATTGGAAGATAGGTAAGGAATTATTTTTCCCTTCTGGTATGCAAGTTAAAACTTCACATTGTTGATATATAAAATAACGTGAAGATCAAAGGAAAGGAATACAAATAACTATATCATAAGCATTGATAATAAATGCAGGAAAAAAGACATAAATAAAAAAAAGAAAAAATCAATAGCACACAAAAATTTTTCGGTACTAAAATTTGGGTGTAATTTTATATCAATACCCATTATGCATGTATTAGTATCATTTTTGATGTATTTCATAAATTTATCGAATTTTATGCTCACCATTCTATTAAGATGTAAATTTTTTTCAATTTCTAGTACACATAAAATATATAAAACAAATATGTACATATACATTTATATATGCATACGTATACACTACATTTATAACATATTTACAAGAAAGGAAAATACATATGTATGTACTATAGAGTATAGAGTAGATTTTATATTTTACTTTCAATTTTTTCACCTTCCCTATTTTTGTTAATTCTCTTTTTTTCGTATTTTATTTGCTTACTGTTTAAATTTTCATTTTTCCGTTATTGTCATTACAGAAATTTTTATTCTTTTATCATTCACAGTAATTTTATGTATGTATATACTTACATATATACAAATATTAGAATGGTGAAAAGAACATCAAAAAGAAAATTTGTATATACATATATTATGCGTGTGTATACAATTCCATGGTCGTGACTTCATAATCATTTATAAACATAATATATGTATGTACATATGTATGTATGTGTGCGTATACAAATAATAATGGAACATTACTTATTTCAGTTGCTAATGGCATAATAATAATATTCTTTTTAACATTGAATGAAATTGGCTTTATGCTAAGTACCAGATATCATTATTATGGACGTACAACAATGTGGTTCATTAAATGCTAGGGAACATATTTTATTTTTATGTTCGCTTAAATACCAATACATGTAATATACACCTAATTTGTACTCCTAATATTCATATATACATATAAATATGGACATTGAAATGCTATGTTTATAGTTTATGACGGTATAATCATAATAATTTCAATGATTTTTTATGTAACAAAAAAAATAAATAAAAAATGGTAAAAAAATGTGAAAAAAAAATTTTTTAAATCGGAAATAAGAATAAATGATGTTTCAGAAATTTCCCTTTTTCTTTTTGTGCTTTTCCTATTTTTCCTTTCTTTTATATATACAACATATTAAACGTAAATGTACGGAATTTTTTTTAATGTTGAATTATAAAAATATAATTTTACACTTACTCGTATATTAGATTACACAGGGTGTTTAAGTCATGTATGCTGACCCCTCGTCAGATGATAGATTATACTGAGAAATGAATAAAAATTAGAGAAGATTGGGGGTAGGCTGTTTTAACCTCCTAACTCGCTAGCATTACTTGAAAAATTTTGAATATATGTATGTACATAGGTGTGTTATTTGGTATATCTTTTAGGTGTAATATGGCATTGTGGTGACATCAAATTAAAGGTAATAAAATATTCTTTCCAACGATAATAAAATTATTATCACACCTTGAGCGGTTTAAAAATTACAGGATTTCAAAGTAGAAAAAAAAATTAAAATTAAAAAATAAAATTAAAATATTTCGAACAATCTTGTATCATATTATAGAAATTCCAATGTTTTTTAAGATCCAGGGCGAAATGAATTTCATTTATATTTTGTTATTTTAATTATTTTAATTCAATTTGTATTTTACTAGTTACTTTAAAAATATAGTATTACTTATTCAAATTTATTAATTAAATTTATAAAAACAAACATTGCACAGTAAAGGATGAAATGATGAATACATTAATCACTTACAATGCAGAAGTATGATAAAATTCATTTAAATATTAAAAATTGAAATTATTTAGAAATTGACATGGAGTATACAATATTTAGTATATTTCACCTTAATACTCAGTTTTATAATGGAATGAATTTTAATAAAAAACAAAATTTTATTTTACGTACATACATATAAATGTTCTCGTATATACATACATATACATATGTATGTACTAACAATTTATACACATCTGAAGATGCTTACACATATACGCATAAAAAACCAATTTATACAAACCATAATTTTTTTTTTGTTGAATAATAGATGTTATTGAAAAAGCCGTTCATATACACATACATACATATGTACTCGTACTTATATAGTTGTAAAATAACATATACTTTTGTACACATTTATGTATGTACCTATATACATTTTCAGTTTTTCGCTTTTCAACATTTCAATGTTTCAGTTTTATTTGATTTTAAGTAATGTTCATAGATTATTTTTCAATTAGTTGAATTGAAATCAATAGCAATTGAAAACATCGGTACCATTAAAATAATTAATTGAAATTTAATCGAAATTGAGTACGATGCGGTATAATGTATTCATTTTATACATTTGTACCAAATTGGATTTAAATTTTTGTTTAGATTAATTAACTTCTTTTTTTTTTTTGTTATTAATATTATTTTTTTTTTTTTTTCATTTATTTCGTCCATTGTTTTTTAATGACAACTGTTACTGATTATTATTATAGTTTTTTCGATTTAAAGTAAATGAAAATAAAATTACATTTTTCATTATTTTCATGAAATTATTGTACAGAGAGACTAAAAATTTTTTCTACAAAGAAAATCCTTAGGATAATCCTTTTATAAATCAAAAAAAAAAAAAAAATAATAATAATAATAATAATACCTATTCTTATTTACATACCTTTATGTACATATACATATTTATGTAAGTAAACGAATAATGAATGTTATACAAATAAAAATAAGCGTACATATGTATGTAAAATTCTATGAACATATTAAAACTTTAAATCTTTCCATTAATGATAAATTGCTGATTTATCAACAACAGAATCAAACAGAATTCAACAGAATATAAAAATAAGTAAATGTGAATGGTGTAAAATTATTTTCTTCCAAAAAAAAAAAAAAACAAGTACTAAAAATAATGTATGCACATATTCTAGTAAAATTGCAAAATAATTTACTTTATTTTCATTTTTTTTTTTTTTTTTAGATACAAGATCTAAAGGTAAAAATAAAAAATTACAAAATTATGTTTAAAAAACAATATAATCTTGTGGTAACAAATTTGTTTATTGTACTTTCATTTACTTTTTATAATGCAAAGTGCTTAAATGCTGTTTAGTTAATAATGTAAAAGCTTAATTCTTATATTTTTAACATTAACTCTATTAAAATTTTTAAAATTTTTGTATTCTTTGTTGCTTTAAATTTTCCTTTTAAATGAAAATACATTTTAATAATATACATACATACATATGTATGTACATTTGTTCTATACAAACATAATTAACTTAGGTATATTTATACATATACATATGTATATGTATATACATATATAATATCATATATACTATACTATATATAGTATATGAATAATACATTCTTGTTTATTTGTGAACCTATACATACATATATTCACATGCATATATACATACATACATTTATACGATTTTGTAGCATATAATGTTGTTATATTGTGTGCTTACCAAAGTATATCCAGTTTCTTGAGGTATCATTAAAGTTAAATTTTCCAAAGAATAAAATCTACCATGTATGCTATGACTAGAAAATACACTAAAGTCAACTACAGTGAAATTTTTGTAATGATACTTATGTGAATAAGTAAACATACACAATGTATGAATAAGTTTGTGCATATCATACATGAATTTATACGTGAAAATGGGTAAAAAAAAAATATATATATATATATATACATGTGCATTGTACATTGCACATTTAAAATAGTTTAAAAAATTTTACACTACATATATCACTTTTCTTATGTCATTTTCTTATGTCATTTCACGTACAATTTACAAAATATTTACGTATGCACCTACGACATATGAACAAAACTATGTGTATGTCTGTCTTTTTATTTTTATTGTTATTATTTTCTACTACCATTCGTCTATTGTAGTATTGTCTACGTACATATGTAGCTATATCAAATATTATTTAAATATGTATATGCAATGTATATTACATTTTAGCGTAGAAAAGACATTTTAAGTGCAATAATTGCATTCGAAATTCTAAAGACATGATTTATCTGATAATTCTCACTTTGATTCTGATTCAAGGAAAAAGAAAACTCCGGCCTAATTTTTCCGACAAGTTTAGTTTGAAATGTAATAACTTTGATATGGTTCGGTTGATTTTAATGAATGTTGATAGAGATGTTAGAAATAAGCCAAATTATCATATCATTAAAATAAATTTTGCATACTTTATCCATTATTATTTTTACTGAAAATTAAAAAATCATTTTGTGTGCCAACAATTTTTTTGAGTAAGTGTATAAGCACATGTATGTACATATATTACATATACATATATACATATAGAATATAGATACATACATATGTATATGTATGTGTTTGTATGTAGTACAAGTTCACGTATTAAGAAGAAGGCAAAGGATTTCCTTCGAGTGCATTTCGGATTACAATTATTTTAGTTAACGTATGTATTGTTTGAATTAAGAAAAGTATCCTATCTAGAAATCGTGTGTATCGTCCCTATACTCGTATATAGGTACATAATGTGTCTTTATATATCTCAGCTGATCAAGCTTACAATTTTATTATCAACTTTATACATGACTGTTTCCTACACATGTACATACACTGATTTGTTGTGCATTCATTTAACTTTTCTACATTCTACATATGTACGTATATGTATATAATGTGTATATATACATGCGTACACATAAAAATATAAATAAAAAATGCAACTAAAAGAAAACTTTATTCATATTCTAGTATTATTTAAAGGAAAATATGGTTAAAGGTAAGAAAACCATGAACTAAATTTTAACTTAAGTTTTTTAAAGCTTAATTTAAACAATCGTGCCCATATGCATGTACACATTTACATACACGCATATAATACACGCTTTATACGAATTCAATATATGTTTCATGTATCATATAAAATGTGTAATTTAACTAGTTAACGAAACAAAAGAACAAATAAGATATAAAACCATAAAATTGAAAATAATATATAAAAACGGATTATGCACATATACGAATGTGTATACGAATTCATATGTATATGTATATATGTACATATATATACTTGAATACATAAATATTTTCTAATAATGCTCATGAAGATGTACCTATATAAAATCCAAATGCAAAAGTTTTGTTAAATCGATGTAATAAAGAAAAAGAAAAAAAAAACAAGAAAATGCAGTATGAAACACAAATTAATTTTTTTTTATTTTCAATATTAAAGCTCGTGTAACTTATTTGAAGACAAAATACAAAACTCAACTTTTTTTCGTAAGAAAAAATGTCTTTGGCGTTTTTTTCAGAATTAATAAAAATTCTTACTTTCAACAAATTTTTATGTGTGGAAATGTACATATAAATGCACAAAAGTTATACAGATATATTTACATGTATTTATAAAATTCTCGTATGGAAATTTCATATTAAAGCATTGACATAGTCTAGTGTGTAAATAATTGTAATTTTTAACGTAAAATATTTTAGATTACAATAGTATACACATATGAGTACATATGAATACGTATGCTAATGCACATACGCACATACATATGTATGTACGTATAACATTTAACATTTTATAACTTATTGTTTTTTAACATCTTTTTTCACATTTCATCGTTTATTTATTTATTTATTTTTTTTTTCAAGTAAACATCTGCACAGGTATTTCATAGCTTCATGCAAAAAATTTATTACATATACGCCAGAGTACTTTGTATGTATACATATAAAATGTAAATTGAATTAAATTTCATTTTATGCATATTATTTGTATATATAACACTTGCGGAGAGTGGTACTCACTTGATATAATGAATTTTAAATTCTCAACAATTTAATTTAGGATTTTATTTGTGATAAAATAAACTTCAAACAATTCAACAAAATTATTTTCATGTTTATGTGTGCGTACGAGAATTTTAAAATTCTATGTATGTACATATACACATTTAAATATTTTATTAAATATTATAAACATAAGAAAAACAATTCAAATGACTACAGAATTAAAATCCAGAATTAAAATAAATTATATATTTTAATTTTCAATGATTTGATAATTTAATTTACGTATAATTATCACATGCCTTATTAAGGTATATGAATTTTTTAGACAAATAAGATATTTATTTATACATATGTATATGGAATATTAAAAAAGAAAACTATTAAAAATGAATTTAAATAACATAAAATAACGTACAATATTGATTATAGAAAAATCAAGCATTATTTTTGTAATTAAATATGATAGTATAAAATTAATTTACACACACTTATAATTTCATTTTTTAAATTTTCCTTAAATTTCTATTGTAAACAATCGTAAATAAACTAATGATATATGTATGTACAGCTTTATTAAATTTTAGTTTATTTATGGGAAATTTTTGATAAAATTAAATTTAACAAAAAAAAAAATCGGTATGTAATGTAAATTTACATTCATTTCGTTTATTTATTTTTTCACTTTTTATATGTTATTTATTTCGTGTACAAAATATGTAAAAAATGTACAAAAATTGAAATGAAAGTAGGAAAAAATTAGAAATTAAAATAATTAAAAATAAAAAATAAATAAATATGCGTGTAAATGCAATGTAATGTATATATGTGAGTATACATATATGAATATAACATAATTGTATGTAAGTATAAGTAAAAATGTGCTTATTTATGCAGTCATAAATATGTTTGAAACGAACATGAATATATCAAAATTGACACAACATTCAATATTTTGTAATGAAAATCCTTGTTTTTGTTTTGTATTTACATTATAGGTGTTTTTACTAATGCTTTTGAGGTATATGTACTATGTAGTATGTATGTATAAATTCATATATGTGCACTTTTATATCTGTTAAGTTGTATTGCTTTATTACCATTTTTTCGGGTGTTATGTATATATGTACATATGTACACCAGAGAATGTACACATTATAAAAATAAATAAATAAAAATAATAATAACGACAATATTTTATCAATTTTTTTTTTGTGTTTTTGTTTTGGCAACAACTACATATAAGGTTTGCCTTTCTGTCCCATTATTTAAATTTTTATCAGAAATACCGTGACCGAGGCAAAAACGTATTGAGTGCTTTTTAATGTCTGTTGGTCTCGAACTAGCTTTTTTACATCCAACGTATTGTGATAAATATTTTGTATAAATGAACATATGAAATTACATGTTTGTACATACATATATATAGTATGTATATGTACGTGTATGTGCATGAAAAAAAGTGCACACTTATAATGTTTTTTTCGTAAATATACATACAAATTATACAAATAAAAGTATGTAGGTATATGAACATATACATATTCATATTCATCCACAAATAACGAGAATTTCTTCATTTTTTAAATTTATTTTTAATTTATTTTTATATCTATACATGTATGTATGTGATTTTTTTAAATGCACTTTACGTATTTTTTTTTTTTTTTCAAAAGTTTAACGGAAATAGAGCAAATATGTTTTATCATTATTAATGTTTTTTCCTCGATTTTTTTTTTACTATTTTTGCTCATTTATTTTAAATTTTTTAAAAATATAAAGAGAAATATTTTAAATCTTTACAGATATATTTACCCAAACCCGTAAATATGTACACATATACCTACGTACACGTATGTATAATCGAATTTTTGTATTTTATATTTTATTCATTGAAATTAATATTTTATATGTGTGTGTATATTTGCTCTTCTTATGCACCTACATATTTTAATATCTAACAGATACTTTACATATATGATGAGGTGATAATGAAAAAGGGTGTCAAATGTAAATTAATATATTTTTTTTTTAAATGCATTTTTACTCCCATTTAAAATAATTATTTTAATATTAATACACGAAATTTTAACACATATGTATACATCATACGTATATTCTACATTTATGTAGGTATATGTATATTAAATAAAGAGAGAAAAAATTAAACAACAAGTAAAAAACATATGTCTACCTACATATTATGAATTTGAAAAGTTGGGATTTTTGTGAATTTTAAATAAACAAAATTCATAAATATAAATTATATCACATACATAATATTTTATCTTTAATAGAGCAAGCTTTGCACAAGAAAAAAGTGTAAAAATACGGTTACATTTAATGAGAAAAATCTTTTAAAGTCGTTGGTTTTTTCTTTGGTTTTTTCATTTTTAGAAAATTTGTACGACATAAAAAGGTACGATCTAAATTTAATTTTCTACACAGATTTATTATAATTTTAAATCAAAACGTGCTTTGTGAAACACTAATGTAAAAACGTAAATATTTATTTTTGAATGCATAAAAGATATTAAAATAATATTGCATATAATATTATTGAAAAATTTAAACTGTATAAAAATTGTACTCATTTCTAAACACAATAAATACATGCTCTTAGGCAATATTATAATTATGTACATATATATGTACATATGTATATGAATACGTTTGTTACAACTGTACTCACAAAAGTAGGTAAATTAAGAAATTAAATGAAAAACAATTGAAATACAAAATATACGAATAAATATAATTAAGATATTTAATTATTTAATTCTAAAATCAGTTATTATTTTATCTCATATTTGCTTTAGATCGATCATATTATTGTAAATGAATAAAATGCAAATAAAAACTCACTAAATGAATGTCCAATACATAAATATGTATGTGTAGACCGTTTATCTGATATTCAAAAACTTAATTGGTAAAGCGTACTGTAAAATACATAAAATGTATATTTACACCAATGTGATAAAGAGAGCACATATATTAAATTTATTAATATAATAATATACATACATGTGTACATATGTATGTTGTTCATGCATATACATACATTCATATATTTCACATCCTTACTATAATATTTAATTGATATATTATATGTACATATATATGTAAATATTATGTATGATATATTGTGTATGTACATACATATAGTAAATATAATAAATATGTGAAACGATTATGAATGAACGATATACTTGCATATGCAATATGATCAGGCATAATCATTTGCATATTCACTTAAATACACATACGATCTGCAATTAAGATTGAAAATTTACGTTACGCATAATACATACATATGTATATGAATCACTTATTATTTTAAAAGTGGTTCAAGTTCAAAATATTCAAAAACAAATTTTTCACATAAAGGGATAATACTTTGATTTCAAAAGAACTTAAAATATATGTATGTACCTATATAATACAAAATTTTCTTAAAACTAAGTTTAGTAGAAAATATAAATATATCAAACTTGAAATATGTTGAAATTTAAAAAATATGTTTGGAATTATTTTTAAAATAAACTACTGATGATATACATATTTACATTTTATTGTATGTACATTTAAAATTGTATTTCATACATCATATGTATACTTATACATGTTCATTTGATACGCATACAAATTTTATTAGAAAATGTTTAAACACCAAAGCAGTTTACTAAATAATTAAATTAATATAATTTATAATGTCATATTAAATTCATAATTGTTTTAGATATGAATCTTAAACACGATTTAAATATTTATGTATGTATACAAAGTATACCTATAAAATGTATTATAACATAGTTCATATGTACATACGTATGAATAGATTTAAATTTACAATGATAATAATGTATTTAGATTTAAATTATTCTCGAGCACATTGCATTTATTTAAGAAGAATTAATAGATATTTTATACATACATACGTATATGAATGTTTATCACTACAAGGATACAAATATTCTATGACTATATCTATGTTTCATTCAATATACTATATTTGTTTAATTATAAATTAGAATACAAATGTAAATAGTTATAGCTGTATTTGTAATATTATAATTAAAAGCCATAATTATGAATGCATAGATGTGGTTTTTCAATTTAAATATGTGTTTTAATTGTATTTGATATAAACCAATTTTTAGGGGTTACTAATATATCGTACTATTTGTGCACATTACATAACGTGTTTTTGAATTGCTTCTTTGAATTTTATTCCCTTAGCAATGAAATTATTCTCACTTAAGTTTCAATATTTAGATTTTACCAAATTTATTTTTCGTAATATTTTGTGTCAAATATTGTTTTGAAATAATTTTGGCTAAATAATACACGTGTATATATGTATCTATATACAAATAAATACATTTACTTAATACATATTTTTTAATTTTTAAGTTTTAACAAAAATAGGGAATAAATTATGAATAAAATAACATTAATCAGCCCATCCCGTATTGAAATTGTATTAAAAATTGGAATATTACCTTGATTATAATAAAATTTTCAAATTTTGATTGTAAATTAAATTTCTATTTACTTAAATTGAAGATAAAGTTCTAATTTGAAGATAAATAAAAGATTTTTTACTTTTGAACTTTTTCAAATTTTTGTATATTTGATATATACATACATATGTATTTGTAATTGTATTGAATACAGAATACTAAATTGCAATTGTACACGACATATGCTTCAATTTACATACTATTTGCATATATTCATTTTACACAATATTTATATGTATCTGTTACAGAATAAATGTTAGTAAATCCAATTTTCTTAAAACTTTGAATTATTTTAACCAAAAATTATTGAGTTTAGTCATTAATGACTCTAGTTTTTATCGAATAAATATGCTTACATAGTTGGAAAAGTCTAAACTTTACTTAGCTTCAATACTTAAATTAAACGATTCAGATTTCAGATAAACTAGATAATTCAGAGAATATTGTCATAAACATGTTGTCATTCACTCCAACTCCACATATTCAAAATATTTTAATTTATTATATGACAGAATTTAAACTGGGCGGAGATGTACATATGTAGAGTTTAGAACAAAATTTTATTTAATAGAGCTTTGAGTAAAATTATTTTAATGACACTTATATTGAGACTATTTATGCATTTTTGTATGTGTTCAAAGTCACTGAATTTCATTTATAATTATAATTATATACACATGTATATGAAATTGTGTTTATTATAAATCCATTTTAAAAAAATTTTATTCTCATGCAAATAATAGACAGGTAAATACAGTATTTATTTGATACAGCATATACATATGTAGGTATGTAGGTATAATACTCCACATTGAAAAAATGAAAGTAAGAATATATACACAAGTAGTATACTTGTATGTACATATGTACATTTGTATACATAAGTGTACGTGGATATTTTCTAAAATTTGCATTGTACCACCTTTTAAGTGTTACTTATATGCAAATGATATGAAATGTTGTCGTTTTTATTGTCTTCGTCTTATTATTACAAATAAATATGTAGATTAATTTTTACATTTAAATCCAATTGCAACTTTATAATAATACGTGGTGTATGTATGCGTATTTATTTTCATTTATGTTAATCTGATTTAACAATTTACATTTACTTTAATAAACTTCAAAACAAATACAATCATGCACGATCAGATTAAAAAGTTTTAGGTTTTCATTGTGTATATTTTTAAACAAAATAGAAAAAGTGGTCTATATGTAAAAGTAATGAATAAAATAAAAATAAGAAAATAAAGTACATACATTGTTTGATTATAATAAAATGCTCAATATATAAATGCAGATTTGGATGTGTGTGAATATTATTAAGGATATGAATTAAATTCATTAATAAAATGTAAATTATAACTAATTATAGCACAATTTAAAAAAAACACGCACACACATGATCAAGAATAAACATACATATGTATATAAATACCTATACATGTATGCGTGTATGTATGTATATAGAATTTAAAATTCGAAACCATTATGTACAAACTAATCATCGGAAAACAAATGTGTATTTATTATAATTCCATCCTATTTTGAAAGTAATAGGTATATCGCTTATACTTTAGAAATTTCAAATTTGTAAATATCAAAATATTACTCAAAATTAGGTAGTATGACTTTCATGTTTTTAAACTTTTTATATTTTTGTCAATCAATCAAAAAATTTGAAAATTTTATGTTTTTTCACTTATTTTTTTGTGAATTGTTTTGAATATATTTTGTCTATCGTTTCTGTGTTTTGTGTTGTTTTTGTTTTAATATCTTACTTTTCTGTTTTTATTATTTTATTTTTATATTGTAAATTGTAATTAAAATTTGGAAGATTGAAAAATGTAATAATTAAACTGTCAACAAAACGTGACCACCCTAACAACAGATGAAAATTAAAAACTTTTCAATGTTCGCAGGATTATTAATATGAACAATTTTATTAGCGCATACGTACCTACATATTACTTATGTAGTTAATATACACGAGTATATATGTATAACAAATTTGAATGTTCTATTTAAATTTTTTTGTATATATGTTTGTTGTACATTTATATAAAAAATCTTTCATAACGGTTTAGTATATGAAACAAATTATTACATATATACATATATGTATGTATATATGTATGTACGTGCATATATGTATTATAGCTGTTCACTTTGAAAAATAAACCGAACTAATATAATATAACAAAAGCAGTTAATGAAAAAAGGTAGATATTGAAAATTTTATAAATACAGCATAAATTCGTGGATATACATACATATGTACATACGTATGTTTATCTATTTCATGGTTTTCTAATAGTATACATATATAATAACTGACATAACATATACCTACTTTGAATTAAATTAAAATTCTCATAATCCACAAACACGAACACAATAGGAGATAAAAAGAAATTTGCTGCGCTTATGTATGAATATACCTATATATTTATATAAAAAACTCTTACACCAATATAATAAATACATACAAATATATACATAGGTATGTATATAAAATATGAGATTCTTTTTTAGCTCATTTTTAATTTTGTTTTTTTATTTCTCCCTCAATAAATTTCTTTGATAGACAATATTTAATTATCTACAAAAATATTTGAAAAAAAAAAAAAAAATTCAATTCGTTTTGTTATTGGTAAGTTCACTGGTATATTCAATATTCTTATACTGGTTTATTCGATATAATTTATTATCACACACAATATCGTTTTTTTACGTATGCATATATAGGATCAAATAAATTGTATATTTATCTGTGTATATATTTATCCTCGACGTTTACGTATATACATATGTACATACATATATTAATAATACAATATACATATTTGTTTTTTTCGCAAAATAACTTAATTTCATTAAATAAAAAAAATAAAAAAAACAAAAAAAAAAAGATCTGAAACGCTTTATAAGATGTCTACTGAAAAATTTTCTGTCGACTTTTCTCCCATTATTTCATCTAATTATGTACATGTCTTTACGTTCAATTAGATAAAATACAATGCGTATATCAGTACTCACGTATATATTTATAAATATAAGATAATATGTATACGATAATACTTATATTTTGTATTTTACATTTTATATTGATGATATAAAGTTTTCTAATTGATATAAATGGCTGTTTCTTCACTTTACAATGTTCATGCGACAAAATCGTGTGGTTTTTTGATATTTTGCTTTGAAAATCATTTCAAATTCAATATGATTTCTACACGATACGATTTTTATTGTGTACGACAAATTAAATTAACACCTATTCCTTTCATTTTATCTTTGCTTTGTTAATACATATTATGAAGTAAGGTAAAATTAAAAGTATCGGTTTTCAATCAATTGATTTTATATTGTTTTTTATTATTAACTTTAACTTGTTAAAGAGTTTTTTGTTTTGTCAAAGACAATTTAATTCACTCGAACTCAATTAACTCGAAATCGAACTCGAAAATTATTTGAAATTCATTATAGTTGGTTGTGAAGAAATAAAAATAAAAAGAACACAAAAAAACTAATGAGAAAACGAAAAATTTTTTGAAAAAATCAAATGAAATCAAAGTCCATGCGAGATGTCCTACTTTCTTTACACATTCCATTTATCTCATCAACATAATCGAGTCGCATGAACATCAGATTGCATGAAAATCCTATCATTCAGAAATCATTAATTAATATCTGAAAATAATATATATTAATCATGTAGGACACATGTACGTACATAATATACATAAGTATGCTTTATTATAATGATAGCCTAATGTACATATGCATGTACGTAAAAATTGAGAATAAAAAGTATTTAATATTTTATCATTATTATTAAAATAGACTAATAAATTATGACCCTCAAACAAAAAGAAAAAAAAAACAAGGAAAATTCATAAGTTTTTTCAACAAATTTAAATAAAAACAATTTTCATGACTAACAAAACAGAAATAAATTAGCAACAAGATTTTCATTCCTCTTCAAGATATTTTTCAGTAAGAAAATTTTATTATTATTTATTTATTTTTTTTTAAATATAAAAAATAATCCACACATATCATTATGTACATATGTACATATGAGCACAAATATAATATTATGTAACAATAACAGCAACATCATCAACAACAAAGAACATCAAAACTCAAATTTGACTGTATGTCACATATATACTACATACATATGTATGTACATATATAATATATTTGTACTTATATGTACAATACATACATATGTATTGTATATAATATTAATATAATGTACATTCTATTACTACATATTATGTCAACAACTTGATATTTTCACTTTAACTGTCAAATATATTTATGTAAACATAACGACTGTAACAACAACATCAACAATAATAACAATAGAAAAAAAGGTTGTATTCACATACATGTATGTATATACATATGTATATATTTATATATTGTGAATGTATTCAAAAAAATATCAGTTTTTTATATGTACATATAAAACACATATATGTATATATGTATGTATGTATGAAAAAAAGAAAAAGAAAAACAAAAATAAATGAATAAATAAAAAAATAGCACACAATGAAAACCCTAAAGTTTATTTATTCAATTGATTTATGTTTGTTTGTGTTCAAATGTGTGCAAAATCAAAAATAATATCAAAAAAGTAATATGTACATACATATATGCATATACACGTAAATACATGTACATATTTACTTTGAATTTTTCATATTTGTATAACCTACGTCTACAGTACACATACATACATATGTATATATTCCAAAGTTTATGTATATATAAGGATATAAAAAGAAAACTTTTAAATATATCCAATAGTTATGTGTAAAAAGTATAAAAAATATATGTACATATTACATATAATATGCTTACTTAGTATATACTCATACACATACATATGATTAATTATATACACATTATGTACGTGCATCATTTTATTGTATAGATAGATCATATATTACTGTATATGTATGTATGTATGTATATACATATTCACAATTGTTTATACACAAATTCATAATTATATATGTATGTACCATTATGTATATTTATATGTAAGTATAAGTGTATTTTTCATATGTGTGTACATATGTATGTATGGAAGCGATACATTCATATGATTTGTATGAATAAAATTTCATTATTAAATCATTTCAAATAAAATAATAATATGAAATATCATTTGTTATTATGAACAATATGTCAAATTTTTGACACATACGATTTACATACATACATATGTAATGTACGTACAGGAATAATGTTATTTTATATTTATTTTACTTGTTTTCAATACTTATATCAAAAAGGGAATTATACATATAGAGAATTTTTAATTCATATAAATGATACTATCGTTTATTCAATTCGTAACTTCTAACAATTTTGATACATACATATGTATGTGTGCATATGTACACATCATATATGTTGTTTAATGTTGAATAATAATTTTCCGTATGTAATAAACTATAAAATATTACATTATTTGAAAAATATCTCATTGAAAATTTTAATATACATACATATGTGTACATAACAAAATTTTGCAACTAAATTTAATAGTAAGTATACATACATACATATTATATGAATAGCAGTATACTTACATGTATATACGAAGGGTCATTTTTCGAATTCACTATTTATTTGTATAAATATGCATCAAGAAATATACAGGTACTATTTTATTTAAGAAAGTCAATTTAATTGTTTTTTGCATGTAAATGTAATTATTTAATTATTCTGTATCATTCTTTGCATGGTTTATGACTTTATCATATACGTACATACATATGTATACTTCTATCTTTCATTGCATTTTATGGTTATTCATGCAAATTCATATGCACATATTTTATACTTGCATAGATTTCATACATATAAAAATACAATAAATTAATTTCATATAAAATAAATCTAACGCGCACAAATATGCACAAGATTTAAAATTAATATTTACACATACATAAAAATGAAAGCTTTTATTTTTAGAGTGATCATAACAATTTTAGGTTTTTTATATGTATGTATGTATAATGGAAATACTGCAACATATATACATATTCTGAAGAAAAGTATTCAAAAATGTTTATTTATAAGTACATTCGTACATATAGTACGTACACATATTTAAACAATAAATATCAATAAATTTATTTTACGAAATAAAATAGATAATACATACATACATATACGTAAACTGTAAAAGTAACACACATGTATGTATGTATGGTCATCAAAGTTATTACATATTTATTACAAACAAGTGAAAATATATTATTTAAAAAAATCTATTCAGAATCTAGAACTTGTTATCATTTAATACTAAATTTTACAAATTCTTGAATTTTGAATGTAAAATACAATATAAAATCATCAACATATGTTTGTACATATGTATTTACATGTATCTTTGTATAACGAAACAATTATTACATTATACATAATATTTGCTTGTATTATTTGTATCATACAGGTTTGCAATAATAAATCAATTATTGCAGATATTATATTACTACGTATATATGCATATATGTATGTGTAAAAGCATTTATAACACTTTGTAATTATATACATTCATCACGAACATATGCACATAGATGGTATGTTTATTGTGTGCTATGTTATATTTAACACTACGTTAAATATTGCATATTGTTGTTATTATTGTAATTGTAGTGGGGTATACATATTTTTTATATTCAAACAATTATGATGTGGATGTACCTCAAATAACAACATATTCATGTTTTCAAAAATGTGTTGTGTTTTAATTTAAGATATCATATACATTTCTATGTATGTATGTATTTCTATAAATTTACATAAGAATAAATATCTTTCTAAATATGTGTACATTTTTTATGCACGAATATATGTTGTATCATAAACATATTTATAAATATTTCAAAAGTAGCAAATTTTATGTATTAACTTTTCAAATTAAAATTATTATTTAAATGGTTGAAATACATATGTATGTACTATAAAAAGATTATTGGACATTTTAGTTACCATGTACAGCTATTCCAAATTTTATGTATTATCAATAGACTGTGTCTATTGCCTGTAGAAACAAAACTTAGTATGGGTCTAAGATCGTATTGTATGTATGTTCTTTTATGAGATATATATAAGGTACTTTGAAAGTATTTTACTTAATTGACTCGTATTTTACATTAGAATGTCCTGTTAAGGTCAAATTAATTCGTCTGTTTGATAAAACTGTTGAAGCCGCTCAATTTTTGTTTAAAATATTTTTCTGTAAAATATTCCATTTGATCACTTTATTTATATTATATTTTAAGAATTAAAATTGAATTATCGACTTATGAATTAATATGACCAATTAATTTACCCATTTTTATTTATTGCATTCCAATAAAATTTCTAACTTACATTCAATAAAAAATTTATTTCAATAGTTTTTATAATAAAGCCGATTATTAAATTATCAGTATTCGTTTATTTCAATTTATACTTGTGTACATATATTTTGTTTATGATTTTATCCGATTCTGGAAATAAATGATTTTTTTTTTTATTTTTGTTTAAATTTTGTGGAAAATTTTATAGAAAATATCAGTGTTATATCATGTTATATACAATTTGTTCTATTTATCTTTATTTTCATTTATTTAATTTTTACGTACACATTAAATTTTATTTTAATTTTATCACCTTGTAACTGATTATTATCATTTTGTTTTCTTTTTGTGTGGTAATGCTCTATATAATTTATTAATAATAATAACAAAACTAAAAATGAATAAATAATAAATAATACATTTTATACATTCTATAAATTAATACATAATAATAATAATAATAATAATAACAAACATTTATTTTAACATTACATTTTACTTATTATTTGATTATTTGTTTGTTACAAGTGTATACATATGTTTGGATGTTATGTCTATAAATATATATATATATACATATATATATACTTTTTTTTTAGTGACAATAAAAATACACTACATAGAAAATAAGAAAATTTATTTGCTACATAGAATTTCTACTGTATGTAGTTTTAGTAGTGTAAAAAAACAAACTATCTTTGCAATGTATTTATATTTTTTAAATAAAAATGTACTCGCTTCAACAGACGTACATACATATGTATGTTTTATCAGTTTTCTAGAGGGTATACAAGTATATATATATTAAAATGTATAAAATATTACAAATTAAATTGGATTATAAGGATTTACGCTTTGTATACATTGTATACATTCGTATTCTGAGAACATGCTAGTAACTATATACAATAGTTCTACAGTTATACAAAATTACAAATTCGTGCTATTATACATACATATATATGAACGTACATGTATTTTCTTTCTTATCATCGTTTTTTCCATCATTTTTTTTTTCGTGTTTTGTTTAAACGTAACATAAGAATTTATATACATACATATGTATTCTATTGTGTTCTTTTATTATTATACAGTAGAACACAATATGGTTGGTCTGGTACATTATATTGACATTATTTAGTGTACATGTTTTTATATGTTTTACAATACATACATTTATACAAGTTTTCATGTATTGAATGTAAAAAAAAAGGATAATGCAACAGCTAAATTGTTTATCGCATAAAATTTTAAATACGAATAAAATAAATACATATACTATAAATACAAAGATAACATGCACACATGTAATCGTATACATGTACACTAATATGTGCATATGATATTGTACAATCTGCATTATTTTACATGCAGTGTTTATGTTTCAGTGTGTGCAATTTTATTTTTTTGGAGTTAACGTGCTCCAAAGCACGTAAATCTTTCTAATGAGGTATAAACTACATGACTGTAGTATTTTCGTTTAAAAGATATTGCGAAAACACAAAATTTTTATCGATTATGTATGTACATATATATGTATATGTGTGTATATTCACTTTTAGCAGTTCATTTACTAAATACAAAAAGATGTTTACGTATCACACATTCTTAATATCAATTGGCAAAAAACTCTGTATATATACTCTGTCTACTAATTCGATGCAGTTTAAGCCTTATGGAAATATACATATGTATGTCTTTTTTCTTCTCCCATAATTTCAATAAATTCATCTCACGAGCAGTGTTATCACAATCAGTAAAGTTATCATATAATACAAAATGAATTTTTTTATTATTAATGTACAACGACGTTAAGTGGTACTACTTTATGTCATTTTCATAAAACCTTAACTGCATCGAATTAGTAGACAAAGTATATGTAGGTACTATGAATTGCATCATATAATTTCTCTTCTTTTCCTAATTTATATATTTATGTACATTATTCAATACTATTGTTTTCATTATCCTTTTATATTTTGGTTTTTCTTTTGAATTTTTTCCCTTGTGTTAACTTGAATATACATATGTATCTTTTTAAATAATTTATTTTTAGAAATGTATATGTATGAATATGTGTATAATGTAATGTGAAATGAAAATGATTAAAATTGTCGATAATAATTAATTTTATAAAGTAGCTTTTTATTTTCATTGTTTGCATACATACATACATATGTACTATATGTGCATACGTACTTGCAAAAAAATAAAACTACATGTATCGGCGGTAAGCATAATTTAAATTAAATAAAATTAAAGAAAATTTTGTATTTGAAAAATTATATAAACTGTCATGTACATTGTGTGTATAGGTACACACATATACTCGTATGAGCGTATGAACCTTCTTTAAAATAAAACAATCATCGTAATCAAGACAAAAAGTTTTCTATCGAATATGTATAGATTTCATTGTATAGATAATATGTATGTATAATGGATATTGTGTTTTTTGTTAAAATAAAATTCATTTTTATTTGAAAATTTATTAATGTTCTTTAATTGCTTAAGTATCGATTACATAAATTGATTACACAAAATGTAATCGAATATATACATTATATATTCAGGAAAATGTAAAATACACAATATATAATAATTGCAGTAAAAAATGTGAGATGTATACATATCTTCTGTTTATTTTGCTTGTACTAAATTATATAATAAATTTAAAAAAATAAAAAATAAAATTCAATATTAAGCAGATGGAACACAAGCGAAATCAGGGTAAAATTATAAAGAAAACAAAAGAAAATTAAAATTAAATAAAACAAAAGATTTAAACTAAATATTTATTCATTTTATTATATTAAAACTTATATTGGTGTTTATTCTGAAAATTGTTATTTTCCTTGCAGTTATTTTTAAAAATTAAATTAATATGAAAAATTTATTTAAAATCAAAAAAAAAAAAAAAAAAATAGAAAATTATTGCAGATAAAAATGAAATAGTTAGTATGCATGCATACATATACATACATGCATATGTGCATGCATACAAATAATTGTACATAATAAATTTATTTTAACATTTATTAAATAACTGATTTTTTTTATTTTAATGCATATACATAAGAATGAATTATTTTATCCATTTTCTTTTTAAATTTTCATTTTTATTATCAAGAGAATAAACGGGTATTTAAATAAACCATCTGTTTTGTTCTGTTTTTTTTCCTTGTATTTATTTTACTTATTTAATATTTTATTTTAATAAAAGATTAAAAATGCTTTTAAAATATTATAAAAATATTTCTTGACGTTTGTTTATATTGAAAATACATTGTTAATAATGATAACCATAAAATACCACAATAATAATACAAATTTCATTTGAAGGATTTAAATATTTTTTTGAACGAAAATAATAAAAGCAACAACAAAATACCTAAATCAATATTAAATTTAATTTTTTAATATCAATTTTTTATACAAATTAAAATGAATGATAAAAAAAATCAAAAAAATAACACAAAATATTAAAAAAATGAGAAAAATAAACAATAAATTTAGAATAAAAAGAAAAATTACAAAAAAAAAAAAAAAATCAAATCTCATATTCAATAATAAAATTAATGTTACACTCACGAGAATAAAATTTTTATAATGCAGTAAATTTCAATTTCATGTACAATATAACATACACGTACATACATTAATTTATGTGTATAAATTTCTGTTTATGTTCTAATTTTGTTTGATTTTTATTTTACTTCCTTAATATTATTTAATACTTTATTAAAAGTGAACTGAAAGTATGAATAAAAAAAAAACATGACGAAAGTACAGGAATAATACATTAACGTTGTTTTTAAATTTATTCAGATGAGCGTGTATAAGCGTTCAAAATATAGATATATGTATGCAAGTAAATGTATTTCTAATCATTAAAGAGTTTTTATTTACATATGCGTATAAATTGTTTAAATTAACTTTATTTTTATTTTTTTGGGGAGTATAAAAATGTTTCGTAATCAAAAATTATAAAATTATCAAAAAAAAAAAAAAAAAAAAAAAAAAAAAAAAATAATAATAATAAATAAATAAATAAACATACACCTATATGCTAATAAATTTGATAAATTAATTATCTAAAATAATTTGTAAAAATGATAATATGTTATCATGTAAGTAATCTGTAATAGTGTTATAATATAAAAAATAAGAATTACCTACTGACTTCTTAAAAATAATTAAATACCTTGATGAACCTCCTATTGACAGGCAAAAAATCATTCAAATGAATAAAAAAAAATTACTTAAAAAAAATTCATTCCGTATTCTCCGTACGCTCTCCTGTAAAACTCATCTGTCTTCCTCTAAGTCCATAAGGCTACTGTGAAGTGTGAAGTAAACTGAACTGGATCTGACTGAATTTAGTAAGTTTAATAATCCTCCACCAGTGTTGCCACTTATTTTTTAACAAATGTGATAGATAAGTCTGAAAAATGTGGTAGATCGAGATATTTAAGTGGTAGATTAGAGCCCACAGTCAAACTAACTTAGAAAATTGTGTAAAACTAAAAAATCTACAGAATCAAGGTGATATTGTTAAAATGAATTGGTAATAAAATTGGTAAATTGGTAATCAAGGTAATAAAATTAATTGGTTTATTTGAAATAAAAAATTAGAGATAATTAACAAAATTTAACAAAATAAAAACCATATAACATAAAAAAAATAAAATTTATAATTCAAAAACAAACTAGAAATACATTTTTTCGAAAATATTTATTGCATGAATGTGAATTCCAATGGATAGAATAGGATAATAGATAAAGAATGGTAAAATTTTCATACCATTGAAAAGAATAGAAAAATGTGGTAGATTTGAACTTAATAGTGGTAGATGTGGTAGATCACCAAATTTAACAAAAAAGTGGTAGATCTACCACAATTGTGGTAAAGTGGCAACACTGTCCTCCACCCCGGCCCTAATTTTATGTAAAATATGCTACTTGCTAGATGTACAATAACGTAACAATGTAACTGGTTTCAAGTTTTGGTTGATTCGTTTGAGCTTGAGCGTGTTATATGTATATTTAAAATAAAATAAAAAAAATCGTAAATGACCTTCAATATGTGTACAAGGGGTACTTTTTTACATCAAGTTTGAAAAAATATTTCGACTTTGTGTAGTATAATATTTGACCATTTTGGCCGAAACACTTTTATTGGAAATTATGAAAAAAAAACGATGAAAATCCTAAATAGACAGACTATAAATATATTAATGATTATAATTAACTTTTGTGGGTTTTATTTTTATATTTGATTTAAATATAAATTATAATTAAAGTTTTCTTGAACTTACATATATATGTATGTACATTTAATCAATGCCTCGATACAATGAATTAAAATAACAAAACAAGCATAGAGAAATGTATTTCATTATTAATTGATAAGAATAATTGAGAAAAATTTATTGAATTGTCTTTCTTATATTCATCAATTACAACAAACTATATACAAAAACAAAATGCATGATGTTGATCAACAGGCGAATTCTTATTATTATTATCATTTTTTTTTTTTTTTTCAAACATTAACACTAACAATATATGTATTAACTAAACAGAATAGAAATCAAAACAAATTATACGAATACTTAAATTTTTAATTGAAAGAAAAATACTTTGTTTATAATACGTAAAGAAGACGAATAAATAATAAAAGGATAAAATGTAAAGATCTAAATAACAAATCGAAATATTACACTAAAGAAATGAAATGAAATCTGTAAAAAATGAACATCTGCTAAAAGCTTTGTGTTCGAATTAAGAAAAAAAAAATAAATAAAATAAAAAAAAACACAAATAGAAAAAAGACTAACAAGATGAAGAAATGAGAAAAAAAAATCAAACAAAAAACAGATAAAAGTCATTGAATAATATAAACGTATTTTTAAATATCTATGGGAAAATAGGATTAAAATTAGAAAAAAAGAAAATAAGTTAAAAGCAAGAGAAAAGGTTAAATTTGTATTTATTATTATTATTTTTTTTTTTTCATTGTTGTTTAAAAAGAAATTAACGAAGCATAGTATGTATTTGCATCATAATATTCGTGTATTATAATAATATAAATTTTAATAGAAACTAAAACCAGATTATTCTATTGACTAGGATACCCTTTTATTTGTTTATTATTAATTTTTTTATTAATTTAAAACAAAAAAAACTTTTGTTTTTTTTTTTAATTTTTAATTTTACGTATACATTAATTAATTTTACGTAAAATGTTTTAAATAAAATAATTATTGAACTGGAATTTAGAAAAAAAAGGAAATTGCTCAGGAAAAATAAACTACATGAAAACAAAAAGTTTTACATATAAATTAAACTAAAAATGAGAATGCAAGGCTATTGTACTAAATTATTGTGCATACAAGGATAATAAAAGCAGATAAGCAAATGATGAATACATGTACATACATATTACACACGTATACTTTTACACATTATCATAAATTGTTTAAAATAATATACAATAGACAATAGATAATCCACAGCTATTGGTTTGTTTTCTGTTTACAAGTATATAACAGTATTCACATTTACACCTGAATAAATTTTTTATTTAATTACATTTGACCATTATTTAAAATTTGAATATTATTAGATATCATAATAATTTTATATATTTATATACATACATATGTATGTATGTGTACACATACATATAATATGATTATATTATAACATTATTATTTAACACACTAAATAAATGAAAATTAAAACAAAAATGACATAAATATGTACTATACGTAGTATACCTACATATATGTATGTATGTATGTGACATTTATGTAAAAATTTATGTACATGTATTGCTTGTATATTTAGTAAATATTATATATGTACATAGGTATCATTTTCGTCTAATATAACACTGTAGTAATGAAAATTAAATAACTATACGACTAAACCATACCATATATGTACATACATACATACTTATACAACTTGGTAAACTGGGGTAGTTAAGATAAGCAAATAGACATCATCAAGGTAAATTGAGAAAGTTTTATAGCTCCGGCCTTAATCTTTAAAAAACTTTCTTATCCAGATAATGTCCAATAAAATAAATTTAGTGCTTTTTTTCAAGTATACAGGGTGTTTAACAAATTGATGCCAACCCCACTCCAGGAAAAATTTTTCCACATTGACTAACATCATGGCTAGTATAATCAGTATATATTTTGAATGCGATATTACCTGGTGCTAGGTTAATATCAATTTGTGGAACACCATTTATAACTAACATGAAATATGCAAAAACAAAAAACAAAAAATTAAAGCAAAACCGTTGCAAAGAAAAACAGGACAAAAATACTTTAAGACAAAAGAAAAAAAATATATATGGAGAAATAATTTTTCATGGGCTGTTAAAAATTTTAATTTATTAATTTTTTCTACGTTAGTATTTGTTTTTCTTTTTTTCAAACAATTAACTGTTGCGTTGAGACTAACCTGCCATTACAGATTTCTACCACGTACGTATGTGTGTTCTACATACACACAAATTCAATACAAATTTTTTTACAAAATTTCAATTTAATTTTTTTTCTATTTTATATATTTGTTATAATTTTTTTTTCATATATTAATATATCAAAAAATATATTATTACGTACATTATTTTGCATACAATTTATACGTTTATTTTTGTGTACGCCTAACAACAAAAAAGAATAAAGACATGAGCTTAACATGTATGTATTCAAAAAAAAAAAAATCATTAAATTGAATTTTTGAAATATTTCTAAGCGTACGAAAACATGTGTCTTTATTCACATTTGTGGGGTTTTCATTAAAATATTTTACATATCTCTATGGTATTCAGAATGATAATCTTTAAGGTTTCTGTTTTTTTTTTTTTTTGTGTTATTTAACAAACCTTAAATGCTGTACATTAATACGAGTACACGTATGAACATAAGAAAATAATCATGTCATGTTAACCAATACATATAAACGAAAAATAATAACTTTTTTAATAACAACTTTATGAGAAAAAAAAAAATTGATTGACTGAAATACATTGACTTTTTATTAACTGATGATTTTATTTTACCTGAAAATAATAAATAACAATAGTAAAAGAAAAAACCGAAATTGAAAATTGAAATTGAAGTCAATTGTTATTTCATAACAATGTAAATTTATTTCAATTTTGTTATTATTGAATTTTGTTATTTTGTTATTATTACAATAGAAAATTTGTTAATTGGGTATCAATTGAAAATTATATTGTTATTAATGCAGAATTTCCAAGAAATATATTGTTTAAATAATAATGGTAAAATAATAATATTGATATTTATTATTTATGTGCCTCGTTTTCAAAATTCAATTCTAAATTTCATTCATTTGTATCATTTCAGGTAATTAATTAGTTTTCAAAATAATTCTTTATTAGTTATAAAATATTTGATTTTATTTTACAATCATTTAACAATATTATTTCGTGGAAAATTTTTAAATAAATATTTCAATTTATTTAAAAATAATTGTAAAATTGTTATCGTAGTTTGCGAAATTCTTCAGAATTTTTTTCAAATAAAAAATTTAAATTAAAAAAAAAAAAAAAACAAACACGTTATAAACATGAAATTTTTTGATCCTATTTTCTTCTTTTTTTTTCGTTTCTGCTTAAAACTTATAATTTTTGTAGATAATATAATTTAAAATAAATTTAATAAATAAATGAAATAAAAATACACAAATTTATTCTAAATAAAAATTTGTATAACAATAAAAATATAAATTTTTTAAAAATATATTTAATTTTTCCATGTTACAAAATTCTACCTTTTTATAACTCAATTTACATACAATAATAGACTAACAATATATTCATTTTATTTTACATATTTTCTTTTTATTTTATTCTATTTTTTCCTCTTTACATATTTTCATTTCTCATGTTTAAAACAACAACAACAACAAAAAATATATATAAAATAAAATGTAAAAAAAACAACATCCTATTAATGATACATATATACAACGATATTCATACTTTTATTTAAAAAGATACATTTATTTCTACAACATTTATATATTTATAAGCACGTATGTAATATATATAAGTTACTTATGTATGTATGTACATATATACAAAAATGAACTTTAATACTCGCATTTACTTTTTCAACCCGAACAATATACAGACAAAGAAAAATTAATTTGTTAAAATATTATTTTTCATATTTGATTTTTTCTTTTTTTATATCTTCTTTTCCGTATTTTATTTTTTATCATTTTCATTTTAGTTTGAAAATTTCATCATACACATATGTAAATACATTCACGTTTGTACGAAAGTTCAAAACACAATGATTTTTTTTGTAGCATTTACACATACAAGTAACATGAAATAAAGAAAAATAATATAAAAATAGAAAATGAAAAAAAGGACTAAAAAACAAAATTTAGAAACCAAAGTATCTCTCAAGAATACAAAGACAAATTTTTCTTCGATTATAATATATTGGACGATCATTACTTGTATTGATAAAGCTGATTTAATTCTGCATAAATATAAATTTTTTGCGTAAGATATATGATATGTTATAAACTAGATTAAAACCAAAAAAAAAAAAAAAAAACGTACACGCATGCAAAAAATGTTAAATTATAAAAAATAAAAATGATGAGAATGAAACAACGTGAAAAATTTCTTATAAACCTTTTATTTCATTTTTACTTACATACATTTGTATGTAAATATGTACGTATAAAAAAGATATATCCATAAAAAAAGAATACCGGACATAATGCGGCTATTGAAACGTGAGGTGAATATAAATATTGTATAATAGTTACATACATATGTATGTGCGTATCTACATGTACATATACATACTTTATTTCACACGTATTTTTTATGTTTAATGAATACAATTTTCTAATATACATACACGTGTATCCTTTTTGCAAATACATACATATATAAACTTGTGTAAATTGTGTACGTTTTTCTGTGCTTATACGTATATACGTATACTATTTAATTTAAATTTATTAGATTATTATATATTGAAGTTCGTATAAATTTTTATTATGAATATCTAAGGTACACACACATCACTTACTTATACACATATTTGTAATATTCATAAATATACGTACCTCGTAATTCCAAATAAAATTCACACTATTATAAAATTATGCATCTATACATGCATATAAATATTATTTTATTAACATTATTTTCATATTTCATATGAAAATGATGTTGTTCAACGGTTTTCTTATATGTATATACATACTTCAAAAATCTAGAAAATTAAAAAAACAAATAATAAAAAAAATTGTAATCAAAATAACATAAAAATTTTTATTTTCTAGAAATCTGTATTTAAATAATATGTAAAGTTATAAAAATTCTTATGAAATTAATTACAATATTTATTTAAAATATTGGCTTTAAAAGAAAATACTCTTAAATGATATTTTTTAAGAATGAATGTAAAATTAGAAAATAAAAAAAATTTTTAATGCAGTTCAAAGAAAACTTTCGAATGTTATATCCTGGATTACAAATATTAAATAAGTAAAATATTTTTTAAAATAATATTAAATGAAAACTCAAATTTCATATTTATTTTCAAATCATATATACTAATATACGATTTATGTAAGATATTTACCTGTATATAAGTGCACATATGTGAATATGTGAATTTAAAACAAATGTAGGTATCTATCACTATAATACTCTTTCTATATTGCAATTTACGTTTAAAAGAGTAAGTTTTGAATGATATATTATTTACTCTAATATACTCATGTAATATGTACAAATGTATATATAAAATTTTATTATAATATTTTATTCTTGGATAAACTCCAAATTGTACTTTATATAAGAAGTACACAATAATAAGTACTTTACATGTCAAGAATCTTTGTAAATATTCTTTAAAAACGAACAAAACGAAAACATGAATTTTAATAAAACCATATAAGTGAAAAAAAAAAAAAAAATACAATAATATAAATATTATGTAAAATATATTTACATACATACATACATATGTGCATATACCTATATAAGTATTATAAAATATAAAAATGGTACAAATAAAATCAATAGATCATACTGGGAACAAATTTTCTATACGATTTGTGTTTGTAGACATGTGCTTATGTATCAAATGTCTTAGACATTAAAATGTAAAAAGATACAAATTTATCAAATGTCGCATACGTAATATAAATTATTATTAAAAAAAAAAAAAAAAAAAAAAAAAAAAACAACAACAAATGAAAAGTTTAGAATATAAAACCAAAATATAATAAGAAGATTTAACAAAAACATTATGTAGTATGTTCTTGTGTACATAATATGACATGCCTTATTAAATTCTTTATGTTCATATTTTATTCTATTTTAAAATGTTATGTTTGCATTTCATGAGCCAAAATATGTATATATAGTATACACACAATTATGTGTATATATAAAATATTTTCATCATTAATAACAAAACAAAACAAAAAAAAAGCTCAATTACAAATACACCATTTTATACAATTTTATAATATTCAAAATGTTTAACTCATTCTAAGCCACATAGATTAAATTTATACTATAAAATTATAAATCTACAGTATTACAACACTTATTCATAATAAATGGGGAAAAAAATTTTTTTTTTATTACAATCAAATTTTTTTCTACACAGTTAGTTATAATTATATCATTAACTTTTTCTTATAATAATTTTATTATTATATTTTTTGTTTTGTTGTTATTCATGTTGAATGTTTTATTTCATAATTATTTTCCATGTAAATGTTAATTATATATTGTTGAAAATAAATTTATAAACCTTTTGAAAAGTTATTAAAAGTTATTTCATTAGATATCATTTTCTTTTTCATAACGATCAAAATTCCACGAAAATCTTTTAAAATAAGTAATGTGGAATGTTACGTATTTATGTATGTGTACCCAACATTTTTAAATTAAAAAAAAAAAAAAAAATTATGTGTATATATACATACATATTTGTATATACGATATATAATAATAAAATGTAACAAACTACAAATACAAGAAAAATCCTTCTCACTAATTAATACTTAAAAATTAACTAGGTAATCAAATTGTTATTTTTTTTATGAATAAAAACTTTTCTTTTTCAATTTTGTTTTTTCCTTTACCTGTTCTTTTTATTAACTGAATTATCTACAGAAATTCTCGTTTATAATTCTTGACAATTAAATAAAAAAATATATCATTAAAATAAAATTAAACAAATAATAAACTCTTAAAACTTATAACTTATAAACTTATAATTTAATATTCCTTTTAAATAAAAAACATCAATTTAATTTCAAATCGATTTTATTACAAAATATTCGAATAGTAGATTTTATAGGATTAATTTTATAAAAATTCATGACAGCAGAAAAAAATAAAATTAAATTAAAATGATTAAATAGTACATACATATATACAAACATACATAAACGTAAAGTTTAATTTACATTTTCTATAGAAAAAAGAAAAAAATTAATTTATATTGTACATAAATATGTACAATAGACAAAATTCATAGCATTGTTTTTTTTTTTTTTTCACTTTTCGCTATGTAATGGTTAAAGTAAAAATAAGTATGCTTTTGTGATTGTACGTAGAGCGCACAAGGACGAATAAATATTTGTTTTTTTTTTTTTTTACTTTTTTTTCCAGGAAAAGCGATTATTGTGCTTTGTATTTTCCGGCTTTATTTCTTAGAAAAAAGGGGATTTTTTTTTTTTTTTTGTATTTATATACTTTATATGGTAGATTTAAAGTACATACAATAAAGTAATTTTGAGTTTATTTAGATACTCTGTTGTAAGGATAAAAAAAGAAAAATTAATTACAAAAGAAGAAATAAATAATTAAAAACAATAGGCGTAAAAATTTAAAATAAATACATAGCGCAAACATAAATTTACTCGTGTTAAACTTTATATAAAATCAATTTTCAAATAATATCGTCGTTATACGAAATAAATGATATTTTTATTTCATTTTTACGCAGTTAAAATTGAATGTTTATAAGAAAAGACATTTTTTTTTTCCTTTTTATAACTTTATCATTTTTAATATATACCTATATATATATATTTTTTGTATGTTTTACGGCTGTATTTTAAAAAGAAAAATTATTTATTTTCTTATTTTATTGTAATCGTATGTACAGGTATTCAATGAATGCTAATACAAAATTATCTATATTAAAAAGTAATTTTATTAACATTTTTATTAACTGTGATTTTAAAAGTATCATAACACGTGTCTAAATCATTACATTTTGTAAACATACGTTTGCAGTTAAAACAAAATATAAAATAAATAAAAAAATAAATAAAAATAAAAAAGTAAAAAAAGAAAAAATCTAAAATGTAAATGCGTAACAATGAATTTTACATAAGTAGCTAAAATTTGCTTTCATGTGAGTGTATTTAAATAAGCGCGTATGTATATATTTATGTTACTATACGCATATAATGTACGTAATGTATGTATTTGAGTTATGCGAAGTTTTTTTGTTTTAAAACGTTTGTAATATTTTATTTTTCAATATAATACTAAATAAATACTTATACTTTGATTAATGTTAAAAATTTAAATTTTCATATAGTTTGAATTTGAAATGGAAATTAGAAAATTTTCTACAAATTAAACAGTAAATTAATCATTAAAAACTTTATTTTATAAAATTTGTTTTTGTTTCTTTAAATATTTTACAACATTTTCTTCAAAAATCAAGAAAAGTTGTATATAGACATACATACAAATTTATGTATGTATAAACAATGTAATGCTCTTTTACGAACCGCTATTATTGACTATAAATAAAGGTAATCTAACCACATTTTTTTAAACAGACGAATAAAGTTATTTGATTAAGAAAACTTTATTTAATTGGATAAATAAGCAAAAAAAGAAATGAACAACAAGTAATTGTATTTGTTGTACCTTTGAAATTGAAATTTTCAGGAATTCTCTATTTCTTAAGAAAATACTAATAATGTTTTTCTTTTATTTTTATTTGATACTCAATTAAACAATTAAAAAGGTTTCTCTAAGTTACTCTTATATAACATTAAAGGTATTTAGACAATAAAAAACAAATTCACATAAAAAATCATTTTAATAATTTTTTTTTAACACAGAGTGATTTTATGTGTGTACACAAAAATGTTTCTTTAAAGGTATTTGAAAATGAATATTTTAAATATTTTGTAATTAAGAAATAAGTGCAATATTTTGATATCCTAGAAAAATCGGAAATTTAAAATTTAAAAATTTATTTTTCAAATTTAATTTTCAGATTTTTTTTTAATCTAGAATATTTTAGAATTTTAAAAATGCGATTTGATCATAATGTAATGGCATTAAATATGAATCAAACACACAGAGTTCTACATATATAATGGCTTTAATTTGTATGGTTTTCACGCTCTGTGACCTTTAATTTTGGGTACCTTATACTTATACATATGTTCTTGATTTAATTGTTACGTTAAGAATATAACGAAATGTTCAAAATAAAAAATGAAATAAATTACATGGTAAGAACAAAATATTTAACATCATATACAAATGTAATAAATGAAAATATTTTTACATTTATAATATTAAATGAAAAATGAATATTTTTTCAATAATTTTTGTGTTTAGTATTTACATATGAGTATTAAAAAATAAACAAATTTAAAAAAATTAAGATATGTATGTATACAACTATTTTTGCTTTCTCATCATTATTTTCACTAACAAAATCAAAAATAAAGTTGAAATAAAATAGCTAAATTCATATATGTACACATCACACATAAGCATGTATGTATATATGTGTGCAAATGTATGAGTATTAAATAAACAGTAATTAATAAAAATATACACATAAGTAAGTAAATGAATAAAAATCCGATACGAATGTATAATCATCATTAAATAAACTTTATATATGTATGTATATTCCTGTATCATAATAAAAAAAATACATGCACATACAAGTATTATATTTTGATCCAATACAAAATGAACAATGCTTCTTTTCTATTTCTGTTCTAGTTTCTTGTAATTTTTAGTTTTCAATTTTTATTTATTTTTTTTTCTTTTAAATTGATCCATTAAAAAAATATTTTCATATTTATATGTATTAATAAAACACGTAACGTATACCTACATTTTTAGATATGTATATGAATATAATAGGTATGTGTTGTTTATACTTGCATACATCAGATACATATGCAATGATTTAGTGAAAACTTATATTGTATGTACATATACAAATCCATATATAAATCCATACATAATATATATGTACTGAATAATTGATTATTTTTCATTTTATATAAGTATGTACATATTTTAAAATTTCCTACGATACGATATAATGTATTTAATATATATTGTACTTTAAGAAATACAATAAAAAAAAATACATAGAACAATATAAATGTAATTGAAATAAAACAAATACCTAACTTATTGAAATTTTATAAAAATACATACTTTGAAATTTAAATTAAACAACAACAAAAATTCTATTAAAAAACGTATATACGTAGATATACATATATATTAATTGTACATCATATACCATCATACTATAAAAATCTATGTATGTATGTATTTATTTACGCACATTTTACTGTGCAATATTTATTTTTAGTCATTAATTTTACTAAAACAAAAGTACAAATAACCCCAAAAAAAAGGTCTGATGAAACAAAGTAAGAAAAAATAAAATAAATACAATAAACTAAATTAGTTACTGCTAACAAAAAAAAATTTGTATGTAAGCCCTATCATACAAAATTGAGTTTAAAAATCTCTACTTAAACAAATTCAGTGGTTCGCAACCCACGTTAAACTGTAGGTGCACGTATGATAGAATTGTCATGGAAAATCATCGTAATAATGATTAGGCTAGGGTCCTCCAAGGACTGTAAACGTCACAGAAACAATTAAAAATTGTAAGTAAAAACAAAATGAGGTAAAAAATATCATGTATGTATGCACTGTGCATGAACATATGTATGTATGTACAATGCGTAAAGCTATACTGGCAGTACTGTTTACTGTACCGCATATTAAAAAATAACTCATTTTATTGCCTTCCTCCAGATGCATACGGAACTATTATTATTTATTTATTTATTTTTTTCTGTGAAATTTTGTTCCCGTTCTAGCTTATTTTTACAAATTTTTTATTTTATTTCTTTCTTCATTTCCTTCTTATTTTGATGAATACGTGCAAAAATTACATATGTATGTATGTATACATGCATGTATGTACAAGCATATACAGCCGCGATCAGAAGTCATCGTACACATATAAAAAGAATGGTTTTTAGTCTATAACTTTTAGTTTAGGCAACGTATTTAATTAAAATTTACACAAATCTGAACATCTTTTGTCCTCAATATTTTTGCGAAATTTCAGCTCGAAAGGTAAATTACTTCCCAAGTTATGGTCAGTAAAACGAAACTATACCAAAAATTTACGCTTATAAGTCTTCGTACAGTTTAACTAATTTTAAAAATATTTTAAAAATTACTTTAAATTAGTATTTTGTATGGCAACCGAGGGTTTTTATAACACCCTTTAACTACTACGGCATGGACTAAACCATTTTTTCAGTCAATGATGGTTCAATTTTGTTCTCTTCATCCATTTCAGCTTCCAATTTGTTGATAGTTTGTATTGTTTTCTTTTTAAATATTCCCATAGATGTTCAATGGGTTTAAATCTGGTCATTGGGGGGGTCGATTCAATTGTTTTGGCATGTTGTTAAGGAGCAATTCTGGGCAATTCTCGAAAATTCCCAACAAATCATTGTCTTGTTGGAATATCCAAGATTCTTAAAACTGTATTTTACGTAGCTACATTTGGTGAAACATTCTCTTTAGAAATCTGTAAGTAATCATGAGCAGTCATTGTGGACGTCAGATTACCCATCCTGCAGCTGACATGCAACCCCATATCATCACTGAACCACCATTAACATATATTTGCACATTGTAATTCTTAAAATGTAATTCTTTTTCGCAGATATGTTGAAGTCAAATGATGTTCGGATTTGTGTAAGTTTTAATTAAATACCTTGTCTAGATTAAAAGTTATAAACCAAAAACCATTTTTTATAGGTGTACGATGACTTCTGATCGCGACTGTATGTATACACGCATGTGATGATGAGCTTTTTTACCAGTGTATATGTACATACATATATTGTTGTACTGAAACTCAATCTTTTTTCCATTGAGAATTTTATTGAGTACGTATTTTGAATATATGTATGTGTATACATATATGTATGTCCATAACCCGTGTTCATAAATATTACATGCAAAACATGTGCAGTGTAAATAATTTATTATTTGTGAAGTTACAATACGTACATATACAATTTATATAATAAACACATATTCATGCATGCATGTATAAATTTTATGCCTAATAACCTATTTTAAGTTGTACTGAATATCCTTTCATTCATTTTTATTCATTCATTCATTTTTATTCATTCCTTTATTTAGTTACCATCCCTCTGCATGTTTGTCCTTTTTTTTTGATTCTTTTTTCTTACATTGTCCTTTTATACATTTTTAAAAAATAAAATCTACATATGTATACACGTACATCAATAAATGTAAATACATATGTGTACAAAAGGGAAAACTTTAATTAACTATTTTACAGTAAAAACAGAAATAGAAAAAATAATATATTTGTTTAAAATAATAAAAATTACAAATAATAATATAGTAATATGAACTATGTACAAATGTTTTACATATATAAGCAGGTACATATTTTTCATGGCACATACATATGTATGTGCCTATTTTGATTGCATAGTTTTAAGCAAAAAAATTAAATATACAATGAACATATATGTACATACATATGTATATGTAAAATAGTACTGTAATGCACATACATACATACATTATTTATATTAATACAATAGGTTATTATATATTATTGTACATATACATATCTACATAGATACGAAAGTAAAAACAAACAATGAAAAAAAAATATTGTTTGGCTTTTTTTTCTTTCCAGCATATGTCAGAATATTTTTAACAAACTCCAACCGCATTACAAATGATGTTTACCTTAAAAAGATAAATTAGCTCGCCACCAAGATACATTTATTTTAGCCATCTATTGTATATATTCTGGGTTCATTTTTTACACACGTGAACTATATTCGCCTTGAATATACGTATGTATGTAGACATACATATACACTTACACTTAAATATGTATATACATGTATATATATATACTTATACGTATGTACAAATACGTGTAACACATATATGTATATTTATATTTTATACAAAAACTTATACAGGTATACACTATTCCTATTCTTTCTAAAAACAAAAAAGGAAAAAAAAATGAAAATAAATTAAAATGAAATAAATAAAGCAAAATACAAAGGTAAAAAAGTAGAAAATAACAACATACTGTGCATACAAAAAAAAAAACATATAAATACAGATGTGTGCGTACATATGTACATGAACGATAAATTTCTTTTTTTTTTTTTTTAATAAAAATAAAAAATAAAAAAGGTGAAAATTAATGAGCGTCATTTTGCCTTTAATTATCACCGATTTCAGTGTTTTCTGCTTTTGTGTAGATAAGTTGCCGTCATCAGACTAAAAAGAAAAATTTGTCTTTTATTATAAATTTTCATTTTGAATCGCGTACAATTTTTCCTTCATGTCATTGTATTCCTTTTTTATATTCTTCCCTTTTGTTTGTTATTTTCATATTCATTTTGCCTTTATGATTTTATTTTTTTTTGTTATGTATACCTTAATATATGTATACATTTTATATATCTGTATATTTTATTCGCTTAATAAATGATACAATTAAATATATTAAACTAAAATCACATGGGATCATGTTGATCATAATATACTTAATAATTTAATTTCATTTTCACATAATTTAAAATACATTAAACAGAATAAAATTATAATATAAACAAAAAAAAAAAAAATGGAAAAACAAATAATAAGGAAGAAATGTGTTACATTTTTTTAAAATGAATTATACAGCAGACATTCTTTTTTTTTTTTTTATAAAATATACATTTTTAAAATACGTCCCTACATATGATAATAATTCAATAATATAATGAATATGATATAATTCAAGTATGAAGTCAAAATAAGTTAAATAAGGCAAAGAAAAACATAATTTTCACAATGTATGTTAATATGTGTTTACGTTATTATTTTGGAAATATGTATAAAATGAATTGATGAACTAAAAATTAAATAGTATTTACTTTTCTTCATAATGATGGAAACTAATTTATTCAATCTATACAAAAAAGAATAAATTACATACGTATGCACGTATGTTTGTATAAGTACATTACGTACATGATTACGTATGCATGTAACATATACAAATTTTTATTAATGATGAAATTAAAATGAAAAATGAAAAGAAGACAACATGATATGTTCTGTAATATAATCACATTGAATAAACGTTTAAATTCGGTTATTTTATCAATAACGTATGTGTGTAGATTTTCGTTTGTGTATATTAGTTACATGAACGTGTATGGATTAAAAAATCTTTTTAATATATGGTATGAAACATGTTAAGGTATTATCGTGACATAAAATATATACATATGTATATGTATATGCGTTTGTATACTTACAAATACAAGGAACTTCTGTCATCTACTTATTTAAAAAAAAAAAAAAAAAAAAATTTCAAATATTTACAAATTCACGCAAATACTTAGATAATATCAAAATACCTAATTATGTACTAATATACGTACATATGTATGACAGATATTGAAAAAATAGACGTTATATATATTTATTTACAATATTTTAGAAATATGTAAGTTCTAATTACTTAAAATTTCTAACTTTTATACTTTACGAATATTCTTTAACTTCCATATATAAGAAGTATCAGTATGCTTATATTATATCCACATGTAAAAGATACACGGTCTCATATAAAAAAATTAAAAAAAAAAAAAAAACAAATTTGTATAGTGTAACTAAAAAGTATAACTTTTAAAGAGTATACATATAAACAAGAAATTATTTTTATCTACATGTATTCATATACACAAATGCATGTTTAATTATTTTTTCAATTATATACAAAATACTTTTGAAGAATTTACCAACTGAAATGGAAAATAAAAAAAGGACTTCTAATGCAAATTATTAATTCTTTTTTTTTTTTTTTTGTTTTAAAAAGACATTATAAATTTAACTAAAAAATTTGTAATTTATTATGTTTCTTGTCTTTTGTTAACTTTTCATAATTACTTTTTTTTAAAAATATTTCTGTTTAATTACAAGCAAAAACTTCTTTGTAAAATTTAAATTTATTCTAAAAAAATTTACACAGAAATTTGTTCATAAGTATATGTCGTATTTGTAATACTAATACATACATATGTACATGTTTGTATTTGAATTTTTATATTCTCGTACACATAATTTGTTCATGTAAAATAATTAAATCCTAAATATGCTAAATATGACATTTACCAAAAAAAAAAAAAAAACGAAATGAATAATAAAAAAAAAAATGACAAAAAATATTTAAAAATAAGTTAATGACATATCACTGACAAATACAGATTTTATCCTCAGACAATTTTTCATATGAACAATAATTTATACCTTAAACTCGTACACACGCAAAGGTAAAGTATAAGAATATAAACATACATACTTATATATTTACTGTATTAAACAGTATTTTTTATTATACAAATATGTAAATCTATTTATACGTGTACATAAAAGATACAAACATATGTATGTATATTTAAACAGTTGCACTCATACTATATACTTATAATACGTGAATGCGTGATATATACTTTAAATGGCTTTATTCAATACACATGTGTATATACATACGCATAAAGCATTTGAGTATACTTGACAATCTTAATGATGTATACATATAATATTGTCAAAACATATGTATAACGGGTCACTTAAAATGAATAAAAAGGATATAAGCCTAAAAAAGTGTATAATTTAAAACCCTGGTGAGGTTTAATTTAACAATCCAGGAAGACAAAATTTAATACACATACATATATGTATATGTATTTATTTATATTTTTTAGAATAAGTAGATAATTTGGATCATAACTGTGAGTACGACACTTTATCTTTTTGTTATATGTATATAAACAAAATATGCAAGTTACATCGTACATTCATATATGTATGTATGTATGCATTAAGGTTAATAAAAACCCAAAAAAATTAAATTAAAAAAAAAAAAAAAAACAATATTTAAAAAATATATGAACGAAAGTATCATCATCAGACCGAAAAAATTTATGAACATAGACAAAAAAAGCAAACAACAAAAAGCAAGAAATACTTATACAAAAAAACGAAAAAAAAAAACAAAAAACAGAAAAAAATTTAATTCACGAAGGATCTCACAGTCGCTTTCTGATAATGATGTACTTGCCCAGAGCATACAAATTTTTTATATTATTTTGTATTATTACATTCCAAACCATGCATATAAAAGTATAAATGTACAGAGAAAAATGAGCAGAAAATTAAATTCAAAAAATGTTCTATCTAAATTATTGTTTGTACACAAATACATATTTATTACAATGATATATACGAGAAATAAAAACAAAAATTATTTTTGTTATTTTTTTTTTTTTTTATTAATGTCAACTTTTGCTTATATATTAGACATATGCACAAATATATAAAACAAAATAAAGGTCTTGTTGTTAATATATTAAATATAATACTTTAGCGTTGTAATTAAAGTGGAAATAAACTAACAATCATACAGGAAAACATAAAATGCCAAAGGATAAATACTAATAAACATATTAAAGTATAAATATCAAATCAATTAAAACTTTTTTCGAAAATTATAATTAATTTGAAAATTAGCAACTGTCCAGCAATATTAATTGTTTTTTTTTATAATTTTTTCGCAAACTTTAAAATTTAATTACATTATTTATTAATTTTTTCTTGTTTTTTTTTTTCACATCCAAAAACAGAACAAAGGAAACAAACAATTAAACGATTATTTTGTCTGTATGAATCTATATAATTCAGGCCATAGTTTTAATAATACTGAAAAGAACACATAAGGATTTAACAATAATTTTTGTTTTTTAATTAGACATCATAAAATAAATGTTAATTTAAGTTTAAAATTATACATTGTAAATTTTTTCTACGTTAAAAAACTTTATCAAGACAATATTTAATTGATTATGAGTTTTAAGCGTTTTTTGAATTATTTTCAAGTATTTATAATTTTATTAAAAGTTACACAAATAATAAACATTTCTATTACAAGTTGTAGGAAAAACCATAAAATGAAGCATACAGAAAAAAAAAATCCAAAGTTCGGAAAATCAAAAAAAGAAACAAAGAAAAAGAAAATTAACAACAGGAAAAAAAAGTAAAATGTTTCTAAACATTATAATGGTTTTATTCTATGTTTTTAAAACTATTTTTCAATTTTTTTTAATTCGTAATTTTTTTTTTACCTTGTAGTTTCTGTATTTAACAAAAAAATCAAAATAAAAAATTTAAACAAAAAACAAAAAAAAAAAATTAAAAACCTAAAACACAAAAGAAAACAATTTCAGTTTCAGATACAGAACTTTTTTAAAATACTTTATCTTTGAAGTTTTATGGAATATTTTTAAATTTTTGTTTTCTTTTTTTTTTTTTTTCTTTTTTTCTAATCCCTACTTTTCCTGTGTACACATAAATACGAACAATAAATACATACATATGTACATAACATATCTGTATGCATTTTTGCTTACATAAATAGTTTTATGTGTATGTAAATGAAAACAGCTAAAAACTTTTCTATTATTAAAAAGTTACACCTTTCAAATCAGTATGCTACGGAATTGATATTTTCGAATAATTGAATATAACTATTTTATTATAAAATTATTTTCATATTAAATTTGAAAAAAAAAAAATTGTGTATAAAAATGCATTCATGTATGATAGCTACACATATTTATTAAAAATAAACAAAATATAAATGTCCTGATAAAACTTACAGATATACATACTTCTTCTTCTTCTTCTTGTAGCTTACAGTCCTTGAAGGACCTTTGCTTCCTCGACAGATATACATACATAATATGAATTATAATTCGTGAACGATACATGATATAAGAAATTGGCTTGTTAGATTTCTATGAGCTTTGTGTTTTTTAATAGAAACTTTTGTTTTGCATATGTTACATTAAGCATATATCTGTATCTGTGTACAAAATACTTAACAATACTTAAAAATAAATTTATTTATACAATTTCAAATTTTTTTTTAATTTGACAATAACATTACAAATTTATTTAAAAAAATACTTTAATGTACATACATATGTACACAATTATAGTATGCATAAGTATTTCAAATTAAGAAAATAAGGTAATACATAATAAACTTTGTAAAAATTTCAATAAAGAAGGGAATTTAAAAAAGAAATGTTTCTAAAGTATATCACACTGTAAAAAAAAAATATGTACTTACATACATATGTATATACCTACATATATGAAAAAATATGAAACAATAAATTGAAATACTACATTTAAAAAAAAAAAAATAAGGAAGAATATAAAAGTATTTTCTTGAGCTGCAATGGCATAAGCAGATACGGATTTCAAACTTTGAAAATTTAAAAAATACATAATATCAAAGCATATTAAATTTTTTATTTTTTAATATTCAATTCAAAATAATTTAACTCCGACATTATGTTTACTTTATTTTTTCAAAGCTTGTTCATATAATTTACAAAATATTTTATTCATTTAGAAAATACAGTACGTTTTGTTCTGAAAAACTAGTTTACTTGAATAATTTATATGAAAATTTATAATATATTTTTTTTTTTATTTGTGTACTTCAAGTACACGTATATAAAACAATTTAAATAATACTTTTCTAGATACACAGCAAAAATTTAATTTTTATTTAAGATAAACATATCGAAAAAATATGAATAAAAGATTAAAATACCATTATCGCGTTAAAAAAAAAAAATTTTTTTTTCTTTTCATTTTATGCTTTGTTCATGTAATTTTTATTTTTTTAGCAGTTAAAAAAACGTAAACGATAAGGCAGCTTTTTGTCTGTTTTCTTAAGTATTTTCATTTTTTATACTCATTATATACATATTTATTTATTTTTTTTTCTTTTTTGTTATTTTGTTTTTATATTTTTCATTTTTTCTGGCTCTTATTTCACAGCTGTTTGTGATATAACAACTTATACACTATACTATAGCAATATAAATACACACACGAATTTTATAATACAAATACATACTTATTATATGTTTAGATCTATTCGGATCTGGTTTGTTATATATACATATATTTTTTTTTTTTATTCTGCTCTTCATCTTCTTTGACACAATATCCTTTTTTTTTCTTTCGTTGTGTGTTCAAGTAACATAAATCAGAGTAATTTATTTTTGAAGAATATTCTTTAAGACGATGACGAAAATTATGATAAACAAAAAGTAAATGGTAAAAATAACAAATAAAACTTGAGGATAAAGAGAAAAAAAAAATGTTGTCTTTAACAAGAAAACAGCGTGAAGAAAAGCACAAAATATTTTTTTAATAATATTTTCCCATATTTTATTTACCATATTGATTTACTGCCTCATTTAATTATTTTGTGTACATACATACATACGTGTATGTTTATGTGCGCACAAAAATATGATAAAATTTATATCCACAACCAATATTTCCCATTTACTATATACATAAGTATGTGTGTATGCAAAAATCGTACAATACCAAAATGTATACATATGCATGTAATGATCCTGTGTAATTTTATATACATTCATTTGTACAGACACATTACACTACACCTAATCGGGTGCAATTTATAATATAAGAAGCATTATATATTAAATTATAATCCATGTTAAGCATAAAATGCTAAGCATACATTCCTTTTAATTAAAAAAAAAAAATCTAATTTACATAACATTTTCATAAGAAAAGAATTAACGCAAAAAAATTAAAAAATTGACTGTACGTAATTATGACAATATTTTAAATAACAATATAATTAGAAAAGTATAATCCAAACACACAAATTGTGAATACACGAATATAAATTGTATATCATTGTACATCTATATATGTATCTACGTAAAATATACCATAAATTCCCAACAATTTGCAAGGTATATATGGCACATTTTATTTCAATTTTTAAATAAATAAAAAAAGCTATTTCATATATTTTCATAGTAGAATCAACACTAGAATTATCATTGTACATATAATGACATGAAATGAATGAAGCATACACAATATAATAAACCCAAAATATATAAACGTAAACTTTTGTGTAAAGAAAAACTTATTAAATGACAACAATTAAAATTTTCTAATATTGATCATATTTTTCTAATTTCATTTTAATTTATGTATGTACATACGTAATGGTAATTATTTATATTTTTTTTCCTTATTTATCGTTTTTAGCGAAAAAATTTAGACGAAAAATTCAAAATAGAAATCAAGTAAATAAAAAAAAAAGGTAAAAGAAAATAGATGAAGAAAGAACATTCGATTCTGCAAATAGTACAAAATATTCTGATAATTATAAATAATATATTTAATTAATACATGTATATATACTTGTATACTCTTATATTAACTACAGATTTTTTAAAATACATATATAAATATAAATATTCTTTTAAATGTAATATACATATAAAAAATACGAGAAAAATAACGGAAGTCATAAATCGTGACTTTACTAAAAGAAATGATGAAAAAGAAAATAAAAGAACTAAATAAGAGCAATATTTTTCCGGTAACCAGAGATGGAAAATTATTACTATTACGATTTTCATCTTCATTTCAACTTTATTTGTACATTCGTTTGTTTGTTGTTTTTTCTTTTTTTCTATTTTTTTACATCAATTTCAGTATATATACTAGCAATAAAAGATCTTAAATGTTTTATGTAATATGAACAGAATGAACAAAATAATAATAGTAATAATAAAACCATTGTGTGTTTCATGTAACTTGCTACGGATGTGTAAGAATATTATTATTTTTATAATTATTCTAACTTAATTTATATGTATACACATTTTACATAAAAAATTGTATGGATGTACATATACATATATATACATATATATATATATATATATATATATATATATATATATACCTATATGTTTGTACATATATATTAGATAAATATATTCAACAAATGTTTGTATTAACAAAGAATAAAGTATGTATATATTTTTATCAAAATTAATTTTTTTAAAAAATAACAAAAGAAAATATTGCAAATAATAAAAGAAAATCTGTTACAGGAAACAGACATACACTTACATACAAAATACATAATGTATGTATGTATATAATTATTTTACAAATTACACAATGTAAAAAAAAAAATTCTTATCAATTATTTTAATTGTCTTGTTACTATTCTTAAAAACGATAATGATAAAGTAGATATTATAATAAATATTATAATAATATTAATTTTCCATCTCATTATGAAATGTATACATATTTTTTTTTAAATCGTACATTTCTTTTGTTAGAAATTCATGTTTACATTTATTCTTTATTACCATTTCAATTTACTCATTATAATTTATATGTATATATTTTTTTTACTGATTATTTACTTTGTTTTCATATCTGAAGTAAATAAATAATTTAATTATTAGATTGTGGTGAAATGTGAAAAGCATTTTTTTCAATCGGCTTATATCAATTAAAAGAAAATATCAAGATATAATAACTATTTTCAAGAAATAAAATAAATAAATGAAAAAATTCGGTGCAATTAATTGTATTTACTATATTATTTTAAATTGATAAAATTTAACATTAAAATTTCGTTATTATGTACATAGGTAAGATATGTATGCACATATATATGCTATTCTTAATAAACTTTAATACATATATACATATATGTATGTATGTATAAACATTTGTTTTGAATATACACAAATTAAAGACACTGTAGATTTGTATATGTATGCATATGTACATATATATTCGTACAATTCATTGATATAATAATAATATGTCATGTAAATTTATATTATAACATACATATAAAAATACCATAAATTAAAATAAATAAATAAAGAAATTCTCGTAAAAATTGATAAATTTTCATTCAATAATTATTAATTTAATTAAAAATAATTTAAAATCGTTAACAGTATACAGATATGTATATACATACATATTTGCATGAAAAACTAAAAATTAACGTGTAATTAAAAAATAAAATAATCAATTTTTAACATATGTACATATGTACATGAATTTTAAATTGCATTTTACATGCACAATACATTTTTGTAAACATGTACATATATCATATAAGTACATACTATGTATTGAATAAAATTTTGTGTGCGTATTTTATATTAAGTGTTGTATCATAAAAAAATTCATACAACATTAACTGCATCAAGTAAAAACAAGATAAAAATTTTTTACGAAAAATATTAAAAATAAAAACTGGCAAGAAAAAAAAAGATTTACTTTAAGTCATTTACGTACATGTATGTTATATAATTTAACTTCATAACAAACACATAAACAAACAAAAGTAAAATTTATACTGTTTCAAACGTATACACTACTTTAGTACATACATATAAGTACTATGTATAAATATGACCAAATATGACACACATACGCATGAATATGTTGTAAATATGAAATTTTTACATGCAATGTGTATATTTTTTTTATTGATAACGTATCAACATATGTACGTAGATATATCAACCCACATAAACAAAAAAAAAATCATTGTTTTCGTTTATGCTGTACATATTGTGAAAATTTTCGATACACATACCTTACATATGTTGATTTGTGATAAATAAAGTAGAGAAATTGTTCTTTAATTCTACAAAACAAAAAAAATCCATTTTTTAAATTTAAAAAAAATTTTTTCTTGTTTTCATTTTTTTATAAATTGTTTTTTTAATTAACCAATAACATTATGCAAATATTTTTATATTTTATTTTATTTTTTTTTTCTTTTTTCTTTTTAAATTACCATTATTAATAATACATGATTTAATATTGTAAATTTACATATGAATGTACATAATTATTATAGCAAGTACAACGAAAATTCATTTTGAATTCATTGTTGATTTTTTTTATATTATTTAATCCTGAATTAATGAAGAAGTTGTACAATGATTTACAATAAGAGTTCAATTTTCATATTTTTTTTACAGAATATGGTCAAGTAAAATCATATGTTTATTTATGAATGGTCATACGAATAAAAATTCTCATAATTGAGAACATATTTGTTTACTAATTGAAAATGCAAAATATGTTTATAATTTATTTTTCATTGTTTTTTCTTTTATTATATTATAATCTTTTGTAAATATGTATATATGCCCATTGTAGGAGTAAATGTACGTTTTCCTACATACCAACATGCATTTATTTTTGAATTTAAAAAAGAACAATACAAAACAAATATAAGAATTTTTTAAATTTTTTTTTCGAGAAAAGCCACAAGTTGAGCTACTGAAGCCCCAAGTCACAAGTATATACTATATTACAAGCTTATTACATTTATTATTTATTTCATAACAATACTCATACATACATATGTACATACTTATGTTACGTAACTTTTGTTATGTATTATTTATATTATTCGTACAATTTACATAAGTATGTTGTAAGTATTTGAACTTCTCTTTTTTATGACTTGTCCTTACATAATATATTGGTGTAGATATGTATATGTATGTATGTACGTATGTACATACGTACACTAATATCAATACATTGAACCGTTCGTTTGTGATTCACTTGTGTGTATTTGCATATATTTTATATGCATAACTGCATACCATTCAAACTTATATTCTTGAACATATACATACATACGCATAAATTCATAAATAAATCACGTTAAAAAATTGATAGTCATTTTAAATTATGTCTATTTATATAAGTATGTACCTTTTTAGGCAAAATATGTGCATATGTATCCATAAATGAATCCATCTTTTTATATATGTAAATATTTATATATATTTATATACATATATATTTATTTATATATGTACATATATAAATATTTCCGTCATACATTATTTGTATACATACATATGTATGTCTACATTTGCATAAATTGCAAGTATTTGTATTAAATTAATTAAACATAAATACGAACAAAATGTATGTTTTTATCATGTACATACATACATACATACATATATAACAAATATTATCTTTTAGCTAACAAAATGTGCGAAACTACATTAAATTTAGTATATATATATGTATGTATATATAAATAATATGTAACTATGTAAATATACATATGTATAAATAATACATTCATATTATATATTATATGTACATATGTATATGTACATATGTAGATTTGTTATACTGATTGTATTTTATTTTGAAACAATAAATCCACTTTAAATGTTTTCAATGTTTACAACTTATCTCACAAAGTTGATGACAACAAACCATATTATATAATGATTATGATAAATACAATAACTCTATTTTATATGTGTAAATGTGAATGTATCACATGAAAACATATGTATATGTATATTTAGGTATATTTATAAATCGTTTAACTGATTATATAGGGTTTAATGATAATGTTATAAAATTTGTACAATAGATGAATTATATATGAAATACATTATAACTTAGTGAATTCTGTATATTATCAAAAGTAATACACATATTACATATACAGTGCCGGACACTTGATTACCCTCACTTGAATTTTTTCGAATTTGTTTAATTTTTCCAGTTCTTTCTGAAAACTAATGATGGATTTTTTTGATTTAATCCATTTTCAAACATTTCGGGTGAAAAAATTTCAGAATTTGGAAAAATACAAATAATTATTCAAGTTTATAAAAAATTTACCTTCAAGCAGAAGGACACTTGTTTACCCTCACCCATTTTATTGAGGAAAAGGGTTAAAATAAACGGGAATTTTCAATGTTTTTGTTGTTATTTCTAATATTTTATTGAGTTATCTTTATATTCCATAAATTTTAACGAACTTTTGGGTACAAAAAATGGGTAATTTTGGGTAATTCCAATGGAATTTCACGCCAAGCCTTTAAAACTGCTGTCGCCAGTTCTTGCTTAGCGTAAACGTGTCCCATCAGCTTGAACGTGTCGAGAAAGGTATCCCCATACGTTTTCAATGATATTGAGGTCGGGCGATAACGCAGGACTCTCAAGGATTACAATTTTGTTTATTGTAAATAAGAGTTTTTCTCTTTCAACTGCGTGAATTGCATCATTATCTTGTTGAAACACCCAATGCTGACCTTCAAAAATGTGGTTCATTTTACCAATTTTATTATCTAGAAGTTCTAAGTACTTTCCAGAATTTTTCCGGCCTTTTAAAACGACAAAATCAACAATCCCATAGTACGAAATTTCACCCTATACCATTATTGACCCGAGAGCACTATGTGGCCTGACCAGACATGGTCCAGACCTTTTCTAAGATAAAATTATTATTATTTTCATGATTTTAGAAAAGATGTCCTTTTTCATTATTATTATTTCAATATATTCATTAATAAAATATGGAATAAAATGTATAAAAACAAAAGGACATTAAATTAGAAAAGAAAAACATGTGATGTACATATGTACATATATATATATGAATATATTGTACAACTAATACATCCATAACCATACATGTTTATACGTATGTATATAGATATATGTATATACTATATAGATCTTGCCTATATGCATACTATATGTGTACATATGTAATTCTCCTTAGAGATATAAAAATAATTTCACACATATTTTGTCATTTTTCTTCTTATTTTTTTTTCTTTTATGTCTTGTTATTATTATTATATTATTATTTTTTATTTATTTCCTTATTTCATTTTTTATTCTATTTTGCTATGTTGCTTTGTTGTTCACTTGATGTATGCACACATATACACATTCGTATGTATATGTTTCTTGTTTTATCTCCGTCTAGCTTTGCTTTTATTCAAAAAAAAAAAAAAAAAGTTATTTATCTTCATTGCTACCAATATTTATCTAAATGACAACATAAGAGAATTGGGATGATATTAATATCAGATTTATTGGCTGCCTACTTATACTTGCTATACACATGTATATGTATTAACACGTCTAACAGAATGTTTTATATCAAAAAATATACACGAACTTATACTTTATAAAGTATACCCATATATATGTACATATGTATGTATGTGTATAGTGATTATATATATATACTCAATGTATGTGACTGTGCTTGTAAATTTTATGAAAAAAAAGAAAAAAGAATGATGCATGTAGCAAAAAGTAAAGTGAAATATAATTTATCAAATATACAAGAAAAATTTCAAAGTTATTTTTTTGTAACTTTGATGTATGCGCTTATGCATGTGTATGTATTTTGAGTACTCGAGCGTATATATATGTATGTACATTAAATGTACATATGTATGTATATGCTATAATTTATACAAAAATTTGTATAAGCATTTTTGCAAATATGTATACATACGTATAGGTATAAAGAGTTTAAATGTTATATAAAAATGTCTATAATTTACGTAAATTGGATTGATTTATCTTTACAAAAATTCAATAGTTATTTTACGCTCACACAAATAAACGATATACATACATATGTATGTGTGTGTGTATAAATAATTGTAAAAATATATATTGCAAAATTAATAGAATAACAAAGATAAAACATACACACGTAGTAAAAATGATGCAAGTTAATAGTACATCGTTTGTTAGAAAATAAACACTTTTAATATACATACATATATGTACGTATGTATGCATATCTGTACATGGATATATGAATACATTATTTATATGTAAATTATTTGGATTTTGAATCATTTATAAAGGTATAGAAATAATTGTAAATAACAAAAATTTTTAATATCTAGAAAATAACATGTGTTATTTAATTTTACATAATTCAAAAAATATGAATTTCATTCTTGTTTATAAGTTAATTTTAAATTATTCATTCTATCAATTAACACACAACCCTAATAAATTGTTCTTAAGATTAATATTGTCGTTTCATACTATCGTTATTTTAAATTAAATGCCTTCGAACAATCCGTTCATCTTGAGTAATAAAATGTTTTTTTATTTTGAAAAAAAAAAAAAAATAAAATAAAAATAAAAAAATAAATAAATATAAATAAAAATTTAATAAAATAAAATCAAATCAAAACATACATAGAACCACTTTAAACCACATAAACACATAACCCACTTTAAATTTTACAAAACAGACTGATGAACAAAAGAATTTATTTGTTAGTCTTTTTGGCATAAAATAAATTATTAAATTAAAATAGTCTTCTAATTGGGTACCTATAATTTATAAATGTGTGCGATTATACTTTGTCCACTAATATTATGCACTTAAGGTCTTATGAAGATTAATTAAATTGGTACCATTTTACATTACTATATGTATTAAAATTTAAAAAATTCATCTGATATAAAATAAAAGCTTTGTGAATTGTGGTAATACTACTCGTAAAACAGCCTTAGAAATTATAAGAGATAAAAAAAAGACAAATGTATGTACTGCTATAAGACTTGAAGTGCATAATATTAGTGGAAAGAGTATAGTAGTTCTCATATGTAATTATTTATTTCAATTGACTTACCTTCGTACACATATTTTTTAACCATTTACATATGTATGTAGTTTAAAATTATTTCAATTTTTTATTAATATTTTTCTTGAATCTTAATGCACATCAATGCATATACATATGTTCTTATATAAAAATTCCTCTTAGTATTGTAATTTATACCATAATTCTAGCATATTAATTTGAAAAGGTAGAAAAATGTAAATACATATCTTTAATATTGACTGATATCCATAGTTACCTGAATACAATAGTAGCTACAAGAATAAAAGAAGAGAAAATACAAAAAAACCGAAAATTTAATTGCAGAAAAGGTCTATTTATAAGCCTATATTCTATAATTCCTATTTTAATGATACGACATAGTATACTATTTCTTCTAACTAATATCCCTTTATTTTTTGTTGCTCAAATGATTAATCTAAAAGCTATAAGTGCTTGCAAAATGACACAATTATCGCACAAATAACTCAGATACCCAACTCATTCGTAAAATAATTATTGCTGAAAGGGCAGAATTCAGTAAATATAACCTGCTTAAACCTTTTGTTTTACATAGTATAAATTATTATGCATGCTATTATACAATACATTCACATCCATATATTATATGAAATACGTATCATAAATACGTAAAAGTATGTACATGTGTATGTATACATCTAAATCATATACATATGTATATATTAAATTTAAATGTGTATACTAACACATGTAAAAATTGATGTGTATATATAGTTATGTAGGTTTATTCCCTGTAAAAGATAAATAACAACTGTTTATGCATATATAGGTACACATGTGTGTAAATTGTACATACATACATATATCCCTATAGAAAAATGTATGAATATACATATATAGATGTAATTATATGCAGGAGTAGGTATAACGTAAAAATGTAATATCATACGTAATCGTATAGGTTATTATACATAAATTCACAAGCATACATACGAATGAATGTTCATATTAACTTAAATTTGAAAAGAAAAGTACAATTATTATTATTACACAACAAAATTGTTAATATATGTACGTTTAACACTCAAGGTTTGAAAATAAATACATTTGCATAAGATTTTGAATTGCAAATTCATTTGCAATCATTTAAACATTTTTATATATGTATGCGTATGTACATGTATATGAATGTATAAATAAATGTTAAAGTTCTTAAACTTCACCTATTAGTACATTATCTAATTATAATCTTTAATTAAATTTCAATTAAACTAACTATGTATGTCTTTATATGCCTATGCTGTCCACACCTATATACGCATATATGTATGTACATACATATATACTTATTTTTACTAGTGTCTTATTTAGTTTTGAATAACTTACATTCACTACCATTTAATTTATCTTCTCAATTTTTCTTTCAAGACACTATACAATTAATCACTTCGACTATTTATCAAATCATAGCTATAATTTGACATTGTGAAATAAAACAAAAATTATCAATAAGAAAAATACAACTTTTCTTAAATTTTTTTACCTATACTGTAAAAGAAAATTTTTTTTGGTTTCCGTTATAAATTTTTGTACATTCACATGTGCATGTAAATTTATGTACTTAAAGTCTGTCTATCAATGATTTCCAGTGCACGCCTTATGACAACGATCATTAACATTGGACTATCAGGTTAGGGAACCCAAAAAATATCTAGTAATTCTATTGATTTTTTTCATGCGCTGCCTATGAAATTCATCCATCTTCCGCTAAGTGCATAAGGCAACTGACCAGTGACCAGTGACCTGACTAGCTGAATTGAATAATTTTCATTTTGTATGACATATGCTGTTTCTTGTTGAAGCTCTAGTATGTATGTAACCGGTTTCCGGTTTCCATTTGTACATACAAGTTAAAGTTAGTTGACTCGACGTAGGATGTATGCTTGCTAGATCTCTAATGTAAACCACTAACTAGTTTCCGGTTTGCACTTAAAGAAGTTAAAATTAGTTGATACCTACCCTAATTCATATGTATGTGAAAAAATAAGAAATACTTAGTAAATGGGCATAAACCATAAATGCCTGTACAGGAGAACAATTTTATATTAGTTTCAAAGATTTGTTCGATTTTGTATGAAATTTTTAAGCGTTCTGGTAGCTCTACTTCTGAAACACTCTTATTACATATGTATGTATCTCTCTCATAAGGCATGCACTGGAAATAATTAAAAAACAAACTATATGTACATATATGCGTACATGTATGTAATTATTTGCCTTACTTTTATTTGTTCATCAATGTACTCCACAGATTCATGGATGTAATATACATAAAGGCATATAGAATATCTATGACTTAATACACAAAATCATACCAACAATAAAGCAATTACAATTTGATTAATATACACAACATAAAATTGACAATATATGTACATACGTATATGTATATACATATACAATAGTGCAATTTGACATACAGTTATGTGTATATGTAAGTATATATATACGTTATTAAACGGACATATAAACATAGATAAAAATGTCCTCTTAATGTGCACATACAATTTTTAACATTTAATACAGTAATACATATGTACATTCTTATGTAAATAAAAGAAACGAACAACAACAACAAAAAAAATCATTTATTGTTTTCCTTGGGAATTTCATTTATTAATTATTTTCATCCCTTGCTTATAAGTTTGTTAATGGTTTGGAAATCAAGAGCAAAAAAAATTTATATATAGATACACATATGTATGTACATGTATGTATGTATGTAATATACATATGAAATACAGGAAAAATATAAAAAAAAACATGAAAAAAAAACATAAAAATAATAATAATAATAATAATAAAGTACCCTGTATTCGTGTTGATTCGTGTATACACAGGGAAAATAGAATAAAATATAATAAAAGAAAAATACACATTGAACGTACACTTAATGATATGTTACTGATTATACAAACATACGCACATTTATAAAAAAAAAATGATGTAATTGAGAGCAAAAATCAACAGAAAATCATTATATGTATGTACATATACATACAGAAAATGAAAAAAAAAATAAAAATAAAATAAAATAAAACAAAATTAAAGAAAAAGCTAAATAAACTTGAATAAGATTGAAAAAAAAAAAGAAATGAGAAAAAAGCACATAGCCAAAAAATAAATAAATAAAATAAAAAACAAAAACGAAAAAAAAAGAAACTGAAATAAGAAAGTCAACATCATTTTTGAAGTCAATGTCTTTAAGTAATAATATGTTGTAATAATTTGCGATTTTTCGTTTTCTTTTTGTTTTTGTTTTATTTATTCGATTTTCAATACATTTTTGCTTAAATAATATTAGAAAAACATTTTTCTTTTAAATATGGTTACGAAAAATGTATAATTAAAATTATATACAATTGAAATTGATCAATTTACCTAACACATTGCCAATTTCGAACACAAATATACATACATACATATCTTAAAATAATACTCGTATAAATAATTCATTTTTATTTTTCAAACACTTTTCTTTTATTTCATTTATTTATAGAATTTGTTTTATAGTTGATCGAATCAATTAATAATCCTTAAAATCAACAGACAACCATTTCTTACTTTTTTCATTTTAATTTGATGAATTTTGTTTTTATTTTTTTCTTTTTTATTAAAGAAAAAAAAAAAAAGTTCAGAAAATTTTTATGAAAATATATTTGGAAAAATTAATCGTTAACAAACAGAAAACAAAAAGGAAAATGAAATATGATATTATAATTTAATTTTCTTAGAAATTTCCCAGTAAAAATTATTCAATTTAAAATTCCTAAGCATTCCTAGTAAAAATTATTCAATCGAATACGTATTGCATTTTTTTTTTTGTTGTTAATTAATGAAAATGATGTTCTAGGAATATCATATTATGCTTCAATTATAAGTACAAACATTTTCTTTGTTCAAAATTTCTATATACATGATACTATATACATTTCTATATACATTTTTATAGTCTGTTTTTTTTTTTTTTTTTTTTTTTTTTTTTGAGTTTTGAGTTTTTTTGCCTAATTATAAACATATTAAAGGTATATGAGGGATATTGATAGATAATAAAAAGAATATTAATTTTGAAACTAAATAAAAATGATAACAATAAAAATGAAATTTTTAATGCCTAATAATAAAGAAGATTTGAAACAAAAATTTATCATAATAATAAATTTAATTAACGTAAAGCCTTTTAGAAATTTTTTAAAATTTCATTATTATAAAATAATATATTTTTTTTTAATACTTTATTAATTTTCATTATCCTTCATATATTGTGTTTTGTAACTTGAATTATTTCTATGTATTTTATCTATATATACATATTATTATTTTCATTGTATTACAATATTATATTACAGTAGCATAAATTTTATATGTATATACATATGTATGTTTGTAAACGAGTATATGTATGTATGTATAACAATACACATTAGATGTAACATTATATAAACGTGTACATAAATTTTTATTATATAAAAGCATGCATGTGAATATTTTATATAAATTCTCATTTGAATACAAGACAATAGATTTTTATAGTAATGTTATTAAAACTAATTTAAAATCTATAAAAGTTATGGATAACAGTGTTTTTACTTCATACAAAATGAGAATAAAGCATCTTATTTTATGATTTATCTTGTAGGATATTTGCTAAAAAAATAAAAAAATGATACAATTGTGTTTTTCCGGTTTTGTAATAATTTTTACTATAATGGGATTTTATTATTTTTATTCAATTTTTTTTTTTTTTTTTTTTTGAAAGTGGCATAAGTCACAAATTTTCAAAAATGACATTTTTAGATTTTTCTCATTTCAAGATTATAAGCTTTAATATTCGAATAAAATTTATAGAAAAAATTTGAAAAATTACGGATTTTATAACAATCAAAATTTTTGTTTTCTATGGATTTCAATACGTAATTCAAACAAAAAACTGTAAATATCTCTTTATTAAAACAAACGTACATATGTACATATACATATATTTATAAATGGTAAAATAAGTTTGTAGTAAAACAGATTGTATTGAATCATTTTATTTTAAAGTGGTATAAGTTCGAAATTGTTAAAATTATTCATTTGAGAAAATTGATAAAAATCTTTAATTTTCTAGATTATGAAACAAATAAATAATATCAAAGAATTATTTTTAATATGATTCTGCAAAAAAATTTATTTATTGGCTTTTTAATTTTAATTTGAAAAAGTATAATTACAGTTGCAGTACAAGTACAATACAATAAATACAATACAAAATATTGTACTCTATATTAATATAACAAAATCAATTGAAAATTCTGAACAATACTTTTACTAACAAATAATTTTTATTTATTTTTTTTTTTCAGGAGCACAAGCATTAATATAGTAATTATACAATAAAGTATTTTAGCATATTTCTATGTACTACCGTACTACTATAATTATAACTCTTTCATAGGAAATGTTTCATAAATAAAATTTTTCTCTTTTATTTCATTTTATTTCTAGTTAAAAAATTTGAAAATATTTCCATCATAGAAATTATTAAAATTCTTTAATTTTAACAGATAGATATGTATGTACTATTATCAAGAATAATTTTTTTTTTTCATTGTAGGTACATTTACTTATTTAATTGATGTATCAATACATACATACATACACATACAATGTATATATATATATATGTATGTGCATATAAAGGTTATTATCAACTTTTTCAAATAATAATTAAAATGTAACATGTATAAACATTTGAAAATTTTCCTTTCCGTTGTTTTTTTATTTATTTATTTCATTTTATTTTTTCAAGTTTATATACATACATACATATGTATGTATAAAAACGGCTTGTCCTTTTTTGTTTTTTGCTAGTAACGTAAAATATATTTTTTTCTTTTTTTTAAACAGTTTTTGATAATTTTAATATGTACATAAGTGAGAGTTTGATTTAATGGACTACACGTTTTTTCATCCTTTGTATCTTTTTCTTTATAAATACATATACATACATACATATTTATTTTATTTTGTTTTTTTTTTCTTCTATTTTGAAAATGTAAGAAAAGATAAAAATTAAATATTGTTTTTTCTTAAAAATTCTTTCTTGTTTTTTGTATGTGTATGTAAGTTTCTTTGTCTTTAAATATCTTATTTAGTCATGCAATATATTTTTATTTTTAATACATACATACATATGTATGTACAGCCATAATATAACACACGAGTATGTACTTTTTTTTGCGTTTTTATTTTTTAGTTCTATTTTCTTATTATTTTACAAAGATTCTTTTTAACTTTATAATTTGCACCCTTCTCTTTTGAATATTAGTAAATTCAAAACATTTGAGAAAAAATGAAATAAAATGAACAAAAAGAAGAAAAAAAAAACGTTAAAATAGAAGAAAATTCTATACGAAGCATTTATTACAATCTTCTTTTATTTTTTATTATTTTTTTCTTTTTTTTTTGTTTGTTTTTTTTTTTTTTTGCTTTCGTTCTTTATTTTATCTTCATTTTTACACTTTTTTGCCATTTTAAATATAAGAAGCTAACAAAAAAAAAAAAATAAATAAAAAAATAAAAAAATGTTTCAATTAAACTTTTATAGGCTAAGCACTATATTAAAAGTGCGTATAGTAGCTGACTTGCAAGTTTTGTTCCCCATCTTTTAATAAAAAGGAAATTGTAACAACAAAGAAAAAAAGAAAAAGAAAACAGTTTTTTTGTATACTCACTAGTGTATAGATGTCATATACATATATATGTACATATGTATGCGCATACCTACGTATATCTAGCATTTATACATACATACATATGTATGTACATAAAAAATTTGTAAAATTTCATTTTCATTTTTATTACTAAATTCATTTAGTGTAGATTCTTTAACACCTATTACGTAGTATCAGTAGTATATGTACAAATATATGAATATAATATTCTTTCATCTTCTTTCATTTTTTACTTTTCTTTTTCATTTTTATTCGAATTACATAAATAACAGACAAAATTATAAATAACATTAAAATTGAATAGGAAATATACTATATATTGCTGTTATGTAGGTATATATGTATATAGACACACATATGTATTTGAATGTAAAAATTATTTTTTCTCGTACATATCTAACATACATGTGTATATGCGTGAAAATATATACAAAGACAATTATGTAAAAAAAATATATATATAGTATATATACATATGTATATACAATACACTTATATATGGAAAATTCTCATTCTAATAAATAAATAAAAAAACAAAATTTTCATATACATTAAATGTTTTGTTTAAAAATTTGTATTATAATAAAAAATATTTATTCGTATAATAATGAAATAAAGATTTGTTTAATAAACAAAACAAAATAAAATAGAAAAGAAATTGTAATGAGCAAAAGTTAAAAATTCGTATTATTTTTATAGTAATTGCATTAACACACAAATTATAAATTAATTGTTTCAAATAAAATTTTTAATGAGATGAAAAAGAAAAGAAACCGAAAAAAAATAATTTAAAAAAAAAGAAACCTAAAAATAAAATAAAATTTACATTTATATGCAACAGGAGATTGTTATCAGTTTACATAACACCAATATAATGAAAATAAGAAAAATATATGTATACATATACACATTCACAAAAAAAAAAAAAACCTCAATTCATTCACGGAAAATATCAATGAGAAAATTTATACATGTACATATTATGTGTATTGCATATTTATTTTCAAATCACGTAAAAAAATGTATTCACGTTCAATTATGTTATATTACATACCCATATATAATATAAGTACTTGCTAAGAATAAACAAAATGAAATGATTGTTATGCTTTCATTAAAACGACTAAACTATTAAGAAAATTTGTCTTAGCATGTTGTCAAGTTGAATTTCTTAATTTTTTTTATTTTTTTTTTTTTTATTTCTTTACATTTTGATGTTTGTTTTTTAAATTTTCACTTAAATTTTCTTTTCATTTTCATTGTAAAAGTGCAAACTAACACTTTAGAAAAAAAAAAAAAATTATTATTCAAAACATACTCGTATAACTCAGATACATCATATATGTACATATACTATTCACAACCATCATTTGGAGGTGTATCCTTTAAAAGATTTACTATTTCTGTTGAATAAATAACGAAATAATAATATCATTACATCTAAGCAAAGATGTAAACTATTTGTATAAAGTTTGTAAATATTTATGTGTATATTTACTTTATAGCTACTTATATATGTACATATGTATGTGCATAGTGCAGTCATCACATAGATGCTCGCGTAAAAACAATGGAAAATATACATACATAAATAGGTATATATATTTATATATACATATATGTACATCATTTTTAAGTATTACTTGTTTGTATACACATGCAGTTTTTGGTTTATAACATAAATTAATTTTTAATAACATTTTAAAACGCTTTTATTTTCAAAGATTTTTTAGATATTCACATGTCTACTTGTCTAGTATATATAGTACATATGTATATGCATATTTAATATACAGTATAACACATTTGAAGAACCACATTTAAAAAATTAGAAATATATTATATTTTCGTTTATATTTCTTGTTTATTTGATTATTTTGATTCTGAACGCACTTAAATAATTAAAAATGAATAAAAATACTTATTTACTTTAAAATCATACAGTTTACAAATGTGAACATCCATATCATATCCATATCATCCTTTTCTTTTCAACTATCGTCAATGAATCTTTGAAAGGACACATGTAATTTAGAAATTGATATAAAATTTCATTTTCTTTTTTCTTTTTTTTTTTTTTCTTTTTCTTTAAATTAAATTATGCATACACGTAATTGAAATAAAAATGATACACTTTTGAGAATCTAAAGCAAAAAATTATATTTTTTGTCTCACAACCTTTCCTTTTTTTAATTTTTCAAATACGGCACTACAAGCTATTTATAAATGAATAAGTTTTCAAGAAATTATTATCATAAGAATACTTTAAATAAACTTAACTCTTTTCATTTCAACAATTTTGTAAAATTGTAAGAATGTAGATGATAAAGTACTCATTTACTCACTTGTTCACTTAATAAATTGTAATAGATTTTTGCTTTTTATTTCTCATGATTTTGTTTTTATATTATTTTTATTTAAGATTTGTATTCATTTTGATTTATTCGTCTATACATACAATACATAAATTTTAAGGTACTTGGATTGTATTAAATGTAATGATGTATTTACAATGTTGATAACATACTTTTAAATTATTCTTGAATAGCTTGAAAATTATAATTTCTTTGTATGTACAATAGTAAAATTGAAAAAAAATTTTTTTTTCTTTTATTGTAATCGATAACAAAATTTAAATATTTTTTCCTTTCGTACATTGTAACGTTAACTGAATTTTAAATATATGTATATTTAAAATATTGGAAATGAATTAATATTATTATGCACGATAAATATTTAATTTTAATTGAAATATATTTTTACAAAATCTACGTGTAATTAAAAAAAAAAAAAATATTTACATAAAATCCAAAATACATATTTATGTGTATACTCGTATATTAGAATTAATCAATCTAAAAATTGTCAATATTAAATTACGTACATACATACATACATATTTATGTATATATGAATTCGATCAGTTTTAAATTATATATGTACAAACAATATAGAACATAATACAAAACAATTAAAACATATCTAGGATAATTTCATTGTGTATAATTAACTCAATTTAAACACTGTTTAAAATGCATTCAATAGTTCAATTTTTTTTTTTTTTTTTTGTTTTTGAATGTGTACATAAATAATACTGTAATTCAAAATAACAAAATATCCATAAAATTGTGCATGATTGAAATTTAATTGACAAATATATTATTATCATGTATACTGAATAAAATAATAATATTTAAACCTAAATGAATCTGAAATGTTTAAGTATAATATACGAGTATATGTACATACTTATAATATTGATAATAACAATAATAATCATTTATTGTATTATTTGAATTGTAACCAGATTACATACATACATATGTACATACATAAGTATATTGGCATGAATATATATGTATGTATGTATATGCAATATATGAAATACATTGTTACATACATATACACCGTTTATGCATGTAATATCAACGTATGTATACAGGATATGAATGTTAAATTTTATTATGATTCTTATCCTCTTTTTATATTTACAAACATTATTTTCAAATATAAAATCATTTAGAATTATAGAATTATAGAATTTTATTTGAAAATTTTTAGTTTCCGTTTGTATGTACGTGTATATTTTTAACTATGCGCACATATGTATGTATGTACATATATTATATACATATATGTAAGTATACTTTTTATGGATATTAGATACATATATGCAATTACATATAATAATAATTTAATAATTCTGGTTTCATTTTGGTTTGTTTAATCTTCTCTATTTTATCATAAATAAATTTCATTACATATGAATATACACATTCTTATACATTTGGTTGGTATTTTCAATTTTATCAATTAACACTGTTGATACGCTATTCTTTACAATATATGTACATACATTCATTCAGAGGTATGTATGTACATAAAATGTATCATATCATGTTTTGTTTATGATGAATAATAATATATGAATATGTTAACAGAAAGGACGAGCTTTAAATATTATTTTACCAAATTTTCCAGTAAAATAAAAAGTTTTATTTGATATGTAAACATTATTTTTATTTCATATATGTATGTACATATTATACACAAAATAAAAGCAAAAATATATACTTTGGTAAAAATTTACTTTATATGCATTATATGGTATATCCTTTCTATTAATGATTTTCAGTGCATACGAGAGTCTTCTACTTTCATAATTTCTAATAAGAGTGTTGCACTAGTAAAGCTACCAGATTTCTTAAATGCTCTACACAAAATCGAGTAAATTTTTTAAACTGAAGTAAAACACATCAATTCTGCACACATGTTTATGCCCATTTACTAAGTATTTCTTATTTTTTCACATACATGTGAATCAGGGTAGGTCTCAACTAATTTTAACTCCTTTAAATGCAAACCGGAAACTGGTTAGTGGTTCACATTAGAGATCTAGCAAGCATACATCCTACGTCGAGTCAACTAACTTTAACTTGTATGTACAAATGGAAACCGGAAACCGGTTACATACATACTAGAGCTTCAACAAGAAACAGCATATGTCATACAAAATAAAAATTATTCAATTTAGCTAGTCAGGTCACTGGTCACTGGTCAGTTGCCTTATGCACTTAGAGGAAGATGGATAAATTTCATAGGCAGCGCATGAAAAAAATCAATAGAATTACTAGATATTTTTTGGGTTCCCTAACCTGATAGTTCAATGTTAATGATCGTTATCATAAGGCGTGCACTGAAAATCATTGATAGATAGTATATACATATGTAAGTAGATAAAATAAATAAATAAATTTTTCAGTTATTTATTAATTATTTTAGAATAAAAATGATGGAATAAAAGAAAACATATACATATGTATAATTATGCGAAAACTAAGCCATTTCTAAGCGGACAATGTACATTATTTTTAAATATTTAAATAAATAAAAAATTAAACAGAAAGTACAATTTTATCAGTCAAACGAACATGTGTTGACATATTTTATTGGTCTCAGTGGGATGATATATTTTATTTTTTGCCTTTTTTTTTTAGAATAATTTACCAGGTGCTGTACAAATGTACACTACATACTTACGAAAGTATTTTCATACATATGTATATTATAACAAAAATGGAAAATAAAAACCATGTTAATATTTTCATTGAGCAATCTATGCAAACATCTACGGTGTATAAAAATTACCAAAAAAAAAAAAAAAGTTAATTGTTTTTATTATTCCCAATACAATGACAAAATGAATTAAATACACATTTAAACTGTTTATATGTACATTTACATATTTATAATTGATTACACAACTTTATTCTTTTCCTTTTTGCCTTTTCAATGTGCACTTTTTATTCTTCCTAAAAATTCAATTTAAAAAATAAGCACATTTACATAACATTTACAAATATAATTTATAACGTACATAACATACACTATACATACAAAATTTAACAAATTTTATTTTTTAAAAATATATTTTTTCTATGCATTTCAAATTGTTTTCCATTACTATTCATAATGTTTCAAATACATAACTTATGTTGTTTGTGTTTGTTTTTTTTATTTTTTCAAATTTACTCCTGTTATATCAAAAACCCAATTTTTATTGACGTGCCAATTTTATTTAGTAATTTTGCTATGCATTTTCATACAACATACATTAAGAAATAAAGCTTTTTTATTTACTTAAATTCTATTTATGTACCAAATTCTTATATATACATATACATATGTATGTATGTACAAAGAGAAAAAACATCAGCGAAGATGTATGATGTATGTGATGTGTGTATGATATGTATGTACAAAATAGTGAAACAAAAATGTACAAATAAATAGAAGGACAAAAGATAACAACAGGGTGCAAAATAAATTGAAAACCATAAAAAAATCAAAAATAATTACATACACAATACTACATGTTTGTGTACAAATAATGCATAAAATTAAATAATCATAAAGCGATACATTTGTACAAATATTTTTGTAAAATAATAATAATAATAAACCACGAGTAAAATTAAGAACTAATCATTTTTTCAGCCTGCATTAAGACGTAGTATTAAATATTTCAAATGAAAAAATTGTGAAAATTATTTTTTATCACTTACATATCCTTTTCATGCTATATAAAATTGTGTGCTTTCCTTTCGTAAAGTTTTCTTTTTTCTTTTTTGATATGTATCTTTTTACGTAATAATAAATGATGTTTTTTAGGTTTTATATCAATAAAGTTTATATTCAAATTTAAAAAAAAAAAATTTTTCACATAAAAATTAAATTTACAATACAAAATTTATCTCGTATTATAAATGTGCACGTGTGTTATTTTCATATTGTACAACAGCCAACAGAAATATATATATGTATGTATATACGTGTATATTGTATAAATGTATTTATAAATACGTAAAAACATGATTTTTCCCCCCAATATTTTTGTTTCACCTAGTGATTATTTTGCTTTACGAAATAAAATATAGAGAAAAGAAAAATTTCGTGTGGTTTTTCTTTCTGTATGTTTTTTTTTTTTTTTTGTTTAATTTTCAACTTAATTTTTAACAATCTATGCCACTTCATACATATCTCATTTATTTTGTCTATTATATTTTACCATTTTTGAACAATCATTTATTTTCTTTTCAGATTTAGATAATGATTTTTCACACTTAATCATATACGTATACGGAATAGATAAATTTCATTTACAATCACTTACATCACTTACAACTTGATGAGAATAATACATTTTTCAAATTGTTCTATCAAACTTTATTTAAGTATTAAATTAATATATGTATGTACGTAAATTTTTTATAAACATACATACACATTTTTTTCTACAAAACGTGAACATGCATGTATACACCTACGGTAATTAACAATTTTTGTATTTATTTCGTGATTTTTTTCACGCATTGCGATTTATATACATACATATACGTACGTATAATTATAAAATATGTGTATGTATTTGTATACATCATAAAGTTGTAAATGTATATAAGTATATCGTAAGGACGTATTACATTATTACGTGTACTTATATGCATATGTATATACAGTAAAGTAGATAGTCATTAATTTCCTCTAACTTCCTGCAAAACTTTTAATTTTCCTTGAGTAAATGATTACAAATACAAATGATTACATATATGGGATATTTGATGTATTACATATGTATATAAAAATAAAATGAGTAGCGTGTTAGTGACAAAAGCGAATGTTTCGCATAATATCAATGTCATGATGTAAATACAAACATTTATCATTCTCTTTTACACGCATATTACGTATAAAAATATAAATAAATAAATAAATAAATAAATAAATAAAAAATAAAAAAAATGAAAAAAATAAAAGAAAAACAAAAACGACTGAAAACAAAATATTGCTTTAAGTTAATAAGCAAAGAAAAGGTATAACATTGTAAATAATATGCTAGGATAAAAACTAATGAAATCTTAAATGCTACATAATGCATTGTAATTATATATTATACCTGTTTTCACTTGAATACATTTACCTTTGCATGTGAATATACAGATAATAGTACATTATATTACGCCAATATACGTACATACATATGTATGTATATACATAAGTATGTACTTGCATACGCTTTTTATATTTAAGTGATAACATTATAATAAAGAATTATATTACACAAAATTACATTTTATCACGCTCTCTTCATTTTAAATAGTAATATTATATTAATATTACTTTAGTACAAGAACATTTTCCATTTCCACACATACATATACGTATAAGTAACATATAATCAAAGAATATGTATTATATAATCAAGTAGACTTAAATAAATTTTCAATTTGAAAACAAAAAGGAAAAACAAATTTCATATTATATTTCTTTTCATATTCTTTATTAATACAAATTCTTCCTTATTATTTCCCGAACTAAAAAGAAAAGAAATTACATTTTGTACTTTTGTTTCTTTTTTTCACAAAGTTCTAATAAATTTGGTTCAATTTAATTGTTATCAAACATGATAGGTTTTTATGTATATACATATATATGTATGTATGTGTGTACATACTCGTATATAATATTGGAAAGCATTTATAAGAATTATTGAAATTTTATTTATTTAAAATTTAAATAGTTTTAAAAATTATTTATTAGTCAATTTTGATATAATAAAAGTCAACTATAATTTATAATAGTAATATTCTTGAGACTTAATTTTATAGGATTTTACTACAAGAAGTAGTATTTTCAAATTTCTTAAAACATATGTACATCATACGTTTTTGTTTTTATTCGCCTTTGTTTTTTCTTTTAAACCAACGCCCCCCCCCCCCCCAATTCCTCCATATAATTTATACATTATCACAATACGAATTGTCCTTCTTTTATTCTTTACTCTGCTTTCTATTTCTTTCCCGTAGAAATGTCCAAAATATGTACATACATACATATGTGTATGTCGAACAAATTACCGTTTTTATATATATTTTTTTTTATTTATTGTTAACATCTTATTTTTATTTTAAAATCTTCATCAAATTTATGGTAGTACGTGTATTTAAAGAAAATCCCAAAATCAACAGGAAATTTTATACGATGGTACATCCAAATGTACACATACAATATATGTACATAATGTACATCCTTATATAGCTTTGTATTTTAAAATACAGACGTGTGCAATATTTAAAGAACAAAATTCAAACACAATATGCATTACATCTAAGAAAACTAATCTAAAACACATTGGTGACATTTGTATATGTTTCTATGTGTATACATATTATGTATATGTGAGTATTCACATATATGAATTTACATTTTAAAACAAATACATTTATTTTTGTGCAGGATGTATATACTTATATTGTACATCATTATATACATACATATGTATGTATATAACGTATGTATGTATGAACTTATAACTTGATTTATCTATATACAAATGAAATAATGCCTTATCAGGTCATGACCATAATATATGTACATACATTGTGTATGGTTCAAATAAATGCATATGTACATAAAAATATGTATGTATTTATATGTACTTATGCACGTATGTTATGTGAACTAAAATACGTATGTATATATGTATGTACATGAAAACATATATATTGGTTTATCTAATATATATGTACATAACATATATATGTAGAAATTTTAAGTGTATAAAAATTATTTGTATGCCAAAAATATAAATATAAAAACCAACAAAATAATATATGATAACGCCTTAAATATACTCCCTCATACATTATTGCTAGCAGATTATATGTGTTATTAAATGATGGTAAAAGAGGTTATAGTATAGAAGAGCTTTTCATTGTTTTTCCATCTTAAGCTATCCTTTATCACACTATTCCTAAAACATATGTATGCATGTACATATGTACATATGTACATATTTACTATACCTTTACATGCAGACATAAAAGAGATTTTGTGAATTTTATCTACTACATTGTGCTTAATTTTTCCTATATATACATATACATATATGTATGTTTACAAATGTTCTTACATATGCACATATGTATATAACATAAATATGTAAATATGTGTGTGCATTTATAAACATTTGTTTGTTACTGATACAACATATGTATGTTCATATTTATGATATACATATGTATGTATGTATATTTATTAGTATAGTATTGTGTATAAGATTTGTATTTTATATAAATATTGTACATTATTTTTCGTCCTTTTTTTTTCTTCTTTGTTTTTAAGCAACATAATATATACATCCTGATTTATCTAAATACCTTCATATTGTATGTCTACACAGTATAAAATATTTATTTGTGCAAATGTGAAATAAAGAAACAAAAAATTAAAGCAAACAAAATGCGTCTAGCGGGAAGTGATTGCCTTTTTTAATAGTATAGTGTCTTATTCGATATACTTTTAATATAAATGTTTATTTATTTATTTGTTTTTTTTTTCATATGTACGTAAATATAAAAATACTTATTCTATTATTTTGAGTCACTGTATACGAGTATGTGATTTTATTTCTTATTTACATATGTATATGTATATATGTATGTATCTATTTTTTGTATGAAATATGCTTATACGTACATAGTACCTTATATAAATATACTATACATATACAGTTAAACATAATACAATGTATTATATATCTCCACAAGGAATAAAAATATAATGTTGTATTTTTGTCTTTATTACTTATTTTTCTTCCTAAGAAAGTAAACTTATTTATTTTATATATTTGTTTTCTCAGCATTAATACTGCAAAAATTTACAAATACAAAATATATAAAACAGTTTTATATGTACCTATATAATCATCTACCGTTACTTAAATTTTATCCAATTGTTGATTTTTTTTTTTTTTTTTTTTTTTTTTTTTTGAGATTATTGTGTATTTATTTTTAAAAAATGTCATGATTTTATTTTCATTTTAATTTTTTCTTATTTAATCCAGTCTTGAGAGATTCGTGAAAAATTGATTTAGTACAATTTTCATTCCATTTTCAATATATTCAAGTTTATGTTGATTTATTACTAAATTCTTTATTTAACTTTACTTCAAATTCTACAAGAAAAAAAAAAACAAAACAAAATATGTACATACATATAGAAATAATTTTTATTAATAATTATCGATCATATATTGATTAAAAATTATAACTGAAAACAAACATCATATCTGTTTTTAACATTTAACTTTTTAAAAAAAAAGTCGTTAATTTTTTTATATTTTTCTTTGAACGAAATTTTATATTAATTATTAATTTTATCAAATTATAACATTCTGACAAAGTCAATTAAAAATTTTTTTTCTATTAATAAATCATACATATGTATGTATGTGCTTATTATGAACTTTAAAAATTTTACTTTATAAAAATGAAACTTTTCAAGTTCTTTATCTTTTGAAATTATGGTATTATATAATGTATATAAGTACATTATCCTGTAATATAGCTAAAACAAAAAAAAAAAAAAAAAAATGAAAAAATAAGGTGCACATCAACCCATATCCATACACACACAATGATGTACGGTATGTTATAACGTTTTATAATACATCTTATGTCACAGGTTCATTACAAAAATTTTATTTTTATTATTTTTTTGTTTTTTGCTTATATTCTTATATACATATTTCGTCCTTTCTAATAAATTTTCTAACTAACCTTTCAATTATTTTTTATAACTTTTTCATACCATTCATTATGTATACTTTTATGTACAAAAATCTATACATCTTTTCATCTTTCTTATATGTACATACATATGTACATAAATACAGCATATAGATAACATACAAAAAAATATCTGTACTGTATTACATACACACATATGTTTTGTGTCTTGTATATATGGTAGCGATATAGTACGATACATAGAAAACTGTAAATTATAAAGTATCAATTAGTTTGCCCAAGGTAATAGAAAAAAAATAATAAATGATTTCACCTTATAAAACTTCATAATCGCTAACGATTTATAAAGTAAAATGAGACGTTAAAAAAAATGTTTTTCAGAAAATACGTTAGTAAAAAGCAATCACAAAAATTTATGAAAAAACGAAATTCAAAAAAATAAAAAAGCTCAAATCCCTTCAGTGTCGTATTAGTTGATCGTCCGTTTATTTTAAGCAATTGAATTTATACATTCCATCTATGTACATACATCATATATATAAATGTACGTGCACACATGTACATACACATAATATACTATATACATGTATAAAAATATGTACATATATGTATACTGATAATTTTATACATTCGGATGGATATATATGTACACACATACACATACATTAATTTACTTATACATATACATACATATGTATATAAAAATGTCGAATATACAATGTATGTCTGAATTCAATACAATACCGACAAGAATCTTTAATATGTATTATTTTCTTTTGGAAGGACTTTAAATGTTGATAATTCTTTTTTTTTTTTTTACATACACACATCCATATATGTATGTACACATATGATATGCTATATAGATTTCAGATAATAATTGATACATGTAGGCGTATTGTACAAATATACATATGTATATATAAAGATGGTATAAAGTAAGAGTATAATGCAAAACAACGTGATAAAAAAAAGTTTCACATACATATTATCAGATATTATGTAGTATATGAAACAAATCACAAGTCACCACTCAGTCAGCAATTGAATTTTTTCTTCATTCCTACCAATAACACATTTATAACACAACAATAATGATATACGAGGTAACATATAAAAATATATGTAGCTAGGATACTTACATACCAATATATTATTATAACCACATCATCTTACATGTATATCCTTCAATTTTCACCATCCTCCTACGTTAACAATTATTATGAAAATGGTACAAAAAACATGAGTATATTGGACTTACGTTGTTGAGCTTCAGGTCATAGAAAAAGAAATAAAACAAAATTTTTGCCTATAATCATCATCATCATCGTCATCACTATCTAACATGAATGTTAGTTACGCTTTATTACGTGATATAATAACTTTGGATTGTTATTTTTCTATGATGCTGTTTTTGTTTTGATTCTTTTACAAACATATTATATGTACATACACGTGTATATATTTTTTATTCATTTTCTAAATACATATAAGTATGTATATTTATGTTTGTATGTACACATTATCAGTATGCGAACATAGTACGTGTACGCACATCTATACATATATTCGTACGTATATGTACTTATCTATATGTACGATATGAGTACAACTTTTTTTTTTTTTTTTCAATAAAATACACGATTCATTTATATAGAAATACATACATATGTGTACATAAATCATTTTTTTATTTTCCATTTTGCATATTTTGCATTAAATTCACAAACGTGTTTAAATTTACTATTCTACAAATGTTATGCGAGTATATTTTATGCATGCATACAGGTGTGTATGAAATGGTACATAAAACATGCATGTTTTATTTATTTAGAATATGTATACCACATATGTACATATGTATACAAAGCATATACATATGTATGTACATACAATATACAATGTTGATTTGAGACATTTTTTTAAATGTTCTTTAATTATAACATTTGTGCAATTTGAACATATTATATGTAATTATTCGTTTCAGTACTTGCTTATCAATCATTTTAATAGAAATATAGAAAAAGTATAAACAATCACTTTTTTTTAAATATTTTAAATGTTATTGTTATTAATGTACAAATTGAAATTGAATTTTTAAATATGTAGGTACATTGTATCTCTAAGTACGATAACTAATTATGATTATTGTAATATCTATTTGGAATGTAATTCTTCATTTGTTTTTAAAAAAATAAATAAATAAATAAATTTACTAAGAAAAATAAAATTTTATTTTAATTTAACAATAAATAAAACAATAAAAAAAAATTTACCGTCAAATTATTTTGAATATATTGTTATTTTATAAAATTTTTATATAAATGTTATATGTGTTTTTTTTTTTATATTTATTTTACAGATCAAACAGGAATTGAGATATAATGAATTTAAAAATGAAATTTATTCTAAAAATAAAATAATTATTATTATGAATAATGATACTCGTAAAAATAATTTAAGTAGGATATTAGAGTTAATATTAATTACTTATTATAATATGTTCGATATTTGTATATACATACATAAATTGTTTATATACATACATTATATTACACATGCATATATTAAATATTATACATTGAAAATATACATATTTATGAATATGCCTCAATAATCATGTTTACGGAAGCTGGTATGTTATTAGTTACACAAAATGTACTCTAGATGTTTTTAGTAAATATTTATATTGTGTATTGTTAGACCTCAAATCATGTTTTCAACATTATGGTTGTGTGGGATAATAAATGTATATATGTATATGAATTTTGTTAAAATGATTGAATCATGTTTTTCTTTCTCATTAAATTTATAAATAACAATATGAATATACATACATATGTACCTATGTATGTATAAATATAAAGACTTTATAAATGCAAATATTTGTAATGTATAACTGTTTGTTCATTGGGTAAACAAAGAAAAAATAATATGTAGGTATTTATTTGTCAATTTTCATGCTATTTGATACATACACACTTATATCCTTAGGTAATTTTTCCCAATACATAATTAGCTAAAAATACAAGAAGTAAATGTGAATAATTTTCAAATATTCCATAATATTGTTTTATTCTATACTTTATACTTTAAATATTTTCACTACAGGCCTTATGTGAGTATATGTGTCTTTTATCTTCTCTCATAATTTGTCATAAGAGCATTTCATGAGCAGAGTTACCACAATTCTCAAAGTTCTCATACAGTATAAGATGATCTTTTTAAACATCAATATACAATGATATAAAATGGTACTAATTTTTGTAGTTTCCATAATGCCTGCAGTGAAAATATTTAAAGTACAAAGTATAGCCCTAACTATATTGATCTTAAGTCGTCTTTAGGCAGCTTAAGATTTTGTACGATTATATGAAATGTCATGTATACAACTAGATATAATGGTCTTAACTAATCTTTTGTTAACTTTCAAATCTTCTCGCCAATCTTAATGTCTACGCTCAGGACCGTAGAAATCTTAAACAATTTTAATGGAAAAAATAGGTCTAGGGATTTTTTAATAATAATTTTAATAATTTTAATTTAATGAATATTTTTAATATTTATTTATATCTTTTACACAATAAATTAAAGATATTTTATGATTTTTCAATTCACTATATTTATTAGACGTTTAGTATTTTAACTCTACATAACTTTACTTCTTCTCCTTTAGTTAAGAATGGTTAAGGTCATTGTAGTTACTTCAAAGATTGATTAAGATCTGACAATTCTTAATCAATCTAAAGTAAATAAAACGAAGTTTGTTAAGAATTTAAATTTTATTCTATACTCATACACTAATTCGATTCAGTTAAGACCTTATGGAACGGACTACATGTGTCTCTTTTCTTCTCCCATAATTTCTAATAAGATCGTCCCACGAGCAGTGTTACCACAATCTTTAAAGTTTTCATATAGTATGAGATGAATTTTTTTAATATCAATATACAGCGACGTAAAGTGGTACTACTTTATGTGATTTCCATCTGCATCTAATTAGTGTTTGGATTATAGTTCAAATTAACGAAAAAAATGTTGTCATTGTTATTTAATTATAAACAATAGAAACATAGAAACATATACAAAAATTATATACAGTATATTTATATAATACGTACATACATATGTATGTATGTATAAATATAAAAATACAGTTATTTCGCCTTTATGATACTACATCCAAACTTACATATAATTTATATTTTTATATTTATGTACAGTTATTAGATAAAAATTTACATCCATATACGCGTTCATAAGCATATACATATATAGGTAAATAAATGTTATTAAACTTCGGAGATAAAGAAAATACAAAAAGTATCAATAGAATAAAAGTCTGTTTAGACCTAGATTTAACAAAACTAAAACAATATACCTACATATGTACCTATTCTACACGCATACATATACATTCTTTCACATACATATGTACATATTCATGGATACAAAATCATATAGCATGTAAACACTTATGCATAGAGGTACGTATACACTTGTGTCATATCACATCACATCAATGGATATGTAGCAGCTAGCAGTTTCAGTCAGTCTAACCTACAAGGAAAAACAAATATAGAAAAAAATTTTCCACTTTTTATTTCCAATCTCTATACTCTAATCTTTGTACATTGCGATCTAAAATAATTTTATACTAATATCAACATATACATACATACATAAAATATATGCCTATATTAACGTTCCACTTATATATTATATAGCATTCATATTTTCACACCACATAAGAATATAACATCTTATTCAATACTTTTATAACATTTTTCTTTTCTTCCTATAACAACGTATCCTGCATTTATATTTCTTTGAAAATATATTTCCTTTTATAAATGAAAACACATATAAAGCGCATGTCTATATATACATTTATGTACATACATATGTATGTATACATGCATAAGGCACTAATTTTGATTCTCTATAACGGTTTTGGCCTAACATCATCATCAAAATCATCATAGGTTTATACATACGTACATATATCTATGTACATATATTATGAAAACAGAAATTTACACGTATGTACATACATATCTATGTATGTACAGAACATTTTGGTACCGTTACCTATCTCAAAAACAAAGCTAAAATGGAAAAGTATAAATAATATGTACACATATGCGGCATTTTTCTACCTTCTCAATAATATACACATATCACAACAACAACATTCAATTCAATTTCCCAGTATAATATGGAAAATTCACAATTTAATTTCCCGGTATATTGCTGGATTTCCATTCTCTTTTTATCCTTTTTCTTGTCTCAATTTTCATATTTTGAGAGTAACATTTTCATTTAATATTTGTTGTATCGTATCATATAAACTGTATGCATGCAATATAATGTACTAACAAGGATAACACTTTTCATCATGTACATACATACATACATTTTGCTCATGCATGCAAAGTTGTATCTAATATAGAGAATAATATACAATATATATTCTATTCAGTATGTTATGTTTTTGGAATTTTCCAGTAGGGAAAATTTTGTGTATTTCCTCTTCTATAGTTTTGTAATTCAATTTTCCTTTTATCTTTTTCTCTTTTTTTTAAAAAATTTTTCTTTTCTTACGTTATATTATTGTTGTATTTTTGTGTTTTTGTCTTATATTAAAATATCATATACCCATTTGTGTATGGTACATCCAAAATTTCTGTCATAGAATATATTTAGATTTGTTTCAAAATCCAGTTCACAATCATCATCATTTTTACGTGTGCGGTATTTTTCTGTGTGCTCGTATAATTTTAAAAAATACACGTCAAATATGTTATTAGAAAAATTATAAACTGTTAATGATAATAACAGTAATAATAATTTTGAAAAATTTATAAGAAATAAAATAAATTATTTGGTTGAAATAAATATAATATTCGTACAAAATAAATGGAAATTTGTGTTTTGTTTTTTTTTTTTGTGTTTTATTTATTATTTTAAAATAATTTCTGTTTTTATTTTTGAATTTTTCTTAATAGATTTCAACTTAAATTTTTCTTAATTTTCTTTATAACTATTTAAATTTTTACATAAAAATTTAGGATACAATATTCATGATTTTATTTGTAATGTAATGATAGTGTGAAAATTTTTCCTTTTTAATACTAATTAACATGCACGTACATATATAAAAATAAGCAATAATAACTGATTTAAATTTGAAATTTGATAAACAATTGTGTGGAAATTAATTTTATTTAGTTAGTGTTTATATTATTATTAATGCTTTTCTCTTTATTTACTTTAAATTCTGGTTTTAGGTAATTTGTTTTTTTTTTTTTTTTAAATTTAACAGAAAATATTATTTTCAAATTGATTAAGATAAAATTTTCTAAAAATAAAAAAAAAAACATATTACAACTAAAAGAAATAGATTCAAATTATTCAATTTTGCATGTGAATAAAAATACAAACTTTTGCTGTTTTTTTCTTTTTCTTTTCATAATGATGATTATTATTATTATTGTTTTATTTTCAAATATTTATAAACCAAATAATGTATGTTATACACGTGTCTTAATTTATATTCAAAATTCGTTTATATAATCTTATCGTTATTGATGTACTAAAATATGATAATAATCAAATAACAATAATAGAAAAACAAAAATAATAAGAAAATATTAACTACATAATAATAATAATAATAATAATATATACAATAAAAATTGTTTAAATTTTTCTATTTGACTTTCTTTTTTTGCTTTTGTATTTTCTGTTTTTTTTTTTTTTTTTTGCTTTAATGTTTGTTTTTGTTTTTATCTAAATATTATCTTCTATTCGCATTTTACTCATGCTGTGTATGTAAATAATTTTATTAATCGTTTTGCTTTATTTTTATTCATGCTTTTTGTTTTTTTTTTGTATTATTATTTTATAAAGAAAATTATAAATGAAAGAAAATATTGAACAAAAAACAAATAATAATATATAGTAATAATCATAAAAATAAATTATTGTGAAAACATGTTAATGTGCAATTTTTATATATTTAATTTTTTTCGATATGTATCAAAAACATAAGAGATATTAAAATATAACACAAAATGATATTAATTTTTGTATTTTAAATTTTAGAGGAATTTTAAAATAATATAATAAATACATTTATATAAAATGTAGATAACATTTGGTTATTCTGTTTTAAAAGAAAAAAACAAATTTTTTTTTATTTTTTTAGTTATGTATTATTAATCTTATATGTAATTAAAAATACATTATCAAAAAAAAAAATAAATAAATAAATGTATAAATTGTTATTTTTATTAGTTGAAATATCAAAATGTTTAAACTTAAAGTACTCAAAAATATAAACAACATTTAAATTATAAAATTAAAATAAAAATAATAATAACAATAAAAAAAAAAAAAACAAATATTGAAACAATGAGAAAAAATTAATTTGCAAATTGTATTTTTATTAATATTAATGTATTTGAAAGCAAAAACAATGAAATTAATAATTCAAAAAATAATAAATATAAAAATTTAATAAAAATGTAATAAAAGTGATGAATCAACTCTGAAATTCAAAAAGTAAATAGAAATGATTATATAGGTGTATATAGTACATCGTGATTATAAAATATTTAAATGCAATTAAATTAGAACATAAAAAAAAAAAGAAATTTTTTTTTCTTGTTTTTCCGTTTTTTAATATTTCGAATTTAAATAATTTGGTGTGAATAAAAAACAAAATATAATAGCATAAAAATAATAAAAAAAAAATTTTTTTTTTTTTAGTAAAAATTTCAAATTTCAAATAAGTTTTTATTGTTTTATTTAAAAAACCAAAAATACATAAAACGATTTAATAAAACTGCCTATAATTTTATTTTCTGCTTTTGATTTTTGTTTACAATAATATCAAATAAAATATTTGTAAATGCATAAATGAAAAAACACATACAAAAAAAAAAAAATTTTATAAAATTTTTGAAATTTATATTTACATACAATTTTAGTCTACATACTGTATCAATGTGATTAAAAAAAAAATTCTATTATGTTACGCTTCAAATATTAATAAAAAAATTTTTTAAATAAAACTCTAAAGATATGTACCTATATAATTTTACATTGAAAAAATTGAATTGAAAATTTAAAAAAAAAAAAACGAACAAATAAATAAATGAAAAATGTATATAATACGTAAAACTATGTTTTACATAATATCACATTTTTTCTAGATAGTAGCGATAATATTAAAAATAATATAATAATCATAAAAACACCTAATACATGAAATCATAACTTTTTTTAAAGTATATACATTTTGGTATATGTACACTATTTAAGACAAAATCTCTAAAAATAATCTATTACATTAAATATATTTTAATAACAACGAAAGCCATCATCATGACTTTTCATTCACAATCAACATCAACTTTAACAACAATATCGTCCTTTTATATTGGATTATTTCTTTTAATATTTTTATCAAAAGTTGAAGGTAAGCACTAATAAAAAAAAAATACGAAAAATATATTAATATTTAATTTATGGTTAAAATATATTTGTAATTATATATTTAAATGTTCACAATGAAATCTGATATATTGGGCCTCTTATACGTTGGCAGCTTTTTTAAGTTGGCCATAAAAAACCTTTGCATCATAAGTAGCCAATTTATTCTCAGGTTTCACTGTACTAAATAATTATACTAATAATTATAGTACATCATCTATATTTTATCTAGCTCTCTTTTTGTTCTTTCTTATTAATATAAATAACAGAAAAAACAAAAAAAAATATACGAATTATTATAAAATATTATTCATTTTCTGATGTATATTAATTTCTTTTCTTTTTTTTTTAAATCCTTTAACAGTTTTAATTTATTTCTCTTGTATTTATTTTAATTTTATATAAAGGTAATTATTAAGTAAAATTCATTTTAGTATTCTATTTGTCCTCGGTTTCATTATTCTAAGTTTTAATTTATTTACATTTTTATTTGATCATTTTGGATTTATCTGTATTCATTTTTTTTTCTTCAATTACTTATTATAATTTAATTTACGTTAATTTAAACATATGCCAATATACTAAGACGTGTAATTTTTTTCCTATAAATGAACTATTAATAGTTACAATACATAATTCTGAAAGGAAAAATAAAAATTAAATAAAAAATAACAGATGACTGAGTAAAACAAAACAATGAAAATCAAATCGAAGGAAATGTATGTGTATGAGAAGAAAAACAACCGTAAAATTTATTATTATTATTATTATTATTATTATTGTAAAAATTTTTATAATATATATATACATATGTATACATAAAAATAAGAAACCATAAAAAAACAATTTTTTTTCTGTACGAAAATATTTAAGGTTGTAGAAAAATTTCGAAAGTACATATTTATTATCATGTACATGTCTGTACATATATGTACATATGTATGAATGCCAAAAGAAAATGAATTGTATACGTACGAATATCTAAAAACATGCATGTAATGTATATGTATGATTAATTGTAAATATATGTATGTATATGTACGTATATAGCAGAATATATATAGTAGCCATACGTGCGTTTCAAATTCATATAAATTATACATAAAAAAAAAGTACTTTTATGTCGCCTCAAAAAAAAAATTTCAATTTTACATGAAATCTACACATCTAAGTTTATGCGTACATATAAAAATATACATAATGTAATAATTGAAATAATGAAATAAATAACTAATTAAATTAAAAACAAAAGTCCTTGTATTACATTATGTCAGTATACATTGCGTACAATAATTTATGTATATGGTACCAAATAAAATACTTAGTAATTAAATTAAGTGATATTACTTTCATTTCAACTTTATTAAATGTTATGTATATGTAAACTAATATATATACTACTGATTTATACATACACACATTGTAGTTTTTGTTCATATGTATAATTTATTTAATTTTATTTATTTTTTTCTTTATTTACAAAAATTTAAAAAATGTACAATAATGTGCAAAAATTCATATTGTACAAATAAAATAATTTACAAATACTTATATATGTATGTATACAAAATGTGTAGATACATAAAATCAAATATTAAATGTAAGCTTTTTTTTTTATACATGTACGTCAGTTTTACATTTCGTAAATTTTTGTTTAAATTTAGTTAATTATTTCATTTTCAACTTAACACAATATACAATTTAACATTTTTAACTACTCATGTATGTTTATTATATTTTCAAATTTGTTGTTTATTAAATAATTTTGAATACATACTATTTAAGTTTAAAATTTCAATGATATGCACTTTACACATACAAATACAAAAAAATAAGGGAGTAAATATATGTAATATTGGCTACTACACATGTATTATTAGTAAATTGCTGTTAAAACTAGGTAGAAAATTATTTAATACATCCAGTATTATAACGTATAACAAGAATTTTCCGAATAAAACAGAATTTTTTTCTCTGAAAATTGAAATATCATGATTTATAAAAACAAAATAAAAAATGAAATTCAAAAGGAAAGTAAAAAAATTGACCTAATACAAATGCAATATGCATCTAATGAAAAATAAAAAATAAACGTATTTAACTTTATTTTCAAGAGTTCAAATCACGTTTCACAATATTTATTCAAATCTAATGCTTATACATATGTATATACATTTTATTTACAACAATATACAACAAAAAAAATTACCTTGTACGAATACATAAATATTAAAATACAAGTTAAAAAAACAAATTTCTTAGAATAAAATGAAAAATTTTTTATATTTATTATTTATTGTTTTCAGGATTAATTTATTCAAAATAGAAAATTTCTATAAAATAAAGTTGTTTTCCTTTTAATCTAAATAAATTGGTGTAAATTTTTCATTTTTTTTTTCTTTTTTAGAAATTCAATGTAGTATTCAACAAATTATTGTACAAATATTTTTATGTATTATATACTTAAATGCACAAGTTATAAAAATATTTTTCTATTTGAATTTTCAACAACAACAAAATTTTTCATTGATAAATAACTATAGAAACTACATCAGCAAAAAATATTGATTTACAAAAAAAAAAAAAAAAAACAAAACAAAAAAAACAAAAATGTCTAAATAATTTTTTGCTCGAATTATTATATAAAATTTTACCGTTTTTACGGATATACACAATAACAAAAAAAACATTTTTTTAAAAAATTACCAGCATAATTGGAAAAAAGGGAATATAAGTATATAGTTTTTTATGTAATTTTATTTATTGTTTTATTATCGTAATTAGGAAAAAAAAAGAATTTTTTTTAAATGTTCTTTCAACATCTTTTTATGATAATGTAAGATGAATTTATACATATATTCCCATCTTCAAGGTTATAAAAAAAAAATGGATGAAAATTCAAACATTCATTTACGTACATAGTCGTACATACATCACATTCTTTTTATTTAATTTCATTATTTTGTTTGTTTTACCTTTTTTCAAAAGAAAATAAATTCAATTATTTTGAGAAACAACAAAAATGTCACCTTTTTTTATAAACAGTTCTTCTCATTAAAAAAAGAAAATTATATTTAAAAAAAATCAATTGAATTTTCTTTAATGAAAAGGATGCATATACTTTGCATATATTATGTACGTATTATGTAATTTTCAAAAAATGAAAATATAAAATTACCTAAAAATTTCGAATCTTTAATAAGAAAATAAAAAATTATTGGAAAGTGTAAACACACAATTTCATGAATGCAATACGAATATATCTACATATATTTTGTGCGTACATAATATTTTGTTTTTCGGAAAAAAATTTTTTAAAAGGATAATGAAATTTATATTATTTATATATTCTGAGCAATTAACAAGCATAAAACATATTTTTAATTAATTATTATTTCTTTTTTTCTTATTGCGAATCTGATGTTTTTTCTTAATGAACGTATGTGCATTCGTATGTAAGTACATATATGTATATGTATGTATAATATAAACATTTTGGGGAAATACTATGAAAAACAAAACCTAAATGTAAATAATACGATTGCATGAAAAATATAAAATATTTTAAAATTATGTATGTACGTATATACATAAATAAACAAAATAGCAAAAAAAAATTTTTTATCATTTAATTAAATTTTACTTGAATATGAATAAATATATGTACGTACAGTGAAATAAATGATGATGATAATAATAATAATAATAATAATAATACTATAATATTATTTAATTGAATTTTTGCATTCCATGCCATATGTATATACATAATATGCAAATTAAATACCATACATAAATATAAGACTACGTGAAATATTAAAATCTCATTATTTATATATACATACATACATTTCGAATTTCGAAAAAATGAAATGTGTATATATTCTATACTCTATATTTCATCTGAAAATTAAATCTTTTAAATTTAATTTCTTCTTTTTTTTTTTATTATTATTATTTTTTTTTTTTTATTGAATTAATACAAATTTTAAATTAATTCCTTTAAACAAAGAAAATATAAATTTCTTTTCATGTCTTTTTATATTTTGTCTTGTTAAACAATAATATCGTATAATAAATGGCAAATATTCTTTCTAAAGGAACAGATAAGAAAAATAAAGTATACAATATAATATATACCAGTTTAAATGAAACGATATTAAAAAATATAGAAATCATATATATGTATGTATGTATAAAATTGAGAATACAACTTTTTAATTTTATAAATATTTGAACATGAATAAGAACAATCAAGGCAAAAAATAAAATTATTTTCTGAAGTGTTTTAATTAAAATTGAATTTATGAAAATTTATTTTCAAAATTTCTTCCTATATTAATTTTTTGTTCTTTTGTGTAATTTGAATTTTCTTTTCTTTTTTTTTATGACTGTGTTTTTTTTTTTTTTTTGTTATTGTGTTTTCTTTTATTATCAAATGCAATTGACTATATTTAAGAACCATTTTACAAATGTTAGTTGGTTTATTACTGGAAAAATAAATAAATAAACAAAATAAAATAAAAAATTTTCTCGTACATTGATAGTAAATCGTTTCATTTCTTTTATATTTTAGTATTTCAAAAATTATAATGAAATTAAATTATTTATTGACATTCAAAATAAATTAACATATACCTACATATAAATGATTTGGTAACATATTTTCATGGACAGATATAATTATTAATATGACTGCCATAAAAATATGAAAAATTAAACAAAAGACGGAATAATTTATAAATACATATGATTGAAAAATAAAATACAAAACTAAATAATAAACCAAAAATTTGAAATTTTCTCTCAGAAGTTCTTAAAATTTTTTTCTTTGAAAATAGTTCAATTTTTCTCTTGTACAAAAACTTTATAAAGTACCTACAAATTTCAAAAACAAAATTATTTTAACTTTATAAATTGAATATTATGTCGATATATGTACATACCTAGCTACATACATACGTTTTATTAGTACAAGTTAAAATAATATTTCCCAATATACCTACATAGACAAGTTTTATTCTAAAGCAAAACAGAAAAAAAAAAACACAAAATAACAAAAGTAAAATTTTTTAATAGTAACGTTTTTATAAATTAATTATTGAAAATGTCTTTCAATACATGTAATAGTATATATTTTTAATATTTTTTGGTAATATACAATAACGTTTAGCTCGTACCCTCGTACTTATTAATAAAATATATGTATGTGATACAAAAATTACGTAAATCGTAAATATTAAATGTAAACTCTTAATTATGTAGTAACGATGTACTTAATGTATTGTTGTCACGTATACATACATGTATACTAAGTATGTATGTATATAGAAAGTCGTATACATTTATTTTTATATTATTCATATAATGAACATTAAGAATATAATGCAATTTTTAAAATCAATTTTCTGAATGTGCCTGTGAGTTATATTCGAATATAAATTTTACATATAAATTTCAGTTTCAGTTACTCAGTTATTCATATATGTATATATGAATATTTAGGTACATACATACATATGAACAATATTTAATTCATTTTATAAAATATATCCTACAATTTAATAAAAACAGAAATATAGTGCACAAATACTCGTACATAATAAACATATGTATGTATGTATATATTTCAAATTTTATTTTATATTTGTAATTTGTGTACATCACATATACATACATAAATTTTCGCATGTACACATATAATTGTATAATAAATAAAAAAAGAAAACTGGTTTAACCTATTAATGGTTGAACATAAATTGATTCATTTGATGACGAAAAATATGTATGTATGTACATACGTACTAAAAATATCAAAAAAAGGAAAAAGAAAATAAATAACATAACTACATGTATCATACACCTATTAATTTATACACATGTGTTCATGTTACATATTTATATAATAGCATATGCATCATAGTGTATACCATTCAAAAAAAAAAAAAAAAGAAACCCCTTTAAACTGTTAAAAACTTTTCTACAAGTGCATTCAACAAAATTAATTTATCGCAATTTTTCTACATTATTGAAACTTTTTTCATGCTTCAAGTAAAAAAATAGATTTTTTTATACATGTGTAAATTTTCGTATATGTATGCGTACAAATGTCTACATCCATATATGTACATATACATATATGTATCTATATCATATATACTTATCAATATATACGTACATACATATACATATAAACGTTTATCAATAACGTGAAATTTATACACATGTACGCATACTATGTATAAGCATAAGGTACATACATACACATGTATATAATATTCGTTTATGTATATTAAACTTGACTATATGTGAGTAGTTTTTATAAATTTTTCAGGTACTGCTTTACACTATTTTTTTTTTCTACTTTTTTTGCTTCTGTTATTTTTAGATGATTTATAATAGTTAAAGTGGATCATAAGTGATTTTTAGACTAACTTACATGACTAACAATTTTTATATCAAAGTGCATACATACATGTAATGTATATATGTACATACTACATAGGTATATCCTATGCAATGCACAACGTATAGGTAGGTGTTATTGGTTACGGCAATAGAAAAAATTCAAAAAAGAAAAATATACTATATGTACATATATTGGAAAATTCAACTAACTGACTGACTGACTTTCAATTAAGTAGTCTAGTATAATTTTTAAAGTACGTATACAAACACACAAATTAAATCGTATGTTCAGCATAAGTTCTAAAATTTTTCATTTTTTTTTTTTTTTCATGCGTCTAATTTAATATTATGTAGTAGAATTATTACAGCCATATATCGTTAAAAATAAATTTATAATAATAATAATCATAAAATAAAAATTTTGTTACATAAATTTATTTTAAACTTTATTTTTCCTGAAGTACCATTTTTTTTTCCAAAAAAAAAAAAAAAAAAAAAAAAAAAAAATCACTTATTAAATTTTATTTAGCAATGTATACAGTGTACACCTACTATATGTACATATATGTAGGTACATACTCTTCAGTCGATTCGTAATTGGAATAAATTTCTTATAATCATAATACTCAATTGAATTTATCTCGGTTCAAATTTGCTTTTTTTCTTTTTGTTTTGATTTTTCTTTTTGATCGTATCTAAATTTCTCTACATTTTACTATACATAAAACATACAATAAACGAATATAAAATATAAATTGTAAAAAAACACAACTTGCAATATTATATTTTTTAACATTTTTGGCAAAAATTCATATAAACTTTTAAACATTTTAAAATCATTATCCACCTTTATATTTTTATACAACAAATACAAAAAATAAAATAAAATAAAATAAAAGTTTATATCTACATATGACATATATTATTATAATTTCTCAAATTATATGACATAGGTATAACATATGAATATAACAAATAATAAAAATATTTATTAGATTTTATGCAATTAGATAAAATATAAAATTTTATGTATACATACTCTTACATAAAATTTGCATACATAAAGATATTTATACATATGTATGTATGTATGTATGTTCATACGGATATGAATATAGTACATAAATTACACTCTAATTATTATTTTTATCACTATAAAATTTAAAACAAAAAGCAAAATAAAAACATAAACAAATAATAATACGAATGGGGGGCAAAAAAAAAATAATAATAATAATGGAAAAATAAAAGCAGGACACATAAGCAGAAGCTTAATGAATTGTATATGAAAGCATTATAAAATCATACACATATAAAAATTTCAATGCATATCTATGTGCATGTGCATATTATTTTATGTTCAATGTGAATTTATTAATTTGATATTCTGAAAATGTCATAATTTTAACTCTTTTGTTTTTACATGCATTCAAATACATATATGTACATATGTAGATATTGTTTCCCTGTTTTTTTTTTACTAAATTTTTTTCTCCCTTGTGTTCTTATTTAAGAGATCTGTCCTCATATCTGCAAATGAAATGTTATTTGCTTTTAATTCAATTTTATCATTTTTTTTTTTTTTTTTTTTTGAAATAGTACATTATTTGACTTCGTTTTTTTGGTTTTTGATACTTACATACATGACTTATACTCACTTTAATAGAAATGTGAATTCAAGTATATTATATTTAAAAAAGAACACCAGATGCAAAATACACGGATAATACTTACTAAATGTATGTACGTGATTATTTAAATAGGAGATGTACAAAATAAAAATAAATAAAAGAAAATAATACAAATCATTTTATTAGAATAATAATAATAATAATAAAAATGACATTATTAACAAACATTTGTTTATGAATTCTGTTTCATAAAATAAAGTTTTCATTTTCAGTGTGTATTTGTATGATTAAATATAATAATATTATTATTACGAACATGTACATACATACATATGTACATATGTATTTATCTCTCAGTTCCGTAGTAAAAAAAAATTTTTTTTTTTTGGTTTGTTTTTAATTGTTTTTAGAATTTTTAAAGTATGTTTTTATGTTTAAGTAAGTTATGTTTTTTTCCAATTATATTTTAATTACTTTATGAAAATTTATATCTCATACGTATTTATTTGAATTAGCATAGAAAAAAAAAAAAGATTTTTCTTTTTATTTAATTTTCTGAGAAATAAAATATTTCACAAAGTACATATATACAAAATTTTCCAATGGTAAAATGTATAGAAAAATAAATCGTATACATATACATATATACGATGAATTGAATAAAAACATATTTGTATGTACAACTATAATTCTGGAAAATTTCACAAAAAGAAAAAAAAAATAATTTCTCACGGTTGATTAGTTATAGTTGATTTTTTTTTTTTTACTAAACTATTATTTACATACATTTTCTTTTCGAATTTTCTTTTTTACAGATATGTATGTTTTAATGTATGTGAAATCACTGTACACATTTATATACATTCAATACGAAATATACTATTATAAATTTTCTTTAAACTGTACGTTACATAAATTCAGGAAGTACTGATGCGTATAAAAATCAACTGACCAATTCTATTAACTGTGACATGCTGTCACACCATATTTGCTTCGGTTTTTTTTGTGTACATATTTAAGTTTTTTTTCATATATCACATATAGAAGGCTATTATACTAATTTAAAAATATACACATGCATGTAGAAAATTTTATATAAACAAACAATTCTAATTTGCTAAACAGTATTAACTTCCTTATATGCTTTAATACATGACTTGATGTAAATGAACATTTAAAAAACAAAAAAAAAAAAAAAAAAGAAAACCATCAGATCCCTTTCAAGAGCTTTAAGTAAAATGTGAAATATAAAAAAGTAAATTATTGTACACAAATATTGTGAAAATACACTACAAAATACAAATACCATATGCACGTACATACTTATGTGTATGTTATACGTCTGATATGTATGCTTAAAATACACACATACATAAAAAATATGTACATAATCATTATAGTTTTTTCTTTGCTATTTTCTCTTCTTTTTTTTTGCATTACTTTTTACTTTTATTGAATTTTTTACGAACATTATGCGCATAAAATTGTAATTTATTGCAGGTTTGCCATAGTTCATTGAAACTTTTTTCATGGTTCAAAAGAAATAACTAACTAAAACTACATAAATATACGAATTGAAAATATTAGAATATATTCCAGTATATTATGTAGTTATAAAAATTCAAAAAAAAAAAAAAAAACTACATCAATGACTTATACTTTTAGAAATACAAAAAAAAAAAAAGGAATAAAATAAAAAATAAAAGTTCTTCATTTTTTCATCATATAAATGTGCTTGGAAATGTGTACATACATATATATATTTTTTTTTATTTCATTTTTCTTTTTTTTTTTAATTTTTTCAATATTATTTTATTTTCAATCATGTTTCAGTTCACCAAACAACCAGGTAACAAAAGAAAATTAAAAAAAAAAATGTTCATATACTATATAGTTGTATATGCGTGTGAACATATGTATGTACGTGCAAAGATATTTATATATATACATTTACACCATTATTACAAGAACATACATATACATATTTTACATACAAATTATATAATTTAAATTTTAAAGTCATCAACAAATAAATTTTATATAGATGATGGTGTTGATTTTATGATATTCAATATCATATGATTATATGATATACATACATTCATATATACAATATATAGGTAAAGTACATGTGATTGTACATATAGTACCAAATAATACATACATATATGTATATATATAAATATAAAAATTATTATCCTTGTTGTTTTATGTATATATGTATGTATATCCTTGCTCGAACTACTTTTTTACGTAAATACAAAATTTTTTTATACATACATATTAATAAATTATTTTTATAGAAAAATTATGGATTGCAAAAGAGAAAAAAAATTTATAAAAATTTTATACAAATATTATATGTATATATGTATGTATATATATATGAAAATAATTTATATTTTACATTTTCTTTCTCATAATTCGGGTATTAAATATACGGATTTCTTGTAAAATATTTTCTACATTTTTTTTTTATTTTCAAATGATGTAATACTTAATATAAAACATTTACGTGCATGTACGTTCATATACATACTAAATATTCGTAAAGGATTATAAATTATTTTTTTTACATTGCAACAAAATATTTTAATTTAGTTTTTTTTTTTTAATTGAATATTTTTATGAAAAATTGAAATTAGGTTAATTCATATACATCTACATATCTACATTACTATATAAATCAATTTTTTATATACATAAATATGTTTATTTATATATAGAATGATTCTAGAATGTTTATCTAAAACGTAGATTTGAAATGATAAAATTTAAAATAAAAGAATTTAAACCGTCATTAATTCGATTAAATTTTACTTATAATTCTAGTACTAAAATACGTACATACATCATCATCAATACTTATGAAAGTGTAAATGCACAGAATGTTTTAGTGAAAAATCTAATTAAATTATTAACTTGGATTAAGAAAAAAACATCAAATATCTTTTATTAAAATGAATTTAAAAAAAAAAAAACAATAAAACAAAAATTAATGAATAATCACAAAAAATAAAAGTTTATTTATAACACCAAAAAAAAAAAAAAAAAATGAAAAATGAAAACTTTGACATAAGAACCAATATACTGAAAGTCATAAAGTAAAACAAAAAAAAATGAAAAAACAATGTAATCAAAAAGTGACGACTTAACTTTTTCTTACTAAAATCTTTTCGTAATATTGTTTTTTTTTTTTTTTTTTTTTTTTTTTTTTTTTTTTTTTTTTTTTTTTTTTTTGCTTAATTTTTTATTAATATTTGATTTTATTTATTTTCATATTTTCTGAAATACTTTAAAGCTCATCTGTAATTTTCTAAATGGACAAAGTAAATAAAAATAAATTATACAGATGTTATTATCAAATAAGACAATATACGCAGAAAAAGCAAAAACCAAATAGAATTAAGAAAAATAAAAGCAAATCTGAAATACTAACATTAAGACCATTAAATAAATTTTCAAGAAAAAAAAAAAAAAAACAAACGACAACAACAACAACAACAAATAATATAAAATAAAATCAAGCATCTGGTAGCTTAATGAATCTGCTTAAAACCTAAAATACTTAAAAATCCTTTTAAACTTTCGTTTGTACTTTTTCTCTTTCTCTTTTAAAATTATTATTATTATCATTATTATTATCGTTGTAGTACATTTTGTATATGTATGTATGTATGTATGTACATACATATTTATACATATTAATAATATTATTTTTAATGTACTGAAACATCATGAGAAAACTCAACCCTATTTAAATTATTGAAGAAAATTTCAAAATTCAAAATAATATATATTTTTTATTCGTTTATTTTAGACATATGTACGTATGTATTCATGTACACGCTAATACATAAAGATAAAAACGAATACATCTTGGTGTACATATACATACATACATATATAGTAAAAAAATCAAAATGTATAATGTAAAAATTAGAAAAAGAATATACATATACATACATTCATAATATGTATAATATATCAAATAAAACAAAAAATGTTTAAAATGTAAATGACGAATGAAGGAATTATTATTATATGTATATTTAAAAAATATTTAAGAAGCTATTCAAAAATTCTTCAAAAACTTTTTATGATACTTGTTATCATTACTTTTTTTTTTTTTGAATTATTATTATCTGTTGTTGTTTTCGTTGATATTTCTTGAATTTTGGTTGGAATATATTTATTCTTATTTAAAATGTTATTATATAATATAAATATGTACTTTATATGTATTTGTAGCATTTATAACATATGTACATACATATGTTGTTTATCACAATAATGATATATATATTATAATTTTCTATGTGCATAAACATGTTATAGATACATACAAACATATGTGTGAATGTACGTACATCTAGACATATTTTATGTCAACAGCATTTCTGCTACAAGTATCTCTTATAAAATTTCACAAAATATATTATTTAATATATTGCCTTAATAACACATTTACTTACATTATATGTGTGTTAAATATCATTTACATATGTTATTTTAATGTAATTACTTGCTCATAATAAATACTTACATTTATTTTATTTTATTTTTATTTTTAAATAATTTATATATTTATATCTAACAGAAAATAAATAAAAATAATATTCTAACCAATTTACTCATTTAAAGATAATAAAAATTACATACAAACCACTTTAAATGAAACTGTATAAGTACGCAAGTCTATACTTTTGTAAGTTAATGCATTTTACGTATGTATACACTTATCTATACATTTTTTTTAAGTATTTTTTTTTTCTTAGAATGTGATTTTTTTTTCTCTACCAATTTTATGCATTATATATTATGTATACTAATAAAAAAAAATGATGACATTTTAGAAAGATATAAAATAAAATAAATGAAATAAATAAAAAATTAAATAAAATAATAAGAAAAAACAAAATAAAAATTCAAAAAAAAAATTAAACACGTGAAACGTGCTAAAATGTCTTTTGATATTTATCTCAATAAAGCTTGATAATATATTTTTTGTATTAGTACGTATTGTACCTTTTGTATCTATGTGAATTACGCTTCTGTAATACACATATGTATGTATAGATACTTACATACATGTATGTATATCTGAAATCAGCAACACAACTTTTGTTTTTTTTTTTTTTTTTTACTTATTTTTATTATATTATTCAACTTTCGACTTTTTACTTCAATACATGTAAGTACACATACAAAAATAAAATAAAATAAATAAAAATAAGTCTTTAAAAAAAAAAAAATAAAAGAGGCAAATAAAGAATATGAATAAAATTTAAAATTGAAATGATAAAGAAAAAATTCTTTTGCAGCACAATTTTTTTTCAGAAATATGAAAAAAATGATGATAATGTACAATTCATATATTTTTCTCTTATGAAATTTTATATACGTATATACTTATATGTACGACATATAGCACATAATATGCATATTGAATAAAATATTCTTAAAGGTAAGTTGAATAAATATAATAATCTCAACAATTCAGTATAATATGTATAAGTATACGAAAGCGTTTTTTTTTTTTGTTTTTTTTTTTTTGTTCTTGAAAAAATTTTTTTATATTTTTAAAGTTTTTAAACGAAAAGAAAGAAAATATGTACTTAAAATTTTTCATTTCGAAAGAATTCTTTATACGTAGTAAATATCTGATGATACTATGAATTTTTGTGAATTTTTCTTTTTTAATTTTATAGTTTTCAACATAAATAAATCTTAAAAATAAAATATCAATTGTAGTAAATGTATGTATAATTGGTATAATTTATTAAATGATTTTTATGCGCTTAAATTACATAATTTTTTATTAAAATTTTTCAAGTCACTTATAAAATCAAATATAAATATTAGAAATAAAATTTAAAAAAAAAAATAATTATAATAATAATATAAAAATGTTCAATTCTTTGAAAAGTAATAAATACAAAAAATGTTTTTATACATACACTTATGTACATGTATTCACATCGTTTTATAATTTTAATTATTTTATATAGGTATTTTACATTACATTTTGTTTTTTTATTAACTCTTATTGCTGTTATTATTTCTTGTGAAATATTTTTCTTTAATTTGCATTTGTATAATGAATTCTTTTTCTTGTAGTTCTATTTTTCATCACATTCATAATTTTAATTACAAGATAATAGCAAACTATACAAAAGAAAAAATTTTATATTTTTTATTCATAACTTTGATATCCTTTGATATTCTACAAATAAATTCTTTGGTCATTGTTATTACGTATATATAAGTATGTATGTGTGTGTATTTGTATTGTGTGTACAATATATGGCATGTTCGAAAAAAAAACATCAAATGCCAGAACAGAAAGCAAAAATTAAGGAAAACGAAATATAGTAAAAATTATTTTAAAAGAAAAATAAATAATAATGTTAAAAATTGAGGCTAATAATATAGCTTGCGTGTATGTACATACATACATATATATACGTATGTATATGTATGTGTTCACAAACATGTATTACATAATGAGCGTGCAAATTTCACATTAATTTTATTTTCCTCTTTTACTATGGTTTGTTATGAAATATATGTATATTAAATGCAACCATCATAACGTTGTATATACATAAGTATGTACTTACATATATGTATGTATATGCATACATACACATTTTTAAATATTTTCTTTCAAACATAACTTCTTTATATATTTTGAAATTTATTTCATTTTTCGCAAATTTATATTTTTAATGCCTTTATTTTTTTTATAATGTATACATTAGAACATTTCCACAAAATTCAATTTAAATATTTAAAAAAAAAAAAAATCAAATAACATTCATCAATTCATTTGGAAAAATATTTACAACTTGTAAATAGTAGATTATAATTTAAAAACAAAAAAAAAAAACAACAAACCAAACACTTTTGTTACCAATTATGTATGTATAATTACTTTTTTAAAAACAATTAATAGGTATAATAAAAACATAGAATTCAAATTAATTACTCCAAAAATTAAGGTTTCTAAATATTATTACGTAATACATATTAGGCATATAATTGTGTAAATGTTCTTATATCATGTAAATAATTTGGAAAATTTTAATTGTAATTTATTCATTTTATTTTACAAACTTATATAACACATACATATATACTCGTATATACTATATGTATATGCATCATATTTTTAATTTTTCAATATTATTTTAAGATACATATAACCAGATATAACATATTTTTATATAATTGGAAATACCTACATTGTATATAATATCCATGTATAAATAATTATTTGGTTTTTGATAGTATTCAAATGAAATTTTATTTTCTAATGAATTTAAAATATTTTGAATGTAAATTTCAAATATGTATTTATAAAATAATTATAATAAATATTTTTATATAATATTTTAACATTTGATCAAGATATTTTTTTCAGAAATTTGAACTACAAATTGAAATTTCTTATTTATACGTATCTTGAAAATATTTGTACGTTATGTAGGTATGTATACATAAATATTGTTCATATTTCAATACAAATTAAAAAAAGGTCTAAAGAAAAAAAAAAAGAAAAAGGTCTAATACAAAAAATATATGCGTACATATATTTTAAATTTGATAAATTGTAGGTATGAAAAAAATATTCTATGATTTTTGCACAACGTATACACGCATTTATATACAAATGTATGTACATATGTTTTATTTGTGTGTTTAAAAACGTTCACATTGTGTAAAAAAAATTAAAAATATTCGATTTTTGTTCCCGATATTTCTGTAAAAAAAAAAGAACAAATATGAGACATATTCACTTTATCAATTTTAAATATGCTATCGAAAAACAACAGTATCTACACCATTATCATACAAAAATATATTAATATTGTATTACGTATATATTTACATATATGTGTAAATACTCTAGTCTATGTATGTATATATACATATAGTGAATACATCATTTTGGTCAATATAGGTACACACGTAATATTCTTCAAATATATTTTCCGTATAAAGTTTATTGTATATGTACATATTAATATAGTACAGTTAAAGGAAATATAAAGTAATAGTAGTATGTATGTATGTATGTTCGTATAATACAAAATGGAAATGAAAGCTAAATACATACATATATTTGTATATACAAATTTACATATTTATGTATGTATGTAATTAAAAAGTATCATGGTATCATTTATATGCTTGAATAAAAGGGTATTAATTGTTATTTGGGATACTTTCGTTATATAATTGGGTTTGCAACATATACAAACATGTGTATACATAAATAGGTAATATATTCTTATATTTTTATCATTTTTTGGGTTTGATTTAAACTTTTACCATAGTTATTACTCACACACACAAATAGATATGAACCATCAAATACAATTCCATGTATATCCCTTGTAAATTGGTATACAAAAATGTTTACATATTAAATGTATACATATGTACATACATATGTATATATTGCATAAATCTTAACTATATAGCCTTAAAAATACACACACTTGAATATAGGTATAATTATAAAATGAATGTAAATATGTGTATAGGTAGGTATATACCTATAGCAAAATCAAGTTCAAAACTTTTCTCGATACACATAAGCAAAGGATAACGAACAAAAAAAGATGAATTAAATGAAATTTATATTACGAAACAAAAAGAAGAAACCAAGTTTCTGGTAAATATAAATGTACTCTTTTATTTATCAATAACTATTAATTTTACTTTAAATCGAATTTTATCAATTTTCAAACTGACACAAAAAACAATAAAACTAGTATATGTACATACGATATATCACATTTCTAATGAAACATAAAAATGATCTAAATAATAAAGATATAGTAAAGTGTTTTATCCTTTTCAACATAAAATGAACACAAAAAATGTAATTATATTTTATATTGAAAATTTCTAAAATATTTTTAATTTTCAAAAAAAATAAAATTTTGTCATAAAGTTATTTTATTATAAAAACAAAAATTCATATACGAATGCAAAAAAAAACCAAAAAAAAAAAAAACTTTAACCACATTAAAGTTCAAACTAAACACATATGCATGTATATGTGCGTAAATACGATTGTAAGTGAAACTTTCTCTAAAAAATGTAATAAAAACTTTATCGTAATATCTGTAACTACATACACCTGAATTTATGTTGCATAGACGTACATACATATGTGCTTAATATATGTATGTATATTTTCATAATTTGTATATGTGTACGTTTTGAACATACAAATTTGATAAAATTAAAAATAAAAAAAATTTTAATCTTCTTTTACTTTTCCTTTGTTCTTTCTTATTATATACCTATATATACATACATATGTATGTACTTTTAATAAATTTACAACACTTTACACTCTTAAAATTTGAGGTATTAAAAAATAATACCACAAATATTTTTCATTAAATTTCCACATTTGACATACTCATATATGTATGTCTTTATCAACTTATACAAATGTACATGTATGCGTGTACATTTTGCAGAAGAAACAAAATAGATAGGTATTATCAAATATTTTCTTGAAGACAATTATTTTTCTCGTATTTATTCAAGAATGAAAAATGAAAATGAACTTTATGAACAATAAAAATAAATAAATAAAAAATAAAGTATGCAAAACTGATTTATTCAGATCATGAAGACTTTATAAAAGCAAAAGATTATTATTTGTTGTTTTTTTCCGGATTTAACTTTGCAGAATTTTTGAAATTTACATATATTCTTAATATCTTTAATTATTATTTACGTACACACACATGTGTACATTTTCATTCATGTAGATATACCTTTTGTATTTGTATTATACACGCATGCAAATATAGAATTTGTAATAATATACATAAATATGTACATATACTATATGTATGTTTTTTGTGCGAAAGAATTTGTTGTCTTTATTATATTTCTTTTTTTGTCCATTATTTATTTCTTTTTATTTAACCGTTATCATTTTCTTTTCTCTGTAATGTGATGCTCAATTAAAACTTTAAAATTCTAATGGTTTCGTTAAGCATAAGAAATTTTTTTAAGTACATTATGTTTATTGAAATTCCTTTCGTTTCATGTTTCGTTGTTTTGCTATTTTTCATGTCTAACAATTATAAACAAAATGCCTCTGAGTAAATTGTAAATACGGCCAACAAAAAACAAAAACCATAATTTATGATAACATCATAAATATACTTGTATGTAAACACATATACATATATTATATAATGGTACTACACATGTATACATTTATGTAAAACTCCTAACACATGTGTATACATACATATTTAATTGCATTAAAATGCAATAAGGGAACTTACGTCACATTAATGTATTTTAGTGCAAATACATTTGTATACTTAAATATAAACGTACACGTATCGTAACCCAGATTTGTTTTATTTTATTTCATTTTTTTTTTTTTACTGATGCAAACGTATAACATATATGTATGTATCATTCGTATTAATTCACATTCATAAAGAATGCATAATAATTTAGAGACTGGAATAATTATGAAAAATAATAATATAATTAAATGAAAAAAAAAAGACGTAACTTTAGAATGGCAAAAAAAAAACAGCTGTTATAAAATTCATAAGTGTACTAAATAAGGCAAAGATCTTTCATATGTGGAAAAAAAAGGCAGATAAAATAAAATAAAATAATAAAAAAAAAAATAAATACATTTTTTAAAACCATTATAAGTACATTATGTACCAAAGTATGTAAATATACATTAAAAAAGCTAAACTTTTCCATTTATTTAATTCAGTTTTTTTTTATAACGTACAGTGCGATTAAATTAAGTTGAGTCTTTTTACTTAGGATTCTAGGGACATAGGGAAAATTTCGTTTACAGGAATAGATCTTTAATTTTTAGGATAGAAAAATATATCCTGTCCAATTTTCACAAAATTTTACTTTACCATGTGCGAATAACTAGCAAACCTCATAATTTGATGTGTAAGCCATATAACACTATTAATTGTTTTCCAATTTATTCCAAATGTTCCTAGAATTTAATTTTACTTTACCATTATTTTAATACTGATCTACATATATTACATTTATTTAAAAAAAAAAAAAACTTCAGTTTTCAAACCTCAAAGATATTTTAGGTGGTTTTTTATTTACGTTCCCTACTGAATTCAATTTGAAAATAAATGTTTCTATGAATGAAACTATCTAGAAAATTCATTTTTCATTTATGGATATTAAATGTCCATTAAATGTAAAATTTCAATAAAATTTGGATTGAAATATAATTTAAAAATTTTAAATTTTACATTAATTCACAGGAAATGTAAATAACTGAAAAAAATTTTAAAACATTTTCATTTTTTTATTCTGATGTAAATCAAAGTGATTTTCTTTTTCTTTGTAATATTAATGAAATGAAAAAAAAAAAGAAAAGAAAAACAAAATTAAAATTAATGACACAAGAATATACATTAGCTTATGTTTTTTTTTTTAATTTTTATATTTTAGAAAAATATTCTATAATATGTACATTTAAAAAATTACCATTTTTAGCTGTACTTACTTTCTCGTTAACGCGAAAAAAAAAATGATAAAAATTCAAAAGCAAAGACAAGTTGTATGTAGGTACATAAAAAAAATAAATGAAACAAAAAAAAAAAATTGAACTTTTTAAACAAATTTAAACAAAAACTTTTAAAAGAAAAAAATTACAGAAGTAATAACAATAAGAATTTAAAAAAAAAAAGTAAACAAAATTAAATAAGTATATGTACGTACAAATAATGATAAAAACAAATAGTTACGATGGAAAGAAAAAAAAAGTCATCATTATCATACCATATCGTGTTCGAGTAAAATCATTCAAAAACTAAATAAAATTAAAGTGAAAAAATGTTTGGATATTTTATACAGGCAAGCATCTAACACACTGACACACATAACATACAAGAGAGTTTTCAATTTAATAATTAAAATTTTCATTTATTTTAAATTTCAAGTATATGCAAAATTACATACGTATGCGTGTCATGTTTACGTTTTTGTCACAATTAAATAATTCACAAGATTTACAAGTATATGTATGAATTACTTCATGTTTACATGTCGGGTATACTATATAGTTTGTCTATTAATGATTTTCAGTCCGTGCCTTATGGGAATGTATGGGTGTTTTACGAGCAGTTAAACCAGAATCCTTGAATATTTCATATAAAATAGAATAAAGTTTTTTAAATATGATGTAAAACGACATTTCTATCCTCTACATATCCATTATTCCAATTTCTCAACTGGTTTTTCTTGGTTCCATGTTTCATGTATACAGAGTTATAGTAAAAGCACATAGCACAAGCATCTAGTCTAGAAGTAGCACAAATCATGGTAAATAATAAATAATAATAATTCAGTTCATTTCCCTTCTGGTCGTAGTGGAAGACGGATGCTGATTGCTGTTGTGCAGTGTCTCTTGAATATTATTTTCATAGTCGGAATTACTAGGTATTTCTGTGCTCCCTAAATAGTTCAATGTCAATGAACATTTCTATAAGACGTGCACTGAAAATTATTGATAAACACAGACTATATCTTAAATTCAAAATTTATTATTCATTTCTTTCTCTTTTTTTTTAATTTTCGCAAATATTTAATTTTTTTTTTTTATTTTTTCAAATTTATACACATATATCTTGTGTTTTTTTTTTCAAATTTAATTTTATTTAACTTTATTTAAATATCAAAATTTACATGCATAAAAGATGTACAATATATAGATATGTACGTGTGTAAAATTAAAACGATACAACATTATTTATAATAAGCTTAAAAAAAATTTATTTTATTTTATTTTTTTTTCAAAAATCTCGTTGAATATTTATTGATAAACTTATTTATAAGAAGATAATGTACATTTTTGTATACTAAATTTTTTTTTTAAAAGAAATTGAAAATCAATCGTTCATAAGCATTTAAATAATTGAACAACAAATTCACATATGATTATAAACTTTTTCTTTCTTTTATTTGACTTTATTTAAATCAAATTTTAAAATTCTTCTTGTTTCGACATGCCAAACAAATGTATATTATATGTACATACTACATATTTATAAGATTTTTATGAATTTTTTTATAGGCTTCCTACCATAAATTATTTATTAAGCTTTTGTCGCGTATTAGTATTACAAAAATTTAAATATATTTGTGAATAAGAAATATGTACATACATTACGGTATTATGTATTTGGTAAAATTTACTGAATAATTTTTCAAAATATATATGTATATGTATGTACATATGTACATATATTAACAAAGTCCAAATACAATATGTGTTAATATAGGTACATATGTATGTATGGTATGTAAGGACTATAAATCATTTGTTTACTTACTTTTTCGCTTTTTCCATCATTAACATAAAAACCTACTCGGATTAAAGTAAACACATATGTATATGATTTATGTTACATGTAAATGTAATTTTTAATGTAAAATTTTAACAAAAATAACGGAATATACATACATAATTTAATATGATTTTAATATAAGATAAATATTGTGACACGTGTTGTTCGAATAACGAATGTATCCAAGACAAAAAGATATAAAATACGTATAATCTTAAATTTAAAAAGAAAGTTATGAAAAAAATGAAGAATAAAACTCATACACAAAATACACATTTATAATTTGTATAAAATATATAAGACACTGTAATTTGACTAAACACCTGAACAAACTAAGGTTGAGGATCCTATTTGCACGCTATGCTTGGAAGATATGGAGCCTTAGTAACCTTATACGATACATATCTGTGTTGAGTATGGAATCGCTCAACAGGTAGAATTTCAGCAATCTATTGGCTCTCTCTGAAGCTACGGAAATGCAGATCTAGTTGACGAAATAAAAACTATAGATCTCTTTAAATCGCAGTGTTCTAACTTGTCATTAAAACAAAAAAGAATGCAAGATTTTGTTCATAAAAAATCACAGACAAAAAAAAAACGGAAAACCCATAAAGTCAGATACATGGAACTTAATTGCTTTTGTAGCATTCTATTTAGATGACATTTTTCATTGTACAGAGCAATAAATAATGAGAATTTTTTTTTAAATTTCACAAAATATATTTAAATAAAATATATGTATACAATAAGTTAATGCCGTAAATTATCCATTATTTATAACTACTGTAACTTATTATAGCGACAATTACAAAAATTTTTATATACATATGTATGTATGTAATTTTTTTTTTACATTTTTACATCAATCATAATCTTATAGGCTCGCTCTCTGGTAAACCGATTAACATTTATTTATGAATTTATTACATGTAATATTTATTTGAAATTATCATCCTATTTGTATATTAAACACGACATTCACGATTTTTTAAAATAATATAATTCATCTGAAAAATACATAAATAAACATATAACAGTAATCAAAAATGTAAATTTAAAGTTGAAGGAAAAAATAAAAATTATTATTATATCACAAACAGATTAATAAAAAATTAAAATAAAAGTGATTTTATAGCAATAATAATATTATGTAGGTATGATAATGTATAAATTTAAATAATAAAAAGAATTCATTTTAAATACATAATTGTCATTAACATAAAAAAAATAATAAATTATGGATTTTTTTTGTTTTCAACAATCATTTTTATTTATATTATTGTCCTTTAATTTTAATTTTTTTTTATTTTTATTTTTATTTTAACCTTCTTATTCATTTTTGTTTACACACTTTGCATTTTTCTTTTTCCTCTTGTTTTAACATTCATTATAAAAATTACAATAATTTTAATTTATTTTTAAAAATCATTTATTACTTTATGCATGTACATATGAATATGTATCAGTAATACAAAAAATGAAATAAAAAACAAAACTAAAAAAAAAACAATTAAAAAACAAACAAACCTAAATTTAAAACATAAAACAAAACTGAAATTAAAAAATATACAATATCATGAATAAAAATGTCATATAAATATTTTGCTATGCATGTATTTTTATATTTTAAAAATTACATGCATATTTGCAATTAATTGAAAAATTTCTGCATAATAAATACGAAAATTAAAATTATGTCTCATTTCAGTATTACATTTTTTTTTTTTTTTTAAATATTATATAAAAATAAAAAATTAAACTGATATACAAGTAAAATTTGAAATTTTTATATTTAAAAAAAAAATTAGGTTCATTGTGATAATTGTTTTAAAATTAATGTACATAATACTTATGTATTTAAAAATTATATTTTATATGTACATTTGCACTGTAATAATTTAATATATAAAAAATATGTAATTGTACGAGTGGTGCATTGTAGATTTTTGAAAAAAAATTTTTTTTTTTAAATGAAAATACGTAGTAAAGCTTATTGGTACATACATATATGCATGTTGTATACAAATGCAATTCAACAATATTGTACACATGTACATAATATTGACGTTAAAATGCAATGAATTTTTTATTTTTATAAAATACTAAACGTATAGAGAACAATTAGGATTTGTATTTATGTACATATACATATGTATATATGTGTATATATATCTATACATTACAAATATTTACAAATTCGTACATTTATGTATGTTTTTTCTTTTTAAATCTGTTTCTCATACATATGGACATAAATAAAAATTGTACAAATAAAATATGTATCCTTTTATGCATCATTGAATTTTCTAGATTACAAGTCATAAGTACAGTGTGTGTGTGTGTGTTATTAATATTAATAGCACGCAATCTTTTTTGATGTTTACTCAACTAACTCAAGGATGAGTTTCATGACATTCATTCCTCAAGCTTTTAACAAACAATTTCATATATTCATTTTTATTTTTATGCAGTACACAAAAATAAATTTACATGTATGTACTTACATACATATATGTATATGTATACTTATCATTCCTATACATCTATACAAAGTGTATAAGACTATATATATATAAGGCATATATATATATACTGTATGTAAATGTGTTTTATAAATATAAATATACATGTGCATGCATCTACACATGCGAAAAATATTATAGTTATATATTCATGTTCGTTTTTTTAATCTTTTTGATGTTTGTAAATATAATTTTTTTATTTAGGTTTTTTTTTTTTTTTTTTTAATATTTTCATTTTTATATACATACTTACATTCTTGTTTTTGTTTTTCTCTTTAATTTTTGTTAATTTTTCTTTTATTTTTATTTTTCATTTTTTTTTCAAAGATAAGTTTGTTGAGAAAAGTTTGACTTAACTCTTGCCCTTTTTTAAACTGTACATATAAAACACATCACTTTGTTAAAAAACTTTACACACAAATAATATTTACATATATATAGTACATATATAGTGCACATACATATACATATGTAAAAAAAAAGTTTTGTTTCATATATTAACTCAACTTTATCTAAGGTACATATATTATACTTATATAATATTTAATGTTTGTGTACTTTACGTACTTGGACTAAAAAACATATTCCACATATGTATTTAAGCACATCATAAATACAACACACTAATATATAATTTTGTGTGTATGTATGCCATCATACATAATATAAAATTTATAGAAAAATTTTCAACTTATCACTTCGCTTTTATTTAAAGAAAAAGGCACACACATAAACACAAAAACATAATCCCTTTTTATTTTTGTCTCTTTATGTTTTTCTTTGTTTTTAAAATTTTCAATTGAAAAGTATTAAACCAAAGACGGAAATTTCAATTATTTTTATTTGTATAACTAAAATGTAACGTAAATATTGTATTTTATTCATTTGTGGTTATCATTATTATTATTATTATTATTTTTATTATTTTTATTTGTTTTCATTTATCAAATAAAAATATGGAAATGGTAATAGAATTTTGAAAATTCAAAAATAAAAAAATAAAAAATATATTATGTACAATTCGACAAAAAATACATAAATCATATTGTTATTGCTTTTTATATAATAAATAAATACGAATTTATTATGCGTAATGTATATAAAATATGACTCTTTCAATAGGATAATTTTTAAGGAAATGTTTCAGGAATTTATATAAATTTGAAAATTTCATTTTTCGAATTTTCTGATTTTCCGGTATTTAGGCATTGACTTTTATTTTTATTTTATTTTTTTTATTTATTTTATTTTATTTTATTTTTTTTATTTTTTTGTTATAAAATATTTCATTTGATAAATTCGAAGTTTTTCAAGTTGTTCTTATATAATTGTTTATATTACATTCATACATATATCTATCTATACATGCATACATGTGTATATATTAGTAATGGGTATAATAATATACATATAAATATGTAAGTATATCAATTTACGTAATATACTTGAATAATCTACAATTCAACACTCAAACAATAAAAAAACAGTAAAGCTAAGTTACTCATGTGTATATGTATAATATACATATGTATGGCTATGTTTTTGTTTTGGCAATAATTATATTATGAATAATGGTTGCTTTCATGTCATACAAAATTTATTATGATTTGTGTTATATGTCATTTTAGCTATATGTCAAAATTTTTTATATGTATGTATGTTCACTTTTTTTTTCTCCTATTTTGCACACCTAAAACGTGCGTGACTTATGTATATCAGATAATGTATAAAATTTACTTTAGCAAAAAAAAAAAAAATCACATACGATATCTACATACATAAAAGATAAATTTGAATTCATAAAAAATATTTGATACAAAAAATCATAATTTTTCAATAAATTTAATAAAATATTTATGTTTTGCCTATATTATATAAATAAAAAAAAAATGAATAAATATAGTGAAAAGAATGAACATTTAGTATTTGTACATATTATGTGCATAATTAATTTTATTAGAATATTAAAACATTTCTAAACATTTCTACTTGTATAATAAAATTTTATCATTTAATTTGAATTGTTGGTTCTTTTTTTTGCCAGTTTTGTCAATAGTTTTATAAACAAAGCATAATAATTTCAAATGCAGTTAATTGTAATTGATTTTTCCACTAGAACTAATCACATGTATAATTAAGCACGAATTATATTATAAAAATATAACATCATTTTTATTGTTATCAACATATTTTTTCTATTATTCTTTTAATTATTATTTATTTTCGAATCAATAAACATAACAAAACGAGAAAATAACAGAAATGAGAAAAAACAAAAATATAACAAACCAAATAAATATTTCAAATATAAATAAAATCTAAAAAAAAAGAGCATAGAAAAAGAAAAATATATGAAACGATTTTTATTGTTTGGATAATAGTATTAGAAATTTTCTATTTTTTATATTTGTTTAAATTATTTTTCTCTGTGTAAATTTGTTTTAATCATTATAACATATACTATATACTACATACGTACATATATGTTATTTGTCAAGCGTGTTTATTTTTTTTTTATTATATGATTTATATATACGTTTATGTATATATACACATATGTATATATGTATATATACTTTTTTATAGTACTGAAAGTTTTCACATTCAAAATAATTAAATGATAAATAATAAAAAATTATTCAATTTAATACGTGTGTGTTTGTACACATTTTCATTACGTATACACATGGATATATGTATGTACATAGATTTTATACTTTATATAACATACGTAAATAAAATTTCTAGATATAATGTATAAAATGAAAAATTAATAAATTATTAAATAAATAAATAAACAAATACAACAAAGAAAATAAAAAATAAATCTATATTTACACATAGTTATGTGTGTATGTATATGTTCTTTCAATACGTAATATTTTGAATTCATTCACATCTAAGGTGAAATAATCATGAAAACAAAAAATAATTCAACTAGTCTATAATTTTGTAAAAATTTTTAAACCAAAATAAAGCTAATCATTAAAATACTGATTATTTCACGTACATTTACATCAATTATCCCAAATTGTTTTCCATCTTAGTTGTGATAAATAAAAAAAAAAAAAAAAAAACAAAAAACGAAAACAAATTTTGTATATTTTCATGACTTAAACCAATTTTAATTTTTGAGGACAAAACAAAAAATGAAATTGAATTTAAAAAAATTTTTTGTATCCTCCTTAATGTATAATTTATTTTTAGAAAAGACATACATACACACAAACAATAACAATGAAATATTCTCGTGGTATATATGATAAATTATATGTACTGTATATGTATACATACGTATGTAGATGTGAAAAATGAAAATAAAACGAACAAATAAAAATATAATAATAGTAATAATAACATCTCTTCATTGTTTCTCTTTTTGTAGCAGATTAGATAAATCCGTAATATAAACAAAAACTTTTATACAAAAAAAAAAAAAAAAAAAAAAAATTACATATCTATAAACACACTTATATACATATAATATGTATATTCTTCATAAATGTAGGTATGTATGCGAAAATAAGTATAAAAGTTAATACATTACAAAAAAAAGGAAATGAAAATAACAAATGAAAACTTAAGAAAAACGGAAAATAAAAAATACTATAATGTTGACTTAATCTATAACTCACTGTAAAACAAATATATAGTGTTTATTATATGCATGTGTACTACTAATTCTACGAATATGCATGATGACATGAACTACATACAAAGTATATAATACTACACTTCCATGTATTAGTATAAAAATAATACAAAAAATAAATTATACTAAAATTAACATTCCCTTTCTTGTATGTACGTTATATAATTTATATTTTTGTATATATGTATTGTAGAAAATTTTTCCATAATTTTATTTTTGTACTCCAATAATTTAAAAATGTGTCGAGAACATACACCACATATGTACGTATGTTATATATTTACATAACTTTGTAACAATATATACGTATACATATATAGAAATTTCCATACACATGTGTTGTGTATATACATATGTAAAAATAATATTTTAAAATGTAAAATTTTAATTATAAAAGGATATATAGCCAGCTAAGATGTATGTATTGTTCATGAAAGTCTTTCTTAAGTATATTTAATATCGGTGTATATATGTATATGTATATATATAATATATGGCAAAGAAAAAATCATTCATGTGTGTTTACTTTGATGAAAAATATAAAAATTTATAGAGCTCTCACACTTCAAACATAAAAAAAAATATTTATATAAAAATAAAATAAAAATTTACACCATATTTGTACTGGAATTCAAAATACACATTTCATACATTATACAAATACAAATACAAAGTAAAACAAAAAAAAAAAGAGATATGAAAAACAAAAATAAAATTATTGAAACTTCAAAACATTAAATTGGAGACACAAAGTCTGTAAAAGAAATATTTTGTGACATTTCTATGCGCAACACGAACACAAACAAAAAACAAAAAAAACGGATAATTTTTTTATGTTGCATAGAGAGCATGCAATATAAGAAATGAAAATAAATTTATTATTATGTGTACTACATACATATTTATGTTATTGTTACACTCGAATATGTATATATTTATATTTATGTATGTATATAAGTGTATAGCAAAATACACAAAATTATTTGTATTTTGGAAACCACATACATATTTATTCATGTACATAATAAAATAGGTATATATTATATCTAATACTATATCTACTAGCGACAAAAATGAAACATTGTTTCCTCAATCTTCATTTTATTTTTAATTTTTTTTTTTTTTTTTTGTTGTTTTTTTCACTAATTTCATAATCTTAAATTTTTCCAAAACACATTCATTTACATTTATGTGTACAAAGTATTATATACAAAATCAATTTAATATAAGTACACATTTATTAATTGACAATAATTTATTAATTGATTTTCATGAACAATACATCTTAGCTGGCTATATACTCAAATGTACACATATGTGTCCTTTTATAATTAAAATTTTACATTGTGTCGTATGTATGTACATATGTAATGTATGTATTATTTAAAACCTACTTTTAACCAAGAATATAAGTATATGCTGTGTAAATTCTTTTCAAATTAAAAATCAGACTTTGAAATTGGGAAATGTTATGTAAAAAAAAAATTATAATATTTTAGTTTTCTCAGATTAAGACCATCAAATTTAAATTTAATTTCATGTAGTATTTTTTTTTGACACTAAATACTTTAAAAATGATTTGAAGTTGCAATTGGTTTTTTTTTTTTTTTTTGTTTGTTACACAATTTTACTTTCTCATTTTCGTTTATCATCTCTAGAGAAAATAGATTTTCCAGATGAATCATCCTGCATATTTGTAAGAAAACTATATGTATGATATTTATGTAATGTATTATATTTTACGTACGTGTACATACATAAATCTACATATATTACACATAAATGTATAAATAAATAAAATAAAATCTATAATTGTATAGAAAAATAATAAAAATCATAGTTCAAAATACATTGAATAAAATATAATATTCTGTAGATGGACATATAACGTAAGATAAAATGCTATTTTATTGTACACATGAACGTCATTGGGTTTTCTCAAAAAGAAAAGAAAATATCCATATACATAATATGTATGTATATGCATGTACAATAGATATATACAAACATAATGTAAACATTTGGCATATATTTCATACACGTACATATGTACATAAAGAAAAAGAAACAAAAACAAAGTAAAAATAAATATAAAATAAGAATATTAAAAAAAAAAAAAAGCGAAAAACCAAATAAAATAAAATAAACAAAAAAATGAAAAAATAACTCTCATGGGAAAATTTGTATATGTATGTAATGTTTTTAACATATACACAAAATAGAAATGAACTGAATATTCAATACATACATATGTATGTACGTACTTAAATTTCTTTTATTTTATTTTTACATTTATTTAGTTATTTTCTTTTGTTGATTTCCCATAAAAAATGGAAGTAGACTAGAAAAATGGGAATCGAAAAGAAAATAGATATAAGTGCGGATAGTTTTGATACAATATAACACACAGTGATTTTGATTTTATTTTCTTTTTTTTAGCTTATATGTATTCATGTGTGTGTAAATATATGTATATGAATGTGTGCATACTCAAATATACACATAAAAACAAAAAATAACACTATGTGTATATATATTTTAAATATACATATATACAAACATTATAAGTACGAATATACACGATATCTAGGTACATAGATATACATATCTGTATGTACATACATATATGTATGCAATAATGCGTATATATTTTGAACTAGATATGATATTCGTGAGAAACAAAACGAAATCAATGATGTTAATCAAAAAAGACTGTATGGTTATGTTCTGAGATAAGTAAACAAATGTATGTATTTATTATACTAAAGGTGGTGAAAATCTATTACTATACAGACAGACCAATTCATGCCAGAAAAGTAATGAAATAAAAATGATTATAAAAAGAAAAAGAAGAAGAAAAAAAAAACAAAAGTATAAGCGAAAAACAACAAACACAATGATAAAAAATATAATAAAAGTAAAAAAAAAAATCTAATAAAGCTGAGAAAAAAAATAAAAAAATTACAATTGTTACGGTTCTTAAGCTTTTGAAGAAGAAAATTCATATCTTATATTACATAACATCAGCATGGAACGTACATATTATAAAGTGAAAAGTATTAAGCTTTTGTTTTTCTTCTTGTCTGCACACCACACATAATAACAAAAAGCGGAGTTCAAAATAGTATGTAATAATATACGTATACATTCAAACATATATACAAACATTATATTTGTATGTGTATGTATTCAAGTGATTTTGAAAAAATGTACATATAGGTACCAACTTAATCTCTTCACTTCGTATATACGCATTCATAGTTCTATATAAGTATGTATATATTACATTTTTACACTAATGCATGTATGTATGTACACATGTGTAAATACATATATGTATATTTTTATTATTATTAAGTAAGTCAGTTACATATAAATCTAGCCAAAAACTTATTGTATGTTTTTATTGATTGACAATTTCAAATCAAATTATTTACATTTTACTAGATTGGTACATACATATGTATGTATAAATAAAATTTAAAAAAAAAAAGTGTACAATGTACCTATGTATTTTAATTTAAGTACATACATATTTTGTTTCTATATATTATATGCATATATAACATGTAAAATGCATTGGATAACATAAGTCTGTAGTTTTTTTTTACGTATGTATCACGTAAATTTTTCATTTTACAATATTTAACAGAAAAATAAAGCAAGCAAATTTAGTTAAAACTAAAATTTTTAATCTACAATTTACACACTTTCAGTGATAAAAAACAAAGATTTAGTAAAAAGTAAAATACAGTACAAAATACAAATAAGAAAAACGAATTTGAAAGAAATAATATTTCAAAATAGGATTTACACAAATTTTTTTTATTTAATGGTAATATGTAAATTTTAAATCGATAAAATTTTTCATATGTATATTTTATATAGATCATATATGTAGCATAAATAGGTAACCCATATAATTTTTATAACACGATAAAATTTTTTATCTTCTTTCCCAACCTAAGATTAAAATAAATCCCTAAAATTTACACTAGACATACACTATGTATATGTACATATATGCATATTTCTGTATATGTTAAAATACAAAATATAAAATAAATATTTTAGCTTAAGTATTTGGGAAATTCATTTTCTACCATTATAATTCTTGATATATCTATGATACCATCATTTTATTATGATCCTGTATACATACAAAGTGTTTAATTTGCTGTTGTTTTTTTTTTTTTATTTATTTATTTACATTTTTTTTTGTGTTTGTAATCTGTTAACATACATATATTACATCCAAGAAAATGACCTTACAACTAAACTTAAATCACCTCTTTAAATATATTAGGCATGCATGTATGTAAAATTTTGTGTATATAGAATATATACATATTTGTATAATATGTGTATGTCTATTATGTGTATGTTTAAGACCAATTTATTTTTCTTTTAAAATAAAGGATGTATCTTTACTACATTTTCATTCAAAAAAAAAGAAAATATAGGTACTTGTATGTAATACCTTTACTACCTGTAGATATACGTATGTACATATGTATGTCTAGTGTGAAAATCTAACTATCTTATACTAAATATACATACGTACATACGTATACTCAAACGATTACATATTATCATGTAAAATCTGTTGTACATTATTATTATTAATATATATATAAATATATTATAAAGCTTACATACCTGCATGAACACATATACATACTTACGTATATGTAAATATTATTTGTATGTGGGTATGTGCCTATAAGTTTAACTATTTTTTTTAATGAACCTATATGAATAAAAATACATATTTAAAAAAAATACCAATGTGATAAAAATGTAACGTATGAATATGAAAAGGATGAAAGGTTGTAGCCATGACAAGATAAATGTACACGTATTGTAGATGTATTTGTATACATTAATTTTTCCATTTTTTTTATAATGTTTTTTTTTGCATATGTACATAAATATATGTTATGGATATCCGCACAGTGTATATTTTATATAATGTAGGTATCCATACAGACTTAGGATATATATATGTAGGTATATACATACATATATATGTATGTATTCTTTATTATGTGGATATACATATTTATATACACTAAATATACTAGATTGAAACAAAACAGTACAATAAAAACAAAAGAAGAACACAAAGAAGAATAATTTTAAAATTATATAACATATACATATAATATAGATAATATATACATACATATGTATATTTTTTGAAAGATTATGAAAAATGTTAAACAGCCGTTACATATTTTCTTTTTTTTTATAGTTTATGTGTATACACCATGAATAAGCAAATATATGCCATATACTTAACTGAATATACATGAAATATAAAATTATTCACAAATATGTACGTGCATGTACCTACATCTAATATACATACATATAACGAAAATGATGCAAAAAAAAAAACATCATCATTCTTCGATTTAATGAGATTTTTCCGAAAAATATCTAAATAAAATGATGTATACATGTTTACATAACACATACTTTAATGCATATAAACGTAATGTACTCGTATATGATATATTTTAATATAAAACACAGTATGTGATACAAGAACAAAATATTCAAAATTATTATATTTATTTATACACATATTACACATGTATAAGTATATTATATATGGTATATATTACCATAAACTTACATCAATATTGCATATACTTACATATAATATACCACATACGACAAATATATATATTTACATATGTTTATACATACATAAATATGCACACAAATTTTTATATTATATGCTTGTGTATTTGTTTTTATATCAAAATGTATATATGTAAGTATATGTATGTATGTAAAGTAAAACAAATAAGACTGATTAATATTGAAAATTTCATTTCTCTAAAGTAAAAATTTAAAGAAAAAAAGAAGAAAAACAGGATAAAATGGAAGAACATCACTATTTTATAGTACATTAATTTCAGAAGTCAATCTCCGTGAGAATATTTATATATACATATGTATGTTTACGCAAATAAAATTTTATGTATAATATGTAAAAATTTTAAAGGCTTGTTTTTATTTTACGTACATATACTATATATACATACATACATATGTATGTAATATCGAATATGTACGAGTATAAATAACAGAAATAAAATATTCACGTAATAAGTTATGTTCATATATACATACTCGTGTACATACATACATACTTACACATATATGAAATATTTTCATATTAATGTAATAGAAGGTAATTATGATTAATAAATGTAATTGAAGTATATGCAGACATACATTATTTATCATATTCATATGCATATAAAAATTTTTTTGTATGTAATATACAAAATGTAACCTATGAAAATATAAATTTCAAAATTGATATTTTTCGGTTTTTTTATATATGTACATACATAATTAAAAAAAAAAAAAAAGAAAAAAAAAGAAAGGAAAAACTTAAATTTATAATTCCAAGAAGAATTAAAATAAAAACAAATATTATTCCATTTATTTAAAAACTAAAAACATACTCAAAGAAAATTCCAATTATATTAAACCTTGCTTTAATATTTATGCGAAATATAGTATTAAATTACTAGATAGCTTATAAAATGAGCATAAATTTTGTTTTTACACGTGTGTATAATTATAATACTTTCATTTTACTTGCCTTTTTCTTTTTTACCTTTAATCTTTTTCAATATTTACATCATAGTTATTTAGTTTGAATAGTTTTATATTTAAAAGCAAAAAAAGATCAATTTATTTTATTACAAAATAAGTGATATGTAATAAATATCATCAATACCCAAATAAATCCTGCTTATGAATAAAATTTTAATACTTATTTACGTAATATTTTATGTACAAAATTTTACGTTAGTATGGTTTTAATAAACAATAAATATATTTAGGATAGTATGTACATATAAACACATGGGTACTAACACATATGTATGTATGTACACATTATGTGTAAACATATTAAAATATTCATACCAAATTTTCAATAAAATCGACATACATGTACTACATAAGTGTTTTCAATTTAAAAAAGAAAAATAATTATTAAATAAATTTACAATACTGTAATATATATATGTACATAACTTACATATGTACACATACACATAGAGTTTTGACATGTATATTGCATACATGTTCTAAGTATATATCATTATTGGGATTTCAAAATATCAAAATTACTTACATAATTTTACATATGTATATACATGTGTAAACTAATTATCTTTTAAAGGGGACCAAATAAATAGTTGAAGCATTTTCAATAATTCAATTTGTATATTATAAGCATGTAAATGACACATGTCATGTATCCAATAAAATAAGTTTATCATGCAACTGATGTCAAACACATAAATACTTTTTGCTAAGCTTTTGTAAAAATAAAAAATGAAAACAAACAGTTGTTTGTTTTGTCAAATTTTATACATATGTCAACCTTTAAAGGTTTTCCGAGTATGTTGTATAACGATTACAACTTGTTTAATTAAATTCAAAAATATAAAGAACCTAATCCATAAAATCAATTTATGAATAAAATAATAATCACCAAGAGTTACATACATACATACATATGTATGTATATCAATTTCTTTTAAATCAGCAAATGTTTCATATATAAATTTTAAAGGATCAACACTAAAAAAGGAATTGCAGAGAAAATAATTTTTTTTTTAAAAAAAACTTGAACTCTAATCTAATAACTCCGATTATTCATATCCAATTTTGATCAAATATACTTTGTTGAGAAAATCCAAACCTATACATACCTTCAACTCGCATAAAGATAGATTATAAATTATGTATTGTAGGTATACGAGTATATCCCTGTACTTATTTGATTATTCTATTGCATCTTAATAAAATGTACAAATACTCTGTATAAAAAAATAAAAATCATTTTTGTTATTCTTGAGCTATTCGTCCATTTCATTTTATTTTTATTTTATATGAAGTAAAAAGATTAAGATTATAATTATTATTTTGTTTTACAACAACAAAATGTACATGTCGTATACGTATGTATTTCTGTATGTACTTTCATAAATATTCCAAACATTTTTATACATATAATTACCTTTTGACATTATCAATTAAATATTCACAATTATTATTCAAGTACATAATACAAGCAGTTCATACGAAATTTTCAAAATCAAACTTAATTAATAATTTTATTGAATTTTATTGCATACATACACTGTACAATATCTTCTACTTACAGGATACAATTTTTAAAACGAAATTTTCAAATTTTTTCTAAATTTAAAATAAACCTATAAAAGAAAATTCATTTTTATAAATATGTACTATATGTGTATACCAATGATTTATTAATGAAAATTACATGAAATTCTAGTACAAATATTTACATTTTTGTTGTAATTGATACGTTTATACGTATAGATACATACATATGTACATACATATTATATTAACATTTTCATTCAATATACAATACAAACATGCGTACATGGTATTAATAAATTTTTTATCATAGTACATATTTTTATTGCCTACTGTGATTTCACCTAAGAGAAAAATTATAGAAATTTTAAATTAATTAATAATGGAAAAAATAGATAAAAAAAAAACAAACAAGAAATATCTTTTTTCAGTTATGTAAATTGTTTTTACATAAATTTTTATCATAAATCTTTTAAATTGAAAACTTTTCTATATGTAGTATGTCTATCGCTAAAGAAAAATAAAGCAACATGATGACATAAAAAAAAAATTTATTATTAATATTTTATTTATTTTCTTTTTATTTTTAGATTCATTAAGTTCATTTTCAACTACGACAACAATAACAACAGTATCACCATCAAATCTTTTGCCATATTTTGATTTTGATGTACCACGTAATTTAACAGTTACAGTTGGTCAAACAGGTTTTCTTCATTGCAGAGTAGAAAGACTCGGTGATAAAGATGTAAGTAATAAATTATTAAATAAATAATAAAATATATTTTTAAATTAATTAATTCTATTTTAAATTGAATTTTCATTATTCATTTTAACATGATGTATGTAGCTTATCATTCTATCTGTTTCATATATGTATATAGGTATATGTATATGTATGTATGTTTGAACTTGTACATACTTATATGTATAATACGTATCAATAATACATACATATACATATATCTGTATATTTATATATAAATTATATAATTTTCTTTCATTTTATTTAATATACATACATACATACATATAAAGATGATTAAAAATTATAAAAACTCAACTATACTTTTATATCTATATATGTATGTATATACATGAAATCAAAGAGCACAAAATTTTACAGACATACATACGTATGTTTGTGTATGAATCTGTTAATAAAAGTATGCACATATGTACATACATACATATATACATATTTCAGCATTTAATTAAGTATCTAGTACTGATTTAACATGAATATGTTCCACATATGTACAAGTTTTCACTATATGAATACTTGTATATACTTATGTTATGTTTACATGTAATCCGTGCACATTAAACACCTATGTACATTAATTTATGTATACATTTCTGTATATGTTTAAATGCAAATAGAATTCATTTTATAAATTAAAATTTCAAATTCTCAAAGGATAAATTTAATGTCTTCAAACATTTATATGTACCTTTACATATACTATATATACATATATATATATATATAATTAAGCTTTTAGCAATACAGTAAATAGGTACTTTGTTTTTGATATTAAATATTAACATACATATGCCTGTATGTATTTATAATCTATGGTCTATACAATAAACAGTCATCATGCATTTATGACATATGTATATAAATAATATATGTATAATATGCATACATGTAATATGTGTGTGCATATTCCGATTGTATGTATAATTGATTTCATTAGCACATTTTAATTGGGTTCCAAGCAAATTACGTATGTATTTAAGATATTCATTTTCAAAAGAACAATTTTATTATTTTCAGTTCGATTTTTTTTATTACTACATTTACGTACAGAATTCAATAAAATAAAACAGCTAATAAATTAAATACAATCTAATTATTTAAAAAAAATTTGAATATTTTTTTTTTGCTTTTCAATTTTATTTAAAAAATTTATATTATCATTAGCATTAGAAAAATTTATCATATCAAAATTATTTTTCCGATATCTCTATTGCCTAAATTAAATGCTAAATTTTATCATTTTATCTAAATTCACACATTTTTGTCATATAATTTAATTTCGATACACGAAAACCTAAAATGAAAATCAATACATAAATATAAAACTAAAAAAAAAAAAATAAATAAATAAATAAAAATAAGAAAATGTTATTAGTAACATAAAATCTGTTTTTTAAACAATTTTAAAAGATTATATATTATTTCAATGTGAAAATAATTTTTTTTATCATATATTTTCTTTTTTTATTTGTCATTTTATTTTTCTCTGTTGCCTTTGTTGTTATTATTATTACTATTATTATTTTTGTATTTTCTGTTTTTATATTGTCTTCGTTTTATCATATTATCAATTTTGTTTTAACATAAAATAATCCCATATTATAGTGTATATATAGTAATTTGAAGCATTTTTTCTTCTTGGTTTTTTTTGTTTTTATTTTCAATTTAAAAGTAATATAGAAAACAAAATTATAGTTAAAACAAAGGAAAAATAAAAATCTAAAAGTATAAACGAAGAACTTATGCTATAATAAAATAAAACCAAAATCTCAGTCAATGGTATTTGAACACAACAAATTGATAAAATTGAATTTTTTTTCCCTTGATTTAGCCATTATAAATATACTATGTGTAAATATACATATAATGTGTAAATTGTACCATATATATTACTTACATGCATTTGTATATACATACATATATACATACTTGGATGTTGGATGTACCTAATTACATATAATGACATGAATAGGAGATTATATATATTTTTCACTTATCTCCCTATTTGAAAAAAAAAATTTTTTTCTTTTTTTTTTTTTATAAACAATAAACTGTATGTTGAAACAATATTACGATTTATTTCTAACAGAATATTCTTTCTATGTGTAATATCCTTTATAATACATAAAAACAAATATGTGTATACATGGTTTTTATGTATTTGATATTTTTTAAATCTGTTCATTTTCGTAAAAAACAAAATTATTGGATAAATAATGTAACAATATTAAATAACTGTAGATACATGCAAATCTACATGTATATAATTTAGAATCTATCAATTGTTTTTTTTCCCATAAACTTGTGTAAAAGCAATACCATTTATGGACATACAAATATCTATGCATATGTACATACGTATGTACATTTTACAAATTTTATACGAGTGAAAATCTTAAAACTTATATTTAATAAAAAATAGTAAAAAAATAAAAAAAAAAACTTTCATTTATTAAAGGGTTCTAATCTAACATACATATATACATTATTGTATGTACATATACAATAGCATATCACACATTTTTTATCCTCTTATAATGGAACTTATATTGTATCTAAAACATGAATTTTTTTCATCAAAATCTCTTTTCTTTTATTGTTATTATTATTATTTTTTTTTTTTATATTTTATTTTTAGTTTTTTCTTATCCTTTTTACCCCTTTTTTAAAACTTTATTTATTTTCAATTTTATATTATGTATCTATACTTTATCTGTATATGTACTATACAGAAAATAGTATATTAAATTGTTTAAATAACATTTCCGATTTATACATATTCATATAAAATACAAAGTATGTGTACATGAAACAACATTATTATATGTATGTGTTTAGAGTACATATGTGTATATAAAACGTATATTATATTGTATAAAGTATACATTGATATTTACGAACAAATAGATTTTCAAATCTTTTCAAAGACAATTTTCAACTCGAATAAAATAATTTTGTTTTTGTTTTTTGAAAATTTTATATTTATACTCAAAATTTTCATACCAGCATAATTATATGCGTACAGTGTTTTATATATGTACAATAAATGAATATACATATATGTAGATATGTTCACATACATATATACATTATATGAACTACAAAATGTACACACATTTTATATACGTATGTATGAACACATAATGTAATATGCAGATGAAAATCTAACAAAAGATTTTGAAAAGTGTGAAAACAAGCAAAACTATCCCAAAATTTAATATACATACTACTTATACATTACATATATATTATATATTTGTATGTATAATATATAACGTATGGAGATTTTATGTAGATTTTTCAAAATGAAAACTAAAAAGCTTGAAAACTGACCCTATATTGCTCTCATTTAATTTTCTATTTTTTTTTTTTTTATATTTCTTAGTTTTTCATTCGTAATCCTTTTTTTTTTTGTTCTTTTGTATTCATATAAATAAAAAAGGATGACAAAAATGTACATCAACTAATAAATATTCTCTTTTAGCCTTTTCATTATTTTTAAGCATATGCAAGAATAATGATATATTACATATATGTACATTGTATGTTTACTACAAGCGATTATATGTATAATACATACATACATATACATACATATGTAAATGTTCATATAATAAAGTGTACATACATATGTATACATATGAAAGCACTTTTCATTTATTATATAATACCATATGTATACATACATATGTATACGTATGTTAGCAAATTTTTTTGTATAATATAAAAAATAAAATATTTATGTGTATAAGCCAATTTTATATTTTAAGCGAATCTATTCAATTGTATTTGCAAAACATTTTTATATAATTTCGAAAAAAAAATTAAATAGAATAAAATACAACAAATATATATGTATGTATATATTTAAAATATAATACAAAACTCATAAATAACAAGAAAAACGAATAATACAGAAAATTTTATTTATTGTAAAAATAGAAATATATATTAATCGTTGTTATTTTTCATTTTGTTTATTCAAATTGAATTAATCCTTTTACTATATTTTATAATATATTTACAACATATAAAATACACATATATATTTGTTTTTAAAATTGATAAAATAATTAAATTTAATCCAAAAAAAAATTAAAAAATTATTTAAAAAAATAAAAAATGAATGAAAAAAATAGAAAAAACTTTTTTTAGTGGGTTTTCAGAAATAATTAATAATTTTATAGAAAATTATCCAAATCAAAAAAAATATACATATATGTACTATATATGTACATTTTTAAATTTTGTTTTCTTCACGTGTTTTTTTTTTTTTTTTAATATAAATTTTTATTTTAGTCAAAATCAATATTATTCACATTATTGTTAATATCATTATTGATCGAATGTTGCTCTGGTAAAGCCATTAAATTATTCTTATTTTCAATTTTTAATAATCGCTTTTTTAAATTATATTCTTTATTTTGTTTTTGATATTTATCTTCATTTTGTTCATCTAATACTATTGTTATGCAATGTGTTTTTCTCCATCATCTATTAGAAATAGATTACAAAACACACAAAATACATCTAAAAAATTATTTTAAGAAAACAAAAACATAACAATAAGAAATGTATTTTTTTTTTTTTTAATATGATTAATTGGATCAATTAAATTTTCAAATTTTAATAAATAATTTACGAATTACTACTACTTAATATTGCAACAATATATCCTTAAATCAATACTTATTCTATGTCATGTACTACAAAACAGATTAACTTACCCAAACAAAGGTGCTAATTGTGATTTAACTATTATAAACAAATTAACAATGTATATACAAATTACCTAAAAAAATTCAAAAGAAAAATTTTGTTGTAATTAATGATTATTCACATAAAAAGAAAATATTTTACATACAACTAGAAAAAGTAACATAGACACTTTTAGCCATGCAGTATCCAATTTAGTATTTTCTGGTTTTTCTTTATTCATAAATGAACGAAATCCATAATTACACAGAAATGTAAGTCCTATATAAGATAATGTCATGAATAAAACTACAAATAAAATCTATCTGGAAAAAAAAAAAACAAAATGTTATAAAATTACAAATTAAAATAAAATTAATAAAATTTTGTAAAAAATAAATAAAATAAAGATAAAAAAAAGAAATTGAAAAAATTTCAAATTTTCTCAAAGTATCATTTGTTTTGTATTCAGGCAATTTGTTATTCATAAAAAAATGACAATAATAGAAATTGTATGGAAAAACTTTATCGTTTTATGAATTTTAAAAGAAGCAAAAAATGTAAAAAAAATTGTTTTTTTTTTTTTTTTTTTGTCATTTGTAAAAGATGTATTATTAATTTATTAAAATTCTTTTTCTGTTCATTTCGTTTTCTACGTTTCTTTTTGTTTTTTAATTTTATATCTCTTTAAGAAATACGTGAATGACAATAAAAAATTGTAAATTATTTTATTTTTTATTTGAATACATTTTTGTATTAGATGAAAACTGAAATTTTGGTAAAAAAAAAATAAATAAATAAATAAATAAAAAAAGAAATAATTCAATATCAAATATATACTTACATACGTATAATATGGGTACGATATTATGTACATAATAAAAATTTAAAAAAAAAAAAAAAAAAAACAAAAAACAAAAAACAAAAATTTTTCCTATTTTATTCTTGAAAATTCATTATTATTTCAAATTGATGTTTGCATATCCATGTACATAATATGTGTATACGTATATGTATAATGTAATATTTATGTAAGCTTATATGTTAAAGATAATTTTAATTACTTTAGTTACGTAATGAACCTTTTAAATTAATTTACTTAAATTCCCTTTAGTATTTATACATGCCATTTTATATATAAGTACATTCTTTTTCTACACGAACATACATACAATGATACAATATATAAACATACATTTAGAATTTTTATAAATATATAGGCAACGAATTGTAGGAATATAACTCTAATATTCGAATACATTTTGTAAACTACATTACATATTTAACATGTTTGTATGTATGTATACTACTTATGTATGTTAGCTTATGAATACACAAAATATTGTATTACATAAATAATAAGGAGTTATTAAAGACATAACATCAAATAACCATATACATTATTATGTACTACAATAAAAGATGATATCTTATAAAAGTTTTCATTGTTTGCACATTAAGTGTAAATATATATTACAGTATTTTATAATGTCGTTTATTGAAATATACGTACTTTCATGTGTACTATTTTGTATATACGTATATATAGGTACATATATATAATATATAAAAATATATACACATATGTACATATGCAAGCTTTTCAACATTCATACATATGTATATGTACGCATGAATCTTTACCTACCAACATTGTGGGCAGTGTGTTTTTGTTATGAATCTACATATGTACATATGTAGATAATGTTCAAATGAAAATTATTCTACATTAACAAAATTTAATCATGAATATTAAATTATATACCACCATATGTGTTGTTTATAAAACTAAATCATATAGTGTGTGAACATAATATGGCTATGTAATATGTAGAAATTAACTTAAATTATTGTTACAAGAATCTATAAAAGCTACTTTATGTGAAATTTAATATTCCTTTTCATTTTTAATAGTTACTGTTTTTGTTTAATGTAAAAATTACACCACATTTATATAATATAGTATGTTATTATTATTATTATTATTTTTTTTTTAAATTAAAACATTTACCTTCAAAAGTTCTTTATTATTTGGTTGATTATACCATATTTTCATTGCTTCTAATAATTTTTACCTAAAAACATAACACAGTAGTACATATACATTTTTTTAACTTAAATTTTTGAGACTAATTCATGTAACAAGTAAATAATAAAACAACTAAAAAATCAAGAAAATAAGATAAAAACATTTATGTTGTAAATTTTTAAGCAATCATATATGTACATATAATTACGTAAATTTTAAAACAATCGTATTAAAATTGATTTTTCCTTATTTACTAAATAATTCTTTAAATTTCATGCTCAACTATATTGTATATATTTTAAGTAAATTATAATTACAAATCGATTATATTTAAAGAAACAAAAAAAATCAATTTAAAATAAAACTTACTTCCTTTTTCTAACTATACAAAATTCATAATGACATAATTCACAATATGTTATACCAGATGTACTTAACGAATGTTCAAGACAGCTTTGATGTATTTATGCTATTGTTCCTTTACATAAGCATGGTGATATTAATCTGTAATTATATTTAAATGTGAAATGATGACTCTAAAAATGACAAATAAACTTGAACGTATTTGTTCGTTTAATGTAATATGCACATACATACATATGTATGTGCTTCTAAAATTTAATGCATTTTAAATTAACTTTAAATTACAAATTAAATTTGTTGCAAACATGAAAATTTTACCATAATTTATTACACATTACATATTAAATACACTATATTCAAAAAATAAAAAAAATTATATCAAATGTGTATCATAGATTTTATTTTATTTAATTAAAAACATTTACATATGTATGTACATTTACTTATATAACATTAAAATAATTACCATCATATTATAAAATCTGATGTAATTATAAAAATATATGTACAAATCTGTATTCTATATAAAAATTTTATTTACTAAATTTTATAAATTTAAATTTATTAAACTAAACAAAATTTCTGTTTAAATTCTGAAAATTATTTTAATATTTAATTGGATAAAACCTTGAACTTTTTCATTAAAACAAAAAATAACAAAACAAAAAAAAAAAAAAAAAAAAAAAAAAACAAAAAATAGTAACTTTCACTGGGTTATATACGAGTATATTATTTTATTAAATTTATAAGTATTTATATACGTATATTTAATTGTATTATTGTACGTATAGGAATAGTATTTCATATTTTTATGTACATTCTATATATGTATTGTATTTTCTAAATAGCAATCTAAAACTTTGTTCATTAAATTTTTATAAGCCATTCATTTTCAATTCAATTTTATTTTTATTTCTTTTTCTTTCAATTGTTTATTCTTCATGCACATCCTCATACAAATGTAATCTGATAAATATAATTTATTGAGTACACACATATAATAGAATTAAAACAGTATATTTGTTTATATAGAAATATACAAAAAAAAAAAAAAAATAGTTGAAAAACGTATACATATATACATGTATTTTTTTTTTCTTTTAATAACAAAATATACAATAAAATTCTTCTGTTGTGTTTTCATTATTTTATTTTATTTTTTACGTTTTTTTTTTTTTTAAGTATCATTGGATTATAGAAACAGAAATCAAAACAAAAGGGAAGAAAAATAAAAGAATAATATAATAAATATATATTTCAAGTTTACATGAATTAATAAATATAATACATACATACATATGTATGTATGTACCTAAGTATCTTGTTTCACATAAAATAATGATTTATGTAATTGAAAAAAATATTTTTTAATTAATTAGACACATGAAATTAGCTTATATGAAAAACTTTTGAATAATTTCTTTTTTTTTTTTTTATATATGTATGATGAGTACTTAACTTTCTTTTAATTTAATAGAATTAATTATTAAAAATTATTAAAATTATAATTAATTTTCAAATGAATTTTATATGCAAATATGATTAATAGATAAAATATTCAAAATTATTCATGTAGTATAAATTGAAATTTAACTCTTTAACGACATACGATATAAGTATGAATTACATGTTTATTTACGTAAACCATGTTTTTTTTTTTTTAATTAAATTAAATTATAAGACTGAAAATTACTAAATACTCAATAGTAAACATTAATTTGTAACCACATACTTATATTCAAAGAAATATAAATGAAAGGAAAATAAACTGTATATAACTACATATAGTTAATTAAATTCACATATTATATTCTTGTTGTTTTTATAAAACGACGTACTATATATACATATAATTTAAAAAAAAAATAAAATTTTCAAATTTTGAAATTTACTCAAGAAAGAAAAATAACGTTGAAAATTGTAAATTTTACAACATATGTAGTGCTCGTTTATATATACGTATATGCACATACATATTTACATGTATGTATGTGAATAGTTGTTTAAAATTAAAACTAAATAAACATTTACATAGACTAAAATTAAATAATATTCTTAATTAACGTAAAAGTAAAAATATAAAATGAAGAAACATACTGAAATTCATATAAGCATGGTACATACATACATACATATGTATGTATGTATGTACATATGTATATAAAATTCATGAAATGATATTAAAAATAAATTGGCATAAGCTCAAGCCTAAAATAATTAATTATGCAAAAGTACCAAATGGTACACTGCAACAAGATTAAATTGTTTAATAAAAATGCATACACATGTACATATGTACATACCTTTCTGTTTGTTCATTAGAATGGCATATCCGACATACCAACGAGCCCACAGATAATATTGAAATTGGAGCTGAAACTATTTGAGATTCTTCTTATTCATTTTCATTTTCAGCAGCATCAATTTCTGTAAATTCTGCTTTAATATCACCTTCTTCTTGCTGCGATATTGTTTCCGTTATATTAGTATATACCTCATGATTACCACCCTTAATTTCACATACAATATCGTTAGCTGTTACATTACAATCTTCTGACATCAAGATGTCATTTTTTAAAATAGACGTGGCAAAAACAAGACCATTACAACCAGAATTTGTTATTTTATTTTGACATGTAGTGCTTTCGCTATTTAGATTGCTACTATCACTTATATATTGTTGTTTTCGTTATTCGGCAATGCGTTATTTTCAACATTTTCATGGTTATTTATTATCGTCTTTTTACTACTATTAAGAGTAGCTACAGAAATAACTATGTCATCATTATCAGTGATAGCGATGGTGCCGGTTGTGGTGGAACATGTATCATTAAATGTACCAAACAATTGTAAATTCAAATTTTTAGACTCATCTGGTCTAGCTTCAGCGATAGCATTTGTACTATCTAGTATGCCTTCAGTATTTTCATGCAATGAAATATTTGCAGTGTTTAACAATAATTTTGAATTGTTTGGTAAATTTTTGTCGGCACGTTGGTTCTGGTTTACATTTTCAATAACAGAAGCATCCTGATTACTATTGGATTTGTCTGTATATATGTATATAGAATGTTTAAAAAAAAAAAAAAAAAAACATGAATGAGTAAATATCCGCCAGCAGAAATTGTTCATCGATAGAGAATATCTAAACGGAAATTTCCTATTTTGTATTTCCTTTATTTTTAGAATACGTATGTATGTACGTTATGTATATGCATGCGTATACATATAATAGAATATAGTATATGTTTTATATCAATATCTATAGATTTACTATGTGAATATATGTATAATCCTAAACGGGACGATTAAATAAAACATGAATTCTTAAATTACTTTCTATTGTTCAATATGTATTGTTTTATTTGTTCGTATAATAACGCATATACGAGGTCAGATTGTGTATCATATAGCATACATCTACTGATATACGACATAAAAACAAATATTATAAATCTATTCTGTATACATTATACTCCAAAAAGCCCTACTGTACATATACTTACATACATATGTATGTATACACATTATATAGATTTTTTTTTCTTTTCACCAATAGTACAATAGAAACTTTTAAATTATTTTAAAATATGTATACATTTCTCATGAGAAGTTTTTAGATAATGGAATATACAATAAAATTCTTTTAACAAAATTTGATTCTGTATAAAATATGATATACTAATAAATTAACAATTGTACTTAAGGGATTTTTAAAGAAAATTTTACCATTTATTAAAATACAAATGAAACAAGAATATAAAAACAAAGAATCAAAAAAACAAAAATAAGGAAAATTCAATTATAGAAATATTTACAAAAATTTTATCCTTAAATTATTCTTCGACAAAATAATAAATGAGTTTTTAAGATTAATTAAACGAAATATTTTTCAAATATTTATACGTAATATTTTTGTAATAAATGAATTAAATTTGTATTATGAATTGGTATTTTTTTTTTTTTTTTTAATTTCAATAAAAAGATTCAAACCATATAAAAAATTATTACATTTAATTGTACAATATTAAATATTTATTTTTTTGTATATTATAAAATTGAAAAAAAAAAATACTTATGTTTAAAAAATTTTATAACAATACTTGTTTAAAGTATTCTTAATTACAAATTTAATTACAAATAAAAAACCACACAATTCATTTAAATGATTTGAAATTTATTTTTTGATTTAAAATGTAATTTAAAATGAATATTTATTTTCAAATTGAATGAGCCTAAAATAGTATTTATTTTAAATTAAATTGGAAAATGAGAAATCTATAAAAGTTTTTTTTTTTCATTTGTAATATATTTGTTAATAAAAAAATTAATATACTATTTTAACATCAATTGAAAACCTATTATAATATTATATTTACAAGAATGTATAATTACATAGAAAATGATCAAGAAATAGAAAAAAAAAACCCCCAAAGGTCTAGAAAATTTCCAAAAATATTTCAGATTTTATTATTTAAGTATTTTTCATTTGAAAATACATTATAAATACATAAAATATATACAATATAAATACATATGTATACAGATACTTATACTTATACTAATTTATATGTAATTGTGTATAAATAAGATATACAGTGTACAGTGTACTTACATTCATACAATAGAAATGAATAAATAAACAGTCCTTTAATAAATTTTTAATCACACAGTATTTACTCTTTACTTTTGTTATTTTTGTTTTGTTTCTATATCCTTTTTCTATTTTTTTTTTATTATGTTTGTTTGTCCTTTTTTTTTTTTTTTTGTATTTCATTACTTAATGTTAAAGAAAATAAACTTAAAAGTTTTCATTTAAAATCTTGATAACATTATCTACATACATGAAATATAGGTATAATGTAGATAATATTCTTAATTTTATTTTTATTGTTATTATTGTAATTGAGATTTTATAATATATTCATATAAGAACGTGTGTACATATATAACCATGTAAACACATGACATTATACGTATATACATACATACATATGTCTAATTATGGTAATATTATAAACTTATACATACGTGTGGATTTTAACTTTTATTTAGTTAACATAAATCATACGTATTTTAAGTACGATGAAAATTTTATTTTCCAAATATTATACATGATAATATGTATATTGTAATAATTTATATTCGACTACTATTAACATTAATGTGTATTACGTATGTTTTTACGTAAAAATGTTCAAATACACATTTAATACTTTATATTTATAGCATACAAGAAAAACAGCAACAAGTATTTTTATGTGCATTTATTATACTTTTCTGTGTACAATAATAAATATCTATACATATTTATATATATGTAAATGTGTTCATATACATTTATGTATGTGTATTAGTGTTAACATTGATTTTTAACTTTTTTTTTTTTGTACTTCCGATTGGAATAATAATACATTTTAAAAAATTATCAAAATCAGATATTATGTATGTATATTTTATGTTTCCTTCTTTATTTTACGAGAACTTTTCTTTTTTCTTTAATCGAAAAATTATCAAATTTAAAGAAATTAAGTTGATACATGAATAAAATTTTCTATAATTATATAGGAATACTCTTAATTAAATTTTGGTTAAAAAATTTTTTATAATTTTTATTTTTTACAATAATTAATTGAAAAAACAAAAATACTCTAATATATAAAAACAACGTACATATGTATATGATTTCGTAATAAAATAGCTCTTAAAATACTTGTAATTAAATGTACTTGATTTATTTTACTTGAAATTCTAATGAAATATGTATGTATACTTGTATATTGATTACAAGTATTGATTGTTAAATATTGATTATATATATATATTTTTTTAAATTTATTGTACATAATAAATTTTTAACCCACAATATAAATAAATAATTGTTTTATTTTTTTTTTTTTTCACTAAAAATTTTTTCTTTTGTTTTATGAGCTATATCAATATTATAATCGAGACTAAAGCTGAAAATGATCGTTCAAAAAAGAAATACATAAATTTATAATGCATATGACAAATGAAATTTTCAATATTTAATATTTGTTTTAATTTTGTCAAATATTTCTATTGTATACATACATATATTATGTAATTCATTTGTTTTTTAATTGACCTTTTTATTTTAAAATTAAACATTTTAATGTTATGCAGATGGCACTTATGCGTTTAAGGAAATATGATGAAAAATTCTTTAAATTTAAATTATCATTTTCTTTTTTTAAAATGTAACAAAATAATTTTGAAAAAACAAATTTTTTTTAAATATGTAATAAATTATTTCGAACGCAAAATCAATACTTCAAAAGTATTTGTATTTTGTAATCAAATAGAAATTAAAAATAAAATATAATTTTTTTTATAATCAATGTCTAAATAAAAATAAGAAGTAAAAAAATCCATTAACATTAATTTTCCTTGAAACAATTTAACACCTTGAACTTCAATTAGTTTGAGAAAAATCCTATTGTACAATAAGTGAATTTCATGGCTAATATACACATACATAAATAAACCATTGAAAGAGTTATTCAAAGTTTTTTTTTAAATTATATTCGAAATAAAGAATTTTCGTAGTTTTTTTGCTAAGATTTTTTTTAAATTTATTAAATTGTATACAAAATTTAAATTTTTAAAAATTTAAAAAGTATTAAAAATTTCTAATTATGTGAATTTAAAAAAATAAAATAAATTTGTTATGTAACTCAAATGTTAAATGTTGAAAAATGAAAACTAGTTGTTAAATTATTTTAAATATTTAGAATAAATTAAATTCACAATATAAATAAAAACAAATAAAAAAAAACTGCTAGAGTAATTTTAAAAATCATTTAAAAAAAAAAAACAATAATAATAAAAAAGAACAAACTAAAAACAAAAAAAAATTTAAATTAAAGTTTATAAAATTTTTAAATTTTAATTTCAACAAACTGATTTAATTTTTCGGATAATTTACTTTACAAACTTGAATTAATTCAAATGTAAATGAATGCACGTTTTTTTTTGTTTTTGTTTCTCGAAAGTAAACAAAAAAATAAAAATTGCATAATATATTTTTGTGTTTCTCTTAATTTTAATATTTCTCAATATTTTAAGTACGTAAAAAATCTACTAAAAAAAAGTTCTGCATTAAAACAATTAAGGGTGAGGAGATTTACATATATGTATATTTTTTTGTTGTAAAATTAATTACATTTTTATTCATGATTAAAATTATCAAAAAGTGAATTACAAATATAATTCCACAAAAAAATGTTCAATGTTATTTTTAGTCATGGAAATTATAAGACAATAAAAAAAAAAATGCTCAGTACAAAATAATATCTATGTATGTACACATATTTGTAAACACAATGTATAAAAAACCCTTGATGAAAACAAAATATTATTTAAAATAAAATTTGTTGTTTTAGTTTTTATAAAAGCAAAAATACCTAAAAAAAAATTAATACAAGATACAAATTAAAAATTTAATAAAATATTTGTATGTATACTCGTACAACTCGGCTTGTTACTCGGAAAATTATTCTGTTTTGGTTTTTTTTTTTTTAATTTACACATATATGAATATATGTACATACATACATATATACAATGACCATGAATGTCTATTTATACAAATGTAAAAATCAGAAAAAATAAATAAATAAATAATAAATAAAAATCCCATAAAATTAAGGAAATATCTGTTGAATAAAGAATAATTAATGTTTTCCTGAGAAATTCAACATAAATCTATATTTTAAAATAATTTCAATATATTTTCATAATGAAAATAAATACTATATTATCTTTAAATGAATGATATATCGATCATTTTAGTTTTGTTGATCCTTGTTTGTGTACGTATAGGAAATATGTATGTATGTAGAAAATACAAAGTATGTTATGTATTATTCGAACATATGAGTATAAAATATGTAATTTATGCACTGATAACATGACTTATACAAAATTAAATTGTATATAATCTATGTACAAAAATATAAAAAATGAAAATAATATACGTATATACCTATATGTACATGTAGGTGTGTATGTTTCTACATATAATCGTATCATATTTTGTTGGAAATTTAAAGTCTATTCGTGCATACACACATGAACACATGTATTGAAAATTTATATTATATAGTATATCAGCAATTGGAAATATAACGTATATTCATGTGTCATGTATATACATATTACATACTTACATATACATTCATACTTCTACAAACAAGACAAAAAAAATGATTTAAGTTAAAAAAGATTAAAATAAAAGATAAAAGTCTTTTAACCCTTTAACCTAAAATCTTTTTTGAAAGAAATTATCACAAAAGGACAATAAGAAATAAAAAATAGACAAAAACTAAATGTAAAAATACATTAAAACAACAATTTTAAAAACATGAGCAAAGGCCAAAAACGAAGTATCAAAAAGAACAACAACAAAATTTATAGAAAAAACAAAAGAAAAATATAAAATGAACTTTTATAAAACTTTGATTTTTGAAAACATTTTATATACATATGATAACTATATTATGTACATATATGTGTACATGTGGGTACGCAATAAAGGGTATACACACATAATAAACATAAGATAAAAGGAACTTTTGTCTAATTTTATTTTGCTCCTTTACAGTGCTCATTCTTTTTACTCTTTTTGAATTATAAATGAAATTAACTATAAAGTATAAAAGGAACGATTAAAAATGAAAAATCTAACTTAGGTAATAAATTTAAATTCTATACAATTTTTATTAGATACTTAGTAAGTATTTTTAAAAGCTTAAAAAGGATAAAAAATAGAAAATTAGAAAATATTCAATAATTTTGTATTTACATAAAGTTAAATGATTTTAAATATTAATTAAATAAATTTGATCTTGTTCAATTACATGGAAATAATAAACTTTTTCAAGCGTATAATAAATAGCAATTGAAGGAATTTTATCAAATCAAACTCAATTATCGTTCGTATAACATATGTACATACATAACATATCGTATATATTAAAAATAATCAAGGTAACATTTTCTATTTAATTAAATTATAATATGTATTATGATATGTAAAATAATAGAATTAATTAAATTACCAAACTTTTATTATTTTAAACAATGAAAATTATCAAGAAAAATTATAAGAATAACTATAAAGTTTATACGTATATGCTATATCATATATGTATGTATTAACGTATATAGTATGTGTAAACATACGTTTCAAGCATGCACATAATTTTACATGCAAATGTAATTGCATACTGCATTGCACATAAATAAATAAAGTATGTACTTTCAGAATTGTTATTTAAAATTCATTATAGAATGAGAGATATCACCTTGATTTTGATGACTTTAAGAAAAATGTCTAAGTTCATATACTTTACATAATATACTATATATTTTTGTATGTACATGTATAATACGGGTGAGCGTCATATCCAAACGTGCATAGACATTTTCATATACAAATTTACACATACATATGTACATAACACACATACATACTTATATATATGTACATATATGCATCTGAAACATAAAAATTAATTTTATGACAAAAAAAAAATCTTGATAATAACAACTCAACATACCACTGACACCAAGCCAAGATTCCTTTTCAGAAATGTCTTATACTTTTAACGTTGTATGTTCACACTATATAGATATATATACGTATGTATATACATAGAATATACTCGTATAAAAGCAGACAAATGTCTATACATATATCTTACAAATACTTGAAAACTTGAAGAAAATTAAAAATTAAAAAAGAGTATTATACAAAAATAAAAAAGAACAAAAAAAAAATGCAAAAAATATTTTCTGAAAATTAATTATATACTCGTATAATATATGTGTACTAAAGTCTTCAAAATGAGCGAAATTTGATAACATTACAATACATTCATATTCACGTAAGATTCATTCATGTATTTCTATATAGATATACGTACATACATATGTATAATATGTAAAAATAAAAAGTATATATGTACATATGTGTATGTTTTTCTCATTTCAAAAATAAATTTAAAAAAAAAAATCAATAAACCTATGTATAATAAAAAGGTAAAAAGAAAGTTACGAGACAAAAAAAATTATACATACATGAATATATAAATACAATCTTATATGTATCTAAACTGAATAATCATTTTGTTAGTTAAAAAGATGAAAAATAATGAAATAAAAAGAAAAAATATATATAGAATCTTATATTATTATTACCAAAACATTTATATACATACATATGTACATATATTATAATATACATACATGCATATATAATAATAAGATACTTGTACATGTACTGATGTATATATATATATAACAATATAATAATGTATAAGTGTGTACATTATATATGCGAATAAATTTACATAAGAAAATATACAGGTTGAATGAATTAAATCAAAATAAACACAAACTTGAAAAAAATAAAGTAAAATAACAAAATGAAAAAATGAAGAAAGAAAATTTTAATAATGAATTCAATGTCCTTATAAGAGTTCCTTTTTCATTTGCAGTAGTACCTTTATTACAATGCATTGTGTTTACACATGCATACATATGTTCATACGAGCATACATATATTAAGCATATAACATACATATGTATGTAGCGTATGTAGGTTCAAAAATTGTACTTGAAAGAAATATTATTCAATTCTTAAAAACTAAACATGACACCTTTCATTTCCGTTTTCCGACATAAACACTCATACTTTCATTATGAGTATGTATATACTGTATATAATGTATTTGTGTAAATTTTTCCGGACGTCACATCATGTTATTCGAGATACATACATATATGTACATATATAGATTTGTGCATATGTTACACATACATATATCTAGGTATGGACATACATACATATGTATGTATTTAAAATCATGCAATATTGTATATACATACATTTATGTATTTTATGCGAAAAAAAAACTTATTTGTCATATTTTTTCATAATACATCATACACCATGTATCGTATAAATCAAAAATGTATAAATTCAGACAATCTGAAAAAGTTTGTACTGTTTATTATTATGACTAGTATTATTGTTTTGCAACTGTTATTATCATTACTTTTTCCTTTTTTCTTGTTCTTTATTTCTTTTGTTTAACTACATATGTATGTATGTACATACTCTTTAATTTTAATTTGTTCCTTTTCTTCATTTATTTTATTTAAATTTTTATTTGTTTTAATTTTGTGTTTTGTTTTATTTCATGTAATTGTTTTCATAATTCATAGACATATCACATTATAGTGTCATCTAAGTACAATCACAAAAAATGTAAAGTTCTTGTTTTATCTTTTATTTTTTTATTTATTTTTTTTTGTTTTTTGTATTTTATTCGTATTCATTATTACAGGTATCTTGGATTCGTAAACGTGATTTACACATACTCACAGCCGGCGCTACAACATATACATCAGATCAAAGATTTCAGGTAACTATGTATATATCATATATCATACATTTATGTCTAATCTATTTGTATAAAACCTGTAAAAAAAGCACATGAATGCATGTAATGTATATACACAATATTTAACATCAAAAGTTACAAATTTTAAATGCAATATGCATACGTATGCAAATATTACATTCATATAAAATATTCATATGTACAGATTAAAGGTAAATAATTGCTTACACTTATTGTCTTTTGTTCTGTGTGTACCTTTGTAATATTTATTTTGTCTGTTTTCAATTTTTTAACAGTAAAATATGAACACAATTTGTTTTTTGTTTTTTTAAATCGTTATTCATACATGATTTTACTTTATTTTCATTGTTTTTACATAACTACTTTTTCCTTTTCATTATTATTATTTTTGTTTTTTTTTGCTATATACATACAAGTTATTATTATTATTATTTTTTTTTTCATAAATTTTACAGACATTGTCATTTTCAATTTTTTATTCACCTTTCCTTTTGTATCGTAATTATTTCTTAAATATGTGTAAATGTCCTTATAATATACAAAATGTATTTTTTTTTTTTAAATGTCATTTATGCACATACAATGACAATAATGAAAATAATTAGATATGTACATATACTCTTATGCATATACGTATGTAATGTTCGTATGTAATGTCCGACTATTCTTATTACCCTTAGGAGACAAATTTTTCTATTATAAAATTAAATTCATTTCTTTTCTAATTCAAAATATGTATGTGTTATCCCTTAAAGTCATATCAAAATATACATATGTATGTATATATGTACATATAAGTATATACTGTTATTATCTATAGTACAAAAATTATATATTATTATTATCATTCAGTTTCTGTGAGTATATGTACGTGTATTTGTATATGTTTAGTTACATAAATTAACTTTTGTATAACGTATTTCATTTATACATAAATAGCTTTTACTATGATTTTTATTAAAATTCTCGTATAACATACGGGCAAGAAAAATGTTTTAAAAAAAAATGTATATTATTTATGTACATTAGTAAAAATCCATGTTCTATTGAAAAAAAGTACTATTTGTTTATTTATATATGTATGTTCACATATATGTATATATATATATTTTTTTTTTTATTTTTTGTTATATGCTTCTAACTTTGAAATTATTTTTCATTTCTTTAACCTATACATTGATTGTTATTTTCCCATTTCAAGGTAATACGACCAGAAAATTCAGGAAATTGGACACTGCAAATAAAGTACCCTCAACCAAGAGATTCAGGAATTTACGAATGCCAAATCAACACTGAACCAAAAATGTCACTTTCGTACATCTTCAATGTTATAGGTAAATCTTTATTTTCCTTTTTATTTTTCATTTGTTGTTGTTGTTGTTGTTATTTTCTACATTTTACATTTATTCATTTATATAAACTTATACATACATATATTATATTTTTAAAATGTCATTCTCTTTTCAAATTCTTGTCTTTCATTCATATTGAGTACAATATCGTTTGCCCCAAATCTTTAACATTTGCGTATTGTATCCGGTTATTTCTATGTATGTATGTACATATATACAATGAACATGTACATTGTACGTACGTATTAAAATTTATGAATAAGTACATTATGTACATTTATGTTTATGTATACATTTACGTGTACATTTATATATTTTTTAAATCACATTGTGCATAAAATCAATACTATAAATTTATACAAATTCTTAATATTTCTTTGTTTCAATGTACGTACTCATGTGTTCTACGAAATCATACAAAATAAAAAAAATATAAAAAAATCACGAAACCCTCTTTAAGCTGTGAATGATTTTGATTTAGAAGTTTGAAATCAATTTTCCATACTTTATATATTTTTTTTTATTATTTTATTTCTATTCTAGGAGTGTTATATAAGTATATACTGAAATGAAAAGTATGAGAAAAAGGAAAATTGATGTTTTTGACATTGATTTTTTCCGGTAACTCAGGTCTATATTTTGACCTTTTTTGTATTCTCGATTAAGAAATAAACCTCTTTACTTTTTATGTACGAAAATTTTGTATTCAGAATATAATTACGTATGTATGTGTATATGTCTATATACTTAACACAAGGAAACTTAGACTTTTATTATGTCATCCTTAATTGATTAAAATATACCTGTACATACATATGTATATACCTATATATGACTGTACATACATTGAACAGAAGAATACGAATTAAATATCCTTAAATAATTTGTACAAAAATTTATTCATTATTTAATGATTTATTATCAGAATATTTTAATTATATTTATTAATATTGAGAAAAAAAAATAATAATACATATATTAGTAGAGGAAATTGAAATAAAAACAGAAATGAATAATAAATATCCGTAATATATAAATTAAAACATATATTCGTACAATATTAAATTTCAAATATAATATGACATGTTTAAACAACTTTTTTAAAACAAAAAAAGAAAAAAGAAAAGAACAGGATGTGTTATGAATCTTAAGTCCTTTATATTATTACATAAAATCCCAGGAAAAAAACTGCCCTTTTTCTTTATTCAATTAAAATTATTTAATACATTTATGTACATGCATAAATTATGTACATAAAGTATATACATACATATTTTTTCCTGTTCTTCTTCTCTTTTCATATTTATTTAATATGACTGCAATCGTTCTAGCAACATCTATTTTACTTAATTAATTTATTTTTGCTAAATATTTTTTTTTTCTCCTGTTTTCCTGTCTACAGGGAAATTAAAAAAACACAACACGAAGTTCGACAAAAAAAAATTTTTTATTTTTTAAATCAAAAAAGTTAAGAAAATCAAAAATAATAAATTAAATACAAAATTTATACGCATAGTACGTATTTATTTACATTCATACGTACATATGTATCTACATATATATATATATGTAGATTACAAATGTTGACTATATAAAAATGAATGAATCAATAAAATAAGAAAAATGTAATATTGTATACATATACATACATATGTATATGTATAAAATTTAAAAAGAGAAATGAAAATGAAAATTACATTTATATATAAATACACAACATATGTATGTATACGAGATATACAACTCGTATATGAAACAAAAAGAAATCAATTTTTAATGCCCAAAAAAAAAAAAAAAATTACATTTAAAATAAATGATGTCAACTTTGAATTTGATTTAAATTGAAAGTCATAGTCATTACCTAAATAATATGAAATAAGAAAAACAAAAATTCAACGAATAAGAAGACAAATGAAATAATAAAATGACATAACATAATAAAATACTTATGTAAATCATAATATTATGATATATTTGTATTGTGCTCGTATTTTTATTTCAATTGAAATCATACGTTATATACATACATATGTATATGTATGTATGTGTACATAATGTGCACATTAGTATGTATATGTGTAAAATTGTTCCACCTTTTATATACATAAATTATATACAAATGCGCTTACAGATACATTTGTACATACATACAAATACTAAATAGGTACAAATATATTTCATATACAATAAAATATAATTATATGTATATTATGATGGTCTGATTTGGCAGACATTACTCTAGAGGATAAAACAAAAATTTGATTCTGATGTGATATTATGAGCAATCATTTTTTTAAACATATAAATAACAAATCTACGCTTTAACATAAACATATGTATGTATACATGATATATTAAATTATATTAAATATAAAAAATATGTACGTATGTATACACAATATTTACATGCACTATGTATGTCTATGTACATATGTATGGAGAAATAACATTACATGATAAATGTTGTATGACTTTTTAATATTTGTAATGTAATAATGCCATATATAGATACATATGAATATTATATTTCCAAAATTTCCTTTTTTGTCAATGCTACATGCATACATACATATGTATGTACATACGTAAATGTGTTTTATTTATACTTCATCGTGAAATAGAATAAAAAATGTAATTCATATTCGTATTCTACAATTGAAATTATAGTAATTTTGTAAAAAAATAAAAGGAAATGAATGTCAATGAATTCTATGTCAAAAAAAAAAAAAAAAAAAAAATTATATAAATTTGTATTTTTATAAAGTTCAAGGATTTGTGTCTTAAAATCACATCAGTAATCAGTAATTAGGCAGTAGGCTTTAGATCACATTGAGCTGTTGCTCCCTCTGATAATGATGATGATCTTTTAAGAATTATTTTTCGTATTTTTAAATTTTCTCTATAAATAAATGAAAATATTTTCAGCATTTTCTTTTTACTTGAAAAAGATAAAATTAAAAAAAGCCAAAAACAAAAATGTAAACTACATGAGAACAGCTAAAATAAAATACGATAAAAAATTGCCTTTATTATTGTCTTGCAAAACATGAATGATACAACATAAAAATCAAATAGAATTTCAATTTTATAAAGTAGAATTTATATTTTATTCGATTGTATTACCTAATGACCTGTGATAATAATAATAATAATAATAATATAATAGATTGAAGAAGAATAAAGAAATTATTAACATATACACATACATGAGTCTACACATACGTATGCATGTATGTATGTACAAAGAAGGATATAAGAAAAGAATTGAGAAACTGAAATAATACTTTTATCATTCAGACAAAATGATGTAAAGTAAAAAACCAAAAAAAAAAAAGAAGAAAAAAAACGAAATTCAAACTGATGTGCTTTGTCATTGTTGAAGGTGCTTTTCATTTTGTCTTTTTTACAAATTCTTTTATAAAATAAAAAATGAAAACATCCAAAAATAAAGAAATTATACATATTGTATACATATCATACCATACATGCATGCATATGTATGTACATACATACATTTTATATTATATTTATTTTTATTTTATTTTTTGCTTTTTCATTATGTTTTTCATTTTCCTTTTCCTTTTGTTGATTTTCTTGATAAGCATACATATATCTACTACATACATTCTTACATATATAATGTATATTTAATTCACATTTTTCAAATACAATACACTGAAATTAATAGAAAAAACAACAACAATATTCTATATTAGAAATTTTTCTCTTTGCTATATCATGCGGTATGTAGAGTATAATCAGTTTAAGCAAAAAACGAAATGACATAAAAATAAAGAAATATGGTAGTTCAGAAAGAAAAGAATCTTTTCCTTTTTCTTTAATTTCTCCTTTTTATTTAGTTTTTTTCTTCTTTTTTTTTATTTCATTTTAACATTTTAAGCCATATACGTATTGCACACATACTCGTTTTTACATGTACATATACAAACATACAAAATATGATCATCGTCGTATTTTGGATGTTTTCAAACATTCCAAATGAAAGTCCAAAAGAATTAAGAAAATTGCTTAACATTTAGAATGGATGTCAAAAAATTGCATAAATCATTGACAATCCCTTGGGAAGTTGATGACGTGACAGAATACATATTGTTTATATATTATATAGTACATTTATATGTTATATACTTTGTATTTAGATGTATTTTCTGTACATACCATAATACCATATAAGACACATAAGTATATTGATGCAGTCATTGTTGTCATTATTGTGATTAAAATACAATGCACTTATTCAATATAAAAATGTAGTATCATAAGAAGACATTGAAAGTACACCAATTATACATATGTACATATGTATTGTATTTGAAATAAAATAAAAATATATATTGATAAGATAAATACTGTATGTATAAATCTGTATGATAAGTCTCTATATTATCAGCTGCAATATAGACATGTGTATTTGTATGTAAAATTTCTGATTAAAAATTCATTTTTTACATAAATGAATGTATTCAATATTAAATAATTAGGAAAAAAAAAATTTGTTTTTTAATTTTTAAAATTTGTATAGCAAAAATTAGGACATTAATAAAGTAACGAAAAGTTTTTAATAAAAAATTTTTAATCCAATATAAATTAATCGGAAAATAACACAAAAAAAATTTAAATTCGACAGTTAGAAATTTAAAAGAAAAAATTTGATTTTTCATTCACGTCATTTCCAATAAAATGTAAATACAATGAAATAAAAGTCAAATTTGCAATGTATACAATCCGAATTTATAAAACCTATTTACAACTTAAAATTGTATTTAGAAGTTGTACATACTATGTGCATTTATAAAAATGTAAAATTTTCTATTTTTTTTTTTTTTTTGTTTTGTTTATCAAACATATAAAATACAATCTATAATACGTATTAAGGGATTTTTCATCTTCTATAGTCTATCATCAATATAGCATTCATTTTTCACCACGTTTGTTTTATTTTAATAGTAATATTTTTAATATTCATTGTTTTTGCCTAATACGATTTTACTTTGTTCCAAAAAAAACAAACTCTTTTTTTATATTTGTTTTCTATTTTGTTTTTCTGTGTGTATATTTTATGAAAAACATGTACAAACATGCATATATGAGTTTTTCATTTCAAAACTCTACCATATATGCATATGAATTTATATAGTAAAAGCCATACATTCTCGAAACATAACATAATAAATAAAGTATTACAATAAAGAGAAGAAAAACTACATGCATAAAAGTTTTTCATTTTTTCTTTTTTTATTATTTATGTTTTTTTTTTTTTTTTCTAACAATGTCAATGATGTCAAAATGTATTTATAAGAGTACATATATTATACATTACGTTCAGAGCAACAGTCAACAATGCTTGTATTTTTGTTTTTTAAGTAATTGTAGAGATGTATTATCTAAAAAGCTATTCAAATTGAGTCTATTTATCATTTTTATACATGAACAAAAACAAATACATCCATAAAAAACCAACAATAATAATCACGATTTCAATACAAACAAATACATATATAAAAATACATGATGTACATACATACATACATACATACATACATACATACATACATATGCATTATTGGTATATCTATCTATAAGTGAAATTTAAATATCATAGAACATTTTTCAAAAAATTCAAAACATGAAAACAAATGAATTAAAAAACAAAAAATTAGAAGATATTTCTAAACTTAGCTAAAACCAATTTCATGTTTTTTATAACTTTCATGTATAAAATTTTTTTTTTTTTTTTGTGTTCAATGTTTGTGTATTATAATAGTCATTTGAATGATAAATAATCTCTTGCATATACATATGTATGTATGTAATAAATATAATTGATAGCCAGAAATATTCACATTATTCATTTTTGTACACACATATGTACATTGTTTTTAATATGCAAATATGTATTGAAATGCATATACATACATACATGTGTACATATAGGTGAATCTAATGATCAGAGCATAATATTAAAAATGCATTGTAATTACGAGTACATGGTTGCGTAACGTAAGTTATTAAAAAATTCGTATACTCGTATATTATCAATTTTAAAATAAAATAGTAATTAAATACTACGTGAATTTTTTAATTAAATAATTTTTTATACTTAATTTTTTTTTCTATTTTTAAAATTAAATTGTTACAAATCAAATAATTTATATACACTATATACATGTGTTTGTGCACATACATATATACATACATATGTATACTCATATTCAATATAAAAATCCAACAAAGTTCACACATAAAAAGTTTTTTTTTTTTTTTTGCAAACGCGAGGAGTGAAATGAAGTTTGGTGGCCTCTACACTGCAGCTTAATTAGTCAACTTATTGTATCTCTCACCCCCGGTATTTTTACATAAAGGCGCAAATCCTTTTAGCAAGAAGTATGACTATAACTTTACGTAGTCAGAAATTGAGGAGTTACAAATTAATTTTTATTATTGGCATGTACAAAATGTTCTACACAAAATAATTCTGCAAAATGTCCCAGATTGAAAGTTGCAGGATATGTTTTTCTCGAAGCTTAGACAATTTTTAGAGAATACCATTTTGAGGTATTTGAATTTTTGTGTCACTTTGTCCTTTAAAAATAGGGTAAAATGAGTATTTTTTATTTTTTTTTTTTATGTAATCATTCAATCATAATTAATTTAATTTTTGAAAAATAGCTCTCATGTCAAATAAGGTGTATACGTAATAGGTCTAAATTTCAAACGTTTTAAAATGAAATGTTTAGATTTTCATTAAATTTTTTACGTTTGAAAACTAATTATTGGCAAAAATTTTTCATACATACAAAAATTATACAGATGACACAAAAAAAAAAGAAGTTTAAAAATGGAGAAAATTTAAAAACGTGTTTTTTTTCTATAAAGGTGCAATATAATTTGCGTTTGATTTTGTTTTATACATATTTTATACGTGAAATTTTTCCGATATTCATATATACATATATGTATATGTATGTATGTACATAATCGTATATGTAACCATTTATATGTGTTGAAAAGAAAATAAAACCTTATCGAATCTACATACATCCTATATATACACATATCATAAATAATCCTAGATCATATTTTCAATACATTTTTTTTATATTTTGGTTAAATTTTCGTTGCTACCATTGTTTATTCTTGTTAACAAAAGAATAACAAAAGCACAACAAGAAAAAAAAATAATAATAATAAAAGATAACCTTTAACTGATTTTACCCTCTTCAAAAAATTTTTACCTATATTACAAATTTATAAAAAAAATATATATACATACATATATAAATTTTATATAACATTACATCAAATACATACAGATAAAATTTCGACTGTTTTCATTTTTTGGGTTTTTTTTTAAAAAAAGTTTAACGCGTTCATCTACATACATATGTATGTATGTATACGCATATATTTCGTAAACGTGTGTACATGAAGGATGGTCAAAAAGTTGAAAATTTTATCCTTAAAATGTCAATCAAATATTACTATTATAAAATAACATCATTAACAGATATTAAAATTTAAACAAAAGATCATATGTACATACATATACATAATAAATATGTACTTATGTACATGTACATATGTACATTTCAAATTTTCCAAAAAACTTTCCAACATAATAATTTCAAAATGTATTTTATTTACTTTTATTATTGAAATGAAAAGAAATTATAACATATTCTGATATATGTACGTATGTACGAATATGCATTTATAATAGTTTTAGATATTTTTTCGAAATATTTCATTTATTCTAGTAATTTCTTATTTTTATAATGAAAACTTCAAGATCATACCTCGTAAATGTTAGATTGAAATAATAAAATGTAGACATACGAAAATATATAAATTTCACCAAACAGAATTGTGTCAACCTGATAGAATTTATGTTTTTTCTGTTTCACTCTTTTTTTTCCAAGTTTATGTTCCGTCGTTCTTTTTTTCCTATTTTGTTGTTACCTAATTTTGGACTTTTTCATTCTTTGTAAAAAAAAGAAAAAAACGATAATCAAGTGTCTCCAGAGAGAAAAAAAACACGGGTTACACTTTTTTATATTTTATTTTATTTATTTATTTTTTTTCTTGTGAAATCTTCTATTTAGTACATTTGTTTGTTTTTTTTTTATTTTTTGTTTTCGGTTTGCTCATTATTTTTCTTTGCTTTCTATGGTTTACCGAAAACAATAGTATTTTTCATTTTTTACTTTTTTTTTTTTTATTTTTTTTTTCTCATTTTAATTTTACATATAACATGATATAACATATAATGTAAATGTAAAACAATATATTATGGATATAAAATTGTATAATATTTTATTAAATTTCATGTACTATTCTACCTACATATGAATGTATCATACAATACGTGTAGTATTGCATTCATAGTTCACATTTGATTTTTTTTTCCTATATGTACCCTTTTTTTATGTTGTTAGAGGAACAAAAGATAAAACAGTTAGGTACCCTTTTGATTTTTATCAATTTTGCCTTTTAGATATTCTCGTCGAAATTTGGATATTTTTGTATTTTTTGTTTTTTTTTTTACCTTTTGTATGTTTGTGAAACAAATTAACATACACATATTCGTTCATTTTAAAGAACTCATGTAAATAAGTTATGTAAAAAAAATAATAATAAATACAATTAAATGCACATAAAGAAAACAAGCTCTCTATAAATTAATAACGAAATATTGTGTTTATAAAAATTTGGAAAAAAATAAAAATGAATTTTCATATAAATATAAATTTTATCTATATAGGTACATACATATGTATGTATGTACGTATATTTTATTTTTCATTACATGTTGCATTTTCTCTTCAAAACGAATTTTCATATGAAATTAACAAGTATGGTAATATGAAATATATATATATTTTTTTGTTTTACAAATAGAAATAAAATCTATCTAAAATAATTATGATTTTATTTTAAAATAAACTCAAAGTTAATTGAAAGCTGAAAAAAGAACATTTTTCAAGCTTATTTTCAAGCGTATTTTACATACATACCTATATATGTACATATATGCGTACATATATGAAACTTAATATCTTTACCCATCTAAAAACTTACATCCAAAAATATATTTTGCATACGTGTATTATTTTTTTAAATTTTTATTCATTTTATTATCTACGATTTTCAAAACAAAAAAAAATAAAAATAAAAACCTATACATATATACAATTTTTTTCGTATTTATAATATAAAAATAAACTTTAAACATATAAGTATATATGTATGCACATAACATGCATATAGATTTTTTAAATATGTTCTCTTACTTTTCATGAATAAAAGTATTATCTTTTTTATGATACCTATACATCATTAAACTAAATACGTATACGTACACATATATGATATGTATCATGTATTATTATATATTGAGCATAACACTATGAAAATTTTTATTTAAAATTCAAAAAAAAGCACAAGTAATACATTCATCCAAATGTTGGTCTTACTTGATTATTCTATTTTACTTCGTAATTTTTTATTTTAATTATAACTAAATAATTTTTTTTTTTTTTTTTTTGAAATCAGTCTAAATAAACAATAAGTTATACACTCATGTACACATATGTATATCCTTACATTTGTTTATTTTTATATATGTATGTACATATAAGTACATATTGTAAAAATAATAATTTGATCTTGTTATAAAACGAATATGTATATTTTTATAAAGTATAGATTGAAAAATATACTTTTTTTTCATTTTTTATTTTATTTTTTTATTTTTGTTTTTTTATTTTTTTTCTGTTGTTATGTAGACATAAAAGATATAGGTTTCATGTCAATGTCGACTATTGTTCTAAAACTATAATAATATTTTATACAAAATATAAAGGTTACGCAGAGGGTTGTTAGTATTTTATTTTTAACATTTAAATACACATATACGTACATGTGCATAGATATGTAATCATGTATGCAACATGCTACAATTACGAAAACAGAAAAAATAAATAAAAATGAAATGAAAACAACAATTAATAAAACGAAAAAAAAAACAACATTCTAAAAAATCTTTTCTAGGACAAAAATTCTTGTTGATCTTTTTTTACTGTTTACAAATGTACATACATATGTACATGTTTAAATCTTTAATTTACATATACATATACTTTTATCTATGTATATTGGAATTCACATTAAAATAAAATAAATGTGTGATGATGCAATAGACAATTGGACCAATTTATTTGTTTTTAAATTTAATTTAAATATTATTTTTCAAAAATTTCTAGTTTATATAATTACTATGTAGTTTTATGTGTAGATACATACATACACTTTATTAAAACACATATACGATTTTATTATGTGTGTCAAAAACCTACATACATATGTATGTTTGTTCATAAATATTTGATAATAAATTTTGAAAAATCAAAACACAAATTACACTTTTTATAAATTACAATCAATATAATCAACGTTATATACATACATGTATTCTTGTCGTTTTTATTCAATTGAATTTTTTGTTGTTGTTATATTGTCATGATTTCCACTTTTGTTTATATTTTTCCTAGTCACATATTTCCGTGTTTTAATTTACGGCTTATTATATTATATTATGTATGAAAATTTATTTTCTATATCTTTCAACCTTACAATCACCAAGCAGTTCAATTTTTAATTTAAAAAAAATATACATATTATATACCTAGTTTTTTTTTGTTTTCAAGTTGTATTATGTATCTTTTTTATATAAAATAAATCACATAATATACATATGATGCAATGTGCTCTATACTATGTACATACACATATATATATGCATATACATACATACATATGTATATTATTTAAATATATAGTAATAATATAAAAGATTTCAAAAGACAAAAATATCCATGTGTATGTTAGAAACACATAAATATACATACGTATATAGCACATATGTACATATATGTATGTTACGAAAAATAATGTTTGAAAAAATAAATAAATGAATAAATATAATAAAGAAAAAAGTTAAAGTGAATTGTTAGTATCTAAGAACTAAAAAACAGAAATTTTTATTATGCAATATGTTTTATTCATATATGTTATACACATGTTATGTACGTATATACAATGTCTCATAATATAAAGCTTACTTTTTAGATAGATATACATAACAAAATATTGCATATTATATTTCACATGTATGTATGTGTGTACATATACATATATATATGTAAATGATTACTTTTATGCTCTTTTATATATTGTTTATGCATATTGTGCCTATATGCACATACATACATACATACATACGTTGCATATTCGTGTATGTGTATATCTGTTTTGTACGTTCGGTACAAAATCAGTACAGCAGTGTATTATGTGATTGTACATGTAATATATTATGTTATATACGTATCCATATATGTACATACATATGTATTTTATTAGAAATGAATTACTGTATAACTATAAAATGCTCCCATAAATGCTAACATTACATGTGCAGGATGAATCTGTTTGCTTTGCACAATCATCGAATAATGAAGCAAGATTTATTTCAATCCTTTAACTGCTAAAGGATTATATAGGCTTTTGTGTTAGTAAAAGACTTTCTTATTTACAAATTTTTAATAGTAGATCATAATTCAATTAAAATTATGACAAACGCTCTGACTTTTCTAATAACGAATTGATCAAAATTTATTTTATACAGTTATGAAATTATTGAAATTCTTCAGTAAATTCTAAATTATCAAATCAAGTTTATGCAAAGCAAATGGGAATCACCCCGTAATTTTGTATATGTAATTTTTAGCTGTGTTTTTGTTTTTTTGCATTTTTTTAAAATTACTACACATAAACTGATATTTGTGTTGAATCATCATATTCTGTATGTATGTTTTGTATGTAATAAAATTGAGCACAAAAACAATCCGTAACAAGTTCATCCTTATAAGGGTTTTCACTATATTATGTATGTTTTAAAACTTATTGATAATAATAATAATATACATATAGATACTACAAACATCAAGCCCACAGTCACAATAAATGGCACTCTTGCGTATCCAGATATGTACATGTACATTCAAATAAACAGACATACATATCTATCTAGATACCAACTACATGTACGCATACATATGTATGGATGCAGATTATATTTACGTTAAAAAATGCATAAAATTATTTTTGAAAAATGGTTACTGTAATATCGAATTTATCATATTCGTACATATACACATATAAGATAATAACTTCTTTTTTTTTCACAAATTTAATGTACTATATATGTACATACATATGTCATACAATTATTTCATATGCACATTCAGGCATGTACATATGTTATATAGGTACATATATACTTATACATATGTTGTGTGTACTTGAAAATTTAACTTTTTCAAAATCAAATGATGCAAAAATTCTGTATACTTGTATACGTACATATATGTATGTAAAGAATGCACTGGAAAATGTCACATAGATTGTCATAATTTATAGATAATAATATAAAAAACACATGCGAACATGAATATATTATATTGCCATCTTTTATTTCAGATCTTTACATAAACATATACATATGTATAGAAGATTAAAAATTTTCTTTTAAAAAATTAGATTTATTTTTTGTATATTTCTCTTTCAAAAAAAATAAATAAACAAAAAATGTCATTTTTCTAATAAACAATGTTAATATATAAAGTTAAAATTCTAATTTTATACGTGCGTACTGTATACATACATTTAAACTTACCAAGATTGTATTTATATTTTTTATATTTTGGAAAATAAAATGTGATACAATATGAACATTTTCATTTGTGTGGTAATATCAGTAATATAGACTAATAATAGGTTCGTTGTATATTTTTAAACATGAATTCTTAAATACAAAAAATAATTTTAAAAAAAGATACAAAAAAAAATTATCGAGAAACAGTTAATACCACTCCGATGATACAAAACTTGTTAATGTGTACAGATACATACATGATACATAATGTATAGCCTAAAATCTTATTACAATTAAAAATTTTCATTTTATACGCATTTTATTTAAAATTTGTACATGTTTCAATTAAAAATGAATAACACATACGAATGCATAAATAATAACTTGAAATTAAAAAAAAAAAAAAAACAAAAGAAGAAAACACTTCATCCTTGTATTGTGTATTTATGTATGAAAACATTCCAATTATGAATATTTAAAATAAATTTTCCAAATCGAAAAATATATAATGCTCAGCTCAGCAGCATATTATCGAAAATTGGTTAACATAATGTAATACAAAATGTACGTTACATACAGAAAAAAGGTAAACTTCAAAAATTTTACTCAGGTTGTATATAAAACTATAAATTTCTACGTATGTATATATGCATACATATGTACATTATATATAACATATTACATAGATACTGGATACTGTACATAGAAAATTCAATGTACATACGTACATACATACATATATCTACATTAAAATACAAAAAATTTATTTTCTGTTCTTTAGTATTTACATATTATACTCGTATATGTACATATACATATGTATCTACAATAATTATACAAATTTAAACTTTTTATGTCAATTGACATAAAATTTCTATAATTTTTGGTTGGCAAACTGCCATAACCACAAAATTCACATGCACATATTATTATGCATGCAAATGTGTACACATACAGATATCAATATTGGGACTTGTATGCATACATTTATGTATATACATGCATATATTAAGTGCATGTTACACATAACAATACAAACAAAAAAACATATTTTATGAACGTTACAATATAACTATTCCAAAATTTAATTTTGCTTTTTGCCAATTTAATATTTTTATATACAGATGTATGTAATATATATTTTTTGTACGCTATTTTTAAAATGTTTGTGAATTTACATACATATATGTACATACGTGAATTGTTTATAGAGTTTATTACCTTTTAATTCAAAATATGTGCAAGTTGAACATGTATGTACATAATATATGGTATATTGCCATTTACTAATGAAAATCGGATCTATTTTACTTTTGTAATTTTCATTACAATTTCTTTAAATCATTTACATATATTGCTTGTATCTAACTAATTTTATAACATTCGTTTGAAAAAATAAAATAATTTGTTTAATGATATGTGTTATTGATATTTTTATTCTATTTATTTTAATTTTTACCTTTTTAATTATTTTTAATTAAAATATAAAAATCAAAAACAAAAATCAACAAAATTTTACAATAATTATACTTTGAAAAATATTTTTCATATTTTTTGTATGCGTTGTATCATAAAATTTAGTTTAAAATTTACTAAAAAAAATTTTATGTTTACTTTATATTATATATTCTAACATAATTTTAAATATAAATATAACTTTTACAAAATTATGTATTTATATAAAATTACATTCTATACAATTGGTAATATGTATTATTATATAGTGGTAAAATATAATACACTACTTAATACTATTAACTGTATGTGTATGTACTTATACCAACACTTATACGTATGTATATATATGTATGTACATGTATTCGCATTATATTCTACATTCTAAACATAATTTACTACAAAATGTTTAATATTTTGCACATATACTATAAAACCAGTATTAATATACATACATGTATATTTATATTACGTATGTTTAACAAAGTTTATAATAATATGTATACTTTTAAGGACTTTACATTTCATCACAAATTTTTAACAAAATTATGTAAAAAAAAATAAATAAATGAAAAAACAAAATCTAAAATAATAACAATAGTAAAAACCAAAAAATAACAACAACAATAATAACAATAAACATTTACACAAATATGCATACATAGATATTTTCCAAGGAAGTAATTAAGTCTTCACAACCATTTAAAAAGTCATAACATCTGTTACACAAACATAGTATAACACATAAGAAAAGAATAAAAAATACAATAGTGTCAAATATCGTTATTCACCCATATTAAGGAGAAATTATTTCTTTAGTTATTTTTAACTTTGGCTTTTTGTTATTTATGTATTTTTATATTGTGTAAATTTTTTTTTATTTTTTGTTTTTATTGTTTGAACAGTTTGTTTCAATTTTCTGTTTAGTTTTGTTTTATATTGACTTTTAGTTTAACCACGTATTTGTTTGTACACAAATTCTCTACATAATATATTTTGTAAATTATTCACTGTATATATAGATATGTATATATATACCTATATGTATTTATATTTACAAGTTAATTATACTTTAGATTTGTATTTATATACATATGTACATATGTAAACAGAAACTAAACAAAAATGAAAACAAAAAATGAAACTTTTTAATATGATTATAAAACTTAAATATAGTTGATAGCATTAAAAATAACAAAGCATAATAATATAGAAATATTTACTGTTGAAACGTGCTCATATTTTATATCTATATGTTTAAAAATTTTCTCGTACATTTTCTTGTATTTTGTTTATTACAATAGGTTATATCTAAATATGTATAATGATGGTATTAAATCAATAAAAGAATCATCTTCTATCAAATGAATAATGTATATAACATACATATGTACATATATAAATTGTAAAAATACGAAATTCATGTAGGTTATAGGTCATGATAAAGTGTAAATTACTTTCAATACATTATCTTATTAAGTATATACGATATTATATATGTGATATGTACATAGTACATTTTAAAAAGGCCTGAACTAAATTCATATTAATTATATGTATATTTTTCTGTAATACTCATTTGCGTATATACATACATACATGTGTTTGTATTTATAATTTCTATTGTATAAATTTCTCTAAATAATAAATTATAATAATTCTATGATATATTTTTTTAAATTTTTAAATATCATTTCATAACTTTTAAATTTTAAATTACATATTAATTAGAAATTTATAATTTAAAAAAAATTACTTATACATCTTCATATTTACAATCTTAATCTACAATACATGTTTCGAATAATAAAGTATAGTCAACTTTATATCCAATTTAATTTTAATAAATTTTTCTTTTTAATTTTAATTTTCATTAAAAATTAAATTAAATTTTTTTTTTAATTATATTAAAATACATACATACATATGTATGTATAATAAAAAAAAAAATTATAAAACAAAAAACAAAAACAATCAATTTAAATAAATAATTATGCATGTATATTTTAAGACCATCTAAGAGTAAAAAAAATTTTTCATGTTTTCAATGATATTTATTGAATTTTTTAAATTCAAATGAAATTTTTTAATATTTTCAAACAAAATTTATGTTTCATTCATACAAAATAAATTAAAAAAAAATAAATAAATAAATAAAATAAAAAAGAATAAGTGTTAATTTTGTCAATCACCCAAATGAATACATTGTATATGATGAACAAACTCGTAAACTATCTATTTTATGTATAAAGAATTAAAAATACAAAAATACATTCATAAGTACATATTATATAAATTTATAGAATCCCTTTATTTTTAGTTACATATTTTTTCTTCTTCATTACTTTTCTTTAATATACGCACAATATTATCATAGTCTTTATTATAATGAAAATTGTAAGTATCTATTTTATCCTTGCAAATTAGACATCAAGAAAGTAAAAAAATAACAACAACAACAAAAATGAATAAACACACAAAGAAAATGAGAAATTCTTCTATTTTATAAATTAAGAAAAATTACAATTTTAAAAGATATCGTCCGTAATAAAAATTAAGAATTACACTAAATATAATAATACCTATCACACAAAATTACAAAATAAAAAAAAAAGCACAAATTATTTTTCTTTTGTTTCTTTTTTTCTGATTAGTAACAAACAAAAAAATTTAAAAAAAAAATAAAATAAAACAAAAAACAGAAAAACTTGGAAAAAAACGTACAAATAACGTAGATAATAAAAACAAATTAAAAACAACAAAAGACTACATACCAAAATATAAAAGAAATATAAAAATACATATACGTACACATTCATATATTGTATATAACTACACGTAGAAAAATTATACTACATTTAGATTTATATCTATCAACTAGATGGTCTGGTGGTATAGGTTTGTTTGTGTATATATAATTTCAAATCAGAAAAGGAAAAAGGCAAATGACATTGTTTAACCTTTTACGATGTTTTGCACAATTTGGCATCTTTCCGCTTGTCACTTTCTCTTAATTTTATTATACCTGAAATTTAATTTGAAAGTACATACTTCATCTTAAAAAATAGGTTCTTTAAGCCTGCTATCTCTATAAGTACACACACGTTTGTATGTATACACAAACTATGATTATATTATTTCTTTTACTTTCATGATCGTTATACTTTCTCACCTTATCTACAAATGTATTTGTACTACAACAACAAGAACAAATGTATTGTAGTTCTAGCGATGCATGTACATATATTTGCACTATATATAATTATTATATGAGTGAAATGTAAATATACATATATAGGTACATACCTATGAATATTTCGTACACACCTATAGAAATAAATTCTTATTTAAAAGTTCAAATTCATTTTCTTATTGTACATTTATATATTTATGTACAGACTAATATGAGAATGTATATAATGTTGTAAGGACATTTCATAAGAAAATATCCAAGTATTGTTTACCTTTACATATACATACATATATACTTGCTTATGTATATCCCTATGGTATTTTCAAGTAACCTGGTATATTTTTAACTTTAAATGTATAGATATCATTTTCTTCATGCGATTACTGATAAGTAACACAGAGTCTGTGTTTAAAATGAAATTCTAACAACAATAATTTTATATTCCGTTTATAACATTACTAAACACATACGCATATTCATATTATCATTTTGTTATATGTATAATATATACCTAGATATATAGTAAACTTTCATATAATTGTTCATTTTGCACACAGATTACCCAAAATGCACAATTATATATATTTATTACCTTTATATACATACGTATGTATATATTCTCACTTCTACGAAATTCTGAAATTAAAGTTAAAATTGAAAAAAAAAAAAACAATTACACATACAAAAAAAAAATATGTATAAAAAAATAAATGAATGAATAAAATGAAAACAAACAAGAAATAAAGAATGAATGAAATTTGTAAACTAACTTAAAACAAAAAATTAAAGAAAAAAAGAAAATATTATTATATTTATTATATATGTACATATATGTATATATATATTTTCTACATACACATACACATGTAAAAATATATATATGTATGTGTTCGTTCATACATGTACAACTACATATATCACGTACAATATCCAATTTGTAATCGTTGAAGCGGAATCTTGAAGAAGACTCTTCATGCCGTGAAATTAAATACAATTCAACAGTAAAAAAAAAAAAACAGGAAAAGGAACAAACAGTTAAAAAATAAAATAAATAAATAAAATATAAACGTAAACGTTAAAAGTTTAATTTTTGTCTCAAAAATCGTATCTTGTTGTTTTTAATTTGTGAATAAGTCACATGCATGTATACACGTGTGCAAATACATATAAAAGAGCATATATCAAACATGTGAATTTATGTAAGATATCTTTGAATAAATAAAAAAGAAAGTGATGTACACGTCTTATATGTTCCTATACTTGTACATACATACATACGTGTATAGAAGCCTTAATATGAGCTACGGAAAAAGTTAATTTATTTTAGCTTTGCCCCGCTGACCTATTTTATTCCTTTATTATATTTTGTTTTTGTTATGTATAAAATTTATTATAATAAATTCATATATTTTGTCATACATACACCCACGTACATGTATTATTATATGTACTTATACATTGTATGTATATGTAAAATAATATATGCAAATATGTATATCTGTGTACACATATGTCTAACAAATTTTGTCTTTTTCCATTTGACATCGTATGCTATTTATTTTAACATGCTTTTGTACGTATTAAATTCATTGATTTAATTAAATTGAGAAAAATACAAAACATAATAAAATGTTTTATTTTGATTTTCCCAATAATATTAAAAACCCTCCGTTCAACGATTTACTTACACAACCCATCGAAATATACTACATATACGTATTCATATAAATGTATTATGTAATATATACAATAGTACCTTGAAACGCACAAAAAAAAAATACATTTGAAATTATTCATTGAATTTTTTCCTTTTTTTTTGCTCTTCATTTTAATAAATATACAAACAAAAAAAAAAGGATTCATGCACTTAAACCTAACATAATAGAAAAATAAAAATCATTTACGTTTTTCTTCCTGTTGTTCATTTTTCTCATCTATTTTACGAAATATAATATAATTTTTCAACACTGCGATAAGTAGTATACATTTGCACACACATACATACCTATACATATATATGTATAAAATTTGTATGTACCTACCAAAACACAAAGAAACAACAACAACAAAAAAACCGACAATTTAATTTCTTTTCTTTTCCTAAATTTTCCTGATTTCCTAATTTTTTTTTTTTTTATTCTCCTTTTTTTTCTCATTTTTTCGATAATAGAGCTAAAAGCAAATATCATAGGACCATCTGATTTATATGTGAAATCTGGAAGCGACATCAATCTCACTTGTAAAATATCACAAGGCCCACATGAATTGGGAAATATTTTTTGGTATAAAGGTAAGTTGTTAATCGCTTTAACACATTATACATTCTGTTTTTGACTTATAAACTTAAAATGATTGAAGATTTTTCTTAAAAGTCAAGGCAAAGAAATTGTTTTACTTGCTGTTTTTCCTTTTTAAAACTTTTTTTTTGCACTTTGATGAAAAGATTTTTTTTTTATAATTTCTCATTTTCTACTTTTTTTTTTATTATTTGTTTTTTTTTTTTTTTTTTTTTTGAAAAATCCTGATTTTCGTTTTAAGTCTTTTCCTTTTCATATTATGTAAAAAAATTTAAATATCATCATCATTTACAGTGAATACTTCTTTGGAAGTAAAATATACATACATACATATATATAAAGTGTATTATGTAGTTATAAGTTTTTTATATTTTATAAAATTACTTTAAATTTAATTTGAAAAAATAAAAAAATTTTTTGTTTGAATTTTTTTTAACTTTTACCTTTTACTATTTATTTCTACATCACATGTTTATATATTATACGTGTATGTATATGTTATTGAAATTTTCATTTCTTCTAATTTAATTTTATCATTTTTTATTTACGTTATATAAAGGTAATGAAATCATAGATTTGACGACAAATCAAAATGAAATTAATGGTATTCACAGGATATCTGTAGAAAATGAATGGATGAATGGTCTTACATCAAGGTAAATATTACACAAGTGTACAAATTTTATTTCAATTTTATATTTTATGTTCAACCATTTTTGTACTATATGCATACATATATAGAGAATGTATATGTATTTTATTATTTAATTCATTTCTTTTTTTTTTTTTTACTTTTGTAATAGATTAAAAATTAAAAAAGCTACACCAAATGATACTGGCAATTATACTTGCGTTCCAACTATAGCTAAATCATCAAGTGTATATGTTCATGTTATCATAGGTAAATATAAGAAAAAAAAAAAAATTTTTTTTTGTTTAAATTAATAATTTTTTAATTTGATATTTTCGTAATTACATTCTCATGAATAAATATAGAAAATACTATATACTAAAGCAAATAAAAATTTATAAATAAATTCATTTAATTTTAATGTGAGCATTTATGATTAAAAACTGAATTATCAATTAACTGCTTCATTTCATATCACTGTTTAAAAAAAAAACAAAAAAACACTTAATATAATACTTCGTATAGGATTAAATTATTTACAAAAAATTTTAACATTACATGCAGTAAATAGAATTAATTTACGGTGTCGCTATAAATTAATTATTTCACACAAAATTTTATTTACAAGGGTATTTTCGTCACCAAATATGCATACTTGTATACGAACAGGATGTTTCTGTAACTCTCAAAATACCTTAAATACCATTTTAATGTAAAAAATAATAATTTTTAAAATATCACAATAAATAACATGGCATTATATATTATGTGTTTATATATGAAAAATGTTTCAGTATACTTTCTAACATCTAAAAAATTAAAGAATGATCAAATACAATATTTTGGTTTGTTTTGTAAAAATGTGTTAATTTATTGTGATTCCTTTGATCTAAAATATTAAAATGCAAAACATCCTGTAGATAAATGTTTGTATAGGTATATAAAAGATAGAAAGCTAAAAGTACGACATAAATATGGATTTTTTTTATTATATTAAAATCTGTTATTTTATTTACATATTATACACATCATTAAAAATTGTTTTCATATTAAATGACGATAAAAAAAAATCACTTTACGGTAGTACCTATAAAGAGAAACAGAGGCAAACAATTTTTTGGTTAAAAAAAAAAAATGCATATTAAATATGAATGAAAAAATAATAAATAAATATCCAAACAGATTATACCGTATATGTATTATATCCCCACATTACCATCACATACACATATGTACGTATGTACACTTATCGCATATAAAAATGCTTTTTAATGTAACCATAATAATAATAATAATTATTATTATTATTATTAATATTATACGAGTATTACTGATATGAGAAAATAGAATTATTGCGTGACTGTTACCATTAGCTAGTTATGTGCATGTAATGTACTTATGTTTTAAATGTGTTTTTTACTTTTTTTAGTATCAATAATCGAGAATTTTTTTTGTTATTATTTTAATATAAAACATAATAAACCATCGTGTATAATAAAATTTTCTATGAATATTATACTCGTTTATATACCTTTAGGTTTATTAAATTCTATTATTTAAAAGTGTAAAAACATCAAATTTATTACATTATAAATGGATTTTATGTACGAGTACACACATTTACACAAAATTTGTTATGCGTTTTTCTTTTTATTTCTTTTTTTTTTAGTATTGTAGTAGAATTAATATCCTCTTAACTATTATAAAATACATATTAGTAAGTAATGAGTACATACCATATATAATATATGAAGAAAAGCAATTAATTTTATGCTTATATAATGGTATGATTAAATGGATACAAATACATACGTATATATGTACATATTTTTAATATCCTATATTTCCAATTTTTTTTTTTATATACATACATACACCCATATAAAAAAAAAACAAACTCTTGTATAAAAAGTATCTCTTAAAAAACATCATATTATATTCCAATATTATGTAGACATAAATGTATGTATGTATGGCTACATGACTCGTATAATTTGCTCTGTATCATATTATATCAAAGCTATATAAATCTGTGTTAATGTACTTATACTAATATTTGCTTAAAATAAGTAGCTACATACATAGTACATAATACTGCTTATACATTCTATTAATTTAAGTACTACATAATAATTAAATTTTTATTGAATACATATTTACAAAATACATACATATATGTATAGTATACAGCTAATATACCTCCATATATCATTAATGTACATTATGATAATAACTGATGTATCATTATAAAAGAATAAAGTAAAACAGTAATTTCATCAATCAAAGTTATATACAATTATTTTTAACAATATAATAGTCTAAATATATCATCTGTTTAATGTGTGTATTTAATGATATTACATACAATTACGTAAATCCCTACTTAAATGTTCACATAATTACTTTTATCTTATTTCTGACATAACATTCATACATAACAACATAAAGTAAAATGTGCAAATCTAAAAATATCCTCAATAATTTATATATTATTCTTAGAACATTAATTTATTAAATCAATATATCAACGAATTTCCTTTATGTTTTTTTTTTTTTATTACATGCGTATTTGTATATACACCTGTATAAATCTACATATTAAAGCAAATCAATTCATATTATTAATTTAAAAAAAAAAAACATAGAACGTATTTGTCAAAAGGGTTAATCACAAAATTTTTTTCAAATTAAGATAATAAACTAAAATAACAAAAAATCAAAATTCAAAAAACAAAATTCCGCAAATATTTCTTTTCATCCATTCATACTATTCAATTGATGATCACGGAAAAAGGAAAATATACAAAATAAAAATTTTTTTTATTTACAAAAAAAAAAAAAAAAAAAAATGTTAACAATTTATTTCATTTGAAAATTATCATATTACATAAAAAAATATAACAGAAAATTTCTTTTCTATTGAATATTTAACAATAAAATTCTCAAAAGAAAACCTATTATACACTTAAATGCATTTATTAGTTATGAAAAATTTTTCATTTTTTTTTATTTATTTACTTATCCATTCAGTTTAAAATCTCATGAGTTTTTCTGTATTTAAATAATCTCGTGTGTACGTGTTAGTATACACTTTTACTAAGCGGTTGTCATCGTACAAATAGTGAAAAATTTTTATCATGCAGAAAATATGCTAAAAGATTTATTTTTTATTTAGTTATTTTTTTTTTACTATTCTTACTTTATTTTTATATTTTTGTTAGGTATTATTAATATCCAATATACAAAATAAATACTCATTGCACACTTAAATACATTTATTTATCAATTTATCAAACAAAAAAATCAGATAAAATAAAATAAAAATAAAAAAAACATTGGATTATGCATGTATATAAAATACATATACACATATGTATATACAAAATACGGATAAAATTTATTACATGAATATACGAGTAATACAAAGTGCATATTTTTATTTTATGCACTTTGACTTTACGATATTTTTCGAAAATCATATTTTATTTAAACTTCTATTGAAAATAATAAAAATATAAAAAAACATTTAACATTTTAACCTTTAAAAAATGTGTGTATATGTATGTATGTAACGTACATTTGACAAATAAATATTGTACATCATATAATGTATATATATGTATATATGTACATGTAAAAATTTGTGTATTATATGTATTCGAATATATAAATAATAATATGTACATATGTATGTATGTATATAGTAGGGTATATTTTTTATGCCTTCCACATGATATAACTTATTTTTGTAATCGTTCATCTTTTCAATCGCGAACAAATAAAAAAATATACATATGTGTACATATGCATGTACATGTGTATGTACACATATGTACTTGAAAACACAAAAAAACTGTCACACATTATCCTTGATGAATAAAATAGAATGAATTTTGATAAAAAAAATTTTTTTTTATATATCACAAAACAGAAAAAAAAAGAAAACTTTCTTTATAGACAGATAAATCAATGTAAATATATGTATGTACATACATACAAATGTGTATATGTAGTGTACACTATATAAAATATTCTTTTGAAATATTTGCATACTTATTAATGTCAATAACTTGATTATAAAAGAATGATAATAAATAAATAAATATGCAGAAAAAGAAAAAATCATATTGCATGTACATTACATATGTATGTACAGTACATATGTACATTACATGACAGTAGGAAAAGAGCACATCAAATTTTTCTTTATTTATTTATTTTTTTTTTTGTTTGCTTTATTGAACTATTAAAATGCTGTTTTGTATGTACATGTAAATATTGACTCTTTTTCGAAAACTTGAAAAGAAAAAGGAACTTATGTAGTTTTTTCTTGTTTCCTAAAATAATTACTATAAATTGAAAAAAAAAAAAAATAAACACCAAAAAAACAAAACTGAAAACAAAATTATAAAAGATTAACATAAACTTTTTCATTCATGTTTACTTTCTTATTTTTATCTTTTTCATATATACACACACACAATATTTGTTATTTTGTTGTAGATAGATACAAATATATTACATACGTATGTACATACATACAATATCACATGATGAAAAAAAAAACATGACCAAATTTTATTCTTCTCAAGTAAAATACATTTTATATATACATATATTACTTTAACACATACATTTATATACACGTAAAATACAAATATACACGTATGTATATAAAAATACAGATTTTCATGTAAATTTTTACATGCGAATATACATATGTATGTATATCTACATATTGTATAAATGTATATACATATTTATATGTACATTTTCATTTCCTAATATAATATTATATAACAGAGGATAATGTAATATATTACGTACTAATAGTATAAAGGAAGTATTATTTTCATATAATACATTTACATGAATTCATATATATATATAAATTTACACACACAGAGACATTCATACATACATGTACGTAAAATATACATACATATATGTATATACAAACTCTTAAAAAATACTCAGGTAATTTGTAAACTTTTATGTAGACCAATTGGGAAATCAAAACTTTATAAAACAAACGTAAACTTTTACATAATGAGAAAATATAAAAGTTTTTTTCTTAAAATTCAAGCGAGAACTATAAATTTTGTATATTTTATATACATGTAATACACATATTAATATACAATATTTTTATCTGTATTATAAATTGCACATACAATTTTTATTTTATTTAAAAATGTATATGTATACGAAATGTATAATTTTTTTTTTACCACACTAAGTCATATCATGTCATATATTATACAAAGTGCATACATACATATATATACATACATAAATAATAACTTTGTATATTTTAAGCTTTACTATTATTTTATTATTATTGTTATTATTATCATTATTATCATCATTATTACTTGTATGTATATGTTAGTTAGCAAAAGATTCATATTTTTATTCTGAAAAAAAATTTATATATGTATATACGTACTGTACAATATGTATGCAGTGCATGTATACGACAAAAAAAAATTAATTATTTCACATTTAAACTTTTACCTATGTACATATATATAAATTATCTTTGTAGTAAATTTCTTATATACTCATATATTTACATATTTATATGTACATATATATGTATGTATGTATTTTTTGATTTTAAAATTAACATTATTTTATAATTACAAGCATTCTTTATAAATTAATTAATTATTATTATTATTTTCATTAAGGTTTTCATATAAATTATCATATTCGATTATATTTAACAATAATTATTCAACTTAATGTACATAATTTATTTAAAATTCTATTTTAGAATTTTTAAACCAAAAATATCTTAAGGGAAATTAATACAATTCTACAATTTATTTACATTATTCTATTAATAATAATTATTTTAATAGTGATTTGTATAGTAATTATTACATTTAATACAATAAAAATAAAAAAAATTTTGTTTTTGTTACAATTATTCATACATACTTGAAGTAAAAGCTATTTTCACATTTCATATACAGTAAATAAACTTTTTTATTTCTTTTTTTGGTTTTATTTTTTTTTTATTTTTTTGTTTTTTTGTAAAGAAATTGAATAAATTAAGGATTTCATATAACATTAAACATATTTATTCAAAGAGCAAAATTAATTTAAATATATTAAATTGCTTTCTTGTTTGTATAAATTTTTGCATATTCGTATTTAGACATTGTAATTATTTAGCAGAGAAAGAAAAAAACGAATTTTTTTTTTTTATGCTATTACAAATACTTTTCACTTCAATTTTATCAAACAATCATTTAAAAATTTCCTTTTTTTTTATTTTGGTAGCAACAAGAAAAAAAACATCTTATTATTTCTTGAATATATGTATTTCCTATTCATGCAAAGTACATACGTACAAAAATGCACATGCTATTGTTAGTATATAAATAAGTAAACAGAAAGTAACAAAATAAGAAATTTCAATGTTTGTACAGAGATAAAAAACGAAAAAAAAATAATAACAAATAAAAATGAAAACCCTCATGTAAAAAATTTTTCAATTTAAACTTTAGACACACTGTTTACAATGTTTACCATGACATTGAAGCCATTCCCATATCCATATCTGCAAAAAATGTACATATGTGTGAATAAGCATTCTATGAAAAGCAATTCTATTTATTTGAATTATTTTTTTCCTATTCTTTTTGTTCGTTTTATTTAAAAAAAAAAACAAAAATGTGTGTAAAAACCATATGACGCCATATTTATTTTTGCAAATATCAAATTTATGGACAACACTGATGGACAACGATGATAGTTATTCAAAAATTGTTCACAGTTTTAAGTGTACTCATATTTATGAATATGTCACAATATCTATGTCCCATGATCATGATCATGGTAAACTTTATGGAGCATGTATTCGCAGTATTAAAATCTAAAATGCATACGTTACACGTTTATATACTATTTGTGCAAGAATAAATTTGTGTGTACGTATTTAATTTTTATTTGTCTAATTAAAGCCTTTACTATTAAAATATCTAATTTGCATTGCATTGTATATATTTATTTTAAAATTATCTCTTCTGCTATGTGCATATTATTTTGTTGTAGATGCATATATATATAGTTACTATACACATACACATATACATACATATATTTGTGAAACTAATAAAATTTTTACTATTCAAATATGTATACGAATATAAAATCCCTAAGACGTTAAATTAAAAAGACTATGAAATAAGGTGAATCGTGTCTCATCATAATATACATACATAGTACATCTTTATGAATTAATAATAAAAATAAACAAAATTCAAATTTTGGGTACGTATTTCAAAAATAAAAGGCTATTTATTCAATATTTATTCTTGTAAATGGTTATTCTCTGTAGTATTGTAATCAGGGTTAGGTTCAAGTTCTTTTAAATATTCAACAAATATTGTGCAAATAAAACATTTTAAGGATTAAATTTATACAAACTTACGGGTATTTTTGCCTCTTTTCTGTTCCTTTTGTTTGATTTAATTAATATAATTATTATTTTTATTCTAAATGCAAAATGATGCTGTTTTTTTTTTTTTTTTAATAATAAAATTAAATTTTAAAAAAAACCAATTATTCAGTAATGTTTGTGTATAAGAAGAAAATAAACAACTTAATAATGTTGAAAATAACTAAGTGGTTACCCACAATTATATACACATAGTTTAATTGGTGTATACATGTGTATAATTATCTGAGTATGAAAAATCTCGAATTGAATATAGTTTAAAAAAAAAAATTAAAATAAATAAATGAATTAAATTGTTTTTATTTGCTATGTTATAATCATATAATTAGTGTAAACAACAACTTAATTTAAATTTTCGCTTATGTTTACATCAAACTTATGTAAAACGAATACTTACACATACACACATACATATATACAAATTTTTTTTACGTATTAAATTATAAATGGTAATTACAATATAAATATTCATGTGTACCTCTATATCATGTTAAAAATTAACAATATAGTTATATAAAAAAATTGTCCATCTTAAAATATGATGTTTACATGCAAATTGATCAAATAAAAATTATATAACATTTAGTAGTTGTTAATGTTTTATACACCTACATATGTATGTTTACTAAAATTAAAAATAAGCTAATTATCAATTTAATCGTATATATGTATATACACATATCATGCATGTACATATTTTATTTTGTTTAAATTTGGATAAATAAAAATTTTCCGAGAAAAGATATACATATTTACATATGTAATTATAAATGCAATGTATTATTTGCTTATACATGCATATATCAATTAGGTATTATTTATTTACACGCAACACACAATATAAATAGTAAATATTTTTATATGAAGAATTTAAAAATTAATTTACGAATGAATAGCAATTAAAATAAATAAATAAAAAAATTTTTTTTTGTATTTAAATTTTATTTATAAAATATGCATAAATTTAAATTTTATAAAAATTTGTGTATTTTTGGTTTTTTTTTTTTTTTTTGTTTATTTTCAAACTTATTGTTAATATAATATTATAAAACTTTCATGAATTAATTTTAATATTAAAAAGCATACATATGCTTTATAAAAACAAAATTATATGAAAATATTCAATTCACTTTGTAAAAATATTTTTTACACATACGTATTTCATTAACATTTTTTTTCCTATATTTATAAAATTCCATTCAAATTAAGTACATAATATAATAAATGGATTTACAATTTTTTTTTTGCATTAAAATCATAATTAAAACTTATTACTTACAATTCTTAATTTATTGTTCTCGTAATTAAATGAAATTAAATATAAATTTTTTTTCACCATTTATGGAAAGTTTACAAATCGTTTTTTTTTTAAATTTTTGCTTTTGTTCATACATTACATACAGATATAATGTAATGTTTACGTGTCTATTTACACACGCACATACACACGTGTCCTTGTTTTTACGAATATATGTACCTATATACATGTGTATATGTATGTATAAAAAAATTATAAACTAAAGAAGTTTTTTAATGATTATTTTAAATTTTTCCAACATTTAAATTAATTTTAAATTATATTAAATAGATAAAATTTTTTACATAATTACAGTACATAGAAGACGTATTTATACATTAACATAGAATGAATAATATGCATTAAAAATAAAAATGAAATAAAAGCCAAAAATAAGTAAAAATCTTAACCTACTTTGTTATTAATAAATAATTCATATTATTAAATTCAGAATAATTTTTCTTGGTTGTTGTTTTTTTTTTTAAACTTTTAACATACACATAAATGTGCATATGTAAAGTGTACACTTATCGACAGAATCTGCTAAAAATGTCTTAATAAAAAAAAAAAAATAAATAAATATTTTAAAATATATTTAAATACTCATTTTAATAATTTTACTCCTAAATAAAATTTATATGCATATGTATGTAGTATATGTATGATATTCACATACATATGGTTATAACATATGTTTACATATGTTTAATATGTTTACATGTTTATGTAAGATGCAATTTTTTTTTTCTAATTTTTGTGTGTCAAATATTTCAATTCATTTAATATTCAATATACCACATGCAAAAATAATTATGGTATCATATAAACGGATATAATGTGAGTACGTATACCATGAAATTATCTATTTATACGTATACATATGTATGTATATGTACAATGTATACAGGTTATATATTTAAATAAAAGTATTTCAATGCCATTAAAAGAAAAACCTATTTTATATACAAATAAAAATATACAAATATATTACACATGTAAATACATATAAGCATAAAAAAGAAAATCCTTTTTAAAAAATTTTTTTAATACATTCACACTTGATATGTTTTGTACATACATACATATGTATATTTACATTTATGTTAAACATGTTCTCGTTTTATTTTTATTTCTCTTACATTTAAACGAAAAAATATTTCAACCACACATAATGGTACTTTTATAAAAAAAAAAAAAATAAATAAATAATAATTACTTTTTTAGCCTTTAAGTGAATATGCACAAGAATTTTAGGAAAATTCTTTATCCTTGAAATTGAATAGGGAGTTTCAAACACTCAAATGTACATAAATCAGTGCATAACACCATAATTAATGTAGGTAAAGAAAAATCTTATTGAAAAAAAATTGTATTTTTTTAAAATAGTACATATAGGTATTAGGAAACCGAAAACATTTCATTATTGTTATTTCATAAAATTTCTATCATTCTTTACTATTTTAAAAAATTATTCAAATATGTCGTTTTTTTTTATTTATTTTTTTTTTAATTTTGCCAGTTATTACATTTCAATCTAACATTCAAGACTAAAACACCCTGTTTACAAATGAAATATATAAATTTGCTAGTACCTACTAGTACATACAATTTATCTTTAAAATATGAATATAACTACAAAAATGCGCATATATAGTATATACCTACAGTACGGTTACTATATTTCAAATTTTAAATGTAGTAAAAAATAAACATATGTACACACACATTTATTTCTTTTTATAATGTAAGCAAGCATTCAAATAATATGGCAAAGAAAAAACGTTTTTATCTTGTTATCTTTTTGTAAATGTAATCAAGAATTTAGTGTATTGACATACACGTGTCATGTACGTACATATGTATAGGTATATGCATATATTATATGTATAAATATTAAATAGGTACATATCTAGTACATAACATATACCAAAAATGTTTTTTTCATATACTTTCTAAATTTTCACATGTGTACATACGTTGATAATATGCATAATCGTATGTATACCTATACATACAAAACAGAATACAAAATTATTTCATGCATACATACTTTAAACTTACATGCAAGTTATATGAAGTGTGCATATTGGTGCACATTTTCCTTTTAATCGTCCACTTTACTATTTCTAACACACATATGTATAGGTAATATGTACATATATGAAATATGTTAGATTATTTGCAATCATTTTATGCAAATTATCCATATACATTTTGGTATAAAATCTTATACATATTAATTTGTAAAACTATGTACGTATATAAAATAAAAGTTAACTTTTTGCACAATTTTTAAATACGTCAATTATCGTTCTCATGAATATATTAATGAATAAAAGTTTCTTTAAAACTTCCTTTATCACATTTTAAACAAAACTTTTAATCACCGTACAAATACATTATATATCAATTATTTTATATTATAATTTTTTTAATTTCTTTTTATTCAATTTTAAATATAAAAACCAATAATACGCATATAAATACTTAATATGATTATACATAATTAAAAATTTGAATTAATTAATATAAACACACAAAACAAATGTATATAAACAAAAAAAAAAAAAAAATGTGCGTGAACTTAACATATCATTTTATTCTTAAATACAATTAAATATAAAATATAAATATCATCTAAAATTTATAACACTGTTAAACTTAAAATGATGTTGTTATCACATTTAAATGGGGGAAAAAAAAACATACTATGTATAAACTGCTTTCATTATAAAAATAAATAAAAAATCCAGTAACAAAAAAATAAAATAAATACAAAAATGAGAAAAAGATCAAAAAAAAAAATAAAAAGCAATTTGTCCAGTAATCCTTTTTACACATACATTTGTACATTTTGGAATATATTATGGATCTGAGTACTACAAATATTTTAGAAAAATTTCAATATATATAAATTTTATCCTTTAAAAAAAAATCATAGTACGTATACATCTATTTTACAGATTCGTATGTATGTACGTACATTTACACTCAGTCAATTAAATTGTTGGCATCCATTATACAAAGTCAAATTCACTTATTCGATATATATGTATATGTATAAATTTTTTTTTTTTTTTTCTGATTAAAAAAATATATTTAAGTGCATTTAATTGCCAAAACTTGATAAAATATATGATAACCATAAAAACATGAAAATATGTTCTAAAATACATTAGTTATTAAATTTAAAAATAGATATTGGCATTTTTATTGAAAATTTTAAAAACTCACTTTTCCCATAATAAATTGATTTTGTTTTTTTAATTTTAAAAATTATTTATACCATTAAAAATAAAGAAATAAAATAAAAAAACTAAAAAATTATGCTTAAAATTTTTTATTGTAAAATTGTATAGTATGTAGTACATACACTCATTTATCAAACATAATAAAATGGAAAACAAAGTATATACTAACAAATTTATAACAAAGAAAATCTATTATATAAAGAAAACAAGCAGGTATAAGAGTGAGTACCAAAAGACCGTTGACCTTGAAATTCAAACGCACTAATACATCTACACTGGTGTACAATACATATACAAATGGGATTGGTTATGGCAAAAATAGACAGCCTAATTAAGTCCGAAAACGTGATAAAGAAAAAAAATTATGCAACACATATTTCTCCATTTTTAAATTTTAAAATTTAAGGTCGTAAATCTTTAAAAAATTTCAGCCATTATGAGTTTTTATTTTCCTTAAAATAGGGTTGCCTGATTTACAAACATATATATTACAAAAAATTTTCTTTACAACATGAAAATCATTTATTATACATTTATACATAAATGGTATATTTTTCTTACTTTTTTAGTAATAAAACTTATTAGTTTTAAAACAAATCATTATATGATACATATGTATATGCTTATGAAAATGCACAAGCCTTATTTATATATATAAATTAAATTGAACAAAATTTTCCACGGTGGCCACACTAATATTTTTGTTTTCTTAGGTCTAGGAAGAAGTGGGTTTGTCTTTCCATGAATATATGTACATTTTAAGGGCCGTATGCAGGAAAAGACTCATTTTGCAGAATGAAAATTCAAGAGTTTTATATTTTTTTGTTAAAGATTTCATGCCTGCAAAATAAAAAATAAATCATATCAAATGATATCATAAAAAATTACTTTTGTAGATTTTCACACTCAATAAGGACATTTTAATATCAAATGATCATAATGTTGAATGCGTATATACATACGGCCCTTTGTATTTATGACTGAATAGTTTTATACCTTTAAAAAAACTCCATTATAGAATATATGCAATTGTGCGTAAACACGTTGTATAACAAAGTATGTACCTATATACAAACTGTCATATGTATATATGTATGTATGTAAATATAAGTATATTAAGCTTGAAAAAAGGCATTTAAATGTTCACTAATGAACATTTGTAAATTTATTTATATGCCTCTCTGAAATTTCTGTACACTATCTATCAATTATTTTCCTATCCATATCTTTATAGAAATATATAAACATATATTAATCATTAAAAATCGTTATTAGATAGAGTATACAAATTTCAGCGAGGCATATAAATTCCTACCAGTTTATATGGCGTGTACTAAATTTTGTGTACCAATTCTAAATTTTTTTTTGTTTACATGGGTTCATACCATAAAAATTACAATAATAAATGTCCTAAAATTCATAAGAATATCAGTAGTACTGCATGCATGTACTGTTTTATGATTTTGTTTTTAAATTATTTGTTTAACCATTTTTGAATAGATAAAGTGTAAGTATTTTAGGGTGTCTCTCAGTTTCACAACTTTATTTTTCAAGCCTTTCGAATGTTTATTTTTCTTCAGTTCTAAATAATTTTGTAATAAATTTGTAAAAAATGAATATGAACCGAAATTACAAGAACTGAATCTATGAATTTTTGAAATTTATTCATTAACAATAAATTAATTTTTAAAACAATGAAAAAATAAATTCTAATAACAAGGGACATCCTAATTCGATGCATTGCGTATGTTGCATATGATCTAATATAATTGTAAACAAAATTTCATATAGACCGCCTCAATTTGGTGAAGAAAAGTAAACAAATCTTTGGCGAGGTATATTAGCAATGTTAAAATAATTTTTGGAGAGCTATGCTGCAATGTAAAATCATATACAGATATGAAAATATTTTGGGCGGAAAAAATTTTCATAAAATAATAAAAATTTTGTTGTTGTTAACAAAATTGGAGTATCCTTTTATTCCTTCATACATATAAAATTCAAATTTAAAAATAACTAAAATTAAAACCACTCTTTCGGACCTTAAGAGCTACTTTTTTTTATTTTTTTTTTATTTTTTTTTCTTGAAATGTATTCACATCTCTTTTGTTAAGGAAGCTCTAATTTAAGCATTTTTTCTTTATAATAGATTTTCTTTGTTTATAATTTAAGTGTATATATATATACTTATATTTTGCCATTATAAAAATCTAATACATACATTGAGACATAATGGAATTGCTTGCTAATCTTTATATATACGTATATATACTTACTTACGTATATGTTCATATATGTATGTATATACATATATGTATATATAAACCAAAAAATAAAAAAAAGGAACTCAAAGAAAAAAAGAAAATAAAAAATATGTACCCATATGTTAATGTGATGAAAAGAAAGTGGGAAAAAATTTTTTTTCACACAAATAAGGGAATATAAAACTCATGTATAAAAAAAAGCAAAAAGAAACAAAAAAACAAAAATTAAAAAATGAAAATAATGAATAGAGAGAAAAAAAAGGAAAAGGACAAAATACTACATTAAAAAAATTAAAACGTATGTATTCTATATTGTAAGACTTTTATATTTTCAACCATTTTTCATCTGTACATACATATTATATGTACGTATACATACATATACGCGCAAATATGTAAAATATGTAAATATTTTGTATATACCTATACATACATATGTTCATATTTTACATATATGAAAATCCGTGATAATCATACATTTTATCATTTTGAAATACGCGAAATATTTAACATGAAAATCATCTGCATTATATTATTATGCCAAAATGTTGAAAATTACACGGTATAACAATATATGTACATACAAATGAGATATAAAAATTATTCACTTTGTCCTTTTTTTGGCTTTCTATATTTATTTCCTGAAAATCTCAACTATTAAAGATTTATATAAATTTACAGAATAATAATTGAAAAATTCAATTATTTTATATTTTCTACTCAAAATAATTTGATAAAAAAAAAAAAATTTTTTTTTACTAAACTAAACTAAATTAAATCTTTAATTGCATTCAAAAATAATCAAGAAGAAAAAATAATTAACAAGTAGGTATTTAACATTCGAGTGCTGTTATTACAATTTCTGCTCTCTTTAAAAAGAATGAAAACAAAATGAGGATACCATAGAAAAAAAAAAAAAACAAAAAACTTATTAATTTCAAGGCATATTTCAAAAACAAAAAAAAAAAATAAAAATAAAATAAACCAACATTTTGACTGTTTGCCACTATCAATTAATGTAGTTACAAACAGATCTAGAAACAAATACAAATATTACTGTACATATGTATATGCATACAATCGATTTATTGAAAAATATACAAAACTGTAACGAAAAATAGGCCAATTAAAAATATGCTTTTAACCTTGAAGTGTTAAAACGGAACGTTTCAATTACTCAAATCTACAAAATCTGCATGATATGTTATGTACATATACATACATATGTATTTATTCATGTCTATGTACACATTTACTGCTTTTACAGGATAAATCTATAAGCTAGAAAATCAGGCTATGCGTGTAATTAATTAATTAATATCAATTCAATGTAATGCAAAAAGAAAATAGAAAAAATTCATTCAGTTTTTTTTTTGTACTAATCGTTTTAGTACTAAGTAATTATTTGTTCAATTAATGTTTACATGCATATTTCAATTATTTACTTCGTGTAATTTTAATAACACAATATACACATGTATGGAACATTTTCATTTAATTTTATTTAATTAAATGTGTGTGTGTGTGTGTGTGTATTTTGAAAATACCTACAATTTTAAATCTTTATAATTAAACGCAATACTTATAACTGAAAAATAGTGGAAAAGTGTTTTATGCATTTTAAAAATGCATTATTCATCACAAAAGCAAAACAAAATTATAATAAAAATGCAAAATTAATATTAAATTTATGAATATACGTATATACCTATAAATTGTTATAATCAGCAAATTAATAACTTTTCTATAAAAATTTTTATATACATATTTCAAAATTTTCATTTGCATATTTTATTATTTATTATTATTATTATTATTTTTTTTTTAAATATTCATTATAGGTGAACATCCAGCTGCAATGCAACATAATACAGCGATTAAAACATCAATAACAAGTATCACAAATAATATATTTAATATATTTATATTTAGTTGCACACAGATACTATTAGTACAGTGTCTAATATCAATTTATATTCAAAAATTTAATCAAATTCTGAGATGAAGACTACAATTATACATTAATAATTTTATTAATTATTATAATTATGACTTATACTACAATTATTATTATTATTATTATTATTATATAACATTTTAAATATAAGAATATAAAATGTATGTTATGTATATCTAAACATATTTAATAAACATTGTATATCTGTTATAAATGTATTATAATTTTCTTTTTTTTTTCTTCTTTTTTTTTTCTTTTTTATTTTTATATAACATAAGAAAACTAAAAGATTTACTTGTAGTAGTATACAACAGAACTGTATTAAATATAATACAATCATAACTTTGAAAAAAAAAATATATATGTGTATGTAAATATACTTGTAAAAGAAATAATGATAAAAAACAAAATAAATGGAAAAACAAAAACTTGAAGAAAGAAGACAACTTTATGGTAATGTTAATTTTAAAATGTGTTCTATTGAAAAAATAGATAAAACTCATATTTCACAGAATTTATATAAAAAGAATTTAAAAAAAGCAGAACTTAGTTTAGGGTCAGTTTTACAGTGAAAGTTAAAACTCCAGATCAAATGAACCTTTTAATGAGGTTTCAAACTTTCAGTTAAACTACATAATTCAATTCTACAGTCTAGTTTAAACTCCAGATTAACTAAACTGAGTTTAAGAAATTATAATAAATAAAATACAGTTCTGTGAACACTATATTATCATTTATTATTGACGTTGACAACTGAATTTCAAATTTTGAATATAAAACTTGAATTATGACCGTTTTTTGGGCAATTATTGATCTTCTTCTTTATATTCATTAAACGGAGTTTAAATGAAGAGTTTAATTCTTCGGTTTAACTTAAACTTGATTTGAAATTTAAACTAATACTGCTAATACTGTAAAATCGAAATATTGGTTAAACTTAAGTTTAAACCTTAAACGGAGTTTAAACCATCACTGTTAAACTTAGCCTTAACGTCTATAATTGGGAATAACAAGTAAAAGATAATGTATGAGAAAATTTGTCTACATGTATGCATACATATTTATACATATGTTAAAGCTTGAAGCAATCAAATTATGTAAATTATTATTTATATTACTACTGCTATTATAATCCATCAATTAGTTTTTGAATCATTTATATGATTTTAATCAATTTTAATTGATTTAAAAAAAAAAAAAAAAAAACTTTTTTATTGATGTTGTGGAAATCATGCATGAAGGCATTGAAGAATTGTTTGCTTAAATATTTAAAAAAGTAAACAAAAAAATCAGAGATGAATTTTGAAATAACTTAAATGGAAAAAAAATGAAAAACAAATAAAATTCAATTTCTTATCTGATAACAGCCAAAGGATATCAGTGATATGAATCAAGAGATAACCAATGAAAATAAAGTAGGTATGTATGTATGTACAATAATTCTTCCCTCTTATTTCATATGATTTTTTTCCCTATTTTTATTTTTTACTTTTTATTTTTCTTCTTCTTTTTTTTTTGGTTTTATTGACCATTTTTTATTTCATTTCCGTTAAACTTTAATAACATTTAAAGTTTGTTAACTATGTACAAACATTCATTTTTGTTTTCTTTATTTAAAAAAAAAAAAATTCATTTTTATTTCTTCCTTCCTTCAGTTTATTTTATATTAAAATATAACGGTTTTTTTTCACACATAAATATGTATGTGCATGTATTTGAATATGGAAAAAAGGAAATCATTTTGAAATGAAATATACATTTTCCACACTATATCTACATGTAAACATACATATATGTATATGTATGAATGTATTAATATATATTTAGTAGCATAAAGTTGTATATTATGTAATACATGTGCATACATATGTGTGTACATATATATATAGTACATATGTATAATAATATTAATTTTATATGTACTAGAAATTCACAAAAATAAATTTTATTTAAATATAAATATACATATGCATACATGTAATAATATTTTATTAAAATACGAAAATTTTTAAGTATTAAAAAATAAAAAAACTAAATAAAACAACATATTTTTTAAAAGAAATGAAAATAAACGAAAAAGAAGAAGAAAACAAACTAAGATACTTAATATTTTCTTAATGGCACTAACAGTCTGTTACCAGATCATTTTTTCTTATAATTTTTTTGTTTTTTTTTTCATTTTCATTACAATGTACCTTTTTTATGTATATAAAATGAATAAACACAAATAAAATAAAAAATTGTGTACATGTATGCACATACGTATGAATTTTGTTTCATTAAAAAAGCAAAATAAAAAAATATTAGAAAAAAAAAAAAAAACTTACCATAATATGAAAAGTTTTTTGAAACTTTTTCCGGAAGGAAACCATCTAAAATGTGGCACAGACTTGTTGGATACTGCACTTCCATTTATTCATATTCCCACATATACATATTCATATACAAATGTGTATAATAGAAATCTATTTGTATTACATGTGTTGCAAATACGTACATATATAACATATGTTTTCATTACATACATATTTAATTGACATATGTATATCCATATACACAATTAAAAAAATGTGAATGTGTGTGTGTGTGAAACAAAGTAATAAATATGTGTACATAGATACATATGTACATACTTACACATAAAATTCACGACATACACAAAAGTACAACCTAATAACAAAATTCATGTAGTTATTTAAATACAGTGTAATACATATGTATAATATGTGGAATGTACATATTATCATCAAATGGGATCTAACAAAAAAAAAAAAATTTCTAGATTTTAAATAAAACTACACTAAATATTAGATCTCTTAAAAAAAAAACACAATGTACATATACAAACATGCATTCATATTAATATATTTGTATGTACATATATACGTCTATATGAATATAACCAATTCTTGTAGATTAAATACCTTGTGAATAAATAAATAACAGGGAAAACACATACTGCAGTTATTTTAGGCAAATAATTTCCTTTTAAATGCAAATTTATCACTTCTTGTTTTTTTTTTTTTTTTTTTTTTTGATTTAATAAAATTTTAGTCTTCAAATATAAATTTGAAGGATTAAATTTCAATGAATTCAATTTCATGTAATTGAAATTTTAAAAAAAATGAACTTTGAAATATCGTTTTTATTGAAAAAATATCGTTCTTATCTAACTGCAAAAATTTCATTAAATTATTGGTTTAAGTTTAAAGTGATTAAAAAGAAAACAAATGTGTACATCGATAAATGTTTTTCATAAATTCCAATTTTTATGATTTAAATATTGCAATTTTACACATGTATTTTATTCTTTGTTTTTTTTTGCTTTTTTTTTTGTTTTTTTTTGTTTTTTTTTTTTTTTAGAAAAAATGTGTTCAAAAAATTTCATAATGAACAATCAAATTTTTATATGTATCATTTTTCATTTTTAATCCTTTTTACTGTTTTATATATTTTCTTTGGAAAAAAAAAAAATATTATACCAAGGTAAATTGCAAAATCTATATGAAATAAAAAAAAAAAATACCATCATCATCATCATCAACAGCATTCTAACACATATGTATAAGTTAAAATACATATTCGTGTAATCAATTTTAATTTACAAAAAAAAACAAATAAATAAAAAAAATAAATAAAAAAATAAAAGCAAAAGTATGAAAACATAAATATAATCTAAAATAAAATTTCATCATGATTTGTATAATTATTTATTATAAAATAATGATTAAAAAAAAATATATAATCCTTAAAATGAAATTTAGAAAAAAGAAAAACCCTATATAACGAAAACAATGCATCATATATAAAAATAAACATTAATAGAAATTTCATATTTAACATATTAAAACAAAAAAAAAAAAAAAACAAAAAAATGAAACCGGTACACACATACGCAACATAAATTAATATGTGCGTATATATACAAGAAAATATGTCAACATTTTTATTAATCATTGTTTAAAAACAGTGAAAACAACAACAAAACAGTAAAATAAAACCGAAAAAAAAACAATTTCCATTAAATGAATAAATTTCATTTACCTGTATATGCATATACATACATACTTTATGTGTGTGTTATAACAATAAATCACAAAAACAAATAGTAAAACCAAAAACAAAACAAAAAGCAAAAGAATAAAAAAACAAAAATAAAACTGAAAAAAATCAAAAACACAAACTGAAGGAAAATTAATGATAAAACCAAAATAAGCGAAAGCAAAACAATGAATGAAAAAAAGGAAATTAAATAAATATCTGTACAATATAATAAATACAATTATGTATATGATACAGATAATTTACGTATATGATGATGATACATCCAATCGAAATGAGTTATTAAAAAAAAACAAATAACAAAAAAATGAAATGAAAAAAAAAAAACAGATAACGTACGTAAATGTTATTGATATAATAATTATTTACACAATCAATTATATTGAAAGAATCAAAGCATAAATAAGTGATAGTGTATAAATTTCATAGATGTATAATGTGCATTTAATAATTTCAAAAAAAAAAAAAAACATTAATTTGAAGAAAAAAAATTAATTAAATAAAAAAAAAGAATTTAAATTTTACACTGAATAAATTGTTATAATAACGTATAAAATAATCAAAATTTCATGTATAAAAAAAAAAAAAAATTACTATAAACATGTAGAAAAACATAAGAAACATTCATTTTAGAGAATAGTATATGTATTATATATGTAGGTATACACAAAAATTCATTCATATACAAACACAAAAATATTACACATGAAAACAAAATAATTTACGAAGAAAATAAAAATCTTTAAAATTAATTTAATTAAAATCTTGTGTTTTTCCTTTTTTTCTCTATTTTTTATTATTATTCTTCTTCTCTTTTTTTTTTAAATAGATTTTAGCAGATTTTAGTTAGTTTTTAAAAGATTTGTGATAAAATGTGAGGCACATATATAGAAATTCATATACTATTTCTGTATATGAAATAAAAAAAAAAAAATATAATAATATTTAATTTAATTAATTAAACGAGTACATGTAACTTTATTAAGTTAAAAAAATATTATATAAAAGAAAAATAAAAAGAAAAACTATAATAGATTTAAATTGATTAGAAAAAATGAAAAAAAAAATAAAATAAAATAAAATAAATACATTTTGTATTGTATGCATTTGTTTAAAAAATAAAATGATGTTTGATAAATATAAAAAAAAAATTAAAATAATCCATTAAATTACATATTTATAAATGTAAAAAAAAAAAAAAATTAAAAAACTATAGTATAATCAAAATGAAAAAGAAAAATGTGAAAAATTTTCAAATAATGTAATTGTGTTGTTTTTATATGTACTATCAATGTAATAAAAATTAATTAAATAAAATGAAAAGAAAGAATCTTAAAAATAAAAATATTAATTAGATTAATATGTATAAAAGGACACAAAACAAAAATAAAAAAAATAAATAAATAAATAAAATAAATATAAAATAGAATTAAAAATTAATAAATAAAACAGACATACATATTGTATAGATAAAATATGTATTTAAAAAAAAAAAAAAAAATCAATTTTTAAATATAAGCACATTATACATTTAGTTTATAATATTATTATTATAATTACTATGTATTGTATAAGAAAGTATGCATCATTTATCGTGTAAGAAAAATCATTAAAAATTAGATGTATAAGAAAAAAAAAATAATTAAAAAAAAAATGAAAAAATATAATTTAAAAATTTTGTTAATTCTATATTATAATTAATTTAGTAAGATATGATGTAATCTATAAAGTCAAGTAAAATTAATTATACATATATGTATAAAAAAAAAAACATTAAAAATGATCTATTAAATAAAATATATACATATATGTCTACATATATATGTATACATATACATATATACATAGGTATATATTTATTTCTTGTAATATTAATTCTTGTGTAAGAGAACAAATTCAAAATAAAAAGTCTGTGTAAAAGTACGATTATATTTATGTATGTATATCTTAACCAAAACAAAATTATAATGTAAGAAAAAACAAAAAAGACCTAAAATCGCATGTTAGATTCATCATCATTCACCTACATACATATTTACATACATACATATAAAAAATCATACATATAAATATTAACTTGCACATAAAAAAAAATATAAGACATATATATACATATACATATACACATGATTATATACATATATAGACATATATACACATATGTAATTATAATAATAATTTATTAATGTTAAATTAATAATTATGTATGTATGTATGTATAATCGTAAATGAAAATTCTTTAAAAATAAGATTTCAAAAAAATAAATAAATAAATAAATAAAACTGAAAATAAAAAATTTTGGAAATAAAAATAAAAACAAAAAATTTTTGAAAAAAAAAGAACAGTTAAATAAACGATAAAAGAAAATTGAAAACAAAAAAAATTAAATGAATATAAAAAGAAAATACAAAAAATAAATTAAATGACAAAACAAATAAGAAAAACCAAATGTGTAAATATTGCATGTAAGAATAAAAAAAAATTAGAAAAAGGAAAAAACAAAACAATAATTTGTTTTATTATTCTTTCCACATTCACACATTCAATTGTTAAAAATAACGTTATCAATTGACATTTAATTTTTTTTATTTTTTTTTTGTTTAAATTTTTTTACCTTCATGCAAATTTAAAAAGTTTATTCAATGCCGCATAACATGTATCTATTTCTACGACAATTTCGATTACATCCATTCATATGACTGATGATGATTAAAAACTGTCAAAAAATCTAAAATTGAAAAGTACAATCGCTATTCATTTTGAATGTATGTATGTACATATACAAAGCATTCAAAATCTTTTTTTATTTTTGATTTATTGAAATTTTCAAGAAAAAAATTTAAAAAAATAAACCATCAATGTGTAACCCCAAAATGGAATATTTGATTACGGTTTTTGCTTTTGAAATAAATTTTTCAGTTGTTATATGCTCTTTATAACTGAATATTATAGATTAAAAGGATCAACGTCGTCGACGTTCTTATGCTCCAATTTTTCGAGAAATAAAAACCATACTTATCACAAAGCAGAAAAATTTACATACGTGTGTACATAATATGTATTCAATAAAAGTTGATTTTTTTTTTTTTTAGGTTTTGTAAAATAGAGAAAAAAAGGGAATAATTAACAACAATTACAAATCTGTTCAACTGATCGAAAAATAAAATAAAATAGAATTTTTAATTGCTTTATTTATGATGTTTTTTTTCTATTTATTTTCATTAGTTACTTAGTGTAAAACATAATAATTTATAATGAAAAAATTTATTATTTGAATTTTACGTTAACAAACTTAATACTTTAACAAAAGTATATTTATGTATATGGATAAAAAAAAAATCTGGAAAAAAGGTAATAAATTGTTAAACATACACAAACACAAAAATAAAATTAATTTTTGTTGACTTTATGGTAAGTAATAAATTCTAAACATAAAATTTAAGTTTTTAACAAAGATTAAACCATAATTTTATATAAAACTACATTTGCATACAGGGTGGATTCTAACGACTTTAATAACATTATAGGTTTAACAGTTCGTGTAAATTATGGAATTGTTTTATAAAAAGAGGGTCAAATGTCTCTAACATTCTCCAGCATCCAAACAATAAATATTTACCACCAAAGTTCTTCCCCCTCTCGTATGATTTTTTGTTGTTCTCGTCAAAACCTATGTATGTATATTACCTTTCGGATTTAGTACATACTTAACAAAATCATCCTGTGTTATGTACAAATTATTTAATTTGATTTTCATTTAAAATGAATTTTAAATCAATTTCTTTTTTTTCATGTTTTATACGATGTAAAATGATTTCCTTTTCTAACCAACCGATTTTTTAATTTTATTACAATATACAAAAATAAATTTAAATAAACAAACAGTTTACATTTTTTTTTTTTTTTTTAACTACATACACCTAAACATCTAAACGCATATAAACCAAAAATAAATTAATATTAATGGCTGTACACAATAAAATTTTCTATATAAACATATATAAAATAATAAGCGATATAATCATTTAATATTTTATAATAAAAACAAAATAACCAAACATTATTTAAAGCTTTAAAATGATATAATTCTCTAAAAACCTAAATAATTTTATTTAAATTAATCATAAAATTTGAACATATGTTTAAATAATAAATAATACTTATAATTGTAACACAAATTAAAGATATTTTTTATTTTGATAACTTACAATTACCTCAAATTTATCATAATCATCATCATTATTATTATTACTATTATCAACACTAGAATAATTTTCTTATCGTTGTTTTGATTTGAGAATTTTCTTCTGTAATTTTTTTTTTTTTTTAAATTTTATTCTTATTTTAGTAACATTTATTATACATACATACATATGTATGTAAATATTTTTGATGACTTGTATATCAAAGATATTCATATACATAGTTAAATGTTAAATGTACATATATGTATTTTCTCGTATGTATGTGATTATATTTGAAAATATTTATGTATTTATACATAGAAGAGTTATCAGAATGAAAAACACACCAAATATAATACACATAAATACATACATACATACATATAATTGGAATACGTTATACTATATGTCATACATATTTAAACACACATACATATACTCATATATGTGTACATAAATATGTATGTATACGTACATTTTATATTTTAAATAAAATCTATACGAAAATTATTCAAATGAAAATGAAAACTAATTTGAAATAGTTTCATTTTAATAAATCAAAAAACTTTCTCATCATTTGAATGAAATAAAACCAAAAATTTCTAAAATATTTAATGTGTGAACACAAACAACATAACGTTATATAATACAATCATACATTATATTATATATACACATACTTAAGTATGTCTGTATATTCATTTTCAGACTTCATATAATTTTTTTTTTATATATATTTCATGTATACACGTACAAAAAACATTTGCATAATATATACATACATATGTATGTATGTATACATACTTTGTGCAATTGTCATATATTCACACACACATACATATTTATTACGTATCTATATTATACGAGTATGTAATTGTTATGTACTTATATAAAAGAAGTTCTAGAAAGCTAAGAGAAAATTAGAAACAAACATATTTCGAGAATTTTTTTTTTTTTTTTGTAGATGAATACATGATTATATATACATAGTTAAAATATGTACATATTTTATGCAATTGAAATTTTATGAATCATTTAAAATTTTACTAAAAATGAAAAATATTTTATAACAAACAAATTATATTTCTACCATGTACCAAAGGTTCTACATAATTTATTTGTATGACATTTAAAGGAAGAAAAAAAAATTTTTTTTTTTTTTTTTTAGATTATACGTAATTATTTTGTTTTTTATTAACAATAATACCGTATATACAGCTTTTATGCTAAACATTGCATCCAAGTTTTCGTTTTATTAATATTGCACAACAGTTGTCGTAGTATTTAAAATCAAAAGTTTCAAAAGTAAAAAGTTTTCATTTTCAAATGTTTATATGTATATACAGAAAAACACTAATTAATTTATAGAAAGTATTCGCCAAACATATGTACATATGTATATTGTACGTATGTTGTTAATATTATGTAAAAAATTTCGATGTAATTTTTTTTATTTTTTATTATTATTTGAAGAGGAAATCTTAAGGGTATTCACTTCAAGAAGTAAAAATCATGTAGACGAAATGAGAAGTATGTTTTGGCATAGAGTTACATATTTTCGTAAATACATGTACATACATATGTACATATTATGTAATATTATACATATTACACTATTCAAATGAAATTAAGCCACCAATTTGAAACGTAATCATTCACGCGATCAAATTGGTAGTTAGATAAATATTTTGTGATTGGTGATAATTCTACCTTTCCAAAAGTTAGATTATGATACATTCACTTAAAGTCTGCACCAATTTTAAAAATTTTACTTGTTCAAGTGAATACCCTTATATGTAATATTAAAAAGCATAGAAAAGTACTGCAGGATAAATGCCATTACACATTTTCAATTAAAAACATTTTATACGCTCGTTATATAATATGTTAACATGCATACATATGGGTTAAATTATTTTATATACCAATGTGTTTTAACAATTACATAAACCATGCATAAGTGTACACAATATGATTTTATGATCAATATGAAAATAAAAAGATACAAAAATAATGAAAATGAATTTTCACATATGCGTTATATGCATATTGTATTATATACAAGTATTTACATATACATTTCTATATAAAATGAAAATAAAATGCACAATACAAAATATTATTATTTTTAATTTAAATGTCCTAATATAATTAAAATCACATTTTTTATTAAAGATTGAATCTCTCTGGATGATAATCTTAAATTTACATGGATTTAATTTTTTTATTTAAAAAGTCACAACAAAGGCTATTTTTTTATGATAATGAATGAAAATGTTTTCACACAAAAATTTTCCAGATTAGCAGATAAAACAGCGTGATTTTGGCGAAGAAGATAACGTTTTCGAAATAAAAATGTTAATAATTTTTATGTTTTTCTCCGAATTTAGTCAAAAATAGATCATTACATATCTCAATACTGAAACACGAGAGATCGATTTTAAATTTTCTTTTATTTTAAAGCATCCTATTTACAATACACAAGATAAATATTAAAATATATATCTGCATACATACATATGTATGTATATTACATTTTTGGACATACAAAGTTACGTATACGCATCACAATAAATGATGGATAAATAAACATACATACATACATTTTATACAAACTTGTGTATATGATAAATCTTTATATTTTGTTTGTATACATTTTTTTTTCTTTTTCATTATTATTTTTGTTATTTTACTTTTCCTTTATTATTCGTGTTTTTTTTTTTTTTTTTGTCATACATTTAATAGAAAATCCACAAATTACATCTCAACTAGCTTATGTATATAGGATAGTATAATTATTCGTCTCGATCAAATTTGATGCAAAAACACGTCTGCCCACATTGTTGTCCTATTTTATAGACTCTAATAAATTTATATAATATTATTCATCCTGCCAGTTTAGTCGAGAAAATGAATACGAATAGTCATAGAAAAACATGGTGTCCATTACAGAAGATATACAATTCTAATTTTTTTTTCGTCCTTTTTAATACTTGCGGACTTGCGGTATTCCCATATTATTTTTGAACATATACATACATAATAATGCTGACATGTATGTTTATGTATGCAATGTACATGTAAAAATGTGTAATATAAAAAAAAAAATATTTATTTTCATATACACAGATTTACATACATAAACAGTACGAATATACAGCATATATAATATATACATACATATAGTTATATGACATTTTTATAAACACATATTTATATGTATGTATACAAACTTCAGTATACATATCATAAATTTATGTACATATTTACATACATAAATACGTCTATATACTTACTACCAATCATCGAACCATGAATTCATTTATGTAAATACATACACAGTTGTTTTTTTTCTTTCAATGCGTGATATATCATATAATACATATATGCATACATTATATACACATACATATATATAAGTATATTATATATACATGTAATATACTTATTACATGTGTACATACATATATTATATATTCTTCTAATTTCCATTTGTTTTTTTTTTGTGCTTTAATACGTGGTTTTTCCTTTTCATTTTTTCCAGCTCTTGTTTGTTTTTTTTTTTTGTTTTCCTTCCATTTTTCTAGTTATTCTTTGTTTTTATAATATATATTTTTTTTAATATGTACATATAAATGTATATTGTAAAGCTCCATAATTTTTTATCCTTTTTATAATTTATTTTTGTTACTTAAAAATGAATGAGTGGCCGTTTTATTTTACATATAACGTATTTATTTATTTTTTTTTTTTGTCTATTTTTTCTTCTCTTATTTGTGTGTATCATATCATTTGAATTTAAGCAAGGTTCAAATCTATTACATTTTTTATACTTACATGTATGTACATTTTTACATATTATACATAATCTTGTAATTTCGTATAAATGAAAATAATATGTATGTACGTATGTATATTATGCATACATGTAATATATAAAATAGAATATATTATTTAATATTTATATAAGCATGTAAATATATATGTATGTATATAGATTTATCTATGCAAAATAAATACAATCAAATGATAAACGAAAACTTAATTACATAAATAATAAACCAGTATGCATTATCATTCTATGAGTGTAGTAAATATAAGTTTATCCATAAATATATACATACATCCATATACATTTGTTTATTTGTATATGTATGAGTTATTTTTAGACAGAAAATTACAAATATTTCATACCCAGATATATAATTCTTTCTCATTAAATGTACTCCATGGACATAGTCAAAAAAAAAAATGAAAGTATTATTCCGAATTATGATTATGATTTTTCCTTTTTTTAATTTTTATTTTATTTTTTATTAATTTTCTTTTTTTTTTTTTTGACTATTAACTGCGAAATCATTGTATGCATATAGACGTACATACGTACATATATAAGAGTGTATTTATATAAAAATTTCAAATTTAAATAAAAAATTATACCCACGGCTTTTTAATTCAAATTTAAAGCAACAAAAAACAATTAAACAAAAATATAATTGTATATGTGTATGTACGTAGGTGTATAACATATGTATAAAAAATATATTAGTGGATATTTTAAGCTAATAATAATATTTTAAATATATTAACGAAAAGTTATATAACCCTCATAATTGTGATATAACATGCCATACATACATTAAATAATATGTTTTATCTCTGTATATAGGTATATATATTTTATTTTATACATATAGTTACCATAAAAAAAAATGAAATGAAAATTTCTCACATAAATATAACAAATCTTATATTTATATGTGTATTAAAGATATAACTTTTTCATTTTATCATTTTCCTTTTATTAGATTATAATTTGTATAAGAGTATGTATATACATTCATAAGAGAAATCATGAAATGTTATTATAACGTATGCATGTATAATAAAAATTTTTCATCTTTTCAAATTTGAATATATTTTTTTAAAAATAATTTTATCTATCTATCATAACTATATAAAAGCCTGAATAAAACCATAAAGTTAAATTCTTATACAAATTAATGGTAATGAATATAAAAAGTTAATCATAAATCTTTTAAAAGAAATTAAATGAATTTCTTTGTCTATGTGATAAAATCATTTTAAAAACGATTAAAACAAAAACCAATTAAATTTGAAATACACAAATATATGTTTTCGATTATAATTTTACAATATCACATAATTCGGAAAAGAAGAAATACAATAAATAAATAAATTGATAATAATTATTTTCATAAAGGAATCTAGTAACTAATATAATCATAGCATAGCTCATATTTAATTGGAATTTATTTATTACTATATAGATGATATTTACAAACTGTTATTAAAATACTACTTGATATTACGCATTTTCTTGTTTCCTTTTGTTTAATTTTCTTTCATGTAACTAAAAAGAAAAAGAAGAAAAAAACATTCGGATATTTTATCTGAGATTTGATTTTACATTTCAAATATAATTGACAGTATTCGTTACTTGGTTGCATTATAAAATTTTTGTATTGACTAATTTTTTTTTTTTTTTTTGTTAATTAAAATAAAATTTTTTTTAAAAAATCATTATCTTAAAACAATCACATTTTACTCATACAAAATTACATTAATGTAGTATATGCATTGTTATATATATATGTATACTGTATATACATATTAAAAATGTATTCATTTGAAAAGAAATAGTATAATTTGTTTTTTAAACATAGTCACCTGTACTTTAAATTGTTGCTTCTCTGTATTTTTTTTTTTTTTTGCATTCAGTTTGAATGAATTTATCCTTTGCTCTCATTTTCTAATTGACAATTTTGTTTTGTTATGTCTTGTTAACGAAAACAATGAACAATTACAAGAGAGTAACATAAATCATAAACATAAATGACACAATATTTTTATGCTGTATAAGAAAGTATGTGACTATGCTTTAAAAGCAAGCTGTAGTATATAATAAGTAATTACTTTGAGATTATTATGAATATAACAAAAACAAAAAAACCAGGGGCAAATTTAAAAAAAAAATTGTTATAACAATTGTTATAATTTGATTTTTCATGTTAATATCTAATGAATCTATGTAAATTATATTTTAAATTCAAGGAGAATATAATATTATTTTATTTTATGATTATATTTTCTTTATTTTTAATGTAATTTTCTATTAAAATATAAGATAATGTATAAATTTATTGTTTTAAGCGAAAAATATCATGAAAATCATGAAAAATGCAACGAATTTATATGGACAAATATTAATAGGATAAATTGTCCTTATAAATACGAGCATACATCTTTACACTAGACACTTTAGATATGTCGAATTAATTTTCTTCTGTTTTTTATTTACTTTTTTATTATATATGTGTATTTTTTTTTTACTTTTATTTTATCGATATTTTTCAATATATGTACACCCATTTACATATGTACCTTGTATTAATATACATACGTATGTGTATTTCATTTTGTAGACACATTTACATAGATTACACATGGGTATTTGGTACGAATACAACGAAAAAAAAATCTTTCTTTGTAGTTACAATCAAATGAATGTAATGTAAAAGGAAAATGAAAATCCATATAAAAATTGTAAGTATTAAATAAAAAAAAAAGAAATCATCAAAAAAAAAGTGTGAATTTTTTTTTTTTTTTTACATCATTAAATACGTATTAAAAGAAAAATGAAAATGTAGGAAAACAAAATTGAATTGCTATTACTTTTTATTCATTAATTTACTTTATTTGTAGATTTTCAAAAAACCTTAAATGTTTCTTTCTTTTAGTTTGATTATTTTTTCGTAATGCCTTTTTTTAATTTAAAAATTCATTTTTTTTTTGTGTTTTCAATTTACAATTCAAAATATGTACACACAGAAAATTTCAACTTTCCTTGTTTTCTTTTCTTTTTTTTATTACTAATAATCTTCGGAAATTTTCTCCAAATTTTTGGTTACAAAGAGAAATTTTAATTTATATTTAATTTCGTTTATATTTGTTTTTTTTTTTTTTTTTTAATTCATTGTTGTTGTTTTTTTTTTATCTCTTTTATATACAAAAAGATTTATTTTTATCCAATTTTTAATTAATTCTATTACACATTGATTCAAATAGAAAATATACTTTTTCCTCATTTCGAAATAAATAAAAAAAAAAAAAAAAAACAAAACAAAAATTTATTCAATAAGAATTCAATCGAGAGTAAAAAATGAAAATAACCAATTAGTATTGGTAATATCTACTGGTAATCTTTAATGGTAATTGTAAATATATCTACTAGTACGTGTAATGTACGCGTATTTAATTTAACTTTAATTATGCGTGATAATTTATTTTATTTGATTTTATGTACTTTATTATAATGTACTGTATGTACATATGTATATGTATGTACAAATTAAAAAATGATTTCTTTTCAATTTTTTCAATTATGTTTTTTCTTTTCATTTTATAGTTATCCTATTTTTAAGTATTATTTACAAAAAAGAAAAAGATAATTTCAATAAATTAACAACAAGGAAAATGCATTAACGTTACATAATATACTTATAAGTATGTACAAATTAATGCGTATATGTATGTATGTGTTTGGAATATATCAAAATAAAAGAGAAATAGAAAAACAAAACCCCAAAAAAATGTAAATGACATACTTATGTAAGTATGTATATGCAGACATACAAACATTATCATTCATATTTAATAAGTAAATTGAAAATTTTTCATTCTTTTCTTTTCAAATAGTTAATCAAATTTACACATTTGTTTCTTATATATTTTTCGTTTTTCTTTATTATACATATTTATGTACATACTATATGTGTATATGTATCTATATTACATATATGTATGTAATTCCTTATAGAGAATAAAACATTCATTTTCTTAAATGATTGTAAGTTATTTATTTATTTTTCAATCCTTCACATCCTCCTGGGATTACCTCATATTGTGTGATCATATAAATAACAATAAATTATTTTAACAGTTCTCATATTTAATTTATTAAAACAAGATGAAAATATATGGTAACATAATTGTGAACATTTACCATAATTTTCTTGTAATAGATACCACATCCATATGTGTATTACTAATTATATGAAGACAGATGGCTAAAAGTATTGACCAGTTAACTGATCATTAATTTTACCCAAATGTATGTAAAGCAATTATTCTTTTTACATATTGTATGTTACATGCAGACATACATATGTATATTATGTCCATATTGAAAAATTGAACATATGTTTATAGTTTTTATCATTTAAAATTTTATTCAATTTTATTTAATCATCTAAAAATTGAAAATTTGGTAGCACATAGGTTTATTCTAAAAGCAAGAGAAAAAAAAATAACAAGAAAAAAAAACGATTACTTTATATCTTAAAGTATTTGAGTTTTGTGTTATGTATATGTTATCCTTATAATGTATACTTTTAACGTGACATAAAACGTTCACACAATACATACATACATATGTACATATATGTACATATATATGTAAATATGTATATTAATAATTTATTCAACACTTGACATTATTTCACTTTTATAGATTGTTATCCCCTCATCAGTTTTGTATTTCATCAAATTTCAAATATGTGTTATATAACGGATATTTGAATGTCATGCATTCAAATACCGCACAATTCCATATATACATACATACATATGTATACTATGCGTTTGTATACATGTAGTTATTTCATGTTTAATAGCAACAACAAATATTTTATCGTACATACATGTAATACCTATATATGTATATGTATTTATTATATATATTACATAAAGATACATTGTATAAAAACGATATCTTAAAATGTAATCTGTCACGCTCAAAAATTTATAATCCTATTACAGAAAATAGCGTACATATACATATGTATGTATGTATGTGTATATACAATATATTCATATGTGCACCTTGAAAATACCATACATATTACATACATGAATCAACTGATAATAATTATATAAATATTACACAATAAGTATCACATATACATTACATACATGAATATACATACATATATGTATGTACGTATAAAAAATGTTCATTAAATGATTCATGTATTTTTGAGCTTTGTTTTTTCAAAAAAGCTATTATCATTGTACATATGAGTTGAGAATCCTTCCAAAGAACAAAAGAAAATGATAAAATAAAATAAAAATAAACTTTAAAAAGAAACAAAAGAAATGAAAATGGAATTTAGAAAATTTCAATAAAGTATGTGGTATATTGATTTTAAAATCGTGGATGTACATAACAACATATAGTAGAATTTTTCTTTTTTTCTTATTTCGAAATTGTACGAAGATTTTTAAAAAAAGCATACAGATAAATACTTGTAAATACAAACATATATGTATGTGAGGGACGTGTATGTTTATCTATTCGCATCATATGTATATTTGAATGCAATAAACAAACTTTATTTCTATACGTTATTTTAACAGACTTTTTTTTTAAATTTTAAGATGTCTTACATGTGTACATGTATTTGTGGTTAAATATAAATTTTCTAATTTTTACTTTATACTTATTCATTTTTCACGTTTTTCACATTTCTTGTATTTTTATTATTTTTTTGTTTTTTTTTATTGTTTTATCATCCGACTCGAAGGCTCGAATTTTGATTTGATTTCATTTCTATGCGTGTTACATGTAAGTGTGATTGTTTTTTTTTTTTAAATAAAAATAGAGAAAAAAAAAATGATAATTTAATAAAATTAAAATGTTATTTAATACATACATGACTGTAAAAATTTGTATGGCTTTCTCTCTTTCTTTTATTTTATTTACATTTTTTTTTAAATCACGTATGCCATACGAATAAGCAAATAGAGAAAGAAAAGCCTTATAACATACGTTCACATACATATATAAGTATACATATTACATATATAGGAAAATTTAAATTGAAGAAAAATTCAAATAATAAAAATCTATAATAATAGTACAAATCGGCTGATTTTTTTTTTTTTTTTTCTAAATAAAATTTCGTGATAATACATAAAGACAAAATTTATTCAATTTCATACACTTATGTAAATTGTATAGAAGATGTAAATAATATAGATTTAATCATGTTTAACATGAATGTATTATACACATCCGCATGAATTTATAAATAATTATTATACGCAATTTTTTATATGCCTAAATTTTACTATTCTTTTCTAATTCATTATATTTTTTGTTAAATGTGTTGATTTTATCAAATATAAAAAATGATAATAAGAAAAGAAAACAAAAATAATGAATAAAATACAAAACGAATTTTATTTTGTTATTATTCTTTTTCATTCAAAATTTTTACAATTTACTTTCTTTAAATATAAAAAAAGATAAAATAATTTCTTTATTCTTATTTGTCCCTTTAAATAAAAAAAAAAAAAACAAATTATGTTTTTCACATATGCAAAAGAACCTTTTCGGTAGTAATAGTACAGTTGATGTATGTAAATATGCAAGACATTTATTTCATATACGAATATGTATTATTTTCTAGATTTGTACAATTTTAAAAATTCATTTATTTCATATTGCTCGTATGTATTCTATTCGCTCATTTTTTTTATTTACACGTACATAACATACATATATGTATATCGTATTCATGCAATTACATTATTACATATTTTAATACGTGTAAAAATCCATACATGAATAAATTTTAAAAAATTTTCATATTTCAAATATACATACACTTTAATTTCAGTTTATTTTATATGCATGTACAACTACACACTTTCAATTTTAAATTAAATAATATATGCACATACAGTACATATGTTTGTATTTTAATTTATTTTTTTATCGTCATCGTTTTCAAATTTTTATCTTTTTATTTATTTTTTTAAATATGTAATATATTTAAATATTTAAAAATATATACATACATACACATGAATTATAAAATGTATACATATACAATAAAATATAAATACATTTATTACTAATCACAAGCATATATGTAGATACATATATGTATACACATGTGTGTATTTATTATTTAAGAAAACAAAAATACAGGATGTACATACATATATGTAGTAGGTATATAGTAAATGTATTCGTTAAAACTTATTGGTTTGAATCTTTTTCATTTTTTTAATTTAAAGTATTTAAACTAATGAGACTGTATATACATGCATAAGATTTATATTTCGAAAATATATATAACTTTGCAAGGACGAGAATATATGCAAAATATCCATATAGTATGTATGTATAATTTAATAAAAATTATTCATTAAATTATATAAAATTTAATTGAGGTTAACATCTTGTATTTTTACTTTAAACTGATATGCAACCACGGACATATATGTATGTACATATGTACATACATAAACATATATGAATTTATGCATATATAATACAAATATAACCTATTAACTATATAATATATAAATATATTGGTGTGCAATATTCATGAATATAAGCGAAATAAAATTGCTCATATAGATTTACTTCCATACACGTAATATATGAAACACATATGTACATAATATAATATATAAGTATGTAAATACCAAATTTTATTATGGTGCAGTGGTCTGAATAATTGTACAATTTAATTTCCATTTATGTTTCGTATATATGGATGTACATATACAATGTATGTACACATGCAATACATATATGTAGGTACTCATTTACAGTATATACATGTACAGATTTTAATATATGTATGTATTATTACATTTTTTTTCTTTAAATTTCGTATTCACTAATAAAATTAAATACTGTGAAATCAAAATCATTTTTACTGTTGAACAAAATTTTTCTGTATTGGTATATACATATTATAAAAAATAGTAATATATTTTCACACTTACATTATACATACATATGCATGTATGACGTTATACAGTCCTGATACTGAATTATAAATTTTAAATTCTAACTCATAGAAATAACATACATATGATATTTAAACATAACGATTTTATTAAATTTTACATTATTTTTCTAGTTTAATAAATCTAACTATTAAATAATTGACAATTTATAATTTCTTGTGATGTGATATTATATCATATTGACTGTATACAATAGACTATATAAATTAACAAATAAATTACATATCACGTGTACAGTTTAAATATATTAAACTTATTAAAATCTATTAATTTATTCTTAGACATCCTGTATAAATGTATCATGTCAAATACAATATATGTATCTACATAATATTACACATCACATAATAAAATATTTGTGCACTTATTTTCATTACACCAAATTTTAATTTTAATTACATGTAAATTTATTTAAACCACAAAAAACGATACAAATGCAAACTAATAAAAATTCACTATACAGCACATAAATACGTATATGTATATATAATAACTAATGTATAGATTATAGTTGTATAAACATATATAGTTATATATGTACATACATATATAAATTGTATATATGTATGTATATTCATACACGTACAATTTTATTAGATACAGTAGGAAATGTTGAAAATTCGTTAAAATATTTAAATTTATTTTATTTCAACAAATTCGCAAGCTGTGCATACATTAGATGTTCGTAAATATCCATAAACATCAAATGTCCTTATTACTATTTTTTTATAATTTATGCACAATATACATTCATATCTATTTATATGTATACGTTTACATAAATACGTGAATAAATCAATGTAATTATGTTTTACATAGAAGTGTGAATTAAAAGAGTTTTATTAAAAATATTGCATACATATATGTATGTATGAAAGGTATATATATGTATGCACATGTAAATTTTATTCTGGTAAATGCTTATATCATTCGTGTGCATTGCACAAATATAAATGAAAACTTCTCACTTATTACAACACAAAATTTCTGCAACTAATTAATGTGTCTATATAAAATTAGGATAACGATAAAGCTTCATTTTTTATGTTTACATTGTACATACGTATATGTATACACAATGTACATACATATTATATAAATATATTATTTTAAACACATTCATATATTATGCCTAATCATTACTAGCTGCTCTTGAAGCCACAGGTACATACATTATTAACCCACAGGATGATTTACCATACAATAACCTAGGCCATGTGAAATGTGAATATGAATAGATTGTAATAAATCCGGAAGATATGGGAGATTCATACGCAGGGTAAATCTAAATTATTCGAATTATATTACAAATGTTCTATATATCGTATCAAAATTTTTTAAAGTCTAAAGTTTAATTACCCTGTACAAAATTTTCGGAAAAAACAAAACGTTATTCATATACATATGTATATATTTATGTTTAATATCAACACTTACGTATGTAAATACGCAGACTCATATATAAAAAATATATCCTGAAAACAAAATAAAAACTATTAACTACACGAAAATGAAAATAGGAAAATTGCCAAAAAAGAACATAAAAATTGAATAACACTAGGAAATACCTTCTATTTAAAATACATGTTATAGTACATATGTATACACACACATATGTACATATACGTATATGTATGAATATTTCAAGTTATATGCCTGTAAAAATATATACTTTTTACAGAATTCATTCATATTAAGTTCTGAATACGTACGTATATATGTACATATGTATGTATATCTATTGTGTAAAAACATACAGTAAGCCATCATTACATTGCATTATGATGGGTTTAACTGCACTTTTCCACTTGACAACGAAATATCAGCCCTGAAAAGAATTTTAAAAAAGGAATTCTTAACCCCTGATAGAAGTTGAAAATAAAAACATACATATATACGTATATTACAGCAAATATTCATATGTATGTACGCTTATATATATATATAGTATACAAGGATACAAAATTGTAGTAATAATCTTTTATCTTACATGCCTACATTTTATAAAAACTATGATGATGATTATGATAAAAAGAAATATCTTTTGTTTTGTTTCTTCGCTATCGTCTTTTTTAATCTTTTCTCTTTTCATTTATTTATTTGTTTGTTTCTATATATACGTTTTTCCGTCTATTAAACCTGTGGTATTTATAAGAGATGTACATAGAAGTAAAATTGTATATGCTCATGGTTTAACGAGTCAAGTAATTAGCATACCTTGATGAAAATGAATAAAAAAAAAAAGAAAAATGAACAAAAATATATATTTTTTTAATGTATGGCACATTAATTGTGTATATGTGAACACATACACATGAAAATACATACTATTCTGTTTAGTTTTTACTGTACATTTATATGATTATATCAAGCAATCATCAAGTTTTTAATTTTTGTTTTTTCTTTTTTGCAATACATTATTACGTATACATAATAGTATGGGTGCGTATGTATGTATTAGCATATAAAAATTTCTCGTAATTTATGTATGTATGTACATGTGTAATCATAATATAAATGCATGCATTTATTTTTACATTCACACAAATAATACATACACATACATATGTATGTACATCCTTGCTAATGTGCATATTATTATAATTATAAAGTACATTTACTCCATTGGCATATTAAAAAAAAAGTAGGTTTCCTTTATAATATGTTTTTTTTCTTTCTTATTTGCACTTCTTTTATTTTTTTTTTTCAATTGTAATACACGTATGACGTACATACATACATTCATATAGACATATACATATGTAAATACATACAATATATAGTAATTTTATACTTCTGTGTAAATCTATACATGTTTAAAAAATGTTCAGTTTAAGAATTTTTACTTATGTATATAACATATACATACCTATACATACACTTAAGCATATAACTATTTTTACAAATTAATTAACTAAAATATATATGCCATCTTTGATAGTAATACATATAAATATACATACAAACAGTGTGTGTAAATTTATTTTTAAAGACTACAAAATTTTTGTTAATACAACTTATGCTATTTAATAAAATATATACATATGTATGTATGTATATGCTTATTTTACTTATATATGTACAAATAATATATGTGTATATGTACTGTACTTACATCACTTATTTGTTTTCTTCGCATAATATACATATGTATATATGAACACATTTTCTTGTATTTTATGAAACTTACTTTTTAATTTTATACTCTATGAACAAATACATATATGCGATTATGTGCAGTATATATAGAGAAACTTATAAAAGTTTTTGTTAATCATTTTGTAAATATTAAATGTACTCTAATATGTGGCACTATGATATTATGTTTTATGTATGCAAATATGTATATATGTATGAAAATTGCGTGTAATGACATATACATATGTATATTTGTATCATGATGTCTATAAATGTCTATCATCATTTTATTTTTCATATAAAGTAATTTTCATATACACATTATATATTCACATACATATGTATATGTCATATATGTATGTATATTTTTTTAAATAGTTATATATGTAAGCAATACTTTCACAGATAAACTTACATATGTATATGTATACAACAATTATATTACGTCCAGTATTGCATGTTTAAACTGAAAAAGGAAAAAATTTTCCATTTACATTTTCCTTTTCCTCTTCAACATAATTGTTGTTTTTCTTTTTATTTTCTTATTCAGTATTTTCCTTTTTATGTGCACAGAAAAAAAGAAAAATACAATTAAAAAAGAAAATTTTTAAAAGAACTAAAATAAAAATCTACATTTAATTATGGTACAAATTTGACACAAAAAAAAACATTTTCTTTATATATGTATTTAAATTAATTAGAGTAATGTGATGTTAAAATATGTATATACCTATATAATGCATTACATATTGTACATATGTAAAGGTATGTATGTACATTTATGCTTGCATAGTATATACACAATAATGATTTGTGTAAATGTATTGAAGAAAAAAAAATTTAGTTTATCTTCTTGTATTATAACTTGTTACCGTCATATCATATCAACATCATTACATAAATAAGAATTACATAATCAATTTGACATATATACATATGTATATACATATTAATATATCTACACGTTTATAAATCATATATATACACGTATATTCATATATATGTATGAATGTATGTGTACATATGTACGTATATATGTACATAGAGTTACGGTACATATAATCAAATTATTCTGTTTTGTTTTTCCTATCTCCTTTTCTTTTAATTAATTAAATTTAAGTACAAAAAAGATTTTGATATGAAATTCATTTTATATTCTTTTTTTTTTTTTTAATTTTTATAAACTGCTATTAATATAAAAATGAAGAGAAAGTATTTTTTTTTTTTTTTTTAATTACAAAGTGCATAAAAAAATGAAGTAAAAACTAGATTTTTTTTTTGAAAAACAAAAAAAAATCATAAAAATAAAATTAAATTAATTTAGTAATTAAATTAAAATGTACAGTGTATGTGAATGCATCTCATGTGTACATGCATTTTTATATCATATTATAAAATAATAAAACAAATATAAAAAATTAATAATAAGTATTTATGAAATAATATTATACAGATTGAAAAATATGAAAAGAAAATTTATTATACTTATTATTTATGCATTTTACAAAATATCTAATTTTAATATGTACAACTTAAGTATATATAAATAAAATATTTTTAACTATATAAAATATTTAAATGAATTCCAAATCTTAAATATTGTAAATATTTTATAATTAATTTTAATTAAATTTTAATATGTGTATGTAATATTATAATGTACATATATTTTATGTATAAACATACACGATGATACATTAGTTACACTAAAAATCTTGTAATTACCAAAAAGCTGTTATTATCCTTATTAGAGGTAAACAACAGCTAAATAACATTTTGGATTTATATACGAATTATGTATGTACATAAATATGTATATATGTTAGTACAAACACGAGAAATATATGTATGTACTGTACATTTACTTGTTAACCACATAATATGTTAGAACTGCAAATCATTACGAACATATGTATGTATCTATACATTGTTTATTCATATAATATTTTGCAATGTTATGTATATATCAAATTTTATATTGAAATATAATAAAATGTTTCTAATACATTAGAAATTTCATTAATTTACTCTAATAAAACATATTGAAAAATTTATGACTTTGAACGAAAAAACTATGGCAACATACACATAGTTATGTATATATATGTATTTGCCATAGTGTGTATACTTTTCATATATACCTAATGTGTACATGATATAAATACTTAAATATATATGCGTATAAAATAAATAAAATGAAATTCTTACTTGTTATCATAAAAATAGATAATATATTTAATTATAAAAATTTAATTGTTCAAATATGACTTCTGAGACTAATTCAGATTTATTTTTATACATACATGATTTATTTATATGTATGTACATATGTATATTCTGGTATCTATATATGTACATTTTATTCGAAGCATTTATATATATACATATATGTATATGTAAGTAAATGCAATATGCATTTAAAAACCTCATAATAATAATAATAATATTTTTTTTATTGTTATTGTTATAACATTTTATTATCATTTTGTAAAATATACACATGTAATGTTCACATAAAAATTACATACTTATGTGACATATTGAAACGCATTCACTCGTAAATATTTTATTTTGAAGATAAATATTAATTACAATTAAATTTACAAATTAATCTATGTACATACATATGTATATATGTATATATTTATACACATTTTATAAATTCAAATATACTCGTATACAATATAAATAAAATGTATCATACATACTATATGTACATGCACATACATATGTTTGTATATGTAAGTGATTAATTCCTCTGTTACAATACTCATTTATTTATTACATCATAAGCTTACACAATAAACAAAATAATTAAAAAGAAATTATATAAATAATAAAATATTAATATTGTTTACTTTTTACAAGCGCAGTGATTGCCTTTTTACTAAGTTTACAATTTCTCAATAAATTTTTGAATACAAATGTGTACATATGGATACATACAATATACAATACGTGTGTCAATATGTATCATTTTGTTAAATGAATATAAATAATAAAAAATCATTAAAGTAATATACTTTAACTTTTTTTTATTTTTTATTTCAATTGAATATAGTGTATACATATACACATACTCGTACATACATTCGTACATATGTATATGTTTGTAGTGCAAGATTTTGTTTTTCATATCTACAAAAATTGTATTAAGTGGAATTATTATATTTACATGTACTTTTATTAATATGCACTCATGAATGCATATTATGTACAAGATGTAATAACATTTTACATGTTTCAATGTATGCATATATGTACATACATCAATGTATGTACATTGACTCGTATCTCGTATATATACTTACATAGTGTACATAATACGCACATAACGTACGTTTAACTTTAAACAATATCATAAATCATATTAATACATATTATTAAGTTAATCACACGCAAGCTTAATATACATATATATGCATGTAATGTCATTACTGCATGTGACATAAAAAGATCCTACATAATTTTAAAGTTTATTAAAGGATATACGTGTTTAATATGATATTCTACTTAATAATAATTGTGTGCTACATATATGTATGTACTATTATGCATTTTTGTTATACTAGTTAATATACATATGTATGTACATATTCATACAAATTTGTATATGTTCGGTATAGGTTATACATATTATTGAATAAGAGTACAGGTGAGAGTACAATATATGAACATTTATAATAATTTATTAATAATTTTAAAAACTAATTACGCATGTACGTATATTAATTATTATTATTTTTAATATTTAAGTACTTAAGATACTTTACTGTAACTTAATTATTTATGTATGTCCATTTATATGTACTGTAAATGTAGACATGATATAACGTAATATGTATGCATGTACATATATGATAATAAAAAGGATTTAAAAAAAAAATTATAATATAATTTGATAAGTACATAAATGATTAAATATTCATAGAGATACATAAATATGTCATTAACATACATATGTATGTATATTAAAATGCTCCCACACAACTTAAAATATATTCCAAACTTCATATATCTCACACAAAGAATAAATTACACATAAAAATATATTATTTATAATATGAAAGGATTTTTTAATTTTTAATTTATACAATTTATAAATTTACAAACAAATTTATAAATTTTATTCCTTTTTTTATGAAAAAAAAAAAAAAAAAAACTATATCAGAATTTTAAAAATGGGAGTAAAAATAAAAAAATCAATTAAATAACATAAAATCTAGATCTCTTAAAATATTTTTATGTACAGCACAAATATGTTGTATATAATAAAATAAACAAAAGTAATAAATAAATAAACAAATTCAAATTCATTCAATCATATTTATTTATTTTATTTTATTTTTTAAAACAATCAATTAAAATTATACAAAAATTAATTCAATTTTTAAAACAATCCATTTATATAAATAAAAATTGATACAATAAAAATTTTATACTTAAATTTAATTTTTTCAATCTTCAATATATACCTAGTTATTACAATTACAATTGAACTCAATTTGAAAATTATACATTCTGAATAAATTAATGAAATACATACGTTGTCTATACGTACATGTGTAAATAAAAATTAATGTTACTATATATGTATGTATATATGTATATTTATGTATATTTTACACACATACGTATATACATATGTATACCTATATACAGAGTATCCCATAATACAATAACACAAAGCATATTTGCAATATAAAAAAGGTTTTGATTTGTAACACTTACTCTGAGACACCTTCTACATATACATATGTATATGTACATATGTACATACATTTAAGCATAATACATTTTCCAAGGATTCAATTAATTGACACACATTACGTTAATTTAATTCATTATTTATATTTTAATTCTATGTATGAATGTATGTACGTGCAAACTGATATTTATGTACCATACGTATACCTACATATACCTATCCATAATCAATTATTCTGAATTCATTACTACGTATATAAAAAATAATAATTGTAATTGTTGAACTTCAATTGAAAATAAAAGAAACAATGAGCAAAAACAAAAAAAAAATTGCAAAATTTTTATTATTTTATAATTTTTTGGTTTTTATTTTTCTTCAAAAAATGAAAAAAAAAAAAACTTAATTTAACATATCGCAATTCGCAATATACCTATACAATCTTGTGCATTGCATGTTTTTTTCTTTTTAAATATTTTTGTTTTATTATTTTCAAATTTTTTTCCTATTTAGTTTTTGTCTAAAATTAATATTATCCTGAATTAAAAAACAAAACAAAGGACAAACAATTTTTTTTTTCATTGTTTACTTACTACAAAATCTTCAAAATATGTACATATGTATGTATATACAATACGTTGTACAGTAAAATAAAATCTATAATTTCTTTAATATACATTTATATACTAGTATTATATTTGTATATTAAAGCATGTACATACATATATACCGACTACCGAGTATTGCATATTTCATTCATATATATGTACATATATATGTATGTATATGTACATATTTTATATAAAAATTTATAAATCATCACTTTTTCAATTCAGTAGGTATATACATATATATATATATATATATGTATATGTACATATAAAACGTATATAAATACATATATTCATATATACATATACATTTATGTACTAATTTTTGTATTTTATTATATATTTTTTGCAACCCGTAAACATCTAAATTACTTACAGAAACTACACTATTTCAGTTGTACTAAATAAAAATACAATATTATATTTTTATGTAAAAATATAAATTTAACAACATTTTTATATACAATAAAATGTATACATATGTACATATTACGTAGTTAAATGTGCATAATATATATGTACATGTGTGTATATATTACATAAATATATTATATTTTTGCAACATTTATATTTATTTTGCATGCATATACTTATACATACATATGTATGTACATAACTCTATATATATATGAATATTCAATAAGTATACATGCGTGTACATATGTACATTTTATATGTTCATAAAGTATAAATTGAATAATACATGTATTAAATATTTTTATATATGTACCTATATAAATTATATATATGTACAATATATGATAGATACATTTATGCATGTGTATGTTAGCAAAGAAATTTAAACTAAATATAATATATATCTCTGATGTTACTTATATATGAATAAAATTTCACATAGCTCTTATTTAAATTTCCTGTTAACTGAACTTTGATAAAATGCACATGTTTGTTTAAAACAACCTTTCTTACCAATCGTTTATTTAAGAAGAACCAAGATTACAAAGTTGAAAGTATTACAATATTTGTACCTAATGGAAGAATTAAACTAGTTTAATTCCAATTGGTATAATAAATGGTTATACTATAGTTATAACTTGATCAGTACAATATTACAATATTGCCAGATCCTTACATTTGTAACCTTAATAAGTATATACATATTTATGTACGTTTGGGTGTATGTACATACTTATTTTACGTGTAATAAATATAGCAATTAATCGTTAACAATTTGTATATTTGTAACAAAAATACACGCAGAATTTATTTAAATATACTTATGTATACATATGTATGTACATCAAAGTATAATGTATACTGATGAAACTATATGTTTATACACAGGTACATATGTATATATATAAAATAAATGTTTACAAGCTAAATAATTAAAATTCTAAAAAATTTGTATTATGTATGTATGTATGTATACATATGTAAAATTTAGTTGGATAAATAAATATGTACTTAAAAGTTCTAAATAATGAATAAGTAATGCAAGCAAAAATGAGAGGTAAACTTGGAAAATAAGGACAAGGATTTTGTTTGTGACTAGTGACTAAATACGTATATATGCATATGTGCAATATACATATGTGTGTATGTTAAATTATATTTCTTTTATTTCTACTTGTTAACCAATTAGGTTAAATAAAATTCTGTTACATAATAATGCATATAACTTATTGCATCCTTCTATACATACGTACATGTATGTGCTCGTATAAAAATAACAGCCACAGAGAAAGCAAAAATCAAAACGAAAACAGTGCAAAATAAAAATTTGTGCAGAATGTACATGTGCATAATTGTATGTGCATGTACGTACGTATGTTCAGAAATATTAAGAAAATATCTATCATCAGTTTACATTAATACGAATGTATTTAATTGGAAATTGTACAATTGTATCTGATTTGATCCTGATAAAGGTTTGTATTCACGTACGTGTCTGTTCAACTGAATGAAAATTGTATTAAAATACATACCTACATATTTAAGTATAATTTTTTCATTGCAAGATATTTGTTCCATGTTGATATTATACATATACATACATAGATACAATTATTAACGACCGGCGTATGGGTGTGCCTACACATACACATCTAATGAATTTTTTATGCATGCCATAATGTCATAATTATGGGTATATGTACATACATACATACGTATATTTTATAGTATGTAGGTATATACTCTTAAAGTACAAAATACATACAATGTATATACATATTTAATGTACTTACATATTTACATATCTATGTACATATAATTTAATAAGTTGAAGAAATTCACTTACACACCTAAGTATACATATAATATATACATATACACGTACATATACACATACATATGTATGTATGTATAATAAAAATAAGAATAAATAAATCAGGTTTAAAAATAAATTTTATGGAAAATTTATTTTATTAGTAAAATTTCCCTTTACAATATAAACTTGAAGATAAATGGCAAAACTTTATCCTTTACTTGCATTATAAATAAATATGTATGATACTTCCTTCATGTATGTATTGTACATAATGCAATAATGCATAATGTTATTTGTAATATAAAAATTGAATTAAATTTATTAATTTACTTTTAATGTATCTAATAAATAAAATTCAACACATTAATTGATAACATTATTATGTCATTATATTATTGTCAAAAATTTTAATTAATATAGGTACATATTTCCTACGTGCATACATTATGTATGTACATGTAAAGTGAATTTTATACTATGTAATACGTATATGTACATATACATTTAAAATTTTAAATAGAAGCAAATAGAAGATATTAATTAAGGCTATTCTGACCATAGTTAGAGGATTTAGCTAACTTGACATTCTACAAACTTCCATATAAAATGTTAACAGCTTTTTGTATGAAAAATTTTGTATGAAAATTAGCAGAATATTAAATGACACGAAATCAGCTAAATACGCCCAGAATATCTAATTTTTTCTGCTGGTTTTTTTTTATGTAAAAGTTTTTATATTACATACTTTATGTTATTTGTTAAGTTTTTTATTATTTTCAATTAATTAAAAATAAAATTTCAAATTGTTCGTATTCATATTATAATTTTGTTTATTTATTTAATAATAAATTGTGAAAATTTCTTTTTTAATACATTCCCATGTTTTAAATTCTGTTATCTTAATTATTTAAATAAAAAGAAGAAGAAAATAAATACATAGGTATGTATCTCATACTTACATACATATGTACATACTAAATATTAGTTACATACATATGTATATTATTATAAATATTAGTTACAATATGTATTTACGTAATAATTTGTTTTTTTTTTTTTTTTTTTTGAATATTTGCTTAATTACAATTAAACACCAAATAACTGTTTAAATTGGCAAATTAAATATAAATTAAAAAATAAAAATATGCAAAAATAAGTTCAGTGGTTGTGCTTTATATCAGCTCTATACTCTTTAGAAGAATAAAAGAATATAATAAAAACCAATAACTGAATATAACAATTAATTTTTACTTTTTTTAAATGTAAAAAAATATATCTGATATAATATAAATGTTTATGATAATTGTCTTTAACAAATTATTAATCACAAATCACAATTATACGTAAAACACACAAAACTGTGATAAAAATTTGTATGGTACATATTTAATTGTGGATGACCATATTCTATTATTGTATGTATAATATACTTAAATATTATATACAATATAAATTAAATTTTCACAAAAAAAAAGTTTCTTTCAGATTAAAATTTTATTAGCCTGAGATGTGAGCATTTATACATGTACATACTTAATATATGTACATATTTTTCATTTATACAATATGAACTAATTGCTCACCGAATAGCAATCAGTTCAATAATAATAATTATAATAATTATTTTAATGCATATATATTGTATGTACATATTTACGTATACATATATGCATAACATTATGTTAGTTAGGTACCTAACTTTATATTATTATAAGGATGTAATATTTTAAATATATACAATCATAATATATGTACATACATATGTACATATACATATATGTATGTTCTACAAATGTATAAGTACAAAATGTACATACATCAATATTGATAATAAATTATGTGCAGTACCGTAGAATCATTTCGTATTATTATATGTTCATATATTAAATGTAGAAATGCGAGTATATACATATGTATGTACATACATCATTTATAGTACAATTTCAAAAGAAAACTTTTAGAAAACTTCAGTTGTAAGTTTTTCATAATTACTTTTAATTAGCATAATTAGGTAATATTTTGTTAAAAGGATTTATTCACCAATTTTTTAATAATTTCACATTAACATTATGAATAAAAGTTACTTAAATAAATTATGAATAAAAAAAAACAACGACGGAAGAACACAATAAGAAATAAATGCACATTCGTACATAATGTGTATACAATTACTTAAATTAAATGATATAATTGCTTAAAAAAAGAAAAAAGAAGAAAGAAAAATTCAATAATGCTAATTAATATTGATAATATGACCTCCGATTTTTTGTACTAGCTTAATGTTTATCAATTACAGTATGCAGAAACAAATTAACATAGTAAATATTAACGTATACTTACGTTGTTTGTTCTTGAACATTTTAAAATGTATCTTTGTTTTTCACCAGAAAAAATAAAAAATCGTTTATTACAAATATTTTTTTTTTTGTTACAAACAAAATTAAAATTTTTTAAAATTAATTAAATAATTATATTCTTTCAATTTAATTTTTATTTTTACATCACAGTTAACGGTCAAGTTGTTCATTTTAGGCTACTGTTTTCTATGTTAACTATTTTCAAATTATCAATCTGGGTTTAATTTTAAGTCTTTGAATAAATGGACCATTTAACTCATTGTTTTTTTTTTTTTTTCTTTTTTTTTAGTGTTCAGTTGAACTTGTCACTCACCATAGTCTATAATTCTGTTTTTCCTCTTTTTTTTATTTCTCTACGAAGCACGTCATCGGTCATGGCCTCTAAATAATCTTTCCAATGGATTCTATTATGCTCTAAGTATTTCTTAGTCTTTCTTAGACTTGTTTTGTTATGGCCTTGTGTTGCTCTTGTGAAATACGACCTTAATTAAAAATTACTGTACAGAATTTATTATACGTACTATCAGAGATCCTATATTAAAGAGATAACTCATTTTTGAATTTCACGCTAAAATTTTAAAAAACCAGTGCGAAAGATCAGAATGAAGTTGAAGCTGGGTAAAGTTCAGCATTTACCAGCTTCAAAGTTCTATCCATATGATCTTTCTGTTAAGAGACAAGACTTTATATTACAGCCATATGATAAGTCACGATTTTACATACGTTTGATTGTGTGTATATTTAAATATATGACTTCAATTAGTTACGCATGAATGATCACTGGGTCTTTCGTTTTGTGCAATACATTTTGTTTGTGTATTCCTAGAATTATGATCGGATCTACATTTTTTTTTAAATTAAAATTTGCAGGCATATATTTTGTTTGTGTAATTTCATTACACACAATTTTTCTAATTCTGGACTATTTAATTGTTCATGATCATGAATATATTTTGTTTGTGTATTCTTTAGTTTGAATACAAAATTTTAAAAGTCAAAAATTGAATATTGAGTTTATGAAATTTTGTATTGCATAATTATAATTCGCATGGCGTATATTTTGTTTGTGTAATTTCATGACGAAAAAATTTTCTGATTCTAGTTTTTGATCATGAAAATGAATAATTTTTGATTTTTGTTTTGTAAAAGGAATGTACGTACATATGTATATACATTTGTACGTACATATGCTCATGTACATACATACATGTATAGATACATACATATAATTAATGCATACAAATATATGGATATATAAAATAACATTTTATTATGTATCAAAAAAATAAAATAATATTTTATTATAGTACTATAATTGATACAATGATGATTGGATATATAAAATGTTATATTATATATCCATATATTGATCTTAATACTTAATGTATAAACGTATGTACATACAAATGTATATACATACATTTGTGTGCAATAATTATATGTATGTATCTATATATGCATGTATGTACATGAGCATATGTACGTACAAATGTATATACATATGTACGTACATTCCTTTTACAAAACAAAAATCAAAAATTATTCATTTTCATGATCAAAAACTAGAATCAGAAAATTTTTTAAATTACACAAACAAAATATACGCCATGCGAATTATAATTATGCAGTACAAAATTTCATAAACTCAATATTCAATTTTTGACTTTTAAAATTTTGTATTCAAACTAAAGAATACACAAACAAAATATATTCATGATCATGAACAATTAAATAGTCCAGAATTAGAAAAATTGTGTGTAATGAAATTACACAAACAAAATATATGCCTGCAAATTTTAATAAAAAAAAAAAAATTTAGATCCGATCATAATTCTAGGAATACACAAACAAAATGTATTGCACAAAACGAAAGACCCAGTGATCATTCATGCGTAACTAATTGAAGTCATATATTTAAATATACACACAATCAAACGTATGTAAAATCGTGACTTATCATATGGCTGTAATATAAAGTCTTGTCTCTTAATAGAAAGATCATATGGATAGAACTTTGAAGCTGGTAAATGCTGAACTTTACCCAGCTTCAACTTCATTCTGATCTTTCGCACTGGTTTTTTAAAATTTTAGCGTGAAAGTCAAAATTGATTCTTCTTTTTAGATTAAACTTCTTTGGTACTATGTACTCATTACTTAATGACTAATGTACATGACAACATTTTTTTAGTACATACTTAATTTGCCACTCCTTTAAACTTTAAACATTTAACTTGAAAATTTTCATGCCTTTGAAATAGGTACATACCTTTTCGACATGTATAGTATGTTCGAAAACGTTAAGAAACGATGGTAAATAGTAATAACGCAAATAAATATATAATAATAATAATATTTAATGAAATAAAATATATATATACATCATATACATAACATACAAATTTTATAAAATATATGACACATTTTATTTATTTTTTTTGTTCGATCGTCATATTAATTACTATACATCCACTATTAATATCAATGATAAATTTAAAAAAATATTAATAATTCAAATATTATTTATTGGTTATATAAAATCAGACAATTTATAACAAATAAAAAAATTTGTTTTATTATTAAAATTTCACAGCATTTATTTTCTTTCATCTTTTTTTTTTCTTTAATAGATTTATAGGTACATATTAGATAAATTTATTGTACAAACTTTGCCATCTGTATTTTCATTTTTCATACATTTTTACTCAATTAAAGAAAATAATAATAATAATAATGTATTATTATCAAAAACATAATTATGTACATTGAAAAATGAATATTAATCAGATATATTCTAACTGAAAATAATGCAGTAGGTATACTAAACTAAAAACAAAAATAGAAAAGAAAAAACACAAAAAAATAATTAAAATAAAACAATAGAATTTAGGAACTTTTTTAAAATTACCATTTAAATAAAGCCCTTTTACCATCATTTACATTGTTATAAAAATTTGTTAACTAATTTTATATAATCAATGAATAATATTCAAATATTTTTCTACATATAAATATATACATTCAATTTTAAAATATATACAAACATTTTTAAATACAATTATGTGATTTAATTTTCTTCTTTTTTTTATTCATCATATTTTATACAATTTTCTACAAGCTCTCTTAAATTAGGATTTTCCATAGCAGCAGCAATTCTTTCCTTATCATTTATTTGTTTATTAACTGCATTAAAAATAGTTTTAAAAAAATAATAAATTATATATCAATTACTATATAAATTAAATATCAATTCAATTTATTCTTACTTTCATCTTCTGTTGTATGTGCACCTTTTTTTATATAAATATCTAATTTAATTATATGTGATAGACTTCTTTCAATTTTAACACGTATACATAAACCAATTAATGTCGCTAATGAACAATGTGGAACAGTTGGATTAAATTCTACTCTTACCTTAAAAATACAATTAATTAAAATACATACAACATAATATTATTATTATTTTCTTAAAAAAAAAAAAAAAAAAAAAATTGATATAAAAAAAAAAGAATTTACCACATAGACATTTGAACTAGTTGGATTTTGAACAAATATACCATCTTCATAAACTACATTAAGATCTTCTAATGTACACGGTTTTTCAGGATCACGTATTGTACGTAATGCGTCTAAAACATGATAATTCAAAATTTAAAAAATATTTTCGGAAACATGAAAAATTTATATACAAAATAATTTACCATAAATTGTTTCTTTTAATTCTGATGTATTATTATATCCTAACTCTTTAAGAAGAGCATCTTCACCGATTGGAATTTTTTCACTTATTTTTGTTTGATTCTCTGAAAATGAGGATGACGAGGATGATAATGTCGATGATTTTAATGATTGCATGACATTATCTATTGATTTCCTTGTAAAAAATGGTAACATTATTAGATTTATTATGTAATATGAATTTTTATTTGACTCGATAAAAAATTTCGAATATTTTTAATATTAAATAAATATAATAAACATTTATAAACCAATATATTCTATTTCATTTACTATTACTTGTTTTGTTTTTATTTTCTTTATTTTATTATTCAATTTGACACTGACAAGGACAAGCGCTGTACCTATGCACAAAAGAAACATAAACAAACACAGATTTTTAAAAAAAAAATCAAAACTAAAAAATCATCTAAAATATCGATTTTTAACATGAAATTGATGTTTTTAGTGCTCGAAATTGATTCTTTTTGTATAGTAAATTGATTCGTTTTGTATAAATTTTTTTTACCCCGTAGTGTCTCAGACGATAAATATACTTATATTATACAATAAAATATGACATTGTGTAAATCAATCGAAATAATATGTTTTTTAAATTACCTCGTTATAATAAAAATTAAAACTAATATCCTTTCTTATCCCATCAACATTGTACATAATTATCAAAGATAAATATCGAATAACACGACACGAGCACGAATCGAACAAGTATCAAGTATCAATAAAATAATACATGCGTATATTGTAATTGTACACAATATGGTGTGGTGTACACACGAAATGAAAAATGTTCTTTATATTTGATAAAATTTGCATTACAAGAAATAACGGCTGAAGTTCCTTTTAGGATAGGACCAACCACCGATTTCCATGAAAATTGGTACATACACTATAATCGATGAGTCTAGTTGAAAGGTGCTAGTCTCGTGGCGCGAATCGGGCTTATTTCGCTACTAGAAGGCATTTAAAAAATTGTGGGTTTGTTTTATAAAATACGTTTTAGCTTGCGAACTGTTAGTTTAATGTTACTGCTTTTGCCCTTTTGTCCTTTCGAATGAGGTATTGATCAAAGCTGTACGTTTAATGGTACGTGAAAGTTTTGTACTAATTCAGGGAAAAGTTGTGGCGTATCAAGGTCTTTAAACTATGAAAATTTCATGAAAATTGGACAATAACATCGTGAGTTATTCGATGGTTTCTGTAAATTTTTGAAATTTTCTTTCAATTTTTTGACCTTGAAATGACCTATTTCGCTCGTAGAGACCATATTATTTAAATTGCACTCGTTGAGTAGAACGAGTGTGAAAAGTTTCAAAAAAATCGGCGGTGGGTGCTAAAAGGAACTCTTACCGAAATAACATTTAAGAATAATAGAAAAAATAATTTTGTATTCCTGTTTAATTTAAAAAAAATAATAATGCAAGCTTTTTCAATTTTTACAAAAATACTTTATTTCTATTACTAAATGTGTACATTCACCTAACAAACGAACAAAACATACAGTGCTGGACAGAAGTGTAGGTACAGTTGTAGTTTTGAAAGAAAAATCACAATATCTCGAGAATTAAAAAAGATTTTAGTTCAAATTAAAAGCATTTTGTTTCATCTGAAGATACTTAATTATCGTATGTTGAAACGGATTTTCTATTGTTTTTACAAATTACTAAAACAATTAAAAATTGTCAAATAGGTACTTTTTGGGTTGGACAAAAGTAAAGACACACATACATTTTTATATAAAAATCTATGATAAAAAAGATTTTTTACCAATGTTTATTATCTAGTTAGGTATCCTTTTTATCCTATTACTTCTTTTAGTCGGTTTTGAATTTACTGGATCAACTTATGAGCCATATCTTGGCCTATTCTTTCCAATTCTTCCAATAGTGCAATTTTGAATCCTCTTTTAGTTGACGTATCCTGTTAGGCTATATCAATCATGAGCAGCAATTGCAGGAACAACAGGACGAAGTCGATATACAATTTGGACCATAATCTATAGGTTAAAAAGAAGAAATTATGTTGAAAATAGTGGTAAAAATGATCATTAAAAACTTTAAACGTTAAGAAAGGATAAAGCAATATTGCAGGGGGTTAACAAGAACCCGAAAAAGCGACGTCAGGACTAACTTCTATTGCTGATAAGAAGTATGGAAAAAAATTAAGTTCAAAAACCATACGTAGATGCCTTTACAGACATGGGCATAAGGCCATAACTACTAGAAGAAAACTATACATTATCAAAGTAAATCGAAAAAAATGATTGGACTTTGATAAAATGTATATGAATAAGGATTCAAAGGTTTGGATCAGCTTCAAAATATTACATTTACTCTCGTCAGATAATATAACGCCGATCCAAACATTTGAATATTTATTACATTAAATCTTTAATGTAAAAGCTGATATACAGCGATGTGTAAAGTGGTACTACTTTTTTTCTGAAACAAGGATAATAGGCTACCCAAAATAGATGGGTCAGAAAGTTTTAAAGTGAACAAACGTTTACAAACATCATGTCATTATTGACAAATTACCCATAATAAAAACGCCCCTGGTATTACTTTACGTAGTTTACATAAAGCCTTAACTACATACAATTAGCGAATAAAGTATAGAAATAGAGTTATATTTACATTACGTCAGCTCCTAAATTTTCTAATTTTATTTCATTTGTACATCATCAATTCATCCTCTGATTATAATATGACATTTTTTCGCTCTACCTATGTATGTTAGTTTATTAATTAACATATCTATTAAACAATATTTTTAAATAATTACAAATTTCGAAACACATAACATATTATGTTTAAATAATATGAACAAATTAAAATTAATAATTACGAATATCTACATAATATATTATTCTTTGATATACAGCTTCTATTTTTTAAATTTATTCTTAACTTAATTTTAATTTTTTTTTCCTAATGCTAGATTTTATTTTTTAAATTCACTTCAAATTTTACAGTCTTAAATCTTCAGTACAGGAAATTAAAAAAGAAACAAAAAATTAGACAAAATAAAATACATATACATATTAAAAATAATTTAACAAACTAATTTTTTCTGCTTAAATTTCAATTTTTTTAATTTCACAATTGGATCAATTACATGCAAATTTTCACATTTTAACTGATTTTTATAAAAAAGTTTTGACATTTTTGTACTTGATGAATTTGTATTAGTTACAATTTTATTTTTACCATTACATAATGACCGTTTTAATTTATTCAATTTTACATAACATTTTTTAATATTACTATTTTTTTTAGTAAATATATCCATTGGAAATCTAACTGTATCATCAAAGCATAAACATGTTGTTGCTCTTTGTCCATGCTTTATCCAACGTTTTGTTGCAAAATTTGTTGATTCAGCAACATTAAAACCATTATTAAAGCCAGCATGATATGCACTTGGAAATGTAACAATAAATTCACCTTGTTTTTGTATAATCTTTTCAACTGGTATATTATGAATACGTAAAAATGATGGATTAATTAATGTTGTTTTATGACGTAAATATGCATTACATGATTTATAAAGATCATTAAATAATTCATTTGAGATTTTTTCAAATTTATTACTATATTTTGGTGGTATTACATACCATGTTTTTGGTGCACCATAATGTAAATAATTAATTGAATATAAATTCATATCTTCAGTATGCCATCCAAATACTGTTTTCCACATACCAAAATATAAATATGTTGTATTAACACCGTTTATTTTAATTCCATATTCTTTAATTATATTATCAAGTATTGTTTGTAATTTATTTGTATTTAAAATATTAACAAAATTATCAATTAATGTACCATCAACATCGGCTGCATATATAACTGGCATAAATCTAATTGATTTCCAAAATTTACGTTCTAAGTCATCATAATCCTCATAATTTGGTGTTTTGTACATATTTGATTCAGCTAATTCTTTGAATTTTTTCAAAGTAATCGATCTTTGTACAACATTTAATATTTGATATTTACCCTTTTCACCAAATATCTGTTGTTTAATTGGTGTTTTAATATTTATATCAATATTATTAAAATCATAACCACTTTCACGTGGTATCCATCCTTTTGGTGGAATTATTTTTACTGCACCAGCATGATGAGCCCCTTTCGATTCTATATAATTAATATATTTTGTAAAATCTTCTAATTCATTAGATTTTGGATAAAAAGTCATCACTATATTGTCCTTGTTTGATGCCATTACTATACTTATTTAGTATTGTAATATATATTGTACATGTATATGAATGTATTAGAAATATATATATAAGATAACATAATATAGATGTTACACAAGCATATACATATTTATTTATTAATTTATTTACATCAACATAATCTAAAAATAACACTAGAAATTTTCTATTATTGAAAATAATTTTTTTTGTATTTTTAAATGTATTAAAATAATATAATAATTTATAATATAAATATACGATAATATAAAACAAAAAGTACACAAAACACTCTTTTAAATTTTAATCCCATATTTCAATTAAAGTATAAATTTAAAGTTGAATTTGTATTCAAGCAAAATATGTCAATTTTGAAATAATTTTAAATCTATAATCTGACATTTGACTGATCACAAAGGTAAGTATTATAGTAGAAACCAAATAAACAAAGCAGACCGCATGTAACAAAAAAATTGTACGCGCATCAATATTCATGATTCAAGTCAATTCCAAATAGACGATTCAGCCTCATAGAATACTCCCAACTTTAAAATTACACGTTATAATTGGTTATACCAATGTAAAAAAATTTTTTTAAGGTATGCCATTCCAACCCCCATTTTTAACCCATAAAAACCCAATTTTTATTAACATTAAAATCATTAGAAGATAATTTAATAAATTAGAATATCAATATTTAAACAATGCATATGCAACATTCTTTAAATATGTCTTGTATATTAAAACTTCTTTAAAAACAAAAGTTATCTCTATCTAAACCGGAATGACTCGTCCTAATCATTACATCATGATTCTCAATAAAACAGAAATAATTTTCTGGAAACGGAAATTCAAAATTTGAAATTCAGCTGTCAACGCCCATATGTTAGTAATTTGAATGTTGGTATAACTGTGAAAACAAAAGCAAATTATAAATTTTTAAAACTTATGAAGCAGTAACATGAATTATTTATTTGGTTCCATTCCATATAATGTATAAACCCATATATTAGAAATCATTTTGACATTTCAAATGTTACTGTTTTATCTGTTTGGTTTAGCCAATTAAGTAGGCATAAGTTGGTTAGGTAAATTTGACTGTTGAAGGACATAATGTGTTACCATACCATAATAAAATGGACAACTTTAACTAATTCATTTAAATTTGTGATACAGGAAGTAAACAAAAAATGTAAACAAATTCTAATATTTTAAATTAATTTCATAACGGATAACAATATCATTTTTTTCCTCTTCGATGGCGTACAGACAGCTCATTTTTAAGGCTGAGCATTTGAATACTTGGATTGGACATGATTCTGATGTAAAGGAAAAATAAAATTGTTTTCCGAGGCAAAACTACATTATACCATTAATATTAAAATCTCATTATAGTTATCCCATAATCATTAATCACTATTTAAGCCATTTGGTAGATTTTTATTGACCACAGGATAATATACAAAACCAAAATAATGTTGAAATAGATGAAAAGATGAAATAAAGAATTCTTTTTAATTTTATTTTATATAATTTCTTTATTAATTATCACTAGTATGTTTGTTTTTTTTTTTTTTTTGCTTTATTTTAGATTATCTTAGAAGTTATACTTAGTGGACTAGTAGTTCATGTTAAAAGTTAAAAATAAAGATTACATTATTATTAATTTTTTTTTTTTTTTTCAAACAAAAAGCAAAAACAGTACAATATTTATATCTTGTGAATTAAATCTAATTATAAATTGGTTAAAAGTAGATTTTTGTTTTTATTATATGTATATGTACTTTTTTAATGTTTTTTTTAATATTAGTAATTTTTTTTTTTAGTAATAAAAACTTCACAAGATTTGCATACAATATTGCAATACACATACATACATATATGCATAATTATATCATTTGATTAGATCTTATTACATACGTTACACTTAAAATTAAAAGTTAAATTACAAGTTTTACAAAATGATTGAATATTATAATTTATTAGTTTTATTTTGATTATCTTAAAAAAATAATAATAATAATAATTAAGTCACAAAATATTATGTTTATAATAAGTAAAATTATTTAACAAGAGGAAAAAAAATGTATTTTTCTAATACATCATGAGCATTTATTTATTTATTTTTTTTTATGTATGTATAAAAAATTATATAGTTAAACAAAATTATCATGCAGTGACAGTCATTTTACTTTTATATATTGACATTTTTTTTTCAAATTCAAATTTTTATCATATACATAATATATGTATCTATTTTTACATATACTTTATTACATAATAATGTATAAATGTGTATTTTTAATTTCATTTTTTTTTTTTCTTTTAAAATTGTATTTACATAAATATTCGAATTAAAATAACTGCCATTGTTGATAACAATAATAATATATTATAATGAATTTTGATACAATTTGAATTACTGGTAGCTAATTTAATTAATGTTTCTTCTTCCAATACAGTAACTGAATCATTTGGTAATTTCTCAAGATTTTCAATCATTTCCATGGCACTTCTTCGACTATTACGAGGCAATTTTTGGTTAACAATTTTTAATTGTCGTAATTTTTCTTCTAATTCCATTATATCATCTAAAATAAATTGAAAATAATTTTAATTAAAATATTTTGAAATATTTTATATTTCTTTACAATATTATATGTGTATGTATGCATACATATGTACATATATGTATGTATGTACTGACATATATACGTACTTACTTTTATTAACACCACCTGTTTCACTAACTTTTATTAATGCAGCTAATGAAATTTCATATATTTTATTTGGATCAGATGATGATGATTTAATTTCTCGTCTTCTACGACGACCATATCCAATTTGTCCATTACTACAAGATGTACCTTGACATTTATTTAAACATACGTTTACAGTTACACGAAATTGTACATATGTTGATTCAGGAAATTTAAATGCACGAAATTTTGCTGTTAAAAAATCACCATCAACTGTATTGAAATTTTCAAATAAATATGGATCAACTGAGCATCTATATAAAAGTTTTAAATTAAAAAAATAAAATAATAATGATAATAAATGAATATAGAAATAAAAATAAAATTAAAAATATACATATACACATAATTTAAACAAAAAAAAAAAAAATTATTTACATACATACCCATTAAATATGATCGTTTCTTCTTGAGATTTTGTATCTGTTACTTCCATATATGTAACACCAAGTCCATAAACTGGTGCTGATTCTTTATTTAAATAAATTTCCATAGTTAATGGTGTTCCGGGACTAACATTTAATTCGCCAGTAACTAGTTCGCCTCCTTGTCTTACACCAACGCCTAATATTGGTTCTGGTGCATGTTCAGTATAAGATGTCGTAATTTCTAAATCTCTATAAATAGATATTATTTATTTTAATTTATTTATTTGTTTATTTTATTTTATTTATTTATTTTTTTTTTTTTTTGATATTACAATATTTTTTTTATTACATGATATTTTATGAAATAAAATACATACATATGTATAATATAAAATACCAAATAAGAACTTTAGAAATATAAATAAAGATATGTATATGCATATTACATACATATATACATACATACGTACGTATACATATTATCACAAATATTTTGAAATTCTAAATTTATTGTAACTGTAGGTACGTATATGGACATACATATTTATGTCCATACACACATGTACACATAGCGTACATACATGAAGCATTAAATGTAAATACATATGTAACTAAGGAGAATTAGGTATTTTATTTTTTTTTATCTTTTATTAATTAAAAAAGAAAAAGAAATGTGTATGTATAAAAATTAAAATATCATTTACTTACTCTGGTTCTTGAAATCCAACCGGTAAAACATCACGTCTTGTTATTTGATGTGTTCGATTCATAACATTATAAATTGGACCAGTTGTAATACACTTAGCTCTTACAATTTCATTACTATTTTCGCTATCAATAATTATTTTATGATAATAAACTTTTTTACCCTGTAAAATAAAATATTATATTTAAGAAAAAAAAACGATAACAGAAAACGATCAAATTATTTTCCTCCTTCTGCTTTAATTTTTCTTTACTTTATTTTTTTTTTTTAACTTACCGTTATTTTGTTTATCATTCTTGTAACACCACATTCATAAAAATTTTTCAATGATAAACGAAATTCAGCTAAGCTACCATTAAATATTGGTTGACATCTTATATCTGGATAACCTTTTAAACCATCTAAATAAATTTGTGTTTCACCTATTTGTCCATCTGGTATTGTAATTTCAACACGCATCAAATCCTCAGTACAATGAACTTTATGTGAATCTTTAAACAAAATATGAAAAAATAAAATCAAAAATACAATCAAAGTGAATCATTTTAAAATTAATGATATTTTTTGAAAATAAAATAAAAAATTATTTATTTAATTATAAATTATTGAATATTTTCAATAATAATGATGTATAATTTTGTCTTTTTCAATGTAGAAAATATATGTACCAATGAGTATTTAGTGCACAGCCGATTGAATTGAAATTTTAACAAGAAAATTAAAAACCATAATTAAGTTTTCAGTTTTTCAGTTAAAATTAATGCTCAATAGTAATTACCTATTAAAAATTGAGACAAAACAAATAAATAATTAATAATGCAATATTAGGATAAAAATAATATATTATACTTAAGTTACAGTTATATTTAATTTACTCTTCATTATTTGGAAATATTAAATAATTTTACAAGATTTTTTGTATTTTTTATGGCTATCAAAATATTTTCATCTGTACACATGTCCTATGTACAATTTAAAGATGTAGATATATTCGTATTTATTTTCACAAATAATATGAATGTATATAAAAAAATGTGTAAGGAATTTAAAAAACAAAAAAATTAAAATTAATTTAATGCTTCCAGCTATATGTCAATAAGTACTCATCAACGGTTTAATCAATATACGTTATCATCTACCTATTTATGTAGGTTCTCTATGTAGAACACTGTTGTAATATAAAATACATAAATTATTATATGTATATATGACTTATATAATGTATTATGTATGTATGTATGTGTATGCCATTTTTTTTTCTTATTCTTTTTAAATATTTTGTATTGCATAAATCCGTTCATAATTGTTTAAGAATTTTAAAATTTTTATAATATAGTTCAACTAACATATGCATATTTATAACACCCATATGTATATTAACATTATATGCATACAAATTGTATGTAATGTTTTATAACGATCAATTTTATAGTATTAATAAATTCAAAAAAAAAAATCATATCAGTATGCACAAATGTATGTACATTACGTACGCATATTTTTAAAATTGCATTCAATATATTTTACCAACACATTATCATGTTTTTTATTTTATATACTCTTATGTGAATCATATCATATAAATAGCTGTGGAAAATTTTCATTTTTAACAGAATATGTTACATACTTTATGTATGTAATGTATGTGTTATATGTGTACAGTACGTATCAATTGCTGCATATTTGCATATTTGATCAGTTTAAAATATTTTTTTCACATAAAACGTGTATATGGATTTTCTTTTTAATTTTTTTTACTTATTTTCCTTCTTTTTTTTTTCTTCTCAAGTCATCAAGTTATTTACAAGAAAAATTTTTAAATAAAAAATTGTTCTTCCATTTGAATGCAATACATTCAAACCATTAACATAAGACATTGAGGAATATATATGTATGCAGAATGTTAATTTAATTAATAAAATGTACACATCAGACATATGTACATACATAAATGTATGGAGTAATAAGCAAACTGCTAATAAATTTAAGTATTAAAATAATTTTTTAAAAATATATGTATGTATGTACAGATAATACATACATACTCATAAATAAAAGCAATAAAAAAAGAAATATGATTTTTAAATGTACAAAAAAAAACGAACTAAATTTACTTAAGTATTCACTTTTAAAACTATACAGCTATATAGAATTATTTAAAAACTATTAATGACAGAAAAATGATTTTCTTTTTAGATTATTAGATTCAATTTTACATACCGAGTATATCCTTATATACATATACATACATATGTTGATGTGCACGTTAAGTTAAAATGTGTACGTGTACATTTATGTAAATAAATTTAATGTTTGAAAGCAAATTTTAATTTAATTACGTTCATGCATTTTTTTATTATTTTTACTATATATTATACACATACCAAGTAAATAATATTATTGGAAATATTTTAAATTAAAAATAATGAAATATAAATTGTAATTAAAAAATATGAATGTCATAGTTAAATTTAAAAAATAAATTTAATCTTTAATTTTATAAATATATACATACATACCTAGTTTATAATTTTGAAAGAAATTTATACTCTGTCCACTACATAATTGCATGCAATTAAGGTTTTATGTGTCTTTTTTCCTTTTTTTATTATTTCTGATTAGAATGTTTCACAAGCAGTATTATCATGATTTGAGATAAATATTAATATATGTACAGTGATATATAAAATGGTATTACTTTACGTAGTTTCCATAAAGCCTTAACTGCATAAAATTAGTAGACAAAGTATAAAAATTATAACTTTCATGTACATATATAATTTACATTATATATATAAACATAATTACGTACATACATAATAAAATACATACATATAAAATAAATTTATATCTATGCATATTTGTTTAAAATTATCATACTATGTATTAAATATAATTAAAAATATATATGAATGTGTGCACGTTTTGAAATTTTTAAGTCATTAAAATACAATATATACACAAAATAAATATTACATTACATTTAAATAAAATATATTTTTGTAATATAATTTATATTGTTATCATTAGTTACATTCTATTTTCATTTACATTCATATCATTAATATATAGGTACATATACGTACATATATGTATATATATTTATGTATACAAAATAATTAAATGTATATTAAATGATAATTACAATGATGACAAAATATATAATTTCAGGAAGAAAAAGTAAATTAGTTTTGTGCAATGTAATAAATGATAATATTAAATTAGAACTACTTACTTGAGCACATTTACGTGTACATATGTTATAAAGTGTATATGCATATATGTACATACTCATATTATAAAATATAAAAAATTTACTTGTTCTACTGTTCATATACATTTTTTTTTTTCAGTTCTTTATGTTATTTTTTATGTTTTCATAAAATTTATATTTTACTTAAAACACTACCGCATTACATACATACGATATGTAATTATATGTACATATGATGATACCAGCATAATATAGTATATGCAATATATACTTATGTAGCCATGTACTTACATACATGCATACATATACGTACATGTATTAATATCACATATGTAATATTAATGTATTAAAGAGGGTAATGTCCATTTAAATAACTTAGAATTTTAAATATTTTTTCAAATATATTTTATTTAGATATTCATTCATTTCTTTATTTTAATATTAGATCATTATATTATTGTACAAACATATTTTTATCATACTGTTAATTATGTTATAATTCTACTTCATTTTAAATTATTTATTTATATTGAATTGAAGTATACATACTTAATTCTATTTATATAATATTAATGTTCTTGTTTAATATTATATTCAGAAGCATCTTTATAAAATTTTTTCGTATAATGGTGAAGTAATGATATATGTATGTATATCATACCGTAATTATTTATACGATAATTTATAAACAGGTATAACAGCAATTAATCAGTCACATATAATATTTGAAAATTTTATTTCATTTTTATATCAAATTTATCTATATTAGTATATATAAACTGATATCCAGTAATTGAATATAGGTATATATAAATACGGATACAGATGATGATGAAGTACAAATTTGAAATTTTTATGTACATACTAAAACAGATATGAATATATGTACATACATATGTATATTATGTGGTTAATAGAAATCTATGTGTATTTTCGTTTTTAAACCAGGAAATTAAAATTTTATAATTTTCTTATAAATTTACATCAAAACTTAAAAAATTTGATTACAAAAAAAAATTTTTTTCTTTTAATTACTTGTTTAAAATAGGTAATTTTTAAATATATGTAGGTAACATACATATGAGAACATTTTAATGTATGTATATATTATTCTACAAAAAGAGTTAGTATACAATTTAATTACAAACAATGTACCATATTGTGTTTATTTGTACATATGTACGTTTTTATATTTCTACTCCATTTAAATAATACATTACGTGTGTAGAACAAAAAAAAAGTTCTAATAATAATATATAAACATTTTTATAAGCCCTATTATATTTTATATATACCTATATATAAGATACAAAATGAAATACAAAATGCAATACATACATTATGTATGTATGCTATTCTAATTGTTTATGTAATATTTTTATTATAGGAAATTGTAAATGTATAATTCATTCAATTTTATGCTATTTTATATTCATGATGAATGAACATAAAAGCAAACCACAATACAATAATTGTATAATAAAAATTGCTAATATGTATGGTATATACTTTAATTTAATGTTATAAAAATGTTTAAGAAAAAAAATGATTTTTTTTTTTTCTTTTTCTTTTTAATTTTAACTGTATTATAAAGGTAAAATAGCTAATTTAATAACATTTAATTTTAATATAGAATTTTAGATGTATAACACGTATGAATATACACATATACGTACATATCCGTCCATATACATTGCAGCTTTTATTAAATATGGTAATGTAATGCAGTATATTTCATAAAGGAAATATAAATATGTACATAGATGTATGTATGTACTATATATTAACATTTCTACGTGTCAAGTTTTTATAATATTTTATTTAAAAAAATAAATTACATGTAAATAGCAAATCCATATGTTATGTACATACATATACTTACTTACATACATTACATAAATATTATCTTAGTTTAATTTTATTAATAACTAAAAAATGCGGAAAAATGAAAAGTATTTGTTCTTTTATAGATATCATGATGTAAGAAAAAAAGTTATTTCATTGATTAGTGATCACTTTGGCATAAATTTAAGAATTATTCAAAGAAATCTTTTTATATATTATAATAGCAAATTTTATTTCTGTGTTAATTCCTAGTTACTGATGTTTAAACTTGAAATAAATAAATAATTCTCTTGTTTACTTACTGTACTCATATTTGATTTATATAGAAAAAAAGAAAAAGAAAATCTTGTACATATATGAAAATACAAATAATTGAAGAATCCTTTATATGCAATATTCACATAAAGCTCTAATGCAAACTAAACTTTAAAAGTGTCAACATATTATTTATGTTACGTAAATAAGTATTACTACCTATATCTAATTTATTTTTTAAAAAAAAAATTCATTTGTTCACATTATTATTTATACAATATATACATACAATGAGTACATAAAGCAATTTCTATATGATGACTGCATTGAAATGCATATTGTACAAATAATGTAAAAAAAAGTTATAGGAATATTCAATATAAATGAATGTAATAAAACATGCATACTCGTGACAGTACCTTTTTATTACCTGATGTTAATCAATTTTTTTATTTTTTACATAGGTACTAAATTGAATGAATCGAATATTTACTTTTACATTTAATTTTAAAAACTAAATGTATTGTTTATATAATATAAAAAGATACCGCATAATAATTACATACATACCCATATGTATTGTACATACCTGTATATGTACAATTAATAGTATTAGGTATGTGCTATAATACATACACAGTAATTTTTGTATTGTAATCGTACGTATTATTTTTTATAAAATGCGTAAAGGTAGTGAATCTTTTACCTTGAACATTTTCCAAAACAAAATAAAAAATTGTGCAAGTAAGTATTTTTTTTTTGTGTAAAAGCATTTTTCACGTATACCTACATAACTGAAAATAACTTTTGTTTTTCATGAATTTTAACAAAAATTAAATACAAAAAAAATTTCTTTTTTTTTTCTTTTCATTTTCTGTACTCTAATTTGAGTTTAAAGTTTAGACCATGTAATTATCAATTTTTTTTTGTTTTTTTTTTTTCAAAAACGGAAAAATAAAATAAAAAAACAAAATCATCATTTTAAGAGTTTATTGTTTGTATCAATTTTATTTTTTTTTGGTACATAAGTTCACTGCATTTTTCATTTCAACAATATACAAGAAGTGATAAAAAAACAGAACATTAATGTTCCTGTTAAATCTTTCTAAACTTGATAATAATAGAGTAATACATACAAAAAGAATTATATCTTTTCCTGTCTTAATATCAATTATATGTCAATGAACAATAATGTAGATATAATAATAGACACATCTTTGAATTTAACCACCAAATAAAAATATTTAATGTCCGCCTCTATTATACATACATACATACATATATACAAAAACATTAATTTATACGTATGTATTAACTTTAAATTTTTATAGGATATACAAAAAAAAAAAAAAAAAAAAAAACAATACAATAATCTTTTAATGGTTTAATTATGTTAAAATGCCAAAAAAAGGAAGAACATTATTATTTAACAGTAGGCAAAGATAAAAGAAGAAATAAAAGAATAAAATCAAACTATGATATTAGTCAAAGAATATGTGTGTAGAATAATGATATGTGCGGTTCAAATAATTCTATTTTTATAGTTAATTTCAAATTTATAACTACTAAAATGAAATCGATAACATCTCAAAAAAAAAAAAAAAAATTACAAAAAAATAATGAATTTTAATTACGATAATAAACAGGAATGCATTGTGAATTTAAGTATTTAAAGAAAAAAAAATTAGTATTATTATTTTTATTCGTTTTTGTTTTTCTTTCAAATTAACTAAAATCTCATGAAAGAAAAATTGAAAAACTTCAACAAAAGTGTAATTATTTTTGTGCCTTTCACATGATAATAATATAGTCTAACCAAACACACAAACAATATACACACTATGTAGTTTTTTATTTCAACATTCAGTGAAAGTCCTTTTCGTCATTTTCATTATTTTCTAATTTTTTCCTTTTATTTCGATTTCTTTAAATAAACACATAGTGATACATACATACGAGTATGTATATTAAATGATGCCTATTTCAATATAAAATGAAAATGAAATATTAAAATCTGTGTGTATTATCATAAGTTTTCTTTTCATTTTATTAAAACAATGAAAATTACACATAGACATAAATGAGTTTTTATATTCTTCTATATATATGTATGTAGGTAATATACAAGTCGGGTACACCGGGTGCCTACGCCGGGTAATGATAAATATAAAAGCATTTATAAAGGGAATCTATCTTTAACCACCCATTCTATTGTAGTTCGTTATATCCGTTTAAAATATATTTGCGTCAATTCTTGCAAAACATCCTGTATATCTGGGCGCCTTTATTATATGTGAGTGAATATGAATACCTAATATGTACATATGTATGTATGCATATGTGTATGTATTTGAAAATACACCTACTAACCTATAAATGTATTCTTCAATAAACATTGTGCCCTAAAAAATGGGTTAATATAAAAATCAGAAACGTCTATAGAAATAATATGTTACCCAATTATTGTTTTTAGTCTTCCGTTTTTTCCATATTTAATTTTTATTTTTTTCTTTAAAATTAATTTGTAATTGTAACATGTACGTAATTCAAGCCTAATATAATTTATTTAAGGAAAAAAAAAACACATAAAAATTTAAATTACCTACAAACTGCTTTTCCTTATTCAAAATAGTAAATACATATATAGGTACATATATGCAATACATAATTATACAATACATAAATTTCAAGCCTATATTCTGTACTTTATGAAGCCTAATTATTTTATACATGTGTGTGTATGTAACAGTGTAATTTTCGAAAATTATTAAACATAAGTACATATGTATTTATATTTTTGTGTATACAAATTATTTTTAAATATTTAAAAGCTAAATATTATTTTATTATGTTATTAAGAATTTTAACACATTCAAAAAGAAATTATCTTACACGACACGATCATTGTTTTAATAATATGTATTTTATCGTATTTTTTGGTAGATATTTTTTATGAATAAAATATTTTCATATAATGAGAATGTAAAAAAAAGATTGTAGGTACATATCTTTAAAAAAGGTAAAATTTGGGATATACATATGTATGTGTGTGTATACGTACATATACTAAATATACCTATACATACGTATAAATGTATATTTTCTTGCACATTAACATACATACGTACATATGTATGTATGTATTTATTTTGTTTTATCAAGTGCATACATGTTATATATACACACATATGTATATATACGTATTTACCTATTTATTTATTTTTGTTTTATTTCTGATTTATAATTATTGTAATTTTGTCTTAAATGATGCGTGCATGTTCTTTAAAAATAATAGGGCATGAAATGAATATTATGATTACTGTTTTTATTCTTATTTCTTTTTAATAACGATGCTGTGTATGTAAATATTTAGGTATGTATACATGTATATATGTATATCGTAGTTCTTGTAGTTTATTTTATTTTTTTGTCAACTTGCATTTGTGTACGTAAACATTTGAAAAAAAATTCATATCATTCAATCTACATTTATACGTACATTATGTAGATATACAGAAATGCATGTGTATTTCTATACATATTCTATATATGTATATATATTTCTATATACATAAATATACCTGATATTTGAAAATTACTTAAATTGTCAACTCATTTTGTTAAATACAAAATGAATATTCATTTTTTTGAATTTATCTGTATATTTGTGTGTATGAATTTATAAAAATAGTAAAAGAAATTAAATAACTTTCAATGTTTATGCCACATATCATGAAGATATTTACGTTACAAACATAATACATACATATGTATGTACATACCATGCTATATAGCTACATATGAACATAGATAATACCTACATACAATAAAACGTACACACCAAATTTGACTATTATGCACAAGATGCAATTGCAAGAAATATCAATTCAAAAAAAAAACGGATAATTATGTATGTATCTACAACATATGTTACATAGGTATACTATATGTACATGAATTTTACTTAAGATACCTATATATAAAATTTTCAATCTATACATGCACATATGTACTTATATAAAAAGAACATCATTAATTGTATAGATATCAAATATCATATATGGCTTGTATAATGCATATTATAATGTCTTAACAGCTAATATAAGTTGTTGTTGTATTACTTTTTATTTATTTTTTAGCATTTAAACACTTCCATCAATGTTGTTCGTAATGCATAACTATAATTTTTACTTTTACTTTTTGCACTTTTAGCGTATGCAAGATACCGTTTGATTATAATGTGTACACAATGTATATGACATGATTGCGATATAGGTACATTTATACCTGTATGTACCTACATATATGTAACATTATTTAGGTTTTATATGGAGGATACAGTATATGAAATAAAAATCCTCTGAATTGAATTAAAAGCTCTATATTATATAGACTTATAAGTAGATATGAATTTTCTTTGTACCTGTAAACGTATAGGTACATAGGTATATATACATACATATATATTATTATATTTTATAAATTATACACACATCAATAATGTAAAAGTTCTTTTAAAACTTGGATAATACTGGGCTTGACACAACACGATCTGATCAAAGGTATGTGACCGCAAGTAAACGTTTTTCCCGTTAAAACATAGCCGCGTGGCTATCTCATTTAATTTGGATATTTTGTTTGCTGCCGTTGCTGCTGCTGCTCCTGTCTGAGTAGCTGCTGTTTATAAATATACATTACAAAATTGCAATATACGTATACATGTATATACATATCCTATTCAATATATACATCATACCTATGTAGGTACTTTTGTATAATTTTCTCTAACATATAAATCAAATATATATATGTGTATACAAATGTATCTTATTTTTACATTTATATATAAATTTACTAAATACATATATGAATATCTGTTTAGTATATGTACATTTTTATAATCCTGAGTCAGATTTTTTAACACTGCAACATTGCACTTTTTACCTGTTAATGTTATAAAAAATCATGTCTATGGACATGGACATATACGAGTATATACGTACTTACATATACATAAATCAATGTGTATACTTTGTATGTAAATACATAATGCATGTAAAAATAATATATTGTAACACGTTCCAATACCAGATTGAACTTTCATATCATTAAAATAAAAATACCTTCAAAATACATTTAAAAAAAAAGATTCCACGAACACATACATTTATAAGAATGATGAGATAACATATTTAAAAAATCATGGGTTAATATAAAACAAAAAAAAAAGCAATAATAATAAAATAAAATAAATCTAAAGTTTTATAGATATATTTTATTTTATTTAGATATTACATACATATTAATATACGAGTACATTAAAAATGTACATAATAAATATAATATGTATATGTTTATATGTATGTAAGTATTTATCTTATTTTTATTTTACTGTTTAAAAAATGCAATGTTTTCGATTGGTCAAGAAAACAACAATCTACAAGTAATATTTTGCCGACTGTCTGAGAAGTGTACATGTATGTATGTTGTACCAGTTGTACCTATATATACAAATTATATATGTATATGCATACATATACAGTTTAAAAAAAAATAAGTGAAAAACTTTGTAAAATATACTTAGGTACCTATATTTGATTGCAAAAAGTATCTTATAAAATAATTGAGATAGTGGTTTTGCAATCATAATACATACACTCATACACAATTTTTTCATATAAAATTTTATATGCATTTTATATATGTATGTATGTATGTAATATGTGTGCAACCGTGTGTGTATGCATATATATAAAATGTACATTATTTTATATACATAGGTACCTATATTATTTATATTTTGTCCATTATCGATTTACATGTTGTATGCATATTTACACATACATATATATTATGTACATATACGTAGTATACACATTTCTTATACAAGCCCTCAAAATACATTATGTGGTGTAGTTATGGGTATTGTGTATTAAATATACAGACAAATTCGATATTTAGACAGAAAATAAAATGATAATAATACATATACATATGTATATGTATGATGAATACATCAATACACTTAATGCAATTAAACTATTAAAATGTTCAGCACCATAGAAACAAGTACCTACATAATACATATATTTAATGTGTGTGCGGTCTAGTCTACACGTGAGCTAATTATTAATAAATTAAAAATTATACAGTTTATAAATAAATTCTTCAATGTGTTAAGAAAGGAGAAAAACTACAACAACAAAAAATGATGATAAACAATTTTTATTTTTTAGATCTAAATTTGCAGAAATATAATAAATATACCTAGGTACATTTAATTAAAATTATATATGTACTGTATATATTTTTGATATATCAGTATATTCTATACACATCATATACTTACAAGATTTCCCTTGTAATTTTTTATGGTTTTATTGATAAATGTTATAAGAACATGAATTTACTTAGCACATAAAGGTATCTTTATTTATGATATTTTACATTTTTATATAATTTACATAAAAAATTATAAATGTACTTTATGTAGGTATATGCGCATATCTATAATACCATCGATATACATAATAATAATTATTTAAATAAGTAAATTAAATAGAATATTCCTTTCTTACTTAATCTTAAATAATTTCTAAATTATTTTAAAATTTAAAAAATAAAATAAAATTTGAAAAAGTTTCAACATCAGGTTTTCCTTTTAAAACCAGTCGATCTCGGTATCTACAAGTTTTTTAATAATATACAGACACACATGTATAATAATAATACGTATGTGTATATGACCTCTTTAATAATAATTGAAGAAGATCAGTTAAACTTTGTTTAATCAAGTTGAACTTTATTAAAATAATCAAATAGGTACATACAATATACTTATCGTTTATTTTTTATTTTTCTTGTAATTTTAAACAATTAATATTTATTATTCATCGATGAATTCAGACAGGAAACAAAAAACAATTTGAAAAAAACTAAAATGGAATTATGTCAATAAATTGATTTTACACAATTATATTTATACTTCTGTATATGTTCTCCTCTTATATGTATATACCAACAATAAATTAATTTATTAAGAAATTTTTAAAAATAATATACCAATGTATACGTTCATGTAGTACTACCACCTATGTATGTTATATGTGTATAACAAGATTTCAATTCTTTTTGGTATAACGTATGATTTCAAGAAAATTTTTCAAGATATTGGACGTTTACCAATGTTTTATATACACGTATGTGTGTATTAATATGTATACAATTTTAATTTGATTTTTATTTTATTCTTTTTTTTTTATTTAATCGTAATAATCCTTTTTTAGTATCCTCTTATGAATCATACAATGTACCTACATTCTTATAAACGTTATATACAATTTGGTATAATTCAATCACAGTACGGCATACCATACATGGTAAAAGAAAAATTAATCTTTAACATGAATACGAATAAAATAATAAGTTATAAAGTTGTTTTATTAAAATAAGGAAACTTGATTCGCGTTTAATAAAATTTTTTTATAAGCATATCTTTGAACTGTATGTAAATTTTAAATTTTAAATTTAAAAATGTTCGATTATTGATTAGTTAATAATTCATCAAAATGATAATATGGAAATTATGAATCATTTAAAAAACAAAACAAAAATTATTCCAGAAAAGAAATTAAATGCATATCCAAAGATATACATATATAGGTACATACGTATGTATATATAGAATAATTTAAATTTGAAGCTATTTGCAAACTATATAATGATAATTATGTATTATGAAAAAGGATTTTACGTGTACATAACACCACCATATTCATATCCATATCATATGCATAAAATCAATAAAGAAATTTAAAATCTGTCATGAAAAATACAGTTTAAATTTCCAACATTACCTCATAAAGATTACATACGAGTATATGTACACATAAAGATTTCTATTTGTTGAGCTCAGATCAGAATTAATTCAAAATTGATTATCGTAAAGTTTTGGAGCTTATTCATTATGGATTATCACAATATTGTATGTATGTACCACATGAACTAAAATGAAGACTTACTTGTATGAATTGTATATATAAAAATTTAAAAATCATTAATAAGAATAACAAAAACAATTATTAGCTTCAGGAGATTTGCGTTTTTTAATTTTTATTTATAACATTGAAATTTATGCTGCTATCTCTAAACAAAAACATATATACATACATACATACAAAAATGTGTTATTACCTCACATAATGAAAATTACAAACTAATCTTTAATTTTACACAAAGTAAATCAAATAAACCATTGATGGTAACCATTAAAAAAACATTTTATCTTATGGTATTTTTATTAAGTCAAACATTTAAGGGCGGAAAAGGAAATTTATTCAAAAGAAATATAAAATAAAATAAAAATAAACGAATAAATAAATGAAATATAATTGCATTTGATTTATTATATAGTACATAGAACAAAAAAAAAAGATTGCTACATCTTCTTTGAATGGCCAATAAATTCGTTATTTTTAACGTTCAATATTCATCTTCGTTTTAATTTTTTATTTATTTTTTTTTTCTTTTAACTTTTATAGATTTGATCATTATGTACGAATTTATATATAATGCAGTTACCTATATTTTGATAATTTTTTTTTCCATTTTAGGTATAGGTATATTGATTTGCAAAATGTATACAGATAAATATTTTGTAAAACTATTATTAAAATTTGATTATTTTGTAAACATTGATATATATTGGTATACATGAATGATTATGTATAAAAATTCAATATTTTAGCATCGTTTTATATTTTTTATTTTACATTATTTCAACCAATCTTCTCTGACCACACAGAATTGAATTTTAATCTGTAGTTATAGATAATCCATAAATTTTTCTTTATTATTTTTTTTTCAAATTTTTTAAAAAGAAAAACAATCTACATTTTCATTTTACATGTATCTATAATTTTTTTTTTTTTTACATATGGAAATACACACGGTTACACACAATGCCGATCTTTTTAATTTTAATTTTTATTTTACTTTCTTTTTTTAAAAAAAAAAAAAAAAAAAAACTTTTTAATGTTAAAGAAAAAAATATTATTAACACAAGTTCGCATATAACTCTATATGAATAAATATGTACATATGTACATATATAAAATTATATTTATATTTATATTGATTACTTGTTAAGATCGTCTGGAGGTGTATCATTATCATTATCATCTTTGCGACCACCATAAACGTTCTTTTTTTCTTTTATTTTTTCAAGTATTTATCTTTTTGTTTATTTTTTATTTTATTTTATTTATTTGTTTATTCTAAATATATACATAATATATATTTTTTTGTGTTTTTAATAAAAAACTTAAAATGTATGAAAAAAAATACCTAAATAAAATATTAAAAAAATGAATTAAGTGAATTGTAATGTTTATTTAAAAGTTGAATATCTCTTGTGATATTTGAAAAAAAAAAACGTTTCCATTTTTTAAATATTCATCTTTAAATGTATCTAAGAAACTATGAAATAATTCAATTATTCTTAAAATTATGGAGTTTATGTGTACACACGTACACAAAATATAGAGATTATACCAAGTAACTTTATAGATGAAGAATTCTTCAAAAATAATTATGTGCATTTTTCTTTTTTACCTTACAAAAAAAAAAAATAATAATAATAATAATCTAGATAGGTATGTATATGTACTTAAAAAAAAACTTATTTAAAAAAAAAAAAAATGTCATTTATAAAAAAAATTATTTTTTAAGTGATAACATCACATACATATGTATGTACATAAACATATAATGTGTACTTATATGTACACCTAGGCAAAATGTAAACATGTTTATAATCTGTTCATATACCTTTTATACAAATGATATACATATATTCACAGATATAACGATGCTCATTACGTTCATTTTTTCATGTTTTACTTTCGGGAAAAGTTTGAAAATTAAGAAAAAAACATACATATGTACGATAAAAATACAAAATAATAATAGTACGTCAATCAAATGAGAGTGTAATAACTCACATAATGTGTACTTTATAATACATATTACATATATAGTTTAGCTATAAATGTAGACATGTAGGTATATTGTATATAGAGTTCACTAACAATGTCTACATGTAATGTAATATAAGTAAGTTTTTATAATGTAACTTTCGCACGCATTGTCACTTTTGTTTGTAAGTACATACATTCATACAATATTATTTTCTTTCATTATTTTTTTTTTATCTAACCAATTCTCATGCTTTTCTTTTGTTGATTCAATTTTTCTTTTCAACTAAATCAAAATAATAAGAATAATAAAATATGTATTAAAAAAAAAAGAAAATCATTGTGGTTTGGTATAACCATAAGTATAATAAAATAATGTTATATTCACATATTGTAGGAGAATGACTTTTTAAATTGTTTCAGAAAAGAAGTTTTATCTTTTTCCTAAAGGTATTATTTCAAATTATATTAATCTGAGAAGAAATAAAAAAACATGACAATCCATACAAGTATGTATGTATGTTGGTATGTTATTAAAATCTTACCACAATCAGTTTTTCAATTTGCCTTATTTGTTTTTATGTTTAATTTTTGGTAGTTAAATGATAGGAAAACTGTTTAATTCATCATGTTATCGTTATCTTACAATCTTTTTTTTTTTTTAAAAAAAAAGTCATAATTAAAATTTAATAAGAATTTTAAATAGAAAAAATTTAATTTTTTATTTATTATTTATTACATAGTAATACTAATACAAAGTGTGAATTAAAATTTAATTTTATATAAAATATTCAATGAAACCAAAATATGAAAATTTAATTTTCTTTTTTTTTTTTTTAATTTTTAACTTTTATGTAAATTTTTTAAAAGATTACTCTTTTGTAAGCATTTCGTTTAATTCTGATGGTGTTTTAAAATGATCAATAAATAAATATGCTTTTCTATCTTTTATTTTGTAAGTAACTTCTTTCCATGGATTTAAACTAAATGATTTTTTAAATTCAGTAACATCACCCTTTTCAAAAAATATTCGCTCATTTTTAAATGGTATTTGTCCTTCAAAAATTGCTATATAACTAAAAGTGTAAATTAAAAAAGAAAAATTAATGTGATTAATTTAGAAATTTCATGTAAATTTTTCAAAAATAAATAATCATTATAATTGAAATATAATTTTACCTATTACGATTTCTATATATTCGTAATGGATATCTAGCAATTACTACACGTAATAATATTGTAATTAATAAAAATCCAATACCAAAATATATTAAATCTGAACCACCCATTATTAGCCCCGTAAAATTTGTATCTTGTACTGGTATATTTATTAAATCAACACCTTTCATATATTGAAAAATGATAACAGTACCAATTAAACATGATGTAATTGTTGTTACATTTTTACTAGCAATTAAATAATTTTCCATAGGTGCTCTATAAATCAATTTAAAATCATTTGGCATTCGATCCTTTCGAAAATATTTTTGTTCTTTATATACGGAACGTGGACGTATTCCAGGCATATAAGATGATAATAATGATGATGTTGATACATTAAATCTATTAATATAAAATACGTAATGAAAATAAATAAAATGAAAATATTTATTTTATTAAAAACACAAAATAAAATATCAAAATTTGAAATTTACCTTGAATTTGAATTTGACGATATAATTTTTAAAAAGGATGAATTTAATTTTTTATTTATAATTAATAAATTTCGATGTATAAGCATTTTTTTTATAGCACTTATTTTAAATATAATTTTTTATGTAATTATTTTATTTATTTTAACATTAATTATATTTGTTTTTAGAAGTTCAATACATATCCTTCGTCTAAACCATTTGAAATGTCTAAATTATATCATATGTTGAACGTAACACATGTATCAACCCACAACTAACATAATAAACATAAAAAAAATACATGTATTAATTATATCAAACAATTACTAAATAATTTTAATAAATGTTTATATTTATTAAAATTATATCAAATAAATTTTTAACACAACAAAAAACAATTTTCAAGACAAAATTTCAATGTATATAAATTAGTAAACAAAATAACCTAACCACAATTTAAGTATTTACATAAATGTCAAACGCGATACGATAATGGCATCACAGTAGTATGTCTCTGTCGTGCCAGTTGCCATACTTTTATCTTTTATGTATATACCCATGTATACCTTAAAACTTAAATTGAATGATAAACATTGATAACAGTTGTTAAGAATAATAATAAAAGTATAATAACGATCATTTTCAAACTAACACTATGTTATAAGCTAGCAGAATATTAGTTATAGGTAATTGATAAAAAGAACAATTCTGTATAAAAACAAAACATGGAAGTTACTATACTTTACTTGGCCGTTTTTTTTTTTTTCAAATCATAGATAAATCATTTTTAAAAGGTTACTGACATTTTTTATTTTGTACGTTATCTTTTAGTTTAAAAATAATTCATACGTACACATGCATGTTAAAATTAAAATAAAAAAATAAAAAAATTCATTAAAAATTCACATACTGATGAAAATAAAATAATAAAGGTAAAAAAAGTCAAAAACAAAAAATCAAATCAAAAATTATATATAATTTTTTTTTCAAATGCGGTTTAAATGTAGATAGAAATTTAGATACAAATATTATAATGTATGTACCTATAAGTTTTATATATGCTTCATACGGTAGTTTTTTAGAATATTTGAACATAAAATTAAAGAATACAGAATATAGTAGAGGACTTTATAATGGAATTTATGTACATACATACATATGTATGTATAAATATATGTGAGAATGTTTGTTTTTATTTTTTTACACTTACACGATATTTAAAAAAAAATTTATTTTTTACTATTGTAGGTACCTATGTACATATGAATTTCTTTAGAATTGTGGTAAAATTTTTTGCAAAATATACATATGTAGGTACATATAAAATAAAAAGTAGAAAAAAAAAACGTTTACTTTTTTTTAAATTTATATTTTTATTTATTTTTATTTTCTTTTGTTTTATTTTTTGCATTGTAAGAAGACATCATATATGTGCGTATGTATGTATATAAATATATGTCTATATAAAATGTTAATTCATTTCACGTTTTCTAGTTTTGCAACATTGAAAAACGATCGGTAATATTGTTGTATTACCATAACAACATATATTTATACACCTATATTATTATATATTTGGTTACTACATACTATATATAATATGTACATGTATGTACATATGTATATATAAAATTATACGAATTATTATTTATAAAACGTACGTATTATCAAGTATTACGTATGTGTGATAAATACATACATATATATAGAATACGTACTCATAAACATATGTGAATATGTGTGTAAAATCCTACACACTTCTATTAAAAAGAAAAAAAAAATTATTATTTAAACAAAAAACATATTATATGTACAACTAAATCTATTCGTGTGTGACAAAAAACTGCGAATGACGTGATTTTCTTTTGTACCACTCCCTAAAACAGGTAAAATATACATTAACCACAAGTATATTTACCATATGTAAATATGTTTGTATAAAATATTTTATCTTTTGTCTTTAAACCAAAAATAAATGAATAAAAAAAAAAAATTCGCGAAGAATAAATATTATCTTATTATAATTTCTCATGCATTCATATGCACATTACATACCTATACATTGCCTATACATTCAACGTTTAATATAACATTCATATGTATTATTATATATGTATGTGTATCTGTATACGTATACGCATAGTATACAAAATGTATAAGAATATTAATTTTTAAAAAAATAACGAAATAAAACAATGTTAGAATTATAGTTATCATATATTTGTGAATATAAATTGCAATTTAAAAAAAAAAAAAATTAAATAACCGACAACTTCAATAATTGTAGACATTATACCAATCTAAATTCAATAAATTTGGTTTATATAATCTGTACAAGAAAAAAGCCTAAAATTTAAATTATTTCAATATACGATCAATAAGAAAAATTAAAACTGATAATAAAAAATAAGTTTAGGTACAAATTATGCACATTAACACTTAAAATATGAAAAAAAAACATGAGAAATTTTAAATATGTAATCTATTCTTTAACCGCGACCAAATGCTACAGAATATGCAAAATATTTAATATCTGCGTGCTGCGGTTTTAAGAATAAAATCAATGTGGTATATAATATTAAAATAAGTCCCAAAATTAAAATAAATAAATTTCATTTTCATTAAAATTTCGAAAAAATTAAATATTTAATTGTAAAACATTTAAGTTTTGGTATAGACTTATAATTGAAATTTTAAAATTACCTACATCCCTTGCAAAAATTTATAATTTCAAATCAATATATTACAGACAATGATCATGTGATTAAGATTATTTATTATTTTTAAAAAAAAGTAATTGATAGTTCATAATTACGTAAATAATTTCTTAAAGAAAAAACTAAATAATATTATTACAAAATCATTTAACATATTTTCAAGTGAAAAATATTCATTAAATTCTAATTAGTAGATCTTAATTGAATGAAAATTTAATAATGCAATCATTTTCATAAGTTGAAAATTTATTAAAAAAAAAAAAAAATCAGATAATTTCAAAAGAAAATATTAACATAAAATGATAATTTTGCAATTAAAGACAGATTATAAATGATATTGGAAAAGTAATACAAATTTGCTTATTATTTAAGTTTTTCCTAATTACCCTTAATAAAATAAGCACAATATTATTTGTGTGCGGTATATATTTAAAAAACATAAATATACCTATATTGAAGAGTTTTTTTTTTCATTACTAAAGATAAATACATACATATGAGCTGTTTTATTTAAAAGTGGAATAAGTTCATTTTTTAAATTTCGAAAAATTTTATGTTTTACAATTACATTTCCTACTAAACCCAATAGAAAAGTAAATCTTTGATCTCTATAAAGTACGTAATTTGTAATTTTTTCTTGCAAAATCTTCTAGGATACTGAAGTTTGTATTCTTCCAAGATAATTTATATTTAAAATCGGACTTCTATAGTTTTGGACTTATTCCACTTTCAAATAAAACAGCTTATATATAGCTACATATTTGTAGGTAGTGATTAAAAAAAGAACTATTAAAGACCATATTAATATGTACATAATGTATGATTACAGAAAATACATATTATCATAATAAATAAATATCTCTTGTTTTAATTAATTTATGCAAATACACGTTTTTACAAATATAATTTTTATTTTTTATAATTAACTTAAATAATAATCTATTGACGTGTATAATTAAGTTTTTAATAAGTACAATGATGAAAAAAAAAAAAAATGTAAATAATAAAAAACAAAACCATCAAAAATTTGCAATAATCATTAGAATGAACAAAAAATTCATATAATATATTTATATTCGTTTGCATAAATTATATGTACATATACATATAATACTATATTGTACAGAACACATATAATCTTGTCTATACATGTATGTACCTACATATTATAACAAATAAAAATTAATCCCGTGAATATAACCGTCAAGGTTTTCATTTTCTTTTTGTTTTTTTGATTAAATTGTATACCAATGTGTATGTTTTTTGTCGTTATATATATTGTTTTCTTTTATTTTTAAATATACATATATTAGTACATACATATACCTACGTATGTATGAACATACAATATATGTAACTATATATATGTATAAATTTAGAATCAGAAAACCGCCAACCGATTTGAAAATTTTTTTTAATACGATATCTTTTAACAACTCTCATTAAATATATATGTATGTATGTATATACTCGTATATATATTTTTTTAAATTTTAAAAGTAATATATTTAGATACATAAAGATTACGTAGGAATTTTGCTTTTATTTTCTGTTTCTTGTTAATTTCAATATAATGTTAATATACATGATATCTATATTGTACAATACATTCAAATCAACATATGTTTAAATATACGTATGCATATTGTATATATAGTACACATCATTATTATATATTGTGTAAGACATATCTGGGTGTACAGTAATAGTGCATAAATAAATATATACTAAAAACTACATACTTTAATAACTACTGTAGGTAGACAGATAAAATGTATGTATTATTATTACTCAATGATACAGACTTTTTTTTCAAACCATATTTTATTTGAGTTTTTTTTTTTTTTTTTTTTTATTAATTTTCATCCATACCTACACATAATGTGATCATATTTTTACAGTATAAGTGTATTGGCAAATGTTCGTATAAATTGTAAATTAACTTTTATTATTATTAATGAAATTCTGGAGGTCATATGACGTCAGATTTTCTATACAATATGTATAATAAATATGTATACATACATAATTGTACGTTATTATAATTATTAAATCAAATAGCATTTTAAAACATGTACAAATTTATTTAAAAAGAAACAAAAAACTAACGATCAATGATAGTGATTTGTTTTTGTTTATCTTACCTTTTGCTTTACCAAATTTTGTAAATAGTCCGATAAGACATAAGAAAATAATAACTGATGATTTTATTTGAAATTCCATATTTTTTTAATTATTATAATTTTTACTTTAATTATTGAATAATTTTTTTACACTTGATTCTAATTTTTTTTTAAATTTATAATTTAGAAAGTTTAGAAAAAAAAAATAGAAATTATTTACTCCACCTGTTACACCCACTGTTGCATTTTCTGTTTTTGTTTTTTGTGTTTTTTTTTTTTAAGTATTATTTCTAAAATAAAAATTTGTTTATTATCAATTAAAAAGAATAATAACGATTATATGTATGATAATAACGACAAGAATAAAACATTTAAAAAATAAATCACAGAAAAACAAACACACAAAAATAAAATAAAATTATTTAGATAATATTTAGAATTTTTTTCAATTAAAAATTTCAAAAAAAAAAAAAAAAAATTAGTTATCTATTTCTTTATACCAGGATAATATTATCTGAAAATTAAATAAAAAATGTAAACACTCTGAGAATATATATGTAAAAACCAAAAACAATTTTTTTCTTGTTAGACAAATTAAATAGATACAAAAAAACCAAAATATTTGCAATTTTTCTTTTCTATTTATTTAATTTTAAAAAAAAAATGATAAAAAATAAAATAAAATGAAAAAATCATAGATTTAATTTGAACAAAAAAATAAAACTGAATTAGTAAAAACCAATTCTTACTAATGTTTTGTTACTTTGAAAAAATAATTTGAAAAAAATATATAATATAATATTTCTTTTTGAAAACTAACATTTACACTTAATGTAACAGTGAGTATACAAACCGACGGTTCTCATGAGACTAAAAATTAAACTAAACACAAAATAATAATAATAATAAAAATAATAATAATGATAATATAAGTAATGGAATGGCTAGTGAATGTGCAACCAGGTAAATCAACAACAGGTAACCACCTCCTTTCTTGAATTGAGTAACTGCCGTTGCTAATACCGATAAAAGATGTTACTTTGGTACTTTTAGTAAAAATGTGTATATATTTTTTCTTCTTTTTTTTTTTTTTTAATCTTCTTCTTCTTTTCTGCTTTTTTAACTTTATTATTGTAGATATATATTTTTATTTTTTATTTTATACTTATGACTGTTTTTTTATTTTTTGTTTTATATTTGCTTTATATTTAAAAAAGACGATGCTAACAAATAATCTTGTCTACATACGATGCGAGTACTCACTACATGTATAAAAATGGTTTTTAGTTTAATAAAATTTTAAAGTACGTTACATTTCTATACGTATGTATGTATATATATTGCATATAGAAAAGCATATATGAAAAGCGTATATATATTATATAACATATATGAATTTATAAATGTGAATACCATACATATAGATGTGTGTGTGTACACATTTTTAATTTTTGCAAGTTTTTAACGTTTTGTATCTCCTTCTTTACCTTAATTAACAAAATAAAAAAGAAGTATATTTAAATGATGCGATGATTTTATATCAAAATCAAAGAAGAAAAAACAAACAAATAATATTAACCCATTTAGAGTTTATAATTATTTTAATTTGTAATTTATTTGAATCATGCAAAAAACAAATTACACAAAATAAAAAAAAATATTTAGATCATTACAATTATTAAAATAATACAAATTTTTTTATTTCCTATTTTATTGATTATAATTTAATAATTTATTATTTTATTAATATAGATAATTTTAGAACAATTTTTTCCTAATTCTGAAAAATTAGAAAATTCAAAAATTTAAATAATTTTATTAATTTTTAAAAATTCTATTTTAAAATAACACCTTACTTATAGTAAAAAGTAAAGATAATTTTTGGTATTGTTGTACAATTTGTTACAATATCATAAACTGCTTTTCATCGAACTTACTTACATACATGCCTAAACTATTTCATTATATTTCTTAATTATTGTTTCGCTAATTCATACAAATCTTCACACAAGGATTTACATAAATATTTGTATGTACTTATAATTTATGAAATATATATATATATATACATACATATGTATATGTACGGGTATGTAACATCATATGAATTTAACTGATTGATTACTTTTAATTTATTATTGTATTTCATTCAACTTCATTTAATCATAAAATGTTTTTCACCGTTTTCTTTTTATGATTAGAGTATTACAATAAATTATAAATGAATTTCATTTAAAGAATAAATATTAAATTACAAAATACAGTAGACGTATGTACATATATGCAATAAAATTATATTTACCAAATTAATGTTAATGCATAAATAAGTATAATTCAAAAAATTTAAAAAAAAAAATCAAATGTGAAATTTATTTAATAATTAAGAAAAAAAAAAGTATTTTTTCTTAAAGTACATTTATACTCTGTCTGGTAATTCTATACAGTTACGATCTTGTGTGGTAAAGTAGTACCCATATATTGTACATTGTTCAATAAAAAATTCATTCAAAAAATGCATCTCCAGATTGTACAAAAACTTAAAGGGTTGTGATAATACGGCGCATGAAAAACTATAATTAGAAATTATGACAGAAAAAAAACAAGCTTACTTATTCTCATAAAACCTGAAATGCATACAATTAGTGTACAGAGTATAGAATTTATTTAATAGAGAATTAATAAAAGATTATAAACCAAAAACTTTTTATGTGTTGTAAAATAATTTATTGCAAAACGCAGATAAAAAATGTATTGATCATTTTATCTTTGAATATCCAAAGATAGATTTAAAGAAAAAAAAACTACATACGTGTGTATTACTAACTTATTGTAATTGAACAAATTCAATACAAGATACATTATTAGATCATAATCAATGACAAATAAATAGGTATGTTATTTGGTTTGTCCAGAAATGAAGGAAAAAATTAAATTATATGGCAGAGACACCTGAATAAGCAAACATTACAAATATCATGAAAAATACGTTACAAAAAATTCTCATACTTTATATTTGAATGTATAAATGTAAATTTTATTTAATTTAAAAATATATACATGATGCATATAATTGGGAATTAAGAAACAATGATATTGTCATTTGAAACGATAATTTTTTAAATTACACAATTTAATTAAGATAAATGTGGGTAATTGAAACTGAAGGTAATCATTGAAAATATTACATTATCACGTTACAATAGCCTCCATAATGTTTTATATACACGCATTAAATATTATGTGCTACATGTGCATATATACGAGTATTATGTATGTAAATACTGTATTTTAATTTCAATAATATTTTCATAGTAATATTTATTTTCTAATTACGAAACAGGTATGTACATGTATACGTTATTTAAGATACATGGCTTTAATGTTATAAAAATTGATGCATATATTCATTTATATGTGCTATTTATTTATATTTTCTGTTTTTTATAAAAATTAAAATTTAATAAATAAATTAATTTTGATATATTTTATGCACTAGATGGGAAATTAAATAAAAAAAAGAAAAAAAAAAATTGTAAAAATAATCTCTTTTTTATCTCCGGAAATTTACAGGCAAAATAAAAGAAAAAAATTTGGTTAATTTACAGTTTTCATTTGTAATTTAATTTGTTTCTCTGAAGCATTTCTTTTTATTTTTGTAACTGTAATTTATGAACCGTGAAAAAGCATTTTCAAAAGAAAAAAAATACCAAATTGATAAAGTGGTTTAGATACATTTAATAATCGATATAAACAATTATTAAATTCACTTTAATAATTTTATGTAGGTACCTATATACACATTTACATACATACATATGTATATGTACATTGTACCTATATATATATTAATATTGTACTTGATTGTGTAAATTATAGTTCGATTATGTTATATATAGGTATAAGCTTTCTGTAAATTAATATAATGGTGTAATTATATTTATATAGGCAGTGATATGTACATAATCAATAATCAAGGTTCATATGCATAATTGAAAATTTTAATGTAGTCGCACTTAATGACATAATAATTATTATAACAACATTAAAATTTCATATTTCCGATTTTTTAGGAATTTAAAAAAAAATGTACATAGGTACATAAATATAATAAGCAGGAATATAAGTATGACACAAGTTAATTCAGTAATGAGTTTATTTTAATTATTTTTATGTGAATATTTGGTTTATTTACTTCGTTTTTTTTTTTTTAATTTAAAAAAAAAAATTGTCATGTGCTATATGTATTGAATTTAAATAACTTGTGAAAAATTAAAATTTAATTAAAAATTAGAATATACCTATACCTTATAAGTAAAACAAGTATCACACGCATAATCATTATTATTTTAAATCTATAATTATTTGTTAGTTTCAATTAAAATTAATAGCAAAAATTCTTGTTCAATGCAATGGTAAATAAAATTAATAAATATTTGATATAAATAATAAACATTTTATTAAGTATCATGTTTCTATATAGAGATTATTTTTTTTCAGATGTAAAATACAAAAAAATAATTTTTAAAAATTTTTTATATTAATTACAAATAAAATTAGTTTTTTTTTTAAGTGTATTAATGATCGTAAGTAGTGTATAACAATTTAAAATGAATAATGGTAAATGAACTTACAAACAAACTGAATATAACTGACCATAGTCTGTACAAATACAAAAGGAATAATTTAGTATAATCAATTCATTATTTATCTAAAATAAATTGTATTTAATTACAGCTTCTATCTCTGGTTTATTATGGTAATGATGATATCATTAACACTTTTTTTTCAGTATATGTTACACATTATACAAGAATTCTATGTATATGTTATACGCATTGTTATTAATTACTACATGCATATATATGTACATTATTTAAAACTGAATCCGTGTTTCATATTTAAGTTTTTTTTTTTTTTTGAATATATTGAATAAAGACCAACGGGTGATATCCCTCGTAAATTTGAAAATAAAAACCAGAAAAATTTAAAATTAAATTGTACATACTGTATATATGTATGTACATATTATGTATGGTACAAAAAAGATATATTTGGGTATAAGTAGAAAGAATAAAACATGATACGCCTAGCACATATTATCATTTTTACACTGATAAAATTTAATTATATCATTATTTTATGATCATATGTATACATATTATACTGTATGATGTCGGTTTTCTTTTTAAACTTATTTTCTCTGTTGTACATCTAAGATATGTATGTTTTATTTTTAAGGTTTTTTTTTTTTTCTTTTCCTTTATATTTAATGAATAATGTACAGATAAAATAACTAGAACTTAAAATTAAAGAATAAATTATATATGCATCCGAGCAAAACGATACAATATATTACGTATACATATGTGAATACATTTTTAACTTGTATATAAAAATTAATAAAATAACATATTTTATACATTTTAATACACGAATTAAAGGAAAAACTAAACAAATAATTAATTTAAAAAAAAAAAAACTGTAAAATGAAATAATGACTATAACAAAAAATTTATTCATACATGTTTGAAGAATCTGTAATTGAAATGCTTTATATCTAAATTTTACTAAAGCATTTTTTTCAAATATTACGCTTTAATAATTTTCGTACGATGTTAGAAAAATCGATGGTGACTACACTACAAAATTAATTTTAAAAATAAATTTATATACAATAACTCACATATATACAACAATAAGTAGTAAAAGTAAACATTTAAGTAGCAATTTTTTTATTTAAAATCCATAAAAAAATTAAATACATTCATAAATGAAAACTTAAAAATAATTTCCAAAAATATGACCTTACTTGTCTTGTTTTTCGCATATTCCATTTTTAGTCTTAAATATTTATTTTTTAGTATGACATCAATATATTGTAAACGTATTATACATCTTTATTCAAAAATAAATTTAAAACAAAGTCTATTAAAATAAGTAGTTTTTGTTTTTTTACTTTTATTCATTATTACACTAAATTGATTGTAAAGAATATTATTCAAATTACTATTTCAATAAAAAAGAAACAAGAAAACTTATATGTTACATTATTTAAATATAAAAGAATTACATTATATCAAACTATTTTTATTCATTCGATTCTTTAGTATCAGCATTATTTTGTTGTCTTAAACCTCTAATACTAATATCATAGACAACTTCTTCAATTTTTTTAACATCATATTTTAATGTATCAAAACGTTTTCTTAGACCATCATTTTTTAAATTTAATAAACGAAAACCAGAATTTAAATCAGCCACAAATTTAGATATTGATAATGGTCTATCATAATCACCTAATGTAACTGAATTTGTTGCAAATCTTGATAATTCTGAAGCCAGTTGTAAAATACCCATTAAATAATCCTCAATATCTAAATGAAATCCATCTTTTTGCGATGTTTTTACTAAAATTATATAATATTAATGATTTATTAAAAATTTAGAATATTGTTTTTTATTTGTTGAATTTAACATACATCCAATTATATCAGCAGCATCATTTCTTGAAACCAAAATACCACTTTCTAAATAAAATGTTAGAGCTATAAGAAATACCAATCGTTGAGTCATAAATGTCCAATGATCATTGTATCTAAATTAAAAGTAAAGAAATAATTAATATACAGAAATTGCATGTCATGAGGGCATAATAACATGCCTGTAATATTGTCCAACTGGTATCATTTCTGACAGATTAGTATAATTTTGTCGACATTTTTCAAATCGTTTCCTTGCTTCTACACATGCTTCAGGAACTAGAAATGAATATTTAACAAGAAATAATTTATAAAAACAATATAACAATTATTAAATTGATTTAATTGAAATAATTTTCCTTATTATTATATTTACTTTTTTCTATATTTGTGTGAATAATTTGTAAAATAATGGTTGCCTCTTTTGCATTATGTTCTAATTCTCTTACTATCAAACGTATTTGCTGAAAATGTTATAAAAGTAAAAAAAAGACGGCTAATCCAAATAAAATAATATTTTCATAAAGTTCATTTATATATCATTTTAAATGAAATCTGATACATACTTCTCTTAATTCCTGTTCTTTATTAATATATTCTTGAAATTTAAGAAAAATCTCTTGATTAGAAAAATTATCCATTTTAATTAAATTTATTTCACTGTTCTGTTTGATAAAAACAAATTTTGGTTAGAAGAAATGTTTACTACAAACTTCAGTATTCAGTAATCAGTACTTCAATGTCAGTCAATCAGTTTTTCAAACTGCTAAATTGATTTGGGAATTGGGACACAGGACAAACTAAACACACATCCACACATAAACTAAACGCAGGTAATCAACTTCGCGTATTCGATGTTTATTTATACGAATCTATGACATATAATTTATTTTCCAATTTTCAAAAATATTGTGGATAAATATAGAAAATAAAATAAACTATTTTAGGTTTAAATAAATAAAACTATGAAACATAATAAATTATTATACACTTTTTAAATAATACACATCTTAAATTTAACTGTCGTATAAAATCAGTCAAAACAAAACTGTTTTTTAACCGTTTCCGCTTTCATATGAAATTAAAAAATTTTGAAAATCTTAAATGAAATAATTTATTGATATAATTTATTTAAGATATTTAATACAATGCAATTAAGTAAAATAAATGAGTAATGAAAATTTTTCAATTACTTCCATATAATAAATGATTTAAAAATAAAAAATGTTAAATTATATTTTTTAACATTAAGAAAATCTATGACACGTATCATTTCTTGGCAGTAAAAAATCTGTGTAAATAATTATATAAAATGAAATTTTACTCATTCTGTTTAGTTTATATAATTTCGAATAAATTTCGAAATTTCGATTCTCGATTTAATCACTTTACTCTAATTCATTCTTTTGTTTATTCTAGTTTAAAAGCAATTGTATTTTGTAACTGAAATAACGATTTATCGAAATCGAAAACCTTTTGTTTTTTTATGAACATAAAAAAATATAATATTCAGATAAGAAGAAGACAAAAGACAGATAGAATTTTTTTTTTTTTTTAATTTTTTTTAAGAAGTTCTGGTAGAGTGGCAGTGTAGTCACTCATAAAACATTTCATAGCCGTGGAAGTCGCGTTTATTTCATTATTAGTGAGTGTTTTATGTTTTTATAATTTTCTTTTATAAATTTAATTTTTCAACATACATTACATACAAAATATAACTAAATAAAAAAAGGTGTTGATTTTAGGTTCGTAATTTTATTAATATTATAAAATTTATTGAAAAAGTTTTCAATGTTTATTTAGATGTTGTGCCGCTAATGTCGGAAAGTTATACAAATTGTTTTACATTTACATTATATAGTTTTTAATTTTTATTATAAAATATACATATATACCTACATTCTATAAAATACACATATAAGAAAAAGATAATTTTTTTTTTTTGTTCATAAAAAAGTGACATCATTGGCTTTTTGCTATATAGTAGATAGAGTACATATAAATGTTATGTAGTGTTAAAAAATGTTCGTTTAGATTTTAAGGTATATATATTCAATTTTGTTAAAGAATTTTTAAATTCAATCTTAAATGTATTTAAAAAAAATAATAATAAAAAAATATTCGGTTTTATTTGTTTTGTTTTTATTTTATCGTTTAAAAAATTAAATACATAAATAATAAGAACAATAAAAAATAAAAAAAAGGATTTATAGAAGAGGAAATTTTCTCCTTTTTTTTTTCAAGTACTTTATAATTTCTACACATAGGTATTTGTGTATATGCAATTTAATTATTTTATTAATATTGAAGTGCATTTCAAAAAGAAATATTTTTACATGACAAAAATTCTTGTGTCAGGTTACCTCCCAGTTCCGGTTTTCTTTGATTGCATGCCAAAGTTTTTTTTTGTTTAATTAAAAATTTTCCAAAAAAAAAAAATAGGAAATTTATTTAATTTTTATGCACTGGAATTTTATTTGTAATTTAAGAAAATTGTGAACTGGCAGGATTGCCTGTAATAACTTGAAAAAAATTTTTTTTGGTTCTTTTTTTTTTGGGGTTTCTCTTGTTAAAACAAAGATTCGAAAAAGAGACAAACTTAAAAACCGAACCCGAAACCGCATATCTTCTCGAACGAAGAAAAAAGAAAGATTACATTTATTATTTTCTTTTTGAGAAAAACAAATTAAAAAAAAAAATTCATTTCTTTTATATTTTTTAACAAACGGTGTATATTATTATAATTTAACTGTGTTGTGTAGTGTATATATAAAAAATGGCAGACGAATTAGGTGATCGCAATGATCCAGATTTAAAATATCTTTCTGTTGAACGAAATCCATTCAATGATCCAGCTACACAAGCAGAATGGACACAAAAACGTCTTGTTTGGGTGCCTCATGACGCTCAGGTAAAAGATAATTTTTAAAATATGTAATATTTACCTATATATATTTTATTTTTCTGAATATTTGTCGGTATATTTTTATGATAATAAAAATATGTATGTAGGTATGATATGTACAAAAGAAGAAAAAAATAGAAATAAAAACAATGTATGATAAGTACACATTATACAATATAGAAAATGTTTTATTATTAATATAAATGGTACACAATGTAAGTAGAATGTACAATGTCACATACCTACCTATGTAATACGTTTAAAATGAACAAAATTTAAAACAGTTATAAGTAAACTGTCATCGTCTTAAAGTAAGTTATCACCAGAAATAGACATTCTTTCTGTTTGTTTGTTTTGTTTTTTTCATCAAAATAAAAAATAAAAAAAAAAAGTTAAAAATACAGCAACATTATAATGTTATGCCTTAGAAAATATATTGCAAATAATATAAAATTAAAAACGACAATAATGTACAAGACCTTATCAAATTTGACTTTCTAAAAATCAAGTAGGTATGGATAATTTTAAAACAATTGATTTTTTTTTAAATATTTTCAATATCAATTTGTTTTAGTAAATGTAAAATCTTATGATTGCCCTTAAAATTGGAAAATACATTCTCTCACATCATGTAACAATTTACCATTTCTTATATTACATACTACAGGTCTTTACTAATCGATATATTATTGAATTGAAACTGTATAAAATATAAAACAATTCAAATATTTCTGCCTAGGTACCACAACTCTACTTTCAAAAAAAAAAAAAATATATATATATAATATCATATGTACATATATATAATATGACGATTATGGAAAATACATATGAATGATAGTATCTATACCATACCTAATAATGCATATTCTCAAAATTCTAAAAAAAAAACAAGTTTAAAAAATTGTTAATGATCTAAAGCAATTTAAATATGTAAATTGATATTTACTAGGAGTAGGTAAAATGAATACATGATATTAATTATAGCATTATTAATGTTTGAAATTAAAACAAATTACCCAATTTATAGAGGAAAATCTAATATCTATATTGTTTACTTGTATAATAAAACATGTGTTTTAGTATCTAATAAGTTTTTTGTTTACCATTATCGAAGAAATTACAATTTTCGTTGCAGTATATGCAACCTACCTAGTTACACTCATTTTATGTTCTTTATTCTTTCTCTTTTATTGATTTTCACTTTCATTCTTAATTTAGTTCATGTGTATAATAATAAAATTAATTTCATTATCAGATGTTTAATTTTAGTTAGCAGGATAGGAAATCAAAGAAAAACTTCGAACATGTGTATATCAATGTACCTACATATGTATACATACATATGCCTATAAAGTATAAATTATAAAATGTAATAAATAAAACAAAAACCATGAACTTGTTCTAAATTTCCCTTTTATAAATTGCACTTTTCTCTGTTCCTTATTTATTTATTTTTTTCTTTTGTTCTGTGCTTTATTGATGACGAAGATGATGATTCTGAGATTCTGAATTTTATAAATAAAACTAAAAACAAAACAAAGGAGAATGAAACTAAAAAATAAAACAAAATAAAAATCACCACAAAAATCATAACAATAGCTTGTGTCTAATATATGTAATTAATTTTATTGTTATAAAATTAGATTTTTAAATTGAGATCACTGACATTTTGAAAATACGATAATGATAAATTTTTAAGGCATTTAATGCATCATGGTACATACCTACATAGGTACATAATATAATTGTATGTATGTAAGTGTATATTAATTTAAAAATTTCAAATTTATTTAATTTTGGATTTATGTAGGTATTCCAAAACAAACATATTTGTTTACATAAATTTATAGTAGAATTTACAAATACATACATATCAGTACTATGCATACATGATTTGCATTAAATATAAATAGGTACATATTTGCGTACACATAACTTAATTGTTTTCCTGTATTTCATTAAAAATATTGATACTTATATAAATGAATAGTTTTATGTAAACAGCATAATTACATTTTTACTTAAATATATCTATGATATTTGTACTTAAAAAGTTACACAAATTTGAACTAATATTTTAAATTTAAATACAATGACAATATACCTATGTATGTACATGAATAATTTTTTGTGATAATTATTTGTTATCTCTGAGAGTTATTCCTCTAACGTAATAAGGTTTTACTACAGATAAAAGTTCATATGTATGTGATAATTAAAAATTAATTAATAATAATATTTATACTACATTACATGTACAAATGAAATTTTATGTGTATAGATACGTTGTATTCTGTACAATACATACCTATATATTTATATGGAATTTTTATTTGTCATTTTGAATGAATTATAGGTAGGTATCTATTATAAATTTTAATTTTTTTTTTTTTTTTCAAATTCAATATTAGAATGAATAAAAAAAGAAAAATATACACATTATTAAATTCATAAGATAGATATACATATACTTTCATGCATAACAATTTCCATATTATCTACAAAATATGGTTCCTATATAACACATGGTTATTAAAATGAATTTTGTTACTTGGTTGTTTATAGTTTATTAATTAAATTTTTTTAGATATGTAGGTACCTATTTATTATACAGCTAATATATTATTGTATAGGTCCGTATGTTTCATTCATATGTAGATACATACAAATATACACTCATATTTACATGCGTTACATAAATAAAGGTGAGTTATCATTTTACTCTCGTTATTGTTATCATTTTTGTTTTTTTTTTCTTCTATTCAAAAATTTTCAATTTTTGTACTATTCAATTCCAGGAAATAATATTGATAAAATATTATACAGAATACTAAAAATATAAAAAAAATAATCATATACATGTATATGTACTTATGCACTTACATATGTATGTGTATATATATATACATATATGGTCATGTTGAAGATATAAATATGTATAAATATATTTAAAGTACACATTTATGTGATACATAGGTACATAGAATATTGTATTTTTAAATAATTTATTTAAAATGTAACAATATTTTTAGAATTAAAATTTTTCCTCTTTACTTTTTGCAAAATACAAATAAAGATATACATAGGTACATACCTATATAGGTATAAATTTAATTCACTTTATAAAAAGAAGGGTTTAAAAATGATAAAATATTTATATAATTTATAAATTAAAAATATACATATAGGTACATACGTTTATACAAATACATACATACATAGTACGTATATACACGTATATTTTGTACATTTACCTATGTATACGTAAATATTTTCGGTTTTTGTCTTTTTATTATTATTATTTTTTTTTTTTCATAAATTTTTTATGTTTGTATGTATAACATTCTCCAACGATAGGCATTTTGTTATTCCATATTTAATTTGTAAGTACATATATCTGTATTCATAAGAATGCGTATCAAACCTGTTGATTTTATTATTCATCATCCTACTATTCAAACGTATACAATGTATGTACATATACAGAATAAAAGTAATAAATATCACATTATTTTATGTATCTGTCTAATTCATCTACCTACTAATGTAACATACTATTTAATTTGTTCGAAAAATAGAAATAAATACAAAAAAAAAAAATTTTTTTTTTTGTTTTTGTTTCATTTCTTTAATGCTAGTTTTTTGTGTTAGTTTTTCATTACAAAAAAAGCCAGATTTTTTTTTTCTTTTATTATAAAAAAAAATTGTAGGTATTCATTATTACCTGTGTAAAAATTTTAGACTAGCATGAAATTTACATTTTACTTTCATTATTTTTGAAAACCTTCTAATATATAGCTATATATAAAAAAGAAATAAATGTATAAGTTAAAATTTAAAATGATATTCTTTATTAAAAGTACAAAAAAAAGAAAAGTAAATTTGCACAAAATAGATATTATTGAATAATGCTTTTCATTCTTATTATGTACATATAAAAGGTATACAAACTTTTTTTTTGTATTTTATTTCATTTATTTGCGATGTACAACATATACGCGTACATACATACATGCTTAATGTTTCAGAACTGACTAAATTTTTCACTTACCTTCATACAAAATCATATGCATTTAAAATATTATGTATGAATGTATGTAAATTTATATTATTAAATGCATCTATATGAGTACATAAGTACACATAAACACATACAAGTACGTACCTACATATGTATATATTCAAAATAAAAGGTATCCAATTTCATTAATTTCCTGTTAAATGCTTGTATGTTTATTATCTTCTACATATTTAATATTTGTATTTTTAATCATAAATTAAATACATGTGGAATTTTTCGTAGAAATTAATAAATATTTGATCTCTGAATTTGCAAATACATATCTGTATCTGATATGAAAAGAAAACGAATGTGAAAAAATTAATCATGTACATATATTCGTGCATGGGTCAAAAAAAAATGTTAATTTTAAACATAGTATAGTTTTAAACGAATAAACAATTTATTACATTTTTTATGTTTTATTATTATTATTATTATTATAAAATTTGTTTTATTCTACAAAATATATGTATTGTACATTTGTACCTATACAGCATAATATGTACATTAGTGTACATTCATATAAGCAATAATACAATAATAATTTATACATATAATTCATGATGATTTTATAATTCTTACGTTCTGTTGACGACGATGATGATGAGATTATTATTTGTGTTATTGTTCATACATACATTTATACAACTTTTTTTTTTTTTAACAACTTTTATTTTGGTTAAAGTCAAAGAAATAAAAAAAAAAAAACCAGCTTAGTTTTAAATTAAAAATTCTCTCCTTTTTTCAAGTTATTCATTATTCGACTGAACGACAAGAAAAAATAATCAAGTCAATGACATTTGCAAAAAAATAAAATAAAACGAAAATTATCATTCCAGCTTATTATTAGTCTTTTTTATTTTCAATTTTACAACTCAGATATCATACATCATTTAAGTACATGAGTACATATATGTACACATACACATTGACTATTGATTTCACATGTAGAAGATTTATAGATATATAATATGTTATATATGTTATGTACCTAAAAATGAATTGATCTGTTTGCATACTATACAATATATTAAACATTGAAATATCGACAATTGTACATATGTACTTATATACACATATGTATATGTATATAAAATAATTTATTTATATATATTCATATTATTTAAATGTAAAGAATTTTTTTTTAAATTTTTCAATTCAAATAAATTTTGAACAACAACGACTTGTAATTTGTTGTATTTATATTTCTTTTTTTTTTTCCTTTAACTTTTTGAACAATCTTTTCATTGATTTTCAACATCATCATTATCTTCATCAACTTGTATTTTTTATGATGTATAGATATGTACATATACGAATATTTGAAATTTTTGCAATATGAAATATAAAAAAGAAAAAAAACTTTTTCAAATAAAAAACACATATTTAAATATAAAAACTCTTTTTTTCTAGTCAAAAAAGAAGTTTGTTTCTTAACTTAAAGAAAAATGTCTTCAGAATTTAAAAAAAAAAATAAAAAATAAACTCAAAAATAAATCTACGAGTATTATGAATCTCATTAAATTAGTTTGTATATTCAAACTCATTAAAAAAAAGTTAGCATTATTAAATATAATTGATAAGTAAATATTTAATTAAATTTAAAACTAGAAAAAAATTCTAAATTGTTATTTTTTAATAATGTTCTATTCTCACTAAGTGCATACTTTGGAATCAATAAAACTGATTTTTTTTTTATTAAATTGTCAGTTATAGGAAAGTCAGATTTTTCTTTTTTTTCAAGTACATAACTATAAGTAAATAGTTCAAGTAAATATAACAATTAACACATTTTTTTTCATTTCTTTCCTTTAGTCTAGTTTAAATTAATGACATTCCTTGATTAAATTCATAAACAAATAATTTAAAATTCAATTGAAATGACAAATAAATAAATAGACAAAACAAAAAAAAACAAAAACAATAGTTATAACGACAACAAAACCAGAAAAAAAAATAGAAACAAAAAGTTTTGATAAAAATTCATGTAATGAATCTTCATTACATATACAACATACTATGAATATCTGTATCTACGAATATCTGTATATATATGTACATATATATACAGTATACATTGTATGCATGGAGATGTATATTATATATTGTACAATGAATTTTATAAAATAATATGAAAAAATGTTCTTTCGACGCATTGAATGAAAATAAAAAATAAAAGAATATTATTTTAATTGATAAGAGAGAGTGGTGATAAGCAATAAAGGAAAATGAAGAAAAAAAAACTAATTTTTATTTTATTTATTTAAATATTGTACAACGTTTGCATACATATATGTATGTATGGATGATATATGTTAATTCTTTTCAGTTATTTTTTATGAAATGATAAAATTAAAAAAATATATATTCATGTATGTATGGAAAAATTTAAATAAAAAGATTTTTAAATACATAATTTTATATGTTAAATGGTAATACATACATATGTATGTAGTAAAATAATTGTCGTTCACTGACATTGTGTGCATCCTATATTAAAAGAATTTTTCATATTTTTATACATGTACATACCTATATTGTATATTACATATCAAAGAAAATGAATTCAATTTATGAAAGTCATGGGCATTTCCATTTAAATGTCTCATCACAATTATAGTAACTTCATAAATTGTCCTCTTTAAAATTGCTTAAAATAAAGAGAAATATAAATGATAAAATATAATTATGATGAAAATTCCTTTTCTCTAGAAATGAAAATGTAAATTATATAGGTACATTATATCGAATTATTATTTTTTTTTTTCTTCAATAATCTTAAACATACCTACATATATAGAATTGAGAATAATAAAAAGAAAATATAAAATTACAATTTTCTCTTTTATTCATTAAATTTTTATAAAATATTAAAACATATTTAAAATTTAAATAAATTACATTTTTTGTTGAAACTAATTTTTTTTATTGATATTTAAAATATATTTTATTATTATGTATTATTAGGGCTTTGTACCAGCTAGTATTAAAAAAGAGCATGGAGATGAAGTTGAAGTTGATTTAGCTGAAACTGGAAAACGTATCATGGTATTACGTGATGATATTCAAAAAATGAATCCACCAAAATTTGATAAAGTTGAAGATATGGCTGAATTAACATGTCTTAATGAAGCTTCCGTTCTTCATAATATCAAGGATAGATACTATTCTGGATTAATTTATGTAAGTATTAAATATATATATTTTTTTGTTTTAATTATTTCTTTTAGAAAACATTCAATCAATTAATTGAATATTTAAAAAAAACAAAAAAATTCTTAAAATACCATACAATTATGTTTCAAGCAAAAAAAAAAAACAAAAATTTTCTACAAAAATAAAACTTAATAAAATTTATTATAGAAAGTGAAATTGTAATTAATTTAACATTTCAAATAGATTCAATTAATTTTATTATATGCATTAACAATGTAAGAATTTACTCTTATATATGCATGTATAAAACGTGGTATAACTACCTACATGTAAAAATAATGTTTGCAATGCACAATAAAAATAAATTCATACATGTACGTATACATATGTATGTATTGTACGAAAATTTATTAAGTTCATCAAAGAAAAATAACGTACAAAAAAAATAAATGATTAACTAATTAATTTTTATATTATATTTCATTTTTATTTTTCATTCAATTACACTTTTTATTCGTTTAAAAATAAATATTTACATATTAGTACACATATCTATGTATGTATATATAAAATACATGAATATATGTACGTACTAATAAATCCATATGTGTATAATATTTATGTGCACATGTATGCAGTATGCAAATTATACAGTATGTTGATTAATTCTTTCATTATTTTGCAATGTCAGTTACCTTATTATATTTTGCAAACTTTCAGAAAATTTTCAACAAACAAAAAAATATATATATATTAAACAAATAAAATTAAAAAAGAACATGAAAATTTGATGATAACGCATATTGTAAGTTCTTTTCGTTATTAATTTCAAGAACCGAATATATATATATTTTTTAAAGAATGCTAATTAGGTACATGAGTGTATCGAAATATGGAAAATTAATCTGTGTAGGACAAGTATAACCAAAAATTTAAAAAGAAATTCATGATTTTATCATTAATTTAAATTAGGTATAGAACATTTGAATAATTGATTATATAATTAATTAAAAATTAACTTGATTATTTTTTCCCTTTTCATCAAATTAAAAATGCAGTAATGAAAAATCATGGTAGATATATATATACACAAAACATCAGTAGCAATAAATGGTTACACCCTGTAAATTTCAGAATATGTATTCAAAAATATTACATATAATAAACATCTATGTGCATGTTGAAATTTTTCATTAAATAATAAATAAAAATAAGAAAAATACATATAAAACATATTTTGTTGATATTTTCTACATAGACAAAAATAGCATACATAAATACATTGTATGTATATACATATGTAGGTAAACAATTCGTATTCCTTGGGGATTCTAAATAATTCAATAAATTAATTCAATTTTATTTTTAAATTACAATACGTTATTATTAAATTTACGTACGATATGATTTTAACTTTTGATTTTTCTATACATATATCAAAAAAATTGTTAAATTTTTGTAGACATTAATTAAAAAATTACATATTATTATATATTACATATATATTATATTATTTTAAAATATTATTTATCATAAATTTTTCTGTTGCTATCTTTATATTATTTTGATTCATCGTTTGTAAATAGTTTTTTGTATTTTTTAAATATTGAGACGTCATCATCACCTAATAATACCTGCACTTGAATGTTTTAATTTTCATCTATATTGATACAATAATAGATTTATTAAATACAAAAATAATAATGTTTAAAAATGTTTTCGTATTTTTTTAATTCATATACAATACAAAATTTTTATTCTTGCCAAAGGCAAACACAAAAAAAATTACATTAAAAATTTAAAAAATTAATTCAAATAAAAATATCAAATTAAATTATCATAAAAGAAAAATGAGAATGTTCCAAAGTAAATTGATTTTTCAAAATTATACATGTTATTGAAGAAATTGAAATTTTAATTGTTTAAAAGTGGTATAAGTTTAAAATTTTCAAAATCTAAATTTTAATATAAATCAAATAGAATGTAAACGTTGATATTTCAAAAATTCAAAGCAATCAAAAGATTCCTCTTTCATTGAGTTTATAGTAATTATAGTAAATAGGGAATAAAAATGTAAAATTAAAAATATTTCAGAATTTAAATAAAGGTTATGTACTTTTTTTTTAAATAAAACAGTTCATATTTTTAAATATTATTTTTATTATTAATTGGTATTTGTTTTATTTCTTGAATTTTTTTCAAAACAATGATAAAAAAAAAATTAAAAATCAATGGTAAAAAACAAAAATTCAATAGAAATAATATGATAACAAAAACAATTTTCTTTATGTCTTTATGACTCTTTATGGATCTTTTCTCATCATTTTTGCATGAGTAATTCAAATGATTACGGAATTCCATAGTGGTATAAAAATTTACATATAATACCCTATCAAAGAAATGAATTATCAAACGATGAATCATTCATTAAAAAAAGAAAAAAAACGTTTTAAAATACCTTTATGTATTATCAGACGATAATAAAAATAATGATACATACACATGCATTCAATAATTTTCTCTTTTATTTTCCAAAATTTTTAAATGATTAATTTCCTCTCAAATTTCCTGTTTTATCATTTTAACTTTTTTTTATGAAATTTATTCAATTTATATTAATTTTTTTTTTTTTCGAATTTGCAACAAAACTTTAAAAAAAAAATATATTTCGATTTTGCCTTTTAATCATCGAATGTAAAATTCACACACATATGCACATATGTATATGCGTAATCAAAATGATGCCATATGATTTCAAACATAATTATTAACATTGGTATTAATTTCACTTTTAAATTTATTATCAATTTAATTTTGTATTTTGTATGCTTTTTTATACACATAAAAATATTTGCAATTAAAAGATCTTGAAAAAAACGAAATCTAGTATGGATATGTGATTACATTAAAACATACACACATCATACTCGTATGTTTGATTGAATAAATTATCTTTATTTATTTATTATTTTTTTTTAATTAATGAATGGTAATATGATGATAAATAAATTATAAAATACGGCCATAATAAAATAAATTCATTTATGTATTTAATAATAATAAAATAAAAATATTTTATTACATATTTATAATACGTTATGTACATTATGTAAATATTTTTAGAAAATTTCTATTTACAATTCTTTTCTACTTGAATCAAAATACATATGTATATTTATGTGAAAGAGTTCAAAAAAATAAAATAAAATAAAATAAAATTTATTTTTTACATTTAACCAAAGAATATTTAACACATTTTTACGCATATATAAAGACACTCAAAGCACATGTACAGAAGCTGTATATAATGTAGCACATATTATGTACCTATATGCAAAAAATTTTTATTTTTCATTTTAATATTCATTAAGTTTTTTTGTTTTTTTTTTTTTTGCATAAAAAATTAAAAATTTAAAAATAATTACAGCTTTATTTTATCTTCATGTTTAAAATATTTATTTTTATCAACAATGTTTTTCCACAATTTTCGTTTTTATTTTTATTTTCCTTTATGGAGCCTGAAAAAGTTTAAATGAAAATGAAAAAAAAAAAAGGATTTTATAAAATTTTTAAATGTGGCAAAAAAGAAATTTTTATTTTTTTTAAAGATACCTACATGAGTTAACTATATATGTATCTGTTTAAATTGTTGATTAAATGCATACATAATTTGGTTAGTTTAATTTTAAATATAGAATCAACAAATTTAACATAAAAATTGCTTTGGTTTTTTTTTTTTTAATTGATTTGTCTTCTTTTTTTCGAGAGTACTTCATTTAATTAGTCACTAGACTCATTTACAAATATACAAATATGTTTTTTTTATTATTTTTTTTATTTTATTCACTTATTTTTTAAGGTAAAGTTTTCCATGTTTAAAATGTTATGCTTAATTTATTGTCTATTTAAGTTGACGCATTCTTGGTTATCGGCCTCTCATTACAAATATAAAAAAAACATTACATGAATACATATGTACGTAGTCTACTCGTAGAACCATATTAAATAAATGTACATACATACGCAATATATATATAACATTGTATACTTAAATGTAGCTGATTAGTTTGATTAAATATAGTTATTTAGTTTCATTTTGAATATGAATCATCATTCATTAACCAATTGAATAAAAAATGTAAATATATCACGTTTTAAAGGTAAAAAATTTATGTATATATACTTACATATGTATGTATGTATGTACCTACATCTAATGCAATGCATATTCGTGCAATGCACGTAAAATTAATATGATAAAAGTTTACTTGCAATATCGCTCTATATAATATGTACCTACATATATATAGATAGATAATGTATTTTATTTACTCATACACGTAATTGTTTATCTTATACATACATATGTATCAGATGCATATGTATTACAATTATAGCACAATAATGGTGACAATATACCTAACAATAACATTATATGTACATATGTATATATTCATGTACACACATTCATATATATATGTAGATATATATACCTATTATCTGTATAAACATATATGCTTATATATACATACATATTCTGTATATATATATACATCATTTTGTAGGTATGTATCAGTATGGTATCTAAATTATTCATACGTTACATATTTCATACATAAATGTTTATCTTTAATTAAAAAATGAATTAAATGAAATTCTTTTCATTCATTTAAAATGTAGAATTTGTACAAATTCTGAAAATTGTTTTCCCATAATCAGAATGTAATTAGTGATAACAGTAGGTAGGGACGTTTTTTTTATATTTATTTCCACTTTTATTTTTTTATTTTTTATTTTTTTTAAATAAAATTTTATATATTTTAAGTCTTCTTATCTCACAGTGTACTAATAATTTTGAATTTCACTGTAGATCGTAAACAAAGTTGCAATAATTTAAGATAAAGGAAAAATAAAATATTTGTGAAAAATAAAGAAAAACTGAAATTTTCATTTTTTTTTTCTACAAATTTATTTTTATTTTAGTAAACTGATGCATTAAAATTTTATTTTATTTTACATGGGCACATTTAGTACATTGTAGCGAATAAAATGAATACATATTGTTTGAATGTACTTTATTTTGTGTACATTTTTATGCTACTTTTATATCATTTTATATTCTTTGTGATTGGTTCACGAGAGTTTAAAATAAAAAGTAAAGGTTTATTTTATTTATTTATTGCAATGCAATGTACCTATATAACATATGTATGTACTCGTATTAAAGCACTTATTTTGTATTTATCGGAAAAATATATAATAATACTTAACAATGAAAAGGTTGAATCAATATGACTAGTATAGTACATATACTCTAAATATTCGCGTATGAATAATATTGTATACATTATTATTATTATTATTCATACAAGTCATATATAGTTATATAGGTAGTAAATATGCTTTTAGTGTACATACATTGTTTGAATTACACATAGTTTTAAGGTTGAAATACATAAAAATGAATATATCACAAGTACGTTAAAATATGTACATTTTCATTATATGATGTATCTATCACGGATATAATATGTTCATATGTTTAGTTACTATGTGATATTTTTTATATGTTATGTTTTACCGTATACGGTAAAAATAATTCTTTTCTTAATATTTTCAAACATACCTACATATACACACGTTCAGACATATATGTGTAGTGTACGTGTACACATATAATTTTATTTTCTTCTTAAATAGGTGATATTTCTTTCGTCAAACATAGGTGATATGTTTTGTTTTTAATCTGCCTAATATTTAATAGATTTTTTTTTAGCAAAATATCTAATCGCATAAATGTTATGTTCATAATTATCAATTATTAAATCATTTATTATAAATAATATTAATATTAACAACATGTTTATAAATGACCATATACAAATCTGAAATATTTAACTATCTATGAAAATGTATCATACGTGCATAGTAGTTTCGTGTTAGCTTGAACGAGCTCATTAAAATATATGTTAGATGGTTTCACACATGAAACTAGATCATTTACGTCAAATTATTCCTAATAATTTTCTTAAAAAAAAAAAAGATAACCTACCCATTTTTATCGACATACACACATTTAATAATTATTGTGTACCAATAATTTTCCTAATGTTATGTAAATTTATAAATTGCATTGATTAATTTCAAATTAACGCCAATATACCATGTATTTTTTTATTTTATTACTTAATTAAACAATATACTACAAAACGTATAAATGTTATTTTCATTTAATCAATTACAATAAAAGCTGATCTTTTTCGTTTATTTATCTCATATACATATGTATGTATATTTTTTTTTCTATTTAATTCCTTCAAATAATGAAAAATGATATTATTGTATATTGTATATTGTAACTGATATATTGATTACATTTTTAAATAAAAACGATAATAAATAGTATGTATAAAGAAATTATTTCTTTATACATGTATTTACACATATCTAATATATTTTATTATTTCATTATATATATAAACATTCATCCATACTGATATTATATTTTAACATGTTTATATGCCTACTATAATTTAACGTATATATATGAAATAAAAACAAAAATAAAATAATTAAACTAAATAAAAATATATAACAACAAGTACATTTATCAACGATCACGGGACCACGATAATAATATAATAATACTATTCGTATGCATACATAATACATATTATGTATTTATTATTTATTGAAACATATTGAGAATGTAAAATCGTTTGTAAAAATTAATAATTATGATGAATGATTCTTCATTGAATGAAATTACATATTTATAATCAATGACGATGATAATGATGATGTAATCAATTTTTTTTCTTTCTTTCTTTTTCAACAACATATACATAAACATACACACGTAGAATTATAATTTTTTTATCATTTAGTACGTCTGTATGTACCAAATTTTTCTTAAATGAAATAAACAAAAAAAAATCGTTATTTTTTGAACATTTTATTTTTAAATCAAGAAAAATGAAATTATAATGAGATTTAATTAAAATTTTAATTAATAAATACATATGTATATCCTATATTTAGAGTTTTTTTTTCTGTATAAATGAATGTTAAGTAAACATTTTTTAATTATTTTTTATTTTTTTTATTATTATTGTCTTTTTCTTTCAGACATATTCCGGTCTATTTTGTGTAGTTGTAAATCCATATAAAAAACTTCCTATTTATACGGAAAAAATTATGGAACGTTATAAGGGCATTAAAAGACATGAAGTGCCTCCACATGTTTTTGCAATTACAGACACTGCCTATAGATCTATGTTACAAGGTAAATATTTACTTTATTTTATTATTCCTTTTTTTTACCATACAAATTTTGTACATTGTATTTTTAAGAATATCCTTTTTAGGTAATTCAAAAATTATGTAATTTTATGATGTGGTATGTCATTATTATTTATTTATTTCATTTTTTTTTTTGCTTTGTCTTATTTTAGATCGTGAAGATCAATCAATTTTATGTACAGGTGAATCAGGTGCTGGTAAAACGGAAAATACAAAAAAAGTTATTCAGTATTTAGCGTATGTTGCAGCATCAAAGCCTAAAGGTTCTGGTGCGGTAAGTAAAGATATTGTCAACAAAAACAAAAAATAAATCAACGATTATAATAAAAAAAAAAAAAAAACAATCAATGATATTACTATAATTATGTAATATCATTATGTAATAATGTTTAGTTTATATGCATTAACATTTATAGATTTTTCTTTTAATTTTCTTCCTAATATGTATGTATGAAAATTTTCTTTCATAATAATTTTTTAATTTCAATTTAATATGTTGTGTCCTACATAAATGCTAAAACGTGTGCTAAAATTATTTATTACTGTGTTATTATTTTTATGTTTATATGTGTATAACTATTGATTTAATTTTTATTTTTATTTCTTTTTATTTTATTATTTTCTTGTTTTGTTTTTCTTTTTTTCAACATGTATATGTATATGTTTTCATAGTACAAGCGAAAAAATGACTAAAAAGAGATAAAATTAAAAACAATTTCCATATATGGTTGATAGGTCAAAAACATATACTACATGATTTTAATTGAATTTTTATATTAAAATATTTTTATTTCTATAACTAAATGTCAAATTGATCAGCATGCAACAAGCAATAGAAAAATTGAAAAAAGAAAAATATCATTTTTATCTACATAAAAATATATAGTATTTAAATAAATAAATAAAAATATACTAAAAGATATACACATGTATAAGTGTAGAAATGCACACAAAAATAAATAAACTTTTACTATATAGCCTGTTGCAATTATTGCATGCTGCATTGATTTTTGTTTTTATTTTTATTACAGTATTTTTGTGTTGTTGTTTTTTTTGTTTTTATAATTATGGTCAATAATTTTATGTATCATTGTATATCATGTGAAAAATTTTAAATATACATACACTAAGGACAGATAAAATTATACAATAAAATAGACCATATACCATATATGTATTACTTATATTCATATAATTTATTGTTGACTATTCAACTGACTAAATGATGATCTAGTAGTCAATAGCTTCTGAATTAGTTTTTCAAAATTGCCAGAAGCTACGTCATACACGTAATAATAAAATAATAAACAAATAGGTATAATAATGTGATAATCAACTCCTTTTTTTAATTTCATGTCTTTTTTCTAACTATTGTAATACTTGCTAATACATAATATTTATTAAAATACATACTATACATAAGAAAAGAAACAGTATAAAATACCTGATTACCTTTATCTTTATATTTATTCCTGATACAATACGATTTGTACCATATATGTGCATGCACATACGTATATATATACATGTATAACATTTTATTTGTATGTAGTTAATAATTTTTGTTTTCGTTTTCTTCTTCTAATTCTATGGTTGATCAATTTCACGTTACAACCAATTTGCATACATAAATATACTTATAATTGTATATCTAACAATATATTTGAATTTTTTAATTCGGTTTTGTTTTATTAATAGTACATAACGTATACTACTTCATTGTTATAATTATATAGTTATGTAAGTATACAACTATCTATATTCTGTAAACGAATATAGAATTTAATGATAGATATATGTATTTTCATAATTCACAAACTAAACGTATACATATATATCATTCATAAAAGATACGCATTATCTTTAATGCACATACATTATATAATTATTATATACATATATAGGTACATATGTATATATAAATGATATTTGATGTATGCATAGTATACATTATTTTATAAATATTCATTGAATTTGTTCACCTTAAATGGTATTAATAATTTTATGTGCATAAAATGTAATATTTTCAAATGATTTTTTTTTTTTAAATTGTTCAATTCATAAAATGTTATTTTTATTTTTATAGTGTTTCATAATACTACATTAAACTAAAAGGAGAAAAAAATATACACATATTAGATATATCTCTAATATAGGTAGTTTTTTTTTGAATTTTTAATTTCTTCATCATTAATATTTTTTATATATGTATGTATAACGTGTACAATATAACGTCATGTCCATATATACATACATAAAATTTGTATATACATCCATAAAGTATTGTCATTTAATTGTTACGGGGTCTTAATTCAATCTTTTTTGTGTATTTTATTATTATTTTTTCTTTTCTTTATAAAAAAAAAAAATACATAAAATGCACACACAATTCGTAAATGTACATACATTCATGCATACATATATTATGATGTCATTTAAAATATAAGAAAAATAAACTAGAAGTTTAATTTTATTTTAACTTTATTGGGAGAGATTGTATAGAGTAGCAAATTTTAGATTTGATTAGTCACACAAAATAAAATATACATACCTATATTTTTAATGTAATATAATACGTATGCAAGTACAATATGTATATTCATTTATATTTATACAATGTCAATATAAAACGTAAAATAAAACTATATATTGACTGATATTTGTTTCTCATCATAATCAGTATTAATTGTGTACATAATGGTACAATATTCATAATTGGAAAATAATTCAAGGTCGTTTACTGTTATAAGAATAATATCTTAATATTTATGAAAAAAATAACAAAACAAAAAAAAGAAAAATTTATGAACAAAAAACATTTATTTTAAATTATTTAAAATAGAATTTTGTTTTTTTTTTTTTATATATTTTATATTCATATGTAAGTACATTCATATTTATATACACAATGTTATATGTGTGATATGTCAATATGCCAATTAACGAAGATACCATAAATGATGCACATATGTATTTTAAAATTTATCATATGCTAAATATATTATGTGCAATGAATTGATAATGATTAATATATATGTATATATATATTTTTTTTTTTTTAAATTATAATAAAAAATAATATAAATGCCGACTTATTATAATATTTATTAATAATAAAGAAGAAAATTTAAAAAATTATCAATTCTATTTGGTTACTGATAATTTTTAAAATAATTATTTCTAGAAAACAAGAAAGTTAGGAAAATAAAGAAAAAGTGAAAAAAATGCAGTATGTTCATATTATACATGTTAATTTATAATATTATGTAATAAAGAACAACATTTAAAAGAATAGAATACAAATGATTTTTTTTTTTTTTCTAAAATCTTCATTCATGAATGCAATATTTTCTATATATTATTTATACAAAAAAAAAATAATAATACTTTGTATTTAAAATTAATATGTGTACTGTTAAAAGAAAAATTCTGCTCAATTTTAATTATTCTACTCGTTTATTACTATTGTTGAAAACATGCATATTGTACGCCTAATAAAATTAGAAAAAAAAACAATTGTTTTTTTTTTTTTTTAAGTACAAAATATGTCTCTGAAAATCGTACATATTATTTAACAATTTTAAAATGAAAATAAAATATAACACAAGTTGAAGAAAAATGATTTTAAAAAATGCATGCAACAAGTCATATAAGATAATAATTTATCAGTCTTTTTTTTTAAAAACTTTTCTTCATATTTTACATGCAATAAAATAAAATATTGATAGTATATAATAATAATCATAATGTTAGTAAATAAAAAGAATATAATTAGATGGAATTTCAATTGTTATTTGCTGTTACTACTAATGTGGTTCTTATTATCATTTCATCTATATTTTTATAACATTATTGTATACATTTGTGTACATATTTCATGATTATGATTATCAATATGATAAATGTTTTACTAATTAGTAATATAGATGTAATTAAAAATTACAAAATGATAATTATAGGTAAGAAAAAAATATGAATTATACTTTATTATCCATTATATAAATAGATCTTGTATGTATTGTATGTGTGTGGTTTTAATGTATGATATGTAATTTATGAACAAATGTGAAAAGAAAATTCTTTTTTAACCGAAATAAAATTTGATTTAGATTATTCAAATTTGAATCAATCTTTTGCATAATGAAAATTGTGTAGAATTTTAAAATAAAAAATGTTTTTATTAAAATCAAAATTAATTTAGATTGTTTTATATTTTAATTAGGCTATCTTAAAAAACTCATCACTGCCTATTTGATGCGATACTCAGAGTACTATAATCTTAAACTATGTGTTTTTGAGGATAGGGTTATTTAAATTTAATTAATTTTAAATGACTAATTTTAACTCATAAAAATATTGAATAAATTGAATAATATTTACGGAGAATATACGATCGATATCCTAATAAAACAGTTAATTTTCAATATCATTTTAGAATATTTTAAAACTTTCAATTAACATTTATTTGTGTGTGCAATGTTTCTCATGATTGTTAGCATTTTTGTTTTTTAATGTTTTTATTTTTGATATAGGAGAATATATCAAGATCTAAAGGAAAACAAATCAAATAGACCTCATTACATTATTAATTATTTTTATAGAAAATGCCCTTAGATATAAATTTTATTAATTCTCATTTTATTTTAATTTTTTTTTTTTTTCTTTTATTGTATGTTCAATATTTCGTTTATCATAAATAAATCAATGAAATTACTTAAATTGGCTTTAAAATATACAAGCATATCTATAAACATATTATAAACATATATACATACATTATTTAGTATATAATTGAAAATTTATGTACAATATACATACGTATAAAATATAACTCTTAGAATTCTATTTTATTTTACTTTTTTTTTTTCTTTTTTGTATTTTTTTAAAGCATAGAAGAACGAAAAAAAAAAGATTAATTACATTAACTGTTTTGTATTTTAAGATTGTAAATAAGAAAAAACAAAAATTATGGTTCACGTTATATTACATTTAATAAACTACATTCCATATATGATGAAAAATATCGTAACCGATGACATACATTTTATTTTATTGAAATTTTACCAAAATTGGAATGTTGCAAATTGTAAATTTTACTAATAATACGATTTGAAGAAAACAAAAAAAAATTGTATTTATGTCTAAATATTGTTACATTTGGTCATATGCATAGGACGTTGTATACACAAATGTATATGTATGTACGTCCATTGTATGTACATTTTAGTCAAAATTGAATAAATTAAAAAAAAAAAAAATTTTAAACAGCAAATATAAATTAAAAATTAAAAAAAAATCACATATACATTTATATGTTTAATACATATGTTAACAGGTGATTTGTTTTCTTCGTTATGTTTTCATTTAAAAATTGTACTATGTAGATATGTATCTGCAATACATATATACCATATCTATTAAATACGATGTATAAATATGTGCAATATATATATATATATATTTATATATGTGATTTATTTTCTTTTCATTAAACATGTACATTTACATTAATTTAATAACATGAACATTAATCATTTTCTTTTTATTATATATTTTTTTATTTTTTCAATTTTTACACACATTAATCATGCGAATAAAATATATTTATATTGAAAATTTATTATTAATATAATAATGTCAATTTATATTTTATACATACATATGTATATAATGTATGTATGTTAATGAAAAATTTTAAAATTATTTGAAAGTTTTTTAACATAATACAATTTAAATTAAAATTTAATTTGATATAATTTTTATATTTTTACTTATTACTTGTAAAATATATGAATAAAAATGAATCATATGATAAGAAATATTTTCCATATTTTAAATAAATATTAAAATTAATTTTTAAAATTTTTTATACAGTACGTTACAAAATATATGATTTAAATATCTTTCATAAAATATTGACTAACAATTCATTGGATACAAATTACTATTTCGTGAACACAAAATTCACTTAATTTATTTTAAATTTTTATAAAATTTATTCTAAATTATATTTTAAATGAAATTCAACAATATGTATTTTTCTTTGATTATTTTGAATTTTTGAATATATCCTGTATTTCAGTTTGTCTGTCTGTATATATTTATATATATATATAGGTACATGTAAGGTATAATAATTTATATATGTAAATAATAAAAATTTATATCTTCTTATTTAAGACTAATTATGCTTTTTAAGACTTGAAAATTTATTTTTTAAACACTATACATTTTTTTTAATCAAATTTTGGTTTTATTTGTTAATGGTTTAACTTTTTTTTTTTTTTTTAATAATATACTAACAAATTTAGTTAATTAATCATTTCTTTTAATTTTTTTTTTGTCAAAGTTTATTTGTTTTCTTTATGTTTATTTTCATATATAATTCTATCTTTGGGTGTGTTCCGTATACAAAACAATTATTACCTCCTGTGACTGTATAAAATGATGTCAAATATAAAAATAATTTTAAAAAATAAATAAAAATTAAAAAACAAAACAAATGTACAATGCTGACTACAAATTTAATTTTAAATTCAAATTAAAATTAAATTGAAAAACAAAAAACAATATGAAAATTATGAAAATAATAATTTATAAAATATAAATGTAAAAATATGTAAAAAAAAAATGTATATGTATTTTGGCATGTAAAGGGACCACATCCGGCATTAATAATTGTAAGTATATTCAATATTAATTTTAGTTCAAATTTTATTACTCTTAATTTTCTTTTTAACTTTTATTTTATTATTAATTATAATTTTTTACATTTTTATTATTATTCTGGGGGATTATATTCTGATTTTATTTAATTTAAGAAAAAAAAAAATAGTTTGATTTAATTTTTTTTTTTTTTTGTCACAATTTAGAAGCAAATTAAGTTATGTTAGGTCAAAAAGAATTTTTTTTTTCATTCCTAAAGTACTCATCTATTTTACATATAAATATAATGTACAGATCTAAAAAAGAAAAAATAAATTCGAATATTCAAAATTATATAATTACTTGTAATATACCTAAATCATCACATACTATAATCTGAAATTAAAATGCACACAAAAAAGTGTACATAATACTTCTATTATTTTTTTGATTGTATACATGAAATATTTCAATAATACATTTTATTTTGCACATATTTCTGTAGCAATATTATATTTAATATGTACATATACACATAAATACTTTTTTAATTCTTTAATTAATCATATCACAATACCATTTTTAAATAAAGAAAAAATTTTTTATTGTACATTGTAACGATAAATTTATATTTTGAAATTAAGAAAAGAAAAATAAAATATCTATAACTCTTTATTTGGTTCTTACTAAAACTTATAAAAGAGGATACATACATTAGAATTAATTAATAGCAAAGAAAAACGACTGAAATATATAATTTCATACAAAATAAAAAAAAAAAAAAATTAAAAATAATAAATAAATAATTATACATGGAAAATTATTTAAAGGAATCCAAAAATCTTGTTTTCCATAGAAGACGTAGTTTAGATAATGTGTATAACACGTATACAATTTATATGTATGCAATTTTTATTTTATTTATTTTTTTTTTTTTTTTACTTAAAGACTAAACAATCATTTGTGATATTTCATTTTTTTTCCACTATTTTTATTTCATTCTCTTTATTAATTAATACGTAATTGTAAAAAAATAAAATGAAATTGTTATTTCAAAAAAAAAAAATTAGGCTTCATTCTATTAAAAATGTAGCTTGGTAGAGTAGTTTAGTTGTAGATGATATGTTCCTTTAAAAACAAAAAAAAAAGAAAGTTATAATGTTAATTTGTATGAATTTAATTTCTCTTAAATTTAATCTTCACTTAAATTTAAATTTTTACATTTCAAATTTATTGAATTTCGAATTTTGAAAAAAATAATTATCGAAAAAAGAAATTAAATAAAACGTCCTATATTTTATCTAAAACAGATCTAAAGAGTAAATCTAAAACAAATTTTTATAATTAGTTTAAAAATTTATATAAAAGTGATTTAAAGGGGAAATTTTAGAATTATAAGATAATACATTATGTAATTTTGTTTTCATCTAAATCTAAAAATTCCAATTATTTTTCTTTATTTATTTTTTTTTTCTTTCCTATTATATTAATAAAAATTTTTTTTTTACTTTTTATATTTTAATAATTTTTAGGGTGAATTAGAACAACAACTTTTGCAAGCTAATCCAATTTTAGAAGCATTTGGTAACGCTAAAACTGTGAAAAACGATAATTCTTCAAGATTTGTAAGTAACAATATTGATAATTATTTTATTTTAAATTTAAAATACCTATATACGAAAAAAAAAATATATATATAATGAGATTATAAGTACATATGTATGTGTATATATATGTATATATTTTTTTTTTTAAATTTTCATTATCATCAATTGCTTTTTTTAATCGCTTTTAAAATATCTTAATACAAAAGAACAATAAGTATATGTATGTGATGAATTTCATACCAATATTATTTCGTAATAATTAATTTATGAAATATACCTTTAAAATGATAATATTAATTTAAAATATTAAATTTCAATAAAAACCTCAAATGTATGTTATGTCTTAGTTTGAGGTTATTTCTCCCTGTGTTACTATTTTAACAGTTGCTATTAAAACATTTTTATTTACTTATTTTTTAAAAAAAGCAAAAAAAAAAATTAATCATACAACAACAATATGTGGAAAACAAAAAACTTTGTAAACACATTTATGATTTTTTAATTTCGTTCTACATATATAAATACATATGTAGATATAGCAAATTCCATGATAACTTTTTTTTTTCTTATAAAATAAAAAACATTTTTGTACGATTAATATTAATCACTAATTACTATTTTTTTTTTTTTTCTAAAGCTATATAATGAAGCACAAACATATCATTCATGCATTTATTGAAATGTAATATATACAATTTACAATATTTAGAATGACCTTTTTTTCTTTCGATTACATTTACAATCCTATTCATATTTTAATTGTGTAATTTTATGCCATTGTTTTGTTTTTTTTTTTGGTTTTTCATAAACAAATAAAATAAAAATTTAGAAATTTAGAAATTGAATGACAAATTAATGAATTTTAATTTATTTTAAAAAAAATTTTTTTTGGTACTTTTTTTAAAGGGTAAATTTATACGAATAAATTTTGACGCATCTGGATACATATCTGGTGCAAATATTGAAACATATCTATTGGAAAAATCTCGTGCCATTCGTCAAGCCAAAGACGAAAGAACATTCCATATATTTTATCAATTATTAGCTGGAGCATCACCAGAACAAAAAGATAAATTCATATTAGATGATATTAAAAGTTATCCATTTTTATCAAATGGTAGTTTACCAGTACCAGGTGTTGATGATTTTTCGGAATTTCAAGCAACTGTTAAAAGTATGAATATAATGGGTATGAATAATGATGATTTCAATTCAATATTTCGTATTGTGAGTGCTGTATTATTATTTGGTTGTATGAAATTCCGTCAAGAACGTAATTCTGATCAAGCAACATTACCAGATAATACTGTTGCACAAAAGATTGCCCATTTACTAGGATTGAATGTAACTGATATGACACGTGCATTCCTTACGCCACGTATTAAAGTTGGTAGAGATTTTGTAACAAAAGCTCAAACTAAAGAGCAAGTTGAATTTGCCGTTGAAGCAATCGCAAAAGCATGTTATGAAAGAATGTTTAAATGGCTAGTAAATCGAATTAATAGATCATTAGATCGAACTAAAAGACAAGGAGCTTCATTTATTGGTATACTTGATATGGCTGGATTTGAAATTTTTGAACTTAATTCATTTGAGCAATTATGCATTAATTATACAAATGAAAAATTACAGCAATTATTCAATCATACAATGTTCATTTTAGAACAGGAGGAATATCAAAGAGAAGGAATTGAATGGAAATTCATTGATTTCGGTTTAGATTTACAGCCAACAATTGATTTAATTGATAAACCAGGTGGTATAATGGCATTATTAGATGAAGAATGTTGGTTTCCGAAAGCAACTGATAAAACATTTGTAGATAAACTTGTATCAGCTCATTCAATGCATCCGAAATTTTTAAAAACAGATTTTCGAGGTGTAGCTGATTTTGCGATTGTACATTATGCTGGTAAAGTTGATTATTCAGCAGCTAAATGGCTAATGAAAAATATGGATCCACTCAACGAGAATGTAGTATCATTACTTCAAGCTTCTCAAGATCCATTCGTTGTACAAATATGGAAAGACGCCGAAATAGTCGGTATGGCGCAACAAGCCTTAACTGATACCCAATTTGGAGCTAGAACCAGAAAAGGAATGTTTAGAACCGTTTCACATTTATACAAAGAACAGTTAGCAAAATTAATGGACACTCTTAGAAACACAAACCCTAATTTTGTTCGGTGCATAATACCAAATCATGAAAAGCGTGCTGGAAAAATAGATGCCCCACTAGTTCTTGATCAATTAAGATGTAATGGTGTCTTAGAAGGTATCCGTATTTGTCGTCAAGGTTTCCCTAATAGAATCCCATTCCAAGAATTCCGACAACGTTATGAACTTTTAACACCGAATGTAATTCCAAAAGGTTTTATGGATGGTAAAAAGGCTTGTGAAAAAATGATTCAAGCATTAGAGCTTGATCAAAACTTATATCGTGTGGGACAATCAAAAATATTCTTCCGTGCCGGAGTCTTAGCACATTTAGAAGAAGAACGTGATTACAAGATAACAGACCTAATTGTTAATTTTCAAGCTTTCTGTCGAGGTTTCTTAGCAAGAAGAAATTATCAAAAACGATTGCAACAATTGAATGCGATCAGAATTATTCAACGAAATTGTGCTGCATACTTAAAATTGAGAAATTGGCAATGGTGGCGTTTGTATACGAAAGTTAAGCCATTACTAGAGGTTACTAAACAAGAAGAAAAATTAGTCCAAAAAGAAGATGAATTAAAACAGGTGCGTGAAAAATTAGACGTATTGTTGAAAAGTGCCGAAGAATACGAACATAAATATAAACAAGCTCTGGAAGAGAAAATAGCCTTAGCAGAGCAGTTACAAGCTGAAACCGAGTTATGTGCTGAAGCTGAAGAGAGTCGATCACGTTTAATGGCTAGGAAACAAGAGTTGGAAGATATGATGCAAGAATTGGAAGCTCGCATTGAGGAAGAAGAAGAAAGGTTTCTTGCATTAGCAAATGAAAAGAAAAAATTGGAATTGAATATTCAAGACTTGGAGGAACAACTTGAAGAAGAAGAAGCTGCTCGTCAAAAATTACAATTGGAAAAGGTTCAATTAGATGCTAAAATCAAGAAATACGAAGAGGACTTGGCAGTTACTGAAGATCAAAATCAGAAATTGTTAAAAGAAAAGAAAATTTTAGAAGAGCGTGCTAACGATCTTTCGCAAACACTTGCCGAAGAGGAAGAAAAAGCCAAACATTTAGCAAAATTGAAAGCGAAACACGAAGCGACAATTGCAGAACTTGAGGAAAGATTACATAAGGATCAGCAACAACGTCAAGAAGCTGATCGAACAAAAAGAAAAATTGAAACTGAAATTGCTGACATTAAAGAGCAATTAAATGAAAGAAGAATGCAAGTTGAAGAGCTACAACAACAATTGGCTAAAAGAGAAGAGGAATTGATGCAAACATTGACAAGAATTGATGAAGAATCAGCCGCAAAAGCAGCTGCACAAAAAGCACAAAGAGAATTAGAATCACAACTAGCTGAGATTCAAGAAGATTTAGAAGCTGAAAAAGCTGCAAGAGCTAAAGCAGAAAAAATTCGAAGGGATTTAAGTGAAGAACTTGAAGCACTCAAAAATGAATTACTGGATTCATTGGATACAACAGCTGGTATGTTTTTATATTTTTCTTTTATTTATTTGTTTTTTAAATCATATTTTATCTATACATGATATCGTATTATTTTGTTGTAGCCCAACAAGAATTACGTTCTAAACGTGAACAAGAATTGGCAACCCTTAAGAAAAGTTTAGAGGAAGAAGCAGCAAATCATGAAGCAACATTGGCTGATATGAGGCATAAACATGCTCAAGAAATAAATACTATGAATGATCAGCTAGAAAATTTAAAGAAAGCTAAAGCTGTGCTAGAGAAGACAAAACAGAGTTTAGAAGCTGAAAATGCCGATTTAACAACTGAACTTCGTAATGTTAATAGTTCTCGGCAAGAAAATGATCGTCGAAGAAAACAAGCTGAATCACAAATTGCTGAACTTCAAGTATGTTCATAACAATCAAATATTGAATTGAAAAATAAATATATGAATAAAATTTTTAATTTTTAGTTGAAATTAGCTGAAGTTGAACGTGCCCGCTCCGAATTACAAGAGAAATGCGCAAAATTACAGCTTGAAGTTGAAAATATTAGTCAACAACTGGAACAAGCTGAAATTAAAGCAACAACAGCCATTAAATCAGCCAGCAATATGGAAAGTCAACTAACTGAGGCTCAACAACTATTAGAGGAAGAAACTCGTCAAAAATTGTCTTTAAGCTCTAAACTTCGTCAAATTGAATCAGAAAAAGAAGCATTACAAGAGCAATTAGAAGAAGATGAAGAAGCTAAAAAGAATTACGAAAGGAAATTATCTGAGCTTATTCTACAAATGCAAGAAATTAAAAAGAAAGCAGATGAAGATGCAGATGCTGTTAAAGAATTGGAAGAAAGTAAAAAACGAATGAATAAAGAAATTGAAACACTTGAACGTCAAGTAAAAGAACTACAAGCTCAAAATGATCGACTTGATAAGAGTAAAAAGAAAATTCAATCTGAATTAGAAGACACAACAATTGAATTAGAAATACAAAGAACTAAAGTTTTAGAATTAGAAAAGAAACAAAAGAATTTCGATAAGATATTGGCAGAAGAGAAAGCAATTAGCGAACAAATAGCACAAGAACGTGATTCGGCTGAAAGAGAAGCACGAGAAAAGGAAACAAAAGTTCTGTCACTCACACGTGAATTAGATGAAGCATATGATAAAATCGAAGATTTGGAACAAAAACGAAAAACCTTGCAGAATGAATTAGATGAATTGGCTAATTCACAGGGTACAGCTGATAAGAATGTACATGAATTGGAGAAAGCTAAGCGGGCACTTGAAAGTCAATTATCAGAACTTAAATCACAAAATGAGGAACTTGAAGACGATCTACAATTAACAGAAGATGCTAAATTGAGATTAGAAGTAAACATGCAGGCTCTTCGTTCTCAATTTGAACGTGATATTCAAGCTAAGGAAGAACAAGCAGAAGAAAAGAGAAGAGGATTGGTAAAGACAATAAGAGATTTAGAAGCTGAACTTGATGAAGAAAGAAAACAACGAACTGCCGCAGTGGCCGCAAAAAAGAAATTAGAAGGTGATCTGAAAGATATTGAAGCTACTCTTGAAATGCACAATAAACTAAAAGAAGATGCTCTCAAGCATGCAAAGAAATTACAAGCTCAAGTTAAAGATGCAATGCGAGATGCAGAAGAAGCTAAAGCTGCAAAAGAAGATCTAGCAGCAATAAGTAAAGAAGCTGAACGTAAAGCGAAAGCTTTGGAGGCCGATGTTATGCAATTAACTGAAGATTTATCAAACTCAGAGCGTGCTAAACGTGCTGCAGAAGCAGAACGTGATGAATTGCTTGAAGAAATCAACGCAAATGCCAATAAAGGATCTTTAATGATTGATGAAAAGAGAAGACTTGAAGCGAGAATAACCGCACTTGAAGAAGAATTAGAAGAAGAACAATCAAATTCAGAAGTTTTACTTGATAGAAATCGTAAGGCTCAATTAACAATCGAGCAATTAACCACAGAATTAGCAACAGAAAAATCGAATACACAAAAGAATGAGAACGCACGTGCATTACTTGAAAGACAAAATAAAGATTTGAAAGCAAAATTAGCTGAAATCGAAACAGCGCAAAGAATTAAAGTGAAAGCAACAATAGCCGGTTTAGAAGCTAAAGTTAAAAATCTTGAAGATCAATTGGAAAATGAAACAAAGGAAAGATTATTACAGCAAAAGACAAATCGTAAATTGGATAAGAAAATTAAAGAATTAACAATGAATATAGAAGATGAACGAAGACATGTGGATCAATATAAAGAGCAAATAGAAAAAGTATGTATATACTATTTTCCTTCTTTTTTTTTTTCTAAGTTAAATAATATATATATTTTTTTATTTTTGACTATATTTATAGCTGAATAGCCGTATAAAAACATTTAAACGTAATTTAGATGAAGCTGAAGAAGAGATTCAAAAAGAAAAGACACAAAAACGGAAGGCACAACGTGAATGTGAAGATATGATTGAAAGCCATGAAGCATTAACACGGGAAGTTAATTCATTAAAAACGAAATTAAGGTAAGAAGTTTATAAAAAAAAATATTTGAAATATAATTTTAAATGTTCATTATAAAAATTCAATAATTTTTTACATTTATCAATTCAATTTATTCGATTCCATTAATCATTACATTCTCATTAATGTAATCTTATCTATTAGTATTATCATTATTATTTATATTCTTCATTAATTTTGTTATTTCTAACTTAAGGTTTTTGTTCAAATTTTCACTTTATTTTTTCTATAACAATATTTCTTTTTAAAAACAAGAAAAAGAATTAACTTTTATTATTATTATATACGAATTTCAAAGAAATATTCAGATAACTCAAACCGAGCAAGCTAAAGCATATTCAGCTAAAAAGGATACTTCTCTTATTATGAATTGCGATGGTCTGTAAGTAAAATGATTTAACGTACAATTGTAAACGGATGAATTAAAAATTTGTATTTTAATCCTATCAAAGAGAATCAAAATCATTTTTCAAATAGATTGACTTTGTTTTTGTTGAATCCAATGTTTCTTATTGCGTTTTTTTTTTGTCTTCCCTTTTAAATAACTTATTCTATTTTTATTCTCTTTGTATTTTTTCTTTTATTCTACAATTAAAAAAAAAGTTAGAATGAAAAAGTTATTTTTTTTACAATAATTTAAGTATACATGAATGCTACAATTTTAAAAAATATATACATATTTCTCAGTACAAAATCATTGAAAAAAAATTATCATTGTTCTTCAAATATAATTTTTATCATATTTAAAAAAAAAAAATTGTATAAGTAAACAATGAAATTTTCTGTATTTTCTTTTAAAAATAATTCTACTCACAACGAAGTGTTTAAAAAAAGTGGTGATATTGCATACAAAATTTCAAAGATTCTATTAGATGTGTTTATTTTATATACGTTTACTTTTTTTGGGGCACACAATTTGCATGTAATAAAATAAATTGTCAGTTATTTCGTTTTTGAAATAGTAGATATTTATTTCTATTTATATTAAATAGAAAACCTTTCCTTTAATTTTTTTTTTCTTTTTTTCTTTTTTTTTTTTTTTAATAATGTATCAGTACAAAATATTTGTAAATCACATTTTTTGTATTTTTAAATCATCATAAAATAGAAAATTTAAAATCTTCTCCATATTTACATGTCCTTCTTACTCTCATGAAAAATAAATATGATTGATTATCTACAATTTGTTTATTAATTTTTTTTTATCATTTTTTGATTTTCTTTTTGTTTTGATTTGATTTTAAATTTCATTTCTTCTATGACTGTCAATTTAACACGTATTTTTCTTTTACTATTTAAAAAACAACATTAAACAACCATACGCACTTATATTTGCATGTTTTTTTATTACATATAACATACGAATTTTGTTTTTGATTTTGTTTTATTTTCGTTTTCATTTTAAAACTAAAAAAATATTCACCATTATGTGTATAAATTTTTTAATCATTGTTTTTTGTTTTTCTTCGTTTTTTCATCATCCCATTTAGACGTAGTAATATGGGTTTGAGTTCAACTCGTTTAACAGGTGCATCAAAGAGAACAGGAGCTGGTGATGATAATGCAACTCAAGAAGAATCAATAGATGGTGATGATTCAGGAAACTGACAAAATAATATAATACGATATCGTTATTAAAAAGAAAAACACAAAAAAAAAAATATATATATTCCTAAAATAAATATTAATTTAACAAGAAAAAACAAACAAAAACAGGAAAATTAAATAAAACAACAAACAAATTAAAATTAAAGAAAAGGAAAGTATAACAATAATAAAATTATAATAATCGCTAAAAGAAATGATTCAATGAAAGAAATGATTCAAAAACTAATTATTAAAGAAAAGAATTTAAAAAACTAAAAACGAAACAATTGTACACACAAAAATAGAAAAATGAAATTGATTGATAATAAATACATAATAATAATAATAATAATAAAATTATTAATATAAAACCTCGTCTTTTTATATACATTTATTATAATTAAACGTGAAAATTAAAAATAATATAATAATAATAATAAAATAATAAAATTAAACTAATTGTAAAGGAAAACATTAACAATTTATAATACTAGTAAGATGCATTTATACATACAAAAAATAAAAAATACAGAAAATAATAATTAAAAAGAAATTAGAAAAACAAATGAATTAAATGCTAAGAAAAGCAATAACATAACATAATAAATTGATACAAATGCATAGCTTTTCTGTGCACTATTTTAATTATGATGGAAAAATGAAAAAAATAGTAATTTTTAGTTATGACACATACATGCATAACTCATGATTTTTTTTTGGAAACAAGTACTTTAATTCTTTTCTTGATATTTTTTATTTTCAATTTCTTTAATATAACATAAACATTTTCTTTCGTTTTAATGTACCACATAATGTAATAATTTTACTTTCTTATCCTTAAAAAAAAATAAAAATAAAACAATGTTAATTTTCTAAATCAAACTACTTTCAATTTTCAATTTCTTTTAATTTATCCCTTTTTTGTTTTTTAAATTAAAAAAATAAAAAAGAAAAATAAAAAATACTTTTATTTCTTGTGCCTTTTTAGAAATATTAAATTTTTTATATTGCAAATTATTCATAATAACAGCTTCTAAACATATCGTTATTATTATTACTAATTAATATTATAATACAAAAGGAAGAAGAAAAATGTATTTTAAAACCAATCACAACAAATTATATATGATTTTTATTCGAAACAAAAATTTTTAAACTAAAATTTTTTAAATCAATTATTGGTCGATGGCGAAACGTTTTTCAAAATTTTTTTGATTAAATGCAAATTCATCAAAATTAATAATTAAAATATAAGAAAAAAAAAACATAATAATAATATAATAACAAAAATATAAATAAAATTAAAAGATAAAATTCCAATGTTGAAATAAAATTTAAGAAAATATTAAAAATTAAATTTAGACATTATATTAATTCATGTTTTTGTTTACTTCTTCTTAGATTTTATTTTCTTAAAATTATACTTATTATTTTTTTCCTAAATTTTTTACTTGAATTTTCTTCAAGATGAAAAAATAAATTTATACATATGTTATATGCGTATGAAATTGAAGACAAAGGCTCGACATAGAATATGATTATTCTACGAGCTAAAGAGCCATAGAAAAAGATTTGTATATGGAAGTAGTAATTTTAAAGAAAAAATAAACAAAATGAATAAATAATAATAATAGTAAAAAAAAGAAGTTAGTATACATGATATAAATATATGCGTTTAACGATATGTTATGTATGTGTATAATTAAAAGAGAAACACAAAAACTTGATTTGTAATTCGTATTTGAGATTGAGCTTAGCTTTGTTACTTTCTTTTGTTTTTTCTTTTTCTACTTAAAAAGTTATAATACATATTAATTAAATAGATATCAAATTAATAAAACTAAAAATAAAATAATAACGTTAATTTTAATTATAATAACTACTATTATTAATATTGAATAATAACAGTTCTTACAAATAACAATTTTTATAAATGAAAAGGGATATCTTTAAAAAAACGAATAAACAATTAAATAAATAGTGGTAAATTAAAAACAATAAGAATAATAATAGTAGATACACTAACAACAATAATTAATTAATTATTTTATAAATAATATAAAAATATACATAAATGCATAATATACTATAATAATAATTATTTTAACTTCTTCTTTTTTCTAAAAGTATTGTTTCGTCTCGGCCTTAAATTAAAAAAATAAAACAAAATTGAATTCGTTTATTTGTCTTTTAATTTTAATTTGTTTTTTTTTTTTTTTTTTTAAATTAATTTTTGTGTATAATTATTTTATATATATACATTATATAAATATTTTATAATTTTTATTCTCATTAATTTCTTTTTTGTTTTGTTCTTTTACTTATTTGATATAAATTTGATTAAGTAAAAAAATAGAATAAAAAATATTTGAAAAAAAAAAATAAATATTAGATACATATATATAACACACACACATTTTATATAAAAATATACAAATAATAAACACACATAAAACTACAGGTCAAATCATTTTTTAAATGCTTCAAAATGTAAAAGTATTCAAGAATACAAGTACTAGATGCCCGATTTTGTTCATTTTCTTTCTCTTTATTTTATTCAGATAATTTAAAGAGCATTAAAGTTTTTATTAATTTATTATTTGTCATTTGAAAATATATATACATATATACATATATATATATATTTTATTAAGTTATTTTTAAAATAAATTAAAATTGAAAATTTTCTTAATGAAACAAAAAATTCATTAATTATTTTTATTATTTTCTTTTTCACTTCAAAAAATAAAATAAAAAACTTCCAAATACTGATTCCTCAATTTCAGAAGAAAGAAAAACAATTTATTTCCTCAAAAAAAAAAAAAAAAAAAAACGTGTAAGTGCCATTTTCCTTTTGTTTTTCTAAGTTTGGATATAAGTTTCAAGAAATAGTAATTTTCACTTTATTTCTATTTTTCTTATTCTTTTATCAAGCAAATTCAATTATAATTTGTTTGATACAAATATAATAATATTTTGTTTTTTATTTTTAATTTTAAATTAAAATATTCAATGTATGAAAATATCAAAAATAGAACACAGAAATTAATGCAACATTCAATTAATGTAAAAATTTTGTAACAATAAAATGGTGATGATGTAATGAATTTAAAAAATAACGAAAAAAAATATATATGCGTATATATACATTACATAATAAATAATATTTATATAGTAATAATATAATTAAAAAATATATATATTTAAAAAGGGGGTAAAAAAAATGTAGGACAAAATATACAGAAGCCATCATATACCTATTAAAATTAAAAAAAAAAAAAAAAAAACAAAAACAATGACAAATTTATAAACAAATAAATAACGACATTTTTTTAAGAAAGTAAACAAAGCGAAAAAATAAAGAAAAACTTTAAAATGAGAAATTTAAAAATTATATATAAAACGAACAAAAAAAATAAATAAATAAACAACAATATTAATCTAAAAACCGCATGAGTACTTATAAATAATTAAAATTTAAAATAAAAAAACAAAAACAATTTTTATTATTTTTATTTTATTTTTCTTCTTATTTTAATAAAATTTTGATACAAATATAAATAATTATTACCGAAAAAAAAAATGTGTTTCTTTTTCATTTTTTTATTTTATCCCTAAAAACAATAATGAATCTTTATAACAAATTGTAAAATAATTGAGAAGATAATTTGGCCAAAAATAATATAGTTCCTAGTGTACTAGTAGAATGTTGAATGAATTCCTTAGCAAAACCCATAGAAGTAAAACAAAGCCCTGATGATTCAAAGAAAAAATATATGGAAGAAAGATTAGATTTAAAAATGATGTAGAAAAATCAGTGTTAATTTTAAGGTCTTGTTACAATTTTTTAATGAAATTTGTAGCGAATATTTTTTTTAAAAAAGTCAAAAACTTTATGTACAACTCGTCACCTCTACGTTATAAAACACATTCATATGTATATTCAAATATTCAAATCAAATTCTATTTTCTTCTTTAAAAAAATAAAAAAAAATACAGAAAGATAACACGTAACATGAAACAACACGAAACAGCATTTTTGAATTTTTTAAATTTTACTACCGGATATCGTTAAATTAACGTAAAATAGTTCAACCACAACTTATTTTAATCATACTATACTTAGCATTGGCAGTATGTATGTGTTTAGTGTACACTGTACATTGCCCCGTGAAGTTTTGTAATCATACGCTAAGTCCTAAATAGAAACGCTTCGCAACGGGACGCTTCGATATAATTAAATGAACGTTACGTATTTTGACATTTGAACCATAATAGAAATGTGTAAATACGTTAACATTTGTACACAGCTGTTACAAATTACATTGAAAACCTAAATATCTTGTTGTAAACAATAATGAATGTACATAGTTGATAAATTAAAAAAAAAGTTTCTTGATAATTTGTTGTAAATTTAACCACAAAATTTAAAATTAAATTCAGAAAAAATATTTCATTAGTGTTTTACTTACCATTTCTCACATAATTTCGAAAAATTTTTTAAATAAAAATTTTTAAAGGCTTAAACGTACAAATGTACGCATCTCTTACTTTTAATGCTTCAAACCTAAATAGACGTATACTTACGTGAACTTATGCACGTATTATTCGATTCTTACCGAACTATACGTACGTAGATTTGACATTTTGAAGCGAACGAAACTCGACGAACGTAAGTTTACGTCTATAAGCCCAATTACAATTGCTTACGTGACTTCAGTAAAAAGTATGGTTACATAAATTTAAATACAATCAAATACAATGAGCTTAAGCTACATTTTCGTGAAATTTGTAACTTTTCGTCAACTTGAGGCGGTATGAAAAATATCATATGAACTCAAGTCCACTTGAGAGAACAACAATTAAAAAAGTAGTAGAAATGTCAAATTTTTATTCTTGTTCTAAAATGTAAATAAACAAATTAGATTATTTTTAATGAAGTCCGAAGTAACTTTTGTTAGTTTTACTCAAGTCACGTAAGCCAATTGTAATTGGGCTTTATTTAGGACTGCCTCATGTGTTTCAAGTATTTAAACCTAACGTCGCGTCCCGTTAAATTTTATTTAGGATCTAGCTATATAAGGTCATAAACTGCTGTCATCTTCACTTGTCAATCTTGTCATATCATTCTGTCAGGTCAGTCAGTGTCACAGTGACGATGAAATGGGAAATATAAGATTTTATTTTTATTACAATAATAATAATAAATAAATATCAGTAATAAATAACTGAATAATTAACTAGTATAAAAACAATTTGCATTTTTTTTAAAATAAAACAAATAAAGTAAAATTTGTACCCATACAAGAGAAGATTTAAAAGTAGTAACACTTATCATGATAAAAGCGATACTTGTCTTCAATAATCATGGCAAACCACGATTATCAAAATTTTATCAATATTTTGTAAGTAATAACAAAATATGAAATTATTTTGTGTTGAATTATATTGATTTATTTCGAAATATTTTTATGTAGAATGAAGATGTACAACAACAAATTATAAAAGAAACATTTCAATTGGTCTCAAAACGTGATGATAACGTATGCAATTTTTTAGAAGGAGGAAGGTAATACAAAGAAAAGAAAAAAAAATGATTGAGTTGAGATAAAGTGAAATTATGTTGGCATATTATTATATTTATTGATTGATTTTTTTCTATCCATAATGTTCTTGTTGCACTCCCTATTTTATTATTTTTAGTCTTATTGGAGGATCTGATTATAAATTAATATATAGACACTATGCTACATTATACTTTGTATTTTGTGTTGACTCATCTGAAAGTGAATTAGGAATATTAGATTTAATTCAAGTATTTGTTGAAACACTTGATAAATGCTTTGAAAATGTATGTGAATTAGATTTAATATTTCATGCTGATGCTGTACATCATATATTATCTGAATTAGTTATGGGTGGCATGGTATTACAAACTAATATGTCAGATATATTAGCTAGAATTGAAGATCAAAATAAATTGATTAAAAATGAGGTATGATTATAACAAAGAAATAGAAATTATATTTCACAAACGTACGAGTATATTCTTACCTCACTTTTTCTTTTTCTTTTTTTTAAATGTATACTTCAAGGCTGGATTATCAGCAGCTCCAGCTCGCGCTGTTAGTGCCGTTAAAAGTATGAACATTCCACAGCAAATAAAAGATATTAAATTACCAGATTTACCGCAAGCAATTAAAGATTTGAAATTCTGACCGAGTAATTCAAACGTAGATGGTGTCGTTTTAAATCGTATATCATTACAAAATTCTTATATACCAATTGATGATTCAAATGCATTAAGTTTAACCAATTGTAATGAATTTTATCAACAACAGCAACAGCCGTATAAAATTAATCAACAATCATCATCTGGATTACAATTAAATCTTGACTTTAGTAATCAACAAAAACAACAGCAACAATATAGTGAAATTGAAAGTAGTACTATAAATTCAAGAAAACGTTCATCAAAAAAATCTCAACATAATCGTCATCATTATCAACACGATAAAAATTTATATCAGTTCAATGATACATTCAATAATGATGAACATAATTATTGGAGATCAATAGCAACAATGAATGAAATTGAAAGTATATCATCTAATAGAAATGATAAAAATAATTTTATAACATTAGATGATGATACTAATAGTCAATCGATGTCTGATAGTCTAAATTTACAAAGGAACGTTTATAATCAAAATAAATATACATAATTAATAAAATAAACAAAAAATAAAATATTAAGCTAGAAAGTTATTTTATTTAATTACATATATGTACGTATAAATACTTTTTCTTTTTAATGCTATTATTATTATATAGGTATAATATACACGCAATTGTAAATAAATATAAGATATTAACGTTATAATACTACTTATATGTCGGTAGTTATTTTATTTATAATATATTGTATACCAACAAAAAAATCTACAGAAATGTTTTACTTTTTCTTCTTAATATAAAATTATTTGATTTTACGTGAATTAAAAAAAAAAGAAAATGCTATTAAGTTTATTTTTCAAATTACGTTTAAACATTAGGTCAATGAACATTGAATAGTACGACATCATTCTAAATTAGTATTTTTGGATATGAATAAGAATTCATTTTCAAAAACATACTTTAAGAAAAAAGAATTATGTAAAAAAAGAGTACTGATTTGGAAGTTTTAAAAAATTTCTAAAATTTTACTTTATCAAGTCATTTCATAGGATTGTGTATTTAAAAAGTAGTTCAAGAAAAACAAATGAAATAAAAATGGTATGATTTCAAAACAAATATAAATTTTAAGTTTTTATAGTTTCAGTGATTTTATTTAATAAAAATGCGGCAGTTCTTCTCATCTAATTATTGTAAAACAAGTAATTCTCATTTTTATAAATTTAAAAAAAAAAATTAATATGATGTGTGAATTATACATGCTACTATTCATATTTATACAAAGTAATCGAAAAAAAAAAGAAATGAATACAAAAAATTTCAAGAATTTCATACATAAACATAATTTTTACTTCTATCTAAATTAAATAATAAAATAACTTATTTATTTCATATACTTTTTCTTAAATATCATTTTTTTAAGTATTTTGGTGTCTTTATTTTCATTATTATTAATTTTTTTAAAAACCGACTATCATCAATTTTTTATGTTTATACTTTAGGCAATTTATTGTTTACTATTTTTATTATTATAACACTATTATGTATTGCTACTATTTTTATTTATTGTATTGTCTTAAAAATATACATGCTTTTGTTCATGTACATGTATAATTTTATTTTATGTACAAGAGAGAATGTAAACGAAAAAAATATTGTAAACCAAGGTACATGATATTGAAATTATTAAAATATCTAGTTATATTATGTATATACATATATGAAAAAAAAAAAGAATTAAATAAAATATGTTTAAACAAAACTACATATAAACTTATCAAATATGCGTTATTTAAATGCAAAAAAATATTTAAAAAAATAACTTATTCTATTACAAAATATTTGCGAGGAATTTCCTAAATTTAGAAAATATACGCACTCTTGTCATTTTTATTTCAATTTTATCTTATTTAAAAGTTTTAAAGTGGTTCCTGTTGAAAATATTCATGTTGAAGGCAATCAAATGCAGACGGTCTACGATTATATTCCAATGCCAACATTTTCTATTAAAAAAATGTAAATCGACAAAATATTAATAATTTTTTCATTAAATAAATAAAATATTGATTTCAAAACATAAAAATAAAAATATTTACACTTAATAAATCGTTTGCATTTTCACATAAATTTGGACATAGATTTTTCGGTTGTTTCGGTAAACGATTAGGAAAATTATCTCTAGCTAAATGTATACCTTTTGGCCATTGTTGAACACTTGGACGTCCAGTAAGCCTAATAGATATATCATAAAAATAAAATAATATAATAATATTTTTGATTCTTTCAATTCGCATTACTCAAATATTCTATCCAATTGATTTCCTTCAGATGAGCCAGGAAATAATGCTTTACGTGCAAACATTTCAGCTATTATGCATGCAGCGCTCCATATATCAACTGAACTACTATATGTTTGACCTAATAATACTTCAGGCGCTCTATACCATAATGTAACAACGACTGATGTTAATTTCATTTCATTTAAATATGTTTTAGCTAAACCAAAATCAGCTATTTTCAAATGTCCCTGTGATGATATTAATATGTTTTGCGGTTTTAAATCACGATGAATTATTCTATGAGAATGTAAAAAATCTAATCCAGTTAATAATTCTCTTGAAAGACGCTAAAAATAATAGAAAATCATGTTAAATTTTATTTTTTCCACTTTCATTTTTATTTTATTTTTTTATTTTTTTTTTACTTGAATTGTGGCAGGTGGCATTCCATTTTTTGGTAAATGTTCTATAAAATCAGATAAATCCTGTTCTAAATGTTCAAAAACTAAAAATAATGTTAATAAACCATCACGTTCCAATCTAGGACCATGGCAAACCTCCCATAATCTATTGTGATATTTATTATTTTATTTTATTCTATTATTAAAATTAATATATAAATTTATCTTTTAAATTTACTTGACAATATTTGGATGTTGTGAGGCTTCTAATTGCTTTAATAAAGCAATTTCACGTAATATTGATATTGGGACACCATCTTCAGTTAATGCTACTCGAACTTTTTTTAATGCTACAATCTTTCCTGGATTATTAATATCTCTTGCTCTATAAACAGTTCCATATGCACCTGAAACCATAAGCAATTCTTCAATTAAATAAGTAAGCATTTTTTTTTTTTTTTTTTTTTTTTCAAATCTTTAAATAATTAGTTCTTAGTTTTAAATTCATTGAACCATTTAAGACTTATCTATTCGTTACAAGGAATCGTATGATTTCAAATTTAATATTTTTAAAATCAAAAAGTATGCAAACAGCATATGTATTATAATATTTTGAAGAATTAGGATAAAATAACTTGGAAAAATTAAAACTTTAAAATTACTACTCCAAGTTTATCTCAAGATTAATCAAAATGAATATAATAATAAAATTATAATACATAACGATAAATTCACAATAAAATTGTATTAGCATTTCATTTCCATTCGATTAAATGTAAAATTCTGTTTATAAATCTAGTATATATAATTAGTATGTATCAGTATATGAGAGAAAACAGCAGGGGAAAATTACATGTATACATGAATGATACGCATGTGTTAAAATTGATGATCATGCACCTGGCACTTTTTTCATGAGATCAATCGCTCATCCATATGTTAACAAACAAATAAAATCGTTCAACTAAAAAAAGTGTATTCTTTAATATTTATGAATTAAAAATTTTATTTTTTAAATTTTTACAAAAATAACAGACATAATATAAATAAAATTCATACCAGTTCCTATTATATTTAACTCTTCGTATTTTGATTGTTGTTGAAAAAATGGATTTGATTGCATTTGTATTCAAAAATAAAAAATCAAATTTTTAACTAAAAATAAAATTAAACTTAAATCACTTTATATATTATGATTAGGTACTTGACTTAAATGAAATACAAAATATCTTCAAATTTTTTTAACAAAAATTATATTAATTTCATGCTAACTACTTTTTTTTCAAATAATAATAAGTTAGGCAATAAGAAACTAAAGAAAAGGTACTTTGGTTATTTATTGTAAATTTTTGTGACAGACACTGGACACAGACATCGAGATCGAATATCGAAAAAAATACGAAAACAAAAGGAAAGGAATTAAAATGTTGAATTTCAATTATGTTGTTGATCAATGATCTTTATCTCATTTTTTAAAAAATGGATTTCTGAAATCGATTCTCGATTGTGAAATTATGAATTTAAGTTCGAACTTAAACCAGTATTTTAATTTTTCGAATAAGCAAATTGAATACAATCGACACTCGAACAATAAAAACGACTTTTTTCTTTTAAATAAAATTTATAACAGTTTTGTAAATTATAATCAAAATTAATATTACATAACATATATACATAGTTACAGCTTAAAATTAGTATTTTTCTTTTTTTAAGCAATAATAATCACAATTTATAAACTGTCATGTTTTATATGAAAATAGCACATGACTTCTTATTGATGGTGGTCCAAAACGTTTTTTGGCTTCTTCTTTGAATGCATTTTCCATTTGATCACATATTAAATCAAAAAATAAATTAGCTACCTTACGATGTAATATTGATTTAAATTCAAAAGCAACTTTAAAATCAATAACACATGTTTGTGTTATATCTTTAACGCCTGGACTAAATTTCCATTCATTTAATAAATAATTAAATAATCTACCATCTTTACATTCAGATGATATTAATATCGGTCGTTTTTCAGTTACAGTTGATGTATAAATTTCTTTTAATGGTGGGAAACCAACAATTAAATCAGCTTTAAATTGATTTTCTTTCTTACTATGTACAAATGATTTTTGTACATACGGTACAAATTGATAATAATTTGATACATCAGCAACAACTTCGTACATTTGTTCCATTGTAAATCTATAAAATAAAATAAAAACACATATCGGATATATATATATATATATAAAAAACTTGCATAAATGCTAAAAAACTTACCCAACAATTTCTTTTTTTACATATTCTTTTCGACGATTATTATTAGTAAGGTCTGTTATCGTAAAAATTGATCTGTTTGTTACAAATTCGTTACTAGAAAATAAAATTAGAAAAACGTTTCTATAAATAAGAAAACATTTAACCACTTGTTGGTAATTCAAAAAATATATACTATTCAATAAGAATCAAAATTTTAATAACCTTGTCTAAATAAATAAATAAGACTAAATAATAATAAAAAAAATTATATAATATACATACTATGAATTTGTTATTTGTAACATATGTTTGCATACGGATGAACCAGTCTTAAAAATTTTATTCATATCGTTAATTAATATTTTGTAATTAATTTTATCACATTTATCATTGCAAAATTTCAATTATTTATTATAAATGTATAAAATCTATGTATGGTTTCAAAATATACATATGTATATACAATTTTTTTTTTAATTCATTTCGAAAATATTTATAGCTTAAAACTATTTAATATTACAAAATCAAAATATTAACTAAATTAATCAATTTATTATTATTCATAACTTTTTCTATTAACAAAACATAATATATTTGTTTAAATTTTTTTAAATAAAATTATTAATTAAAATAATTTGTTTTGATTTTGAATTGAATAGTATAAAAATTATATATAAATCCTAATCTAACTATAAATTTGACAGTTTGACAGCTAATTTTACTAATTTACTATTGAATGACTGAAGAACTGAATTAATGGATTGACAGGGGTAGTGAGTGACTAGTGACAGTAGTGGTACGATACATGCACGGTACGATCAGTGCTATCGTTTTCCACAACTTGAAAGTAGTATAATAAATTCAAAAAAAAAAAAAACATTTTTTACATTAAATTTCCTATTTACAACACTATTATATTTTTTCAGATGCTTTTGATTAAATTTCTACATAAAAAATGCAGCTTCGTGTATGTAAAATAATATAACAAAATTTTGTGTATGAGTAATAGTCAGAAATCAAAAATTTTTTTTTATGTAATGTAAAACAATAATCCTTAACAATAGTCTTCATCTTCATTTCTCAACCAGTTCGCTTTCGCATTTTTGTATACTTTCATGTTTCGTGAATATTGGTCTGGTCTGGTATACATAGCAATAACACACTGTATAACAGGTTTAGGCAGGTATAGTCTAGTTTCTAGTAACATAATCTAATCAGTACTCAAGGTTCAGTAGCATAAATGAGATTGAAAATCAGTATTTATACTTCGTTTTTATAACATAGGCACTTGTTGTTGTTAGTGGTGCTTCTTTTTATTCTTTTGCGTTCAATTTGTATAAATTCGTCTTTTTATATCTTTACGACAGTTTTACCAGATTGATAGTTTACTGCGTTTTTTAAACGAAAACAACAACAACCACACGGGAGCAACATAAATCATAAACATAAGCTTTTATGTTGTATTATTAAGCGGTGCCTATGTTATAAAAACGAAGTATAATTTAGTTGCTTTTTGAACATGAGAGAAGACGGCTGGTATTGTACACTAGCTATTGAATTTTATTTTCATTTGCTTTCGCACTTGTTGCATTTATATAGGGCTGGTATGGACGTATAGTATACAATTATACATAGCAATAGCAAACAGCATACTAGAGTCTAGAACCAGTCTAACATAAATGAGGGTGATAAATGACAATGCTTATTAGTTATTCAATTCAGTTGCCTTTTGGATGTAAGGGAAGACGGGTGGTATTGTACAGTGGCTCTTGAATTTTATTTTTATATTCATTGAAACAATATTCAAAATTAAATTTTAAATTCATTATTAATTTTCTTTGTTCTGTTACATTTGAAACTAAAATTAACAAATATCAAATTAAATGCGTGTAATTCTAAAAAGCAATATTTTCATCGAGATAACAGTATAGCAGTACCAGACAAAAAAAAAAAACCGTAAAAATATTGCAATTGCAGTAAAACGGTAGCACTGGGTACGATAAAAATTATTTAAATCTTGAACAGATGAAAAAACAAAAAAATAAAAAACAAATGCAATTACATAACAATGGCAAATGGAACACTTTATATTATTAAAGGTTAAGGGTATTATTAAGGGTATAAGGGTAATATATGTATATAGAATTATTCTTTATTCCATGTCCATGGGTATATGTATACGTAAATCTTCGTCACTCGTCAGATTCATGATTAGTTTTTATTTCTTATTCAATATCCACCAATTGTTATTATTTTCATTCAGATAGTAAAATTCATGCAAAATAATTAAAAAATCCATTTTATTAATGTAGAGAATGAAGAATTTTAGATTTTATTAAACGTTCGGATTAATGTGTACAGAATTAATAATCCTTACTCTATGCCTATAGTATATGCAATATTTACAAAAATAAATTGTGAAAGTAAAAGTGTGAAAATATAAAAGCCAAAAAATATTCAAACAAATTGTCAAAAAATAGAAAACTAAAGCAGAAATCATTAAAAAAAAATCTGTAATGTACGTAAACGTCGATCGATTGATTAATGATTTGTGATGATAACACAAACACGTTGATAATTATTTAGAACCATATCATATAGGTAACGTACATAATATAAATGTGTAATTATGGTGCAACCGGGACAACGAAAATTTTCCAATAATAAAAATGAAAATAGTTCATCAACATTAAAATCATTAAAGAAACATTCACGTGAAAATAATACACAAAAATCCAAAAATTCCAAGTATGTTTGAATGATGATTTTTTTTTTTTTTTTTTTTTTTTGTGATAAAATGTATCAAAAAGTTATTATGTTTTTTCTTGTTTACATTTCTTTTTCTTTAGTAATTATAACACAAAAGGGAAAACAACGAATAATAGAACTATAGTACCAGGAGTTGATATTGCATTTAAAGCATTTTTAAGTGCAAGATTTTGTAGTGCTATATGGTCATTTATAAATGATTGTGATGAAACGTTTAATTATTGGGAACCATTACATTATATTATTTATGGTACTGGTTTACAAACATGGGAATATAGTCCTGAATTTGCAATTAGATCATATACATATTTAATGTTACATGGTGTACCAGCATGGATTTACAATAAAATTGTACATTCATCACCATTATTTTTATTTTATTTTATAAGATGTATGTTAGCATTACAGTGTGCAATTGTTGAATGCTACTTATATAAGTAAGTTAAAAAAATATATGAGAAAATTAAAATTAATTATTTGTACATGTACTACATTTAAATAAAAACACATAATTTAATTAATTTAAAAATAGAGCAATATGCAGAGAATTTGGTATTCATATTGGACGTATGTGGCTTGTATCACAATTATGTGGTGCCGGAATGTTTATATCTAGTACAGCATTATTACCAAGTTCATTTTCAATGATATATGGTTGTGCTGCACTTTCAGCATGGTGGTATCAAAAACATCGTTTAGCAATATTTTTTACAGCAATATCATCATTATTAGGATGGCCATTTGCTGTTATTATTGGTTTACCAATTGCTATTGATATAATATTACGAAAGAATATGATTAAAACATTTGTAATATGGGCAATAATATCTGGTTCAACGATATTAATACCAATGATTGTAATTGATTCATCATATTATGGTAAATTAACAATAGCACCATTAAATATTGTATTATACAATATATTTACCGATCATGGGCCAAATTTATATGGTACTGAACCTTTAAGTTATTACATTATAAATGGATTTTTAAATTTTAATATTAATTGGGTAAATATAAAAATAAGACTTGTAATAAATAAAAAAAAACATTTTAACAATATATACATACTTTTTTATATTTTGCAGATATTTTCATTAATGACACCGTTCTTACTTATTATTGATTATTATTTTGTACCAGCTAAATCAAAAAGTACATTAAATTATCCACATTATTTAAGTTTATTACCATATTATTTATGGTTAATTATATTTGGTTTACAACCGCATAAAGAAGAACGTTTTTTATTTCCAATATATCCATTAATAAGTTTATGTGCAGCTATTACAATTGATATTATACAAAAATTATTATATCGTATTAAAGATATATTATTTAAAATGAAAGTTGGCTCACATTACTTAGATCATACAATGTATATAGCATTGATTATCATGGTAATTAATTGTGTATTCGGTTTATCACGTATATTCGCATTATATCATAATTATCATTCATCAATGGATATATTTATGGAATTAAATAAATTCACAACATCATCATCACAATATCGTAATGACGCTAATTCACATAATATATATAATGTATGTATTGGAAAAGATTGGTATCGTTATCCATCCAGTTTCTTTTTACCAAATAAACATTTTAAAATACGTTTTTTAAAATCAGAATTTAAAGGTATGCTACCAGCATATTATAGTGAAGAACTGAATGCAACATCAATTATACATTCATATTTTAATGATTTAAATCAAGAAAATTCATATATGTATTTTAATTATACAAAATGCCATTTTTTGATTGATTTGGATGTTAATAAAAAACCAACTGAACTTGAACCAAATTATTCATTAAATACAAAAGAATGGATTATTATAAAAAGCTTACCATATTTAGATCATAATAATTCTCATAAATTATTTCGTGCATTTTACATACCATTTTTAAGTAATAAATTTTTAAAATATGGAAATTTCAATTTATTACGTCGTAAAAAATTTAAAAATATTTAGTTTTAAGTAAATGTGTATTAAAAAATAAAAAGTAACTAATGAAAGAAAAAAGTAAAAACTTTTTTTTTTTTTTCTAATTGAACTAATAATTCCAAAATAATGAAAAAAATATATATATAATTGTATATTTAATTTAGACTTTAATTATTGTAAAAATTAGTAATAGATTCGTAATTTTTTTCGTTTTGTACTTTGAATAATATTTGTGTGAAAATAGAAATATATAAAATTTTTAATATGTATTGTATTATCATTACCAAAAACAGAACTTAAGAAAATAATAATACATTCAAAATGAAATAAAAATATAATACTTAAACTTAAACAATATTTTTTGATGTTTTTATAATTTTAGATTATTTTAAAAAAATCCACCAGAACATATAATTTAAGTCGGAATAAGTAGTCTTATAATTTAATTGTTCAAATAGCTGAAATAATACCTGAAATCATTTCATAATTTTGCTTTATGTTATACTATACAACAAGGTATGTGCATAATCCCAAGTATTTATACATTTTAGTAATGATTATCTTACAATTCAAAATTCTAATAACAAAAGAAAACATTGTTTTTTGTCTATTTATAAATTATTTAATATATTTCATCACGTTTTCATCAATAACATTTTTTTCAATTTAAATAAACTATGTATGTACATTACACAACAAAATAATATGACAAAAAATACATTAGAACTAAAATTTATATTTGAATCGTTTTGTTTTCGGTATATTTGTAATATATTTGCCGTTTGTTCGATCCATTATTATATTAAATAGTTTTTTCGTTTGATTATCATCTATTGCTATATTTAATTCTTTACTTGTTTTAACGATTTCTACACATGAACGAAAATCTTTACGCCAATCTATAAAAGTGAAATTAAATTAAATCTTTTTGAAATATTAAAGGAAAATAAAAATAAAAGAACTTACATTGGTATAAAAATAATTGATTTAAACAATTTTTACATGCATCTTTTTCATTAAATTTCAAATATAATTCAATTAAACGATATACTGCATCAGTATTATTATCACGTAAAAGTGTAAAACATAATGATGATGATCTAAAGGAAATAAAAATTAAATTGAATAATTTTAAATTGTTTTTGTTTTCTTTTTTCTTTTTTTTTTTACCTCTTATATATGTTATTCCTAAGTTTTTCATTGTCTTCAAATATTTTCATAGCCAGTTTTTGATCGCTATACCAATCACTTAAAAAACATTTTTTCCATAATAAACTAATTACATAAATATCATTATATTTTGTATGAATTAAATTTATACATTTTATTAATTTAATTAATATTGCTTCACTTTTTTTCATTAATGTATCATTTAAAATTTCATTAAATGACCAATGTAAATATTCATAATTTTTATTATCTAATACAGATTTTTTATTATAGCCATCTAATAATGCATTTAAAGATTCATCAATTTTACCATTTTTCCATAATGATATACATTTAAATGAATTAATTTCATCAAATAAAAATTTAATATTATTTTTATTATTTATATCATTATTTTGTAATAAACATCTTTGTATATTATCAATACAATTTGTATATCCTTTTATACTTAATTCTTTCAATAAATATTTAATTATTTTTAACGATGGTAATTGACTATATTCTATGCATTCCATAATAATTTTAGTAAATATTTCTTTATTAAAATTATTTTCATTTAAATTATCAATAATATATTGATTTAATTGAATTTTATTTAATTTTTGAATACGATTTGTAATTGTTAATTGTTGCTTATTTTGATTTTTGTTTTTAACATAATTTTTTAATGATATTTCATCAAATGAATTTTTTAATTTTATATCACATGAATCTCTTTCTAAAAATATTCCATTCATATTATTTTTATCACATTCATAATCATGATGATCATCATTATTATCGTTACTGTAATTAATAGATTTATTGTGATTTAATTTTGTATAAAATATTTGCCATTTTAATGTTTTATTTTCTATAAGATTTTTTGTGAATGCATCTATTGCATCAATATTCGTTGATTTTGACAAAATTATTTGTAAATTTAATCGAATTATATTATTTAATTCACGTCGAATATTATTCATTGGATATTTATATAATAAAGCCATTTTTTGTTTAAAAAAAAAATACTGCCAAACATTTAAAAAAATAAAATCCTAATACTACATTTTTTTCCTAATCAAAATCTATTTTTGTTTCGGTCAGACTTTTGTTTGATTGACATGACATATGTATGTATGTAAAAAAGCAAAAATATGGATAAATAAAAAGAATATAAACATTATAAATGGAAATGAAACACCTTCGTCATACTCATACTTAAGCTGCTCGTTCACGTGAGACGGTGAGCCTCTGCCCTCTTATCTATATTTACAATTATGAATTCTTATCCATTAATTTTCATTATTATGAATCAATAAAATGCACGCAAAATTATTAAGAAAATTTGTTTTAATTGTTTTTCATAAAATAAGTAAATGATTCTTTCGCATTAATTTTAATTTTAATTAAAATCTGTCAAGAAAATTATAAAGAAATCGGGTTGAAAATTTAAAATTTAGGGTGAATATTTTGACAAAATTTTATTTCTTGAAAATTTTTAATTAATCAAATGTTATTTTATATGATTAATATTGTAAATTTTATACAAATAAATTGATTCTAGTTTAATTTGATGCAAACAATTTAAATTCTCTACATCAGGTCACTTTACAGTTTACTCCAGGGATACAGGGCAACTCCAGATAATAAAGCATTCTAGTTCTAGATTACATACATACTTGTATTGCTGTATTGCATACATTACAGCTGTTTAATTTTTATTTTAATCGATATTTATATTTAATTTGATTCAATTTCTAAAATATCTATCGATTTATTTGAAATTCAATTGAAATTTTAAAAAATCACCAATCTATCAATAAAAAAAAAAAACAAATTTTAATTTCAAATGAACAGATTTTAATTAAAAGTTTTGAATTGAATAGAAATAATTTTCTGTTATGAATAATGTATGATTTTTTTCATTTGAACTATTATGAATGCTACATAAAATAAAAAAAGGAACAGAAAATATACATATTTATGAATTGTAACAGAATTCCTAATATAAATTCCTTATTGTATTATTAATATAACAAACAAGAGGAAAAATATGAAACCAGATAAAACTCATGGTTAAAATGATTATTCAATTTCTATTATAATTTTTTTTTTTTTTTAAATTAAATTAATAAGGTAAAGGCAGGAAAAAACCATTTTAAATATTGTCTATCTTATATTGTGAATATTGTGATACATATGCATATTAAAGATCTTACTTATGAAAGTATCAAAGTATATAAAATATATATACATATATATATCATTCTTTTCATGTAACTGAAAGAAAAAAAGGGAAAAAGAAAAACAACAAAATATATAATATTCATTAAATTCATTAAAAGAAAAAAAAAAATACATGATAATAATTGATGTACAAAACAGATTTTTAATTAAAAGAGAAAAAAAAAATCAATTGCTTCAGAACAGTGATAATTTTATAATAATAATTAATTATTACTTGATCATAATTAGATATATGCGGATGCTTTTTTTCCTTTTCATTTTATATTTTACTACATGTTTTGATATACAAGAAATAAATTTTATAACATAATGTGATCTAATTAATAATAACTGTTTTTAAATTGTAGTTATTTTATCTGCTTTTTTTTTTGTTTTTTGTTTTGTATTTGCTAAATGTATAGTTTTTTGTTTCCCGCTCATTTTTTTTTTGTTATTTTCTTATTATATTTTTAATTTATTATTTTACTATTTACTCTTCTATTCTTGTTCTTGTTTTTAATAATTTTTATTTTATTCAAATTGTTTGTTTCTAAAGACTATGTACATATATGTATAGTAATCATCTTTTTTTAATAGATACATCTTAAAATAATGAACTTCATCACTATTTAAAATATAATGAAAAATTAAGAAACTATATTTAAAAAAAAGGATGAAAAACAAAATAATAATTTCTATTCATGATGATACTTTTGTTTTTAATAATTCATTCTTTGTGTTTCTTTGTTTTTGTTTTTTCGTTATAATATTTAGTACAAAAAATAAAAATTTTTAATTCATTTTTGTTTTGAAAATGATTTTTCATTTACCATTACATGTTTTTAAAATTAAAACTCGTCACATCTTTTTTTTATGGTTTATATCTTGTATTAATAAGAAAAATAAACATCTCATTTAAAAAAAGAAACGCAAAAAAGTTCTCCTTTATTGATAAAACAGAAAAACAAAAAAAAAAAAAATTTCGAAACTCAATAATAATTAGATAACATCTTAAAATTGTTATTTCACCTTTTTTTGTGAAATTGATCAGTTTTATGCTATTATTATCAACTTGTTTTTACTAATTCCATTTGTTTTTATAAATTTTATTTTTTTGTAAAACTTTATCCTCATTTTAAACTAATGTATATTTTTCAATTTTATTTATTACAATTTTTTTTTTTTTTATTTTTTTTTTATTTTTAGAAAAATTTATTTATATAAACAAAACTAGATTATTTTACTTTGTTGTTTCATTATAATTGTTGTTTTAAAGATTTATGTATAGCATTGAAAAAATTGCTTATACTTAATTTCCTAATACGTGAACATCTTCTTGTTCTTGCTCACGTTGACGAACTGCAACAGCTGTTTCAACAAGTAGATAAAGACATTTAAATTTGTCTTTATCTTCACGGATCATTCCTAAATAATAGTTAAAAAATAAATAATAAATTTTATTACGTTTATACTTTTATAATTGAAAATTATTTGTGTACCTTTAATATAATGACCAGGCGGCTGTGGGATTGTCGATGCTATTGTATTAGTTGATACTGATAAATTATTGTTATTTGTATTTGTATTATTATTAATTATATTTGCATTATTTGTAAATGATAGATTTACAGATGGTTGAATAGTAGGTGATGATGTTGTATCAATTGTTGTTTCTGCACCAATTGTTGTTCCAGTTACATCGACTATTGTGCCACTTACTGGTGTTGTAATTATTTGATTCGTCCCTGTTATGTTTGAATCGGAATTTTGTGTTAAAACAGGATGAGCTGGCATTACTTGAACACGAGATAAACCAATAGGAACTATAACATAAACAAAAATACAAAACATCATGTTGATTAGATTTATCCAACATGTATTCTTTCTTGAAGATTCAAAACACAAATTCAAAAATACGATTTAAAATGAACTTACCCAATGTGCTCTGTGTATTTCCACTCAACGGATGTGGTAATTGTGGCAAATGAGCTAATTGAGGATGTGGTGCACTCAAATAAGGTTCATTAGGTGGACTTGTTGTAACCTCTTCAGTACTGTAAAAATAAAAATGTTTATTACATATGAAAAAAATTTTCAATTAGCCATTTAAATAGTCTCTGGTCTGTCACATGTATGTATACCTAATTACACTTTGCCAAGCGTTTGAATTATCAAATTTTGCTGTATCTTCTTCGCTTGGTGATTCGTATTCATTCAGGCTATCATCTTCAGATCTTTTGGAATTTAAATAAGAAATTTCATATTTAAGTGTTAACTTTTAAAAACTGAATTTTAATGACAATTGTTTTCGGCTATATAAATTACCTGTATATAACACCATCATCATATTCCATTTCAGGCTCAACTTTTAAAACTTGACCATCAGAGGTTTGAACAAATGTATGGCCTAATGCCGTTAAAACGTTTGCAACACCATCATGCACTTCTTCACCTTCAACTTCTTCTGTGGCACCTACAATCTATTCAGTTGTGAACGAAAAAAAAAAATGTTTTTTAATATACAACTTTCACAATCAATTTTAATTCTTTCATTTTTCAAACATACAACTTCTGATGCTGGACTTCCGGTTATTGGATTTGGGATGTTTACATTCCCTCCAACATTATTTTGTTGTACGGTTCCTAATTTTTTACCCCTTCGAGATATTGTATAATGCAATGGATCATTACCTTCTCTTCTAATCATCTCTGGTAGAATCCGACGACGAGCGTTTATAAACCAATTACATACCTTCAAACGAGATTAACGTAGTTTATTTTTTATTTTTCTAAATTTAAAGAAGCAATATGTATTAAGTACCTGTAAAACAGTCAAATTGGCTTCCTGTGATAATGTAATTTTTTCAGCGTCACTAGGATATGCATTATATCTATGTTCGTATAACCAACGTTTTAAAATTTTTACTGAATGTTTTGGAAGATTTCCGCGTCTTTTACGTATAATTGATGCATTATTTTGAGCGATGCTAATATTAGAGAGCGCATCTTCTTGTTTTATCTTATCTTCTTGTTTTATTTCACCTTCGTGATCAGATCCAGAATCTTCTGTACTTGATATTGATACAAATCTATCTCGTGCTTAATTAATTTAAATAAAAATAAATATTTTCTTGTTTACAATTAATTTATATAGGTACTTCTTTTTTTTAAATGTAAACAATCACTTTCATTATGAAAAAATTTGTAAAATTTAGTTGAATATTATACGTATACCCAATAGCAATGTTATAACATACACATATAACAATGTTACAACATTAATTATTGTGTAACAAACGTAAACAATCTAATTTCAGTTTAAATTAAATCATATAGAATAATTACCCTTATTTTACAGAAAAACTAAAATTTTTTTTTTCATTTAAATTTTCACTTAATTTTTCTACATTTATTTCATTGTAAATATCTACGAAATAATGCATCATTAATAAAGGTAATTAAAAATGATTTGGTCCAGCATAAAATTTTTAGTACATATATAGCTATTGTTTATATTACAATATTAATTCTATGAACATATACAATACAATATTTAATAAATGATTGACTAAAATATATTTTAAATGAAACAATCTGTCAAATTATATAATTTGACATTTTACTTATTATCCAATTTGATGTTTATATTATGTATGTTTATACATCTAGGTATACGTACAAAATAAAAAATATTTCTTTTGAAATGAAATAAAATATTTTTACACATTTAAAAAATAATAATAGTAGTAATAAATTAAAGCTTTATACAAAATTACCTTCTCTTGAAATGATTTCGGTTTGTATTTGAGCCTCATGAGCCATATTTTGAATTTCTCTTCTAATTTGACGTTCAAGAACAGAATTTACCTTTTCGACGTGTTGACGGGCCGGCGGAGGAAGCATCTTGTTTTATTATTATTTATTTCTTTATTTTCCTTTATGTTTATTTCTTAATTTGATTTTTGTATGCATGTATGCAAAAACAAAATATCAAACGAAATGCAAAACAAAATATGTATGGCCTTTTTTCCTTTTTTCAAATATAACTTGATGTTTGATGGTAGACAAAACTTGGCAATAATTATCAAATTGGAAATAATTTTCAGTTTTATTATTTTGTCAAAATTTTCCAAATTTCTAGAAATGAAAATTTATACAAAATGCATATATATATAATGTGTTTTTTTTTTTTTTGGTTTTTTGCTTGGAAATTTCCCGGGTTAAAATGGCCGCGTGTATTCTTTGATTCAAGCGCAAATATAATTTGAAACTTCAAAATTTCAGTTTGATGTTTGGCTGATTGAAAATAATCAAATATATGATGCACAAGCACATATTATTAAATAAATAAGTTATGTATTTGTATAATTACATTCATGTATGTATATATATACATATATGTATACATTTATATATAAATTATAAATATACTTTTTTGTATTGACAAACTCAAATATTAAAATTGCTCATTATGTTTGGTTTATTGTAATACTGTTATTACGTTAATTAGAAGTTCTATTAATTTCGACTTTAACCAAGAATTAAAAAAATAAAATAATAATAATATAACACTAAATTTCTCTTAAAAAATTTTTTAAGCAAAATAAAAATCCATTTAACTATACATTTACTTAAATACACATAATACACATACACTATCAGCTGTCATGTGCGAACAGAAAAATGCTTCGATGACAGTTATCAACTAGGTAACAGCATCGTTTTCTTATTCGTTTCAAATTTCGCAAGTACACATACATAATACAAACTGAATTAAAGTAGAAATGAGAAAGAAAATATAATATGTATTATGCAAAACAAAAAAAAAAAACAAAGAATCGGAAACATAAGAAACAACGAAAAATGAATATAGAAGAATGAAGTGAATATTGAATGGATAAATGAATAGCTAAAAGCAAATGGCGTCATATTTTTTTATTTTGATCTTGTCTTGTCAAACAATATATTTTCCTAATTTTTACAAATTTAAGGAAAAATTTAATTATTCATTTATCATAATCATTCATTAAAATGAAATTATTGTATTTTGATTATTTTAGCAACAATTATATATTTAATTTTAATAACAATACATGATTTTTAATAAAATGACATTTTTATTTTTTCTTATGCACATACATATGTACATATGTATGAATATATAAATAGCATGAAATTTCAAAATGAAAATTCTTTAAACTGCTTGTTGCCACATCTTAATTCAATAACATAATTTTTTTTTTCATTTAGTGGTTTTCGTGTTAAACGACATTTTGTATACATTCAATATTGCATTTAAATTGTTAATAATGATTTTTCTTATTTGAAAACATTTTTTCAATTTTATTAAATACTTTTTTTTTAGAAGTTAATTGAATTTCAAAAATTTCTGATGTCAACGTTATGTCAATACTTTCGTTTTCTTTTGTATACACTGTAATTGTAACAATTGTAATACATTTACATTATTTATAAATTTTCGTTTTTTTTTTTGCGTTTCTGTTTTTAATTTTTTTTTAAATAAGACGGTCTAAGTAAACTAGAAAATAAATTTTCTAATTTAACATCAGTAGACATTAATAATTAAATTCCTTATATTAAATTACAAAACATTAAGCATCTGACAAAATGTCTTTATGACAAGCAAAATCATCGCTGCCAATCATATGTACGTAAATGTATACATAATTGAAACAATTTATATCTAATTATTTATAGAATACTTACGGAACTCGAATTTTACAATATTATACTATTAATCACTTCACAAATTACGTATTTATATAGTTTTTTTTATTTCCTGTTTTTAAATCAAATTTAAATCTACACACATTTCACTTTTTCATCTATAAAACTTTGAAAAAAAAAATATATATATAACTTTAATTGCATTGTTTTCGAGCGGGCTAACGAAATGTCAATGGGCGGTGAAGTTTGAGACGTCACAACTTACAAACTATATTTGACAATTTTAAGTTTTGTTTTTGTTCTTATTTACACACGTTTTTTTATACACTATTGAATTTATATATTTTTAGAAAAACCTAAAATTTATGATCAAAGTTACTTTATAAAATTCAAGAAATATCTTAAATAAAATTAGTAGGTATTTTGAAATAATAAACAAGCATTTTTTTAATGTGAAATAATCAAACGTGAAATGTGAATTAAATTATATTGAGCGTGTTGTCATTCTCTGATATCTCTCCTTTTTTATTAGGTATTTGAGATTTTCTTTTAACTTTTGTTTTCCGTTTTGTTCTACCGTTCGTTTCATTTTCACTTATTTCAGTTAACAATAATTCAAATTTTTCGATAAATTTTTATGATCGGCTTAATATCGATATGATTGTATTGTATTGTACTATACTCTGTTCATTGTTTCAGATACAATGAAAGCGAGCGTTTTTTCTTGTGGTGCGTTTGTGTGACGTTCAAGATACAATGAGAGCCACGCGTTTTTTTAACAGTACATACTATATATGTATTAATATGTAAACAAAGAAATTTTTTGTCGCTTGTCATGCTTGACGCTACGTTCGTGCACTTACAAACGTTTTCAAGCGTCTATTCTGGGTAGCCTATTAAGTGCATATTGCATAATATTAATGGACAGAGTATAGATAAGTTTAGATAAATTTCTATAGAGATTAGAGATTAAAGAGTAGTTAATGAATTTTAATTTGATTAATATTTAAGCTTTAACACTTGAAGTTAAGTCTTTTCTTTAATTTAAGTTTTTTATAAGAATTGTTTTTAGTCTAATTTTATTTGAGTATGTACATATTTGTTTCAATTTTTTTCTGGTTCTTTTGAATGAAAAAAAAAAAAATATTTTCATGTATTTTAACACCCCTAGCTAATTATACCCATCATTTGACATTTAACATACATATGTACTTATTTAGAACAATACCAAAAACAAATCAAAATTAAAATACCAAAGTAGAAAAAAAAAACATTAAATTAAAGGTATGTAAATTGTGGATTAATGTTAAATTAAAAGCATTTAAATATTCAGTTTTTGAATCAATTAATTTGGAAATAATAATGAATCAATTACATTCAATAAATTATGTTCAAATGAAAGTATAGTGGATGTTTTAAATGTAGATTTTGCTCTTCTTTTTTTTTTTTTTTTTTTTTAATTAGAAACAGCTATTGAAGATTGTCTCTACATTACCCAGCTACTGTGTTACTTAAGAAAATTTTCGAATTTTTCCATTTTTTTCAAAAATTGCAATTTAAATTAGAGAAAAGCACTAATTTTAAAGGATCAAAAATGGAAGAAATAAAAATTGAGGATTTCAATTATATTGATGATAGTAATGAGGAAATAAATGAAAATATTGATAAGCAAATAAAAACACGAAGAGATAGTGAAAATTCTCAAACATCTTTTAATCCACTATTATTTCATACATATACATACGATGGTGCACATAAAAATCCAATCGAAAAAGTATTTATTCCAAGAAGAAAATGTGCTGAAGTACAAACAACGTATGTAAATTATATTTTTAGATAGTTTTAAATTGAGTATAACAAAATAAAATCTTGCAGGGTTTATGAAGAATGTGTACGTGAAATGAAAATTATCGAATTGAAAAATGAGAATAAATTATTGAAAAAAGAGTTAACTGCAAAATTAAATAATATATTAAACGCAAGAAAATGTTATGAAAATTTAGGAAAAATATTGACAAAACAGCAAATGAAAAAAATAAAACATCCAAATAAAAAAATTAAATGGAAACCAAAAGATTATGCATCAGCATTAACATTATATTCGGCACTTGGTTCAAATGGATATTTTTATATGTATAGATCAGGATACCCATTACCAACAACATCATCAATAATAAAATTTATGAAAAGAATTCAATTAAGACCAGGTATATTAGATAGTATATTACAAATAATGTCAAATTTTAAATATAATGAATTAGAGAGATTATGTGTATTAGCAATTGATGAAAAGGAAATTGAATCAAAACGAAATAAAAAAGTTTATGTAATCATTATGCGTAGTCTATTCGAAAATTGGAGTCAACCAATTTATTATCAATATGATAATACAATAACAATTGATATTTTAAATGATATAATTGTTAAACTTTCAAATATCAATTTTAATATTGTTGCAATTGTATCAAATGTTATAACAGAAAATATAAATATATGGAAAGAATTAGGTATTTATGAAAATCGTCCATATTTCAATCATCCAATTAATGATGATAAAAAGATTTTTATATTTGGTAATGCAATACATATAATGAAATTATTAAGAAATTATTTTCTTGATTTTGGTTTTATATTAGATAATGTAATAATTGATTCAAAACCAATTAAAGAATTATTAAAATTAGAAAATAATTGTATTGAAATGAAGCATAATTTGACACCTGAACATTTGAAAACTACATGGAAAATACAGTATAAAATTAGTTTACTAAAAAATTTATTTTCATATAATGTATCACAATGTCTTAGAAGATGTACTGATAATTATGAAAATTTTGAACCACAAACAACATTGAAATGTGCATACTTCATTGAATGCTTTAATAATTGGTATGATTTATTTGATTCAAAAGATTTATCAATTGATTGTATAACAACAAAATTAGCATATGGCATACAAATTGAAGAACAGCAAAGAATTTTACTACAAGTAAGTGATATTACTAGAAATTTAAGAACTCAAGAAAAAACTGAGTTCATGACATTTCAATATGCTATATTATTGAATAATTCATCTTTAATACAATTATATGAATATTTAAAATCAAATTATAAAAATTTAACAGGCATAATAACGTCACATCTTAATTTAGATATTGTAGAGAATTTTTTTGATTTTATACGAACAAACACTCATTCGAAAGTCATTACAGAAGAGATATTTGAACGTAAACTTAAAACTTATATAGTAGGCAGTTTTTTACGATAATTGGTATAAATATACAAATAAAAAACCAAATTTCATTTCTTTGTTTCTTTCTTCATTAATCTATATTAATTATATTTGAAATTTTGTATCTTATAATCTTTAAAATAAATTTTTTAATTTCAAAAATTTGTTTTTTTGTGTATTATTTATTATATAGTTTTTTAACTTTACATTTTAGTATATCTCATTTCGAAATTGAACGTAATCGAGATATTCTGAAAACTTTTTCTTCTATTTACACCCATTAAAAACTTGCAATTAAAAAAAAAAAAACAAATGGATTGACATATAAAACTTAGAATTAATAAAAATAAACAAATTAAGTCATTCAAACAAAAATGAATGCAAATTGACATTGTTATAGTAGTTGTATGCAAAATTTTCATTTTTATGTGAACAAACTTGACAATTTTTTACTATTTACCTAATTCTATTTTATTATCGAAAATTGTAAAATTTGTAAATTTTAGTAGCATTAAAATGAATTAAATTCAACATAATCAAAGAAAGTGCTCTATGATCACAATTATATAAATTTTATATAATTGTTTCATACATTATTATTACACACTTTGTTTTATATTTTCAATAGTCAATAGTGATTATGCCAATCATAACTACTTTGCTAATAAATTATTTTAATATTAACAAATTTGTAATTTTCAAATTGTGTCTAAAATATATTTTCAAAAAATAAAAATAAAATATAAAGTAATTTCAATGTACATATAAACGAAGAATTTTCTTCTTTGTTTTAAATTTGATATTTTTATTATACACCTTTCCTATATTTTTCACCATGTGTGAATTCTGTCATTGGTTTACCAGACACTCCACATGTACCAATACCAACACGACCATTTACATTCTCTGGTGAGGCAAATATACTCTTCACTTTCATACCCGGTTTTTTAGCATTTTTTGAAGTGAAATTTAACCATCTATTTTTATCTTGTTCACGTTCCTCTTCTAATTCCTTGAATCTCTGTAATTTTTTTTGTTTTCGCCTTTTTAAATATTCTTTTTGATTAGGACGATGACGTCTGTAAAAATTAAAATATTTTTATTATACATTAAAAGATAAAAATTATTAAATATAAATTTTACTTAGTTGATGGAAACACTTCATTTCGTATTACACGTTCTTTTAATTCTTTTAATGTTGTTGTCGAACGATTCTGATAAGCATCAAATATTACACTAACTTCACCTTCGTCTGTAATACCTTCAATTGTAGCATCGTAATATTGACCATCTTCGGTCCATTTAGCTTGACATTTATCACCAATTTTCCATATCCTTGAAGGTACAACTAATTTTTCAGCTGCTATTAATGCTGCCTCAATTTCATCATAAACTGATGTTGACGTTGTTGGCTCAATATAGGATGACTTTTTTTGTTCTTCTAATTGTGTTTTAATTAAATCTCTTGTTAATTCAATAACTTCTTCTAAATCCTTTTTTAGTTTTAATAATTCTGAATTTTCAGGATCAGTTAACAATGCAGCTTCAACCTAATGGTAAATAAAAAGTAAATTTAATATTCTTGGACGTATTTATGTACAAAAACAAAACATTTGTCACATTGAAAGTCAAATTATAAAACAATTTCAACCTTTTTTTTATTAACGTAATGTACATAAGAGTATTTACACATAAATATAAATTACATTACCTGTTGTAATTGAAGTTTATAGTTCTGTAAATCATCAGCCATTCTTAAATTAATTTTTTATAAATATATATAAACGTAATTTTTAAAAATAATAAATAGATTTCATTAAACTAACTAATAAAATAACTCTTTCCACTGTTGCTTTTCTTATATTTTCTTCTTCTTCTTTTTTAATTTTTCTCTTTTTCACCATCTTTATAACTTTTTCTTTTTACTTATTTCATTCTTATCTAGTCGAGTGTAGAGATTAGAGATTGATGAAAATTGAGAAATGTCAAAAGTCAAAAGCTTTTCTTAAAATTACAATGAGACAGTGCTATCGTTTTCCAAAACTTGAAAGATGCTTTTGTTTGAATTCTTAAAATTTCCGTTTAAAAATGTGCAATTTTCTTTTCTAATTTTTATTGAAGACAGAATTCTTAAATAAATAGAAAATTTCATAATTTTTGTATAAAAAATGTGGTTTCGTGTATCTATTATCTAAAAATAATATAACAAAAGTTTGTCTATCAGTGCATAAAAGTGTTATCAGAATCCTCGAATATTCCATACAGAAAAATTTTTTTTCTTGCAGTTGCTTTCGTATTTTTTTACTCACTTTCATGTTTCATGTATACTGGTTTGGTCTAGTATACATAGTAATAGCACACAGAATAGCACTGGAACAAGTCAAGCAGTCTAGTCAATACTCAGACTCAGTGGAATAAATGACAGTTGAAATTGAAAATGACGACTATTCAATTCAGTTCAGTGTTCAGTAATCAGTTGCCTTCCTTATGCTTTTCGGTCTTTGGATGTAATGGAAGACGGGTGATATTGTACAGTGGGTCCTGAATTTTATTTTCATAAACAACACATGGAATCGATAGATTGGCATAATAAATATGACATTTAAATTATAATCGGCCGATATGAAGCAAAAATAAATTTTTAGATTCTATAAACAATACGTTTGGAAATAAAAATAATACATATCAAATTAAATTGGGTGTAATTCTAAAAAGCAGTATTTATCATCAAGATGGCAGTAATTCAGTATCAGAAAACAAAAAGCAATAAAAATACTGCAGTTAGAGTAAAACGATAGCACTGCGTTAACAGGTAACGATTTTTGTTTTTGTTTTCAAAATAAATTTCGTAGTTCTAAATTCTTATATGTATTTAAAAATTTTTCCAGTAAATGGTTGTATTTCTTTATTTTTTCCGTACTCGGAATAGAATATATAGAATACTGTCCAGAAAATTTGGAATAGTATTAATAAAGAAACAAAATAGAATAAATGGTTTATTAAAATGGCTGGAGAAAAAATAATTAATTTTTTTAGTTATTGGAGAGATAGGTTGGAAATTTTTATATTTAAAAAAAAAAATAAAATATGAAAAATAAAATAAAATAATATAATTTATTTATTTTATTAAATTATTTTTTTATGACATAACCCTATTCGCCTTTTCACTATCATATATTTGACAGATTACAAATTATAAGTAGGGTTTATTAATTTATTCCATCATCAGTCTAGAATTAAAAAGAATACGTTCTGGATATTCCGACCGAATAAAGAAACACGGAAAAGAACATTCGGAATATACTTTTGGAATGAAGAAATGCTTAGCTTATGGAATATACCGAAAGTTCGGTACGAATAAAGAAATACACTCAAATATAATTTTTTTGATTAGATATTACATAACAAATCTAATTCTAATTTCAATATTTTATTGTGTAGTTGTGTACCAGCTGTATGTATAAAATGTTTTGAAAACCAAGTATAAGTATGGTTTAAAAACAAACGTATTTATTTTTTATAACATGCGACATCTATTTTTCAATCGATTCAGATAATTGTGTAAAAGTACTTTTGAAAAATAAAAATTGAAAAGTTAACACAGTTTTTTCGGCCATTTTTTAAATAAGAGAACATCCTTAAGAAAAAAAAATTTTTTTTTTACTTCAGTGCATTGTATGGTAGACTGTGCTGCATTTTTTGTGCTTTTTTTAAAAATCAAATATTAAATAAAGTACAGAAAAAAATTACCGAATTTTTTTATAATTTTATAATAAGGACCATAATCAATTTGATAAACTAAAATTTAACTGATAAATAAAGTGTTAAAATATATGTTAAGTGTAGCGAAACGTGATTGTAAATTTAAACGGGCAGTCATATTTGTGGTGGGACCGGAAATTTTTTTTTTTTCATCTACTTTTTCTTTTTTTGCTTTTAATTGAAAAAGGGCCATCATATGCATGCATATCATTAAAAGCAATAAAAGCAGCAGTAGCTAAGCTAAGCATTAATAAAAAAAAAATTTAATAATATAATTTATATATCATACATAATATAGTTATTCAACTCAATTCAAATCACATAAAATTTTCAATAGACAAGAAAAATATATATGTTTAGCTAATGGTGCATCGTACAAAAAAGTAAGAGAAGGCGATAATAAAGTACAGTGAAGCAGCGAAATAAAAAAGTCCATAATAGTGGTGACTGGTGTGCAAGTGCAACTTATTATTTATTATTTATTATACTTCTGTTACAGGGAAATTGGTTTTTATTTGAGTTCTATACATGCATTAATGAGGAAAAAATAAATAAACTAACAAAATTAAGTAAAAAATACAAACAAATATACAATTAAAAAAAAAGTCAAATGCTTTTATGCATTTTGTAACATTTATCTTGCTTATGCCGGTTTTTCAGTGATAGAAGGAAACAAAAGAAAAAAGAAAGAAATCGAAAATCAAATAATTGTCTTTTTTTATAAATTTTTCTTTTGTTTTTTTTTTAAAAAAAGAAACATATATCGCATATATCAAGTGTTAAATTAAATTGGATTTACACCATATCGAGACGGGATTTGTGGCATAAAATTTGTTGTTTTTGTTTCTATTTTGCCATATAACCAATCTACATATAATAATATTGTTGATACATCTTTTTAATATTTCCTTTCATCTTTTTTTTCGTTATAATTAATTAAATAATTGTAATCGTAATCTCAGTATTGATTTGTCATAAACTAAATTCTTATAAATTTACAATAAACCAAAAGAAATTATAACACCAGTTAAATTTAAATTTCATTTTAAAAAAATTGTTAACTGTATAATATTAAAATAATCGTTCACGATTGATTGAAAATTATTTAAATTAAAAAAAAAAAAAAAAAGAGAGAAAGGGGAAAAAAATGATCGATCCAGCAGATTTGCAAGCTTTTCTTGCAAAAGTTGAGGGTGGCACGATTCCTGTGGATTTATTTAAAATAGGACAAAGTCATCATCAACATAGTATCGGTAATTGTCATATTATCTATTTGCATATTTATATTATTCAAATAATTTTTTTTTTCTATTTATTTCTTTTTAATTTTATATATGTATATTCCATAATTTATTTAATTTTGTTTCTAATTAAAATGCACAAGAAATATATTTAGTATATTTATTTTATTTTAATGATCGCCGGCTATTCATTTCAATAGGAAGATGCAGTAGAAATTACATATTACATATATATGACGTTTGGGGTCGCTTGCTTACACAATTTTTTTTTATAAGTACCTGCGTGTCTATTTTTTCTTTCTAAATTTAATTTAATTTTAATAAAAATAATGAAACTGTTGTGTATATGGATTTTTTAAGAAAATGTATTCAGTTTTATCCTATATTTTATTTTTTAAATTTATTAGCTAAAAAAAAAAATGAATGTTATTTAATTTAATTTTATAGCTTTTTTTCCTTCAACCAACTGCAATGTAAATTAATGCAAATAAAAAAAAGAAGAAAATACTTCAAATACCTAGCTACACATGTATATAAAATCAATTTACATACATATAAGTATACATATACATGCATGCATGTCACACATTATTATTACATTTATGATGTGTACGACATACAATTTTATTATATACATATTATTATTTATCATTATTATTGGGGCGGTTTTATCATTATTTGCTATCCATACAAAATACATTTATGTTTTATTATACTCATTTTTGTCTACCACTTTTATATATTTTCCCGTCTTTTTTAAATATCTACCTACCTATGTATTACAAATTTTGTACGATTTAAATTAAATAATGTAAAATGAGAAGCTCATTTTGAAAATAACGAAAAAAAAAAAGCTAAATAATTTTAAAATGTATCAGTGCGAGTCCAAAACAAAAAAAGGTATTTTCTCTATTTAACAATTAAATAGTATGCATTATATGTGTTTTTTCTTTAAACTTGAGTTTTTCCATAAAATAAAATTATATGTTTTACTTGCACATATGTATGTACGTACTGTGTTTGAAATATCATTAGAATTTATGTTGATATGTATCAATGTATCTATGCTATACATGCTAATCCTAAGTGTATATAGGTATATCTACTTATATAAATGTATGTACATGTAGCTACTTACATATACGTATGTATGTATTTTTAATGAAATTATATTATTTCATATGTTCTTATATGTATGTATATACCTTCTATTTTTATACATATTGTACATATTACAAAATTATACATTTATTGCTTACATGTGTATTTTTGAAAGGATTTTTTATTTTACTTTTTTTTTTTTTCAAAAGGATGAGTTAATTATTTGCATTGATTATATTAAAAAAGAAAGGTTTAATAAAGTTTATACCTATATCAATTAGGTATACCTAATAATTTATAAATGTTCATGCATTTAATAATTAAAAGATCTGTTTGAATAAGTTTCAATTATGTTGAATAATTTCTACTAACATATGTATACGCTTTCACAAGCTAAATAGAAAATATTATCATTTTTTCAAAGTTTGTCAAAGTTTATTTTGTGTAATCAAAATCTGAAGTTTATTCAGATTCACAACCTCGTTATAATTTGTTTTTTCCTTTTTCTTTAGACTATGGGATTTTGTTGGGTTTTTACATATTTCAGTACTTTATTACCAGTTTTTCCTTTTTTTATTGTCTGTAATTTTTATAATTTGACACAAAGGATTTTGAATTCAATTTTATTACTTATATAATTCAAATCCATAATTATTGTAAGATTTGTGGGTATGAATTGTAAACTTGAAGACCTTGACTAAAATTCTCTTTCTTTCGCCTAATTCTTTAATTTTTTTTATTTTTTGTTTTAATATTACAAATTTTTTTAATAGTTGTTTAATTAATTTAATGTTATCTTTGTTTATTTTATTATAGCAAGCGGAGGAAAAAATAGCAAGCATAATAGCAATTTTCGTGTAGCACTTGATATTGAGGATTGTCTTGATAGATTTTATGGGGGTTATTACTCTGGTAATTAATGATTATACGAAATATATAGATAGAAGAATGAAGAATCATATATAAATTTAATTATTTATTATGTAGATTGGGCTTGTGGTGGTCAATGGAATCGTGCCTATCAATTTGTTCAATTATTAGCAAACGCTTTTAAGAATGCACACGTTGAAGTCATTGTCTTTTTCGATGGAACATTGAAGAAAAATAAAAAATTAACATTTGAAAGAAATGATTTTCGACAAAGAACTATTGCTGTAAGAAATTTTAATATATTACATAAACATTAGGACAATATGAAAAAATTTATTTATTATTATTATGTATTTCCCTTTTTTGTAAATAATTAAAAGGTATTGAAACATATTCGAATGATTGGTACTCCACCACCTAAAATATGGTGGCTTCCACCATCTGGAATAAGAACTACTCTAAGAAACGCCTTAAGAAGTGTCAATATCCAAGTTGTAAGTGAAATAATTTAAATTACATTATTTTTTAATATTAATATTACTATTATTTTAATTTAAAAAAGGCGCAAACTGTTAATGATCATACCATAGAAATAATTGAGTACTTTCACGATAATAAATTGGATGGAATTCTTGGTCTTCATCCTGATTATATAATTGCAAATACCTCGCGATATTTTAGTTCACATGATTTACGTTTATCATATAAAGGAGCATTAGAAACCAAAGAATTTATGGTTACAAAATTGCTCGCATCACTCAGCTTAACTGCCGATCATTTACCATTTGTAGCTGTATTTTTAGGTGGTTATATATTAATCGATGAAATTAAATTGAAAAGTATTCATGAACGTTTAAAAATTGATGTTAGCTTAGATTTTGAAGCTAGAATAAGAAAAATAGCTGAAATTGTTCGTAATTCACCAACAACTGATATAGATGAATTTATAAAACATTTAAATTTAGCTGAATTCGAGAATGATATTAAAGAGTCTGTTGAATATTATCAAAGGAAAGGTAAATTTTCAATGAAATCAAATCAACGTGGTGGTAAAAGACGTGGTGGTGATACTCATAAAATAATGATTATTGAACCAGCACCATTTGCATCCGAGACAAATGAGGATGATGAAGATGCTAGAAAAATTTTAAATGATGTTAACAATTTAGTTGATGAAGAGAGTAATGCAAATGAAGCAAATGATGGTAAAACAAAAAATGAAAAGAAAACTACTACATCTCAATTTGTTTACACACTTCCGGGTGAAGTGATCAAAACATCATTAAATCGTCATCAGCGTGGTATTATGGATTCAAGAATATATCAATTATTAACAAGAAAAGAAATTATTTTGCCACAAATTTTAGAAGATGAATTATATCGTGAAATACCATCTGTACATGTATTTTACCGTCCAGCAAGGCAAATGATTTATGCAATTTTGTTTAACCTTTACCACCAGAAATATCTGTGTTCAAAAAAAAATTCATCAAATAATAGTGGTAGTGCTGGTGGTGGCAGTGATAAAAAAAATGATAGTAAAAAAGATGGTAAAAAGGATAATCAAACAGTACAAAAACCACCTGAAATCCAAATTGCCGAATGGATATGGTCACCAACAAATGATTACAAAAAGCCTGATATTGTAACAGCTGTTGCATTACCATGGGCAGTGCCAACCATACAACGTTTATGGTTTGGTATGGCATATGAAGATAAACAACGTCGTATGAAAGCATTTTTAACAATAATGCGATCTGATTCTCCTTTAATGTTAAATAGAGGGTATGTTCCACAACATATGCTTGTTATGGCATGTGTTCTCAGATACATTGTTACAAGCCCAGATAGAAATATATTAACTAGGCAAGAATTGGATGCATTTTTAGCTACAGCATTTTCACCTCAACTCCCCCACGTTGAATACACACAAGAATTAGTAGTAAGTAATTAAATAGAAAATCAAATTGTAAATAATATAACATTAAACAAAATTGAGCACAATTTAGACTGATAAAATATTTATCAGAAAATCAAGTGCATTTAGCATTACAAACAAATATTTTTTTAACTGTGAAATATTCAAAATTACAGATTGTTAATTGTACATATTTTCTATTTACTATTCTTAGTTATTTATTTTTTCAAAATGTAATAAAATTTTTTTCTGTTGCATGAAAAAATTAGTTACCTGGAGTACATTTACGAGGAGTTTATCTTGCAACACTATTTATGCAAGGTGTTGAAACAGCATCATTAGCAAATGATGCTTGTGGTGTTCCATTACCATGGACTATGACAAATCCTTGGCTTTTTTTTGATGGTAAATTATTCCATCTAAAATTGAAAATGTCAACAATTGTGACAACATTACGAGAACTTTGCGATGATCATATTGAAATCGTTCTTAAAATTGAAAGATTTCGTAAAGCTATCCTTGAAGACGTTGAACACTTTCTATTACCAGCTGCTCATATGGGTATGTACAAATTTTTTAATTAACTCTCAAAGATGTGTAACAAAAAACAAATAACATTTTAGATCCAATGTATCGACCTGGTTTTCTTCCACCACCAACTTTACCAGTTGCTGCTGCATTTAATAAAACAACATCGTTTTCATTAGCAACAGCTGCTACAGCTGCCGCTAATAATGCTATCTATTACAATACTCCACCACCATATTTTTCTTTAACACCAGCACTTTTGGGTCGTGAGGCAATAACTGGCGTTAATCCACCACCAATTGCAGCAAATCGAAATAATAAAAATAATATACAACAACGTAATAATAATAACCGTAAAGGTTATCAACTTAAAGTAGGAGGTTAGTCAGCTATCATTTTTTGTATAACATAATTTTGAAATTTTATTGTACTTACTAAACTAATTCACACGTATCTACTATGTAAACTGCATATTATCAAAATTTTCATGTATAACAACATTTCATCAAAGTTGAAAAAAAAATCAGCTCTTCTGTAAAAATCGGTCAAATATCATATTGTTTTGTTTTGATTAATTTTGCGAATTATAGGAATAGTTACAGGTTCATGGGCAGCAGGCGGAGGAGGAGCTGCATCAACAAGAGCAATTTTTGGTCCAGCAGGAAATCGTTTAAATAATCGTGTTGCTGCTAATTTAACTCGTTTTAATGTTAATAATCGTGGAAAAACTGTTCTATCAATAAATAATAGATTACAACGTATACAAAATCAACCATTATCTAGTGTAAGAAATGGTAATCGAATGTATACTACAAATAAATTAAATACCACCAAAAGAAATCGACAAAAAAGAAAGGAACAACGTAAATCTGTTAAGAAAGATAAAAAAGAATCTACAACTAGTTCTACTACTACAGCTGCGACAACAACTTCTGCCACCACTACTGGTACTAGTAGTACTACTACTATCACAGCGACTACAACGATAACAACGACGACTACAACTACTAGCACTTTTGCTACTACTGGTACAGAAAATACATCTCCAATAATTATTGCTACTCCTGTTGCCGATGATTCTAAAGAAATTAACGATAATTTATCAACAATTAAATCAGAAGATACTGATGAGATTTCTGAAAAAGTTAAAGATTTATCAATCAGAGTTAAAACTGAATTGCAGAATGGGTAAGACGGAGAACAAATACAATTTTGTATTTTTTTTTATTTTTTTTATTTGATTTATTACTTTTTGTTTTTGTTTTCATTTTGATAATAAACTGTAATTCATCTATATTAATTAAATATATTTATTTTGTTAAATTTTATTTTGTTTATTTATGCTTTAATAAAATAAAATTAAAAAATGATACAAAAAAAGACTTCAAACAGTCAAGGAACTATATATAATACTCGATTTGTTTTTAATATATGCTCCTTTTAATTTTTTTCTTCACTACGTTTGCTTATCATTTTGTTAAGTCGAAATCATTTTGAAAATTTTAATTATTTTCACGATAAAAGTATATGTATTACATTATAATGTTTTTTTTTTTTTTTTTTTTCTTAAAATATTTTCATTGTTTATATACTTTATAGATTTTATAAAAAGTAGTTCTTTTTTTGTATTTTGTTAAAATATTTCTTAAGTTAAGCTTTTCTTTAATTTTGGTATACAAAAAATTATTAATAAATTTTGTTTTATTCTCTCTTTTTCCTTCTATCTCTGTCTAATTATGAATATAAAGGAGCAATGTTCCATCTTCAGATTTGATAAATTCGATTTGTGATGAGCTTTTAAAAGAGGATAACGAAGAAACCTTGTCAGTAGCAATTAAAGATAATAATAAAAATTTATCTATGCCATCGTCAAATGATAATATAATTACAACTTCTATAGAAATGAAAAATGATATTGATGATATTGTATCAACATCATCATCATTAAATGATACAAATTCATCATTAGTATCATCATCATCATCATCATCAGTAATTACAACAACATCAGCAAATACAATCATAGATACAACATCAAGTTTATCTGTTGATGATGTAACACCATCTGTAAATAGTTTGGTTAAATCTCAAAGTGGTAATGGTGGTGGTGTAGCATTATCATCAGCATCAACAACAACAGTATCAACTATAAAAAATTCTAATAAGACTGGTAGTGGTAAGAAATCCAAGGCTAAAAAGAATGGTGTTACTATTAAAGCAACAAATTCAACAGAACATGGTGATAGTAGTATTAATACTAGTACAACTGCTACAACTACAACAGTTGTTGATGAAATCGGTCAAAGTGGTGATGTCTCTGTGAAAGGCTAAATAAAAAATAAAAATTTTAAAAAGTGACAGCAAATAAAATTAATAGTAATTCGATTGAATATAAAAAAGAAAAGAAAAATCAAATTTAATAATAATGTGAAATTTGTGTCCTTACAAAGAGTAAAAATGATTTAAAACATATATTATTATATTATTTATACATACATATATACATACACATATATATATATATATATAAATATATATATATTAAAAATGAAAAAAAAAGAAACCAATTTAATTAGTAGTCCTAAGAAATACATATTAATAATTAACTAATTTATAAAAACGAAACATTTTTTTTTAATTATATATGATTGATATTTTTTTAAATTTTACTTTTATTATTACTATTCTTCCTTAAAAAAAGAAGAAAAAAATTGTTTTTTGCCCACTAGGAAAAAAGAAATCGCATAATAAAATATGAAATGCGTACAATAAAATTTCAAAAATAATGACGTTATTTGCAATTAATATTGAAAAATTATTGTCTAAAATAATACACATCATAAAACGAAAATAAAAACAGAATACACAATGTACAGAATAAATAATTGTTTTCTTTTTGAAATAATATTGTAAATATTATGTACGTTCTCATAAACATAATAAAAATTTTCTGTATAACAAAAGTATGAGAATTAAAACAAAAATAAGAAATTAGAAGTTAAAAAAATGATTTTATCATTTAAAGCGATTTCTTTATATTACATTAAAAAAACTACCATTGCTATATTCGTGGCTTATTGAGTTTTTTTTTATTCTAACTAAATATAAAAGATTAATAATTCAATAAAAAAAAACATATTTAAACGACGTCAAAAAAAAAAAAATTGAATGATAAACGTGTCACCAGATATATTTAAAAATATGAATTCATTAAAAAAAAATATTTTTTCTTAGTTTCATTTTTTTTCTTCAATTTTTTTTTTTTTTTACTACACATGAATGCATATATAGTACATAAAAATGTATATATAAACCTGGACATATTTAAACGAAAATAATTGAATTGAATTACAGTATTATTAATGATGTAAAATAATATTTTACATCATGAAATAAACTCATACCGGACTTTTAAATAAAAGATCAAATATAGAAACAAAAATTACATTTAAAAAATCTTTAAATTTCTTAAAGAAAAAAAAATCATGTAAAAATATTAATTGATGGCGCCTTTTATACAACATTAAATAAAAAAAGCAAAACTGAAAATCAAAAGTGTTTTAACAGCTAAACAAAGCAATTAAATTATTTTAATTCAACGTGAATATCATTTGTCAGTGTAATTATAAAAATAACTTAATAAGTACATATACCGTTTTTTCTTTTCACTCAAAATGAATGTCAAAAATTGGATACTTTTATTAAAAAAAGAAAATTTTCAAATTTCTTATAATAAATTATTGATTTCTATTCGAAAAAAAAACGACAGATTTCAATTTCTTAATATTTAAATATTGCAATTTGTTACCCTACACATTTTGCTCATTTATTGTGCATTATGTATTGAAAGTATTTTATATATGAATATAAGACAAATTATATATATTACTTGTTTTTACTATAGAATTTTGTCTTTATATCTATAATCTTAATTTTTTTTTCGTTTCCAGATATCAAATAAGTTAAAAATAATTTATTATAAAATGAAAAAAAAAGAAAGAGTTGAATTCTTTATTTCTAGTTTTTTTTTTTTTCATCCTTTATCATTTTTATAATTTTTTGAATATCTTTTATTATCAAATTAACTTACATCAACAAAGTATGTAAATTAAAAAATGAAAAGAAATAACTATTATATATAATATGTATATGTACGTATATTTTTGAGTGCCTTAACTTATATTTATGTGTAAAAAAAAAATTTTTTTTATATTTATGTGTTACACGTAATTAATTAATTAATTGTCTTAATCATATAAAAAAAAATGATAGTAATAATAATAATAACAATAAAAGAAAATATGTATTTTGAAAATCAAAAGTTAATGTTAATTAAAAATCCAATTAAATAATTAAATTAAAGTGTTACATAAAATTATGTGTCATTTGTAAAAGAAGATTCAAATTTATTTTAATTTTTATTTCTCCTTTAAAATTACTTGAAAAAAAAGTAATAGTGAAATAGAATATAACACTGACAAAAAAATAAATAAAATAAGCTTGTTGAAAACAAAAATAAAAAACTAATGAATAAATACATATTTGCGCCTTTTGTAAAAGAAATTTTCAGTTTTTGTTTCTTGATGCAATTAAAAAAATATATAACTTAACAGAAAAACAAAGAACAACAACAAACAGGATTAATAATTATGATAACGGAGCTATTAACTAATGTAATAATAAAGATGAATATAATAAAAGTACATGTATCTTTTTTGTTACATTATCATAGCAAAATTGAAATCAGAAAGAAGGCTTAAAAATGAAAATATACAATTTGTAAAAGGAAAAATTAAATGAATGAATGAATTAATAAATAAGAAATAAAATTAAATTAAAAAATGAAAATAAATATAAAATGTTTTTATGATCTGTGATGTTATAAATATATTTTTATATATTTGTTATTCTATTGTTAAGCGTAATCGTATTTAAAAAACAAAAATAAACAAAAAAATAATAAAAACAAAAAAAAAAAACGAAGAAATGATATAAGAAAAATCATGTAACAGAACACAACATGTAAAATAAACATGATATGTATATTAAAATCGTATATAGGAAAAACACAAAATCGAAAAGGAAAGAGAGGAAAAAAAAATAAAAGTAATAATTTAAAAATTAAAATCAAAAACCACTAAATTATTATCTTGAAAACGCTTAACTATAGTTAGGAAATTTTTTTTTAAATTTCCATGTTAATTATCAATAATAAAATAATAATAATAATAGTGATAATTGCATATTATCAAATAAACAAAAAAGAAAAAAAATATGAATATAATATTGTAAATAAATAAATTAGTAAATTAAATAAAAATTGATTTTTTTTTAAATAGTCGGAAATGTATCAAATTTGTAAAAAAATATATCGTGGCTAATGTAATGAAATATTTTAAGTAGATTTTTGTTTTGTTTTTTTTTTCTTTTTTTTTCATAATTTTGACAACGTTTTTTGAATATTTTATAAGCAATGCGATAATTTGGGCTTATTTCGAGTAGATTATTGGCATAAATATCAGCATTTTAATACAATATATTTAATTTTTTTTAAATTATCGGTTTTGCATATGACGATTTTGTTATTCAAAAATTCGAATCAATAATAATTGCTTCTAATGACACAATTTATCTGATAATTCTCACTTCGATTGTAAAAATTTGGACTACTAAATGATTTTTAATTGTGAGAAATGAGTAAAATTAATATGATTAAAATTTAATAAATATGCTTATTTAAAACTAATTCTCCCTTGAACACAAACACGTAAAATATCAACTTTTAAAATACTTTATCTTTTGTAATCAATTCCGCAATTCACTTGAACATCAGTTCATAATTTCAGAAAAATCAGAATCAACTCAAATAACATCAGAAAAATTCAGCTGAGTGAAACAACTGTAGGACTGTGAAGTGAGAATTTTCAAATAAATTAAATCATTCTAATACATTTAATATTAATCGTTCAGTTGCTTAGTTATTGCAAAAAAAAAAAATCAATTTTTATTTTATCTAAAAATACAATTAATATAATAAACAAAAAAGTTGTTAGGCGATGATAATTTTTGAGAAAAAGGATTTAAAAATAATGGAAAAAATTGTTAAGTTGTTCAAGCAAATTAAAAAAAGGAAAGAGATAATTTTTACAATTATAAAATAAGATCGAAATATTTAAATATTTAAAGTAAAAAGAATATCTATATACATTATTAAAAAATAAAAAGAATAAATTATGAATTAATAAAATAAATAAATAAAATTTAATATCGAGTATTGAAACAATAAAGAAAAGAAATTGTTATGTAATTGATTATATAAGATCGAATCTTAGCATAATGACTGTTACTGCCCAACATATAAATTATATCAAAACAAAAAAAAAACAAATGAATACACATTACTACATTTTTTATAACCGGCATAAAAACATAAATAAAATGAAAAAATAAATAAATGAATAAAATAGAAATTAAAAATATCAACACTACATAAAAATATGGTCAAAACAAATGTTTCAATGTGTGTTTAAATTTTAAGGAAATGGAATGCATAATATTAGCAAAAATTAAAATGAAATTATGAATAATAAAATTAATTTACCAAAAAAAAAAAAAAAAAAAAAATTAGACACATTTATGAAAAAAATTAATGCAATAAAATAACATTTGAAGATAACAGATAAGAAAAATATTTTTTTCTCTGAGTACGATATATACAATATATATATATATATATATAAACAAATAAATTATACAACACATCACATTACATAATTACTTCAATATACGTAATTAAATGTTTTCTCGTTTTTCCTCTTAATGATAAAATCAAACGAATTATATATATATACATATAATATAACATTGAATTTAGAAAACAGCCAATAATCAGAAATATAAAAAGAAAGAAAAATAAATTAAATTATTACATTAAAAAATATTGAAATACATGAAAATATTGCAAGTTACAATTACTTGTATTATTTGATGATAAAATTAAATATTTGATTGATATTTTTTCTTTGATAATTCGCTGAAAATGAAAAAAGAAAAATCATTTTTTTTCTTTTTGAATTTTACGTATATTTATATTTGTATCAGAAATGGATACCTACCATTCAAAATATTTATTATACATTTCAAAACTAAAAAAGAAAAAATGAAATAAAATGAAGTAAGAATGTTAGATGAAAGTAATACGTTGAAAAATGTATATGAAAGGAAAATATAAAAAAATATATATGTATATATATATTACACAGCTATTGTTGTTAAAAATAAAAATAGTTTTTTGAATTTAAAACAGCAACAATTAATCAAAAATATAATTATAAGATATTTAAAAAAAAAAAATGTAAATTTCTTGTTCAGAAAATGAAATTATTAATAATCATACATACATACCTGCAACATGCAATTTAATGTATACAGAAAATTATGGTGTATACCTATACATCTTGTACATGGAAACAAAAAACAAACGACGTTTTTGTTTTTCCAGTTTAAAAAACAGCTCCGTATAAAATGGTAAATTATTTAATTATATTTATATAAACTGAATGAAAATAATTTATATGCTTTTATACCAAATTTAAAAAAATATATTTTTTTTTATTTTATTTTTTTTTGTTACTTCTCTTTCAAGTAATAAATACATGTTCTTATTTTAAAATTTTGGTCGAAAGTAACGAATGAAATGTAATAAGATCTAAATAAATAAATTACGTAAATCGATCAAAAATTATGTAATTTCTATTATTAATAGAAAAGTTAACAATAATTTCACATATTGGGATATTTCAAAACTCATTTTTTCAGAGTAAAATTTCACATGGAAATGGCAAAAAATGAATTCTGGAACACCCACCACTTGAGTTTATTTAATGGTTAAATTACACAAAGCAAAACTGTGCAAAATACGAAAAGAAAACATTAAACAAACGGAATAGAAAAAACAACAAGATAAAATTCATTTCAATATACGTATGTATATGTATATTTTATAAATTTTACCTATTGATTTAATTAATTATTTAGCTATTATTTATACATTTCAATAATAACAATAAACATTTATATTCAATATGAAATTAGTAAATCAAAAAAATAAAAATAAAATAAAATAAAGTGTTTTAAAGTAAATTAAAAAAAGGATATATTGTAATATATGTATACAGAGAGTAAGGAAGAAAAAAGTTTTTTTCTGATTTTACTTTCATTAATTATTTCTAAACTCAAAAAAGAAGAAAATGAAAAGTAGAACCAAACATCAGTATATCAGTAAGATATATAAAAATAAAAGAAAAACAAAATGAGTGTTTACCTTTTTTTCTCAAAGAATAGTAAATAATTTACAAAACCAATTTTTTGAATAAAATAAAGAACAAATGAAATAACATAAATTTGAATACATACATTAGAATATAAATTAATGGAACTTATCATAGGAAAAAGGAAAAAAAACATTTGTTTTTTCATTTTAAAAATATAAAAGATATTAGAATTTTTGAAAACTATATTTTAATTGATAATTGATAATAAATGATAGTAATTGATAATTTTCAATTTTTCTAATTTAACAACACAGAAAACAAAAAAAAAAATAAATACGAAATTATTTAAAATTATAAATTTGAAAGAAAAGAAAAATTATCGTACACATAATACATTAATAAAATATAAAGTAGAATAAACATACACCACATTTAATCTGATTTAAAAATTCAAATTTATAAAGATGTAAAATAAATTATTATATGTGTACAATTGTAGCAGAAAAGGAAAGAAAAATACAATATTTTATTTTGAATTTTTTATAATTTATTTGAAATGCTTAATTATAATTCTAATAATTCAATTATTTAAAACCCAAAAGTTATAATAAAAAAAATAACAATAATGAAAAAAGTAAACTCAATTAATTTAGGGAGCAGCAGTAATTCATAAAAAAATAGATATGTATATTGTAAATATTGATGATACATGTGCATATACTACGTATACATATATATTTTTATTTTGTTTTATTTTATTTTTTAATTTTTTTTTTTTTTGATTACAAAGTTTTAAATTGCTTATTTGTGTACATAAAATTTTATAACATGATAAACAAAAAGTAAGAAAAAACATCAAATTACATTTTAAAAAATGGGAAAATGTCATTTTTATAAATTTTTGATTTCATTATCAAAAATAATGACATTCCTTTTAGATTCAAAATAAATACAAAATAGTTGAGTAAAATAAATTTAATGTAGTTCTAATGAACATTATAACTGGTAGTTTATTGTATTTAAAGCAAAAACAGAAAAAAAACAAAAAAAAAAGGAAAAGAAAATATATGTTTATGTGCACACACGTTAGGGCAAATTTATGGAAATTTAAAACGAGAAAAACAAATATTAAAAAAAAATGCAAGTAGATAAAACATAAAAAAAAGTTGTTCTTGTATACTTTAGAAAAAAAAGTAAAAAATCTAAACATTAAAAATTTACATATTTACATACAATAGAAATATACAGACTCCCATACACGTATATATTTATTATAACTCTATAATTATCCGTAACATATTATATAAATACAGAATAAGAAATGTATAGAACGAAAACATTGTGTTGATAATGAGAAAAAAAAATATTGGAACACAATCATTCATAAATATATAAAAAAAAAAAAAAAACAAAAAATGAAGTAATTTTGCTTTTTTGCATTTTGAAAATCTAAAAATAAAATGAAAAAAGAAAAAGTATCTAACATTTTTTACTTTATTAAATAACGCAGATTTAAAACTATAAGGTATAAATTTTAACATTCATTTTGATGATCAATTACGTTTAGAAAACATAAATAATACTTAGAGTACATATTTTTGTCTTTTATTACTATTGTTATTTTGAACTAAATTTTATTTTATTTTATTATTTAGATTTATTGAATTTTTCAATTTGTAATGATTAAATACTAATAAGTGTAATAATGAGAAGTTACACATTTAAAAATACAATTTTTTTTTTCATTGAAACAAAGTTAAAATTATACTTTTATTGTTTTTCATTTAATTTAAAGTAAATAAAATATTGAAATGTAAAATAATGCAACATTAACATTTTGAAGAAGAATTTTCACTAAAAATAAAAATTAAAAAAAAAAAAGCAATTAAAATATAAATTTTAAATACATATTTCAAAAATTATGAATATATATTAATGAAATTGAAATGAATTGATTATATTTTATATAGAACAAAAAAAAGGAATTCATATTGGACTCCAAATGAATTTTTATATATAACAATATATGTATGTACATACAAACGTTTTTGTTGCTAACATAACGTGTATGCAGACATTAAAAAAATAAATATTCACATACATTAATGTTAAACACATTTTATTAATTGTAGTAAATTATAAAAATCAGAAAAAAAAAATTATTTTTTAAATATTGCTGAATTTTTCAAACATTGAATTCAAGTATCTTTACAGGTTCACAAAAAGATAAAATTTATTATATTGATTTTGCTATATTGTGTCTTTGTTTATTTTTTCAATTTATACTACGTTGATAATATGATAAATTATAAAATTTACTTAAAGTAACAATAATAATAAATTAAATTGAAATAAAAATTTATTCATACTTTTTTTCAAATTTTTAATATATTATATACGAAAACTTAAAAAAAATTATTATATTTACCTACATGTTTATCTGTAATGAATTAACATATATATATGTATGTTCTTTACTTTTTTTTGCTTTTGAAGAAACAAATATTGTAAATTTGCAAAATCAACTAATAATTAAAAGTAAATAATTTTTAAATGAATAAAAAATTATGAAATTTTTTTAAAGAACGTATTTGAATAAAAAAATAATTAGAAAGTAAAGGCAAAAAGAAGGAAAAAAGTGAAAATTTTAAGTGTGCAATGAGGATTAAAAAGAAATCAAATTAAATTTAAATATTTGCTTCTATGTACATACAAATTAAAAACGTTTACGTATATCATTATTTATCCCTTTTTTCTTTTTACTTTAAAATAAAAAAAATATATATGTATATACTTTTTTTTAATTTTACTATATTATTAATTAAAAAGTAATTATTATGTATTATTGTTTTAAAACAAATACTTTGAATGAAATATTTTAAAAAAAAAATTACACATGTGTATACAATTACTACAAATATGAACATGTATTTCATGCAAAATTAATCAAATTTTAATATTATAATAAATAAATATGAATAACAAACAAAATATATACACATACATAAAGTAACTTTTTGTTAAATGCACTACAGTTTAATAATGGAATCGTTTTTTTTTCCACTTTTCTTTAAGAGTTTAATAACTTTTTTTTGTTTTTTTTTTTGCACTGTATGCATATATTTGAAAAAATAAATAAAATGAAATAAATTTAATTTCAATAAATAGATGAAATAGAAAATAGAAATAAATATTTACATACTCTATGTAATAAGCATTAAATATATATAAAAAAAAAAATATATATATACATGCATAAATTTATTTGTTGTTTAATCATATATTAAAAGTAATTAAAAAAAAAAAAAAACAAAAAAAAAACGATATATACAAATATATACATATAACATGAAAAAAAATATTCTTTTTCACATAACCGCAATTATATTTTTATTATTAAAAAGTTAAAAAAAAAATAAATAAATAAAAATACAAAAGAAAACAAAATTTCAAGCTATTATATATATCCAAATATCATTACTATATTCAAACAAAACGAAAAATATATATGTATATATATACAAAAAAAAAAAAAAACATTTTTGGTTTTTCATTTTTTTTTAAATTAAAAATTTTAGAAGCATAAACAAAAAAAAAATATTTATGGGCAGTCAGAAAATGTAAGATTTGTCTGAATTATTTGAGTAAAATGCAAAAACTAAATAAATAAATAAATAAAAATAAAACAAAGTTTGGACAAATTGTAATTATAGTTGTGTTTTTATTTTAAAATAACAAAAACAATAAGCATATAATACATACATTATATTATTTATCATACGGTATACTCCCCTACAACAAAGCTGATATGTTACATACTGCAAATTTACTTTTCACATAAATTTATTCATTCGCATCATTTTTGAAGCGCTGTAAAAACAGTGTTATATAAAAATAATAGTTGCAATATCTAGCACGTTAAAGGAATTTGTGTTGTTTCAATTTTGAATGGGTAAGTTTTTCCTTTAATTTTTTGATTGCCAACTTTCAGTATTTAAAAAAGAATATAAGAATAACGAAAAAGCTAATTGACAATAATATGGCATCGCATCAAAGTTTTTATTTTCTAAAAATGGATTATAATTATAGCTCAATTTTTTTTCACTATTGTAAAACATACATGGCTTTTCTATTTTTTTCTTCCATCAGGTAAGTTTATCTTGTTCACTGAGTATCGATTTTTATCTTTAAATTTAACAAACAGGATTTTCTTTAACATCAAATGTATCCATAGTGTAGTCAGGCCAGAAATTTAAATACAATTTTTTTAAACACAAAATTGTAAATATGGATGAAAAATAAAAATTCAAAATAAAAATTTGATTTTGAACGTTAATTTTATTTATTAATTTAGTTTTTTCTTTTATTTTTGTAATAACAAAAAGATTCTTAATTTTTTTCATTTTTTTTTGTCTGTAATTTGTTTTTAAAATTTATTCATTTAAAAAAATTATTTTTGTTATAATTAACAATGTTAGTACACAGAATAATTAACTTATGTGACATGAAATAAAACAAACAAAAATTAATTCAGAAAGTATATCTACTTACATGTATGAAAACAGAATAAACGAACAAAAAAAAAAATAGTAATAAATTCTAAGAAAAATGAATTTTAAGTAGAGGTACAGTCATTGCAAAAACCTAAACATACATGTTATAAAAATATATTATTCTACACACAATTACATTAATTTTAATTTAATTATAGTTTTTCTTGTCTATTTTCTTTCTTGTTTTCAATAAATAACTAATAACACAAAAAAAAATTGATTTTCTTTTTATCTTCTTACTATCCGATTCCACAAAAATACGAACTATACACATTTTTTTTTCTTTCTTAACTAAACTTTATTTTTTATTTTCATTTTTAAGTAACTTAACATTCACAATAAAATACTCTAATGGTTCTCTTTTTTCTTTCTATTTTGAAATGATAATGTATAATTATAATATATTTCTTTTTTAATTAAACATTAAAATAAAGGTACAATTGAAATTTTTTTCATTTCTTAAAAATTCATTTTTAAAATTTGCTTGGAGAGCTAAAAAATTCAATGTATTAAAAGTAGGTAAAAAAAAACTCGTCTTTTCAACATAATTATAATTTTCTCAACTGAATTTTTCAGGAATTTTCTTTTTTCTTGGTTTAAATTGTTCTTAAATATAATTAGTATATTAGAATTATATTAATTACATTATAATTTATTTTTATTTTTTTTTTATTTAAATTCATTTATCTATTTAATAATTTCATTTATTATTTCAATATTTATTTTTCTAAATTTATTTTCTTGTATTTCACAGAATTTATTATCATGATTAGAAAAAATTCGTTCTAACATTATATAATTGATTTTTCTTCCTTACAAAAAAAATGTATGTGTTGTATAAATTTTTGTCATTTTTACAATATCTAAGCAAATAAATTCATTGTAAATTTAAATAAGACAATTTTTTGATTTAAATTTAAAACATTATTAAAACATCGTGTACTTTCAATATTTTCAAACAAATTTAAAAATAAAAAAAAAAAGATTTTTTATGTCTATAATCGTTTGGTTTTTTTTTCTTTTTTTTTTTTTTTTAATTAAAAATCTCATTGTGATTTTAAGAATTTTTGTTTTCAATATATATATATATATTGATGATTAATAACACGATAATTTTGTACACAAATAATCTCATAAAATCTGTATTATACAAATTGAGTATTTTGATATTAATATAAAAATCTACATAGATTTCTTTTCCATTTGAATATGTTAATTTTTTATTTCCTTTTTAAACCAATTTTTCAAAATTTTTTATGTTAAATTTTAATATAGTAAATACTACCCTTTTCTTTGTTGAATTTTAGAAAATAATTAAAAACAATAAATATTGAAAAACAAAACCACAAAACAATTATTAAAACATTTTTAATCTTGTTATAAATTTTTTTCTATTGTTTTGTTTTGTATTTTTATATACGATACATATACATATATGCATTTAAATATAAGAAACCGCAATACCCTTAAAAGTTTATTATAATTAGAATTTATTTTTTTCTCCCTCTCTCTTATAATATATGTATATAATAATTCTGTGCATTTTAATTTTATTTTTTGTTAATTTCAGAATTTTATTGTAAATTATTTTTATTATTTCTCTGTTAATTTTTAACATGAAATTTTTATTTTATCTAAATCATTTATTTTTCTGTTGTCTTTAAATTAATAATATTAAACATTTATTATTAATACAATGTTTATGTCATTTTGTTTATGTGAACTACTGTATGCATGTATGAATGTATATAATAGATTCTATGATGTTTTTAGTATGTATGTATATTTAAGATACGATTATTATTTGGAAATAAGATTGTAATACTGTAATAAAAAAAATGTTTTTTCTCTTTTTGATAAGTAATGTATTTAAAAATGAAATTATTACATATCCATTAACCGTATATATATATACGAGTAGCATGTACATATGTATGTATATAAATACAATATTTAACAAATAACAAAATAAATCTTTAGTTTTTTTCTTTTTTTTTTTTTTTTAATTCCAAGTGAGTTATATTAGGCACATTACTTTTAATATTCAAATTTTTTATTTTTTTTTTATTTTTAAAAATTGTTTTTTGTCCGTTTTTGTTAAATTCGATTTTAATTTTATTATAATTATTCATTCGATTTATTTATTTTTTTATTAATTAATTATTTAATTTCTTTTTTTAATATAAGATCTTGTACTTCATTTTCATATAAAAACGTAAAAATTTAAAAATACATTTTCAAAATGACTAAACTAAAAGAAATATATGTATATATAAAAGTACTTGTTATGGGAAAATTTTAATTTATAAGGGTAATAAAAAATATAAAGAGACATCATCCTACGTAAAAATTAAAAATCAAGAACAGAAAAAATAATGATATTTAATTTTTTTTTTCAATTTTATTTTATTTTCATTATTTAAGTCATTTATAAAATATTGCATTTACATTGTCATTACTATTGTTTTCATTTTTAAATACTCACAGAAGAAAGTATATATTTTCTTCATTTTACATATTTATTTTTTTATATTTTTTTCATCACAGTATTCTTACTATTTTATTATCTATTTTTCTTAATTGTTTTTCTGTTTTTATGTAAAAAAGTTTTAATTTAAAAAAGAACAAAACAAATAAAATTAAAAATTGTACAAAATGAAAAAATAATAAATCATCTAATTTATCTAAATAAATTGTTAAAATTTAAAACATTGGTCATACACATTCACCTGGATTTTGTGCACAATATTTTGGAAATATTGGTTCAGCTTTAATACCCAATTCAATTAAACGATTACGGAAAACAGACATTCTATTAAATACTTCTCTAGGGACGGCTTCAATATCATGCTCATCATCAGGATCAGTCCATAATCTAAAAATAAAGAAAGAGAAAAAAAAAATTAAGATCAAATTTAGTAATAGGAAATGTGTTTACATATAATGTAAGTATATAAATATGTTAATTTACCTTTCACCTAATGCTGCTGTTCTTGGCCAAAGTCGTGCATCTAAGCCAGCCTCGTCAACTTGTTCTGTCCACAAGCAAACTTCTCCACCTAAAATCTGAGTTAAAAATAAAATAAATTTTACTTTCTTTTTCTAATTAAAAACATAAATAAATTAATCATACCTGTTTCATTCTAATCGAATCTAAACGCATTCTTTCCCATGGACGATGTTTATAAATATTTTGCCATGTTCTATATGGTGAACATGCAGCTTCACCAGTCGCTCTCCAACTACCAAAACCACAATCTAAGTACCATGCATCAACATGTGATATAATTAAATTAAAACCATTATCTATTAAATCATAATTTTCTTGCCAACTACTGCCACCCCAAACTTGTACAATAAATTGACTTTTGGGAAGACATTTTGTATTTGTTAAACCACTCGACCACACTGCAACATATTTTGGCAGAATATTTTGGTTAGCTATTTTTAATCTAAATTTATTTAAAAATCAAAAAACAAATTCATTTATTTAGTTTTTTATTTTTATTTTCTTTTTAAAAGTTGCATTTTTACAAACCTATTAAGTGTTTGTAGCATAAAATCACACCACATTCCTCTAAGGTCGGTATCATTAAAATATTGACCCCAACATTCTAAATTAACTTCATCGCCACCTAAATGAAAGTAGTCAGTTGGTCCTGTTAAATTCAGGAGCTCTTCATATAATTTTTGTAATATGAGGTAGGTATTATTATTTTTTGGATTTAATTGACCACAAGGTGGTTCACCACAATAAAAACTCCATGGCTGTTGATTTATACATAAACTTAATTCACCTAAACCACGCTTTGGTCCCCAATCCCATCCATTACCGGCATGTGCTGGTGCATCAATTTCTGGTATTACCTTAAATATAAGTGAATTCGGTTTTATTTATTTATTTTTTATTTAAATAATTTTTTATTTTTATTTTACTTGTATTCCGCGAAGTTTTGCATATGAAACGACTTCTTTAATATCTTGACTTGTATATGTTTCTTGTTCAGAATAGGCACCATGAGCAGCTAATTCTGGATAATATTTTGATACAAATGGAAAACTTTGTGAGTCAGTTATATGCCAATGAAATCTATTCAATTTAGCATGTGACATTCCAGTTAATGTTCGCTTAATTGAATCAACTGAAAAATAATGTCGCGACGTATCAAGCATTAGACCTCGATACCTGAAAAAAATTGTTTATCAATTTAAATTTTGTGTGTGTTCATTTGTTTATTTATAAGTAAATGAATGAGCATACGAATTTACATACCGAAATTTTGGTGCATCGTTTACAATTGATTTTGAAATAACTCGAAGTAAATTCTCTTCATCATCATACCATATCATCTGTTGTAATGTTGACAGAGCATGACGTGCACCAAAAAATGAATTTGCATGAATTTTTGTTGAATAAATTCTTTTGTCATCTAATTATATATGGGAATAAAATGCATTTAATTTTAATTTTTTTTTTAATCTATTAAATATTATTACATACAACAATAATAAAATATGTACATATATATGTACTTACATGATGATGTTATGTTATAACTTTCGTCTGTATCCAAGTTAAGATTAATATCATTTGATTTTTTTATGTAAACTTCAACTAAAAAACTATCAATATCACAGTGTTTTTTCCTTTTCATTAAAAAATTACGAAGTTTCTCATTAATTTTCAAATTATTATTATTGTTATTATTATTATTATTATTCATATTATTGTTGTTGTTATTATTATAACTATTATAATTATAATTCATTTGATTATTAAATTCTTTATAATCAATATCCAAATTTTCAATATGTCTTAATTCTTGTATAAATAAATAAAATGATTGTTTAAATAAATTTTCAACAAGTGAAAATGGTGTATACATTTTTAATTCAATATCAGATACTGTAAATTTTAATGATTTCGGACTAAATTTTGATTTAATTGTTGGATGAGGCCATATATTTATATCACCGCATGTCATCGAACATGTCATAAATGTAACACGTTTCTCATTTTTTAATTCTGTTAAAAAATGATGTCTAACACATTTATCATTTTCACATTTATATGTCCATGTTTTTTCTGATGGCCTGAAAAAAATATACGCATATGAAATATGAAGGTAATTATTGTAGAAATTAAAATACATGCATATAACATGATATATTTTATGTATTTATGTACATTGTACATTGATATACGTACATATGTATGTATAATAGCTCTTGAATGAAAAAAAAAACAAACTTACAGTGTTAATATATTTAAATTTGCTCTATTCTTCATGGATTTTTCAAATGTACTTATTAATGAGGCTGGCTTCATTGTGCTTTGGTTCCAATATAATAACATTAAAATTATAACTGTGGCTGTTAAAAGCATCATTAAGGCTCTCCTCAGCGACACCGCCAACACCATTTTGAAAGCTGGACGAAGCCTAAAATATAAAAAAAAAAAACAAAAATTTTAATAACAATTTAAATAAACAATAATTTTTAGAAAAGAAAATTTTTTAATTTTCAAATTTTCTGTCTGTTATATTTTTTTTCGCCCACTTAATTTGCGCTTACTATAAAGACAAAAATACCTATCTATATACAATTTTCTAGTGCTATTGTACTACTAGAGTACATAGTGTATACACTAATTTTTGTATAATTATAGTCGAATAAAGTATTTATCATTCTTTTGTGTGGACAACTGACATTACATACATACATTAAATATTGGATATGTAAAAATTTTGTTTACTAAATTAGCACAATGTATATATGTTATTATCACGTATATAAAATGAAAAACTTATATTTGTTTGTTTGTTTTTTTTGTTGTTTTTTTTTTTCGCTTTAATTTATTCTCAAAAGAAAATGTTTCTTTTTTTTTTTTACTCTAATGAATTATAAATTTTATGTCATCGTATTGCATCATTTTTCTAAATATCTAAACAAAAAACAAATTATCTACATATTTCATATTATAGCTACACAATATTATGTGATATACATACATATATACGTATATATACAAACACTAATTTATAGTCCGAAAATATTGCGAAGAACAAAACAAAAATATATATGTATATATATATAATTTATCATTTTCTGTTACAGAACAAAAAATTCAAATATAAGTTTCAAAACAAAATTTTTATGAAAAAAAAAAAAAAAATGTTCGTTCTTTTAATAATTAATTTGAACGGTTTCCTTTTAAAAATTTATCAAATTATTAATGACGGAAAAGAACTTTTTTCAATTTTTGAATTCTTTGTTCACACAAAAGAAATTTAAATTTTAGCACACATTCGTATATAAAAGAAAAAATAAATTAAATTATAAAAAGAACACGAATTACGTATGAATAGGATGTATAGATATAATAGAATTATATTTAAAAAAATTAATATTCTTTCACGAGATATTACTTATTATTCAATTTTAAAAATGAATATAATATTATTATACTCCTACTATAATACTCGACATCACACAATATGAGTACCAGAAAAGTAGTCACTTTTGTTTTAAAGATATCATAATGTGTAATGTTATCAAACAACAAATTAATTTTTTTATTTTTATTTTTTCTTCTTGTGGAATAACAAGAGTTTACAATTCAAATTATTTACTTATGCTTGTGTGGACATGATATCATAGCGATATTACATCCGATTATGATTTTCAAAAAAATCCAAAATTTGAATTTTGAAAAAATCAAAATTTTTGAAAAGAATTTTAAAAGAAACAAGATAAAGATTCAAACTAAAATCTTCGTATCATTGAACATATTTATACATATTTATTTGATTTTATCATTCATTTAAATTTTGAAAAATTTAATTATTTTTATTGCAGGTATACGGTAATGTATTTTAATAAGAAATTGCATACATTAAGATTAAGTGTAAAAACGTTTGTTTTTCTCTAAATAAATTAAAGAAAAAAAAAAAATTAAAGAATTAAAAAAGTAATCTTATCACATGCAATGAATTAATACGTAATTCATTTAAATGTGCATACATAAATAAATACAATAAAATTCAAAACAATATTAAATTAAAATTATGATATTTATTTTTGTGTTTATATTTATTATATATTATTATTTGCAAATAATTAAATGTATTTAATATGAAATTATTGTAGTATTGTTTTACGTAAAAATTCATGTACACAATTCATAATTTATGATACGTTACAACTTTTGTATTATCACGTTACAAGATTAACTAAATATATCATCGTGATTTTATTTTTTTCATTTTTTGATAAATATGTATATAATAACAATTTATTAATGAACAAACGCTTATCATATACAACAATCTATATAATAATCCAAATGCATAATATTATATAAAATATGTATGTGTACAAAATTTAATATATTAAAAAAAATTCAAAATATTTCAGTTATTAAGCAAATTTTATGATACATTGCAAGCATGCAATATGATACAATAATTTAGTATTGAAATTTACATATGTATTTTTTTTTTTTTATATTTGTAAATCAATAATTGTATAATAATATATATATATATATGTAGATAATGTATTTACTTTTATTTATTAAATATTTTATTTAAAAATTTTAAAAATATATAAAGAACAAACGAAAATTCTTTATAAAGATAAAAATAATTAATACTCAAATTACTATGATTGAATGAAAAAATCCTGTATTACTGCATGAAGCAGCTTTATATAGTGATAAATAAAAAATTTGAATTTTGTGTACTTAATTTGAGTAAGAAAATATATGAAATTTATTATTTATTTGCACATTTGAAAAATCAATTTATTTATTTTACTAAAATTCTATAGTAAACAAAATTTTTTTTATACCACTTGTACGTATATTTATTTATGAATATTTTTTATTTCTTGTGCTATATTAGTTCTTTTGTATACTTTAAATTCAAAAAATAACAAATAGAAATTTATTTACTTTTCGTGTAAAATCAAATTCGATTAATTGTTTTTTAATGCTGAAAACTAATTGAAATTAAAAAAAAAAAAAAACATATGTACATATAATTAATTGAAATATGTTATTTTTTAAAACATTTTTCACTTAATTTTATTTCAATTATCTTTTATGGTATAAACTATACATATGTGTACATACCGGTATGTATTTATCTTAATAAGTGTATATTTTAATATGTACAATAACTTAACATACATATATTACATATTACATGCATAGATATCTATGTATACGTATCATTATTAAATACGTATATGTATCATGATTGATTAATTAATTTCAATTAGTTTAGAAGGAAATATAAAACAACGAATTACGAATTATTACTTGAATATTGTCATATTTCTAATTTTCATTATTAAAACAATAATAAGTTTCTTTTTGTCAGTTTTTTTTATTTATTTTTTTATTATTACTTAAAAATAATTAGGATTTGATTTATGTACATATATTATTACATCATAAATCATTATAAATTACCTCCTTATACAAAATCTAATCATAATGACATTTTTAATTAACAACATATAGAAAATATAGATTTAATTTATAGGTAGACACCGTTTGTATTTGTATTACAATTTTAAATAATACAAAAATAGATAACGTTTTAATTACTTTATTTTATTTCATTTTTTTTCAACGTTTTTTTTTTTGTTTGTTTTTTTTTTTTTTTTTTTTTTTTTTTTTAATGTTTTTTTAATACTATATTTAATATTAATATAACAAGCACTTTTTATCTAAATATTTAAAAATTTCAATCATTCAAAAATTATATTGTTATTTAATAACAATTAATCCTTTTTTAGAAATTTTTAATTTTTGTTACATTTTTTTTTTGTTTTATTTTTTTTTATGAGTTTGAATTATTTAAAAAAAAAAAATTTAAATCATTTATGTTTAATTAAATGTTAATTAGGATTATTTCTTTTTATATTTTTATTTTTTCATGTTATTTTCATTTTTGTTTTATTGAAATATAACGTATATAATAAATAACTTGATAACAAACCGAAACAATAATAAATAATACACATAAGCATTACAATTTTAAATTAAGAATTAAATTAATTTTACAAAACAATGCCGTATTTCTTAAGATAAAAAATTTTCTTAATACCATTCGATAATACGAAATTTTAAATAAAATAAAATCGAATAAAAATTTCAAAATATTTGTTGTAAAATACAAAACAACCGAAAATAAACTGACTAAAAAACAAAAAATAAAAAAAAACAAAAAATAAAAATAAAAAAAAATAAAGAACTTAGAAATATTAATAGATAAAAATTATTAGAAAAAATAGACAAAAATATAAGTTTTATTTTTAATATTTTTGTAGACAGAAAAAAAAACGAAATAGTTTAATATTTAAAAAATTGTATCTCTTTTTCAAAAACAGCTAAATGTAATGTGTATGTACGTTACAAAGGTACTAATAAAACACAATTCATTTAGTATAAAAATACTTAATGTACAATACATTACACCTATGTACACACACATATGATATGTGTCTTTTCTTACCGTATTTATCCGTTTATGTATATACATACATATGTATATATATATACTATATATACGTACATTACATAAATTACACATATGATATAATATCATACTTACGTATACGTATGGTATATATATATATATATACACATGTATTATAAATATCACAGTATATACATATATATATATGTATATATATGTATGTACATATAATTTATAAACATAAATATATTCATACTTTATAGTAGTATATAAAAATTAATAATATACAATGTGAATTAAAGCACAAGTATAAAAACAATAACGAAAATAAAAAAAAAATTTATTTTCATTTAGCTACATAACAAACTTTATTATTTATTTATTTATTTATTTATTTTATATTTTGTCTTCTTTATATTTTTCTTGTTTTTACTATCTATTATTCTTTAAAATTTGGTTGGGTTAAAGTTATTTAACTTAATTGAAGGTTTTTCGTATTTATATTTATTTACATATTTATTTTTATTTTGCTTTTTTAGCCAATAAATAAATACTACACACATATCATATACACATATATACATACATATGTATATCATATATATTTTTATACACATATGTATGTATAATGTATACACTTTAGATATATGTAATATTTTTAAACAAATTAAAAAAAAAGCTAGCCAAAAAAAAAGACAAGAATTAAAAAAATAAAAATAAAAAATGACTTCGTCATTAAAGAAGCCAAACAACGAAAAAAAGTACAATATTACATTTTGTGTATCTACCTATATTTAATAGAAATACATGTATTATAGGTACATATACGTACATATTTTATATATATGTATATGTAGTATATTTATATGTTGTTATGTGTTTTCATTTCTGTACATTATTATAATACATCATACGTTACCTACACGTAATAAAAAAATTTTTCTATCATTTTATATTCTATGTACAATATCAATATTACTAATTATTTGTTATTTATATGTACTAGCACAAATAACTTTGTGTTTTCATTTATTTTTAAGATTTTAACATATATTCATACACATAAAATTTTCTTATTGTTTTTTTTAATAAGTGCAATAATAATTAACAATTCTTTATAATAAATTGATAGTAAATTATTGTGTACAAGTATTTAAATTTGTAAGACTTTTATTTAAACGTTAAACGAAAGTTACATTGATTCAAGTAGGTAAGTACTTTATACATACTTCATATTTTATATGCATTTACACATGTATTGATGTAATGTATATTCTTCCTTTAAAAAAAGAAAATAAAAATAAAAAATACTCAAACAGGATTTTCTCTTCATTAATGATTTTTTTTTTCATTTCCTTTTGGAAGTTTTTTTTTTTTTATTTATTATTCAATATCGTAAATGTATGTTTAATACATATAATACCTATGCTCTTTTTTTTAATAAAAAGGAGTACTACTTCCTTTATGTAGGATGTAACATGTAGAATATGTACATATATGCTATAAATATGTATACAGATGCTCATATAATATGTATGTACATAAAAGAAAACATAAAAATGAGGATATAAATTATTATAAATCGATTTTTATCCTACATACCTACATATGAGAATATCGTCACGTATACAAAATTATTATCAATTAAAATTTTATTGAAAGGACTTACGTGAATATTATACATATGTGTATGTATGTACTTACCTATACATTTTTAAAATGACACAATTTTTGTGTTTTTAATAAAACGACAGAAAACATTAAATAATAATGCATATATGTACATATACATACATATGTATGTAGGTATGTATGTATATGAGTGTCATATATATATACATATATACTACATGTGATGATTAAAGATAAATAAATAAGAAAATTTTATTAAAAGGTTTTTAAAAATTTAAATTCCGAATTTAAATTTAAATTAAATCATAACTGATTTAAAAAAATGTATATTTAAATGAAGTTAATTATGTCAAATTTTAACGTAGTCTTTTTTATATACATAGGTACCTACCTACATATGTAAATACAACTTGAATTAACAGTTGTTTGTTTTTTTTTTCTGTTTTCATTTAGAATTATCATTAGTTAGGTAATTCTAGTTTAAATTCTTAACATTTGAGTACTGATGTATTTTTGTATTATATTTGAATAAAATTTAATTACATATTACAAGAAAAGATAAAGCATAAAAAATAATACCGTTAGAATATAATAATATAATATTACATAAAATGCATGTATTGTAACTCTTTTTTATACAGAATATCAAGGCATACTTTTACATTACATACGTACATATGTGCATACATGTATTCATATGTAAGTTTTAAATATCTTATATTCCCTAAATATGTAAATTACTGATGTGTATTTATAAAACGAACAAGAGGAACAAAAAATAATAGAATAATAATAAAATTGTAACTTCCCTTTTTTTTGGATGATTGTTAAAGATACCATCTAATTCTCTTAACATATATGTATTTATACATATATCATACATACACATGATGTATTTCTTTTTTATTATTTTGAAACGAAGTTTACATTTTTATTTATTTATTTTGTGTTCTTTCGACAGATATATATTTTATTCTTTTTTTTTTTTTTTTTTTTCAATATGCTTTATCTGCCTTTAAATGTTTTTATCAATTTAAAAAATACAGTTTTGCATTCATTTCTGTTGTTTCTTTAATACCTATTATTTTTTTTTCTTTTACTCATATTCATACACCATGTAAATAATTATGTCACGTAGTATGTTGTATGTATATATATGTACATATGTAACATATTTAAATTTTCTTGATTTATTATAAAACAGAATAATAGGAAAAAAAAGAATCTGATAAAATTGTAATGTTAAATATGCACATATTCATACATATGTATGTATATATGTAATATGTTAATATTTATAAATGCCTGAAGAAAATAAAATTGACTTCTTTCTTTTTGTAATGAAATTACAAAAATATAATAAGAGTCGTTGAAATTTTTAATGAGAATTTTATGTATTATGCATATGTACATATATGTATGCAAATCTGCAATATAAGAGCTACAATTATAAGAAACATGTGTTTTACACATTTTGAATTGATTATTGAATTTTGATTACCTACAAAATTAGATTTATTGTGTTATAAACGAAAATTAATTTATGCATTTTATAGGCATATGTTTATCGGTTATTAAAATTATTTTTAAAAAATAAATGTGTTTTAATTCATAAATTAATGAAGTTTTCATTTAATTGAAATTTGAATTATTCATTTTGTAATTTCTTAACTAAAGTAGAAAAACAAAAAATAATTTTTTTATTTTAATACGATAGTAGGCAATATTTTTTAAATTAGTTGAGATATGTTGTAGGTGTATTTTACTATTTTTTATTTTTATTTTTTTAAGTTTTATGGATATATGCATTACAATACAAATCATTCATTTGAACATTTAAGAGAAAAAATAAGATTCGTTCTTGTTTGGGCTTTTATTCGATTTTGAGTTTTATAAGAAAGAATGATAACTATAAATTAAAAAAGTAACATAGAAAAATGTTATATTATATTTTTTTTTATATACATATATATATATTTTCAACATTTACCTTTGATGAGACCTAAATGATCCTTTACATATCCTACTCCAAAATGATTTTGGAAAATTCACCGTTTTGAAAACAATTTTGATTTAAAAATTATAAATATTAATTGTTTACAATTATTTTATTTAATGTTTTTGTTTTATTATTTTTATTTTTAATGTCTACTACCTATGTAATTTGTATTGATTTTTAAATGGTACAAATAAATTATTATTATATTTTGTAGAAATTTAGTTATTAAATTTTATTTTTAATTACTGTAATTAATTGTTGTTATTTTATTTTCAATAATTTATAATTAATGTTTTATGAAACATTAAAACGTGATTTTTATTTTAAAAGAAATCAAAAATTTTCATATTTATGAATTTGTGTACATAATAAATACATTACTTTTATTTATTTATTTTTTTTTTTTTTTAATTAAATACAAATATGTATGTATCTTTATTACGTACATTCGTACATATAATATACACAAATGATTTATTTCAATGTATTTTTTTATATTGATGGATAGCTGTTATTTTATCTGGAAAATAAATATTTGTTGTATCAGAAATGTTGATTTATTTTAATTTTAAATTGATAATCATGTATTTACATTTTATTAATATATGTTTTAATTATTTTCGATTTTTTTACTTATTTTTAAATTTTTCTAAACATGGAAAATAAATATACAGTGGATTAATAAACTAATCACTTTAATAATATAGACATAACCAAAATTTCCCTTTAGAATTTTGTTTTTTACATTTTTCACATGAAATCATAAATTATTATCTACATAATATAAGAAGAGAATATATGTATATATATATATAGGTATATAATACAAATTTTTTTTAATAATATATAATGTTGTTGTTATTGTTGTATTGTATTTTGTAATCAATAAATAATCTTCACTCTATTACTTTGTTTTTGTTGTTATTATTATTATTTATTATCCATATATTTTTGTTATTGTTGTTATGTTGTGCTGTTTATATATATTTTTGCATACATACATACATATGTATACATGTCTTTTGTTTTTTTTTGCAATATAATGAGAAAGTTTATAATTATATTAATTTTTACTATATTATGTACACATAATAAAACCACTTAAATGATAAAATTGTATTTTATTACTTTCTTTTTTTTTTTAAATATTTATAGAACTGCTATTTATTATTTTTATTATTTATATTTATTAATATGAAGTTTCTTTTTTCGTCTCCGTTTTCTTATAATTGTCATTTCATATCGCCAAAAAAAAATTAAAAGTAAAGAAGTTAACTGCAAAATTTATATGAGTAGTACAACTACAACAATACGCATTACGCACTTCAAGTTCCCAAATTTTATATATATAATATGTTTTTTTTTTTATTCTTTTATTGTTTTTTTTTTTTGTGATCTTCTGTTTTTTCAATACACATTTTGACATTTATTTTTAAACTTGTTATTCTTCGTTTATTTATTATGACATTTTTCTGTTAAAATTTTTATCAATTAAACACAATGAACTTGCAATGGGCATTGCCATTGATTCCATTTTTGGTCCGTCAGGTATATGTACATACATTACACGTCGCATGTTATATGTACTTGATTTTTAAAATATTTTATTATATACTATAAATTATAATGCATGATAATGCATATTATTAAATCATTTAAAATATTGCATAAATTCTATAGAATTTATCAAATATACCATAAAGCTGTATTTTAACGTTATTGTTTAAAAATTTCTAATTTTAAATATTAGAATTAATATAAAAAATCAATCATTTTTCAAATTATTGAAAATAAAATTTATTTCATAATTTTATTAATTTTTAGTTTGATATTTTCTTGAAAGAAAAAATAAATTTGTTGCCATAGTGAAATGAGTGTACCTACATATATTGATTTTTTTGATTCTTAGTTGCTCGGTAACACCACACTTTTCGTTAACATTTTGATTTTTGACTTTCGTTATTATATTTTTTCTTTATTATTATTTTATTATTACATATATGTATTTATATATGTATTTTTTTCATAATAGAAATCACATAGAAATAGAAATTAAAAACCATAAAAACAGGCAGATGAGATCGAGGTATGGGTGCTGTGCGTAAAAGATATATATGTGAAATTTTTCTTTTTGCAAATTTAATGATTTTTTCAAAAAAAAAAAAATAAATACAATGTAAATTAACAAAAAAAAAAAAAAAAATAATAATAATAAAAAAAAAAGTAAAATAAAAAAAAAATAAAGAATGACAAAAAAATCTTGTTTGCTGTTTAATTTTTAATATTTTTTTCAAAGTGAATTGTTAAAAGTTTACATTTCTTTTTTGTTTTGTTTTGTTTTTTTCCTTATTAATTTTTCAAAAAGGATGATATTGATTGATGTCTGATAGATGTGTTAATTGGAAGTGCAATTTTAAGTTGTAATTTTCAATTTATTATTTAATGAAATATTAGAAAATCGATTTAATAATTAATATAAATATTATTTTATTTGGATTATTTAATAAAGTATTAAATTAAATTTAAAATAGATCAATTATTAATCAATTAAATAATCGCAAGTTGGTATGCATTATTAAAAATTTGTTTTCTTATTAAATTAAGGTAATTTGCATATAATTATTACCAAAATAATATCAGCTGATAATAAGGTAAATAATAATATTAAATTTCGACGATTAGTGCAGTAACTTAAAATTATGAGAATATTAAAAAAATACCATTTTTTAAGTCATCAATAATTTTGATTTATTCTAAACTTAATAATGTTGTGTTGTGTAAAACAATAATATTAAACAATCACATGAAAATTGTGATTTATTGATTCATCGTTTAGAACATGTAACATATTGTGTTATTCTGTTTATAAAAAAAAAAAAAAAAATTGATTTTCTTTTCACTTATTAGATTATTTCGAAAATTTAATATCTATTTTAGAATCATCATCAAACCAAGTGGAGTATGTATCATCTGGATATGTAATTAATACGCATCTACATGCATTTATGTACATAATGTAAAAAAAAAAAAAAAAAAAAAACCCCAGATATTCTGTGTATACTAATAAATGTAACTATTTAAATTGTATATAATTTGGAAAAGAGAAGAAAAAAAAATGGAAATTGAAAAAAAATACAGAATGTAAAGTTACCTATGTACATGCATAATAAATTTTACAAGAAATTTAATTTCAATACGGCCGTATTGATAAAAAGTTTTATCTTACAAAACATTTCATTTTTACATATTCAATCTCAAGATTTATCTACTCCAATTTTTGTGTTTATTTCTATTTCACATTATTGTTTTTTTTTTTTTCTTAACTTTCATTATTTAAAAAATTTATTGGTTTTATTCTAAATATAATAAATTAGAATCAGAAAGAAATTAGGAATTGTTGTTGTTACAAATTAATAAAAATAAATAACACAAAGAAGTAAATAAGTAAATAAAAATAAAAATGCCGTGTGAAGGTTGTAATGTTCAATTTACAGTTTTTAAAAGGAAACGTCCGTGCTCTGAATGCAGGTAAGATAATTTTATTTAATATTTATTAATAGCAGCAAGCAAATAATAAAATAGAATTTCTTCATTAATGAATTATAATCCTTTTCCTAATAATACACATACAGTATAAAAATAGAAATAAAATAATAACTTGACGTGTATATATAAAAGAAAATTTATGTCGTACATGTGTATGCATGTATTTGATGCACATACATATACAATATAATACATACATATTCAAGTATATACATATTTCAAGCTTTTCATCTTCCTTTTTTTGCTTTATTGTTTCAATTCTGCTCTTTTGAAATTGCGTAGAAGGCATTGGAGATTATACACATATGTATATATATATATATATATATATATATACATACATAGTTATTTATTTTAATATCAAGACATTTTTTCCATTACAGCAATGCACTTTCATTGATTTTTCTTGTTTTTTAATTCTTTTCTTTTCGTATTTTCAAATGTATGTATTATATACATACATATAGGTATATACAGTATATTATGAAGCTTTTTCTTTTCCACGAAACAGTCTAAAACTGTGTTGGTACATGATACTTAAAAGTACCATTCTAATAATAATACTGTAGGTACCTAGTTCTTTTTTAAAAGGATTATTATTGTTTATTTTTATTTTAAACATAACTCTCCTTCTTCAAGTTTTATTTATTTGTATATTCATCTATGTATTACGTACAATTTATTGTATTTTATCTTTTTTCTTTTTAATGTTATTTTAGACGGTATTTTTGTAATCATTGTTTAACAAAACGTAATCAAAATATATTATGTGAAAGATGTGTTATATTTACCCGTAGACCATTGACTAGAGCGGATCTATTAAATTTAAAACCGAAGGATTTAATATTTTATCTTCAATCAAAGCATATATCGACAACAGGATGTGTTGGTTAGTACACATTTAATATAAAGTCAAGGATTATATAATTATTATTTTCCTTGATTAAAAATAAAAAATGTGTAATCGATTACGTAATTTTAATTTCGAATATTATATGAAAATAGAGTTGAAGTTTTTTTTCTGCTGTCTTTTTGTTTTGTTTTTTCCTTGTTTTAGAAAAAGAAGAACTTGTCAATTTAATTTTGGCGAATATGGATTCTGGTGCTATGCCATCAAACGGGCGTAATTCACATAATTCATGGACATCATCATCATCATCATCATCAAATTCCGTTACAGTAGACGGTAATGGGACGGCGGCAACAAATAATGCAACTGAAAATTGTACAAATACATTTGATCAATTAAAACAAACATGCCAAAATTTCTTTAGTAATTTTACTGATAGAATTTCAAATGATTTGGGTTTTGAAACTATAAGAAATAACACAACAACATCACCAACATCAAATTCAAATTATAGTAATTATTGTGACAATGATGGTATAATAACTAGAGAAATAATGTCATATGCTGAAAGTATAAATCGTAGTACAACTTCAAATGTACCTACGCAACAACATATATCAAATAATAGAGGTGGTGAAGCAGGTAAACGAAATATAATTCGACCTACAAATTTTGTGCCAAATACAATATTAACAACGGTGACAACAGCAGCACCAACATCATATACAACTACATACAATAATGTCAATCATATAAGTCCAAATTCTCCAATTGTACATGATATTTTTAGCTCAGCTAGTAGTACTTCCAGTCCAATGAATAGTTTAAGCTCAATATCATCCCAAAGTATAGCATCCCAAGCGACCCATAATCCTAATCAATGGTTTAATAATAGTAATTGCAATAATAATAATAATAATAATGGAAGTGGAAAATCATTAAATACTTGCGCACATCATCAAGCTGATAAATTTGAAAATGTTAACAATCCCATTAATTCTCGGAATAAGAAGGTAAATAAGCAAATGATATTTGAGAATGTTATATCGGATAATAATGGTTCTGGTTGTGATTGTTCTGATGATGAAGTCATTACAAAATATACAAAGCAGCAACGAACAAATAATCATAAGACATTCCCATCATTATCATCATCATTACAGAAAGATGATAATTATATTGATTTATGCTCCCCAATATCACAAAGTGATTCAGCATTTGAAGATCAAATAGCTGGACCAAGTGGTTCAGTTGCTGATAGTGGATCAAACAGTAAAAGTTTAGTACATGAAAATAGTGAAACAACAAAAAGTTCTTCAGATGGTTCATCGGGTTCATCATTCGAAGAACTTGGTGCTGTTGGTGGTAGTGGTGGTGGTGGTGGCACATCAAGTGATAATGAAAATTGGCAAATGGTTCATAAAGTTGAGATTCCTTCATATTCTAGTTTTACACAACATAATTCAAATGAAAACAATTGGAATAGATTAGCGGAAGCAGTTCCTGGCCCATCTTCAATGTCTTTTACGAATAATAGCACTGATAATAATAAAAGTGATCAATTTTTATTACATTCCAATGCTTCCAATTCGAAGCAAGAACACATTTTAAAACAAAAACAGCAACAGCAACAGCAGCAGCAACAGCAGCAACAACAAAAAACTACTCGTCGTGTAACAAGAAGACGATCTGATAGTTATATTTATCGACAAAATCAATTTGAAACAACTGGCCCTTCAACATTTCAACAATTAGATGAAGAATCTGATGAAGGTGAACACAATGAAAGAAAATCTCACAAACGTATTAAAAAAAGTTGCAAAAAATGTGGTAAAAGTAAAAAGAGTATTGAGAGCCAGGTTGATAAATTTAAAAAACAATTAGAGTCATCAAACTTATCAGCAAATGAAATTAAACGTGAATTAGCTGCATTTGTTGATTATTTAGAACAGAGGGCAAAATCATTTGATTGTTCTGATGATTCATCAGAAACAAATCATGATAATCAAAATATTGAAAATGGTCATATTAGTGATAATAGTAGACGGGAAAGTAGAAATAATGATGGTGGTGGTGATGATGACGTGATAGAAATACCGGATGATGATAATAATGATGTGCCCCCTAACAGTAACAGACGAAATCAACAGTTACAAGCATCATCATCATCTTCATTATTATATAATAACCGTAATTCATTTAATGATCCAGAAATAATTGAAATAATTTCTGATGATAGTAATGATGGTATTCATGTATATGCGCAAGAAGATGAATCATATCACAGACAGCAGCATCAACAACAGCGATCAAAACATAATTCTCGATTTATTAATTTAAGTGATTTTAAATCAAGGTACGAAGGAAATTTAAGATTGAAAAATTTTTTAAAATTAATTTTAATACATTCTTCAATTGATTCCTACCTATTACAGTACTGATTTAGATGATTTGTCAGTGAAACAATTAAAAGAAATTTTAATGCTAAATCGTGTTGATTTTAAAGGATGTTGTGAAAAACAAGAGCTATTAGAAAGAGTCAAACGTTTATGGAAAGAGCTTCAATCCTGTCCAGGTAACAATAATAGTTGCATTTTCTTTTCAATATGATAATAACAGTGTGTTTTGTTTATTCTTTTTTTTTTTTTGTTTTTTCCCCGTATTTTGTTCTTATGTAATTTAGAAGTCGAAAAATTACCAGTTGATGATTTATGTAAAATATGTATGGATGCACCAATTGAGTGTGTTATATTAGAATGTGGTCATATGGCAACATGCACAAATTGTGGAAAAGTATTAAGTGAGTGTCCAATATGTCGACAATATATTGTTAGAATAGTGCGATTTTTCAGAGCATAATTACTATGCAATGAAATTAATACAAATAAACAAAAATTTACTATGTATTATTATTATGATGAATATTATAACTATTACTATTATTATTGATATGAATCTATATTACATATTATAAAGTATATAAAAAAGAATAATGAAAATCATAACTATTTCATTACTGTTTAAGTACATGTATACAGATTAAAACAAAAATGGTTAAACTATGTTGAAAAAAAAGAGAAAGCAAAAAAAAAAAAAAGAATTAATATTTAATATTGTATAAGATAATTTTAAATTATAATAACCACAATAATAATAATAAAAAAAACACTATAATTACATTTGATGCTCCGTTTAAGAAAAGAAATATAACAATAATAGTAGAAAAAGAAAAACAAAACAATACAATAAATTAAAATAAAATTTTTCATAGTAATGATTAAATTTTATTTTTAACTAATTCAAAATCAGTGAATATGTACGTATTATGGAACTATTTAAATGTATAATTGTAATATTATCAAATATATTTTTGGAATATAAAATTAAACCTTCCCTTTTCATAATAATACAATTTTAAAATGATTATATATGTATGTACATAAAAAATAAAATAAAAAGGAAAAAAAAAACAGAAATTCGCGAAACATTTTCATTTTTTCTTTTCCAAATTTTTTTTTGAATGTTTAGAAAATAATAAAAAATGAAGAAAAAGCATTGTATTAAAATTAAAAAAAAAATCATGTTCGTGTTATAAATTATAGTTAAATAATTGTTATGGATTTTTAAGTTTGTATTATTTTATTATTATTTTGATATTATTTTTTCATTCGTAATTTGAATTAATCTTTTAAATTTTTTTTTTTTCATAATTACTTTTTATTTTAAGAATATCATATCATATTTTTGTTATATAAACATTATTTTAAATTAAACAAATTTCAATAGTATTTTTATCAAAATTTAAAAATGTTTTCATTTAATAAACGTAATGCTATAAATTAACCATTAAAATCCTTATCTAATATCCATTATTATACGATTTGTAAAGATGCAAAATTTGCAATTTATGGATGTGCATACATTATAAATTTCTTGAAACGAAAAGAATTTTTGAAATTTCATTCTTCAATGTCGTCACATTTACGACAATTTAGATAATCATTTCAGTTTTAATCAGAACAACGATATTGCCTCTTACAGGCTTCAGTATGCTTCAATTTTATAATAGTTACGAGTACAGGCGATCATATTGTATTCAGTTTAAATTGAGTCATGTGTGTGCAGGAATATATTATGGTAACATTATTTTGTTATGCTATTTCACACTTTTATACGGTTTTAAATACGTAAGTATATCATACTACATACTTTAATTTTAAATAGATAAGCGTTAGTATAAAAACACAAATATATATTCTCAAACTTAAAAAGAGAAAAAATTCTGTCTGCAAACTGTACAAGTGCAAACTGTAAACGTACAAATGTATGGAGCTACTAAGTTAATAAATTCAAGTTAAATTAAAAATTTCTCAGCAAAATAACAATGAATATCGATTAAATTTTACCATACGTAAGTATTATTCATTTCATAGCAGTCTATATAATGATTGAAGATTTGAAGATTGAAAAAGTCAAAGAGGTAGTCATAAATTAAATATTTACAAAATCGAAATTTTATACTACCTACATATGTATATAATTATAAGTTAAACTTTACTCGCCTTCTATTATCATGCTCGTAATAAAATCTGAAGAGGATGGAGACATTTGAGAAGAAAAAAATGTTATGATTATATACAATATGATATTTATGTTATTAATATTACGACCGATAAATATTTGAATTTGTGCATTATTAATAAATAAAAACTGAACATTAAAAAAAAAATAAATAGATTCTTATTTCAGATAAGATTTTAGATAAAAATAAAATAAAATAAAAAAATGAAAAGAATTTTGTATTCATTACATTTAAGTTTATTGTTTATTTAAATAACCGGCATTCTTTGGAATTTCAATTTAATTTTAAAATAATTTTTATTTGATGATAACTTTGGACTTTATTGATAACTAGTAGCACCTAGTAGTATGTCAATATTACTAGAATTTTTTAAAATAAATGAATCAAATTAAATTTATTTACATTAACATTTTATATGTTTCGATCATTTTATTTTTCTTATCGTACAATTATCATAAAGAATTAATTACTTTAAAATGTGCATACTAAAAATAAATTGAATTTTTATACATATGTATATTATTTGTAAATGTATTCTGTTTTAAAGTTTCAAGTCACGTTTTATCTAAAAATGAAATACTATTGAAATTTAAACGAATTACATAAGGTTCATATACTAAACAAACATATGTTTTAATATACACTAAACAGCATATGTTTCAATATTAGAAATTCATTAAAATAAAATTTAAACTACATATGTTTTTTTAAAAAATTATTTTACATTTTTTTAAATTCTTTGTATTATGCTTTATTTATAATTCATTCTATTGAAATATAGGAAATATGAAAATTTTCATGTTTTCAACTAAAAAATACATACATATATGTTAACGATTATAACAAAAATTAGTGTGTTACAAATATAAGAAGTATGAAATTTTTTTTTAAATTAAAATTCTCATTTTTTGAAATTTAATTTCTTTTATATTTATCTTTGATAATTTAAATTTAACGACCATTATTTATATTATGCTTGTAAATTTTTACAATAATAAAAGAAATAAAAATTTACTAGCAACCTGCAATCAAATAATGATTTTATATGTAAATGCTCCATGTAACTAATAATAATAATAAAATATTAAAATTAAATAAAACAAGTGTTATGAAATCAATTCTATTTGAGGCTACATCATAGTTAGTAACAGTCAATTTAAACAGATAGATTCATAATATAAAGAATTATTTTATATTATATTTATGCATATTATACCCGGCCCATATATAACAGCTGTGTGATAGTAGTGGTTGTTGTAGTTTGGTAATGTATTTTTATAACAGATATTTTAAACTAAAATTGCATAATAATAACAAAACTTAATGTTAACAATCTTCTTTTATTATTTTTTTTTTTTTTTGTGTAAAGTGCATTCACAAAAATTTCATCATAAAATCATTTTATTTGGATATAGATATTTGGTTCTTCGTAGGTAGTACGATTTAGTATAGATCAGATCAAAGAAAGAAAAAAAAAACCTTTTTTTTTGTATATTGTTACTAATAATAATAATGCGAAAATGATGGAATATGATCGTAATGAAGATGATGATGATGATGCTATACTAAATAACTATATAGACATGTGTATGTGCTATATGCTGCTAAAATACCTACTATTTACCTATCTAACCTTATAAATAGCCTTTAGGTGATTTTGATGGAAATTAGCGCATTTTATAGATGTTTTAACATAAGTATTAAAAATATGTACATACATACATATATACAGAAAATGTATAAGCATTATTTAGGTGTGGATTAAATTGCATAGCTTTTCATCGTACAAAATACATGCACGTATCTTCTTTTTTTTTTAAAGGTAAAAGAAAAATGTTGATCACGGAACAATATATTCAATCTATTTTAAAGATTTAGATGATATAGTAAAATCAAGTAAAATAGTAGACCATATATTGACTATACATACTATACATACATAATACATATGTACGTAACAAAATTATAAGAGTATTTATTTTATTTTTATTATGATTTGTTTTTTTCTTTTTTTTTTAGCTAAATTTTTATAATCATGATGAACCTGCCCTACACTTGAATTTTTCATTTTTAAAATTCATAATAAAATAGAAATTATTTATCTTAGCTTAGAGCAAATGTCGATAGAGCAAATCATGGTTAGTAGATATAAGTTTGAAATTACATTTAAATGAATATAATGTAGGTACTATCTGGTACAATGTACATACCTGCAATGTATACACGAGTAATATTTGCAATTAATATATTTTTATTCTGTTTTACTTAACATTTTTGAATATTATCTTTTAAAAAAAAATTTTTTTTTCGTTCCAATAAAAAAATACATTTAAGTATAAAATCTGATGATGAGATCACGGATATTATAATAAATTATTGAATCAGAATATTCAATATCAGACTCCAGACTGTGAGTATACCACACATGTACATTCTAAATTTTTTTATATCTGATAGTATACCCATATTATCAATCATCTGATGCATCATATACATCAATATACTGATGTAATTGATATTATTTACATATTACACGTAATATTATTGTATTAAGATATGATATTATTAATAAAAATTTTTGCAAAATTAATTTTAATAATTTTTTTAAAAAACAAGTATGTATAAATAATAAGAAATTAATCATTGTATAGGTATTTAATTATTCAAAAACACTTAAGAAATATACATATATACATATACATACATTTATTAGGTATGTATGAAAGTATTCAGAATGTTTTTTGTTTCGTATTCATATGAGTATATACATACATACATACATATTCTATATGTATGTGAATTATACAAGAAATCTAAAAAAAAATAATAATAAGAAAAAAAGTCAGGTAAGAAATTGATTTTTTTAAAGATGTAAATATATGTATGTATGTACATTATATAAACTTATGGTATGTATATGTTATACATGTGTATATAAATTTTTAAAAAATTATTTTTATAAATAACCACTTTATATGCAATAAAAATACGATACATATATACGATAAACCTGTACATAACTGTTTATTAAAGTATAGGTAACATTCGTATAACACGGCTCTTCTATAGTACGGATTCATTCTAACTCTGTTCGAGAATTGAGTAAAATCCTCGTAAGTCGTACAACATGAAATGTAATAAAAACTATTTAAAACGAACTTTATCTAATTTGAAATTAAGGACATCCCCATACTACAGCTCAATAGACGTGATAATGATTTTAAACGTGAAAGATACTGAAACTGAATATTTGTCTTATTTATGAAAATTCATATAATATCTCGTTTTTTAGTTTCTGGAACCTGACCCCCATCTTCATATTAGTTATTTGTTTCGTATAACAGGGATTCGAATAACACGATAATTTTTTGGAACGTTACTTCCTTGTTATATGAGGATTACTTGTACATGCTGTAAAACGTATCATCATTTTATTAATGATTTATAATAATTAAATTCATGCATTCATATATTTATACCAGGTAAATTAATTTATTGAAAAAAAAAAAAATGAAAGTATTCTAAAATTTTATAACATATGAATAAGTAAATGAACAATAAAATGAAAAAGATGATGATTATTATTTTTTTTTTTTGTAAAAATGTAGTAATTAAAATATTGTGTGTAGCATGTCATTATTGATTATACGAATGTATATACGCACATGTGCGCATGTATGTTTTTTATTTATTAATATAATTGCATCGTATCCATATGCAATATTCAATTAAATTAACTTTCTAAAAATATTAATATCCAATTAATATAATTTTTTCTTCTTCATAATTTTTAAATTTTATATTTTGCTTGTACAGCTAAAATATGGTTGTGGTAATATTTACAAATTTACTTTTTTCTATATACCTATTTTTTTTTTTTCTTTTCAGTCCGTATGTATATATGAAAATAATATCGTTTTCATGGAAAGAAAATAAATTTAAGTTTGTACATAAATAAAACTCTTTTTATTTTATTTTTTGTTTCCTCCTTTCAGAAAACTAGAATTTGCCTGAATCATTTTTTTTTTCAATTTTAAAATTTTTATTCAATTAAAATTAAATTCACCTTAAATTTATGCATAAAGGTACACGCATCTACAAAAATAAAAAAATCTTTGACAAAAATAAATTAGATACAATCAGATTAGTGTACATTGTATGTACATATGTATTTCATATTGTAAAAAATGAAGATTAATTTTATAATTATAATTTCATCAACCTTTGCCATTTGTTTATTTAAAAACAAAATTTAAATCGAGACAAAAATAAAAAAAAAAAAAGAAAGATATTCTGAAAACTTGTTCTCCTTTTTTTCTTTATTAAAATATTTGTTATTTTTATCACAGAATTATTGTTTGAATATTATTGTTGTTTTCTTATCGTATCAAAGTCAAATTTAAATTAATTCATGTATACACATAGAAATATTTAAATATACATACAATAAAAAGGTAAAAAAAAATATCAAAATATTGGAAAAAAAAAAAGATTTTTTTCATTTTAAAAAATGCGCAAAAAAGGAAAAAAAAAGGAAATTTTTTGAAATTATCAAAATATTTCGCCATAAAATCTTCACCTATAAAAGAACATTTTTGAATACAAAATTTATTAAGTTTGCAAAGATATTTCAAACATATCATAACTAATTTTTTACAAACAATTAAAAAAAATTTAAATAAAAAATTTCATAAATTTTACAGAAAATTAAAATTAAAATGTATAAATTTGTAAGTATATAAAAGATATTATATATTGTTATTTTTTAATGTAATTTTTGTTCTGTAACGTATACATTATATTGTATTTAAAAAGCTTATTTATATATAGGTATACTTTGCAATTTAATACTTAATTCAAAATTTCATTTATATTTGTAGATTTTTGTGATTTCAATTATTATTTCAATTGCTTTATCAGCAAAATTACCAGATGAAAAACGTACTAAAGCTGTTACTGAAGAAGAAGAAGAAATAATACCAATTTTACGATCAACATCTGATGTTGAATCAGATGGTTCATATTCATTTAGCTATGAAGGTGCTGATGGTACATCACGGGAAGAAAGAGGAATTGTTATAAATGCTGGCTCTGAAGATTCATATATTTCAGTTAGTGGTACATATAAATATATTGATGCTGAAGGTCAAACAATTGATGTTCATTATACAGCTGATACAAATGGCTTTATACCAGAAGGTGGTAATATTCCATCAGTAATTTCACAAGCTGCACGTTCTGGTATTACATCACCATAAATATAAAAAAAGGAAAAAAAAATTTTTGTTTTTTTTTTTTTTGATTTTTTGAATAAATATCACTGAACACGCGTAAACGGATTAATGATTTGTTCCTTCCTGAATTACAATATGAGATAGTATCTAAATACTGGAGATGAATTTTTATTTTTTAAACTTTAATTTGTTATACAATAAAATTAAATGTGTGAAAAACAGATTTAAATAAAATTCAAATAAAATGCAATCAATTTTTTTGTTTCAATTTTCGAAAAAAAAAATTCATAAAAATTGTTAATGCATATGTATGTATGTAGGTACGTAATTTTTACTCTCGAAAAAACTTAATTTATTTTATATTTATTAAAATTCTTAAATAACTTTAAATTCATGTCATACTCTAAGGCCTGTTTAAAATTAGCAAATGGTGAGCGATGAGCGGTGGATAATCATAGCTCGGACTTCGGACAATGCTTTTTAATGCATTCATTCACATTGATAAGCAATGAGCGATGGGCGGCATCGCTGACCGTTGTTTTCACAATCAAATATTTTTTTATTGTGAGCAATGGCAATAAATTTTAGTGCATATTTCAACATGTTCAGGCGTTAAACGTGTTGAAAATGACAAACAGATGAATGGACTAAATTAAAACGCAGCTTAATTCTCTGTTTAGTCTGAAATGCTCATCGCTTGCCAATGTGAAACAGACCTTACATAGATAAATAAAGTATAAACTAAACTATTATAAATTTTTAGAGTTAATATAATGTCTTTAATATTTTCAATTAAATATTTATGATGCGACCAAATCGAAATATATACCCATAAAATATTTTATTCATTTTCTTTATAATATAAAATGTTAAATAAGTTTCGCATGCCTATGTATATTTTTTAATTATGAAATACTTTCAAGTTTTAATGCAACATTTTGCTTTACATTATATTACCTATATTATTGTAATTATCACAATACATACATGCATATTTAATGCATTTCATACTATATTACTGTATCATGTACACTAAATTAAGCATTAAAATTCAAATAAACGTTAAAAGTACGTTAAACGTTAAAAGTACGTATTTAAAATAAATTATGTATTTTTAATTTATTTTTATTTTTTTTAAATGTGGTGATTTATATTTTATTGAAATGAACATTTACTATACGTATCCCATATACATATGTATCTTCATAGCCATAGTTAAAAATATAAAAATTAATTACTTAATATTTATTCATTCGTTGCGTGTGGTTTTATAACATGAGAGATGACATTTTACAATTTTATTATATCATGTTTTTTTTTTATTTTTAATTATTATTGCAAATTATAGGTATTTCTATGTAATATTCAATTACCAATCAGAATAAGTTTATAGATTTTTATTATTTTCATTTGTTTAATTCATTACCAATCATTAAAAAGAATTGAAGTGATAATTGAAAATTTTTCTATATACCTACCTTATGTATGTACCTATATATAAATGTTTATCTGAACACAGTACTAGAAAATTCAATATACACTGAAAATTTTATATTATGTACATAACATGTGCTATATAAAATATGTATATGTACATACATACATACATAAATCCATATGTAAGTATGTACATGAAAAATATTTTAGTATTTATTTTTCTAATAGAATGATTTATTTTAAATTTAAATACCGATTGGCGATTTGAAATAATATGTGAATACTAGCTGCATCCATGATAGACACAGAGTGAATAGATACGGGGATATGTGTACGACTGTACGTACATATATATATAGGTATACATATACTAGCTAGGTAATATCAGTATTATTGACATAATGCTTTCATTATTTGATATTACTACTTATTACTACATTGATTTAAAAAAAATAAATAAAAATAACGATTTTTATAATATTTTATGTATAACATTGAATGAAGATTATTCGATCAATTCGTCGATTATGTTTTGTCTATACATATATATATATGTTTATATGTATATACTTAAAATATTTGTCTTATAATTAATTTTTATTTTTTATGATAAAAACTTCTCTTATTTCAATTCAAATGAAAAAAAAATGTTTCAATTTGAAATTTAATTAGATTCATTATGATTACAAGTAGAAACTTGTCCTGTATATTTGATAATGTACAAATCTATATTGTACATATATGTATGTATGTACGTATACATACATACCTATACATATTTTATGTATCTATACACATACAGATCATTTATGTAATATTATACCGATGATTATACATTATATAACATATAATATGTTTTATTATTATTATTGTATAAGAAAAGATTTGTGACCATTTGTAATTGTCTGTCGTCATAAATTTGTTATGAGAATGTCATAAAGTCAAGAAGTAAAGTTGTCATTTAAATATGAAGGTAAAAAAAAGCAACAATAACAATAACAACAAATATGTATTATCTTTTGATCATGTACGTACATGTGAGATCCACATAAAATTATAATTTTCTTTTATTTAATGCAATTTTCTAAATGTAGTACCTATGTATTGTATAATGGTGATTTTTATCATGTTTGCAAGATTCAACATCACAAGTCATACAAATTTGTACAGGAAAGTATACTTTCATACATTTTAGTATATTACTTCAGTTAGTCAGTTATTTATTATTTTTTGTTTTAAGGTGGGCCTTTTCGTAAATCGACAACTTCTCGACCTCGTTTCTCATTCATTTATGGACCGATTTTCATGAAATTTTACGTAACGCTAGTCCTGACTAAATTATTTTCATTAAGTGCAACAGAATTTTGAAAAAGGACTTCGTTCTTGTGTTATAAGGACTCAAAGTTGACGAAAATGAGAATTTTGATCCACTTTACGACCAGATTTTTAAAAAACCCTTGGACCGATTTTTATGAAATTTTACACAAACCTAGTCCTAACTAAATTATTTTCATTAAGTGGAAAAAATTTTCGAATTTCTGCTTGTAGTCCTTAAAAAGTGAAAAAAAGTCAAAGCATGTTTTAAGAAAAAGTCCTTTAACTTTGCTTGAATATATCTCTTATTAGACAGTACATTTTTGGGATTTTTAAAATGGAAAAACAAAATTTGAACTCTCCTTGACCATTTATTAAAAAAACCAAGTGAAAATATAATGTGGTTTAGATTTTATAAGCCAAAGAAAATTACATGTTTTTCATTGAAATTTTCGAATTTTTGCTATTTTTTTTTTATTTTAAATTTTTTTCCTATGAAATCTATTAAAAGGGTTCAGGCAAATTGAGGCAGATGTCTCTGCCTAATTCACTCTATGTATTGGTACGCAAACGTACTACATGTTAGTAGAGAATATAAATTTTCACGTATAATATATGATTTGCATATACACATGTACACGTACATACATACATATGTATGTATAGCATAAGTACGTACAGTATATATAGTATAGTACGTAATATATAGTATATGGAAAGGAAAATTTTTTTTGGGTTTAAATTTTTTATGCGTATAAAATTAAAATTTTTAAACGTTTTGTAAATCACAGCTGATATGATATCATTAAATTAGAATTACACACATGCGTACATATTTATATGATTTATCAGCGCATATATTACCAATATATCAAGGTACAATACATGATACAAGGAAAAAATCATAATAATTATGTAAACATGTGCATCAATTAATAAACTATAAATGGAGATGTTAAATATGTATATATAGGTATATCAGCGCAAATGAATTTATGCATGTAGAATATCTGTATGTGCATTGTGTAGTATATGTATCTATTACTTGCTATTACTATAAGACATACTATGTTTTTTTATTTTTTTGGTAATTGAATGAAGAAAAAAGATTATTGAATATTGATATATTGAACATATGTAAGTATGTTCATACTTCATACACATGTACATTTATATACATATGTATGTATATATATGTATATATATTTATACTGAACACATGAAAATAACAATTGGTCAGTATAAATTGTGTTGAAAATGGACTACTTACATTCTAGCTATGTATAGATATATGTACATATTATGTATATAGATGTACTTTGTATGTACATTATATGTATGTACATATTTATATGAAAAATATATAACTAATATATTGAATAAAAATTTTACACCTAAAATATAGGCGTAGATATATCATATTCAACATATACTTGTACATCATATTATTAACATATATAGACGGGATGGTAATATGCACATGTGTGTATAATTTAAATTATGTGTATGCGTACGGATATCATCAGGGTTCAAGATGCATTGTAAAACGTTCGTACAAAATATAAATATGCACAGGTGGTCTGTATACCGTGTAACATCCAGAAATTTTTTATGTTATATTTATAATTGCTTCAACAGAAATACAAAAATTTAAAATTTTTTTTTCTACATTCGACTTGTTGCACATATGTACATATAAGCACATGACATACACACATATGTTCATACATATACATAATATGTATAGTACATTGTGTACCTATATACATATGCACGTTCAATATATTCCATTTCTGTACTGATAATAAAAAAATAAAAATTTGGCAATGAAATTCTTGGAAAAAATTAGAGTTGCAAACAATTAGATAAGTTTAGTATGTACATACAATGTATATACTTACATATATGTCTAGAATAAAGCATATACATACATATTGATATATAATGGATGTATGGAGATGTGTAATGTATACATATTTATGTTTTTGACTTTTTTTTGAATAGATTGAAAATTTTTTCGATCAGCTGGTAAATCGGAACCTTAACTACAATCATCTAACTAAGCTACTCTAAATCTAAAATATGTATACATACACACATAGGTACATATTATATTATTAGTGGGTGGATTAGATTTAGATAGTTTTATATTACACGTTATTATTACATGTCTGTATATATTATGGACTCCATTTAATAGAATAAGTTAAGATATATCAATAAACTTACATATGTATGTATGTAACTGCATCAACGTATCATCATCATCGTTGTCAATTTCATTTTTTCGATTTCATTTACTCTAATAAATCTGTCTTAAATTCACTATTTTAATTTTATCTATTTTTTAATTTTCTTATAATCGATACAATAAAGATACTATAAGCGCATGTACATAGTATACATATATGAATATAGGTAGGTATACACATATTTACGTGAACATTTTTAATGTAATGATTGTAATGTATTAAAAGATTTGCAATGCTTTTAAATTACGTACGTATGAAGAATAATGTCAGATAAAATAAATTTAATACAACGCGTATAATGAGTATACATTATATTATTAATATACGTACTATACATGTGTGCAATTTATCTAAAATAAGTATGTATGTATGAGTATAATATATTAATTGAACGATATCAATTAATTATATTACCATATATGGTTTATACATATACGTAACGTACATATGTATGTATGTTCACATATTACGCAAAAACTCATCTTGAAAAAAAAAAACAAAAAAAAATTTTAAATTATGTTAAAGCATGTTAAAGACAATCCAATAAAAAGGTGTGCGTTAAAAGATATTAATTTGCAATACAAAGATAATCAGATTTGAAATATTTATGGATCAACTATGCATTTAGGTTAAATATAAAAAATATACAATTGATAATATATGTACATAGGTACATATATCAATAATAATTTTAATGTTGATTGTACATTTTTGCGGTATATAATTGAATACTCGTACCAATTACCAAAAATTGCATTGCGTGCATTGTGCGTATATACAGATGCAAAAAAACGAATTTTTAAAAAAATTTTTTATACTCCTATACACATACATACATACTGATATATATGTAATTATGTAAGTATGTACATTATTTCTACACGCATAATTATGTGTGTATATCAAATTTGGAAAATTTGGATTTTTTGAATTTATATATGAACAGAAGTCTTGAATTTAATGAATTATGTTTTTAACAAAATGTAATTATCGATAACTACATACATAGGTATGTACTTACAAAATGTTAAATCTATAAAATATTTTGTTAAAATTCTTATTAAATTTTTTATTTTTGATTGTATATCATTTACAATTATAATTAAAAAAATAATAAAAATAAAACAAAAAATACATAAATTAATTCACTAAAAGACATACAAATTCAAAATTAAAAAAAAAAAACTAGTATAAATGAATTTGGTGATGATGATGATTAATTAAAAAAAAAATCATGATCAATAAAAAAAAAACAATCACAAAAAAAATTTAGAGAAATGATTATGATATACAATAATACAATTCAATATAGTTTGATTCAAAGCCAGTGACTAATACATTAACTGCCTTTTTTCAATAACCTTCAAAAGTATTGGCATTTAGAAAATTTATTTTTTTTATTTTGATTTTTTGTTTTTTAAATGAATATGAAAAATTTATAAAATTTAAAATGAACACAGTATGTGTTATACTATCGTTTGCCCAATTTGTATCACAGTACAAAATCATCATTTTATACAACATAAATATGTAGTAAGAAAAAAGTATGATTATTCATGTATATACATACATACATGTACGTATATTGTATAGAAACAAATAAGATTGCATATCATATCCATTTTAACTCATCATCATAATAATTTTATAAAATTAAAAAATTTAAAAAAAAAAAGTCATTTTCAATTTTATTACCATTAAAAATATCCAGATTTATGCATGTAATCTAATTAAAATAATATCGATAACGTTTATTTATATCATGTATTATGAATGATTTGAAAAAATCAAAAATGTTAGTATTGATGAATTTGATATTATGTTAACTCACCAAAGGTAATAAAAATAAAAATTCTGAATTATTGGTACATCATCGTTGTCAAAAAATAAAAATAAAAAATTAAAAATAAAAAGGTTTTGTATTACCTTCAACCATTTATAGTTTTTTAATAATATGTCTACATAAATATGATTGCATGCGCTAAATGAATTTTAAGAAAAAAAAAACACTTAATTTGCACAATACACATAAGTTCATTTGTTCAATTTAAAATAATGAAGATGAGTATATGTACGTAATACGTGAAGAAGCGTATACAATCACTTTAAATATTGTTATTAACAATTATATGTAGTTATTATAAATGTATGTAACGTGCTGTTACATATAATACGTACTTCCGATCAAAATGCCATGGTTATCATTTAATTTCATTTCAATATAACTGAAAAAAAAAAGAACAAAATCACAAAAATTGTGATTGTAAAAAAAAAAAAAATTTTTTTTTATAATCACTTACTTTAAATAACAATAAAATCTTGTATTTTGTATCTATCTGAATTTCTGTTTTATTTTTCAGGTTTCTTTTCTTTTTTAAATTTTTAAAATAAATTTACACAATATGTACACAGTACATACTTACATGTACATGTGTATATTTTCATGTATGAAAAAACAAAATGTTAAAATGATCTTATTGTAATAATAAATATATAATTAAAATTTAGCATAGCATGAAACTGAATACAAAACAATTATATTCGGCGGTATAACGATAAAGTTTGATCATTCTTTTTTATATTCATGTAAAAACAATTGAATTAAATGATAATTATACCTAAAGTAATTAAATATTTAAACAGTTTTACGATATTTATGCCTAGATATTTTGCAATTAATACAATAAATATGATCAAATTACATGCATGTACATAAATATTATTGATATTATATAATGTCTACCGATTTTATGATTCGATTCTAGTTACACAAAGGCGAAATTAATTAATAATAGAATTAAATAATTTAATAAAAATTAGGATTAAAAAATTGTTTAAAATTTTTAATAAATGTTTTGTAATGTAAAGTATACACAGATAATTCCCATATAACAAGGGAGTAACGTTCTAAAAAATTATCGTGTTATACGAAACAAATAACTAATATGAAGATGGGGGTCAAGTTCCAAAAACTAAAAAACTTGATATTATATGAATTTTCATAAATAAGACAAATATTCAGTATCTTTCACGTTTAAAATCTTTATCACGTCTATCGAGCTGTAATACGGGGATGTCCTTAATTTCAAATTAGATAAAATTCGTTTTAAATAGTTTTTATTACATTTCATGTTGTACGACTTGTCAATTCTCGAACAGAGTTAGAGTGAATCCGTACTATAGAAGTGCAGTGTTATACAAAGATTACTTGTACTTGCCTTAAATTCTTCACGATTAATACATATTCTTATATCCTTCCTTTCAAGAAGCCGATAATTTTTACAAAATATTTTTTTTTTCTCTTTTGAAATATTTATAGATTACAAATACATTGAGTATGCTAAAAGTTGTATAAAAATCATGGATACACTTTAAAATTTTTTTGTTTTAACGTACATTTTTATCCGATGGGTAAATTTAAACTTTCTTACTTTGTTTCTAATTTACATGCATATTGTACTTTGTAATTTTCTTTGATGAACAAGAAAGGTTATCAAAAATCACAGTTGATTATTTACATTTTCCCACAAATTTTTTTTATACATTTTTATATACCTATAGTTATATACTTTTTTAAAAGTACATATACAAATGCATTTGTACTTCTATGCACATGTACTTTTCAAGTCATTACGTAATTAGAGAACCTAAAGGCAAATTTTTGATATTTTTTAAATAATTTTCATACAACATATTCATTTGTTGTATTAATTTATTGAAAAGTATAATTTTGTTTTTTTTTTTTGTTTATAGATTTTTTCCATTTATTCAAGGACAATTCAATAAAAATCAAAAAAAAAAAAGAAAAGAAGTTGCAGTAAATGTAGAGAAAGAAAAATTCATTTGTGATGAACAAAATAAAATTAATAAATTATTATTATTTTTATTTTTTATTTAATGTACATTTAAACCATATGGTATGCATCTTCACATGTGTGTTTGTATACATGTAGATTTTGTTAAATTGTTAAAAACAAAAAAAAAAAAAACGTTTTAATGGTATACAGTATCATTATATATGTCTTGTTATATAATTACATTATTATGAATTCTTTTAATGTTCGTTGATTTTTCATTTTTTTTTTTTATATTGTTCATTTCATCATCATCATCATCATCATCATTTTTTTATTATATCGTATATGCACAGTATATATCAATAATCATCATTATTATAATTTTACATTTAATTTAAAAGGGAATTTTACAAGGTTATAAGATTATAAAAATTGATTTTTTTTTGTACTATTGATAATATATTAAATTATTTTTATAGTAGGCATTCATTAATGAGGATACAATACAAAAAAAATTATATAGCATTTATATTCATGATATAAAATATACATATACTACATATTGTGTTTTTTTTTTTGTTTTTATATCCATTGATTTCTTTTTTAAGAATTTGTTTATTTATTAATTTTTTTTTTTTGTCTTAATTTTACTATGCCTTCTTTAAACAAAAAAATAATAATCGTATATTCATGAGTTATATCAAGTTATTACATACATTTGAAAAGACAAAGCAAATACATTAAAATAATTAAAAAAACAATGAATTTACTTACTTTTTTATTTATTTATTTTTATTTTTTTTTTTTTTTTTTGATTATCGTATTTTATATTTTCAATATATCAAGTGCATTATTTATCCTTTTAATAAACATATAATCAAAAAATTATGAATTAAAAAAAATTTTTGTTTTTGTATATATTTACAAAGTTATTGTACTTTATGTTTATGACCTGTGTATCATATAAAAAAACAAAAAATAAAATAAAACAATATTGGTCTTATGACATTCATATTACAAATACCTACTCACTTACATTCACTTTAATTAATAACATCTTGATTTTCATCAGTTAATTATAACGAAAAGAAAAAATAATCAATTTTTTTTCTTTTCTTTTTTTTTTTTAAATAAAGAGAAGGACAAAACAAAAATAAATAATTCTAGCCATATTTTACAGTCATACCTATAGACACAGGATTAAAAAAAAATGATTTTCTTTATTCATTTTATTTTGATAATTGGAAATTAAACACTTAATAACGGACACATATTTTTTTAAACAAGAACATTATATACAATGGATATGCGCATAAAGAAGAGCACACAAGACTATAATTAATCTAATTTATGAGTATCAATAAAAAACTACTGATATGAATGTGCCATATAACTTTAATTTAATAATTTAAAAAAAAAAAAAAAAAAAACATTAAAATACTTGCTTAATGTAGTAATAATAATTGGAAATTCATAAAATAAACCTTTTAATTGTATCTTAAATTTTCTTTTATTGTGAATGTAGCTTGAATTCTCCAATTAAAATTGTAATATATGTATTGATCATATCAATTTAAAGTTGATAATGATAATGAAAATGAGAGTTTTACATAATAAGACCTCTTCACATATTAAAGGAGACTAGTGTTTAAGTTTCTGAATTTTTTTAAATCATGGTAGGTATTAATTAGTATGTAAAAAGGTAATATCCTATTTTAAATCTTATTAAAAAATTATAGTTATTATTATCATTATTATTATTATTGGTTTTAGGGTCCTGTATGGTTTTTAGCCTCATCATTGTGATGATTCGTCACGCACGACACAATTTGATTGTGAACCGTTGAGTTTGTTAAAGTACTGATTAAATTCAATAAATTCAAAAAATAACAGTTAAATTTTCCAAAATTTATATATTTTTTTAAATTTGGTTCACCCACACATTTTAGTAAAACAAAAAATACATGAATCCTAGATTTATTAATTTTTGCACGTTTACTTAATACACTTTTTTTTAATATTATATTTGTATTATTGGCATTTAAATACATACATACATATATCTATGTATATTCATGTAAACAAATTAAAATTTTATTACATTAATGCTATTTAAAATTTTGTATTGAAGATTTAAAAAAAAAAACCATGAAAAACAATTAACCTTTAATTTTATTATTATTATATATAATTCAACTGTACATATATATTTTAAAACTTCTTACATAGTACATAAGTAAGTTATAAACAAGTGCATCGAATTTTTACTTATTATTTATTATTTTATAAAATGTATGTAATTAATTGGTTTTCTTAAATAATGTTAAATTTTAACTATAGTTGTATACAGACATACATACATATGTACATATATATTTGATTTTTGATTTAAAGTATATGAAAACATTGGTTTAAATTATTACCTCTTTTCCGTATAATTAAATGGGTATATTTATTATATACGTATGTATAATAAATAAATTTTTTTACGCTGAATACATATAAACATACATATATAAGTATATGTATATATTCTGTCCACTAATATTATGCACTTAAGGTCTTTTGGCGATTACTTAAAGTGGTACCATTTTACATCACTATGTATTGATATTCAAAAAATTCATCTGATATACTTATAAAATAAAAGCTTTGTGAATTGTGGTAATACTGCTCGTGAAACAGTCTATTTGGAAATTATGAGAGAAGAAAAAATACATATGTATTCCCTAAGACCCTAAGTGCATAATATTAGTGGACAGAGTATACATAGATAAATATTCAAAGTTCGCTTACCCGGATATACATACATATATCCAACCTACCTACATATATAAAATATATACTTTTAATTTAACTATATCTATATACTCTATCCACTAATTTTATGCAGTTAAGCCCTTGTGAAAACTACATAAAGTAATACTACGTTACATCGTTGTATATTGATATTTGAAAAATTCATTCCATATTATATGAAAACTATTAAAATTGTGGTAACTGGTAATATTACTCTATTAAAAACTCTAATTTTTAATTATGAGAGAAAAAAAAAAAGACATATGTACATAAACATACGTACTTCTATAAAGCCTTAATTACCTGCATATACTTTGTGGACTGAGTATATGTGCAAAGTTTGTGTAAATTTAATTTAAAACTTATTGAGATGATCGACGATACAATTGGTTTCATTTTATTTAAATGAAATTTTAAAAAATGTTTTACGATTATTTGTACATGTACATATACATATATATGTACATATACTAAAATTAAAAAGGAAAGAATTTTCATTAAATGTACATACAATATTATATCCGTGTGTTTAAAAAAAAAAAAAAACAACAACAAAAAAAATCTTTTTGAATTTTCGAACAAACGGTTATCATTAACTACAACAAGATGAATTCAATGAAAAAATTGTTCATACATACATATGTACTTTTTGAACTTTTTTGTTTGTTTATAAATTGAAATATATATAATACAATATCACATGATATTCGTTAGATATGATCGATGATACCATATTTTAAATACTTATGTATGTAACACCAAAAGGAAACAGATCTACATATGTATGTATATTTGAAAAGATGAAAAAACAGGAGAATAATAAACATTATTATGATGTAAACATTTTTTATAATCAATCATTATTAGTTCTTTTGTAATATTAAGATAAAATACGTTTTCCATACTATACAAAAAAAAAAAAATTTTTTTTTTCCTTTTAAAATTTTTGTTCTGATTTTTAAAATTTTTCCTTGTGAAATTTTGCACTATATTTCTTTTCTTTATTAGATATTAATATGAATGTGCATACGATGTATGTATATGAATTTACTTTTATTTATTATCTTCATATCCTACATTTTATAACTCATATTTTTTCGTTACTTTTTTCCTTGTTATAAATTTTAATTTTATTTTTGTATAAGTATTAAATTTATTATATTCCCTTATTTTATATATGTATATTTTCAATGTACATATACTTATTAAAATTATAATTTATTCGTTTTGATGAACTAATATAAAATTATTACACATTATTCATTTTTTTGATATTGGAAATTTAATTTATTCATACATTTTAAATTAAAAATAAAACATTTTTATTTTAAAAATATGAATAATAAATTTAAAAAAAAAAAAAAAAAACCGTATGTATTTAACGTACATATATAGTTTTTGAATCAATAAAAATAAAAACAAAAAATAAAAATTGTAAAAGATGATAATAATAAATAAAAAAATATATTAACAAAAAATGTATTATGTAATTTTCCAAAACTATATTATACAATGCACAATGTATATAAAATGCAATTGGTATGTACTTGCAATTATTATGAATTGATGATGACGATCATGAACTAAGAAGGATAGTGAATTTTCATATACATATACACATTTATTGTATTATATATATATATACCATTATATACTATAATACTTGCACTTGTACATAATGCATACTTGCATTTGTATGTATGTATAGTGTGTATACTCGTAGAAACTAAAATATCTTGTATAGATTTTAACCACAATTTTTCATCATTTTTGTAAGATGATGATCTTAGATGATGATTATATTTCACAGTTTTACAAAAAGAACAAAAGAAAAAAAAAGCTACAGTTAATAAAGTGGTGAACAAGAAAAAAAAAATAATGAAATGATTGAAAGGAAAATTAATTGGTTTCGTATACTATATATAAGTAATAATGAACAATAATAATGGTAATAGGAGTAATCTATGTGCGAATGATCTTTTTGTTTTACAAATACCTGCTGATATTATGTATACATATGTATTCATATATATTTTGTGATTTTATGGTACTTTGAAATTTATAAATTTGCAATTGAAACAAAATACAATATATGTACATATATATGTATATAATGAAGAAGCTAGAAAATGAAGATCACCTTGTATAAAGGTGTGATCCTAATAATATCGATGAATTCCATGTTAAATAAAAAATGTGAATGTTACGTTACAAATGTACTAACATAAATAGGTAAGTATATCTCTCTTTTTACAAGAATATTGTATATTCACAACTCACAAGTATATGAATAAAAATATGTATGTATGTACATTTTCGTTTAGTTACGATTTTTATTTTATATTTCGTATACGATTGTTTAAAAAAAAAATTAAAACAAAATTTATCATAACATTATAACAAATTACTTGATTTTGGTATATGCATATACAAATGTATTATGTATGTATGTGGTATAAATTTTATAAGTACGTACATATATGTGTTGTATATAACATATGTATGTACCTTTATATACATATGTACATAAAGAATTTGTATATACATATGTACATATGTAGATAACATATGCTTTATTATACTTATAGGAATAGTTACATGTGTGCATACATCACACATAATATAATAGAATAAAAATTCCAATGCAATTGATAAATTCATTTTACTATAAATATTATATACATTGTACTTATGTACATATATTAATATGAATGCACACATAAAATAGAATGAATGGATTTAAGATTTTGATTGAAAATAATAATGAATTGAATTCATAATATGATAAATACGTACATGAATGTAGATATTTTAAACATAGAATCATTATTGTATCATTATCATCATCAACATTATCATTGTATAAAATAAAATATAAAACAAAAAGAAAAAACAAAAAAACTAAAATGAATTTCAATTAAACTTAGAGTTATGTAGCTATATGTGATTATAAAATAATGTAAATTGATACACAATCAAAGGAAATTTTTCGTTTTTACATTGAAATATTTTTATTCTTATATATTTAAGAAAAATTCAAATATTTACAAAATTTATATGCATTTAGTACCCATTTATGTATATATAAATATTTGTATATAAATGATTATATGGTCAGAAAATATTAAATGGAAAAATTTGTAGATGGTGTTTTTTGTTTTTTCATTTCCTTCCAAAATGTTAAAAAATAAATAAAAAATAAAATTGAATATCAATCAAGATAACTAAAGTAACCTGCATATTTCTGATTTAGAAAATATGTACATACATATACATATATAGTACCTATATCCAGTAATACTTGTAAAAAAAAAAAATTTAGCACCTAAATATATCTTCAACCGGCAATAATACACTTTATATTGGTATATGTGTAACATATTGTATGGATTACATATTGTATGAACACAAAAAAACAATAAGATGATCGCAGAATTGCTTTTACACTCATTTCTTTTATGTGTATTACATGCATATATACATATATCGATATACAATATTCATATACGAGTATTTATAAGTTGTATAAAAATAATAACAATAATAATAATTTTGCATTCATTCATATATACAATACAAGATGCTCTTTTTTTTTGTCATTACATATTTATGTATATACAATGTAGACTATTCTATTTAGATATGTATATTCATGGCTTTATAATATATACTATGTATATGTATGTATAAATTTAGGTTACTATATTTCTGTTGATGCTGCTCAAAATCATAATTATAATTTTACCATGTAATTTTCATAAAGCACATAAAATTACTATACTACTATGCATTCTGATGTACCATAATATGCATATACATACATACATATATAGATAATATTTAAGTTTTACAATTTAATCTACACGAATTATTTAATATGTTCATGTGCTTATGCATATATAACAAGGTATATATGTATATACATATTGTACATGTAAATAGGTGCAACACGTGAAAAGATCAACAATAAAAAAGAGTATATAAGCAGTATCATCTTTGGACAAGTAGGATCATTGTCCATTGAGATATTGTACAAAGCACAAAAGACTTCTTTTTCTTTATTTATAAAAAAAATAAAAGGAATATCGTACATATAAAAAATAATAATTCTATAAAACGAAAAATAAAATAATCAATAAAACTTCAAAAAAGAAAAAAGAAAGATTTTACATATCTAGTTTTGTAAGTGCAATTTTTGTTTAGAACATAATTTGACGGTTATTTTCCGGCATTTAAATTTTTTTTTTTTTTAAATAATTTATTTAACCTTATTTATTTCAGCAGTGTAAACAAATTTTGTGTTTGTGGTGCAGATTTTGTGGATATAATAATTTTGAAATATAGAATTATCTTAAAATAAAAAATAAATAAAAATGAAATTCGTAAGTTGTTTTTACAAAAAAAAAAAAACTAAAATACATATTATATTCTATTATTGAAAATATTTAAAAAATTTGAAAAAAAAAACTATATAAGTGATTTTAGAATTTTTAGAAATAAGCAAAAAATGAAAAAAATAATAATATATTTATTTACATTATATTGAAATTTAAATTCGTAAATCGAACATACAAACGTAAATTATATATGTACATATATTCATAATTTTTTTTTCCTTTTCATGAGAAATCATTAATTTTTTTTTCATTCTAATTTTTGTTTTTAATAACATTAGTTATCGTGCCTTTAAGCTACTGTTAAATCTCGATTTTACTTTCATACCTAATAAGTTAAAATTTTTATTCTCCAAAAATTATTTTAACGGTTAAAAAAAATTCAAATTATTTAAATCAAATTCATTTAATATTTCTTTTTTAATTCAATTAATAAACTTTTAAAAAATTCTAACTATTTAACAACGATTGTAAATTATAATTTTCAATTGTTAATTTTTTAAAAATCTTTTTACATAATAATTTAAAATAATGAATTTTCTAATAAGTGAAATTTATATTCAAATTATATTATTCTTCGGTATATTACTATATTAGAAATTTATTTTAAATGCATATAAGAAATTCAAATCATTCTTATATTAAACAAAAATTTATTCAAATAGTAATTTCTTTCAGATCACTTTTTTAGTTTATCATTTTGTTTACTTTTGTATTGATCCTTTTTGTTTTTTTTTTTTTTTTTAAATTTGATACAATTTATCAATACAAAAAAATTTTTTCAAATTCAAGTTATAAAAAACAAGAAGAAGATTATTATGTAAAAAAAAAATTAGTCATCTTAAAGAGTCTTCTAGACTTTATGATTAGACTTTAGATTAAGATCATTTAATTAAAATTACAAAATTTTATTTAAAAAACATACTACATATACATACATGTTATATGTTTAGCGTACTGTGAAGAAAATTTCCTTATAATGCAATAAATAAATTATTATAAATCTAAAGAAAATACATGTATATATATTTTTTTCATTTTATTATATATGATAACTATAAATGATATTATATAAATAATATTACAATTAAAGTATTTAGCTAATATAATAATAATTTATACTCCTATATTATATTAACATTTCTTAAAAGGTCATTCTATCAATTGCACTTACTTTTGTTGGAATTGCATCCGCCCAGATCCGTCCATTAATTCGTACATCATTAGATCGTGATGCGATCATATTGAAACAAACTTATGATTTAAATCCAGATGGCTCCTATGTATATAAGTGAGTATATATGTGTATATAATTAAAATAATATCTATATATACGTACATAATGTGTATATTATGTGAATTCATTTTTAAATATCACAATTTTAAAATACATATTATATATTGGATAATATGAGAAATATGTTATACACCCTTTTATACACCTTTCAGATTTTTTTTTTTTTTAATTTAAAAATTACAATAAATATCCACCTACAATAAATACATAGTATCTAATAAATTAATGAAAATTTTTGTTTGAAATTTATATCTACACTGGCATTATTGTATAATATTCATATTCATGTTATTTTTACAAAAAAAAAAAAAAAAAGTTATTATTTCAATGATATTGATGATCATCATCACAATTATCGTGTTTTATTCATTAAAATTTATTATTGTAAAAAATTTACTTATTAATTTTCAAAAGACAAGGTACATACGAAAAAAAAAAAAACAAAAATGAAAGTAAATTTATTACATTTTCTTCTTTTTTGTTTATGACTGTATATTATAGCTACGAAACAAGTAATGGAATTCGAGCTGATGAAACAGGATATCTGAAAAATCCAGGATCACAATTAGAAGCACAAGTAAGATTATTGTTTTCTTTAGAGATTTAAGATAAGAATTTGAATGTTTTTTTTTTTCATTGTATTTAACTGTTTAACATTACTATTTTAACAATGAAAATAATTGTGAATGAATTCTATACTAAATACATGAATAATATATACATATATAGAAACAGTAACCAATATTAATATTTAATTGTTAATTACATTTTACTATTCGTTACATGAGAATTTAATGATGCATGAAAAAAGATGAATGAAATAAAATTACACACAGCCATGCATTTTATACATGTATACAATTTTACATGTACATATTTTTATTATGAATGAATTTAAAATTTGCCGTTTTTTTTTTGTTTTTCTTTTTAAATGTTGTGAGAACAATAAAAGCAAAATAAGAAAAAAATTTTTATTATCTTATCTCAAATTAAAAAAAAATTTACCTTTAACATATATTATTGTAAAATAATGTGCAGATATTTAGGAAATATGTAAATTTAAATTAACAATAAATATTTTTAATTTTTATTTTGATTGTATACAAAAATAGATAAACTTTATCGTCTGTTTTTGTATGTATACAATACAAAATATACACAAAAAAATTTAATATTTCATGCTTAAATAGAATTAGAATTCAAAAAAATCCAATTAAAATTTGAATGTACAATTTAGTTTTTACGTGTACAGTTTAATTACATGAGATGATTTAGTATTCATATTAATTTAAAGAATCACCTAAAAATTACAAAAATTTCATTTTTTTTTTCCTAATTAATTTCATTTTATTTTTATTTATTTATTTTTTGTTTTGTTAAATTTTAAGGTAATGCAAGGTTCTTATTCTTATACTGGACCAGATGGTGTTCAATATACAATTACATATATTGCTGATGAGAATGGTTATCGTGCTGAAGGTGCTCATATTCCAACACCACCACCACCGCGTACTAATGTGCCAAGATATAATTACTAACTAATACATATATAAGAATAATTAAATTTTTATTGGATTCTAACGCATAAACTATATATACATTGCATTATGATAAATCTATGATAAATTATTTTTTTTTTTCTGTTTTTTTAATTTACAATTTGAAAATAAAAATCATCTATAATTATATTAAAATAAGAAATTATGGTAAAAAACAAAATAAAAAAAAATTTTTTTTTTAATGAATTATATTGTACTTATAGAGACATAAATATTTTAAGAAGATAAAATGATTATAATAAGTAAAAATATGATTCAATCGCTTTGATGTTATAAATCTTATAATTAAAGGACATTTTTTTAAAAAATATTTTCATATAAAAAATATAAAGCGATTCTGTGATGGAATATCTTAACAGAAATATTTTATTAAATTAAAAAATTTTTCATACATATATGTATGTATATTTTGTTTATATCAGAAAAAATTTTATTCAGCTTATTTATGTATATATTGAAAATTAAATAAAATCTATTGTATTGAAATAAAAAAATGTATAAAGTATTTAATTAAAAAAAAACTAAAAAAAAAAATAAATAAACCTTTATTATATATGTATATGAAGAGAAAATAAATGCAAACTTGCAAAAAAATTGCATAAAATATTTTTCTTTTATTTTTGTTTATATTCATTTCATGATGATTTTACTTTTTTCAATGAATTAAATTTTTTATTTTTCATTTAATAAACGAAATTTTTTCCAATTTCATTTATTTGAAAAGTTTTTTTTTTTTTCTCATCATAAATTTGTTTAAAATTAAAATTTTTTATTCTCGAATGCTTACTTAATGTGCTTTTATTTTAAATTTAATTTTAAAATTTTAAATACAAAAAAAAAAAAATATAAAAAACGTTAGGAAAAATTTAATACATAAGTTATTATTTTTTTTTTTCTAATTTTATGTATAACACGCGTGTTTGTTTAGTATGATTTCATTTTTAAATAAAATTTTATTTCAAAAAAAAAAAAAAAAAATTATTAAAATGTATCTACTTTTTTGTACATTGAACCGTTAATTAATTAATCTAAAATAATTGATTAATTTACGTTATAAAAAAAATTAAGGTAAAAAAAGTATATTAAAAATTTTTAATTAACATACTGGAATCAAATAAGTGTATTTATTAATAAATAAATAATTACTAATTAAGTAGGTTGTATATTTAATCCCATTTATATATACATATCTTATACATTATAAGACCTGTTTTTAAACAAATATATTTTATTTATTTATTAAATTGTGGTTTATTCTCTATTTACTTTAATTTTATTAGATAATTTTTCCATTGTCCACAATCATTACTCAGCTTTTTTTTCATAAATAAAGAAAATTACGTAAAAATGTTTTTCTAATATATTCTTTTGTTAAAATTTAAATAAATTTTATAATATATGTATTTGTTTATAAATTCTAAATATAAAATTGTATTATTTTTATATACATATGTAGTCAGTTAATCAACACAAAGATATGTATCAATTAAAAAAAAAAAAAAAAAAAAAAAAAAAAAAAAAAAAAAAAAAAAAAACGTAAAAAGTTCGTATTTTCTTTATTTCACTATGTATACATACATGAGTATATGTACATGTATATTTTCCGTATGTAGTATGTACCGTATTTATATGCTAAGGTGTCCCATATAGTTTGTATGTCACAAAATGCATTTATGGTAACTACACGAAAAAAGGATGATATCATCTTGAAACATCAATATTTTCAGAGTTTGATGATATTGATGTAGGACAGTATTCTTTTTAATTGGTATAAAAATTATGTAAGGTGAACTTTTACTTTGAACGTTGATAACTCTTAATTTTCTCATGTGGCTTTAATAATTTATAACTTGTTAAAAAATATTGAATCTAAGCTTTAATTTAAATATTACAGGCGTCTGGTGTACAGAATGATTCAAAAGATATTGCCCAAATAATATGTAATGTCGTATACCTCAACCCTTACATTTCACCATTTCAGACAGAACATGTGAATTTGAGATGAAGGACAAAGAAAGGATTTAGAATGACTTCAAATTGCTAGGAACAGTCTAAATTGTACACCCTAACAACCTGTATTCTTACAATAAAAGTACAAAATTTCATAATAAATCTTTCATTTTTTGCCTGTAATCGTGCCTTTTAATTTCAAATAATTATGTACAGTTTTATATCATGGAAAAAATAAGATCTACATAATAAAATGAATGTGGTCACTGTAAAATGTGTGTACAATGATGATACTACAAAAATAGAAAATTATTCTAATACTTAAAAATAGTATAATAAATTTAAAAACAATATGTAAACAATAAAACCGGTATAATAATAAAATTTACCAAACAATAAAGTGGTTAACAAACTATATAAAGGATCGAATTAAAAATTTCGCGTTAGGATAAATTCAATTCCCAAAAGTTAAAGATCTACAATTACTGTTGAAAATTTGTAATTATCATTTCATTTATTTTGTTATTTTTTTAAATATTGTTGCAAAATTTCACATAAATTTATTATCAACATGAAATTTGGAATTATTTTCGTATTATTTGCTATTTTAATTGCTGTAACTTATGGATATCCAGCAAATCCATCTGTATCTGATATTGATGCAGGATCATTACCATTAGCTGATGTAGAAGGACCTATACAAAATAATCATCAACCATTATTAGCTGTTAACGATAATGCTGATATTCATTCTAATGCTGGTGGACGTAAATCTCGTTCAGCATTGTATTATTATTATCCAGTTTATCCAATTTATACATATTCATACCCAATTTATTACATTGGTTAAATATGAATCAAATTTATAAAAAAATATAATTTTTGTTACATGATAGAATTATTTGTTCAGAAAAAAAAAAAAAAATCATTAAAATAAAATTTCTAAAAGTGCAATAAAAATACTTGTGTTTTATTCCTAAAACTTTGATAGAAGTAAAATTTCAACTTTTCTTATTGTTACAGTTGAAAATTTATAAAAACAAATAAAAATGAACAGTTATGTTTTTTGGTGTAATGAAATTTATTAAATTTTCTTTTTGTTGTTTTATTTGCTTATTTCAAAAACTTAATTATTATTATTATATAATATAATTTTACAGTTAACAAATTTTTTTTTCTTTGACGACAATAAAATAGTAAGAAAAACAATTACATGCTTCAATGCTTAATTAACATCTTCTATTCTTCAATTTTTGATTTTTTAAATATTACAGCGAAATGATAAATTAAAAGTTTATGTTACATTTCAAATTATGAATATTATTTATATTTTAATTTTATATTTTTTGTGTGTATATAAATATAAATCTTCAATAATCCTATATTTTTTTAAATTTTATGTTGTTCATTTTGACAATTATGAAAATAATATTTTGCCTTTTCCTTAAGAAATGACTACATATTAAAAATTGAAGAAATTAAAAAAGAAATAAAAAAATTTTAAATTAATTTTCTTAAATAACTTAAATTAAATTTTTTTTTTTTTTTGATGATATTAAAAAAATAATAAGCATTCAAATTGCTTAATTATTTGATTTTTAAAAAAAGGAAGCATTAAAAATATTTTTTGTTTTAAAAATTTAAGGATGTATGAAAAATTTTTTCTTCTTTTTTTATTTAAATTAAAATTTTAGATACACACAAACACATACTTATTTCTATATACCTGCCGATTTAAAGGCACTTAAAAAGTATACAAAGAGAAAATTTTGTATTCTCTACTTTTTTTTTTTTTTTTTTAAATTAATCAATTACGCAAAATAATCATAAAATATATAATGAGACCATCATCATTAATAATAATATTATTCAATTTTTAATACATCATATAAGCAATTAATAAGTCAAATCCAACAATCTCATTTTAAAAAATTTTTCCCGATTTTATTTTTAAATTCTTTTATAATTTCAATTGTTATAATTTTTCTGTTCAAAACAGATTTGTAAAAGCTTATTAGATATTTTTAAATCATCGGTAAATGTGCAGTTTGCTTTAGAAATTATTTCTTCATTTAATAGATTGATTTAATATTTTGAAGTTCATATTTTAATATATATGATATATTTATTATTTTATAAAATTTGTAGATAAGTATTTTATTTTTAATATTTAATAACAAACATTAAAAAACTTTCCGTAAAAAAACACTAATATATCTAATTAGGTATTATAGTATATAGTTTATTCGATAGTAGTAGGTTTCTATTTGTATTGACATTTATTTAGACTATTTAAATAATTAATAGAGATCAATTTAAGCAGTATTTTGTAAAACAACAAAAGAGTACGTTAAATTATCGTTATCATTAATTAATTTTATATTAATTTAATTCAAAAATGTAAACACATTATAGGCCTTAATAAAAATTAAAACAAATGTTAAATATGTAACTTATAGGAAAAAAAAACAAACCTTATTTATGAAAACGGAGCTGATTAAGTGCATAGACTAGTCTTTTCAAAGATAATCGATAAAAAAAAATTATAATAAAGCACAATTCATTTTATGTATTTGTACTTGTTTATATGAACTTCTATAAAATAATTCGAATTTTTAATTCCAATAGAAGGTTTTTTATATTTGTGAAAAATCTTGTGTATTCGTTCTATTTTCCTTTTATTTCGAGAATTTTTATTTGGTGTATGTATGATAGCTAAGAATTTTGTATTTTATATTTTTTAACTATGTATTTGGTATTTTTTTTTACGAATGCGCTTATATCATACAAAATTGAATTTTTATCTTATTTCAAAACAATTGTAGAAAGAAAATCATAAGAATAAACAAAAAGAATTAAACTTAACTTATATTTAAATAGTAAAAATATTAAAATTTTCTGCTGCACAAAAAAAAAAATTGAATTGATTTTTATATTGATTAGGTCTAAAAGAAAAATTCAACTGATATATTCATATACATATTTAAAATAAAAATAAAAATACGCGCTTAAAATTAAATAAGAAAAGTAATTATTTTTCTTTTGTACACAGTAATATTATAAATTAATTACATAAATTATTACTATAAAACTTTAGTTTTTGTTCTTTTTTTTACACTTTGTTAATAGAATATTTCAAACTTAATTCTTTTATGATCTACAGAAGTACACATACATATGCACATATAATATATAATGTGAAAAGCACACGGAAATAATAAATAAATTATACAAAATGAAGACTTTATGTAATAATTTATATATATATATAGTAGTGCACATATTTCTTTTATTATATTTTTTATTATATTATTTTATTTATTACATTTACATATATTCTTAAACTTTTTTTGTTTTATTTTATAGAATAAATTCTTTCTATATACAATAAAAAAAAAACTATGAACAGTTATTTGACTTATACTATATACAAGTACATACATTCTACATAAAACATTCATTTAGTAAAGAACTATTATTGTGCTGGTGTACCATGTACACGAAATCTGTATAAACATGTATATTGTAAATTACCATGATTTGATTCAATGCGTAATTCAACAATATCATATGGACGATTTATTTTAGTATTTAATACAGGAAAATATTGCCAGGCAGTATCATTGTGTAGATATTCATATTCACCAAATAATGCTGGATCCTGATCATTTTCATCAGCAAGACCCTATATATATAAACATTTTTTGCCGTTTTTTTTTTTTCGAAATTTAACATTATGTTTAATCAGTGTTAAAATAAGAAAATAAAAAAAAAATAAATAAATTACAATTTTGTACTTACCCAGACCGTAAAATTCTTTGGTGCAGAATCAATTTTACCATTTGGAGATAAAGTTTTTGGTATATGTTCTAAAGTAAAGCCAGTTACATAAATCATAGTACTAAGTTTGAGAACTAAAAATTCAAATAAAATAAAAACAAAAACGCATTATTTGTTAATAAACGATATTTCTAATCATTTCGTAATTTACCCAAAAATCCGGGAAAACCTTGAAATGCCCAACATTCACCAGGTTGTACAGCTGGTGCTATAGCAATTCTTGGTGTGTTACTTGGATACCATAATGGTATACCAAATACTGATATTTGTGCCGATTTTGTATGATAATTTTCAGTACAACGAGTCGATAATACTTGACCACCAGCCGATTCTAATGCATAATCAGGTAAACCAGTTTTATCAGCATTATATAATTCAATTGCATTCTTTATTATTGTGTTAATTTTTTGCACATTTAAATGTTCATTTTGTATTTGTTTCTCTTTTAATAAATTAATTAATTCAATTCTCATTTTATCAGTTATATCCTTTATTAATACACTTCTAGAACGTTCAATGTCATTTTTAAAATTTTCACTTGTCTCTTTATTAAATTTTGCCAAACGTTCTTCTAAATAATCTTTGGCAACAAATGTATTTTGTATCCATTCTTTTATATAAACATTCTCAATATTATCATTATCATTTAAACCTAATACTTTAATTATATAAATTTTTATTTGTTTTGTTATCTCGTTTAATTGTGCTTTATTTAATTCTTCAATTTTTTTATTAATATCATTTATTAAATTATTTATTCTTTGATTTGTACTATCTTCATATGAATTAAATTTATCAGATAATTCATTCTGTTTCATTTTTAATAAATCAATAATATTTTTAAATTCATTTTTCTCATTTTCATATTGATTTAATTTAATTTGTATTGAATTAATATCTGTATTTAATTTATTCATTAATAAATTATATTTATCATTAATCATTATTTCAGTTTGTAATCGATTATCATTCATTATATGTAATATTCTTGAATCAATAAAATCAGTTAATTTTGATGATTTTAATATTTTATATATTAATTCATTAATATCAAGATTATCAATAATTGTATGATAGTTTTTATTATAATTTATTTCAATATTATTTTTTATAATTTTTGTTATTTTCTCTAAATTATCTTGTGTTAAAATTAATTTATTTTGAAAATTTTCATCATTTTGTAATTTTAAATGTAATACATCAATAATTTTCTCAATATCAACATCATTTAATTCATATCGTTGATAACGTATACCATTACTAGTATCAGTAATTGTTGATTTTTTAATTTTTATAGTATCATCATTATTATTAGCAAATATTCTTGGATATAAGTTTATAATATTCTCTTGTACAATATTTGCTATTTTTTCTGTTAATTTATTTGTATTTTCATTTTCTGGATATAATAATTTAATTTCTTCAATTGTTTTTATTCTTTCTTCATGTAATCTATCATTAATTGATTTTTGTACATGATTATTTATATAATCAATTATTTTATTATATTCATCTTGTGATAAATGATAATTATTTGAATGCATAGGAAAATTATCATACATTTTATTATTATTGCTATTATCATTATAGAAATAACCTTTTGATAATTTATCCGATATAGATATAAATGGTGTTTTTATTGTGGTATAAATTGTTAAAAACCATGGATATAATAATGATGTTATATTCATATTTGAAATATTATTATTCCATTTTTCCATAAGATTCTCATGAAATTTTATTTCTGATAATGTAAATGATGGTATAACATTTATAAAACGTCCTAAATATTCATTTAATTCATTTTTATCTCTCGATCTGTATAAAGCTATAGACAAATTAAAAAAAATTTTTTTTCATATATTTCTATTTTAAAATGAGTTATTAAAAACTACAAAATAACTTCTAAATCCTTCTTCATTTGTTACTGATTTTTCAAACTCTTTTTTTTCCGTTTTCATAATTAAGAAAAAAATAATTTCAGTATTTATATGTTATAAAATTGCAATCATTTATTAATTTATTATATTTTTATACAGTTGCGAATTTATTTATTTAAAAAAAAAAAAAAAAAAAAAAACAAAAAGATAAAAATATGAAACAAGCTTACATTAAAATAAATGACACAAATGAAGAAGGATAGAGAATTTTGATATCACTGTTTCTTGTTCAATTTCATTTTATCGAGACTTACCTGTTTCATATCATTGTAATACAATTTTTTTTTTTTCAGATAATTTGATTTATATCTCGCACTTTGAAATTAATTAAGAAAAAAAAAATGTACAAAAATCCTGACATAAAACGAAAATTTGATATAAACCACAAATTTTACACAAAAAATGTGTGTTCCTTATTTTTACCTTAATATTTTTCTTTTTTCACTTTTAAGGTCGGAATTTAATAATTTAAAAAAATATTTATTTTATTTCTTGTTTAATAAACATTTACTTTATTTTATATAAGTGATTACATAAAGATTATACTTATTTAACTCATTTTATAACATATAGAAAAAAAAGCAAATGATTAAAATTCAATATTTGCAAAAAGAAAAAAAAATTATGATAATTATGTATAAATATATTATTATCCAGCTCTATCCTTCTTCGCTGCATCCTTGTAATTGTGTTTCTTATTTTCATTTTGTTTTTCTTGCGATTTGTTAACTTTTTTTTTCAAAGGTAAGAAATGAAATTGGAAAAAAAAGGAATTCAAGGATTCATTCAAGGGATAATGAGGGAGGATAATGGATAAAAAGGAAAGACATATATATATATATATATATATATATATTATGTCATATGTATTTTATACTTATATATATTTTTTTTTTTATTATCAAATTTACTTTTTAATGTGTATAATGTAAGCTCAATTCTTATGATAAATGAGGTACAAAAATTGGACTTAAAAAAATATATATTGATTTTTTTTTTATTTTTTAAATTCTTTAAATGTGTGTATATTCATTTTAGAAAAATAAAATCTAATAAACAGAACTATTTTTATTTTTAGAATTTAATAAAATATAAATTGGATAAATAAGACCATATAAATAATAAAAAAAATGAAAACATAACATGAAACAAAAAAATATATTTTTGAAAGTTTCTTTGGTTATATAAATTTGAAATGTAAAGTAACAGTTGCTGTTATAAATGGAACGTAATAATTTAATGGCAAGGATAATAAATATTATGGGATATTATATTAAATATTAGACTTTAAATTTTCAAACAATTAAAAAAAAAAAAACAAAAAACCAGAAATAATATTAATAACAAATTTAGTAATTCTTAACAAAATTCTATTTATATTCTTTTGGAGCATTAAATAATTAAAAATTTGTATTATTTTGTGCATTTAATTTATTTTAAAATTTTCTAATGAAGAAAATTTAAAAAATAATTTTTTTTAAAAAAGTTTTAAATTAAATAATGAATAAGAACCTGAATTTACATAGATTATATTGTATGCGTATGCTTGAAATAATTATTTTATTGCATGTATTAATAAAAAAATTTGAATGTAACTGATAACTTGGTGATATTAATTTTTATATTTATATTCCTCGGCAAAATAATGATTTATGTTTTAAACTCAAATAAAAATATTATTATTAAATTGTGAAGCAAATTAACTAATATAAATTTAATTAGGAAGTACGTAAATAAATTTATACTACCATATTATATACATATGTTTATCAAAATAAATTTAAAATATATTTCATTATTATTTCTTTATGTTGTATTTACTATTGTGTATAAATACATTAAGAGAAAAATACTAAAAATAGAATGTAAAAATTTATAATTTTAATTGAATTCATTTGCCTCATAAAATATTATCCATCACCAAATATTTATGTAAACTAAAACAAATTTTTTGACTAAATAAACAAATATTTCTAACTAAATTTTATAAATTGAAAAGAAACGTAAAATCAAATTAGTACGACAGTATTAGTACAAATTTTGAATACTACGAAACATTCTTTTTTGACAAAACTATAAAATTTTGTTTGTTAAATAAAATTTCTAATTCTAATACAAATTTTGTTAATAAATTATATTTACGATTTTAATAGAGAATTTATAATTGCACAAAAAAAAAAATAAATAAATAAAAAACAAACAAAAAAAAAAAAAAAAAAAAAGAATTAAATAAAAATAAAAATAAAAGCAATTAATTTGAATAACAAAGAGATTAACATATAATATTGTACGTTCTTATTGAATCAATTATTTAATATTTTAAAGTACACTATAAAACATGATAAATATGGTAAAATATTATAATATAATACATTTTATACACAGAATGTTCGAAAAATTAATGTATAACATATACATATTATATATTTTATATATAATTATGTATATTTGTACATGTTTGTGAACATTTTTACAAATATTAATTACTAAAAAACAATTTTAGGCCACTTGAGTTAGTTTTTTATTACGTAGGTTACATGAGAGCTTTAAAATTTGCATAAACAAGCTTATAATATTGATATTATATTCGACAAAAAATTAATTACATATTTTTTTTTATCTTGCCTTTATTGAACATCATTTTCTGAACAATCTGTGAGTAAAATTTATTTATTTTTAATTTTTTAGACTTTTAATTATTGAAATTTTCAAGCCAAAGTTTTTGCACCTCTAGTACGATATTTTGTGATACTGTTTTTAAATATGAAAAATAGTCTTCTGACCATGTTTTCAAATTATCAACTTTTTCAATTGCATTTATTTTAAAACTATTCAATTGTTCTGAATTAATATATTGTGAAAAATTTGTTGATGGGATTGATATGTTTATTGTTGGAAATGTTATATGATAAAACGATAATGGTGGGAACTTTTCGGATGGGTTATAATAAAAGTATATTCCTGAAAAATTAAGATGTCAAATAAGTATTTTCATTAGACATCTATGATTCATTTTTTTTTCATTTTACTTTAAAAACAAAAGCTTATATAGCATTTACGAAAAAAATAATAACAAACCGTTTATAGCAAAATAGTTTTTGTTTTTGTGTAATATTTAAAGAAAATTAAATTAAAATATTTATGTACTTACCGCCTAATAATAGTAATGGCAAAAGTGTAAGCAGGAGTAGTAGAAATCTTTTTTTATTGCGATTATCAACATTATTAGATTTTAGTAACCATGTATCTAAGCATAATATAGATGAAATTATTGTATATATAAAATAGAATATTTTTAAAATTGTCGATGTTATCGCAGATTTAAAACGTCCAGCAATACCTATCAAAAATAAAATTAAATTAGATTTACTTTTATTTAAATCAAATCAAATCGCTCACTTTGTTGATGTTCAATTCTTGTTTGATATAAATTATTGTCTGGTGTCCAGAAAAATGATAAAATATTATGAAATACATTAACAATTGTTGTAAGTATTCTTGTAATAAATGATGTTTCTCGTGTTATAGTATATGATTTTCGAATATTTTTGTATTTTGTTAAATAATCATCAACTTCATCTGTTGAATTTTCATGATATGATGAAGAATATTGCTGACCAAATTTACGATTCTCTTGATATGATGGTTGCTGATAACGTCGCCTAATATATGTCTCTTGTGATGGATTTTGTTGTACCATAATATTGATACGTTCATGGTGTTTTTCTAGACTTCGTCTTGACATATTAGGCATTGCAACAACACCCGGCGCTAATTCTCTTCGATCACGTGATAATCTTGAGTATGTGTAATCTGTTTTTGGATATTTACTAAAACAGTAAAAGAAAATAATAAAATAAAAAATTTTTAAGGAATTTTTCAAAATTCCATTGTATAAACGATAAATACATACTTCCAATATTCTCCTGCTTCTATGTACGCTTTATAAGCAATGTGTTCACTTAAATCACCATTCTTTATATTAAGTAACGATTCTTTGGATAAAACACCAATTGGTGTACTTGTTTTCATTTTCGATTGTTCAAAAGCAAAATTTAATTTATTTTGTGTTATCTCCTTCGATTGTGATGATGGTGATGACGTACTTGACGAACGAAGAATGTCAATACTACCGATACCACTGGTGTTATTAGTAGCACCAATATTATTACCACTATAACTGCCACCACCTCCACTGTCAGCATCTGATGAAGCAGTTTGCGATCTTGTTACAATTGTATTTTTTTGTGTTTTATGTGATGTAGTATCTGGACTTAGACTTTCACTAGACGAATAATCTGAAGAAATTTTAGTTGTTGTTTTTTGTTGTATTGAGACGATTTTTTGATGATTTTCATGTTGTTCAACTTTTTCCTCGATTTGTGTTCTATCAGATTAATAATAATAATAAAAATAGTTCAATTATGAGAAAAGATGTAGAAAAAAATGGCAAATTCTTGAACTTACAACACTTTAGTAGTTTGTTTAGATGGTGATTTCCTTTTACTACGCACATGTTCCTCTTCAAAATTTAAAATTAAGCCGGGTGTTTTTGATCGCGAACGACCTCTTGTTGTTGCTGGTGTTGTTAATGAATCCATTTATACTAATATTTAATCTAGACGAATATTTACAAAAAATACATAAATTAGAAAAATAAATGCAAAGAATAAATATCAATTTAATGAATTTAATATACACTAAATTTATTCAATCAAATTTAAATATGTAAGTAGGAGGCCAAATTAATATAAAATTATCTCCCTTTATTAATATTTTTAAATAGGCATTTTATTACTAAATTTTTAATTATGTATTTATGAAATGCACAAATAATTTTAAATATTTTTTCAATATATTCATATACATACTTACTATATTAATTAATATTAATTATTCAACAACTTTTAATTTTTAGATTTCAATATAATTATTTGTAAATCTTGTCAAATTATTGATTTTTATTTAAAATTTTCTATTAAAATATTGTATTATTTTCACTGTGTTATTTTAATTATTTAAAAATTTATAAAATTTACAATAAAACAATGTACCTATTTGAAATTTGAATAACTGAATATATTTAAAATTTATAAATTTTTTTTCTTATTCTTATTGCACACACATGTGGTTATCATTAAGAAAATGAAAGAATTTTTTCATACGTTAAATATTAAAAAGTCAGTTACAATTTTTATTGATATGAATAATGAAATATTTAAAATAAAATTCAAATGAAAGAAAAACAAATAAATAAAAGCAACAATAACAATTAAAAGAAATGAGGAGAGAAAAAGTTGTTACATATATAAAACGGCGAACTATAAGTGGGGTCACAACACAATACAACTCACAATATGTATAATAATTACATAAATTTACCCATATACATATGTATGTATATATACGACATTTGTGTATAAATTGTTGTTTTTACTTATTCATTTTTAATAATATAATATATTATATATAGAACTGTATGTATACGTACTAATGTGCTGTAGTCGATATAGGCACATAATTTTTTTAGGTACATATGTATATTCTTATTTATTTGTTACCGCCTAGATTACTAAGCGGTAGTTGTTTACCCTCGAAAATCTTTAATTTTTAGTTAAATCTCACATTCAGCATATCTACATAAATTATGTACATATATACATATATAAAAATGTATATACATATATTAAATTGTATGTAGTACTCTAATCTAATCATTAAAATATCTTTTCCTCAATATGTATATTATGTGAAAAATTTTTCTCGTGTATAAATGTATAATATCTATCAATCACAATACAATATACAAAATGTACGTACATACATATATACATGAGTATACAAATAACAAACATTACGATATACATATTATTATACTGTGTATATTAAATAAACACATCTGCACTGTACCCTTGAAATTATTGCTGTTTAATTATAAAAATAAAAAAAACATAAAAACAATAACACAAATGTTTTAAAAAAAACTTCAAAAAGAAAAAAAAATTAGTTACAACAATTTTTTCTATTTCTATACTTTTTCACAGCTTCATCAAATTGACCTAATATCTAATACAAAAACAAAATTACTTTGTGATTTATCTAACACATAGGTATAGCTAAGCACAAATATTTATTTTTAACATTACAAAATTCAAATATCTTCATATCAGCCAAAAAAAAAAAACTTATTTGGGTTATTCTCGATTACTAATTGTAATTAAAAATAATATTACACAGGTATGTATATATTATTTACATAAATTTGTATTTATAGTAAATTTTTGTACACATGTATGATATATAGTATATATATACAAGCCGTATATGTCGTACAATGTATACATAACGTATAAACGTGGGTTTTATCATTTGTTCATTCTTCTATAAAATTTCGTATTATTTATTTTGTTGTTGTTTCATTCATATATTGAACTTTTTTTTTTAACTTCTTTTTATATGATATAAAAAAAAGAACTACCTATATGTATTTATTTCGTAATGATTTTTACTTACTATGATAAAAATATCTGGTAAGATTTTTATTAATCCTTTTTTATCAATTTGTTTATTTGTTGTTTTTTTTTCTTCCTTGATTGCATAAAATAAACACGTTTTTCACTTATTCTGTTTTGTTTTTTTTTTTCTTACTTTTTACTTTTTTTTATCACTAATTAATTCAATTCAATACAAATTCCCGTTTTTTATTTTTCTTTAATTTTTACAAGCGACAAATGATAAATCTAATAATACAATAGTCTAGCATAGTACACAACAATTCATAATTCTCCTCCTCTTTGCTTATTTTCCTTCAACAATCTACACTACTTTACTTTTAGTTTATAACTTTTTGATTTTTTATTTTATTTCTAATTGTTTTTTAAACTGATTTTAGTTTTTCTGTCTGTCTTCGATTTTGTTTCATTTTCGTTTATTATATCAAAATATTTCATCATCACATATATTATATGTACATTTATATCTATTCGTTGTGTTGTAACGTATCAAAACGTACAATTTTTGTAAATATTTTGGATAAATACAAATGCAAACATGTAAATATGTACATAAATATATAAATACAATAAAATCTATGCGTCATATATCATATATATAGAATTCCATGCATAAACGAAATATTCACACCTTCGTATGTAAATAGTTACCAAAAAAACAAACTCAATTTTGTTTCATTTTCATTTTTTTAACAAATTTTCGAACAATAAAATAATGTTGAACTATTTAGCCAAGGCAAATGATGAGTCATTATCGAAATTTAATTGCGTTGTATTTGTTTACACATAAATAAATATAAACAAGGGTATATATATGATAATTAATATCAAGGAAAAGATATTGTCAACAATATTATTTTCTATTTTATAATATTTACCGCTTCACTTGAAATTAAATAAATAAATGTTGTTTCATTTTCAATAATTTTAAAAATAGTATTTAATTCATGTTAGCAAAGAATGGTAACACTAAGTTTATTTTTTGACGTTAATGTACATTTTAAATTCGTTTTATATCCCATACACATGTACAACCTAAGTTGGTTTGGTAATCAGGTTTACACAACTAAAATAAATAATATTGCAATATTTTCGTTACAAAATTCCATGGAAATTCAAATAATGAAAAAAATGAATAGAAAACATTTTTGAACATATTTTATTATTAATAAATTGTTTATATCATTTTTCAGTTAAAAACATGACAGTAATTTATACCATTTATCAACGATTTATGTATACTCTTCGACTTTTCTGTAAATATTTAAATTCAACTGGTGTTGGTGTTGGCTATTTGGTTTAAAACATTGCTACAGACATACCAACTTGATTGGGCAACGTTAGGCTCGGTCCACTAAATATCAAAAATTTTTATAATAAATAATTTTATTTTTTTGTTGAAAATTAAAAAAATAATAAAATTAAATTAAACATAGGCATTTTAACACATAAAAATTCAGTTTATAATATGAATTTATTCATATTGATAAAATACACGCATACATACATACACTGAGATTTTACGATTAAAATACATGTACTGTAATATGTATATGTTTATATTATTTATCGAATTTTATATTATTATATATATAACTTTGAATTTTCAATTATGTGTATGACGGTTACATTATACATTTTTTTCGTTTCAATTTAAAAAAAAAAAAAAAATTTTTTTTCAGTTACATTTTCCGTTTAATTAGTATTCAACATTACGTAATCTTATTACCTAAACATAACACTTTATATTATATTGAGTACACGTGCATACACATGTACATACTTTATTTTTGAAAATTTAATTTATCAAACAATAAAGTAATTAAAGGTCTTCAAGAGAAAAACATCAAAAATAAAAAGCCTTTTTACTGTGTACTCGTTGAATTTGATCGTATAGGATATGTAAGTTGATTTCCTTTATCCCAAGAATACAGTTCCTGAAAATAATAAATAAAAATCATAGTAAATTAAATTTTAATTTTTCAAATTTCTAAAATTATTATTTCTTTTCAAATTGAAAAATAAAATTATAAATACTTATTATATCAATTTTTTCGTAGATTCGATAAATACATACATATGTACATACATTACATGTGTTTACGTAGGTACATATACATATGTACGTATCTATATATTATATACATATTACGTGATAATGATACAAAGTCACATTTAATAAGTAAAATAAATGTTATTTTCTAGAAAGCCATTTAATAATATATACATACATATGTATACGTATGTACAATTTATAGGATTAAGCTACATTCATATATTATGTACATTAAATTAAATACAAAATATCCTTAAAAGCTTTATTCATTTAATTTTTTTATTTATATTTTTTAAATGAATACCTGCACATGTATGTATGTACGAAAGTAAAATAAATGAAATAAATATAAGGAATAAAGAAGATACATAAATGTATGTATGCATGTAAGGATAATTATTATTTATACATATTTATTTGTAAATAATGAGTGTACTTGAGAAATAAAAAAAGAGAACATAAAATTAGAAATACACTACACAAAACTATGTATACCTACATATGTATGTATGTATGTATGTATATATGTATGTATGTACCTATTTATTATATTTTAAGTTAGAAAATTCTTTCATAAAAAACACTACAAATTTAATAAAAATAAGGTTTATGTGTAACATAAATAATGATCCCTGATGCTAGGGCCTATAGATATGTATGCATATGTAGCACTGTTTCTATTATGTATAATTATTATTATTATTATTACAACTGTACATATTATTATTATTATTATAGTTATGTTTTAGTTGCTAGTCATTAGCAAAAATAAAAAGGGAATTTATGATAATGTGACTAAAGGCTTTTACCAACTTTTATATTTGTATGTATTTAAACAGATCTTTACGTACGTATATAAAAGAGCATTTTGATTTCATTTCATGTACCTATAATATACATTTTTATTATGTATCATGTATGTATGCACACATGTCTGTATATATATCCTTTTGATAGAATTAAAAGTACATATATAGAAACAAGTGTATGTAAGTGTATATAAAATGTAGATCAAAACTTATGTAAACACATAAAATATAGACAATCCTCTAAATGTTTGGCTTCTATATTTGCCATATAAAAGTGTGAAATGTACTCACATATCACATTAAAATAAATAAGAAAATATGTATGCTAGCTAAGATTTTTTAAATCGTAAAATATTCTTAATTTTTAAACGTTATCCTTTTTTATGTGTACCCAAAAATCGAATATACTGTATATTATGTTGAATCGTTGAGATTACGTGAATTTAGTACGAGTATCTGTATATGTCTAAGAATTGAAATAAAATAAACTATAACATTTGTAGAGTAATTAGTCCTTAAATGTGTAGTCTATTTGTATATAGTAATTAGTATATATGTATGTATGTACATAAGAGATTTGTCAAATGTTAACTTTTGGCTATAGTTGAAAATAAGGGTGTTAAATCAATAACATTTTTTTAATAGAAAGATAATCTAAAAATTCTGGTAGTATTTACTGTCTGTTTTTTAAACATAGTCACCTGTATATTAAATCAATGCTCATTCGTATTTTTTTGCATTCAGTTTATATAAATTTATCTATTATTTTTATTTACTATAATTGCCAGTTTTCTGTATTTTGTAAACGAAAACAACAAACAATCATACGAGAGCAACATAAATCATAAACATCAATGATACAATTTTTTTTATGCTTTATAAGAAAGTATGTGAATACGTTTGAAAAAAACAAACGATTGTAGTAAATTTTAATTTCGTTTATTTTTATTTAAGTAGACTTACCCCAAGATGTCTATTGTATCCAACGGTTGTTGTCTTTTTAAATGGATTCGAAAATGGTAATATCACTTTAATCGGTTTTCTTTTATATAAATCAATAGCAACACGTATATTTGTATTTTGTTCAGTATCTGAATCGATTGCATATAAAACACCACAAATAATAAACATTTCACCATAATCACGATGTTTTAAACTAATATTTAAATTCTCTTGGATTTCTAATGTTTCTGTATCTAACTATTAATTAAAATAAAATAATAAATGATAAATAAAAATTTATTTTATATATAAGTAAATTTATGCATATGCTGTATATGAATTTTTAAAATAGTAATAATAAGATACGCATATTAACAATATAATAATTTAAATTTTACCTTAGCTACCAAAGTATTATTGCTATCATGTGTACTGTATATAACCCATAATCCAAGTTCATCAACATTAAAATCCATATAATTATAATTTGGTTTGTATAATTTATTTCCTTGATCAGTACCAGAAAATGGCAACATATTTGCTATATAAATATATTAAAAATTAAAAAAAAAAAATAACGATTTATAATTTATATAATAAATTGTTAATTATATCATTATTAATTAATTAATTAAAGTTAATTATTAAATTGTTAATTACATGTGTTAATATAATAAAATCAATATGTATAAGTTTTCTTATCAATAAATTTAATTTTTTAAATTTTAACGATCGTTGAATATAATAGAATTTAAAACGATTTTTTCTTTCCTTAATGTAATCAATTAAATTTAAAAGATATTCAATTACTTTTATTCATATCAAATTTTAAATTCGAAAATGAAATCTTTTAAATAAATACATTTTAAAATAAATTCAATTAGTTTAAAAGAACTGTATTCATACATTAAACAGATTTATTTATGATAAATTTACACAATTAAGTGTAAATACATACATATGTATGTATATATCTTCCATTATCATCTGTATAGAAATAAAAAATATATACATACATAAAAAAAAAAAATAAAAATAAAGGAAAAACTTTAACACCTTTTTTTTCTTTTTTGCAAGAATTTTTTCAAATATATACACAAAGTTCTTACATTAGAAAACATCATACTGGAACATTTTTGTTTTATACGAGTATATGTAATTTTATATATTTGATATATACATATGTATATGAGTGTATCTATGTGAATTAAAATAATTATAAGTTTCAGAATTTTGAATTACTTTTGTAGCACTTGAAAGAAACTAAAAAGGTTTTCATACATTAATGTACATAAAGTATATAAATATTACATGAATACATTCTGAATAATATATTTATGTATTATATCATATTCATATATGGATAGATGATATGAACTGTTTAAAATAATATACGGTCGAATAATTAAGTTTGTTTTCAACTAACAACAAAAATGAAATGAATAAATAAACAGAAGGATAATACATACATAATTTATACAATATTGTATGCCATTGTATGTGTATCTGTATAGCGGTAAATATAAATTTATTATATTTATAAAAATGTGCATAAGATGTATATGTTACGTATACATGTCCATTTACTTTTTCTGAATTTATTAAACTTCTTAGATATATTTTATTATTACATATTATATTAGTATCGTAATTTATTTTTTAGCATTTTACATAGTCTGGAAAATGTAACCTTTAACAACACTTTGTATTTATGTACATACATATATGCATTCACAGACGTATCATGTGTACAAATTTTTATTCATGAGGATATACATGTGTACATACATATGTGGATATACAAATTTTGTAAATAAATATGTATCTGAACTTTATTAAGACAAATTAAATATGTAATAAATTTGTCGAAATTAACAATTTGGAGAAAAAAAAGTATTAAACTTGTATTTGTGTTTTTTTTTTATTGTTTTATTGTAAATGGAACTTTCTGTAAATAAATTATAAAAGTTTATGTTTACTACGTAAACTTTTTCGTACGTTACATACATACATATATTATATGTGTATGCATATACATATAACATTGTGTAAAAATTTATCCTTTCAAATGTATGTGTATATAGTAGGATAAAAATTTCACTTTTCTTATTTTTATAGCTAGAAATTCTAATTTTCATGCTCATATATGTATGTACCCATATATAAAATAAAAGCTTATAATTTTTTGTTTATTTAAAAAAAGGGGGAAAATTTCGAAACTTTTATTTTACTTACTTTTTTTTTCGCCAGTTTTCAAATCAATTTTTGTAACATTCGATGTATCTTTTTGATGGAAATAAAATGAATTATTAAAAACAACATGAGCGTTACCCTATAAATATATATATATATATTTTTTTTTTATGAAAATAAAAATAAAATAATTAAACATAATTGTTACATATCAAAAAAAAAAAAAAATCAGTTCTATAATATTTACAAAAAATCCTTCTTTTATATGATGAACTTTATATTCATTCCTTCGATATTTTAATTTATCTGTATATTCATATAATATTTTATCATTATCTTCAGTTGTTGCCCATATTTTATCTTTACTCTCATTTCTTGCAACTGGATCTCTTAACCAAGATCCGTATGCTTTATTTTTATAATTATGATAAACTGGTTTACCAATTCCATAAAGAAGGCAATCTAAGAAATTTTCATATTTCATTACAAATTTCAATTACAGATTAAAAAAAAATTTTTTTTGTTTACCAAATTCTCTTCGTTGTAATCCCGGATAACTTAAATTACCCACTGAATATATATGAATGTCACCAATAAAATTATCTTTACATCTTTATACAAAAAAACAAAAAAAAAATTAATTTCAATGAAGATAAAAGATAATAATAAAATTTATAATAAATATTATACAGTATTATACATACTCTTGTTGAGGGCATGTAGGACATACTGGTACAGGAGGGCATATCCTTTCTGGTGGTCTTTTACCAAATACTGCTATATTCGTATTTCTTTCAATTGGTATAAAAGCCTTTGTTTCTATAGTAATACATAATAAATTAGTACAAATATAAACGTTAGAGATTATTTTTATTTTAGCGAAATTATTATTTTTTAAATAAAATATTCATAAATTTTAATTGTACGTATGTATGTATTATACCTCTTACGTGTAATATTGCTGTCGTTGTGTTAAGTATATTTCTAGCTACACAAAAATAATCACCAAAATCCATTTCTGTTAAATTATTTATGGTAAGAACCATTGTGGTCTTATAGCTAAATAATATTGAAAAAAAAAACATGTGTAAATGTAAATGAATAAAAGATGATAAAAGACACATTCGATTTCAGAATAATTTTCATAATATTATATAGATACATATGTAGATAAATATCATGAAAATACTACATGTTTGTTTTATTCATCTAATATTTATCTGAAGGAAAACAAAAACATTCTTTAAAGATACATACATACACATGTACATAGATACAGCGTAGATATAGAACTTACTGATATAAAGGATTCTTCTTGATAAGTGAAATGACTAATATATATTGTCATATGTATGTATGTATTAAATTAATAAAAATTATTATACCCGATATTTAGCTTAAAAGATAAATAATATGTAATATTGTAATAATCTAGATATAAAATCAATGTAAAAGATAAGCACATATAATATATGATTTTTTTTGCATGCATAATAATTAAACTACATATAAGTATATGTATACTGTCATCTTATATATCTGATACATATTAAAGACATTAATATTTATAATTGAAGTCATGATATGTATTTACCTAAGAGGATAAGTTTCAATACGATATTTTTCTCCTGGATCTAATAGTTTACCATCTGATGAACGTTCCCAATAACGTATAGCCTCAGGAAATGATTCAATCTGTATTATGTATTTGAAAAATAAGAGCAATATGGTATATATTCGTTTATTAAAAATAATAATAATAGTAATAAATATGATGATATAACAATAATAATGATATACATACATAATATGTAAACAAAAATCAAATGTATGTACATATGTATGTATGTATGTAGTAGAAATGAAGGTACACACATGTGTAATTAAGATAATGAACGTTTTATTAAGATTTTATTACATTTGTAAAATATTTTATCAGTAATATGAGTCATTTAAATGTGGTTAGAAGAACGTAGATACATACTTAGTATCATAACTTAGAACAGATATTTTATCATAAGATTGAATAAAAATCTCTGGTATTAGATATATTCTGTTCATATATACTGTGTATATGTAATATGCATCCATACATATGTATGTATGTGTATATGTATATAAAATTCGTTTTTTTAAATATGAAATATTATACTCATTTTTAATATTGAATTTATTTTCAATTCAATGATAGAAAATATTTTTTTTTTTTTAATCAAAAGAAAGAATCTTTTCCAAAAATGATAAGATCCAATGGTATACATAAAAAGTTAACATAAACATTTACTTTGTATTAAGTAAAAATATAATAAAGAAATATGTATACATAGAAAATGATTGTTATTTGATGTTATGTAGATAAATAAAAAGGTTAATTTAATTTATTTATTTAGACATGTACATAATGTTAATGTACGTATGTATAAACAAAAAATTTTATAAAACCCAAGAAAATTTGAATTATATTTATTTAACGAATGACGGTTATTATCAATTTCAAATTAAAAGATAACAAAAAGGATATTTTTATATACATTTTCAGTTTTCAGTATCTCATTTTATTCATTTATAAATGTTTTTAGTTTTTAGAAAAATTTAAAAATATTTACCATATTTGTACAAATATATACGTAGATGAATATTATTCACATACATATATTCAGTATTGTGTAATAGTATTCACTTAAATGTTTATATTTATAGCTTATACTATATTTACCTCACATTCAAGAGTTGCTGAACCATCATGTAAAGCGTATATAATTTGTTTTCTAACTGTTATTAATGGAGGAACTATATAATGTAGATGGAATATAAAAAAATATTTAATATAATATTAAAGTAAGAACAACTTAAGAATTGGTTATATTATACAAAAAACCGTAATTATATTTTTATATGTAATTTTAGAATATATTTAAAAAAAAAAAAAAATATATATACTAACAATGTACTTCAACAATAAATGTTGCATGAGCTACTGGCGGTATTCCATTATCTGCAACACAACTATAAGTTGTCATATGATTTCTTGTAATATTTGTTATATTCAAAGTATGTCCATTTATAGATGATACTGAAGGGATATAAATGAGTATGTAAGTTATGTTTCAGTATCAAATTTAGAAAATAGAAAAAGTTAATTAATTTATATTTTGGATAATATTAAATTTGAGAAGAACTAAAAATTATTAATTAATATACAACAAGGATATATGTACTACAAAATAAATTAATAGGTTTACATATTTACATTCTTCATGACCAATTGAAATTGTTCGACCATCAACTCGTCTCCATTCAACCCTTGGTAATGGTGAACCGTTTGCAGCACATGATAATACAAGATTCATACCTTCTTCAACAATAACCGTACGTGTATAATTTGTAATTGAAGTATCTTTTGATTAAAATAAAAAAAAATTAAAATATTTTGTAGTATTAAACAATGAACAGAATTATTAAAGAAAAACTAACCAGCAATTGATGGTGGTATTAAAAGATCATGAGAAAATGTTCCGTTCACTTTGAATTTCCATGCATTTATTCCTGGAATTCCAGGTGTACCATTTGCACCAGGTTTACCAGGACGACCGCGTGCCCCAGTTAGTCCTTATAAAATATATACATATCATATTATTTAAAAAATTAAAAGAAATAGGCCAAGAAAAAATAAGAAAAATAATTTGCCAATTGGTCTAATTTTATATTATGCACAGACATAATACATATGTCCATATAGCATGTACATATATATGTTGAAAATCTGAGTTAACTTTGAAATTTATGTAATTAGATCATAAAAATGTTTATTGCAATTAAAAAAAAATTATATTAAAATAAATATTAGGAAAAAAATATATGCAAAATGAAATAGAACATAAGAAACATTCAAGGAAATACAACATATACATTGTACAATGTACATGCATGCATACGTAATCATATTTGAAATTAAGGAAATATTATATGTTATGCTGTATATCCTTCTATTGCTAAAAGGATCATGATGTAATATGTATATACATTAAATGTTATACTAATATGCTTATAGATATATTTCTAAATATGTTAACATTATTTGAAAATTTTAACGATGTTGTACATATAGTATGTACATTGTACAGTATAGTATATATGCAATGTATGTACATACTTGTGTATTTGTATAAGAAGAGTACAGGCACAATGAACATGAACTGTAAATCTGAATACACAGGATGTTTTTTTTTTTTTGTTTTTTAAATATACAAACATCAAAGCATGCAATTATATTACTTGAAGAGTTTCTTTAAGATGTTTTAAGTCTTCATTTTAAATTTACGAATGTGTGTTACGTACAAAAATCTTTGATATATTATTGTAGCGCCTATATATAAAGCCAACCTACGAAAATTTAATTTAATCAAAATGCAATTTTAATCAAATATACTTCAAGGAAAAAATCATATCAAAAGTAATGAAACACCCCATGTACATATGTTTATATTCTGTATTTATATAATACATATTGAAATAAGTTTTTCACGGTTTATAACTTTTGAAGATTATTCTATTTTTTTTTTTTTTTTGTTTTTTGTTTTTTTCACTTTCTTTATACAATTTTATTTAGAATTTGAATGTTATACACTAGGTTATATTTGTGTACATGACATTGGGAAAAATAAGGAAAATGAGAAATTCAATTTAAACAAATTTCTTTTTTTTTTCTTTTGAATTATATACTTGTCTACATAAGAACATACAGGAATAAGTGCCAATTTTATTTAAAAAAAAATAAAAAGGAAAAACTATGCGGTAACTTTTACATACTGTATGTACATATGTATATGTATAAAACACATCAAATGTATACGTATGTATATGTATGTACATACATATATATACATATGTACAGCTATATGTTCATACATGTGTTTATAAATGTTTATTGTAAAATACAAGAAATCCTGATAATATACCAAGTCAACATTTACTGTATGTTAAATGTAGAGACATTTTGATGTATGTACATAATCTATACGTTTGCACATAAAAAAGAAATTTAAAAAATTGATTTGTTAAAATAGATTTTAACTCATACTTATGTATGTATGAGTACATGTGTACGTATACATATGCATTCTTGTATACTACACGATATGCTATATTAAAATCAATATTTTGTGAACATAAAATATGTACATACTAAAATATTTATTGTAACATTGAATATGAATATTAAAAGCACATGAATACACATGAATATAGGTTATAAATTTGCTAATGTGCCCTCATATTATTCATTAAAATTATGTATGCATTGTTTGAATTTGAAAGAGAAAAAAAAATTGTCGTATTCAATTTGATTTGTTTTTTTTTTTCGGGTTATTGTATGAGTATTTCATATCATTTTTCAAGATAAGGAGCTTTTTCTTAATTTTATAAATTAATATGTACAATTACATTGAAGAATTACCTCTGGGACCAGGTTCTCCTGGAGGACCCATTATACCTTTTGGGCCAGGTGCACCATCTCTGCCAGGTATGCCATCCTTACCGTCTCGACCTGGTATCCCATCTTTACCGTCTTTACCAGGAATACCATCTTCACCAGCTCTACCTGGCACGCCATCCAAACCCGGTTCACCTGGTACTCCATCACGTCCGTCTAAACCAGGATTTCCCGGAATACCTGGTTCACCTTTTGGTCCTCTGGGTCCGGGTTGACCTTCACGTCCATCTAATCCTGGTGGTCCTGGAAGACCCACATCACCACGATTACCTTTATTTCCCGGCACACCAGGCAAACCTGGTGGCCCTTGTGGACCAACAGGTCCAATTGGTCCAGGTGGTCCCGGTGGACTAGGCGGACAATATTCTTGAGTGCCTTTACAAAATCCTGTAATAACTTTTTCCTATATTCAAGAATCACAAACTCATCAATAATCATTTAAATCGTCTTAATAAATTCATAATTAAACACGAATCATTCAACCTACTGGTACTCTACAATAAGATGTTAAGTAAACCCAACCATCACCTCCTGGTGCAGCACCCTTTAAACCAGATCTTCGTATTATTTCAGCATCCTGTTTTTCTAAATCATTACGATAATTTGGATTAAAAAATTCAACTTCTGGCTCTTAAAACGGAAAATTTAAAAAGTATATACATATATAAAATTAATAAAATTTTTCTACTCATATACATATACATTATACGAATATCGTATCATATAAATGAATTTGTATTTCTTTTATTGTTGTTAAATTACCTCTTCGAGAAGATGTTATTGAAGATACATCTCGTCGATAACGTTTATTTTTATCTGATATATAATGTAATGGTTTAGCTTGTTTACGTTCATTTTTTATATTGTTTTCATTCTCATAAGGCAACAATATACTAAATATATATACAAATATAATATATACACAAATTATAATTAAAATAATTAAAATGAAATAATAAATTTTCTTAATTATAACAATTTAAAATCATTTTATTTGTTATTACCTTTTATAATTTGAATATTTATTAAAAATTTCATAGTGATTTATATTTTTATGTTCGCTATTATCATAATCATCATTTATTATATCTTTTATTATTCCATTTAATTTGTTTTTATTTTTATTATTATTATTATTATTATTATTATTATTCTCTAAAATGATATTATTTACAATTAATCTGATTTCATTTAAATTTAATTCATTTTTTAAATTCTCTCTAAACACATTTATATCAGTTACATTATTAATATGAGAATATAAAAATATTGTAATTATAATTAAACATAAAAATAATAAAAATATAAGTAAGTACATAATAATATTATATGAATTAAAAATTTTTTTTAATTTATTACAATTATCTGATGAATAAATATTATATTGATATTTAAAATTTTTTGAATTTTTTAATGAATTTATATCAGTTTTATATACACTATTATAATTATTATGATCATGTATTTTAAATAAATTTTTACATTTACATAATTTACAACAATTACAAAAATTTTTTAATTTATTATTTTGATTATAATTATTAATTTTATTATTATCATCATTATCATCATCATCATCATCAAATATAATATCGTTATCTTTTATATTATAATCACTATTTTTTTTATCATCATTGTTAATTATTAATGAATTTTCTTGATTATGATTCTGTTGCTGTTGCTGTTTTTCTTGTTCCGTTTCCTGATTATGATAATGCATATCTTTTATACTATTATTTACACATTCACATACTAATGATTTTTTATCATTATTCATGTTATCATCACTAACATCATCATCATTATTAGAAATTTTTTGGTTTTGGCTTACTTTATAATTCCAAATTGAATTAAATATATCAAGAAACATAATTTTTTATTTTATTTTTTATTTTTTCACATTACTTGAATTTTGTGCTATTTTTTATATATATATATTTTTTTTAGTTTTTCGCATTTAATTCGTTTTAAATAAGAATTAATTTTTGTTTTTTATGATTTCATATTTTTAGTTATATTTATTCTTTTTCTTTTAAATTTTTTTTTACAATTAAACAATACATGGTAAAAGTTTTTTTTTTTTAAATTTTTATTAATAGGTACCTATAAATATGAACACATATACATAAATGAAATACGTTGTTTTTTAAACGTACTGTGTAATTATCATAAAATCCTTTTTTTTCGTTTTTTAAATTATCCACTTTTTTTAATTGTTATCATGTATCATTTCATACAGTTTCTTTCACTTTATTTAGAACAAAGTATAACATACAGGAAAGTTTTATGTACCATATACATATATGCTGTTTTTTCTTTTTAAAATTTACACACATTCACACATACGTATTGCGTATAATATATATATATATGTACATATATGATACACAATATGATTAAATGCATGTCATCAATATACATATATATATTATAATACTATGTTCATGTATACGTATGAGCATGTTTTGTTAAAAAAAAAAAAAAAAAACTATACTGAAATTGTATCTTTGACTGCATACAAACAGTCATATCTCATATCATTTAATTATTTTGAAAAATATCTGCATATAAATCGATCGTGTCATTTCACATTAAAAGAAAAAATATTTTTTAAATTTCAGTTGAAATTAAAATAATTTAATACATACTGCAATGTTTATGAGTAAAAAAAAAAATGCATTTTATTGTAATTTCGTATTTTTAATGTGGATTTTTTTGTATAGGAATTTATAAGAAAAGAAATCAATTTAATTTCAAATTTTTTTTTAATTATTATTTTTTTAAAAATTAACATTTAAAACGATTTAAAAAAAATCTAAGAAGTATAACGGATATATTTGAAATTTGAAATTACAAAATTTAAAAATTTTTTATAATGATATTTGATAGTATAGATATTAGTTTATTTATTTTTTTATAGATTTTTTTTAATTTCTTGCAAATACCTTTATTAAAAATTTTTGAATTATAGAATGTGTATGTACAATACATACAAACAATAATAAATATTACATAATGTACTGTATATGTTAATCTTTGTGTTTACGATGGTTTCGGGTTTATGAAAAAGTAAACATGCATTTTCAAATATTTGATTGATATTTACATTTCAATTTTTGTTTTTAATTGAAAATTTGTACTAGCAACGATAATACATACAGTTTCTATATGGTACTAGTATGTTAAGCTTATATAACATGTATATAAGTACGTACATATGTGTGTATATATATGTTACATACACATATTAAATACGTTTTATATGTATTTATCAATCTGATAATTATGACTTTATCGTAATACATTTTATATTTGTTTTTTCAATTTTTTGTTTATTTTTTTAAAAATTAAAACATGATATTTGTATAGGTGCATAACATGTCCTCCATACATACATACATACATATGTAATATGTATATTTATGTACGTATATTTTATGCAATCAAGGATATATGCTCGTTCACAATAAATACTGTACGTATACATATGTATTGTATGTATACGCACGTAAATGTGTATTTAAATTATTGTACGTTATGAAGGGTTAATTTATTTATTTTATGCACAATATATGTAGGTGTACAATAGAATATACAAAAAAATTGTTATTTCATTTTTATTCAATTTGCACCTTTGATCCATATTTTTTTTAATTTTGCAAAACAACAGAAAAAAAGTTTCTTTTTTTTTGTAATTTATGGACACAAACTACATACATACGCATATATAGTAAACTTGTCGTGTGAAAAGATACATACATAGTTATGAATTTATGCAACAATATTATTAATAATAATTTATTCTCACGCGACGGTATTGAATTTAGATGTATGTATGTATGTATGTATGTACTCGTATATATGGGTAACATTCAGATATGTATTACATACCTTAAATATATGTATACATGTATTTATACGAGTATTTTGCATAAAACATTTCACTTTTAATTAAGAGATCTTTTTATTTTTTAAATATACATATACTACCTAGTATGTGTGAATATGTATTTATGTGCATACACGACATTTTGTACAAAAGTTTTTATTAATTCCTTTGTATGTATTTTTTTGTTTTTTTTTGTTTTTTTTTTTGTATGAATATAGAAAATCCTTGAATATTAAGTTTTGAGCACGAACAATAAACATATTTCAATTCTCACAAAAAAAAAAAAAAAAAAAAACACTATAATAATCGATGTATGCATGTGTGTATGCCTTTGAATAAAATTTAAATAATAAAAATAAAAGGGAAAAAAACTTTTATTTTGTATATCATCTATCATTTACTATATGCATGCACTAACGCATACATTCGAAAATGAAATTTGCATTTTTGTATATTTTATTTTAAAATTTTTGATTTTAAAATTATAAGAAAATATAAATCCTAAATGAAATATTCATATTTATATACAAATGTGAGTTTATGTCTCATGCACTCGTTACTGATGTATACGAAATCGGAAATATACATATACCTACTTGGTGTAATATATGCTGGTAATTATTTATTTTATTTCTTACTATTTGTTTAATACATCATTATAAACTTGTTCATATGCACAAATTTATACGTACGTAAACAATATTACGTATAGCTTAAACACATATTTACGTGTGTATATGCACAATCAAACTGTGTTTTTAATTCTTCAGTTTAAATATAAACTTACTATGGTTTTATTCTCGTTTTTAATTCAATAAATTCAGCAAGCGTCAGTATTTTGTTGTTTTTTTCCATTTCTTGTTTTTTTTTTTTTTAGTAAAACATGGTAAAACAAAAACAGAACTTAATAATGAATGAATAATTAGACAAATGTTAAATGTAATAAATTTCTACATACATACATATGTACTTTATTTTTTGTTTGTTTTTTTTCTTCTTCTTTTAATTTTTCTTACATCTTAATGTTATTATGTTTGGTTTTTCTTCCAAATATTTTGATTCTATTTTCAGAAAAAAAAACGAATTTTAAGAATTTTCCAAAAATAAAAAAATCATATGCTATATTTATAATGAAAAAAATAAAAAAATTCAGAACAAAAAAATTTCCAGTCTCTATGCGATAGATACAATTAAAAACATAGAAATAAAACTCTTGAATGTATGTTTTTTTTTTTAGTATCTTTATATTTTTAATTTTTAAATTCAGTTTTTATTATTTAAATATATGTACATATGTGTATAGGTATATAAATACTCGTATATGTTTGATATACATGAGTGTACCAACGAAATACGTACAGCAATATATGTACATAAGTATATGTACATTAATTTTGAAAAATATGTATGTATGAACGTATGTACATAAATAGGTATAAATTTTTAATTAATATACCTAATTGTTAATTTCATTAATGACAATATATTATTATCGTTATAAAATATAATACAAAAATAAATTAATTTTTATATAATATAAAAGGAATAAATAAATAATGATACAATAAACGAAATAAATTATGTTAATTTAAATATATCTCTATATTAAGATAATTAAATTTAAATCAATCAAAACCCGTATACATATGAATGTTATTTGCATTATATTACATACATATGTATGTGTTTCATATACATAGGCATATACATACCTTTTACATATATGTATATAGTTTTAAAAATCACATTATACGTACGTTTGTAATTAAATAAAATTTATAAATTTTCAATTTAATGACAAATAAGAAATTTTTCTGTAGTTCTTAAAAAAAAAAAAAACAACAATAATAAAATTATCAATATAATATCTGTATTATGTATTACACTATTACTGTTATTATTTTAAATTCACATAATATGTACATACATATATAAAATCTATGTAATGTATATGTTAACAATATTTTGTATATATAATATTAAAATGATAAAAATATTTTACGAATAACAATAATAATATATTATTGCTACATTTTATTATTAACTGACTGATATGAAATGTTACTATATCAGTATATTTAATTTAATTCGTTTAAATAATGTACACAGTATTTAAAGTATAAGATACGATATTATAATGTGATACTGAGCATTTTAAATTTTCAATTCACTATATGTTATATTGAGTAAATAAAAAATCATAACAACGAATAAAATGATTTCATTTATTTATTTAATGCTTTTTTTTTTTAAATAAACTAAATTTTCATTGAAATTTAACTTAATAACTGAATTAATTGAATAATAAATGCGATATTTATCATTCATATAATACGTAAACACTGTACAGATAAAATCTCGTAAAATTTAAAATAAATATTTTACTCTCGTTAGCATTCAAAATTAAATCAACCAACACCAACAGGCAACTAAATTGATGAGGAAAACATAAAAACATAAAAACTGTATGCACCACAACTTACTGATGGAGAATATATCTTTAAAAAAACAAAAACGAAAAAACAACAACAGCAAACATGAAAAAGCATCATATCTAATGTAGTATACATATAAACATATTTTGGTAAATTTTATTTTTTCCCTAATCACAATCTGAAATTTTCCTTCTAATATTTATCTACCTCGTGTGAAAATTTCCCATACTTCCCTTTTTTTTATTAACAAAATTAGGAAAATTTTTTGTGACTTGCGTATTTTCGTAGTAAATAATTCTTCCAACAAAAATTTTCACAAACAGCTGGTTAAAAATTCACCGGTTAATTTAAAAAATAAAATTAAAAAAAAAAAAACAATTAGGTAAAAAATTCCCAATTTTGAATTGTAGGGATCTAAAAATAAAGAAAATGGTTAAATAAACCATCAAAGGAATCACATAATCAAAAATACAAATAGAAATACAATAATCATAAATTTTGCTATTTATTCTTTCACTTATTTCATATTCAAATATGAATTTAATTTGTTTTGAATTTTTTTTTTTTTTTGTTTTTTTAGTTTATTTTATGTTTTTTTTTTGTTTAATATAATTTTTATTATTTATAACAAACTATATATTTAAAATTTTAATTAAAACAATTTATTTATCTATATATATTATTTATTTCTTGCTGTTATCTTTTTGTACCTATTATATGTTTCGATAAAATACTTATCGTACAAATTGCACATACATTGCTATTCATTTTATTAATTTTAATATATTGTACGAAACGTACATATCTTATAAGAAAATATTTAAAATAAAATTTAGAAAAAAAATAATGATTAGACAATAAATAAATTTAAAGATTAATACATACTATATTGACATATTATTATATTAAGCATAATTACAATTTATTATGTTCATGTATTATAATTATTATAAACAAAAATGCAGTAATTAAATATATATATATATATATATATATATATGTATATATGAATTTTCACTTTTTTTATATAACTCACATACATATTATCTACCATTTATATAAATAAATTATACTCCTAAATTTTTATTTAAAAAAAAATGACAACAAAAAAAAGAACAATTATGATTACATTTATTGCGAATTTACTTTTTCGATTGTACACATTTCATTAATGCTTAAGAAATTTCAGTTATTTAATTTTTGCTACCTATCTTAATGTTAATATTTAATTTAATTGAAATAAACACACACATAAATATATTTCACTATTCTGTTACGCAGCTTAAAAAAAGAAAATGTTAGAATTATAATTAGAATATTAATATTAGCCATTACTTTGTTTTTTCGTTCAATTTATTTAACACTTGGGGTTTGTTATATTGCATTTAGATACATATTTTTAGAATAACATTTTTGATTGTACAACAACAAAAATTTTAAATTATGAAAAATTTTTTCATGAAATTTTAAAATTCATGTAAATCATTTGTTTTTGTTTATCATTATTACTATTAATTAACATATTATTTAAATAGATTTTAAATTTCAAAGATTTTATTTTTATGGTAGTATATATTTTAACAATAATTAAAAACATTGAAGCATTATTACTAAATAGATATTATTTAAAATTGTATTTGCTTTATACATATTGTATTCTTTTCTGTTTTCTTTTCATTTCACTTCATTTATTTGCTTTTATATATTTATATATTTTTTAAAATTATTTATATGAAATATATATATTTAAATTTAATTTAAATACGAAGATTGTGAATAAACTAACATAATCCTTCATCTTCATCATCGTTTATAGGCTCTTTTGATGATGGTGGTTGAGATGGTGATGAAGATGCTTCTGTTTCCGTATTTGTAGGAGATTGATGTGATGATGATGATATCTGAAAATACACAGGTCACACAGGTTTTTAACACATGTATATATTTTAAAAATTATTAAAGTTCAAGGGCATACATTCTCAGCATTTGGTGATTTATAAGAAGCAGTAGCATTTTCAATGACATTAGCTTTTGGTGCTGCTGATATTCCTTGTGGTAACGGTAAATCACGTGCTAATTTAGAATATTCAACATCCATATGCCGAATAAATGGCGATGCTAAAGCTCTTTTAGCTGTCTCTGGATCTTCATCATCATATGCTTGAAGTAACATTTCTAATGTTTGTACTTCTTGTGCATCACAACAATTTCCCCATTCTTTAAATGCTTTTTCAGCAGCGACATAATCTCCTCGTGCTAATTGTACTAATACCAAAACAACTGCTAACCGCCCAATTGCTTGATAGGATTCTGTTTGTTGGTTCAAACTAATTTCTCTTCGAATTGCATCAGCTGCCTGATCATACCTGTTTAATTTAAAATTAAACTACATTTGAATGAATAAGTTTAAATGTTTTTACACTTACATTCCCAATTTCACTAAAAGTCGAGATACTTTTGTTGCATATTCTGCTCCTTGTCTGGTTGAATCCTCAATCTATTTTGAATAATACATATATATTTTCTACATACATTTTATATTTTATAAAAAGTAAATTTACCATAACAACTTCTAATGCATGCTGATATAACCTAAGCGCAATAGCTGGTTGAGAAGATTCAACTGCTTTTGCTGCCTTATCTAAAGCAGCTGCACCTGATTCTGGAGATCCATGTTGTTGATACAGTTTACAAGCTCGATTTGCATATTCTTCAATTTCTAATATATTGTTCGTATCTCTTAGAATAAGAATTATCTGAGATAAAAAAACAAACGATAAATTATAAATTTAATGAACCAAAATAAAAATATGTATGGTATACATGTTGATACGCACTTGTTCATAACATTTTGCAGCATGAAATAATGAACGAGTTTGTTTAAAACAATCAGCCGCTTTAAGAAAACATTCCTTACTTTTATCATATGATTTTGCAATTCTAAAGCAAGTCGCTATTAATTGTATAAATAAAAAACAAAAGAAACAGAAAATATGTTTTGAACGAAGTATGTTCTAATTTTTTTCATACTAACACAAAAAATATGGAATTGAAAAATTATAAGTATCCCAGTTAGTAAATTAGGTAATCTTGATTATTTTCTTCTTTTTTTTTAATTTTCATTCTTTTTCGTTAAATAATTTTAATAATAAATACACAACCTTGGCATGTAAACGTTTAAACGAAATTAATTAATATTTTAACGTAACTGATACAAAAAAAAGATATACATAAATGATACACATTTACATAAACTTGATATTCTTTTGAAAAATCAATTTTCTAATCAAACATTAATTTGAAAATGAATTTTTTTTCTTATGCAAATATCAATTTTTCATTTTTAAATAATTAAATAATTTACTTTTTTTATTCAAATAGAAAATAACAAATTTACCAGCTTTATTGTATTCATCTGCTGCAACCTCATAATCGGGTCTCCATTTTAATAATGAAGTTTTTAAGCTAAAGAATAAAAAAGCAAAATTAAAAAAAAAAAGAAAAAAATTTCAATTTTGTAAATTACATGATTTTAACAATATAAAATTACAAGAAAATTCTAATTAAATCAAAATTTACCTTTTTTCTGCTTGTCGTATATATTCTTTCCCTTCTTCAATTTTTTTATTCTCTGTCATGTTTCTAAATTTTTCTTTTACAAAACTTAATTTTTTATTATTTAAATTTTTCTTTATTTTATTTTAATAAATAGCAACATAAAACAAATTATTTTAACAAAAATTTCCTTTATTTGCAATTTGCATATGTGTATAATAAAAATAATTATGGTGTTTTCTTCTTGGTATTTTCTTTTATTTTTAATTGCCTTAAGGCTCTTTGTCCTTGTTTTTTTTTTCCTGTTTTCTTTCAAAATTTTCCTTGCCTTGAGTAATATTTTTGACAGTTCAGTAAATTGAAGGAAAGGTCAAAAAAGCTTAAGCAGAAAGTACATTTAGTTTAGAATTATATTATACCATTATACTGAACAACAAGAAGTAGTGTCATAAATTGACGTAAAGCTGTAAACGAAATTGGATGCGTCCAACGTTATGAGACTCACAGCATTTTATGCTATTTTTAAGAATTGATCCTTTTTGCAATGAAAAGATGGGTAAAAAATAAGTAAGTTTAGATGGTTGTTTCAAGGATACGATTAACAATGTCCTTGAAAAAAGCAAAAAACCTTATTCACAGTACATAGTACTTCAAACAATGAATGTAAGCCAATAAAACATCACTTCATATATAACCAGTCAAAAGCTTATGATTCGTACGTTATTTTTAATTGCATATTTATAAAAATCATTAAGGCAATTAGGGGTTAATTTAATATCCTTTTTGATTTTTGAAATTTTTTCATGTTTCATAGATGGCTGTAGTGTTGAAACGCAGAAAATGTTACTGTAGCCAAATGAAAAATTTTAGTACAAATTTATAAATGTAATTATCCCAATTTATCCTCAAGTCACGATAACGGATAAAGCTATTAGATAGAGGTATGTATGAAGAAATCGGGCACTACTTTATTCATGCTTTATTTTATATACTCTGTCCAATAATATTATGCACTTGGTCTTATGGGAGTACATATTGTCTTTTTTCTTCTCTCATAATTTCTAAATAGACTGTTTCACGAGCAGTATTACCACAATCCTCGAAGCTTTTATTTTATATCAGATGAATTTTTTGAATATCAATACATAGTGATGTAAAATGGTACCACTTTAAGTAATCTCCATTTCCATAAGACCTTAAGTGTATAAGACAGATTACTGATTAGTGGACAGAGTATAGACTATGCTTTTTTAAGCATATGTTTTGTACCTATCTATAATGGCTGTTTTTCTTTATTTTTTCCGTACTCGGAATAGAACGACCAGAATACTATTCAGAAAATTTGGAATAGTATTAATAAAGAAACAAAATAGAATAAATGGTTTATTAAAATGGCTTGATAAAAAAATAAATAATTTTTTTAGTTATTGGAGAGATAGGTTGGAAATTTTTGTATTTAAAAAAAAAGTAAAAAATGAAAAATAAAATAAAATAATACAATTTATTTATTTTATTAAATTATTTTTTTATGACATAACCCTATTCATCCTTTCATTATCATATATTTGATAGATTACAAATTAAAGTAGGGTTTATTCCATTTATTCCATCATCAGTCAAGAAATACAAATAATACGTTCTGGATATTCCGAACGAATAAAGAAACACGGAATATACTTTTTGAATGAAGAAATGCATATGAAATATACCGAACGTTCTGAACGAATAAAGAAATACACTCAATATGTTGTTATTTATATGCGTAACGTACATACATATGTATGTATGTAAACAAACTTGAATGAAAATGACAATCAAAATCAAATCAAAACAAAACATTTGAAAAAGCATGGTGATTGGAAGTTACTTTTTAATGTTTTGAAATTTACAATTACAATAATTACAAAAATGGATCAAAAGACAAAAATGTAAATTTAATTATTAGATTATCTGAAGTTGTGTGTTTATTTGATTTAAAATCGATTGATGGTCTTAATTCTAGATGATCTTGCTGAATTATAACCGACTGAAAATTTTTAATTATTTTATGTTGTTGATAAAATTTTTTGATTCTTAATAATTCAAAATTATAATTCATAGATTAGTTGCTGGTGATGTTAAAGGCAATATTAAACATCTCTTTAATAAAGTACAATCAATTAATAACAAATCTGGACCATTTGAGGTGTTATTATGTCTGGGAGACTTTTTTGGTGATAATAATGATGAATTAATTGCTTATAGAAATGGTTTTAAAAATAGTACGTTAGTATGTAGTTTACATTATCCAAGCACATTTTTATTATTATTATTATTTTACAGTTCCGATACCTACATATATTTTGGGACCTAATAAACAAGAGCATGTTAAACACTACGAAAATCTTGAAAACAGTGAAATTTGTTCAAATCTAACTTATCTTGGTACATACAAAATTTTCAAGTTTTTTTTATAACCACACTGGTTTAATTAATATTTGTGTTTTTGTTTTAGGTAAAAGAGGACTTTATACATTTTCATGCGGAATTAAACTTGCATATTTAAGCGGAACAGAAGATGACCAAAACTCGAACGATAAAATACATTTTACTAAAGACGATGTTTTATCTGTTCGAAATTCTTGTATAATTAGTAAGGGCTCGTCAAGTGATTACCGTGGTATTGATATTCTATTAACATCACAATGGCCTGATGGAATAACCGAAGATAATGTACACTTTATATTTTAATTAAGAAAAACAAAATATTAAAAATGTATTATGCTTTATATTTCAGAAAAATTCCTCAAAATTAATTTCATTTTTAGTGAGAGAAATTCGTCCAAGATATCATTTTTGTGGGTTAAATGGAATTTATTACGAACCACCACCATTTAGGTATAATAATTAACTTAAATTTTCCACATTTTGTATCTAATATGATATATGTATGTACTTACATTTAAATTATATATATTAAAATTTTTTAATTATTTAGAATTCCTAGTGATAATACGACACAGTTGGAACTAGCAACAAGATTCATATCACTTAGTTATGTAAATAAAACAAATAAAGAAAAATACATTTACGGTTTAAGTTTAACACCAGTTGATAAAATGCGAGTAATTGATTTAATACAAAAAACAATAAATGAAACAGTATGCCCACTTAAAAAATTAAATATTACCCAAATAAATCAAGATAATGATGTAAGTATAAATACAAATACTAAAAAACAAAAAATAGAAAAATATGTATTTTATAATTTTTTTTTTTTCAATAATATATGTAATAGGATACTGGTAGGCAATACTTTTTCGATTTAAATTCTCGAAATAAAAAAAGAGAAAACAATGAAAATGACGACAGTGATAAACCTAAGAATCAATCGCAAAAACGTCAAAGAAGAACTATCGATGCAGGCAATATATACAAATAATTTAATAAATGCATTCATTTTTAACGTTCTTTTTTACAGAAACATGCTGGTTTTGCCTCTCATCACCAAATGTTGAAAAACATCTTGTTATATCAATTGGTGAGGTTTTTTATATGGCTTTAGCTAAAGGTCCTATTAATGAAACTCATGTTCTCATATTACCTATAAAACATATACAAAAAGCTTCGTTATTGTCACATCATGATTGGGAAGAATTGACAAAATTTAAAGAATCATTGAAAAAATTTTTTGCACAAAGAAATGAGGTCGTATGCTTTTTCGAAAGAAATTATAAAACATCACATTTACAGATTAATGCAATAGCAATTGATGCTGATCTAGAATGGAAAATTCAACATACATTTAAGGTAAGATTAATCGCTTTCGTAATTAGTAATGTTTCGTTTGAACATTAATATAATTTATATTTTATGCTAAAAAGGATAAATCTGAAGAATATAACATTGAACTTGAAACTATACCAAAAATAACAGATCCTTCACAATTGCCACAACAAAGTCCATACTTTGTTGCTGAATTACCTGATAATACAGTTTTATTAACAAGACAAATGAAAAATTTTCCATTACATTTTGCCAGGTATTAGAAAAATTAATTGAAAATTTAATTCATTAAATAATTGAGTTTTATTTATTTTCAATCTTTAGAGATATATTTTGTTCAGAAAATCTTCTAAATTGTGATGAAAAAGTTGATTGGAGAGAATGCAATTTGTCAAAAGATGAAGAAATACAACTTGTAAAAGATTTTCGTGAAAATTATAAAAAATATGATTTTACTTTATTTTAAAAAAGAATTATGGGAATTTATGAAAAAGAAGTATTTTTAGACAATCTAAAACAAAAAATAAAATAAAATTTGGTAATTTCATTAATGATTTTAAGAAACAATTTTTATAATAAAAAAATTAATTTCATATACATATATAAATACTTTATTTTATTATAAAAACTTTTAATTGAAATAAAATTGTTATATAAAATTTAATAAATCTATATTATAAAATTCTAAATTTTAAATCTAGAAAATAAAACAAAAAAAAAAATAATGTTGATAGTTTACTATTATAATCAAATACTATAATAATTATTGTAACAAAAAAGAAAAATCTACGGAGTTAATCGTTATTATTTGTTTTAATTTTCTATTTATATTGATTATTATATCAGAATTTTTTTAATTTTTTGTGCATATAATTTACAATGTTCTACAATTTATTAGAATTACCTTTATTTTTTAATTATTACCAAATACTTTAAAAAAGCGATATATTTATTGATTTAAAATTAAATCAAATATGTACAACTAATTTCGAAAAGTTTCTAATTATGTATATCAACTTCATATATATTTTTTTCTTTTTCAATTACTTAAAAATTGAGATATTCGATTGAGTACATAGTTACAATCAGACAATATTAATTTAAAAGTAAAAAAAATTTGAAAGTGTTAAATCACAATTGAAGATATTTTTTTCTTTGTTTTCCTTTAACAAAAATTCCTATTCTAACTACAACTAAAATATAATTTTTCTTGTAATAAAAATCAAAACAATTAACAAATTAAAAGCATAATAAACTTTTATTTTACATTTAACTATTTTACGTTCAAATTATTTTGCTTAAAAACAGTCTTCATGTTAAAATTGTTATATAATTATTATATATTAATTAAATGTAGTAAAAAAATGTGAATTTATTGGTATATATATATCCTTTAAGAATCTCTCTGATAAATTTTATCCAAAATTTTAAAGAAAATTGTATGTGGTATACCTCTTGATGTTTGTTGTATGTGCGTTTTTATCATATTGTATGTTTCTTGTTCATAAATTAAATATGTATCGGGTAAACCCAATTCTTTGTACAATTCTTTAACGCGAGCAACTTTGACTGGATCTAAACGTTGAAAAAATAAATAAAAAAGTATGAAATAAATATAAGTTTTAAATTAATGATTCGAATAAGATAAATAAATTTTTATTACCATTTTGTGCATAACATTCCTTCATAATTTCTTTTTGTTCCTCTGATGCTCTTTGCATACAAACAACAGCTAACCAGGAACATTTATTATCTTGTATATCTGTCCCTATTTTACCAGTTACTGCTGGGTCACCGAAACAATCAAGAAAATCATCTTGTACTTGAAAGAAATATCCCATTTCAAGTAAAATTGTTTTTGCTTGTCGAAATACTTCTGGGTCTGTAAAACTGTAACACATGAGAAAAAAAAATTAAAATTTTAAGTAAATTTTCTAAATTTAAATTTTTGAAATACTTACCCAGCCATGTGCATAGCCAAAGCGACTGGTAAATAAAATGTATAGTATGCAGTCTTATTAATAACAATTGCCTTGTATTTTTCCATAGTAAAACTTGTTACATTTTTACTGGCAGTTTGAAGATCAAGTGATTGTCCAATTGTTGTTATGAATATTACCTAAATATAAATAAGTAATAAATTATTAATTAAATTATTTTTTCTCTTTAAAATGAAATTTTAATTTTTAATTAATTACTTCATGAAATAAGTCAAGCAATTTAACATAATAATCAGTATGACGAAAATATTTTTTTAATATATGAAAAATTCCATTCTCAATCATAAGACTGTCATTAATTGATATCAATCCGACATCATCTAATTTGTGCCAGCATGGTTGTCCTCGTCGTGTTGTACTACCATCCATAACATCATCAACAATAAGAAAGAAACTTTGTAACTGAAATTTGAAAATGAATAGATAATGTATTTTTTTAATTAAAATTAGTATTTGGACATTATGAAAATAAATTTTTTTAAATTTTATTAAAACGTAAGTATTTAGTATAAATAATGGAATAGTTCTTCTTAAGCATATACATATATATGTCCATACATATTATACATTTAATTGTCTTACGATAATTTTGTATTTTTTCTTGTTAATATGATTTTCTTTGTGTCTTAATTTTCTTCAATATACAAAGATATAATTTTTTAATAATAATTTAAAATGCAGCGTATATATACCCATAAAATAAGAAAAAAATCGATCAAATTATATTTTATATAATCATATAAATTCGTTTTAAAATTTCAAATATTGTATTGTAAACAAAAAAAAAACAAAAGAAAAAAACATTGATATAAGTATGTACAGTATATATACATATATTTTTTTCGATTTACCATTTCAACGCACCATCCCAAATACTGTGCTAATCTTATATTTTCTGGTGTCAATTGATCTTCATTTACAAGTTGCTTATATGTGAGAACAGTGGCAAGACCTCTATTTTTCTTACCTCTTGGTACATTATATTGTAATGCCTATATTGGAATTATAAAAAAAAAATCATTTTAATATTACGCATGTAAATAATAATCATGTCAGTATTACTCTATTATTTTGCGATTATAATGTAAATTACAAAATCAACAGTAAACCATGTTTTGCATTACAAAAAATAAAAACAATAAAAAATAATAATAATAAAACATTTATATACAATAGTACTATATCTCACCTTTGCATACCATTTTACAGCTATATTATAATCACTTGAATCATATTTACTTATAAATTCAGTTAAATCTCTGACTAGATCTATATGTATAATAAAAAATAAAATAATTATAATATGAATGATCATTAGATAAATAATTACAATTTACGTATATAGTATATATGTACATACAATGTACATTTTTCTACATTGTATATAAAATAAAAGATAAAATTTTATGTAAATAGATACATATTTGTTAACTCTTTTATGCAAATTTATTTATAGATTTATATAGAAAAAAAAAAAAAAAACAATCATCAGTAACAGGAAAATCAGAAAAATATTTATTTTTACTATCTCAGTTTTCAGAAAGAAAAAAATAAATAAATAAAAAGTATATGTAATGTATGATATATACAGTATTTTTATCATAACAATATATGTATGTACCTGGAAACACAGCCATAAATTCACGGCATTCATCTTTAGATACAGTTGCACGAGCAGCAATTGGTACAGAATGATTTAATGTTGTTAAAGTTCTAAAAATAGTATAAAATTAAATTAAATTAAACTAGATTAAACCAAAGTATCATATTAAGATGTCATTGTTTCATAAAACAAGAATAAACTAAAATCAATTTTTGTAAAAATTGTATGAAAAATTTCCCTTTAAAATTTGATATTTTGATCTTTTATAAAATTTAAATTATACATTTTCAGTTAAAAATATGAAGTAATTTTTAAATAAAAATTATTAGTTACATCAATGTTAAATAATTTCAATATTAAAGTATTTTCTCGTTTTTTAAAAAAGAAGAAACTAATAACGACTTTTTCCAGGCTACCTATACAAATTGATATACACAGTTGGCAATAATACGACAAAAAAAAAAAAAACAGAGTTAAAATGAAAACTATGAAATTATAATAATATAAAAGGTCATAGACATACATATGTATGTTTTATAATAATAATACATATGTTGTCTGAAAAAATATCTCGTGATCGTCATTATGCTTAATATGTGACTACACAAAATATGTAGAAAAAAAATCAAAGGAAAATTTCATTTTTTTTTCTTTGATAAGCATTCAATATAAATATAAATAATAATGAGGTTTGAATAAAATCACGCGTTGATTGTTAATTTCAGTTACTAACGTATACATTTTTTAATCAGCAAATTTTTAGCTTAGGTAAGTTTCATATGATTTTCTCGCTTTTATTTTATTTTTTTAATTTAGGAACATACTAACTATTTTGTAATTTTAAAAATTGCATTTTTCAATTAAATTCTTTTATATATATTAAAAAAATACCCAGGTATAGGTACATAAATTTACACATATAAATTTGTACATATATACCACAATGTTTTATTTATGTATACAATTAAAATATTGCAAACATAAATTATGTATGTATTTGTAAATATTAATATGTAAGTAAAATGCATTGCTTAATTTTTTTTTTCAAATTTTAATCTTTTAGACATTATGTAAGCGAAAAGGAAAATTTATATAGCTTGAAATTAAGATTAAAAAATTTTTTTTCTGTTCCGGTCACCGGCGTCTGTAAACAAACGAAATCAAGAAAATAAAATCATTGTCTGTAGAAATGTTAGATAACAATAAAATGTGATAAATTTTATGGTACTATTAAAAGTTAAACAAATAAATTTGTTTATTTATTTCAAAATACATAAAGAAAAATTAATTTAAAAACATAAATTTATCACTTAGATATGCAGGTATTTTTTTTTTATATATAATTTTAAAATGCAAAATAAAGTTTATGAATATATTAAGTAGGTATATACATATGTAAATCAAGTAAATACCTATAAATATTATTTTCACTTTAGCCTTGATGAAAGCTTATATTGTATCTATTACATTATATTGTTTGTTATGTGCTTGATTAGATATTTTCTATGATTAAATAAGTTTGTTGTTGACGATTATTATTTTTTTGCAAAATAAAATAAAAACGATATTGTCTAAAAACAATAAACAACATAAAGTAAACAACATTTTGTTATTTCATTTTTATAATACGTGACTTTTTTTCAAAACCAAAATGTTGATTTTTTTAATTCTCTGATTCAAAATAAAAATACAAGGCAAAAAACCAAAATATTGTTTTAATTTATTTTATCGGATCATATCGTATTGTGATTATTGGTAAAAATATACATACATATATACATATTAATGGAACATAAACAAATTAAATTAAACTATTTTAAATTAAACTGACAATTTAAAAAAAGAGACTATAGGTACGATTGAATGCGTAATAAAAAAAATTTCAACTTTATTCGATTTTATAAATTATTTTATTCGTCTTTATATAAAATACGTATCATCATTCATCATACGTACGTATTATAAGTATTTAGAATACCTATATCATTTTTTTTCCTCGTTTATTTTCTACATTTGATTTTCCTAATATATTTCCTCTTTTAATATAAAGTGTACATTACATTGTGTATAAAGTATTTACATTGAAAAAAATTATTGAATTTATAAAAAATATCATAGGTATTTTGTTAATTGTTTATACCTACCACAATAATAAGATAAATATGTACATATAGACTTTCTATTTTTGCACTAGGTGGTATATTTCAATTGAGATAACATAATATACAGTACATTGATAAAAAATAATAAAATTCAATTATAAACATAATAATTTTTCTTATTCAATTTTGTTGTAAACGTTCACTTGGGAACTTGTTATTATCACGAATTACGCATGCAACTTCCACAACTGATAACATTATTTCGCACGTACTATAAACAATACATTTAATAAAATACAGTTAAATATATGTATGTACCTAAAATATAAAAAATAAACATACATAATTAGATGTCATTGTATTACATATTATAAAATCTACGTTTTATATTCTATTTTTAGAATTCAATCAATTGTTTTAAAAAAGAAAATATAATTAAATAGAATTTATTTTTTGCACCATTTCTTTTTTTCTATTTTCTTTGAATTCCGTATTAAAATGATTTTTCAACCTTTTTTTTTTATAATGGGCATTTATCTCGTGATAAGTCACGAGAGATAAAAAAAAATATGGAATTGATATCGAATATTGCTTTATATAATAGCTAATTAAATACGAGTAGGTAAGTACCTACTTGCTAACCTATAAGATAAGAAATTATTTATTTATTTTTTATCTGTTTTTCCTTTTTATTAATCATGTACTTAACGTGTGATAATTTTTTTTTTTTTCAATAAACTTATCAGTAAATAATGGAAAAATATTTGAAGAATACAAGAAAAAAATACGATTAAAACATTTAAAAATGTACGTAATATTAATCGATATTTTATGTTTATAAAAATAAAAATTCCATTCAACTGATATGAAATATAAAGAAAAAAATATAGGTAGGTATATAATTTTCAAATTTTTGTATGATTTTTTTTTTAAATTTAAATTTATGGTTTACATTGTTATTATTATTATTATTTTATTTTATTTTTTTTTTTTTGATTAGCATTTGATAGTATCTATACCTATATTCTAAAAAGTTTAAATATCTATGTGTCTTTGTAGATTGATAACCTTTGCTTTTCTTTTTATACATTTTTGTTATCATAGTAGGGTATCTATTCGTAAATAATCTGATTTAAAAAATAATAGATAGCTGAGCATTTTAAAAGTAAGAAAAAATCATAAAGATTTTTTAAAAATACCTACTATAATGGAATCTTTCAGTAGTGAAAATCATTAAAAAAAAAAACTCCAAAACAGAAATACCATGAAGAATTTAATTAAACCAATAGTACCTACCTATATTTTTCAAAAACATTTTTATGGGTATAAATTTTTAATGATTTAAAATAATGTCCATAATTCATGACAATGCAAATATCATATGTTATAATATGCAATTTTATGTAAAAAAAATTATTTGAACTTAGAATAATTATTCTATAACCTTGAAAATATAAGAGTCACTTCGATATTTTATTTTTTAGCTTTTTAAAATTCAAAAAAAAAAAAAAATTAGGTATTTTGAAAATGTTATTACATATTTTATTTGTAAATTAAATTCAATACAATTTAAAACATTGTAGGTATTTTTCAAAATTATCAGTAGTAGTTAAAAAGCAATAAATGTAGGGCTTTGATTTTTATTATTATTAAACATACCGTTTGTGTACACTAAACATACTATACCTACATACATAAATTTAAGAGAAACCAGACCAGACAGGTCAGATACCTATTTTTTTATTCATATTTTTATTAAACCATAACTATGTACCTATATATTTATAATAAATTTATAAATAAGGCACCTATTAGAAATATAATGTTATAAATAAAAGAAAAGTTGATATAAAAAATAATAGATGTAAAAACATATATACCTACATGTTTTTCAAAAAATATAGGTACCTACATATGATACGTGTTTTAGCTGTTTTAGAGATACATATACCTATTATAAATTCTGTAAAGTTAATGTTTTCGGTACATGCAATATACAACGAGTAACGTATTATATGTATGTATTCTTTATGGTCGATATATCAATATATGATGGGATGGGTGATGCGTACGTGATCACAAACACGATATAAACATTTTCAACTAAATATTTATATATATATATACCTATAAAAAATAACATATATCATATACATACATATTTATTATATCAAATTACTTAAAATTAAAAATATCTAATATTTAGAATTTTTCAATCATAATTTTATGATTTCAATTAGAATCAGAATACTATTAATTCCTAATTCGTAAGAATTTAAATAAAATTTATTTACTCACCTTGATGTTTTCTTCAATTTTTGTTGTCGTATCAAATCAATTTGTGAAATTCTTTCATTATTTTTTGTCATATTATATTCAGAATTTTGTGCACCTTCTCTGGTCGAAATTAATCTTTTTTGATTATTATTAATTCTTGATGCAACTGATAATGAAGCAATAGATGTGAAATTTTCAAATGTACACATTTTCAAAAAATGATTTGAATTTACTTTACGTAGTAATGATAACATGATGACAAGAATTATTGTTATTGTTTAAAACTTTAGAAATATTTTGTTTAAAAATATTAATTTTTTTTCTTTAATGTAATTTGCGTTTCTTTTTTTTTTTTTTTCTAATATTCAAATTAACTTCACATTTGTAAAACTTATAAGATTCTTGTTTCTGTTGTCACTGTTTTTTTTTTTGCGATTATTAAATCGTTTTTAATGAATAAAATTTAAATTCAATTGTAAATCAATAGAATAAAATAAAAATAACAATGTTGTCAATAAGTAAGTAAAAAAAAACTATATAATATTCATTGCATATATAGCACAGCACACAACACTTCAAAATACTACTGTTCCTGTTAACTTAACTAATTCATATGAAATGAATTTCAAAACAAAAATGAACTCCCAAACCCAAATCCCAAATTCCCAATTTCAAATCTCATTCTCAACTTAAGCTCTAAACTCTAAGCTCCCTATCTGAGCAAAACATCATCTACATTTGAACAATTTTACCGAATTTTACATTGTACGGTATTCCGAATGTATGTATGTATGTACCTATATATATATAATAACAAATTATTCATCTCTGTCGACTGTCGTGACGTGACTCGTGATTCGTGACGTGAGTGAAATAGTATCCGTGTCGGTTTCTGATTCAGATCAAATTTTCTACTTCTGCTGGGTAATGACTAATGGGTATGTAGAGGATTCACTTTAAATAAGTAAATATATACATACATATGTATATATATATATATATAACTACTAAACCATATCAGTATACACATTAAACAATATAAACAAACAAAAATAAAATAAGAAAAACAAAAATGTTCTCTTTATTTTGTTTTTATTTTTGTATACATATATTAATATATTATATTTTCATTTTTCCAAATCCTTTGCCCTGCGCTTCTTTCATTTTATTTAGAGTGGAATGAAAATATGGAATACACACAAAACAATTCAACATTGAACATATGTACAAAGCTGAAAGCAAAATAATATACATATGTACATATGTATGTATGTTTCTTGTTTTCATTTTTCTCATAAATGTCATATCGGCGATATGAAGTTGCTAAACACCTTCAGAAGAATATCAAATATGCTAGATCAATCTAATAGCTATAACTATAAATAATGTAAATGACTGTTCATACATATGTATGAAGTACGCTGTATGAACATTACAAAAAACTAATAAATTCTTCTTGTAGCATTGCCAAAAAATGAAACAAAAGGATGTCCTGTCTGAATTAACTAATTATTAGCGTAAGCATTTGGGATTTAGGAATAAACCAATAAACTAAAATTTAAATTACTGTTGGGTTGGATTAACTCATATAAACTTTATCCCTACACCCTACCTCTAAAATCACTATAACACTAAGCAAGTAAGCAAGCGGTTAGTACTCACTACACAGTAGTTAGTAGTAGCACTGTTTACTGTACTGTATGCGTATGCATATGTATAACCAAACAATACTTATATCAACGATCCTTCCTTATGTGGCTTATACATAAAGAAACATGATGATTAACTTAGTTGATTTCACAAAAAATTTTATCACCTATGTATGGAGTTGTTGATCAACAAATTTAAAGGTCGAAAAATTGATTGAAGTTAAAGGAAAACATTTTTGATTTTATGTGGACGAAGCTAGCGGTTGATCAATGTGTTTCACTGTGTATGGGTAGCATTATGAATCATTCAATAAGCATGTACGCGTGTGTGTATAAAAACATTTTTTAAATTTTTTCGTGTTTGTTTAGCATTTTTCTCTTTAAAAATATATCATACCATACTATACCTACCCTACCAATTACCATGCACGGCACGGCGGCAGCATGCTCATTTCGATGCATTTTTTATTTTACAGTGGCTAACAAATTTATTCGTATTAACTATGCCAATAAAATTTTTAATATGGGAAGTAAATACAATTTTCAAACGAAAAATTAACGGTTTTGTCAGTTGGTTTGTTAATTTCGAAATTTTAAAATCAATGTGCAAAATTCAATAAATATAAATAATTAAATGAATTAAAATATTTAAAAACAAAATGCAAATTCAATTTATTCTAATTAAAGTTTTATATTATTTACAATTTTATATTCTTTTATTGTTCAAAGATGTCAATGTCACATAAAGGAAAATGGAAGATTAAAATAAATAGAATGATAGATATGCATAGATAGATATAGGTACATATAAGAAGAGGAAACCGAAATAAAAAAAAAAAGAATAAAGAGAATTTTTTGACAACCAAGCCATAACAGAGAAAAGAATAAAAGAAGATAATAATTATTGTTAAGATATTACATTGTATTGTATTGTATTAATTTTAAATTTAAGGAGTAATATAAATTTTCTTTAATTTTTTTTTTTTTTAATTTAGTGATTTGAATAGTTGAAATAATAATATATTCAAATAAATTCAGTTTATTTAAAAATAATTATATAAAATTTTTTAGTGCTTCAATACATTATTTTTTCCAAATTCATTGTAATATACAAAAAAAGAAAAAAAAAACAAAAAAAAAAAATTCCTTTTAAAATCTTCCATATTTTATACATTTATATTTATATACATACGCATATATGCATAATAATACCCCTATATGTATTAATTAATGAATCTCCAGAATCCAGACATAAAACAAAAATAAAAAGTGCATACAATTTAATACTTATTTATATTTCCTTTTTTTGTTGTTTTTTTTTTAAATAATTTTGTGTGTTTGGTCTTTCTTTTGACTGGCTAAGAGAGTGTGTATATAAAAAGAAGCTTTATTTGATCATAATAATATATATATTATTTTATCGATATAATTATATATACAATATACCTACATACATACATATATTAATATACAATACTTACATATACATTACTATATACATATATTTAATAATAATAAATAAATAAAAAAGAAATATAATATATGGATATTATACATACATACGTATGTATCTACCGACGGCATCCATCAGGATTTTATTAATTAAGCGATATAACATGTAACAAATAAACATATACATTATATACATATATACATACATATAGTATATATTTAATTACATTTTGTATTTAAAAAATAATAAAAGAGTAAAAAAAAAAACAACATAAATTAGAAAAAAAAAAGGTTACCGATACAGAATTGTAACATATAATAAACACATTCTAATAGTATAATAATTATAATAATGTTGGATGAACAATTAATACATGAAGTACAAAATCATGCTGTTATATACAATCGTCAAAAATACTTTATAAACAGTTCAGATCCTAAAAAATATTTGAGTAAAGAGGATGCATGGCAGGAAATTGCAATTAAATTAAATAGTGATGGTAAATTTTGTTCAATTTATAAAATTTTTTAAATTGAAAATATAATTACAATTTTATGTTTACGCTTATAGTTCAATGATATTTATATGTGCATTGTATCTAAATATTATTTTGATACTTATTATGTACTTATTTATGTATGTATATAAATAATATACTTAATTATACTTTTAATTTTTTTTTTTTTTTTGTTTTTTGATTTTATTATTGATATGCAGTTGAAACATGTAAAAAACGTTGGAAATATCTTCGAGAAAGATATGTTCAACAAAGGAAACAAGGTGATACACCAAATTATGAACATCTTTCACGTCCATATTTAGATAAAATGAAATTTCTTGATAAGCATATACAGCCAAGAAAATCATATAAACAAGTAACAAGTTTTTTACCTTCACCAAATGGATCATTTCCAGAATTTATGGATTCTTCTAGGTAAATGTTAAAAAAATCATAATAATGAATATTATTTCGAAAAAAATAAAACGAACAAACGCTGAAATACATCAGAAAATTTAAAAACCGAAAATTAAGCAAAACAAGTTTTATTTTTTATTTTTTTATTTAAAAGGTCAAATGGATCTTTAGGTAACACTGGATATCATAATAATTATCATGAAAATAGCTACATAAAAGAAGAACCACAATCATCATCATTTCAAAATTTTACCACCGATTTATCATCATCTTCACATCAATTGACACAAAATTCACAGCAACAACAACAACAAAATATAAAAGCTCACCATCAACAACAATCTACAAGAGACTTTCTTTCAGCGGCTGCAGCAGTTGCAGTAGCAGCTGCTGCTGCGGCATCGTCAACAAATGATACTTCGCCGAAAAGGCACAATAATAATACTAATAACAACAATAACAATAGCAGTAGTAGTATGAATGGAAATAATTTTCGTAATGGTGAAATGTGTCATATACCATGCCCTCCATCGTCATCATCATCATTAAAATCAGCTAAATCTCCATTATCATCACCTCAGGCCATTACTGAACAAAATAATGATATCGATTTAAAAAGACCTAGAATTGATATAAGATCTTCTACAATAAATAATCATCACGATGATTCGTCTGATAATAATGACGAGAATGATGCTGAAGATGCAGATGATGATGATATTGATAATAAAAGGAGTAGCATGTTACCGAATTTAGCTAATAATATACATAATTTAAATGGGAGATTATTGCATAATTCAAATCATAATGATTTATTTGCAATATTTCATCAACAATTTACACAACATCATCAACAGCAACATGCAACAGCGGCTGCAGCAGCTTTAAATCCAATTAAATGTTCTGAACAATTATTGGGCGAATTAGTTACATCTGAATTATTAAAAATGACAAAAGAAAGACAAAAAATTGTTCAAAGGAAAATATTAGAAATTTTATTTTTTGATGACTAATTTTTCTTTTATTTTTATTATTTTTATACAAAATATATAAGTATATTATATATATTTCTCTTCTATGTACTCATCGTTTTTTTATACATTTTTTTTTTTAAATTGATTATATTATATTTTAGTTTTAGATTTTAGACTAAGAAAGTGTATATTTATTATAAATTTTAAGTTGACTTTTTTACAGTATTGTAGACTTTTTTTTAGAAAAAAAAAATTAGGTAAATAAAAAATAAAAAGTGCGACAAAAAATGAGGATAAATATAATATGTCACAAAAATTGAAATTGATTGATAAATCAATGAATTATTTAAATTAATTATAAAATTATGTATTATTATTATTACTGAAGTACGTCGAAAATATGTAAACTTCTATGTATTTAGCGATATTATTATACTTATCATTCATTATTAATTAATTAATTAATTATTATTATTATTATTAACAATCATTGTAGAAATATATTATTAATGATCAAAAAAAAGAATGAGACAAAAAAAGAGAAAATTTGAAAAGATTTTTTTTTTTTAAAGTGAGATCGCATTATATAGTAATAATTTTCCAACAAAAATAAGATTTAAGAAAAAAAAATTATATATATATATATAAATAATATTATTTTGATATGTTTGTAATATCAATCATTTATTACATGCATGTATGTGTATAATGTAATGTATTATTTTGTTTTATACCAAAGTTTTTTCGATAATTTTAAAATTATTCTTCGTAATCCCAATGATGTGTTTTCTTTTCTTCCATTTTTATTTATTTACTTTTTTTCTTTTATTTTTTCAGCTACCTTCATTTTTTTTTTAACTGTGAAAGCATTTAAAACGGAAATTTAAAAAGATTTAATTCCATTTTTAATTAGCGAAAATTTGAAAACCTAAATTATTTCAGTATTGACATTTCAAATTAATTATATTTATGATTATATTTATGATTTAATTTAAATAAAAATAACATAAATTAGAATTTGTAAAATCATGAAATCCATAGTGGAAAAAAAAAACAAAAATTTCAAATTAAAAGTCTTTGAATATTTTTGATACATACCTAAATGAAGTTAAAACTGCATAAAATAAATTCAAATAAATTTTTTTTTTGTAACTACAAACGTTTAATAGTTATTCTTTGTGAGTAACTTTAATTTACTAATACACCAATATGTCACAATTTGGACAATCAATAATCACAAACATTTATTTCCTTGAAAATGTAACATGAACAAAACCCTAAAATATAAATTCGTGATTTTAGTTTAAAATCCGGAGACAGCAATATCATACTATTACAATAAATTTATGCATCATACTATTTACAAGAACAAGGAGAAAAAAAAAACAAAAATAATGCAGTTGTATAAAAATTCAATAAATAAACAATAAAATCCAAGTAAAGTTTTAAATGTAAATTTTTTTATATATATAGTTTTTTATTATATAAATAAATTTTGGTATTATAAATAATCTTTTTTTTGCAGAAAAGCTTTATTTTTAATTTTAGTGCAATTCATTTTCAATTTTTTTTTTATTTTTATTTTTTATTTTTTTCAAATTATAATTTACACAGTATTGGACAAGAATATGTATATTACATAGTTTGAATTAACATTAAAAGTTCTTCTTTTAAAAGATTAGTATCATTTGATATTTGACATTCTGGTACAAATATTAATACGGTATTTGGAATGAGCCTGTAATAAATAATATGAAAAACGATATTTTAATTTCACTTTAAAAAAAACATAATTACAATATCAATTTCAGACCTTAAATCATATAATGATTTATCTAGATCATTATCGGAAAATTTTAATCCAGCTGGTGCTGTTAAAGAGAATTCTAGTGCTTCATCTTGTAAACATGATTGTACAAATTCATAAATATCGCTTAATTTTTCGTATACATTAAATGTTCCCTGTTTTAAAAAAAAATCATTTTTTTATAATTTACACTTAATACATTTATTTACCTGAAGATAAATTCCATTTGGAAATTTAATACGAATTAATGCAAAACGATATTTATTAATTGTTCGTAACTCTTCTTTTTCTCTCATAGCTTTTGTTTTTAAGATTTGTGCATTTTCCAATGCTTCACTTCTTAATTGTTGTTCTCGTTTAATTTCTTCAACACTTAAACGATAAAAATCTGGCGGTAATTCAACCTTACGTGCTTGAGATGGCAATAATATTTGTATATTTCTATCAAGCTCTAATGATATTGGCTCAGCATTATGTAATGCATCAAATAACATTTGTAAATCACTACCATCTGATAAATTTGAATTTGACCAAATTAAATAATCTTCATCGTCGATTTTATCTTCTCTAAAACCAGCTGCGTGCAAAAATTCAATTGCACCTTCCACAAAACGAACTTTATCGTAAAATATTCTTAAGAAAAAAAAAAAAAAAAAAAAAGAAGTGAATAATTCAAAAACAGATAATACGTCAATCGTTAATATTTTACACAGTGAATTTATTACCTATTATTCATACGAATTTTATGATATTTTTCTTCTTCAGGATTATTAATAAGATTTTCAATATATTTACTTAAAGTTTCAACACAAGCTTCAGCCTAACAATAAATTTGAAAAAATATACATATGTAAATTGGTTGTAATTTTTATTTATATTATATTTGCATACCTTTTCTCTAGGATTACAATTTTGTATAATAAGACATGCAGTTAAACCAGGTTCTTCTTCCAATTGCTGATATAAAAATTCCTTTATTTTCACTTTCCATTCATTTTTCGATAATAATTCTGAACTAATTAATGGACACCTAAAGTATACTCCTTGACATGCTAAATTCTTATTAACATTCTCAGTATTCGAAGTAGAGTCTTCTTTTGTTTCACGTTTTTCTAGTTGCTCTTTTAATTTCTTTTCAGCTTCAAGTTCACGCTTAACTTGTGCTTTAATTGCTGCCAATGATGTATTAAATTCTTTTGTGTCCCTCTTTTGTATTCTTGCCATAGCTGCAGCTGCTGCAGTTCTAAATGTAAAAAAAAGTATATATAATACATATACATATATTGAAATATTCAATGTAGAGTGAAAAAAAAACTTTTTTTTTTTTGAAATAATGTATTATACCTAGCCTCTTCACTTAATTCCTTTCTTTTTGGTGGTTCATATGATGATTTTGATGATGATTTATTATCTTTCATTGAAGAAGTTGAACTAGCAGTCTCGGCATTTAGTTTTCTTCCAGCTCCCATATTACCAACTTTTAATTTAAATTTCGCTTCATCTTTTTTTCTTGCAAAGAATTTTTTTATTTTATCAGCCATTTTAATTGTATCTACTGCTTTGTCTTTTTTTTGTTTTTATTTTTTATGCTATTATATTCTAGGAGAATGCTCTTTTGGTAATTTTAGTTTTGCAACTGATGATTTAAGTTCTTCAATTTCTTTAAGGGTACCTATAAATTAAATAATGATTTTAACAAACAATTCAATATAATAAAAGATAAAAAATGCAATTTTTAAATTTTTCTTTTTCATAATTTATTTTCAAGTTTATTATATCACTTACATATGTACTTACTTGGCCTTATAAATTTATTATTGATTATTGAACCGTACTTATTCCAAAAATACCAAAGTAATATGAAATTTATTAATAATATGAATATTAATACTTTGAAAAATGTTAATTGAAGTTCAGTAAATTTAATTGGACATTTAATATCTTTAATTAATAAATCCAATATAGAGATTGAATTATCTGATTTTTGGAATAATACATTTGATAAATTTTGAAAAATATTTTTTAAATGATTAGTTAAATTACTATAATATAATTTTAATTCATCAATGTTCATTTGTAAAAATTGATGTTAAAAAAATCTTTTACAGAAAAAAACAAAGAAAACAAAAACAACAATAAAAAATGAAATTTGGAAAAAAGGTATGTAATATTGTTATCACGACCTTCTTTTTTAAAACGAGATTATGAATAATTATTTTTATTTATATAAAATGTTTACAAAATTTAATAATATATGTATTGGAGAAATAAAATTTATTTTTTTGAAATTTGTTAAAAAAAATATTTTGTATTTATAAATTATTGAATTATTTTGCAGTTTCCAGGAGTTTAACACTTCAAAAATATTTTTTTTTCAGTAAATTTTCTTCTAATTTGTAATTTGACAGCTGAGCTGACGAATTATAAATTATGTCCATTCCTATATATACATACATACATATATAGGTAAAACGGGTGAAACAAAAGTATTTAATGTACACATACAATACAACACATACATATGACTATGACTTATGCTATGACATATGATTATTTTATGATTCATCAGGATCAGATGCAACTGCGATTTGTGAAATTTCAGATATTATGAAACTGGTACACTGGTAACTGCCAAGTGCTATCTGGTCTGGTACAGTTTCATGGTATGCATATAGGTACATACATATGTACTATATGTTATAACACTTGGTAAAAAACCGATGATTTTATCACAAAATACATTAATTTACCTCTTCATTCGATTTTTATATCAACTATTTGTTTATTTTTTCAGTTTTTCATTAGTAAAATTTTTCTTATATTTTGAAATTTTAACAGATAAATACTTGATATTCTTGATCCTGATTCATTTATCGAGTTTAAACGAAAGTGACGGTAACTTCATGTAGAATCTATGACAAGAGACAAGTTTTTTTTTTTAAATTTTGACTTTTGTCTTGTGTTGTTCGTGTGTCACATGATTGACAATTTATATTAGTTGATTTCGTATTAAGTAAAAAAATTTTTTTGCTAAATAAAATCAATTTAATTTATATTTTGTTAAGAAAATAATAATTTAGAATTTACAAATCTAAATCAAAATGAAAATTTGTGGTCCTAAATTATCACTTTGTTGGCTAATTATATCCGTTTGGGGAATAATTCAGTTGGTAAATACATTTTTTTTTAAAACTTTAATGTAATAATTTTCTTTCAGTTTTCATTTTATATCTATAATCAATATAACATTCATAAAATATATTTTCATATTACAGAAAATATTAAATATAATTAATAATTTATTTATTTATTTTTAGCTGCTCATGGGAATATTCTATTATGTGCATAGTGTTGCATTAATTGAGGATCTCCCACTTGAGGAGGAGTATACTTCAATTGATAGCTTTTATACGGCAGCAAATAATTTATACAGCCAGGTAAATAATAGGAAATTCTATATAATAAAAAATTTATAAAATTTAAATTTAATAATAAAATTACACACAGATATAAAATGAAATATGAGAACGTAATATTAAGTAATATTACTAATTACCATTAGATCACATGTCTGTTGTTTTTTACATAAAATATCTCATATTTCATAGAATGTCATGATATATCATTTTTCTTATTTTGCTGTATATAAAAATGTTTATGGGTACAGCATTTTAAAAAATGTTAGTTTCCTGAAAATTATTTTAAAATTTTTAATATTGAATTGAATTTGTATGTATAGTATATACTTAGTTATTTAGCAGTTATTTAGGAGTGTACTATATATTTAGAAATTAAAAGAAAAATCTAATTCATTTATTTATTTCTACGGAAAATTAATTTTCGTAAAATAATTGATTATACTCTCTACGTACTCTACATATTATTATATCTTTTATCATTTTATTACTATCATCATTTTTTGTTTTTTTTTTGTGTTTTTTATTCCAATCTTACAGAACGCACATAATTGTTGGATTGCTGCCTGTATTTACGTTTTTACTCTTATAATATCTGCACAACAATTCTATATGAATAGTCGTGCAACTGCTAATTAATAAAACAATAAAAAAATATATAAAATAAATAAAATTAATTTAAGACAAAAAATGGAATTATTTGCGTATGTATGTATATTTAAAAATCAAATATTTAATAAAATTTTGAAAAGAAAAATAAAACAAAAATTATAGTCATCACGTTTAAATAATTTCCTTTTGTTTGAAAATATGAAAATATAAATATTTAAATTTGATATAATATCATGAAAAAGTGTAAAATTACATATGTAAGTATATTTAAAACACAAAAGTCATTGTTATTCATTAAGATAAAATAAAATCACAGTTAATAAACGTTATTTGTTGTGTGTTTTATTTTAAATTTCATTCTTGTAATGAATAAAAAAAAATTACAATATGCTTTAAATTAGGTAATAACATTTCTATATCTTGTTCATAAAGTTTTTTCAATGCAATGCAAAATGTACTTTATGTCTTTTGTTGGATGTTATTTAAAACAGGAAAAAAGGATAGAGCCATGTAAACTATATGTTGAGAAAACTTTTAGCGAACAAGTATAATTACAAGTAGTCAAATTAAATTAAATTAAATTTTAAAAAATATATGTACAGAAAAAATGTGGGAAAAAACAAAATTAGAAAATTATTGGATAAGGAAAATACGATGTAATGCGAATGTATTGATTAATAATGGTACTTTTATTTTATTGTAGATAAATTCATATTTGTATAATCAAATTTGATTGTTTTTTTTTCTTGTCTTTTTGAAATACATGATACGGTTTAAATTATTACAAAAGTATAAATGAAAGAAATTTAAAATTTTTTAATATAATGTTATGTATCATGCAGAAAATCTTAGCTCTTGTTACAATCAGTCAATGTAAAACCATAAAAATTTTTATCAACATTTTTCAGATGTATAATGTGTTCAAAAGTTCTAAAATTGTTTCTGTCTAAACATATCTAATTGTAAAATAATTTTTTTATTACTTAAATTAATTGAAAAAATAATAAACAATTTAAGTAATAAAAATTGTAATAAATTTTGAAAATTTCTTGTTATTTTTTGTTTTTTAATACAATAAAATTATTTTTTTTCCTTTTCAGTAATAGTTGGATTTTAAAAATATTCTATTATCAAATGAAAAATAATATTTTTTTTTTTTTACAAATGTATGTACGTATAAAATACGAACCTTAACAAAATGCTTTTCAATACCAGATTTTGTTGTATTAAAAAAAATCATTTCTCTTAAATACTTCTATGGACTTTGTATGCTGAAAAATGTATTATGAATAATTTTATAATACATGACGAGATGAATTCGAAAAATTAAAACAATAATATGAATTTAGTTTATAACATTGTATTCTTTATTACGATTTATTTGCACATTATCATGTATAATTTTAAGATAATAATTTACATATTATTAATAATTATAACAATTAAATTGTGTTGTATATAAATTTTACTTTTAATGATATATAATAAATAAATACAGTAAAAATATTAACAAATATAATGTATAAAAAAAAATTTATATGTATGTGTATATAATATAATTCATAGATCCTAATTATTGCAATTTAACAATTACATGTAATTAAATATATATTGCTTAAAAAATTTTTTTCTTTGTTTTTAATTATTTTATTTAATTACATTATATTTCGATTTTATTCGATTATTACTTATTTTGCTTTTCTTATTCGATGATTAAATTACAGAAGAGAAAAACAAAAAAATTCATAAACTCGAGGAAAAAACATACAAAAATTACTTACAAAATTACAGTATAAGCCACAGAACTTATAATTCAGAAATAACAAAAAAATTATTAAGAAATTTTATTAGATTATTAATGCACATACAAAAACACATTTAAAAAAAATTAAATCGAAGACATGATATAGTCATGCTTAAAGACTAGAATATTTTTGAATAATTTTTGATATTTATTTAATTTACGATATAATACGGATACTATGTGATACATACATATATTTGTTTTATTTATATTAATTATTTTATAAATTTTTATTTTATTATTACATATAATTTAAAAATAAATACAAAGATTAAATTTTATTTGAACTTTGTTTACTGCTTCTTTTTTTTGTTTTTAATTAATGCAAATGAATTTAATTAAATTTTTTTTATTTTGTTTTATTTATATTCATGTATTTATTTTTTAATGTTTTCATCTAAATTTAATTGGATTTTATAAATTATTTCGAAATTTGTTATTAAGATACTCGTAGATAGAAAGGATAGAAAGGCGTAATATTATTAGCAAGTAATTATTATGTATATTAAATAATTTGAAATCTATTGGTGATAATCTAAGAATACATTGTTATGGATTGATTACTATATGAAAGCGAAAATATTTTATTTTTTTGTAGAACTTATTAGTTGAATAATTTATTGTATTTAATTTAAACGATCTTGATTTCTACTTGAACTTCGTGATGTTTTACGATTAATTGGTTCTAAATAAGCAGCTGGAGTCCATCCTTCAATATTTGAGTCTAAATATATATATATAATTAAAATGAAAATAATTAATAATATTCATATTGTTCTTATACCATATTAAAAAATGTATCTGTTAACAATTTATAATGTATACCTAGAATTTTAACAAACCACCATCCTGCACAACCAACTTTTAAAAGTTCAACAATATCACCTTCTTTCATGGATACTTCAGAGTGACCAACTGCACAATAATCGGCTAAAGCTATAAATCGACTTCCCTATTATTATTAAAATATTTAAAAAAAAAAAAAAACATAAATAAATAAACAAATGTTTGGTAATGCAATAAAAATGTATTTATATAAAATATTTGGGTTTATTTATAGTATAATTTTTTTATTCAAATTCTGTTATATATTTAAAATTATGTACAAAAAGCAATAAAAATTTTCATGTATGCGTAAAAGCTTTTAGCTGTTGTTAATTTTTAAGATATATTTTTCTTTATTTTAATAATTTTCTTGCTAGCATATTACGTGATGTATGTAACTACCATTATTATTATTATTATTAGGCATGTGTTCTAAAGCAACTATTGAATATGATTTATTTCATATGAGAAAAGTATTTTCAATTGAATGCAGTTTTGGAGATTTTCGTTTATTTATATTTTGTAATTTGCAATGTACCAATGTACAATCAAATAATCAATATACATATGTATATGAAATCATATTACAATTTTTGTTATAAAATTGTTCTTATCTTTGAAAAAATTTAAAATTTATTTAAACAATAGAATATTTATATAATGAAAATAAAAATATTTAAGAATATTTCATGAGAAGTGAAAAAATGTATAGTTGTGTTTTTGGTTTTGATTAAAATTTTGTGTAATGAAATTTAATTATAACAGCAATAATAAAATGAGAATAAAATAAAATTAAACACATAAATAAAATGAGTGTTGTGATATTTGATCTGTTTGTGTCTATGATCTATGATAGACATATAGGAATGCTTTAAACTTTTTATGTTATTTTGTTTTTTTTTTTTTTTCAACTCGCAAATTTCAGGATCTTTCAAAGCAATTCTAATATGTCTGTATTCAAGTATATAGTAAAATCAAAATACAAAAATTACATAAGTACAAAAAAAGAAGTAATAATAATAATAATAAACTGTAATACTCGTATGTATATGTAAAATTAACTCAAATTAAAAAATAAAATAAAATCAAAAAACATAAAAACTCATACAAACAGAAAACAAAAAGGCAAACTTACGGATTAAAATTGAATGTTTGTTTGTGTGTGTGGAAATAATTATAATCAATCATAATTTAATTAATCATTCCTATCCATCATTTTATAATGAAGCGGTAGAGAGTAAATTTTTTTTATTAGTTTCTTGTAATTTTTTTTTTTTTTTTGCTTGTTGGTCACTTTTTTTTTATATTCCATTTTTACATTGTTATTATTATTATTTGAAATTTCTTCCCTTTTGACCGTTAGTTTTTATTTATTTCAAAATTTTCTTTTTTTTTGTAGTTTTATAACTATGCTGTAGTCCACATACAACGCAGTATTCAATTTTTTTTAAATTTTTGTTTTATACAACATAATACATAATTTTTGATTTATTATTTATGTAAATTTACGCTATTCACAAGAAACATAAAAAATAGAATTTGATTTATTGGCTCGTGTACATGAACCATCACTATGATTATTATGATGATGATGATGATGATGAGTAGTGGTAGTAGTAGTAGTAGTAGCATTATTATTACTACTATTATTAGTATGATTATTATTGTTATTAGCCCATTGTGCAAGAAAATTTAAAAATGTCTTTTTTCGTTTTAATTATTTATTTTGTTTTTTTAATGTTACAAAAAAAGTTTTTTTTGTAAGTAAAATAGTGATATATATTATATAGTGTTTGGCGGTAGTAATATCCATTGTAACAGTGTGTGCGATGGAAATTCCCCAAAAATAAATAAATAAAAAAAAAAAAGGAAGAAAATAAAAAATGCATGAAAAAGTAAAAATCTGAAGAAAAAATGAAAAAAATTTTTCCTCCTTTTGATTTTTAATTTTTATTAAACTTATGACAATAACCAATGAAATGAAAAATAAAAAACAAATTATCAATTTTTTGAAACAATATAAAAAACAAATTGAAGAAACCGAAAAATAAAAATTTCTAACTTACCGGTGTGCTATTATCTTCAATTATTGAAAGCTCGTCTTCACTATTTGAATAATCTGAGCTCCAGCCACTAACTTCTTGATTGTCTTTGTCTGATGTTAATGATGAACTTACACCACCTGGTAGTGTTGGTTGAGGTTGGCATTCATCCACTGATGTTGAATTGATAGCACCAACTCCTCCACCACCACCATTACCACTATTAACAGTGATACTATTATTACTATTACTAGCTGATGTATTAAAACGATTTAAGTCATTGTTTCCTGTATCACAACTAATTGTTCGTTGTGGTGTTGATAATAATGAACACGGTGTATCCCATGAAACGGTTTGTCTTAATTGTCGATGATTAAGTCCATATTGCTTAATTTTTTCACCTTTCAATTCTTCTAATTGATTTAATAATACTCTTTTAATTTCTGATACCCATTTATTTTTAATTTCAATATTTGGTGCCTGTAATGTATGAACCTCTTGTCGACCTTGTAGCCAAACTTCAAAACGTCTTTGATCACCACGAACAGATTCAGTTAAACCAATTTGTGACATCTAGATAAAAAATAAAAATAAAATAAATAGCATATATGTATGTACATATTTTGCATGCATATATGTTTCATTTACTTTTAAATAATGCTTAAATTGATATGTGCTTTTATTGTGCCCTGTTTTTGAACTTTGCTTACAAAATAGCATCGCTTTTTGATATAAGAAAATATGACGTTGTTGAGTTTTTAATCTAAGTCTTATATCCTTTTTACTTTCTGTCCATACTTGAAATGAATCTTGTAATAAAAGTTCTCCTTGTTGTGATAAATCTGCCTGTAATTTGCAAAAAAAGAAAGAAAATTTTTATTAAATAAAATTAATGAAAAAAAACAAGAAAAAATGGTTACCGGAAAGCCAGTTATTGCAATTTGATGCATTGAATCATTAACACATTTTAATACAATTAACATACAATCAAGAGCCTTTTGTAATTCTTTGGTGCATGTTCCGCTATCACTAAATCTAAGTAAATCCTTAAGTAATAATTGATATTTTGTAATTCGTTGAACTGGTTTTAATAAATATGCAGCTAATGGTAATTTATGACCAAGTCGTTTTTGACATTCTTGCAAAAATAGGTGGGTATCAACAAGTGTTTCACGTAATCTTTCTGATCGTGGAATATTTTGGCAGTAAAATGAATACAAACGATAGAATGTATCACGCTAAGACAAGAAAAAAAAAATTATTTTATTTGATTTTTCACATACATATGTATGTATATAATGTATATTTTTAAATTAAAAATTGAAAATATTTTATTTACCCTCTGTACAAAACATAATGCCACCAATTCTGTTGTTGATATACAATTTTCTAAATCTTTAAGAAATACTTCACTATGAAATGTATACAGTTCTTCTAAATTTCCAAATAATATATCTTCTTTTCCTTGTAAACTTGGAGGAACTAATGGAGACATTTCATCAGATAGCATAGCATCACGATAACCCTTAAAAATAATAATTTTATTAATTACATAGTAAATAAATTTTATTTAAATTATTTTGTTTATTTATATTATTTTTTACAAATGTAAAATTGCTGTTTGAATTTGATTTAATCCTTCGTGATAAATTATTAGCATATAAACGATCATTTAAATATTGACCAAATTTTTGTTCAACATATTCTTTAACTGATGGATAACCTTTTATCATAACATAATTTCTTAATAATTTTTTATAATTATCTAAATTATATTTTGTATTATTATTTATTAATAATTTTTTATTAATTTTTTTATTATATTGTTTATCATTTTTTATTGTATCTGTAAAAAATTCATTACAAAATTTATAAATTTCATCATAATGACAATTAAAACAATTTGAATTTTTTAAATCTATTAAATTTCGTTTTAATTTTATTGAATTTAATTGATAATAATTATTTATAAAATTTTTTTTACAATTATAACAAATTTCATAATGAATTTCATTATTATTATCCATTTCATTATCAATATTTTTAATATCATTTAAATTATTATCAGATGTAGTAGTTGATATTTTTTTAAAATTTTTGTAACGTTTTTTCTCTTTAGTAACGTTTAATTTAAATTTATAATTATGATAATTAGTATGTGTATTATTATTATTTGAATATTTTCTATTAGAAAATGAATTTTCACTAGAATTATAATGATTATATTGTTGATGATGATGTTTTAGTTGCTCTTGTTTTGATGATGTTTGTATTTGTGCCTGTGATAAATTATTATAATTATCATGATAATGATGTTCATCTTTATTATCTATACAATTATCAGCTTCTTTACTTAAATAATCTAATATATCAAAATAATGTTTACGATGTAAATAATTTCGAAAATCTGTATCATTTTCTATTTCTGAATATGAATGATTTTCTAAATAATCTTGAATTAAATTATATTCTAATGATTCATCACAACTAGATAATTCAATTAAATGTTGAAAAATATTTTTTTTCTCAATATTATTACAAAAATTTTGTGTATTCTTAGGTGTTTTAATTAATTGATCATCATATTGTTTTGTTGGGCACAATGATAAAGATGATTTAAACGATGATGATGATGATAATGGCGATGTGGATGATGATGATGGTATTGCTTCTATTGTTGTTGATCTTTTAATTATTCTTGGTAATGATTGTGAATAATTTTTATAATTATCATTATTTAATTTCTTATAAAAATGAATATTCCTTTTACCAGTTAATGAACGATTTAATGTAAAATTCATAATATTATTTGTATTAAACACATATTTATCATTATCATTATTTATATGATTTAATTTTAAATGATAATCATTTTTATTTGATGATAATTTTCTATCATATAATTTTAAATTTAAATATTTATTATAATTATTTTCTGTATTTTCTATATCATGATTTATTCTTAATGATTTTATTGTTTTACATTTTGTTTTTTTATCAATATTAATAATATCATCATTTTTTTCAAATAATGATCCTTCATATGATAATGGTGGTGATTCACATATAGCTATTGATGATGATGATGTTGATTTTAAACGATAAAATGTACCAAATTTAATTGCATGAAATTTTCCAACAATATTATTAGCTGTATTTTGAACTTTTCTTAAACGGAATGTATCAATGAATGTTGTACGTTTATTATTATCTTTAGTTATTGCCTTTTCTAAATTATATTCACCAAATTTCATTTTTTCTTTGTTTGTTTTTTTTTTATTTTCGTTAAAAACAAAATTAATTAGCTTTTGTGTTCTTTGTATACATTACAATTTAAATATTAAGAAAAACAAAATGTAATTTGTAAACATTTCATGAAATGATTTTATTAATTAAATTCTCTCTATATTTTTATTTTTATATGTTTAATTTTTTTTTTTTTTTTTTGAAGTATCTTAAGAAATTTCTGCAGAATCTGTTTTTTGTAGTTTCTACTTTATATATACTTTTTTAAATTTTTTTTTCAAATAACAATAAATTCGTAAATTTTTAAACGTTTTTTTGAAAATTTATTTTTATTTTTTAAAAGAACATTTATTTTAATTTTAAATTTATTATTTTTTATTTTATAATCAATTTAATTATTTTTACGATGATAATAATCGTTAATAAAATATAGATTGTACGTTTTTGCACTACTAAATATGAATTAAGAATGAACAAATATTACTCAGTATTATTTATTATTATTTTTCTTTTAACAAACAAAATAAAAACATAAAAGAAAAACATTTTGTTTTTCTTCTCTCTCTTGTATACACAATTTCATTTGTTTTTATACTATACAAAAAAAAAAAAAAAAAATTTGCAAAAATTCTTTTTCTTTGAACATTTTCTTTTAAATTATGATAATAATGTTAATAATAAAATATGTATAGATAAAAAAAGAAAGCAATTAAATGAATTAAAGTTGTATAACTGTAATGCCCTAATTAATACAATCATCGTTTGTTTTTTGTTTATTTGTTGTATTTTACATAAACACATACTGAGATGAATAATGTTAATTATTTATTAATAAAAAATTTATAAAAAAAAAAAAAAAACAAAAACAAAATAAATCATATGTACAAGATATGCAGTATTTTACTTTGAATTTCTTATATATTTGTTTAAAAGGTAAAATAGTAAAGGCAAATATCAAAATAAAAAACATACAATTTGCATATAATTAACATAATATTTATTTTATAAATTTAATTTTTTAATTATCATTTATTTTTCATATATGTACTTGGAAAAAGAAAAATGTACTGTTAAAATTAAAAACCTTCATGTGAAAATGCATTTATGTATGTACACGAAGAAAAAGCAAAAATAATTTTTTTTTTAATATTTTTTATTTCGCATTAAAAGAAAATAAATAAAATAATGTAAAAATTATGTATGATTTTTTATTTGAAGAAAAAAAAAATGAATATTTTGAAGAGATAACTATACACGTATGTAACTATATTTAGTAACCAACCAACCAAATTACAAACAAATAAACTTTTAACTTCGTCTAGTTAGAAGTTCGTAATAAATGTAAGAAAAAAAAAATATTTCCTGTATGAATTAGTGATTATAGACTTTGATTTTCGAATTAGATTAGAACACATATGTGGGTATGTAAGCAAAAAACAAAAAAAAAAAAAAAAACAAAAAAGAAAGAAAGATTAAAAATAATGTTATTAAAATCGGTGAGATATAAATCATTTTATTTTTTGTTATTACGTACATACATATTTTACATAATTGAATTTATTTGTTAATCATTTTATTTTTACACGTAATCTTATATACCTGTACCTTGTACATATTTACCTATTTATTGTGTATTTTATAATAAACGTATTTTTTGTTTTATTACATACACATTATACAGAAAATGCATATAATTATTATTTTTATTATAAAAAAGGTGAATAAACCTAAATAATATAGGACATTGTACACATAAATTATGTACATGCATATACATATGTATATGTACTCGTGCATACATACGTAATTTAGATATATATATATATATAGGTACAAAGATGCATGATTATTTAACTTACCTTAAGAATTGAACTCATTTCTGTTACATAAATTCTTTCAGTTTCTAATAATTCAGTTAATACATGACCTCGTTTCAGTCTTCTTGCTTCTAAATCCTATATATGTAACGTTTTTTGTAGAAAACAAAGAAGAAACAAATTTTTTTTTTCGTCATAACAAAACAAAAAAAAAACTATTATAATTAAAATTAAATACATACCGATTGACTTTGTAAATTTTGTCCTGATATATCACTATCTGGACTTGAACCAGTATCACCATTAATTGAAACTCCAGAATCAATAGCACCTTCCATTGATCTTGGTCGAATATCATGACTATCAATCTGAAAATTAAAATTGTTTAGAATTTTAATTTAAAGAAAACAATATGTAGATAATTGATCTTTTGCACAAGAGTTGAGTCACAAAGTACAATAATTTTTTTTTATTTATTTTATTTTATAGGATTTTTTTTATATAGTAAGAATAAGAATTTATGATCATGAATTTAGAGTACATATTCTTCGTTTTGAATCTTCAATTACATACAATACATATTTCTTCAATTTTCAATTTAAAATAACTTGCATTTTCCATAAAGTTAACAGAAAAAAAAACATTATAAATAAATAATAATTTCTCTATAATTGAAATTAATTTAATTCTAATTTTAAATCCTTTTATAATTTATACTCTATCCCATACTTACATACATATTAACATTCTTTTAAATTTAATGCAGAAAAAATTATAAAATCTACATGAAGTAAATATGTATGCATATAATATGGTATAATTTATGTAAAATAATTTTTATTATGTATACATGTGTGTAAGTATGTCGAATATGTAAATGTGTACGCAATAATAATGTATACATAAAAATTCAAACAGAAAATGAAAATAAAAATGTTTACATTTTTTTAAAAAAATCATTATAAGTGAACAACATGTATGGGTAAATTACATATGTATGTATGTAGGTACACACGAATGTATTTGTATAATTGATTTAATTGTATGAATATGCATATTTTCAAGCGGACAAGCTAAAAAAAATCTTTTTTTTTTTTTTTGCAATTAATTAAAAATTTAAAAAGGAGAAATAATACGAATTAAAAAAAAATTTTCTTTAAAATATTTCAAAATGCTATTAAAAATTAATTAATATTGTATTAAATTATTTTCTACAATTTATAAATATCCTATTTATTTTTTGTGTTTTTTTTTCTTTTTGTTTATATTATTGTGTTTTTATTTCCTTAAAAATTATTGAAGTAAAAATCGCATTTTAAAAATTAATATAAATTTATGTATACATACATATATAATATGTAAATATGAGTAAACGGAAGAGGAATTCTATAATTATTTAATAAAATTCATTTTGGTTTAATATTTTTCCTAATCAAAACAAAAAACAAAAAAAAAAGAGAAAAAAGTTGAATATTGAAATTAAAAATATTCAAAATTTTAACTTTCTTTATAATCAAACATTATCATTTTAATTTACATATTGTACATATCTGAATGCAAATGTGTGGATACGTGTCCATATACTAGGCAACTATAATATATGTATACCCATGTCCCATATACATAATATGTAACTGCATGAAATTATTCAGTTTGATTTAATCATATTAAATGCAAACATTCGGCTAAATTTTTATTAAATTTCGAATGTTTTTATTTATTTTAAAAACAAAATTTCTAATATACTTATATAGTCAATACAATTAATTTAAAGATTAAATTTGATTTGTTTACTTCAAATGTATTTATCACAATTCATTTAGAACGAATATTCAAAATTTTATTATTTTCTCATAATAGTAACTAAAAAAAAAAAAAAAAAAAAACAAATAAAAAAGTAATAATTAAATTTGAAAAATTTTATATCTGTGATTAATTTGATTTCTTTTTATTAAGAATGTAAATTTTTACATTTAATCAAATTTAAATAAATTTCTCATGAATTAAACATAATAAAAAACGAAATAAATAATTAAAATTGAATTCATTTAATTTGAAATAAATGATTAAAGTAAAATTTACTCAAGTACCAACACTTTATTTATTTATTTTTTATTATTTTCATAATATTATTTTATTATCAAAATAACATGAATTTTCAATTTTATTTTGAATTGTTCATATACATACATACATACATGTACATATGTATATCATACCATATAAAATTTTCCCATATAGAAATAATTTACATACCCTTTTTAAATTGCATGAACAATTAAAGCCTGTTTTCATATCAATTCGATAATCTTTCGATAGATCAGAACAATCAATGCAATATGTTGTCTCATCATAAAAATAACAATTATTCCAAAATATTGCTCCATCACAACCTAATTTTGATGGAAATGAAAATACTTGTTGAATATTTGAGTTATTTTTATTTTTTTGATTATTATCAATTTGATATTGTCGAATATCATCAATACATATTTTATGATTATCATTAATTCGATTCGATGATGATGAATGAATATTAAATGGCATTAAATTTCCGGTACAACAATTATTTAAATACAATATATCTTTTTCCGAATCTGATAATGAAGATATATCTGAGCTAGTCGAATAATTTGATGATGGTGATGTATTTCTTCTCATCATAATATTATTTAAATTTAATTGTTCCTGCTGTTGATATCTATGGTTATAGTTTTGATATATAATAGAATTATCATGACGATGAAGATCACCATCATTATAATTATGATTATCATCAACATCATCAATATCATTATCATGAATATCATTGTAATTAAAATGTTGCTGTTGTCGTGATTGCTGTTGCTTTAATTGTTTATATCTATGATAATGTTCACAACTTTCATTATTTATTAATTCTATTCCTGATCTCAAATCATTGAATTTCCGGTTTTCATTGTTTTTTAAATTTACATCGATATCACATTTTGATTTTTGATTTTTTACCACAATATTATTTAAAGTTGATGAATTTAATAGAAGTTCACTTGTAGTCGTTTTTATAAGATTTTTTCCACTAAAATTTTGTACATCGTTCAGATCGGCCATAGATTTTACTCTAATTTGATGAATTAATGATGGTGATGATGACGACGATTGTATTAATGGTAACGGTCGTTGATCCTCTTCATCATTTATTTTGTCACAATTATAAGGCGTTACTGATTGATTATCATCAACTAAAGTCATAGTGGTAGAAACTTGAACACCCTTGGACATCTTTTCCGTTGAAAAATTATTACCATTATTGTTGTTATTAATGGTGTTATTAGCAATTAAAATATTTGTTTTCTTATTACTAGTACTACTATTACAATGATTATTATTACTACAATTGTTACCATCGATTACATTTAATGTGTTATGTGTTATACATTTGTTATTATTACTTCCATTGTTATTACTATGAATATTTTTTTGATCTTCGATCATATCTCGTTGTTCGTTACTCAATACGCATGACGAAATTGTAGTCATCGTTTTCATTGGAGACATTGGACAATTTGAGAAAGTACAATTTTTATATCCACATGTATTTCGTTCTTGAATTTCATCAGTTTTAACATTTCCATTAATATTATCATCGTCATGGTCTGATTTTAGATTCGTGCAAGCATTTTCTAATAATTTTGCTTTTGGTTGCTGCTGATCAAATAATTCATTTAATGTCATTTCTTTACCATTTACTGTCAATAATGGACGACGTTTTTTTGATACTCGTCTAGGTAATTGTATTCGACCAATTCGATTTTGATTCGTTCCATCTGTTATTTTATCAACAATAATATCAGGATTAATAATATTTGATTCAATAATTTCCGAAGATTCTGGACATTTTTTATATAATTTGGAATTTTCTGGGCATTTTTTGTCATATGAATGAGATTTCATTTTACATTTTACTAAATTTAATTTATCATCATTTTTGTGATGATCATTATTTATATCACATTTAAGTGGTGATTTATCAAATAATCGTTGAATATTTTTATTTAATAGTTCATCACTATTATTAACTGCTACTGAATAATTTGAATTTGACTTAAAACAGCTTTCTAAATTCTGTTTATCCTTTTTACAATAACATACATTATTAAAATCATCTTTTAAACGTTTAATTTTATCACTACGTGATTTTGATGATGATGATCCCGTCGAATGTGATCTATTTGATGATGATGTTGATGAATATGATGACAATGAAGATGATGGTGATTCAATTGAAAACATTTTACTTTCATCATTGCTATCAACAAATATTCGACTTATATTTGAATCAGATAATGGCCTAGATTTTACTTTTATCGCTTGTTGGTCTTTATGTTGTCGATATTCATTTTCATTATTTTGATTATTATTATCATGATTAAATTTTTCAATTTGTTGAATTCTATTCGCTCTGGTTTTAACTCCTGGTATACATGATGAACGTTGAAGACAACGTTTTGTTCTACACAAACGAAAATTCCAACTATCACTTTTCTCAATACCATCACAATCAATGAATTCATTATTATCTAAATGAAATGTTGACAATGATCTAGGTATAGATGATTTATTTTTATCATTTACATTTTGATCATATTTTGTACTATTATCAGTAATTATTTCATTTTCAATAGGTTTTTGAAAATTCCATATGTCTTTTCTATCTGTACACGATTTTGATTCTAATAAATGTTCGTTATTTTTAAATAATGATTGTGATAATGGTAGATGATTATTATTATATCGTTCATTAAATTTTTTATAAACCGCATATTTATACAATGATGGTTTATTATTATTATCACATTGCCTTTGACGATAATTTAAATTTGAATTTGGCTTAACATAATTGATATTTAATAATTTCATTTTTGGAATATCACCACCATATATTGATTCAGTTGATGTTATTGTATCATAATTTAATTTTATATCAGTTTGTTTTTTAATTAAATTTTGTGAAGTTTTTGATTTTATTTGTTGTAATGATTCAATTTTTTGCATTTTTATTAAATTAATTTTTGTTGTTTACCACTTTTTTTAAAAAAAAAAAAAAAAAAAAACTAAATAAATATTTACTAATTTATTAAACGATTAAAAGCAAGAAAATACGTCATAGAGTGATTTTTTGTTGTTGTTTCATTTAAATTTCCCAATATGATAAGCAATCTCCTTAAATAGTTATTAATGAATATTATGGTTATTTTCATTATAAAATTAATTTAAAAAAAAAAAAAAACTTCATTCACTTTCTTTTTTTTCTTTATGCATACACAAATATACATGTATACCATTATTTTGAAATTATGTACAATAGATGACCAACTATTATAGATGATTTTCATTTAAGATTTAAAAACAACAAAATAAAACTTGCATATATGTACATTTATATGCCAATGTATTTATTTTTCATTTTTACTTGTGTTTATTTTTTAATTTCAAAAAATATCCATGATAATATTAAATTTTAAATATTTCACATTAAGAAAAAATATATATACGAATATATATATAAACGCACAAAAATTTAAAATAAATCTAATGTATATTTATACATACATACATACATATGTACATATAGATTGATCATGTAAATATCAAATAATTGATTTGTGTGTATGTTACATCCATTTTTACACATTCAAATATAAAGAAAACAAAAAAAAAAATTTTTTTTTTTCGACACTTATAAGATTTAATTCATTATTTCATACATATATGTATTATAACATTAATTTGATAAAAAAAAAAAAAAAGTTTACATATTTAAATTTCATGCATGCACACGTGTATACGTTTTTTATTTCACACATTTTTGAATTTCATATATACGTTTACTATATATTAGAAAAAAAAATGTTTTGTTTTTTGAGTATCGTTTATATTTTTAAAATTTAAATTTTAACCGTCTTTTGTGAGGAACAAAAAAAAAAGTGAAAAATATTAATTATATCAAAATCGCTTTAATTTTTTTTTTACTTTTATTTATTTATTTATTTTTTATTTTTTTTTGTATTTCAAAAAAATAAAATTATTTTTTCATTTTTATTTAGCTATTAATCATTTTTCAATTGAAGCAAAAAAAAGCACAATTTTTTAAGATGATTTCGATATCATAATTAATCACACCACACATGTCAATAACGTGACAATAATTCATTATTACATTCCATATAAAACATTCATATCTATAAAATACGATATTATCAGATACAAAAATATGAATTACAAAATTTTCACATTTTTAATTATTTTATTTAATGAATATATTCAAATAAATAAATTTTTAAAAAATTAAAGGAAAAAAAAAAATTCGTTTTTATTTGATTTTTCCGAGATGAACATGTTATACTCTACAGATGGTCGCAAAGAAACTAAACTATACTTTAAACAAATAATCATAAAGTAAGTGAATATATTTTTCTTAAGATGTACATATACAATTATATATTTATGTATAAAAACAACAACAAAATTTGTTGGAATACCCTACCTATAACTCCACTGTTAGTAATGTATGTATAAGTTTTAGTTTTTCTTTTAGCGGAAAAATATTTAAAAAGACAATCATATCATTATTATATATAGTGTATATAGTTGTATAGTTGTATAGTTTATGTATTAGAGTCTTCAAGACGACTTATATTTTTTGATTCAAAGAATATCGGTTTGGAATATCTATGAACATTGTTGGACCACAAAGATGCTATATCGATATGTACATAAGTGGAAGTAATGAAAATCATGATGAATAAAGAGAGATCAGATTGTATCATTTTCAGTAGTTGAATACTGACTACTGATATACAGTATATATATACGTGTATGTACTCTAATTTTATTCTGTTACAGATGAAATTTTGATTTTTTTGATATTATGTACCGATGTTAGATATTATTCCAGTACGTGATGAGAAATTTTTGAATGCAAAATTTATTTAATGAATTAAAAGCAAAATAATAAAAAATAAAAACAAAAACAAAAAAAAAACTTAATAATATGAACAATATAGTAATTGAGCTGAATTAATAATATTTTGTAATATTAAATTAAAATACAGAAATAAAAGTGTTTTTATTTATTAAATTTAATGTTAAAACATACATAAAACACTAGTAATTAATTTTGTAAAAATTATTAATTAGTTATTTCTCTGCATGAAATAATTTTATTATTTAATGCACATAACATACAGATTTTATTCTACAATATTTTAAAACAATATAATATATGAGCATACAGAATAAAATCCATGATCTTTAATTACACTGTATGTAATAGTACATATAAAATTTATTAACTGACCACAAACTCAATATACGCATACATGTTTTAATGTCTTGAGAATATGACGAATATTTCTAATTTCTTACGTACAAAATAATAATAATCAGTATATTATATGATAATAAAAATGTAAATGATGTGTGTGCATTACAATTGCAATACATCATAAATTATTGAACATCATTATAGCATGTACGCTTAAGGAAGTTAAAATTAATATATTTTGAAAAAAAAAAAATAGTTTTTCAATTATTCTGTGATATATGTATCTCTAATGTAAAAAATTAAATTATTATTTTTGCATAAAAGTTAAATGCAAAAATATACGTTAAATGCAAATGTGCAATGTATGTAGACGTAAGAAAAGTAAAGTATTGTTCCGTTTTTAGTTTTTTTTTTTTGTTTGTTTCTTATTTCTGGTTAACTTGAAAATCATACAAATTTTAAAGGAAAAGAATTATTCAATAATATAAACAGTAATCATATCTTAAAAATTTTATCGAACATTACGTATACGGAAACTTTATGAAATATATATGTACATACATAATTATCACTTTAATGTGCAACAAAAAAAAAAAAATATTTAATGCAATTTTTAACTTTTTTAAAAAATTTTATGTTATTAAAATAACAGCTATTTATTTCTCATTTAATAATTTTAATTTTATCAGTGTAAATGTAGAATGTACATATATGTATGTATGTAAATAAATTTAGGAATTTTATTTAAAAAATGCATATTACATTTGTTACATACATAGAAAAAATCATATATATGTACATACATTAATTATACATACAATTATATAGGACCATATAAAGATTATTAGATAAAAATGTATGTACGTATGTACATACATATATGTACTTTTTGGAATGTTGCAGTAAATTATTATTGATCAGTTCTATTTTCCCGCTAGATCTCCTTTCCTCTTTACGATTTATTAAGGAATGTAGTTTAGTATTGCATAAAATCATAAAAAAAAATTATTTCAGTTATAGAAATATTATGTCATCATAAAATGTCCATAACAAGAATTTTTTTTTCTTGTTTTTTAAGTTACATAAAATAATATGTATTTGTACATACATATGTATGTATGTATGTACATATCCATAACTATAAAGAAAATTTTCAATTATTTGAATATACATATGTGACTTTCATATGTACATAAGTCTACTAAATACAGATTCATGAATCCACATATTTTATTAATTATATGAACATGTATTGTATAGATAGATCATGACATGTAAATATTTTCTTAATGCTTTCCTTTCTTTTCAAATGACATGTATTGTATTTATTTTACTATACATTTATTACTATACATAGATGTATATACATATACGTATATACACATTATACCATTATACTTACGTATATGTATATTGTAAACAACGGTTCTAAATGATAAAATAAAATTAACTAATTGAAGATACATAGCTAAACGTAAATAATATAGACCAACCAGTTAGATTATACGTTATAGCGTTATAGGTATAGGAGACAACCTTGATATATTTGAATTAATTTTTTTTTTTCTAAATCACTTATAATCATTTACTGTTTTTCTTACCCACTCATTTAAGCACAGTATCTTAAAGATATGTATAACAAAATATATAGTTCATTTGTTGCACATATGAATTTCTTTTAAAAAAACAAAAAAAAAACAGCATTAAATTAGCATTTTATTTATGTATGTACATACATATATGTATAAAAAGGAACACACATTTTTATGTACATACATATATACATATGTTTTTACGTGGGTATGAGAAATATCCTAGAACTGTAACAAATGACTAAAAATGTACGTAACATCAAAAAAGAAAATTTTCCAAATTTGTTTTAAAATCGTATGTACAATACATGTTGCATACATAATATATATATATAGCCGTATTAAGAAAATTTTCAAATAAATAAGAACTTTAAGTATCTATTAATTGAATATTTTTACAGTTGATTCTTGAATTTATTTATTTATTTATTGGAAAATGTTTTTAACCAGTTTGGATATGGACATATACATGCTGTACAATTACAAATAAAATATTTTAAGTTATGTACATTATACACATTTTTAATATGTCGATATACATATATATATATATATATATATACATATATATATAGTATACTGTCTTTTTATTAATTATATTAACGTACAAATGTACACATACAATGCATGTAAGAATTTTCATCAGTACTGTATTTATATGCTCTAAAAGCAGTTATATTTTTCACGTTTTCCATAATGTATACACATATTAAGACTTAAACACTACATACATATGTACATACATATGTACAACGAACTTTTATTTTAAATTATTATTTGTGAATTTTAAACCAGTTTATTTTTCTGTCTTTTTAAAATGAGAAATAAAATAAAATTCTAAATTTATATAAAATATCAAGTTTTTATCAATACAGTTAGATGATAAACTACATATGTACGTATAAATTTTTTTTTTATGTCATTATATATAATATACTATATGTGTTTTTGCAATTTATATTGTTTAAAACTTTTATATATATATTTTTTTAAATTAGTTGAATTTTTACGTTATTATTATAATTTAAATACGTGTACAAATGTATGTACGAGTATATTAATAATGTCCATCAAACTGTATAAATTATCTTTTTTTTTTGCAATTTACAAATGCATTTTATTTTTATAGCTTTTAAATGAAAAAAAAAAAAAAAAAAGAAAAAAAATTAATTTTTAAATAATTTGTTTTATTTTTTAAATCAATTTTAGATTATCAAAAATTCTAAATAAAAAAAAAATTATTATTCTCAAATAAAGTACACAAGGAAGTTTTATTAATATTTCCTGATTTATTTGTTAATAGAAATCATCTAATAGAAGGAAATTAAAAATAGGAAATAAAACAGGTACATTTCTTAAAAATGAAAATTGAAAAGAAAAAATTCTTTAATTCAATGCATGCGTTAATGCAAAAATGTAAATTTATGTATACATAAAAAAATATACATATACACACATATGTATCTGTACAGAGTAGTAGATTTTGAATCAGTTATAACCAATTATTGCATACATATTTCATATAATATATCAACGTTATAATTTCAATATAAAATCCTACGATCATAGTAAATTTTTTATTTACTTCGTTATTTCAAAATTTTCACTTTATTACATAACTCTTAGATGAAATGCAATTTAAGATATAAATATTAAGGTAGCAGTAGTCGATAAATTTTTTTTTTTTTATATTATTGATTTAATGCTTGTGTTATTACACGTATTTCAGTATAGCATTATGTAGACAAGAAAATCACTATATGTATATGTTTCATGATATTATCTGTATCCAGTTTTTTTTTCTAATGTTTTTCTTTTACATAAATATAAATTAAAACTGCTAACAGTGCAATGTACACATTAAAATATTGGAAAAAATATATATGTATATATATTTTTTTTTTCTAAACGTTATATTTAAAATAATTGTGAATTATTGTTACATGTATAAGTTTACATATAAAGACAACCTACGAATTAAAAGATTTATAAAAGAAAAATTATATATTTAGAAGTTTAAATGAAACACTATTCTAGAAGAAAAAAAAATTAATAACGCTAAAAACGTACATCATTTGATATATATATGTTTAGCGTTTTAATGTTAATATTTTTTATTTTTTTAATAATCAAGTACATAAATCCATAATATGAATTATAAATTGATTAACGGAATTTTACTAACAGCCAATAATATTCAATATGTACATAACAGGTACATAGATAGAAAAGCAACGGAATTACATTTTTAATTGTATCTTAAAGATAAATAAAAAAAAAAAATTGAATAAAATTTGCGATATGATATAACGATAAAAACTATCATTATTATATTTAATGGTTATTTAGATGAAGATGATGATGATGATCACATGTTATTATCTTCAATATATTTAATTTTTAGATACTTTCTGTAATTAGATAAACTATTAATTGTATACACATTCCTATGTAATTTTGACAAATAGTATCTTTGTCAGCATTTTTTTAAAAATAATTATTACAAAATTTAAATAACTATTACATATACATATGTACATACATATATATAAATATTACATTTTATATGTATAATACATATGTACATATATGTACAAAATTATGTAATATTTACGTTTGAAATGTAAATCTATATAAAATGAAATTTTAAAAATATAAATCTTATAAATCTGTGGTATTTTTAGTTTTTAAACTTCTTTTTTTAAATAAAATAATTTTTTATTTTAAATAAAATAGAAAATCATTCCAAAGGTGTTTAAGTCTTTTTCACGGATATATTAATTGTAGTTGAAATCGATTTTTTTTTATTTTTTTATTTTTTTTTAATTTAAATGAAAAATCCTTACTTTTTCTTTTACTGAATTATTTTTCATAATTTACTTTTTGTCAGTTGAGTAATAAAGTTGGATTCAGTATCTTTTATTTATTTATTTTTTATCAAAAAATTTTCAAAAACAATTAAAAAAAAATGAAAATGAAAAGTATAAAAAGAAAAAGAAACATAGAAAAAATTGTAGATTTTGTTATTATTTTTTGAATTTTTATTCATTTATCTTATTTAATAGGCTATTTAATTAAATTTATTTATTGTGTGTATACAGACAAAAATGTGTAAATTGATCTATAATCAAATTGATTTCCTATTTATCAATATAATACATGTTTGATATGAAAATATACAACATGTGTACAAATATTTATTTTTCGCATAAATAATAATTATGAACGTACGTACATACATATGTGCATGATATGTGTTTACCTAGATCAGGATTAATGGCAAAGTGGGCGATATTTGTGCAGATTTCATTTTATTGTCTGAACGTTTCTAATGTTTTTTTTTTTTATTCGACTGTTTTTAAATCATATATGTATATTATTATACGTTTGAAACTAGTTCCCCATTCGATGTAATTTCTCTTTCAATCATGTAGTAATCAACTCATTATTGTTGTACTCTAGTAATATTTATTATTATTAGCAATACAAAAAAAAAAAAAAATAATGCAATCAAGTATAATATTTATTGTTTTTTTTTCTGTCTCATTTTACATACAATGATATGTGAGTGATGTAGAAAAATACTTTTTGCCTATGTACAACACAACAGATAAAATTAAAAGAAATGAAGTCAAGACAAAACAAACGTTACAAAATAAAAATATGAATTTTTATTTTTTTTTATTTTAAATAATTTTTGCTGTTATAACAATACACTGATGTTTGTTTTTTGTTTTTTCAATTAATATTTTTCAAAAAAATGGAATTTGTCTAATTTATTTTACTTTCATATGAACATATACTCGTATTACATACTATATAGACAAAATATTTTTGAATAAAAAAAAAAAAACAACAATATTTTGTTTTATTACTTTTTTATTTGCAAAAATTTATTTCAAGGCCGATTAAATTAAATTGCACATACACAAGAATACGTGCATTCATTAATGAATTGAAAATGATTTCATAAACTATATATAATCTAAACATAATTAGTTTGACTGTGATCTAGTTTAAATTTTGATTTATTCATTTTATCTCAATAACAGGTACGTACGTTTGTAGACTTATTTACAAAATGATTAAAAAAAAAAAAAAACATAGAAAATTTCACTCTTTTAAAAGTTAGAAGTTAATTTTCTTGTCAATTTGTTAACACGCAAGATGAATAGATATTTAAATACTTAGAGGACAATTTTTATCACTTTAGCAACTTTAATACACATATATATGTACATATGTGTATGTACACAGATACATGAAATTAGTATGTATATGGCAATGTATGTATGTTAATGTACAATTTCTTAAGATAGGAAAATTTGAATGCATAAACCTCATTTATATTATGTATCCACAAAAGATACAATAACAAAATACATACAAAAAAAGTCATATATCAAAATATTCATGTATATACATACATCAAATTGAATGTCAAGATGAAAAGAAATGTGATACTTATTGAAATTTTTGTTTTTTTTTTTTTTTTTTTAAATATTTCAAGAATAATTTAAATTCATAGTTCGTTTTATTTAAGTAAAAGCATCTGCCATCATATCAAAAATTCATTATCAACTTTTTCACACTTAATAATAAAAAACCATCTTTTTTTTTTTTTTTATTTTGCCAAAAGAGAATATGTTTTGTTTAAATTTTTTTTACTTTTTTTTTAACGTATACGATATTCATAAAGTTCACGGTGAAGGTGAATTTTTTTTTGTTATTTTTAAATTGCAAATCAGGTAAATCTCATCAAATTGTTTTGTATGCATATATTATATACCGTAAATATACAGTATGTCAGTTTTATATATATGTATATACACGTGTATATTTTTATTATTTACTAACAAAAGTATATTATAACTGAAACTGATTTTAATGAAAAATGAAAACTGAAAAGATATATTACCGTGTTCTGTTAATCTAAATAAATTTTTTTTTTTTTGTTTTGTTTTTCGCGTATTAAAATTTCAAATAAAATATCTTTTGTTTTGTTTGATATTTCGTTAAATTACATATAATGAATTAAAATAATTCTTTTCTTTTGAATTTTTCTTAATATTTAAAAATATGTATAATTGGTATAATATATTATTATGAGTAAAAAAAAAAAATAAAATAAAATGAAAAATATTAAGTCAAAAATTTTTGTTTATTTTTTATTTTTTCTCATATACGTATTATTTTTCTTATGTACTCGTATATATGAAAGAATTTAGGTTATTATATGATATAAATTTAAAAAGAAAAAAGAAAAAAAAAAATTGTTACGCATAAATATGTACATATGTTCATTTATATATTACACATAAATAAAATGTACGAATAATAAACGTAATAGCGGCATTTAAAAAAAAAAAAATAATAATAATAATAAAAAACAAAATAAATAAAATTTAAAACAAAATTTGTTTTACTTATTTTTTGACTGTTGAAATTATAATAAAAATGCTTAATTTTTATTTGTTTATATATTCATATGTATTTATCACATGATACGTATTTATAATGCATTCGTATGTAAATATTACAAATTGTATGTACTGTGTAGATACAATACAATATCTTATTTTTTTGATTTTTTGATTTTTTTTTCTTTAATTATTGAACTACATTCTTTTTCATAATACCACATACATATAATATAAGTTTATATTATATGTGATAATACCGTTTTTAAAAAAAAATGTGTTTATAATTTGAATAAATTCAGTTTTTGTTTTTATGTCTTGTACTCTTTTTATTTTTTTATTTAAAAAAAAATGAAATACATACGTCCAAATTGTACCATTCATCTTTTTATAAGATATTTAAAGAAATATAAAAAAGAAATCTTATATAATGATTAAAAATGATACAATTCGAGTTAATACAATAAAAAAACAAAAAAAAAATATTAATAAAACCATTTTAATGTTATTATAAAATTTATAAATGTTATTTGTATCAAAATGTTGAACATGATTTTTTTGCCTTGACCCGATTATTTAAAGAAATTTTGGTCATGAATATTAGTTAGTTATTTGCAATAACCATTTTTTGCTAAATAATATGGACATGTTTTTCATGAAATTTATAATTTTTACTTTGCATTTATTTTTCAGTTGCAATTAATATAAATTAAAAACAAAAATATAAATTAATTTATTAAAAATTTGGCTAAACTACAGCAATTATTAAAGTATAAACTACATACATGAAGAAAATAAAAATAAAAAAAATTAAAATATGAAAAAAAATAATAAGAAAACAAAATTTAAAACTATTTTATTTTGATTTTTTATACTGTATGCGAAAAGCTATATTCTTATTCTTAAATTCATATTTACTTCTATATAAATATATTCTAATTAAAAAGCAGTTAAATATTCAAGAAATTTTATTTATATTTTTTGGTACTTAATAAAATATTAAATTGAATGCTTAATGCGATTATGTATGAAATTTGTTTGATTTGTTTTTTATTTTTAGTAAAACCATGCCGCGCGCTTGAAATTGATCAACTTGAACATAAATAAAAAACCTCTATTTATGATTATATTTTTTGTTTTTTTTTTTTTATTGACATTGTCCAAAATTGAATATATGTATATAATAAAAAATAAACATTGAAAACATAGTTTGTAATAATTCATCATCAATTGCTCATAATTATTTGATTTTGACCGTTTTTTTTTTAATCGTTGAATTTAACGCTAGATTACAACAATATGTTCAATTTTCATCATATATAACATACATATATAAAATACATTAGCGTACCATGTTTATGACTAGTTATTAATTATTTTGTACAAATCAAAATGTATATAGGTTAAATTATCAGATATTTAAATATTTTTCCTATAATTTTATTCTCAATATGTACATACATGAAAGTTGTTTCAAATTAAAATCCAACTTAATGTAACACAAGTAAAAAAAAAATCAAACAAAAAGAAACAAGACAAAACTTATACATACATATGTATTTACAATACATTGTACTTATGAGGGAAATTTCTTCTTGTAACGGACTTATCTTCTTATTAGTGTTTATATTTGATTTAACTATTTTGTTTTTCTTTTAATTTTTATATTTCATATAAAATAATGATTAAATAATGTTAGAAAAAAAATTAAAAAATAATAATAAGAAAATAATATGTGACAATGTCAAAAATTAGAACTAACAGATAAATGAATTAAAAAAAAGAAATAAAAGAAAATAATGGTAATAAATAAACAATAAACGTAAAATAACAAAATGTTTTACACACATTAAGTAGTTGAATATTTCTCACAGAAAAAAATTGTTTCTTTTTTTCTATCTTCCGTAATGGATTAATTTTGATGATAGCTATTTTATTAAATTCAAAAAAAAAAAAAAAAACAAAAAAAAAAAAAGAAAGAAAAGAAAATAGAAAAAATTTCTCTGATACATATTTTTTTTTCTCATTTTTTTGTTGTTGTCTTTTTAGTTGTCGTTGTTGTTATTGTTGCTTTTGTTTTTCAATTAATAAAAATACAAGAAGATGAAATTTTAATTTAAATTTGTAATTTCTTTGTTTTATTTTTCGCACAAAAATAAAAATTAAATTTATGTATGTACATGATGAATGTAAATTATACAAAAAATAAATGTAAATTATACAATACAATAAGCTCTATACTTGCTGTAATAGTAATAATAGTAATAAAAATAATTGTAATGATAGTATGTATATAAAAAAAAAATTATTTATTTGGGAATACACATAAAGTATTTGTATCTATAAAGATAAAGAATATTAGTGTACCTGTAATACATACATATGTATGTATGCTATATTTAATAAGTACTAAATATAGGTGTACATGAGTTATAAGTGTAAATATAACATTAACCATGAAAAATAAGATATCTACATATGCTTTCTTTAAAAAATGAATTTTTATTGTATATATATGTTATACGTACAATACACCTGTATATACACGAATATTTTTGTTACGTGTATATGAAATATGTATATCAAAAATATATTTTTTCTTATACGTAGTATACTCATACACATTTACAAAGCTGTGCACTCATATATGTGCATACAAGAATATTTATATGCAATGCAAATATTGTAGATATATTGTACTAGACTTTTTAAAAGAGTAAATTAAATTTAACTATTCATCGTACATGTGATAATAGTGGCAAAGTTGATTATAGTAATAAATTTTTAGTTAATAAAAATCTTGCGGATGTCACATCTTATATACATGATAAATGCATGTATGTACGTTATGTGTGCATATGTATTCACGTACGTTTGTAAGAATATGAATTTGTTATTATCATATATACATACGTACGTAATTCTATATGATATTGTATTGTACTCTATCAAATATTAAATACATCGAAATCAAATGTACACGAGTGCATATTAATTAAATGATATTAAAATGTTTGAGGATATCAAAATATCCAATATCATGTATGACATGGAAAAATTAGAAAAAGAAAATTTTTCACTTTTTTATTATCTTTTGTTTTCCTCTTTTTTAATTCAATTAAATTTATATTATACTTTAAGAAAAAAAAATTTTTTTACTTGTACATACAATACGTACATAATGTGAATGTGAATGTATGCATATTTGTACAAGTGCAGCAGAATAGAAAAATTGCAGTATCAATATTACAAGTAAATAACATTAGAGGGAATAATATGTAAACCTATATGTACATTTGTATTAATAGCTGATTGATATCAATCTAATGATAGTGTAATTACTAAATTTCATTTAATTCTCACATAACATTTCTTGATTCATTTTTACTACAAGTAGGAAAAGTGTTATTGTTTTTTTTTTTCAATGTTTTTAGCAATTTTCTTCTTACCACCTGTACAAAATTAAAAGAAAAACATACTTTTTTTATAAGATCATGAGGGCTCTTCACTTTCATTAGTTTTTTGTAATGTTGTATACAAGAAATTACAATGGAACATTATCATTAAACATATAACATCAAAAAATAAATATACAAACATGCATACATATACATACATATGTATGTACATATATGATATAGTACCAGCGACAAATATCTTCATCTATTTTTTATTTGCTATTATATTTTGCGTGAATTTTTTTAAAAAAATTATTTTCTTTTTTCTTCATTTTATTTTTGTCTTGTTTTAATTTAATTACGTTTTATTTTTTTTTATTTTTCATAATTTAGAAAAGAAATTGCATATATAATATGTATATGTATCAATATAGAAATTTTCATTGAGATTTATAGTAATAATATTTAGAAAATCCTCACACATGTACATATGAATTAGTGCTTATATTCATTTCAAGTATTTAATTTAATATTCAATTTTATATGCATTCATATAATTTTATTATTGTGATGTGTTAATTATTTTTATATGCGATTATGCGATTAACAAATATTCCATTTTGTATTTCACATAAATCTGAAGAAAAAGAAAAATTTTTTTTTTTAAGAATAACTTTCAATTATTGTATACGATCAGAGATAAAGTTATATTATACGTATAGTATGTAATTGAGAATTCAATCTTTTTACCTTATGTTCATTAACGAATATATGAAGCGAAAATTTCAATTATAAAAGAAAAAATGAAATAAAAATCAAAAAAAAAGTAAATAAAAAAAATATACTATATGTATAAAATAACATGATGATAGTGAATTAAATGCGTATAAAAAACACGCATAGATTAAATTAATAGAAATAAAAATTATTGTAGCATAAAAATAAGAAATTGATATACATAAGAAGTATATTGAGAAAAGAAATTTTCAAATGGATATATCAAAATGCGTTCTTTTTATCGTTTAATTAATACGCGATTTCGAGTTCGATTTCATTTTCCTATAAACATTTTTTAGTACATTACATACATACTATATATCAATTTTTAAAATTTCAAAAAAGCAACTATGTATATTTTATGATTTTATACAAGTACTCTTTTTTTGTTTTTATTTAGATAAAAATGATTTTAATTTTGTTTTTAAATATTTACATACCTTTGAATGTGTTCTACGTCTAAATAAATGTGGAGCTCCGCCAGGCGGTTGTAATGGTACAGCCGGTTCTGGTGTAACTGTTTGAACAGGTCTTGGAGTTTTAAGTGTTAATTTTTTAAGATTACCAATTCTAGTATCACACATCATTGAAACATCATTAATTCTTTGAAGGACCTGAAAAATAAAAAGGAAACAAAAACATTCAAAAATTAATAATTTTTTTTAAAAAATAATAATTTAGTCGAAATAATGTAATTCAATTGAATGTTTCGTTTTTTTAGAAGAATATTCAAAATTTTGATATACACACATAAATCATAATTTATTATTTTTGTTTTGTACAGACTATACATTTATAAATTACAATACAACTCAGTCATAGAGGGGAAATATCATAGATAAATATTAAATAATAATTATTTTTTATTTTTTTATAATTTAACCGCAAATTGATTTTTCATTAAATCTATATGTTTATTTCGTGATAAAAATTTGTAAAATATATGTCAAGATGTAATGGTTTATTTGTATGTGCATTTTAATATCTAACTGAATTTAAATGTACATATTATATGCATGTTCACAAACATTTATATACGTATATTTGCATACGTAAATGTAAATGTTGGTTTTAAATGCATTTTTTGTTGTTGTTGTTGTTGTTTTATTTCAATGATATGTAAATATATATGTCAGATATTCCTTGATTCTCTCTGGGTTACTAGTATAACCAGAAAAATGACTGCATGAATTTAACCTACATATATATTATGTTATATATTCTTGTATGTAGTTAAAATTGTTATAGCAATAAATTGTTGCATTCTATGTTTTAGCACTTATCAATGCTATTTTAATGATTATTAAAATTTATTTTTATTTTTTATTTATAAATATCCTAAATAATAACAATATATTCTATATTATTCATGAATTTAATATAGAAAATACAGAAAATATTCTTGAGGATCATTAATTAAAGTTGATTACAATTTCTTGGTTGATTCATTGAATAACTCAACAGTGAATTCTATCTTAAATTGTAAAATGATCGTTTCATAATATATGCATATATGTACATACATGTACATACATATTATGTAATGTATAATACATGTTTACTGTTGGCTTTCTTAGCTTAATAATCTAATATGATAATTGTATTTAAGAACTAGTTTTTCTAACTAGAATATGTACCGATATTTTAAACATTTTATCATTACGTTACATGTTTTACTTGCTTTATAAAAAAATAAAAATAAAAAATAACGATTTCTAGTCAAGTCAAGAGCCTTGTTCTGTTATTGAACTTGAACCTAACTTGTATAGACTTTTATGTATTAAATTCAAGTTTTTATATTTATAATTCTCATATTTAGTGGTTTTTTTTTATTATTAAGTGCTGTTTTTCTTTTTCTTTTTTTTTAAAATCATTTTCATGCTTTCTTGACCTACAAATGTACGGTGTACAGAAAGGTAATAAAATTGTATAGTACATAATATCTCCTTTTCATCATGAACTTGGAATATAAAATATGTACATCAAATATAATTTACACATTTATGTACATACAAACAATGCATTAAATTTTACCAAAATATATAATTATGTACCTATATTATGTATGTGTATAGATAAAGAAAAGTAATCAACATTATTTTACGCGTATGTATGTAATTTTAAATAATTTTGTGGTTTTATAATTTTATTACAGCATTTTATTTATTTTTTTATTCATTTCATTTTTTTATTTTTTTTTATTTTTGTTTTATAATGATGTCTATGCGAGAAATTATATAACTGAAAATTTTATCAGATAATTTTAATAAATATTTACATGTTATTAAAATGCAAAATGTGTAATATTTTTTGTACACAACTTCTGATACATGTGAAATTTAAGATTTTTTTTTTTTTTTTTCAAATAAAATTAAAAATTCGAAAAATTATTATATAATTTGATTCTTCAAAATAAATAATTGCATTCGTATTATCTACAAAAATTTCATAATTATATAATTTAAACAAAATTATAAGAATTATGTACATATTATGTACATGCAAATATTTTGTAAAAAAATACAACAACAGTAAATGATCAAGCGAATAAAGAAAATTAATTTATTCAATTACATTATGAAAATTTTCAAATAAATTTTATATTCAATATTTTAAATGAAATTTCACTTTCTATATGTATGCAAAAATTCAGTTATTTGTTTATAAACAAAAAAAAAATCTAAACAAATAGCCAAACAAAAAATCAAAAAAAATAAATAAATAAAATAAAAAATTGCATTCATTCATTTTCATGATAATTCTATTATATTAAATCTTTTCTTCCGTATAGTAGAAAATTATTATTATTATGTGTAAGATTTTCCCATCATCATTATTATCACCATGATGATCAGTTTCACTTGCAAAAAAAAAAAATGCTTCCCATGAAGACAAAAATTAATATAATGAACAACACCTTTAAATATGGTCTCATATACATACATACCAACAAGCTTATATATGTACATAGAGGTACAGTAGATACAATGTACGCCAACTGCCAAGACGTTATTATTTATTGATTAAAATTAAAATATATAAATAGCCAAAGAAATGTGATCATAGAATGAATAAATCCCAACCAAAAATGAAATTAATTTTTTTTTGGTTGAAAATTTGCAACTTCCTATCATGATTAAAGTGACAATTTTCACTTTTCATAATATTCAATAGAGCTAGACATAATAGGAAATGTAATAAGCATTCATTTAAGAAAATTTTATCTGTGTAACGTGTAAGTACATTGTCGAAAAAATTTTTTTTTCTATTTACCATGTAAGTGAGTACATCTTCTATGTAATGTACGTATGGATCATCTTCATTTTGTTAAGGCCTTATTTGAAATACAAATACATACATATGTATGTATGTATATATATAAAATTAAAATTAAACAATATTGTGGAAAGTGCAATGATGCGCAATCATCATGGTTAAACAACTTTACTCTTGACATTCAAAAAATAAAATCTTTTAAATTTCCTTATGTTTAAATGTCAAGTATTTTTTAATTCATTACCACGATTTTAATCAATGATAACTAGTCTCACGACATTCTCTTTTACATATGTACGTATGTACATACATGTGTATTATATTGAATGCATCATAAATATGCATACAGCACGAATGCACTAAAATGCATATTAAAACAATATAGAAGATGTACAAACATACTTGTTGGTAAATAATTTTCTTATTTGAAATTTTAGTTGCATCTTTAGATTATAACCACCTTTGTTTTTATTACTATCACTATTTTTGGTATATACATAAATGCACTTTTCGCTTTTGTAATTTTATATTTTATTTTATTTTGATTTTATTGTACGTATTATTATGTTTAAACTTTAGTTGAATTTTAATGTTAAAGGTCATAAAATACTCCTTTATAGTATAAAATGAATTTAAATGTGTGCATATAATATATATAAACATAAACATTTTCAGATATGCATTTTAATTAAAAGGTACAATACGTACATACGTATGTACATGATTTGATACATGCAGTACATTGCGATGATAATTTTGTGCATTTTAAATGTTACATGGTATAAATACTGAAAATATTAAGTAAATTACAGACATCTTATACATGATAACTAGTAAAGATATGTCGTATAAGATATTACATTCATCCATTATTTCGTTAACAATTGTTTATTTTTTTGTTTTAGGCGTATATCTTGTTGATTGGTTCTTAGATGTACTAAGCATGTTTATGATATTTTTATATTTTGATTATTCAAAGCGTGTTCATTTCACTTTTTTTTTTCTGTTATCATCGTCGCTAAACATCATGATGACCATTTATAGTCAAATTCATGTAAAATATTAGTGAAAGTTATTTTTTGCAAATCTGCTTTTATATACCTTTGTAACGTAGTACTTTATGTTTGCATGCATATACTGGACGCATTCAAGAGAGAAAGAAAAAAAAAGAAGCAAAACGATAATAATAATATAATAATAGAAAAATCATAATCTAATGCAAACATAATTGAAAACAATGAACATTTCTATAAATATTTTTAATAGTGTATAAATTATAAAATATTGATATGTATGTTAAAATTTTAAATAATATTTAATCGATATACGTTGTATGTACCATATATTTAAAATTTATCGTTTTTTTTTTTTGGCTTCATCGCAAAACATCATTTGAAAAGTTAATGATTGGTTAGTAAAAAAAAGAAAAAAGCATAAAAATAATAAATTCATAATTAAAAACTAATACTTAGTTTGATTTATGTTTTCACATGTCGTATAGTAATTTAATGATTTAATTGAAAAGCATTCATTCATTTCATTTTTACAATTTATCATGCATGTATTTATGCAAGATTAGACATTAATATTTAACATTTTACATTATATTAAAAAAAACATAAAGTATTGAATTTTTTTACTTATAGAAAAACAAAAATTTCAAAATTTTAAATGACTTATAATTTATGAATTTAATATTTATTTTATTTTTGTTTTATGTACTTATATAAATATTTAATATTGCAACGATTTGTACTTCAGAATATAAATTAATATCTTTTTTTTATAAAATTTTTTTTCATTATAAGGCTTTTGAAAACGATTAACGTTTTTTTTTCGATGTATGAAAGTACAAGTTATAAATATTTAAAACTAGACAAAATCATAGTTTCTCATAAGTTCCTAGACATTGGAAAATTTTCAATAATAGAGTAATGTTTTCAAATATTTTTCTTATAAATAAATTTCTTGACAATATATTCTTTAAAGTAAAAATACGTTTGTTTTTTGTTTTGTTTTTTTGTAATAATGAATAATACTAACCTGTGAAACTAATGCTTTTGTTTCTAATGTTGTACTTTCTTGGAATATATTTTTAAATTCCCTTGGGCTAGATAATTTAAATTCAGATGCTGATGAAATAAATTGTTGTATTTCTTGTAAACTTTGTTCAGCAATTTCAGCTGAAACTGAACATTTTTCGATCCTTTGTGATGCCAATAATTCAACACCTTTAGCACACCACATATTTGCCTTAAATAAAAAATATAATAAGTATTAAAAATTTTGTATTAAAAAATTTTAAAAATATATTTGTTTTTGTATTCTTTTACCTTTTCTATTCGTTCCATTAATTCCCTATTTTTATTTAATGTTTCTAATCTTCTTGTTAATCTTTCATTTATAATATCACAAACTCTAGATAATTCTTCACATTTTGGTTGTACAACTTCTTTTGGATACGCTCCTCTAATACCAATCAATTGTTTACCAGCTGATATAACTTCTTCAGCACGTTCAATATCTGAATGACAAATTTTTTGAAATGCTTTTGTTTCTTTAATTAATGTATCAACACGACAAACAGTTTCACCAACTTCCGTCATTTCAGAGACTGTTTTTAAATGAGCATCAAAATTTGCCTATAAATTAAATCAAGAAAAAAAAAAGTAGAAGAAGAAGAATTAGTAACATAACGAACATACATACATATTTTATTTTATGTATTTTACCTGAAGTTCTCTAAAATCTTGTTCGAATCGTCTTAATTCTAAACATTGTTTCAATCTTGTCTGATGTGTTTTCCAGAATTCATCAAATCTACGTTCGGTCTCCTCCAATTGTACTAAAAGTCTGCGATAATCGCGACAATCATCATTGGGTTGTTGAACATTTGAACGATTTATATTCCCTGCACTGGATGCGAATGATTTGAATATGAGAGCAAACGATCTTGCAAATGCAAGTGATATCGCGTAACACAAACCAAATGCATGTGATAAGCGTGTACAGTGTAGTTGTTGTAATGGATGATGACTGAACATTCATGATGATGATTGAATTTAATCACATAACACACAACATAAGCACAAAAACAGAAACAAAAAGGAAAGAAAAACAAACAAACATACAAGACAAATATAAACGGTGAGAGGGTGGGTAAAGTGAAGTGAAATAATGAAGGATGTGAATAACGTATTAATTGTAACAATAATCACAATAATAATAACAAAAAACAAACAAAAAAATCAATAATTATTGTGTGTGATTAATAAGGTCATTTTTAGAAAAATATTAAATGTAAAAATTATGATATATAATGGTAATGATGATGGTAATGATAATGAATATGAAAATATATATAATGTTATTGTGTTTGTTGTGTGTGTGTGTGTTTATGTGTGTACGTTTGTGCGTTAATCGTGATATAAAAAATTTAAATCCATACAATATCGTGAACATTGAATTGTTTGATTTGTTCATTTTGTTAAAATTTGTTAAAATTTTATTATTTACAAATGTTCATAATTTTTTTTTTTTTTTTTTTTAAGAAAAACTATAAAACTATCTAAGAAAGAACATGCAGAAGTACACATATAAGAAATACATTTAAGATGTATGTTGTATGTATCAATATGGATTAAATTTTAAATAATATATTTTTATTGTTCATTTTAGAGCTTAATATTTGAATGGATTATTTGGTTTTTGAATGGTATTAAAATAATTAAAAATCTTATATACTGTTTGCTTCATTTACTATACACAGGTAATTTATTATTTTACTTTTTTTTTTTATTTGCAAAATAAATATTGAAGCATTGTTATTTGAAAATCAATAAGTATAATAACTAAAGTCTTTGTACACATAAAGAGAATGTATTACACAGAGATTTCAAAAATAAAATTTAGTAAAATTCTAGAAAAAAAGGTAAAAATTGAATGAAATAGACAATCAAATTAAAAGTGATTTCAAATTAAAAATTGAAAAATAAAAATGGAATTTTGTCTTTTAAATTTACAATTAAATGAAATTAAATAAAAAGCTTTATTTCTCTATGTTTGCTTAATTCTGGTGTTTGTTTTTTTTTTTTTTTTTTTGTAATTTATGAGAAAAAAAAATATTATGTTGTTTATTCAATCATGTCATCATAAAATTCTTTTATTGTATTTATTATTTATTTTATATAAATATTTTTTAAATTCTATACATGCAACAGATGTAAATGAAAATAAACAAAATCGTTATGAAATATTCATTAAATTTAATTTTGTTTTTGAAAGTTTTACACATAAATTCGTTTATGCATTATATACTTCTTTTTAAGCATTGTCTTTCATGCTATGTAAAAATTTCATTTTAAGCAACTATAAATTTTAATTTGATTTAATGACAAAAAAAAAAACGTAACGTAATGAAAACAAACCAGTGCAGAGCTAAAAAAATATTATATATATTTATACGTATATAAATCATATAATTTAATATATAGATACTTTTTTGCATTTTACAAAAATCTAATCAATTTTTGAATTTTTTCATTTTTATATATATTTTTTTTGCAATTATTTTACATACCGTTCAATAGAACTAACATTTCCGGTACGTTCAGAAAATTCTTTAATATCATCATTTGATTTCATGTTTTCTAATAATCCTTCACCATGTTTAGCAGCTGATAAAATTTCATCCTTTTAAATTTGAAATAAAGAAAAACAAAAACGATTTTTTTCTTCTTAATGTTTTGAATTTTTTAAATTTTTAAAAAAAATTTTTACTTTTAATTTTTCATATTCAGCTCCTTGCTCATCTAAAAGTCTTTGTGTGGCTTCAACTGAATTTGGAAATTCAGTATCATGAATTGTTTGTATAAACACATCTAAATCAGCTGATACTTGATGTGTAAGACTAGAAAATTTTTCAAGTGACTAAAAACGAAGCAAAAAAAAAAAAAAAAAACACAATTGAATGAAAATTTTCAAAAAAAAAAGGAAAAAAACTGTTGTTTATAAAAATTTATTATATATTACTAACAATTCTTTGTTGTATCCATTCATGATGTGAATAAACCAATGTTCCGCCCATATCTTGTGTTATTTGTGATTTATCTATATGCTCGTATAAATCATCAATTGATGAACAAATGACTAGACGAAATCGGAATTCTTCTTTAAAAAATTTTGAACTGACCTTTAAGATAAAATTTTATTTAAAACGATTAAATAACGATATTTGAAAATTCCATGTAAACATTATTTTGTATATATGTACCTCTGAAATAGCTTTTTGAAAAAATCCTGATGGTCTTAATACATAAACTACATGAATAATTCCTGGAAAATAAACCTATAAACAAATTAGATGAAAAAAATTAATTTCCATTTTAAAAAAATTAATTAAAATACAAAATTAAAATAAAGTACCGAGATCTTAAGTAATACTGCTTTAACAGAAGCCCATCTATCTTTTCGCCGATCAATAATTAAATGAAATCCTAAATCAGCATCTTGCATTCTTTTAGGAAACAAATAATTATAAAATAAATTTATTTATACTTTATACTTTAAATATTTTCACTACAGGCCTTATGGGAGTATATGTGTCTTTTATCTTCTTTCATAATTTGTCATAAGAGCATTTCAAGAGCAGAGTTACCACAATTCTCAAATATCTCATACGGTATGAGATGAGCTTTTTAAACATCAATATACAATGATGTAAAGTGGTACTACTTTTTGTAGTTTACATAAGGCCTGCAGTGAAAATATGTATTTAAAGTACAAAGTATACATAATAAAAATACTCACGATGGCACTGATGTTAAATATAAAATTAATTTTTGATATTCATGATCTTGTAATATTTGAAAATTATTATTATCTGGAAAAGTAATTAATGGACATCCATCTCGAGAACGACCACCTAAAAAGGACGAATATGAAATAATTAAATTAGAAATTGTTTTCAAAATGTTGGATAAAATTTTCTTATTAAACAATTTAATTTTTTTTTCGTACCTGTAATAATAGCATGCTGTGGATGTAAGAGATCAGCAACATCGGCTATATTTAATATATCATCATTTTGATTTGTATTCATTGTTGTATTACCCTGAGGAACTAATGATATTAAACTTCCTGATGATTGATTTATTGATTGTACACCAACACTACCAATATTACTATTATTAGATTGTAGATAATTTGATGTATGAGATGATGAATTAGAATTTTGTACTGTTTGATGTAAAACTGTTTGTATTGATGCAATACTATTTGCTGATGACTGATGTTGAAAAACATGTTGTCTTGATGCTGCTGTTGTTGTTGAATGGCTACTTATTGATGTTTGTGATTCAATTAATGTTGTCTCAGCATCATTATCTAAAAAAGTAAAATATCAAATAATATCAATTAATTCAATATTTTTTTAAATTAAATTAAAAAATAAATTTAATATGATTGATACAATTAAATGAATTCTTTCGTTTTTTTTTTTCCCTGCTATGAATGAATTTAAAAATTTTAATTATAAATTATCTGTTGTTATTTTTGTTATCTAATACATTTTTTTCTCTTTTCTCAACAATATAGTACATACATATTTATTTTTAGAAAATTTCACAGTTAAATATATAAAAGATTGAATTAGATTGCACTTCCGCATGCGTAACATAAATTATTATGAATGTATGTTATAGTGCTTATTTTAAATTTTATAAAATTATTTAAAATAATTTTATTGATTTTATTAATTAGATATATCAAATTTTATTCATATAAAGTAAAAATAGGTCGAAATAATCAAAATTTACAGACTTATTATAAATTATTAAGAAAACTGATTTTTTGTCAAATTTTTTATTAGTAATTAATTATTAAAAGCCGGCTATTTAAAACTGTTTTTATTTGTATATACACATATATATATATATTTTTTTTTTCAAAATTAAAAATACTTGGAGTTATACTAGACGAAGTGAATATTCAAAAGAAAAAATGTCAACTAAAAATCTGTTATTATTTTATCTTTTGAAAATATTTTTGAAAGGTAACAATTTAAAATATTTAACATTTTCAGCCCAAATAGTTGTAAAAAAATAAATAAATAAATAAATAAAAAAATAATAAAAATTAAAATAAGATAAAGAAGAAATCAATTATAAGAAAATTATTTAAAAAAGTACATACATACAATAAAAGTGAAAATCATCATAATATAATTACCATGAGATATCGTGATACCCATCATTTAGCTTTTTATTAATATAGGTATGTACTTTATATCTTTTCTTTCCCTTTTATTCGTATAAAATCATTTACATGATTTAAACGGTTAGAAATCAATAATAATAAAAAAACAATACAAACAAGAAAACAAAACAAAGTAAAATGTTTTATTTAATACATTAAAAAAAAAAAAAAAACAACAAAAACAAAAAAATAAAAAATAAAATCAGAAAATCTTTTTAATTCGATAAATTCAATCAAAAATAAAAACTGGAACTATAGGTCAATATAATTTATGCATAATCTGTTATTATTATTTTATTATTGTTGCTATTATTATGATCATGATGCGGTCAATTTACATAGTCTAAATACGAATAAAACGAATTCTACATATGTAGATATTATATATGAACACAAATTATTATTATTTTTTCTTTCTTTTTTTACATATTGTATTATTACAATTATTTTACATGTTACAATTAGCACAAGTAACATGTACATATATACAATGTATGTTAAACAAAAAAAAAAAAATTTATACGTAACATAAATATTGATATATATGCATATAGAGAAATTTTAATATAAGATACCGCATATAAAATAAAAGATCATCATCATCGTCATCATCATTATTATTGTTATAATTAATAATAACATTGTTTTAAATTTATAAAAGACTTGTATATGATGTAGGTACATATAAAATATTTATGAAAATTATACAGTTGAATACAAATATACATATATGATAATATAAATAATGTCCGTACTGTATTAAAAAAAAAAACGCAAATCATGAAATTTCTTTTCTTTCTCTTTAATTTGCTTTGATATTATATATTTTTTTTAATTTTTTTTTTTATCTTTTATTTTTTCTTCTTATTGTGTGGCACGCGATTAATATTCCATAATTTATAATTTTTATAATTTTATTTATTCACAAAAATGATGAATTTTGTTCTTTTTTCTGAAATTTTCAATTTTCAATTTAAGATCCCTACACTTTTCACAATTTTTAAACGATTCTTAATAAATTCTAAAGAAAAAAAAAACGTTACAATTTTTTTAATTTTTTTTTTTTTTTAAATACACAATAATCAATAATAAAATCTATTAAAACACTTTTCCTTAAAGTAAACACTTCAAATATGTTTGTATACTCTATACAGAATGCATTTAAAGTATTTTTTTTTTATTTTTCATTTTTATTGAAATGATTCTTACAATTTTTTTTATATTTGAACTGGTCAAAGATTAATTAGAATTGAAAAAAAAAAATTTATATTTTTCATATTACGTATTTTATTGTATAATTATTATAAAGATGATAATTATCACTATATAAATTGTGTACCAGATTTTTTTCATTTAAAACAATTCAAAATAATGTAAAAACAAAAATAAACAAAAAAATAATAAAAAAAATAAAAACGAATCATTGTACGTTCAAATGTGTTCATACACATATTAATGTTTCAAGTATAGTTTTATTTTTTGTTATTTTTATTCTGCAGTGTGGTACACATTTTACTATTTTACTTTGTATATATACTATATATCTAATACAGAATAAAAATATTAGAATTTATTTATATATTCCTCCAGTTTTCTTTAATTTAAATCATTCAAAATGAAAAATCACATTTAAACTAAAAGAAACAAATAAAAATAAAATTTAGAAGAAAAAAAGTGTATACTCGTATGCATCTATTTTAAGTTATCGCGGTCACTATATTATATGTTATGTTCACGTATAATTTTTAGTACTTTGTTCACATTTATGTATGATACAGTTCTTCTACACAGCAAAAATTTGTAAAGAAAAATAAAGAAAAAAAAAAAATAAAAAATAAAAAATAAAAAACAAACGAAATCTAAAAGAAAATCCCTTTTTTTTATCATACACATTATATGTAATATATAAAAACGACTATATGTACATATAAAACGTTAAATATTTTACTATAGACATTATAATTTTTCTATTTGTACGCGTATTACTTTATTATCGTGTATATATTTTTTATAATAAATTTTTAATCGAAAATCTATTCTCATCAAATTAAATAAATGCAAACGATCAAGCATAGATACGATAAAACAAAACAAATTGATAGGATGTTTTTACAAATTTTCTTCTTATTTTTTTTTTCTGTATTGTTTTTATATCTCATCGTGTTATTGTTTATTATCTATTTACATACAATAACATCAGTATACTCGTATGTTGTACACTTATGATATTAATTATTACTATTTGTATCAAAATATTGAGAATGATATATTCAAAAAATAAAAAATAAAATAAAGCATAAGAAAAGGGAAAGCAATTATTCTTTAAATAAAAACAAAATATTGATTACTGACAATAACAGGTTTAATATATACATATATTTTTTTATTGAAGAAAATACAAACTAATTTGTGTACAATTACATACACAATTCAATCGAATAATGATTTAACTTATTTTTGTTTGAGTAATTTCAATTTTTAAACAACAATAATCTTTATATTAACATTTTCAATACACAATTTAAAAAAAATAAAAAATTAAATACTACGAATTACCTTTCATTCAATTCACTTCACTTTAAAGAGAAAAAAATATATAAAAAGAAAAACAAAGTGAATTTATGTAATTTAAAGTTGATCAAAATGACCAAAAAATTAGTAATATTTTTTTTTTACAATATATAATCAAAAAAAATTTTTTTCTCATTTTCTTATTGACGTAATTAATGAAAACTTTATCTTTTTTTCTCTGGCGGAAATATAAAAAATTTGAATGTTTTTGTATCACGTGAAAAAATTTTGTATGTTTTTTGGACTTATCACCTTTTTGTGTTGCTGTTTTTATTACAGAAAGAATCATTGAATTTTAATTAAAAATATACAAGCACTTTTTGTTTACAAAATTAAATTGTGTTTGGTAGGTTTTTTTTTTTTGCTTCCTAAAATTTTCTTTTCTATCACGAATGATATAATGCAAATGAAAGGTACAATAATTGTAAAAAATAAAAATTTCATACACACTAAAAGTGAATTAACAAAAATTGTATAATATTCGATCAAATAGAGAAAGGGGTATAAAATAAAACACGTTTATAAACAGAGATTATTTTTTTTTGTTGTATAAATACATTTTTTTTTTTTTTGTTTAATTTAATAATAACAATGTATACAAATAAACAATTGTAAAATATGATAAGTATTATGCAATTTTTAAATTGTAAAAAAAAAATATATATATTTTTTTATTGTTCTTTCTTTGTACATTATTATTATTTTGTATTTTTCTCTGTATCTGTAGTTAAAATTTATTCTATTCTTTTTTAATTAACATCTTTAATTGTTTGTAATTGTATATAATAATTAAATCATGATGTCATTTAATAAATAATGTTAAAAAATTTTTATTAAGCATTTTTATATACATATATACTTAAGTTAATTTTGAATCACCAATACAAGTATATTATGTATTTGTTTAAAACTTTAAATTTATAGTATATATAAGTATGTATGTACTATAAAGAATGTACTTATTGTGTACATTAAAAACGTTATTAAATTTTCTATTGTATAATAATTTGCAGTTTATTTCAATTACTTTTGCAAGTAACTGTATAAAAATTTAGTAAATATGTATTAAGTGATTTAAAAAAAAAATCCTTAATTTTAATTAATTACGTTTTATTTCCGGGAAAAGCAAAAACAAAGAAAAAAAAAACAAATTTGAATGAAATAAACAAAATAAATAAAATTTAATTTACATTTTATTTCATTTCTCTTCTTGTTCTTGATTCTCCAAATATTTTTTCTATTTATTAACATCAAGAAGTTTAAAATAAATCAAAAAATTTATAATTTTTTGTTTGTAAACATTAATAACAGAGCAATGAATTTGAAAATTAAATTCTTATTTACTTCATTCAAATTGTATAAATGTATGTTTGTACATAATACGTTAAATAAATTATAAACATAGATATACACTATTTTTTAGTACAGTAAACCGAACTCATACGTACAATACACACACACACATGCGTAAATGTACGCATACATGTACGTATGTTTGTGTATGCACATTAAAAATATACAGCAAGTAAAATATTTTGCCATAATTCTCATTTTCTGTAAAGCATTTGAAATAAACATAAAAAAATATATTCTAAATATTATTTATTTAGAATTATGAAAATTCATCCTGTGCAATAAATGTTCATAAGAATGTCATTTGTGTAAAAATATATGCATCAAAAATTTCCTCACGATCGTATATTTATCAACAAAATATGATTTTATTATTATTTCGTCTCGAAATTAAAAAAAAAAAAAAAAAAAAACAAAATATGCATTCATTTATAGTAATGATATTGAAGAAAAAAATATATTAAAAAATTATTTTCATTTTTTACCATATACAATGTATGTACATAAGTAAATGTTTTTTTTTTTTGTTTTTTAATGAATCATTAAATAAAATTACTAAGAAAGTATTAAATTTTAAACAAATTTGTGCCCAACCCAAATTTGCAATCAATATAAAAATTGATAATAGAAAAATTTAAAGTTACGAGTATTGTACCTAAATATGTATGTATATACTTCGATTCCATATTAAGTAAACAATGAATCAAATATGTACACACTATACCCGAAAAAAAATTTAAATGACAAATAATTTACAAATAAAAATAGAAAAAATTAAATTTTTTTTTTTTTATCCATGGATAGAATTTAATTTTTGTTTGATTTTAATCGATACCAAAAATAAAATAAATTCAATATAAATAGTACGAGTATATGGTTTATTGATTTCAATATCATGTTAATATCATTATATCGTAAATAATCAATTTTTATCATATTCGTTTAATCAAATTTAATTTTTTACTTCATTAAAAGAATCTCAGTTTAAATAACTTAAAATGTAAAAATATAAGTAGAAAAAAATTGCAACAAAGAAGTAAAAAAGTTTCTTTCAGATTTCTAAAAGGAATTACAATTTATCTAAATCTATGTAAAATGTTGCTAATTTAATAATTTTTTTTTTCTTCTATACTAAGAGAATTGAATATATGAAACATATTATTTTATTTGAAATACACTTACATTTAAAATTACATTTAATACAACTGTTAAAACACAATGATAAAACTTCTTTGGGTAACATATTCGTTATAATTATTTAAAAAAAAAAAAAACTGCAAACCATTCAATAAGAAAACTCTTTCGTTTATAAACGAAAATGTTTTTATCACTTTCCTAATAACAATATCATAATTGGAATAGAACAAAAATTATCATTTGTATAAATTAACAATTTTAATTAAAAAAATAATCTCATTTTTATGCCTTTTATTCAAATTCAATATGTAACTGAAATATTTTTCTGATTTATTAACTGTCTTTTTTTTTTTAAATTCATTTTACACAAGATATTTAATAAAATCGAACTTTCTCATTTGGACTAAGAATAAAATTTTTACATGAGATTCAATACTTAGAAAAAAATTCTTTTATGATTGATTAATTTTATTTTTATTAAAAAAATAAATTAATTTGTATTAAAAATATCACTTATAGATATATGTACGTATAAAAAAACGACAAATTTTATTCAATTTTAACGTAAAAACATTTTAAAAAAATCAAATGAATAATTAGATGAATAAATACTACACTATTTGTTGCAGTGTTAGCTATTAACGTATTAGTTTATTAGTAAAACTTGGAATAACCGTAATAATGATCACAACACTTGCTACTTTTATTGTTTCACTACCATCATTTAATATAATCTCAAACAAAATAATTTTCACAAAAAAAAAAAAAAAAATGTATATATACAATAAACGTAAATAAAATAGAGAGAAAAACAATGCATATACAGAAAAACAAAAAAATAACACATTTTTCTTACCACTAAAAGATACACAATAACATCAGGTGAGTTGCTAAAGTTTGTATTGTATAATAAAGAAATGAGAACTTTTTAAGTTCATTTATTTTTCCTTCTTTTTTTTTAAAGTTTTATATTATTTTATCATTTTTTTTTCTGTTTCATTTATGTCTATTGTATTTGTCTAATAACATATATGTATGAATATATGTGCGTATATAATTCATTATCTTCTTTTTTAAACGGAAAACTTAATTCAAATTAAAACAATGTATAATATAACTAAACTACAGATATACATTTGTATACAGGGTGATTTTGTTTGTTTAGCATAACCGGCAAAATATATATATATTTTTTTTTTTTGTTTTAACAAGAAAGATACCTACTTTAAATAAAGGTGACTAAAATTTTTGTAACCAAAAATTTTCAAATAAATTGGTAAAAATTTTCCAAATTTTCGAGATTACATTTTAAAAATTTTATAGTTTAGATCTTGACTAATGTATCTGATAATTGGAATAATCAAAAAATTTGCTATAATTTTGGTAATTGATGACATTAATGAAATAAACGAAATTGCCCTGTATAAAATAATATCATAGAATATACACATACATATTTGTATTAACAATTGTAAATGTAAACAGACGAAAATATATACATACATATGTATGTATGTATGTACCTATTTAGAAAGGAAATTGAAAAATGTATGTATGTGTACATACAATTGTTCAAATTTCAAATGAAAACAATGCCCACTGTCCACAATATATGTAAGTATGTAAATATACACATGTGCATGCTTATACAAAGTACAATAATATAAAAGAAAAAGAATTATCATTGAACTTCAAATTTAATGCAATTTTCTCTGATTTTATGTAGGTATGTCGTATATAAATATACAATTAGATATGATTTGAATTTTAATTTTTAAATTAATGATTAATAGTGGAGATTTTTGGCACCATAGTTTAAAAATCAATTAAAGGAAAGAAAATGAAAAACAAAGAAAAAAAAAACTCACCTATTGTTATTGACTTTAAAGGAAGAATTGAGGAAAAATAAAATTAAAAAGATGTAGTATAGTAGAAAATTACTAATTTTAACGTAATATCTAATACAATAAATTATTTTACTTTTAAGATTTTTAAAAAAGGGGGAAAATATACTGTAAATTAACTAAGCGAAAAAGTAATTTAAATACATGAAGTTGCAATAAATACATGATAGTATTAAAAAAAAAAAAAATTCCCTATAAATGTGTACTCGTATGCTTTTTAAAAGTAAGCAATCAAAAGAATTTTTAAATTTTATAATAATTTTACTTAATGTTTGTTTAAAAATTATAATTAAAGTTAAGAATTTAGAAATTACATTAAATTAAATTAAAAAAATTAAAAAAATATTACATTTGAAATTAAAATAAAGTAAGAAATTTATGGTTAAAAAATATTTAAAAAAATATGGTGAAGTATAATTTAAATGTGTATGTATGTGTATGTAGTTCATTGTGTTTTAGAATTAAAAAATTCAATTCTGTATAAACTTGATAATTTGTATAATACACATGATCAGGTATATTATAAATTGTCTTTGACAAAAGTTTTTGGGTAGAATCTTACCATATATAAAAATTGTTTAGGTATTTTATTTTCACTATTAATATTACCTAAATTTAAAAAATATGTACATATATACATAAGGTATCTGGTAATTTTCTAAAAAATATTTAATAGGATATTTAAAGAACATAAAACATATTCATATTTTCTTTAATTATTTTTTTTACTTTTTTTTTGTATCGGAAAATCTTTCAATGTGTCAAAGTGGTATCAAGCATATGAAACATACGTAATCAAAATGTACACATGTACATACGTTTGTTGTATCTATTTACATACATCGGAAATTTATTATATAAATTTATATATATAATGTATGTATATAGTGTTACTATCATTTAAACATGTGATATGATGTTATGTTTATATTTTGTTATTATCTTTTTCCCAAAAGGCAAAGTGATAAGCATAAATTAATGTAATAATAATAGTTGCATATACATATGTACATATTTTGTTATTTGAAAATTGTAATGAATACAATGATACTATGTATATATTATTATTGTTTTCATTCATTCTTTGTTTTTATATCTTTCATATTTTCAATACATACATACATACGTATGTATATACATATGTACATGATGTGTTTACTCGTTTAGGGACACATAAAAATAAGAGAAAATATACTAGGTAGACATGTATGCATAGATATTTTTTTAACATGACTGACATGACATAAAGAAAGCTACAATTACCCAGTTTTTTAATTTATATTTATATTTTTTATATTTATTATTATTTTTTTGTTAATGTGTTACAAAAATATGATTAAAAAAGCATGTCAAATAAAATGAAACAAAATTTATCACTTCAATCTTACAACAATCATCTTTTTTTTTTTTGTATTTATTAATGTAGGTATACCTAAACACTTTCATAATAAGAAACTATTAACGTATACATACTAAATCACAATTGAATGAATCAATTTCGTACATATCTACATACATACATAATTTCTTGTACATATAATTATAATAAAAAGTATGTTGTAGATATTATAAAAATCTAATTTTTTGTCATGTACATATTGTACATATATATGCATATATGTATGTATGTTTATTGTTTAGACCTTTTATACCAAAAACATACAGACGCATATAACACATTTGTGACACAAAAAAAGTCCTAATTTCTAGATAAAAAAAAAAAAAAAAATTTATCAATTCTACATTTTTATAAATGATGTTATTACACATATTCATGTTTACATTATTTTGTAACAATTTAATTATGCGTTTATATACATACATATGTATATTGTACATACAGTTACTCCAAAAAGTCACCGCACCTTTAGCATTTTTTGTTATTATTGGCTAGTTTTTCAAAAATTAAAATTAAAATCTCTACATGTTTATATGAAACAATTTTTGGTTAGGATGTTTACTCATACATAAACAATTTACAGAAAAATTATATTATTTAAATTTATTAAATATTGAGATTGAATTTTAAAATTTGAAAAGTTTGCCAATAATAATAAAACAAGCTGAGAGTGCGGTGAATTGTTGGAGATACTGTATATACAAATAAAATAAATTAAATTGTATAACTCATGAATTCATTTATATTGATAATTAATTTATCAAATAATTTACTATAAAAATATGAACATTATCTCACAACGATCAATGACTGCAACGTTATTCATTATTATATACATAGGTACTTGATGAATATTATAAATATTTTTTAAATTTTTTTCATGATCTACGTTACCAAAGGAATCTCAGATATTGCAAAGTTGGTTCATTATAGATAGCTTCAAAGAAATCATTGAAAATATATGCACAAACTATATATACACAAAATATATCGATTGTATATGGTATAAATGTACATACATACATAAATTTAAAATTGAAAAGATTTTTTAAAGTTTTTTTAATTAACAGAATAAAAATGTATTAAAGAGTCTTTATAATAAACCCTCAGTACTAATTGTGAAAACTTATACGAGGGTAAAAAAAAAAAAATTGATTTTTCTTTTCAATTTTTTTTTTAATTTGTTTTGTTTTAGAACTATAAAACTTACATGAAATACCCATTCAAAATAAAAATTTTTATTTAATTATTTCTTACAGTTTTTTTTTCTATCACTTAAAATTTTTATATCTTTCATTACACATAATACCAAGTACTTCATCAAGTATTTCTTTTATGTTTTCCTTAGGCTTTTCTTTTTCTTCATTTTTTTTATATGTGCTATACTATCATACTACATACACACATGCTACATACATATTTGACCTTGTGTAACCTCCGTAGGATAAAATGAATGTTTTTTATCTAAGTATCTAACTAACATTTTTGCATTTAAACAGTGTATAATTAGTATTTCAACTGAATGATGGCGTTTTTTTTTTACTTTTTACTGCAAACTTTATATCATATAAAAGTTGCTAAAGTATCACAAAACAATTATTGAGGTTTAAAGAAAAAAAAAAAAAAAACGAATGCGAAATGAAAATGTGTAACTTAAATATTTTATTCTGCCTTAATTAGAAATTTTCTTAACATTTAAAGTGTACACATACACATACGTACATTAAGAAACATTACAAAAAAATCGCAATAAATTCCTAGCTAGAATAGAATATAAAAAAGGGTGTATTTTTTAATTTCAATTTCATTTAGCTGTTTGGTAAAAAAACCATATGTTCTAAAACTTCAGAGGTTTCATTACCACTGTCTGTCTATCATGAATACAAGTATGTATATGTATTGTACATACAATATGTATGCATGTATTGTACAAAAATTCTAACTATATCGAATAACATTATCCATTAGTATTTTTGAGTTATTAAATAAGAAAGGAAAATTTTCTTACATTTTTTTTATTGTATTCTTATTTTATATATTTTTAGTATTTTCATTTGTTTTTTTCTTTTTTCATTTAAATTATTAATAATTTGACAGCAGTTAATTTAACTGTCCATGACTAACTAACTACATTACTATTTGTTATTTTTCTTTTTTTCATTCTTTTTTTTCAACCAAACAAAACAACAACTATAATTAATTTCTTGATAATTTAAATTTTTCATCGTTATCATATCATTATACCCTTATATTTTCATGCATGTGTATAAGAAATTATATACATATGTATATGTACATATGAAAATTTTTAAAATTTCAGTTATGGTCGAGTGCCTAATTTTATTATTAGTTAGTACAATTATTATATTTGTAAACAATTATATAATATTACTGTAATACTAAATACATATATGAAGAAGGTAGAAAATATTTTCTAAATATACATTTTGTATAAATTTAAATATTTGAGTATTATGTTAACTTTATATTTATTTTTTATTTTATTTTATTTTTTTTTTTTTTTGTTTTTGAATTATGTATGAAGTATCTTAAGTATGTACATACTAATAGCGAAACTGAATGAAAATTAAATTTCCTAGAAGTAAAACCTTATTTAAAAAAAAAAAAAAAAAAAAAAAATATTAATTTAAATTTAAAGAAAAATTTAAGATTTAATAGATGTGATTATTAAATTTTAACTAAGAAATGAATACATACATTTAAATCTAATAATTTGTAAAATAATTTCTGTAAAAAATTATTTTGATCCTTGATTTAATTTATATACATATTTAATTAATAAATAAAAATAAACTCATTTATCTTAAATGAATATTTATTAAGAAAAACAAAAAAAAAAATAGAATAGGTAGGAAATTGTATAAAATGTATAAAAATTTATTTTTGTTTTTCTTCATAAATAGTGTAATTAAAATAAATACATATACATACATACAATTGTATTTGTAATTAAAAATAGAAGAATTTTTAAAATAGAATTAAATCTTAAATAGCATGAAGGTTCTTTAATAGATATTAAATTTCAAAAAAAAAATAAAATAAAATAAAATAAGCAAATAATTATTAAGTATAATTTAACATACGTAATGTATATTTTGTTATATGATGACATGAAAGTGAATCAAAAGAATACAATAATATGTATGATACATGCATATGTAGTATATACATACATATGTATAATAAAAGAACATACTTATACGTTATTATTTATATTTGCAATGCATGCATGACTTTATAATTTCATACTTTATGTTTATTATTAAGTTTACGTTTGTAAGAAACAGAAAACTTCATTTCTTTTTTTTTTTGTTAAAAAAATTTAATAACATTAATAGCAAGAATAGATGATACATACATATAAATGTATATAATAATGTTGCATACATAATAAATTAGGTTAATGCATTGATGACTATCACATTAATCTGTTGCATTTAATTTTTAATAAAATTGAATATTTGTATAATGTTAAATTAAATTTACTTAGGTACATATATGTACACCTATATAATTTAAATCATTCAAATAAAAACATGAGATTTTAAATTGGATGTTCCTCACCCATGAAAAAGAAAAGCAAATTGCATCAATTATATCATGAGCAAATATATACACATACTTATGTATGTACATGTATGTACATATATACACGTACTCCATATATCTAAATAAGTAAAGATGTGTATCAGCAATAGATAGACGACACTTCTATCATGATATCAATTTATCTTTTGAATATGAAAAATGTATACATAAGTATATGCATATGATGCAATATCTGTGCAGATATGAAACATACATATGTATATATAGTGTACGTAATATTATCTTTTTCTAAAAAATACAGAATTAATTTTTATTTATGCGCATGGTTCATTTGTTACTTCCGGAAAATTTCACCCTAGTTTACTTTTGTTTTTCTATTTAATTTATTTTTTTTTTTTTTATTTTTTATTAATGTACAATATTTTAATCTTTTAATCACCTAATCAGTTATACTATATACCCATATTTATGCATTTCATATTGAAAATATAAATTTTTAAAAATATAATTGTTCCTTTTTTAAACAAATAGATAAATATTGAATTAAAGTAAAACAAAAATAGAAAATATTTTTTTTTTTTTTTTTTTTTTTTTTGTTCAAAGGAAGAAAGGATGTCATTGTACTGAAATAATCGATAACAAAATATACTTTTTTGTACAAATGTTTATACATATATGTACATAAAATAATGTAAAGTATATTTATTTGGATGACGACTAATAATCGGTGTACATACACATGGTATATTTTCAGTAGTTATAAAAATGGGCTAACAGAAATGGGCACAGACGCATACGTACAAAATTTGATGCAGTATGTACGTAACATATAGAAAATAATGTAAGAATTCATATTTATAATCTTTTTCCTTTTTTTTTTCATTCTAAATGAAAAACAATAACAAAAATGATAATAATGGATAGTATTTGTAATGAATATAAATGCGTTCTTAATATCATAATCATAATTTATAATGAATGCATTTTTTGTTTTGTTTTTTTAAATAAAAATAGAATAATTAAGTATATTAAATAATATGTATCTACAATAAATTATTACTACATATTACATACATATTGTTTTTTTTTTATATTTTTATTATAATTATTTACCGGAAAGTTCAGATATATCCAAACAACTGGAACGACTTCGTGATTTTATAAGTAATGTTGATGATGATGATGTTCCAGATCCAGATGAATTACATCCATTACCAATTAATATCGATGTATTATTACTGTTGTTTGATGAATTTGTTAATGCTGTTGTTGCTGTTGTCGTTGTTGTCCAATCACCATCCATAGCTTTTGATGCACTTCTTTTAAAATGTTCCAAAAAATTATCAATTTGCATTTCAATTGAATTTGGTGAATTTTCCATTATTTTATTATTTATATTATTTTATATGACCATATACATATATTTCAACATTATAAGAATATATACATATTATTTTTTTATATTTTTGTAATCAAACTAATAATTCTGTTTTGGTATTAACATCATCCAAGAACTTTATAAAATCATCGAAATTTTTTTGTTATTTTCACTTTTTCTTTCTATTTTCTTTTTATGTAAATAATTTGTAAAAAAAAAAGTCACGTTTTATAACATGATTTTCTTGTAGTTTTCAAGTGAATGAAATTTATATTTTATTTAGTCTCTTCTACCCTTAATTTAATTTCGAAAAATATATCAAAACAAAAAAAAAATAAGAAAACAATTCACTTAACATTTTGTTCTAAAATAAAACAAAAAAATTATTTTACACGGGTAATAACTTTTATTTATCACACTACAAACAAAGTAACTATGATTCTAGGCCAAAAATTATTTAACTTTTATTTTTTATTCGTTCATGATTAAATGCCACACATTGAACACATCTTTATTTTTAAAGTAATTTGATTTTTTTTTTTTTTTTTTGTAAATTATTACATTAAAATTAAAATCATCTTTTAAAAAATTTGTTTCAATTTTTTAATTTTTTCAATTCTTATACATTTTCCTGTCTTCTTACAAAAGTTGTATATTTTTGTGACGAAAATAAGAAAAAAAAAAGTCACCGTACTATCGAATTTATACAACTGCTATGAGAATGAGAAAAATGTTTAAATGTATTTTATTGTTGTTTTTGTTTGTTCGTTGTCGTTATGATGATGTTTTTTTTTTTGTTCTTCTCACCGAACAAGAGAGTTAAAAAGTTAAAAAGTTAAAATTATAAGAAGAGCCTAAAATTTACACAGACAACAGACACAGAATTTTTAAACATTATTTTTAAATATTTAACTTCTAAAATTGTATAAAATCAATCTACATATAATTTGAATTTTTGTGGTTGTAATTATAAAAGTAATGTTTACAATTTAGTGATTTCAATATGAGTATAATTCTCTTTATTTCAAATATTCTCTTAAATGAATTTTCAGCTAAATACATACGTTTATACATATCACAGGGATACAACGGGTGGCACTTTTTTTTCACCCTTTTTGATACCTTGGCACTTTTTAGATATTTGTGGTCCCTTTTTCAACCGATAAATTTAGTCATGTTTTTATTATTTTTCAATATAATTTGCAAATGTTTATTTGATGTTACAAAAATGTTACATGTTGGATTCGTTTCTGTAACTCAAAGTTAATATGCTCTTACACCCTTGTAACATTAAAATTATGTTATTTTGCAATTAATAAAATTATTTACAGTTATGATTACAATTATGGTAAATTTTTTAAGTCGAAAGTGCAGGAAAGTGACAAGTGAAAAATCTCTTTTCACCAAAATATATTTTATATTTTCATTTTTATAAACCTTATGTATAAATACATATCTTCCTCATACCGCAGTTCCTCAAAATTTTAAAATTTTGGTACCTTTTAAGGCGTTTCAATAGTATTTTCGACTTTGCTCCGGTTGCATCCCTGGTATTATTAACAAGGGACAGGGAATAATCATAATAAATAAAGAGATTGAAAAATTCAAATATTTTGAGTACGATTGCGCTGAACTGTTTTATTTCAAACTCAATCAAGGGGTGAATTCGGTAATGCTGAATATCATATTCATAAACAGTTATGCATTTTCAAACTTATCTATACATACAAATTGGATTACATTCTATTAGCTCCTATAGACAGTCTAACTTTGGTCTAACATTAAACACCATAAGATTATATTGAATTAATTAAACTATATATATGTTTAACAATACATATTACCTTAATTTTGTTCTTAATAAATTTTCATTGTCATAAAAATCATGATTTCTGATAATTGATAATATGAAAAAAAGATAATTAGAAAATAATGCCAGAAATGGAATCCTAACACTCTTAATAATGATAAATGAAGTAGTAATTTCAAGCAATTCACGTTGTATGGATGATAGTAGGTTAACTCTGTTGAGTACGTCTATAGCTACTCTAATCCACAATACATTTGTAATACAAAAAGGTATAAACTTTCTTAATGAAAGCTACACGTTTTCATTTGATATATTCTAACAGGTTCTATGTTTTCATTTAAAATGAATTCGTTAATGACATCTGTATTTCAACAAAAAAAGATCTAACAACATAATTATATAAATTCAATCTGTTATCAATTTTTGAATTCTATGTGGTTCTTTATGATGTAATTGTACATTCTAATCTACACCAGCTACAATAATGTTTAATTGTATCGCATATTATATACGAGTAGATGGATAATGATGCATTGTAAGATTGCATTAATCTATTGGCGTAATTCAAAACTACACATAATGTACATATGTATGTGCAAGAAAAAAAAAAAAAAAGATTTCCTATAGGAAGGATATGAATTTTTAATATTTTAAGTATGTACGTGTATTCTTGCATGATTATAATTAAAAGTAGTCATTTTTTGAATTTACCAATCATTTTAAAAAATTTTTCAAACGTTTATGACCTATGTTATAATTTTTAAAACATAAAGATAACATTGAAATAAATTTGTAATTAGGAAAAAAAAATTTTTTTTTTTTTTTTTTTAATTAAAAATGCAAAATTTATTGATTAATAAAACATAACGATAAACTGGACGATTTATGAATATTGTTCATGTTTTTAATTTTGAAAATTTCCTAATAATATTTTGTGAGTATACGTAACATACTTGTAATTTAAGATAATGTAACAGAAAATTGAAATTATTGTATTCAATGGATATAAATACGGAATTTACAGTATATTTATGTTAATATACATACATATGTATATGTATCTTTATACTATAAATATTCACATATATTATTATCGATATATATTCATTTACTTGATTTTCAACTTAATAACTGGATTTTAGTTTAAACTCCTTTTTATGGTTATTTTACATTGAAATTTCATTTTTTGTTCAATTTTAATTAATAAAGAAATCACTATAGAATTTCTCTATAATTATTTTATTATCCGTATAGAGATAAAAACAATAGATAAATAGTCATAATATATAATGCCTTAGAATTGTGAATTGATCACAAATGGAAATAATTTCCTTTAAATGCTTTTATTTATTTACTTTTGGTTTTCTAGTGTACTTGAATAATTATGCATTAAAAATAGTTTATTATACGAGTATATATGTATGTAAGTATAAAATCAACTTATTATATGAGTAAAGTAAAATTTATGTACAATAACTCAAATAAGTTAAATTAATAAAAAAAAAAAAATGTGACATATGCATAGACGATTAATTTTACTTTATTAGATTCTTATTTAGTATGGAAATTATAATTTTTAATTTTATTTAAATTTAAAAAATAAATTTAAAAACGAAAATTATTTAATATTTAAATCGTTAAATTTCAGTTATTTAAAATATTTCGATTTTAAATATAATTTTTTTTAAATGTAGCTGAATATGGATTTCAGCATAATGAAAAGAAAATATTTGAGATACATGATAGTTTGAGTTAAACTATAAATACAGGTTCTGATGATGATATATAAGACCATAACATATGTTTTTGTATTATGGAGTACATGATGTATATTTCAAGTATAATTCTAAACATTCGCAATGTAAGATATTATAAGAATTTTTTCTTATTGTTAAAAATCAATATTGTCATAATATGGAAGTAAATAATTTAAAATTTGAAATTTATTTACATTTTCATATGATTAACTAAAATTTATATGTAATTTTTTTTTTTTTTTAATATAAAATAACAATTAAAACATTTATGTGAGTGACTGTACATCAACACAATCTTTTGATCTTTAATAATTTTCAAAATGCATTCAAATGTATATACATAAAATTGTATATTCAATATTGTGAACACTTAATTGTATAAATCTGTATTTTTTTTTTTTTTAATCTGTACAATGTACGAGTATTACATTATCAGTGCAAGAAATTTTGCTTCATTCTTATAGCTGTTATTGGTGCTGCTGTTCATCTTTATTCCTTTTTTGTTTTTTGTGGACTTCTTGAATTCCACTATAATAACAGGCTTTTTAATATTTGTAATACATGTATTGTATGTAGCATACATTTTATACATATGCACATATATGCTGGTATATTATGATTTTAAACTAGAAGAAAAGATTTCAAATGAACCGGCATATCGGCGACAGAAATAAAATTTATAATATGGTTAGACAAGACAAACAGTTAATAAAAATATAAATATATATTTGTGTATAATGAATATACACAATACATGTATATATAAACATTAGTTAAAATTAATAAAAATAATAGTAATACAATAGTAATAGTAATATAATAATATTCTGTTTTAAGTAATCATTTTCAGTCAGTTGTATTTAAAATTATGTATCAATTGACAGACAGTAAGAAAATATTATAATAAGTATCGTTGATACTCGGCAATGGTGTGGTATCTCATTTTAAAAATATAACTATAAAATATAAACAATAAAATATAATAATAATATATACTAAACATATTTGTATTTTGTTATATGTACATACATATATACGATGAGATGAGTGTAAATACACTGTACAGTAAAAAACAAGTACTTTTCTTTGCTATATATGCATACCAGAGAGACTAAATAACTAGATTAAGTTTTTTTTCCAAAAAAAAAATTTTTTTTATATTTTATTTTTATTTTTAATAATAAAATATAAAATAAAAAAATCTATGATGTGTGGAAAATATGTTATAAAATTGAAAAAATTATTTTTTTTATTTTTGGTTTAGTGGTTCGACATTTTTATAAATACACTATTCAACAAATTTAAAATAAAATAATCTACATTTTAGTATATACATATACATATGTGTAATATACATACATATATGATTTAGTGTAGAACACATATTTTTCTTCTTATGTTAAAATATATATTTTATTTATTCATATGTATATATATATATAGTATATATGTCGCGTTATACATACACATATACATAGTATTTTATACAATAATACATATATTATGTATCTATCATTCTTTCTCTTTTTATCTTATCTATACAATTTATAAAAATTTAATTTCAAATAATATTTATAAATTAAAATTTTTAGTCGAAGACTTTCTTTCGTGTTGACGATACCTATTTCTAAAACAGATAAATACAATAAGTCTCCTACATTTATAAAATAATTTAAACAAAAATTAACTCATTTGAAAATTTTATAAATTTCAATAAGTCAATAATACATATACCAACTATCGTATTAAAGAAAAGTACTTATAGAGAGAGCAAGAAAAAAAAAAAAAAACAAGACTATAATACTGTTTTAAAATCAAATTTAAACGACGACAATAAAAAAAAAACAACACAAAATAAGAAACAGGCACAATATCATTTACCTTACCCATCGTTATTATTGTTACCGCTTATTATTGTCGTTGTCGTCAACCTTTTAAACGTAAAAATAATAACATTTTCTTAAATATTTAAAAAAATTCTTTTATTTAAAATACAAGAAAAGTTATTTATCTTGTTTAAAAAAAAAAATATTAAAAAAAAATTAATAAATAAAAAGAAATTAAAAAACTTTAAAAAAGTAAACTAATATATTTATTTTAAAAGTGTTATACATATTAAATAATATAAATTTGAAAGAAAGTTCATAAAACAAGTGATTTTTCAAAATGAGCAGTAAGTTTTGATTTTTTGCTAAAACAAAAATTTTTTTATTTAATTTTTTTTTTGTTTTTTTTTTTTTTTTTTAATTTGTCTTGAATTCTAAATTAATTTATTTTATTATTTAATTTTTGTTTATCTTATTTTTTTTTTTTAATTTGGTAAATTATTTTTTCTTTTGCCTAAATTTGAAAATATTTTCTTTATATTTTAATGATTACAATTTATATATTTTACATGGTATATATTCTGATTTGACCTTTTATGACCTTCAAAATAATTTTAAATAAAAATGTATGCAAATAAATATTAATTATTAAATATAATATTTATATTCATGCAAAACAAAAACAAAAATCTTTGAAAAAAGAAATACATAAATTTGCTTAGAAAATGTGTGTGATTTTCATTAAAATAAAAAAAAAAACAAATTTTATTTTTACTTTAAAAAAAAAAAAAAAGATAGTGTGATTATTGTATTATTAATTAGAAATTATGATATTTGATATTATTTAACTAAATACGAAAGAGTCAAATGTAATATTCAACATACTATATGAATTACAATATTGGCGTTATTAATTTTTTGTAACGTACACATATTTTAAATTTCTATTATGTGAATACTCGTATATATTATTTATGCATGTATAATGATTTTTCAAAAATAGGCATACTGAATTCAAATTTTAATAAATATTCATTTTTGTCTTTTAATTGTATTCGAAATATAATTTTCAATTATGTAAATTAAACGGAATTTATAAACAATAGAATAAAACAAATTATTGTTTTAAACTTTGAATAAAGTAAAGGCAAAATTTAGAAATAAGGTTTTTAATACATACCTATGAGTTATGCTTTGAGTTTGTGGTAGAAAATGTTGTAAGTAAAATTATATTATGATCATTGATTGACAATAATAATTGATGAATAATGTTAATTTGAAAAAAAAAAAAAAAAAATTAATAATTAAAAATTCTACGAGATAATTTCATGTTTTACATACAAAGAAACAAATACTACTCTGATCAAAAATAACCCGGACTCGTTCATGTACAACCCCCGCCAATATTTTAAGATGCATTTTTTTTTAGTATTTATGTTTGTATACCTGTTTTTCACATTTCCTCCAAATTCCAGCTATATATGTCAATCAGTTGTTTTTTGACAGCACTTTGTTTAGGTCAAGTTTTTGCTTACTTTCGATTTTTCGATGGAAAAAATAATTGAACAAAGAATTTGTATTAAATTTTGCGTAAAAAATGAAATTAATGCTACTGAAACGCTAAAAATGTTGCAAAAATGTTATGGTGATAGTTCTCTATCGAAAACAACAACATTTGAATGGCATAGTCGTTTTAAAAATGGTCGTGAATCAGTGAAGGATGACATTCATCCTGGGCGTCCTTCAACATCAAAAACCAAAGAAAATGTTGATCTGATTAAATCAATGGTTTTGGAAAATAGAAGATTAACGATCAGAGAGATGGTTACTGAAACAGGAATTTCATTTGGTACAATTCAAAGCATTTTAAGTGATGATTTGGGCTTGACACGACTTGCAGCGAAATTGGTTCCTAAATCATTGAATTTTTTACAAAAACAAGAACGTGTTATTGTTGCTGAAGAGATGCTTTCCAGAGTAAATGCTGATCCTGCATTCATTCAACGGATCATTACTGGTGATGAGACGTGGGTGTACGAGTTTGATGCGTTAACAAAGCAACAATCAAGTGAATGGCGCGCTTCAGAAGAACCAAGACCCAGAAAAATTCGTCGTACTCAATCAAAGAAAAAGATTTTGCTTACCGTTTTCATCGATTATCGTGGTGTTGTGCATCATGAATTTTTACCAACAGGTCAAACAGTTAATAAGGATTATTATTTAAGCGTAATGAAGCGTTTACGAGAAGCAGTTCGTCTAAAAAGACCCGATTTGTGGCAAAATAATTCGTGGATTTTACACCACGATAACGCACCTTCTAACACAGCCGTGGTTATTCGTGAGTTTTTGACTAAAAACTCAACAAACACTATTCATCAACCACCATATTCACCGGATCTCGCACCGTGCGACTTTTTTTTGTTCAGTCGCTTAAAAAAACCACTTCGGGGAACCCGCTTTGACAGCATAGAAGCAATTAAAGACAAATCGAAGAAGGAACTTATGGCGATCCCAAAAAGTGAGTACGAAAAATGTTTCCAGGATTGGATTAAACGGTGGCACAAGTGCATTGCATCAGACGGAGAATACTTTGAAGGGGAAAAAATAAATATTAATGAATAGACTTGTACTTTGTGTTTTATTGACCAAGTCCGAATTATTTTTGATCCGGGGGTTATGTATATGCACAATATCAGATTTCAATTTTTTTTTTTTTTTACTGATTCAATACAAGTTCATATATTATAATGTTATATGTACATATAATTCAATGAAAATATTATAAGATGTGTATTTTAAAAAATATTTACAAAAAAAAAATTATGATTGTCTCCGTACTATAGTCAAGTATTTTACGTTATTATAAGAAAACTTCTTACATTTATGCCGGTTTAATTCAATTCTTTTATCTAAAATAGCATTAACATTTTTCTGGTTTTTTTTTTTTTGTGAACTGAACTGAAAATTAAAACTTGAATATAACGTACGTATACTATGTACATTGTTCATATACATAATTTTTGTTTTTGTTAACAAATATGTATTGCACTCACATAATTTTCTGTTTCTCTATATATTACCTTTAAGAAGACAAAGTTTATGCATAGTAATGCAGCAGACATCATTACAAAAATTCTTAAATACATATGAATGTACATACATACATACATACAGATATGTAATGTTGTTTGTATGTAATATAAAAACTTTAAAATGTATAATTTTCAGTTACAAATTTAAATATAAGTATATGTATATGTACATAACGTACATTATTTAAATACATATGTATAAATTTACTGTACATGAGAATGCTGTTGTTACTTTTTACCAATTTTTACTTATATGTATATATGTACCCATATTTTTTTTTTACAAAAATAATTTTCATTTTCAGTATAAATATTCTTGCATTTTATTTTAATTTATTTTTTTTATCGTAGCTTCATTATTCTTCAATGTAAACGAAATTTCCACATCGTACATATACTTATGTAGATCTGTTTATTTAAAATCACTTTAAAATTAGTAATTTATTTCATCCTTCGACTATACTAATACATAATTATCCTACGAAAAAAAATTTTTTTTAGGTATCAAATTTCATTTTCTTCAATGTTTATCTCACATAAAATACTCCATAAAAATTACAACCATTTATATATACGTAAATCAGAAATTTATTAACTTTCATCATATGTATAAATTAATTTAAAATTGTTTTTTTTTTTTTAGATTGAAAACAAATTAGACGAGAAAAGAAAAATTACTTAATCATATAAGATTTTAAAAGTCAAATTCCTCGTAATTTTTATACTATACGTTTATAGACATAACACGCATATGTACACATATGTTGTAATTACGTGTACGGTCTATATTTGTTTCTTTAAAAAAAATTATTATTATTTTGTTTAAATGTACATATTTATATCCATATCTATTATGTCTTCAGATTTCCATTTCGATATAAATTTTCACATGTTAATATAAATCTACATATATATATATATACATATATATATGTATGTATGTATAAAATAAAACAAAAGAAAAAATAAAATAAAAATTATACATACATACATATTCATATATGTGTGGTTTATTCAATTCTATTTTTAAATAAACATTTTTTATAACTTTTGTATTTTAAAATTAATTTTTTTTTTAAAGATACATTACAGTATAATTTAAACTTTTATTTATTGGAAAAAAAATAAAGAATTTTCTTTTTTCATATAAATGAAATTTGATTTTCTGGATGTGAATAATCTTCTGAAATTTGTTTTTTTTTTTCTACATTTTCCGTCTAATAATATGTTTATATATTTTTTCTCCTTCCAAATTGGCTATTACCCAAGAAAATGTTTTCGTCTATATTTTTTTTTTTTTTTTTGTTTTATACAATTTAATTTCATTTTGCAACAAAAATTCTTTTTTAAAAAAAAAAAAAAACAATAATAATAATAATAAAATAATCCTCAAAAAATCTTTCATCATCATTGAAAAAAATTATAATATGAATAAAATTTTTTCTCTATATTATAGATTCTACAAAATTTTTATTTTGTTCTCAATAAAACCACATTACACACAATACACATAAACAATTTTTTTTTTAATTTTTTATTTACATTTTAATGTTTATAATTTCAGAATTATGTATAGTGTTATTATTACTGAAAAAAAAAAAAAATAAATAAATTTAAACGCAAAATACATGCATGTATACGTAAATATGATGCATCATCAATTCCATTGCTATATTTAAAATGAGAAGAAAAAAAAAATAACATTCCTATGTATATGCATATTTGTGCTAATTATTAAATTATATTATTATTACATTTTTGTTTTATTATTGTTACTATGCAAATTTAGATCACCTAATAAAGTCACATCATTATATGTGTGATCTTATTTAAATGTATACATACTGAATGTACCAAAAAATTATTTAAAACTGGAAGAAAATGTTATTTAAATTTTCAACAGTTTTTATTTAACACATATGAAAAAATGAATAACATTTTTTTATGTGCAGTTTTGCTTTTTTTTTTTTTTTTTTTTTTTTTTTTTTTAAATACAAATAAATTGAATTATGAATTTGTTTACGTTGATCTTGTATGATTTTTCACAATCATAAAATTTCAGTCACAAATATACATATTACAAATATTTGTTTATAGAATTAATGTATCATCATCATATTATTCATTTAATATACATAGAAAATTTAATCATTAAAAATTTTGTTTTTACCTCCTACAATTTTTTAACAAGAGAAATTTTAAACCAATTCATATTTAGACATACATACATATGTATGTACAATTTTAGTTTACATTACAAAGAAAAAACAGAAAATTTCTTCTTTTAAATTCTTACAAAACACAAAAAAAAAATTAAAATTATGTTTTATTACAAGTAGAAAAAAAAATTCACAAAAATTTTCTTATTCAATTTTTATTATTTATCTGCTATTTTTGGCAAGAATATTGAGCCATTCAATTTTATGAAAAACAAAATGAATAATAAAATCAAATGAAATCTAATAATTTTTAAGAAACTACTATATGTTCTTCATAGATAATTAAAAACAAAAAACAAAAAAAAAATACAATTAAAAAAAATTTCTCAATTTTATAAAATAAAAATTTTCATTTGAAAAAAATAAAAATAAAAATAAAGATGTTCTTGTAACCGGCAAAATTTGAATGCACGTGGTTGGTACCGTTCAGTTGCGTGAAAATATTGACAAATACCAAGATAAAAATATCGACAAAAAAAAATGTTTCAAATATGGTATACATTTTATTTTTATTTTTATTTTTTTCTTGATGATAAGAAAAATCATTGGAAATATATTTTGGATGGTTTTTATGTCAATGAAAAAGAAATATACGTATATATAACGCGATAAGTTTTTTTTTAATTGATTTTTTTTTAATTTTGATGACAAAATTAATAACAACATAGCAGCCAAAATTATTTCCTTATCAGGCAAAAGAAGAAAATATTAATTACAATTTATTATAAAATGATATAATGATGATTACAAGTTATCGCATAATATTTCGTAGTCGTCGTGATTAAATGTTGAATGCATGATGCGTTTTTTTTTTTTTTTTAAATACTCTAAATAAATGTATTCGATTGTACGTGTGCGTGTGTGTATACGAACAGCATTGACTTTTTATGTTATATACTTCTACAATAATATTATAATCATTATCAATGTTAATTCTATTTATATCGGTACGGATACATATGTATGTAATAGATTTTTCTATTCAAATGTACATACATATTTACTTGTTATAAATTTAGTTATTTAAAATACTATGAAAATTATTTAAATTTATTACAGTTAAAATTGTATAAAAATAGGAATTTTAATCTATATGTTAAATTTTTCAAGTAACATGAAAAGATAATTTTAGTCTTTTCAATGAATATATGTATGTATGTATGTATAAAAAATTTAGAAAGTTAAACACAAATGCATATGCACATATGTATGTGATCTTTATCGTATATGAATTCATTTTTATCCTAAGGAGTTTACAATTTATTTTCGAATTCATTCTAAATTTTACTCATAAATATAAATTTAAAAAAATGAAATAAAATAAAACATAAAATGTGTTTGAATCATTGTTAATATTAGAGACGGAGACGATTCATTTATCATGTCAAAATAGAATGCGTCTTTGATCCTTTAATAAAAATAAACAAAACAAACAATAATCTAAATGAGATTTTTTTTTTTTTTTTTTTTCAAATTTAAATGAGTGCATGTAATTCATTGAATATATAATTTTTCACTTTCATTTTGTTATAGTTTATTTTAGTTTTTGTTTTTATCAATGAATATATTGAAATTTTGAAAAAATTCATACACACATTAGTTTTAAATCTAGCCGAAAAAAAAAAAAAAACAATTCTTCCTTAATACAATACGAATGTTATTATACTTTGTTTTTTATTTCAATACTATTGTATTTTAAAGTATCAACGACAACATTTTATGTATGCAATAATGCATACAATTGAAATTAAAATATTTACGATAATCTATTTAAATTTTAATTGTATAAATACACTTAAAAAGTGATCAATAGAAAAAAGGTCCATAGCCTTGATTATATCTTTGACATTATAAATTTTCAATAAATGTTATTTTATTTTATATAAAATAAATAAATAAATTCAAATTTATTCTAATGTGCGCACATTTTAATACTTAAAAATTTATTATTTAGCAATTGCAAAAATTGAGCCAAAAATTATAATAACGTCTGTTATTAAATGCGCTCATCTTATCTACATATAACCAATAAAACGTATTTTGTGTTTACAAATTGTTTTTTTTTTTTTTTTTATTTTATTTCAAATAAAAAAAAATTACATTTAAAATGCAATTTCGCATTTACATACTAAATATCCATTTTACATTAATCTTTGACGTACATAGATACGATTATAAACAGCATCAACAACATCATATATGAATTACATTGTATCTAAATTGCATTCTCCTGTTTTAAAAATAAAACATTAAAAAAAGAAAATTTAAATTGTATTTTCATGTATTAAGTACATATACAGTCGGTATAGGTAAGATACATTATATATGTATATATACATGTACATATATTGTTCATACAAGTATATATGATAAGTGAACATATGTTCAAAAAAATTAAAATTAAAATTTTCTATTTTAGTTTTTTTTTTCTATTTATTACGTTTTATTATATGGCATTTATAGACCAGGTATTATGAGAATTTTATTAATTTCATAAAACACAAACAAATTAATCATTTTATTAATCAGTATTTACGATTTTCATAAATACATGTACATACATACAATACCTATACATATTAAAAGCCGTTTTTATATACATTGAATTAAATCTTATGTTAGATTGCATTTATCATTTGTTTAATAAATTACGTTACAAGTTTTTCACAAAATAAACATGAAAAAATTTTAAAGTATGTACTCGTAATTTTCATGTTGTTTTTTTTTTTTTTACATGATATTGTATATTTAAAATTTTAAAAAAATTGACATTCTTAAGATCGGTTAAATTATCTGAGTTCATTTTAATATAATTATCGTTCAAATGACATACATAGTAATTAATCAGAAAATTATTTATAATTTGAATATGACTTAGCACTGAAAAATTATAAACTTTTTACACGATTTTATTTTGTTTTTCTTTTTAATCAAATAAAACGCAACATTATTGTGTAAAGCACACATGCATTGATCATCATCATGATCGGTGCAACAGCCATCGATATGAGCCAAATCCTAATCATTGTGATGATTTTTCAAGATCATTCCTATCATACATGCACCTACACATGCATTGATATGGAGGAAATTTTGTTTTTCATCTAAAATTATATCTATTAATCATTTCTATATATATATATTTAATAACAAATTAATTTGTAAAACGTGAAATTAATTATTGTATTTATAATATGTTAAATAATTTCCTTTTGATTTTATTATTAGATGCTTACGTCTTAATTGTCCAAGAAAGAAAAAATAAAATGAAAAGAAAATTACAAATAAAATTCATTCTTATGTTTTTTTTTCATATTCTGTAGGTGTAAAACTTTTCCATTTTTTTATATTTATTTTTATCATTCATAATATTAAAAATGAAAACAAATTAAAAAAAAAAGAAATAAAATATAAAAGTCGTTCACTAATTCATTGACTCCTTCAGATATACGTACATATGTACATAAATCACGTATATTAATCATTTTTCTGTTATATTTTTCAAATTAATTTAATATATTGTTATTAGAATTTTGTTCATTTAAAACAATTTAAAAATAAAATAGATTTCTTAGTAAGTACATTGTATACGCACATGAATAATATGGTTTTTGTTTTGTTTTTTTTAGACAAAGTGATCATTTCTAATTGTCGCTAATGATATGTGCAATTTTCATTCATTTTCATTTTTCTTTAATGCCAAAAAACAGTCATTCAACTTCAACTTATAAATAAATCTCGTGAAATATTTTAACCCGTCTCTGTTTTTATTACTATTTAAAATACAAGATAATAATCACGATTATAATAAAAATGACTTTAAAAGTTCCGACTATTGTTTTTTTTTTTGGATTTTTCTGAAAGGACTTATTCATATGGAATTTTAAACATGTTTTTTTTTTTTGTATCTAGCGTAATTCTAGATTTTTCTTTTATACAATTTTGAATGTATGTAAATTTTCTCATTTTTTCAAATTTTTATTTTTTAAATATTCAACATTGAAAAGAACATTAGGAATGCTAGAAATTTGTTCTAAAATTATTTTTTATGACATTGACATTATAATGCATATATGTAGTAATCATCATAAAAACTAAAAAATTAATTTACCATAATAAAAATAATTTATATAGCTAAGTAGTACATATTTAAATTTCGATATGCCATTACATTTCGTTTACTTGTTAATTACCATCTTAAACATTTTAAATTTATATTTCAGTTATAAAATAAAAATTACTTTTTCTTAATTATAAAAATTAAGAATATAAATAAATTTTTTTTCCTTACCTTTTTTTTTTTTTTTTTTTAAATAAATGCCTAATTTATATTTTATTAGAAATTTTTTTGAATGTACACGTACTGTAGCACAAGTAATTGATCATATTCATTTTTGTCGTTACATTTTTAAATTATATATAATAATGCTACGTCATATTATATAGTTTACGAGAAGAAAGATAAACTTAACGATTTAAATAGAACAAGTTTGTATTACAAAAAAAAAAAAAGAGAAAATTCATAATCTTGAAATTTTTCCTTTTTACCACTTATGATAAATTTCATGTTTTTTTTTTTCTTGAATAAAAAAAATTACTTTTTAGGAGAAAAACAAAAATAACAACTTAAAAGTTCTTTTAAAAAAATAAATTCTTCACTTTCTTCAAAGTATATATTAAATGCTTTAAATAGTTGTTTTTAAAAATAAATTTTTAGGAATTTTTATTCATTTCATTTTTCATTTAATTTTTTTTTTTATTTATTTATTTATTACTATTTTCTTTAAAATTTTTTAATTTGATAATTTTAAATAATCGTGTTTTAATACATAAAAATGTACATTGCGTTATTTCGATGCATGTGGTACACGCATACAAGGTACGTTATATACATATGTATAATGTACAACACTATTAAATATAAACATTTTTTTTTTTTTTTGTTTTTAAGTTTTATTTTTCTTTTTAAAATTCGTTGTTAAAAGAAAAAATTTGTTTCATCTTATTTTTGTGTTGTGTTTTGATTGTGTTTTTCTTTTATATAAAATGTACGTAAATATTATACATTTTAATATGTGAATCACAAAATGTTTGTTTTTTTATATACAATGTAATGAATATTTTTAATTTTTAAGGGGTAAGTTTTGAATATACAATTTTTTTTTTGTTTGTATTCATTTTTATATTTTTTTAAAAAAATAAAATACATGAATATTATTTACACAAATATATGAAAAATTTGTTTGTGTATTATAATAATTGATAAATATAAATAAATTATTTCATTTCATAAGAATCTATTTTAGGTTGTAAAACATAAGATAAACAAATTAAAGAAAATAAAATAGAGATCGAGAGTGAATCAGTCATTAAAGATCATATTACATTTACATTATGAATAAGAATAAGAAAAAAAAAAAAAAAGATTTTTATAAGCATCCAAAAAAATATACATATATGAAAAGATATTTTTATACAAAAATCACATCATCCACATACACACGCATGATAACTGCAAATCATAGTAATATTCTGCAATTTCAGAAAAATAAAAAATTTATACGAAGAAAACTATGAAAATATTTTAAAAAAATTATGCATACTTGTATATGATAACAAAAACGAGAGAAAATAAAAAAGAAGAAATAAGAGCATAAATATAAAAATAAAAGAAATTCTTTGTATGAATACGAGTAAAATAATTAATTCAAAGAAAAAACAAACAAAAAAAATGAAAATAATTAAATAAGCTGCGAAAGAAAAAGAAAAAAGGATAAAATTCATTTGAATGATGAAGGTATCTGTAAAGTATTTCGTTACTATTCCTATGATTTTTGTTTTTTTTTTTTATTTTTTATTTTTCTGCTCGCTTAAAAAAAAATAAAAATAAAATTTAACAGAATACTTAATGCTTTATAGAAAACATCTTAACATGAAACAAAACAATTTTAATAAATTTTTATGAAAACCCAAGTGAAAGCGATAAAATTCAAAAGACAAAAAATCTCAAATCACACATATAAATAATGTGCTATAATAATTCTATTTGCATAAATTTAATAATAAATATATGATCCCAGCTTTTATTTATTTGTTTATTATAATTTAGTTTTTTTTTTTTTTTTATTTTACTTTTTACTTCCTCACAGTAAAAAGAAAAATAAATAAACAAAAAAGCAATATAAAAAAAGAAAACAAAATACCATTACGTAAAACATTATAAGAAAAAAACAAATTTAAAAAAGAAAAATTAATTTTTTTTTCTAATTCTTTGTTTTTTATATCTTTAAATATTTTTAAATTTGTTGGCGATTAAATTGTAAATAGATTATCTTGAAAGGATTTACATTTAAAAAAAAAAAAAAAAATAACATTTAAACTTTAAATTTTAATTTTAAATATTATATTAACTAATTTAAATTATACGTTTATAAAATAAAAAATTTTTTTAATAAACTAATATACGTGTACATTACATAATTTCTATACTTTTTCTTAAATTTTTTTTTTAACTTTGTGTTTTAATTCATTTTATGCGCTCGTATATGTGTGCATACGTATTATTTTAATTTTCTATTTACATACAAAAAGTATATGTTAACATCTGATTAAAATTTATTGAGACAGATGTTTAAAAAAAAAATTTTTTTTAAATAGAAAAATTAAAACTATAATCATTCTCTTGTACAATAATTTAGATAATTTTTTTTTTATCTGACACAAATATACTTTTTTTTTTTTGTAAATTTTATTTTTTTTAATTTTATTTATTCTTTTTTATTTCTTATGTACATTAATATTTATAAAATTAAATTTCTTTTTCTAATTTAATGTTTTCTTTTATATTTTTCTTATTTTTGTTTTTTTTTGTATTTTGTATTTTGTATTTTGAAATAGGAAATATTTTTTATATGTAAATAAATATATATTTTTGAATTTTTTTTTATTATTTAGAAAATATAATACAATAAATTTTAAATAAATTGCGTAATACTTATTTTATTCTTTATGTTTATTTTGTAAAGTAAATAAAGAAAATTTTGAAAAAAAAAAAAATAGAAAGATAAAATTAATGGTAATAAATTATTAACAAAAGAAAATTGTTTTTAATAAATTTGAAAACAAAAAAATTATTATTTCTGTTTTTTTTTTTGTTCTAACAAAAAAGAAAAATGAAACAATTTTCCTTCAAATTGAAAAAACAAAAAATTTAAGTATATATATGTATTCTAATTTAAAAATATAAATCTCTTCTATATTTTATTTTGAACTTAAGAAATAAGTTCATCTAACACACGCGTTTATGTATATGATAATACCATTATTAATTTTCAATTTTCTGAATGTGTTTAATAAGATTTATGAAAATAGCACAATAGGACATTAAGATTATTATTTTTTTTTATTTTATTAATTGATTTTGTTTTTCTCTCTATTTTTTATAAATTATTTTTAAAAAAAAAAAAACGACTAAAATTAATAGTTAAAATTGAAAAAATTAATTTACGTAAAAATATAATTTTTCTTTTTTATGTAATTTATGTGTAATATGATACTTAACTAGAAACGAGAGCAAGATTTTCTTTAAAAATTTAAACAAAGAAGAAAAACAAGGGAAAATTCAATATATCACGACTCAAATCAAAACTCATCATATTTTGATTGGATATAAAATTATTATTTTTAGAAAATAAAAGAAAATCAAAAATAGGTAAAAGAAAAAAGAAAATTCTTCAGAAATTCTCATAAATGAACCATAATACATAAATTAAAAGTTTTTACCTCGAAATCTTAAAAAAAAAAGAAAATATTTTTCTGTTATGTCTATGTTTCTGTCCAGTCTGAATAATTATCATATTAAAATTGAATATGTATATGAACGCATATACTCAAAACATAAAAATTAAATTTTATTATTAATAATTTTCTAACAGTATAATAGGATAATTTTTTTTTTTTTTGCTTTTTCTCTCTCAATTGCTTAATGGCAAAATTTTTGTTTTTCTTTATAATAACAGCTTTGAAATAAATATGAATAATATGAATTCTAAGAAAATAATCCGTTTATTCAAATACTTACATTTTGTGGCAAATGTACAAAAAATAATAACACAGTTTTAAAAAAATAAAAATATTTACTGTGTATTATGCGATTTTTAAATTTTGTTTTGTTTTGATTTAAATTTTCTTTTATTAATGCCAGAATTTAAGATCATAATGTATGATTTTTGTTTTTTTTTTTTGTGTTTTAAAACAGAATAAACATATTTTACATGCATTATGTACAGAAAATCAATTATTTTCTGATTTAAATTGTTTTTTGTTTTTTTTTGTTCATTTCATTTTCAGAATTTGCGTGGGTAACATTAACAACAAATGATACATATTCATTGGGTGCTTTAGTTTTGGCACATTCATTAAAAAGAGTGTCAACGGCTCATCAATTAGCCGTCCTTGTAACACCAGGCGTATCACAATCTATGCGTAATAAATTAAAAGATATTTATAATGTAGTACAAGAAGTAAATGTATTAGATTCACAGGATGCAGCCAATTTAGCATTACTTAAACGTCCAGAATTAGGTATTACATTAACAAAATTACATTGTTGGAGATTAATACAATTTGAAAAATGTGTATTTTTGGATGCAGATACAATAGTAAGAATTCGACAAAATAGTAATAAAATATTTTTTTAAAAAAAATCATTATTGCATGATGCATTAATACCATTCTTTTTTTTTTTTTTTTTTTTTTGAGAATAATTACATTTTTTTATTGATGTTATTCATTTTTAGGTGCTTAAAAATTGCGATGAATTATTTGAACGTGAAGAATTATCAGCTGCACCAGATGTTTGTTGGCCAGATTGTTTTAACTCTGGTGTATTTGTATATCGTCCAAATTTAGAGACATTTATAAATATAACAGAATTTGCTGTTCAACATGGTACATTTGATGGTGGTGATCAAGGATTACTTAATCAATATTTTTCAGATTGGGCACATAAAGATATATCAAAACATTTACCATTCACATATAATACAATTTCACTTGCAACTTATTCATATTTACCAGCATTTATACAGTAAGTTAATTGAATTTAATTAAATTGTAAAAAAAAAAAAAATTAATAGTAATAATAATTTATAAGAAGAATTTTTCAATTATTCTTAATTTTTATTTTTAAAGTGTGTTTTATCAGTTTATGATACCCTGTATATATATGTAAATGATTTTATTATAGATTTCGAGATAATATAAAAATTTTACATTTTGCTGGAAAATTTAAACCATGGCTATCACATTTTGATTCACAAACACGTATTGCACATCCACCACAAGAGTATACACATGCAAATGAATTTATTCAATTATGGTGGAATATATACTGTGATAATGTTCATCATAATTTAAGTGATCAAATGGTAAGTTTACATATTTAATTTGATTAGAAAAAATAAAAACAAATACGAAAAAAATGAAAAAAAAAAAAAAATAATGAAAATATACAAATACCAATACAAATAATAACAAATTAAAAACATAAAATAAATATTTTTATATGCATATATATACTTACATGTTTTCTTAATTATTATTTAAAAAAAAAAAAAAAAAGTTTTTCTATCCTCTTTTTTTTGGTTTTTCTATTTTTTTTCCAAATAATATTGAATTGCATTTTCATTTGATTTAATAATGAAAGTTTTGTTTGTATTAATCTATACATATAATATTTTTATTTTTTCAATTTACAAGTCTTTCTCAGTTAACAAATACGAGGTAAGCAGCATTAATAATAAAAGTATCTACACATACAAACATTATAAATATTTCATATGTTTTTTTAGTTTTATTTATATATTTTTTCAAGTAGAAATACACTAGAATAAAAGTAAAATCATTTACTATATTTTATCAAGAACATAATTTCTTTTCCCACACTACACTATTACACACTCCATTACATTCAAATTACTTTACGTTAGATAGAATATTCGTTTTTTTTTTTTTTTTTTAATTTATTTTTTTCTTCTATTATGTACCGAAGCACATAGTTCAATACATTTTATTTAAAAATTTACACAATTAAAAAAATAATTATTATATTTACATATTTGTAATTATAGTTATCGAAAATGTTGGTATTTCAAAAAAAAGAGATATAACGATATTTATTTGAAAATTTTTAAAATTAATTTAGTCTTTTTAGCACACACATTTTTTAATTTTTATTTTATGTGCACTATAGTGTATTTAAATTTTAAGAAAGAAAAAAAAATTACAAGTAAAATGTTCTTAAAAAAAAAAAAAAATATGCTAATAAAATTAGAATTTAGCTGCTTACCCTATATACATATATTATATAAACAGATATATTGTGAATAATGAAAATTTCTTTTCCAATATAAAATATGTGTGTTGATAACAATTTTTATTATTTTTTATAAGATTACATCTACTTCTATTTGGTTAATGAATGAGATATACCAAAACCATCTATATACATATGTATGTATACCACATAAAGTCTAATTGTGTATATAGAAGGTTTTTGAATTTTTTTTAATAGAAAAGCAAAAATCTATTTGTCTTCAAGTTATTTTTCGGTTAAAAAAAAAAAAAAAACAATGTTACGTATGTGTATTATTATTATTTGATTTGATTTTATTTTTTAAATTATATATATTATTCATATAATATCCTTCTTTTTGTTATTAAAAATACTAGCATAGAATCATTTTGTAGTTTTAGATATATTTAAAAAATTTTTTATAGCAGTTATATTATGCAACGGATTTTTGTGCTTACACAACAGCTGAAATTTTACATGATTATGCGCGTTTAAATTTTAATAATAATTCTAATTCTTATAATAATTATAATAATAATAATTACAATAATAATAATAATAATAATAATAATAATAATAGCGTTAATCAAAATGTAATCTACACATTTTATGATCCATGGGAAGATTACTATGAAAATTTGGAAAAATTAACAACAATTAAAGAAAATCTTATTAATAATAATGACATTAATAATGAAAGAAATGAAAATCAATTAAATAATCATAACAATAATAATGATAATAATGGTGAAAATTTTATACAAAATAGTCATAATTATAATGAATCTATGCAAAATATATTTATACCATCATCATCATCATCCTTATCAACAGGATCAGTGATAATATCAAATAATCAAATAGATAATTATCATAATTTCAATGATAATTATAATGCCAATCAATTTATCAATAATAATAATAATAATAATAATTATGATAGTAATAATATGTTAGGTTCATATTATAATCAAAATAAAATAACAAATAATTTTACTAAACAACATAATAATAATTATCAACATGAACATGAACAATATCATTCTAATCATCAAATACAACGTGAAAGATCTCATGAAATTATTAATAATTGTCATATTGATTATGATCATCGTAGTACGATAATAAATGAAAATAATAAAATTAATGATTATAAAATACAAGAAAATTTAAATAATTTCAATCATAATAAGGAATTATTATATCAAGATAGAATAATACATTTAAATGATCAAAATATAGAAAATTTAACAATGACCAATTTTCATGATAACAATATTAATAATTATGATAATCAATATTATCATGAAAATAATCATCATCAACATAATTATCAACATAATAATCGATTAGTGGAAAATGATAATCAAATGAATTATCATAATAATGATACTCGTAATATAGTTAATTATAATTATAATGATAATGGTAATATTAATAATAATAATAATAATAATTATTATTATTCTTCTTCTAATGATATTGTTGATTCTTCAATTAAACAGAATGATAATAATCATAATAATAATGAAACAATATTTAATTTAAATAGTGATAATAACAATATTAGTGAAAATTTAAATTTAATTAATAATCAACAACAAATTAAATATCATATAGCATCAACTAATTTAAATTTTGTAGTGAATACAAAATGTAATTCAGAAAATTTAAAAAATAATGTTGATAATAATGATAAAGAGGTGTGTATTATAAAATATTAATTCATTAATATATTTAAAAAAAAAAAAAAAAAAAAATGTTTTCAATTAAAATAAAATAAATAAATAATTTATATATTAAGGCATGCACGACATAATGCAGAAACAACAATGAAATAATTAAAAAAATAAAAATATAAAAAAAGATAAATAATGTCGTTATACTTGACAATGGTGATTGGTGACATCGGTGTTGGGAATCTGTGATGTCTTTATTCTTAAAAATAGCATCATTAATAATTATGCTTTAAATACTTATGTACCTATTCACAATATCATCGTTATTGTTCACATTACACTACTAATTCGTCTTTAATATAATTTTGTGTGTGTAGGACAATTCAAAAAAATAAAATAAATAGCAACGGCAATAAATATCGAATAAATTTTTCTTATTAATTTTTTTTTTTTTTTTTTAATAATTAAAAATTTTATTTAATCTATCGAATTTTACTATAGTAAATATAATAATTTTTTTTTTGTTTATTTCTTTATCAAATTTACTATCATTTTATTTTTTTTTTTTTTTTCAATTATATTTATATTGTAGTTAATTTGTATTATTTTACATGTTTCATTATAATTATAAAAAAAAAAAAAAAATTGTTTTTTTAATATCATCATTTTAAATAAAAATAAGTATCTAATTACCAAATTTTTAAAGTAATCTTCTCCAGCATGATATTAATTAATTATACATATTATGTGACTAACCAATATAGTATATGTAACATAATAAAAAATAAATAAATAAAATGATAATATTTAAAAGTTAAAAAAATAAATAAAAAAAAAAAAACAAATAAAAAATATAACAATTATAAAATTCTTAATTGTGTCTTCTAATTGGTATATAAAATTCTTTCTTATATGTTGTAATTTAACAAAAATTCAAATTTAAAATATAAATAGAAAAATTTTAAACGAAAAATTAAAAAAAAACTCACGGTCAAATAAAATTATAAAAATTATAAACTAAATTTAAATAATATGTACAGTGATATCATCTGGTATAAAAAAAATAAAAAAAAAAATTAAAATATAAAAATAAATTAACATTTTTGTAATTAAATTTTTTCACAAAATATATATATCACCTAAAAATGTTCATAAAATGAAGCATTTCATTCACAATATCTATGATACAAAATGACATAGAGCACTAGAAGACGCAATTAAGAATAAAATTATTTATAGATTTTATTTATTTATTTATTTATTTATTTTTTGCTTATATATATGTAGTACACATGTCTTTTTTATGTTTTATTTTATTTTTTTTTAATTCATTGCAAAAATTAATTGCATTTTATTACAAGCATGTATTTTTAGACAGAAATAAAATTTCTATGTAAAATTTGTATGTGTTTAATGATTATACATAAAATAATTTTGCATGTAAAATAAACATTTTCTTTTTTCTTATGATTCTTTAAAATTAAGAAAGAAAAAAAAAAACAATTAAAAGAAAACAGGACATGAAATTTAATTAAGAAATGATTTTTATGTATGAATCTATTTTAAATATTTAATAAAAAATAAAAAAATGCGTTATATTTACCGAATTTTTATATTAAGAAAATTCGTTACTTTTTATCGATTTTAAAAAAAAAAATTCGTAATTACCAAAAATTATATAAAATCATAGCAAAAATAAATTTCATGTCATTTGCATCTATATAATATATTTTTTTCTAATATAATGGTGATGGTGGGCAATATTACACAATTGTATTATTATAGAGAATCAAATATATAATTGATATAAAATTCAATATTATTATTATCATATACATATATACTTTTTTTTTGTTTAAATAAATTATTTTTGTAGGCTGGTTTAGCAGGTGTTTTATCAAAATTGAGATTAGGTGAAGCACGTACACCTGAACAGGAAGCATATGAACAACATATGAGACGTCAATGTTGGGAATCTGGGAATATTGATTATACTGGAAAAGATTCATTTGATAATATTTGGAAAAAAATTACTCAAACATTAGAATCTGGTCCAGGTAATGTGCAACAACAGCAACAACAGCAGCAACAACAACCAAAACAACAAGAAGAACAACAGCAACAAGAAAATGTTCAAACAGAAAAACAAACATCAAGTGGTAGTATGTAATGAATAATATCTACATTTTTATATAAAAAAATATATGAACATTTTTTTTTTTTTTAAATTTTTTATATTATTATTTTTTTCTACGTACGTATAATACCTACATACCAAGATAATACAAATTAAAATCCAAACTACACACATATACACATATTTTATTCTTAATATTATTTGAATGTTGATCGAATATCAACAATTTCTTATTTTCTAGAATACACCAATTACAAATTATCAGTTACATATTTTAATGGTTGTTCCTTATTATTTAATTTGTCTTTTCCTACGATACGATAATTTAATTTTAGAGTAATTACTCATTTTTTTTTTTAAATTCAATTATAATGAGCTATTTACATATTAATTATATTTATTCAATTATTTCTATTTAAAATAGAACATTTAAATTTTTCATTTATTTCGTTTTTTTTTTTTATATTGCAAATTTCAAGAAATAAATATATTGTTATATTCGAGAAATAAACGTTTTATTCATAATTTTGAATTTGAACTAAGATTCAAAAATTTCATCAAATGCAATTATTAGTTCTAAAGTGAATTAATAAAATTTTTAAATCTTAATGAATTTTCTTTTCTTTTTTTTTTTTTTGATTCTCATTGATCGCGTCACGAATATTAAAAAATTAAAAATAATTATATAAAATTAAAAGAAAAAAAAATAATCTATCTGTGTAACGTACACTCCCCCACAAATACACACACCCACACACACAAACACAAAATAATATAACAAATTACTTTATTTCATTATAATTTTTACATACATACATATTGATATCATTACAAAGGTGAGCACACAACAAACAAAATCCATTCAATTCATTTGTGATCGTTTATTACTGTTTACGTCGTAATTTCATTTTCTTGAAAATAAATAAAAAATAAAAAAAAATTTTTGTTTTTGTATTTTAAAGTATGTAATCAAAATTATAAATTTAAACCGAAATTTTTTGGAATAAAATACGAGATAAATGAAATCACTTAAAAAAACAAAAAAAAAACTAATAATAATTTTGTTTATTTGATATTCGAACGTAAACAATATGAAACACACACATTCACAAACACATACATTTGGGCATTTTTTTCAAATAAAATACAATCATATATACACCGGCTATTATTATTTGTTTTTGCTCATGGAACATGTTTCATATAATTATGTATGAACATAGCATATACGTAATATGATAAAGAATAAGTGAATGAAAAAAAAAAAATTTTTTTTTTTTTTTTGTAATTTTATTATTACATAATTTTACATTTTTTTTCCCAATATTATGGAATTTAATTGTCAATATAAAAAGAAAAATTTAAACAACAACAAAAAATGTGTGCCTTAAAAAAAAAATTAAAAATAGGAAAAAAAATTTTTTATGAAGAAAATTTTATTCAAAACCAAAAAAAAAAACGCAAATTAAATAAAAATAGAAATGTGCTATACAGTAAAAAAAAAATAACAGTAATTATAGTAATGAGTAAAGTAGAAAACCTAATTCAAACTATTTTTCAAGCAAAATAAAAAAAAGAAAAATTAATTTGAATAAAAGCAAAACATAAATGGTATATTGGTTATACTAATTAACTTTAGAGTATGTTTGAAAATAAAATTAAAAAATTCTTCTTCCTAAATGTTTTAAATTGATTTTGTCTTTGTAAAGTTTTTATTTTTTATTCATTTTTTTTTTTTTTTTATTTTAATCATTGGTGTCATATGTGTTTCAGAAAACAAAAAAACAAAAACAAAAAAAAAGTAAATTTAGGATTAAAATTTCTATTTGTTTTATTTCTGTATATTGTTTTGTCTAATTTTCATTAATTACGAGTAATTACAATTATTTACAATTATACAGATTTTAATAGTATACTCACTTGTATTTATAAAACAAACAAAAAAAAATAAATAAATATTTTCCTAATTATTTTCTACATTTTCTACGATATTCTCTGTTTAGCTTTTTTTTCGTATTTGTAGATTCACTTAAACTTAATAAATAAATAAGCTTTTTTTTTAAAGGGCCAACTTTATACTTTTTCTCATTTTCTTTAAAGCATAAAAATATAAATTGAAATGAAAATAAATTTAAAAAATAATCGACAAAAAAAAAAAAAAAACAAATTTTATCTTCTTTATTTTTATTATTATTATTATTTTTTTTTTAATTTAAAATTTTCTTTGTATTTGATTTTGTTTTTTTATTATTGAATGAATAAAATTTATCCATAAATATGTGTTTTATTTATTTTAAACCTTATTACAATTTTTATTTTATTTTCATATGAAAAATACATTGCATTCTGTTTTATCATAAAAATGTATTTATTTATTTATTTTATTATTATTATTTTTTTTTTGTTTATTTTCATTTATTTCATTTATTTATTGTTTTTTTTTATTATTGAATTTTTAAAAATTTTTAGTTTTTCATTTCATTTTTGTTTTTATTAATTTCAAAATTTCATTTTTGTTTTTTTCTTTACATCATTCTTAAATGTATATTAAATTATAAAAATTAATTTAAAATTTAATCATTTATTTTTAATAAAATTTTATCTCATTTAGACATCTTTTTAAAGGTATGTAAATTTCAAACAAAAAAAACAAACACAAAGAAAGAAAATAGTGTTTAATAAAACGTTAATTTAAAATACAAAAAAAAAAAAAAAAAAATATTTTAAAATTAAAAATAACGTTTTTTATTGATAAAAAAATCATTTAAGTCATTTAAATTTACAATAACATAATATGTATACCTTTTTAATGTGATTTCAAATTAAATAAAAATTTCTTGTACGTTTTTAAATTTTGATTAAAAAAAATATATAAAAAACTTAAATCAAAATAAATAAATATAAAAAATAAATATTAATAGAAAAATGTAAATTAATGAAATATATTATATTGAATTTATTTTCTAATTATAAATTTGTACAGAAAAAATTTATTTATATTTATATACATACAATATGTACATAGCCTTTACTAAATATGTGCATATCATATACATGAACATATATATGTACATAGAATATATTTTTTTATTGAAATAAACAACAGATATTATATTATCACAAACTCAAATAAACCTTATAACTTAAACACGATTTACATATATGTATACACAAAATTCAAATACAATATCTAAAAATCGCCGTTTATTATTATTTATTTATTTGTTTTATTTTTTTTTATTTTTTTTTTTTCAATTAATTCACGTTCATATTAAAAATTTATAAATTAAAAATGAATTTTTCTCTTTTATAATTCATAATTTTTAATATATTATAAAATATTTATATTATGTACCTTTAAAACAGGAACAAAAATAATATCTGGTACTACATTTAAATCCAATTTGAATTCAGTATCAAAAATGAAATTTAATTTAACGAATATTTATTAACATTTAAAGTTATTAAATTCATGTAAAAATTATATATTTTAATTAAAACGAAAAAAAAAAAAACAAAATCACAAAATTATTGGAAGGAAAAACAAAATGAACTAGGAAAAAAGAAAAAAATCAACGTAATATTTTACATAATTGCTAATGATTGTGAACTTGTATTTATTATGTGGTGGTCTTTATTTCACAAAAAAAAAAAAAAAAAACATTTTTTTTTTAAATATACATATGTATAATGTAGTACATTGCAATTATTTAATTTAAATATAATATTTGTGATTAACATAACATTAGATGTAAGCATGCTAATATATGTATGTTGCTGCTACCTATACATTAATTGTGCTGTCTCTTCAAAAGGTCAAAAGGGAATATAACATATATAGGAGTATGTAATTAATTATATAAAAATTATTGTAGCTTGTTTGATTAAATTAATGCTTTTTATTTGTTTATTTAATAATTAAAAACAATATTATGCTATCATTATAATTATGTATAGTGTATGGTAATCATCTAGATAATATATGTACATATGTGTTCAATGCTATGCAACAAACATAAATGTGTATGGGAATATGGATAATAACCAAAAGGTTAAGGTGAGATATGATTAATAAAATAAAAAATATAAATACATATATAGGTATATAAAATTTTCAATTATTAGGTAAATAACATAATATACACTATACATACACACAAATTCATCAAATTAATAAAGCTTTTAAAAATAAAAATAAAAATTGTGATCGTCTTTTTTAAATTTCACTAGATTTACTTACACATACTGTAGATTGTAACGTTTTTGTGTTTCTTTTTCTTTTTTTTTCTCAAATAAAACTGAAAAACTAAAACAACAGAACAATAACAAGAAAACAGCTACAATTAATAAAACAGAAAAAAAAAATTTTTTTTTTTTTCAAACAAATATAAAAATATTATTTCATTTTTCAATATATAAAATATTCATAATATTATAGACCAATTAACTTCAGCTGATATTGAAGATGGTAAAGTTGAAATTGATCCAGCAACAGGTGTTAAAACCGTTTATAAAAAAATTAAAGGTGGATATGAAGTAACAACAACAACACCACAACCAAATGGTACCGTTAAAACAAAAACTCAAACATTTTATGATCCAACACCGGTATCAGCCGAAGATCTTGCCAATAAGAAATTCTTAACTTCAGCTGATATTGTAGATGGTAAAGTTGAAATTGATCCAGTTACTAAAGTAAAAACTGTTTATAAAGTGATCAAAGGTGGTTATGAAGTGATTACATCAACACCACAATCAGATGGTACAATTAAAACGAAAACTCAAACATTTTATGATCCAGTACCAGTTGGTCAAAATGAGGTTGATGATAGTTCATCAAGAAAGAAGAAAACAACAACAACTGCTCAACAAAAACAAACAACAACTGATAATCGAACTGATAAATCATTGGTAGCAAGAAAAACTGATCAACAACAATTAATAGATCAAAGAAGACAATCAGATGTATCTCAGAGTCAAACTCAAGTTCAAACGCAACAAGTTAAAAGGACACAAAGAAAAGATTCAAAATCAGAAACGACCTTTGAAGAGGTTCATATGTCGCAAAAAACTGAATATAGTGGAAAACGTGTCATAACTAGAAAGAATACACAAGAGGAATCACTTGAAGAGAATGTTCAAGCAATTACCGAAAAAAAGGATAAAAAAAAGAAAAAGAAGGATACTACAAAATCAGATTCTGATGATTTAGAAGTTGGTAAAACGAAAGTTATTCAAAAGAAAATTCCTGGTGGTACTGAATATCATTATACAACATTACAAGAAAATGGTCAAGTAGTTACCTCAATTAAAACTGTCTATGATGAGGAGGAGGTAGAATTAACCGAAGAAGAAATAAAACAATATCATAAACAACTGAAAGAAGCTGAAAAGCATAAAGATTTAACGGCACCAAAAACTGTTAAAACAAAACAAGGTACCACAAAGAAAGTAATACCATCTGAGGATACTGGTGAAATAACAACAGTTGAAACACGAAAAATTGATGGTGGCACTGAATATCATTATACAACGGTTACAGCTGAAGGTATTGTAAAAAAATCAAGTAAAACTGTTTATGATGCTGTTTCTGTTGAAGAGAATGAAGAAGAAATTGTTGAAGAATATGAAGAAGAAATTATTGAACCTGGAGAACCAATTGTTGAAACTGTTCAACATACAAAAATCGTTTCAAAAAGTATGTATAAAAACAAATTATCATTATTGATCATGTGAATTTTATTTTTATTTTTATTCTTATTTATTTTTATTTATTTATTTATTTATTTATTTTTTTTTTTTTTTTTTGAAAATTTAAAAAGTACGTTTTTACTTATGCTGTCGTAATATTGAAAAAAACCTTCATAATTATTTTAAAAAAAGCCGTACATACATATATGCCGTTTATTTTGACAGTAGTATAAATCACAATTTTTCAAAAATAAAATGTTCGGATAGTTCTCAATTCTCATTACAACAAGGACACAAACATTGATATTCGAACGAAAAGAGTTAATACAGAAATTTGAATTCAATAAGACACACTTAAAATATTTTTGAAATTATTGAAGTGATTTTAAATTTATGCCACTTTCAAAATAAATCGCATAATATAATGAGTGTGTACATACTTACATAGTATGTGTAAAAATGAATTTTTTTTTTTTAATGAATATAAAACATAATTGAAAATGATAAATTATTCTTGTTTTTTAAATAACTGCATAGCATAGGTAAAATTTTTTACTTTCTTTCAAAACCTTTATTTACACTTCATTTCAAAATTTTGAAATTTCTTTTCAAGAAATATTTTTTTTTTAATTAATAAAGCCCAAAATGCCTTTTAAAAAGATTAATAATAACATTAATTTTACTAATTTAAAATTTTTATTTTACTTTTTTTATTTTTTTATTTTATTTTTTTTTTTTATATATTTTATTTATTATTTTCTTTAATTAAATATTATTTATTATTTCATTCACATTATATTAATAATATACAATTTAGTATAATTAAGTAATAATATTTTAGAAGAAATCATCGATAAATTACTAATATCGCAACGAATATCAAAAAAATATCGTTTATTATTTCCGTTATTAATAACAATTGCCGTTAGTTGGATTTGTTACCTATGGGTTGAAGCATTCGATTAAAAAACAAATTACATGCATAATAACAAATTAAAAAACGAATGCAAAAATTAGAGAATAAAACAAAATACAATTAAAATTAAAAAAAAAAAAAAAAAAAAAAAAAAGTTATAATAAAACTATGATTTAGAGGTGTGCAGAAGATATAGAAAAAAATAAAATAAATTTCATAATTATGAAATTTTATTACAAAATACTCTTAAAATGGCTTGTACACCTATTTATCTATTATGTAAGTATATACAAATTTATATACAAATTCAGACTCCAATCCAATATTCAAATAAATATATTCCGTTAATATATTATATTTCATAGATTTATATTTCGTTTATGTTCTCATATTAGTATAGTAATGGGATTTATGGGGTATTTTATTTTTTATTTTTTATTTTAATATTGTTTAGATTTATCTTCTACATTTACATACCTGAATAATATTAATGCGTATTTTTATTTACTTTATATTTAATTAAGGGAAAAGAAAACATTTTTTTTTTTCCTTTTTTTGCTTATTTGGATGTTCTTCGTTGTATGTACATTTGTACATTTCATTATTATTGTAAATTGTCTAAACATGCAAATTCCATTAACACTTTGATAGGTTTTTTCTTTCTTGAACGTAGAAAAAAATACTTATTTAGAAAATAAATAAAAGGATTGTTTAATTTAAATTGATTAAAATCATAATATCTATATTCAAAATTTTAAAATATAAATACTACAAATCTACATAAGACAATATATTATTTGGTGTATTGAAAAGTAAAAATAATAAATTAAATTTCATTTATTATCAAAATTTATTTATTCATTTATTTTTTTTTCTATTTACGTTTTTAAAATTTTTGTTTTTTTTTTTTTTTTTTATATTTTCTTCTTTTTATTTAATTTATATTAGGAATATTATTTAAAAATTAAATTTAAAATTTTGATATTTATGCAGAAAAATTATCATTAGTTATTTAATAATTGAAAGCAAAAAAAAAAGAATACCATTAACTTATATGTATATGTATGCTAATAAATAATATGTTTGATTATTATAAAATTTATATGTATTTATTATTATTATATTTATACTTTCGTATTTTGCTTCACATTATTATCATTATTTTTATTATTATTATTATTTGCATATTAAAATTAATATTTTAATCAGCACCATTTTATTAACACATAAATACGTTGTGGATTTCTGGTTGTATTTATTCATAAAATCATTTAATTTTAGTAATACAAAATACAATTCAATGTTAAAGAATTTAAAACAAAAACACATTTTTTTTTTACAAATACGATTGAAAACTTTTCTTTTTCATTTAATTTAATTTATTTTTTATTTCTTAAGTATGTAATATGACTTAATCAATTTCCTTAATATATCATTAATATTTCCTATCTTTTAATTTTATTACTTGTTTTTTTAGTTCAAATATTTAGAATAAACTTTTTAATTTTGACTTTTTTTTTTCTTTTTTGTTTTTTTCATTGAATTACAGGTGAAATGGAGCAAACAAAAGTTGAAATATCATCAAATGGAACTGTTAAAAAGGGGAGAAAAATTAAGAAATAATTTAATTTAAAATTGTACTAAAAATATATATATATAAACAGCTGAGAAAAATGCAAAACGATTTTAAATGAATTATGGAAAGTTTCAACAATAAAAAAAGAAAATTGTTTATTAAAAAATAAAGAAAAAAACATTAATTTTGACTTGTATGCTTCTACTAATCAAATTTAATGCATTCTATGTTATTACATTATTTATTTTATTTATATGTATTTGCAAATAACAAAAAATAGATATATATATATATTTTTTTTTTTTCTAAAAAAATAAAATCAAAAGAGATTACCAATTTTTTTAATATAATTTTTATATTTAAAAAACAAACACGATGCATTTTTCATTTTTTCGTTTTATTTTTTAATGATATTTGTTATAATTTGTTCTTTTTTTCACTAGTTACACAAAAATAATACAATTAATTACCATAATTTAATTTGTTTATAATCGATTATTCATATGAATATATTTTCGTTCTTTGCTTATACATAATTTGTTTTTGTTTTTGTTTTTTTTTCTTTGATCATGCTTATAAATTAAAATTTTACTATTATATTATCATTATATTAAATATTTATATATATACAATTTTAAGAAAAGTTACTTTTGAACTCGCTCTTTTTTTTTTTTAAACTTACAAATTGTAATAGAATATAACTTTATCATTATCATAATAATTATTATTAAATTATGTATTGTTATCATTATTATGTTATGGTAATATAAAATCAACTTTATCATTTTCTTTAAATTTTCTTTTTTACTTTGTTGATTAATTATTATTATTATTATTATTGCGCTTTCATTATTATTATTATTATTATTATTGTGTATTATTTAAATCATGAATTTTTTTTATTAAAAAAAAAAAAAAAATATGTGTATGATGAAAAATAAATCGTATAATTGAATAAAAAAAATAATAAATGGCCTTTTTTTTTCTACACTTTTGATATCATGTACGTATGTAAAAATTTTGCTACAATTTAATTACTAAAGGAAAAAAATGGGAAAAAAGTTCTAAAATTTAACTTTCTATTTAATTCACTTTGTAGATAAATAAATTGCGTTATTCGAAGATAACTTATAAAAGAACAAAAATTAAAAACTATGAATTTTATAATAGAACAGGTCTGTTTAAAATTTAAAAACTAAATACTTACAAATTTCTTAATTGCATAATGGCCGAAAACTAAGAATTGATTGTGCAACTTGTCTAATTTTTAACTACAAAAATATTCTTGAGCAAATACGCAGTTCTTATATTACTCATGTGAATATGCATTATATTCAAGATCTTGAAAAGTAGTGGGGTAAGTACATAATTTATAAACCGCATTTTTAGTAATTCAATTCTAAGCAAATACTCAAAATAAAATCTACATATCTGAATATCCCTATTTTAATATGTAATAGAATCTATTAAAGAATAAAAATATAAGAAAACAAAAAAAATACAATGATCAAAATATAGCAAAAATATATTTTTTTACTAAATAATAATTAACAATAAAATAATAATTACTAATATTAATAAAATCATAATTAAAAAACTAAGAATTTATTTTTTAAACCTATTTTCAAATTTTTTAAAAGTGAATACAAATGTAAGCTATTCTGTTTCAATATACAAACAAATACATTACGTTACTGATGAATTTTAACTAGAAATTTTATGTTGCCTCTTGAACATTTTAAAATTTTATAATTACTGAATAAATTTCGCTATTCAAAATACTCTTATTAAAATATTTCAAGAAATATCATGATGTAATAATTTATGTATTATTGTTGCTATAAAATTTGTAAGTTGAAACAGAACACTATTTTTTATTCCTAAAAATCAATAATTAAAAAACAAAGGAAAAATTTTACTAATATTTATGTTTATGTTTATGTTTATCAGCACGATGTTTACAAGGCGAAGATTTACGATAATGTGGTGAAAAATCACGCTTATTACTTTTCTCAGGAGTTTTCCTTGATCTTGATGGTGAGTTAAATCTAGTTCGTTCACTTGAAAGTGATCTTTCCACATTAAAAAAGAAAATAGTAATAACAAAAAAAAAAAACTTGTATAATATATCATAAAATTAAAAAAAAAAAAAAAAATAAAAATAATACCTTTGTCTTCGTGGAGAATTCGTTTCATATTTTGAAGACTTTGATGATGTCGATGGTGACGTTCTATCACCACGGATTATACGTTTCGGTGATTCAGATGTACTTCTACCTCTAGTTCGTTTTGATTTAGAACGTATTGGTGAACTAGGAGAATTTCGATTTGTACGTTTTGAATTTGATGATGAATATGGTGAACGTGATCTACGCGATTTCGAACGATTTGGACTTGAACGACCAGATAAATATGGTGACGGTGATTTTTTAGAACGTTTTGATTTTTTTGAAGTTGATCTTAAAAATGAAAAAATAAAATTAAAGCTTAATATTAAAAAGAAAAATGTAAGTATTACGATTCAGTTGGACTAGGACTTCGTTTCATTGATTCTTTTTTTATAGATAAATACTTTTCAGATGATGATTCCGAACTACCTTGCCGTGAATCCTAGAATCAAATTATGGATTACAATTATTTCATTATTTCATTATATAGATTGTATTATGTTTTAATTTTTATACCTTTTTTAATAATTTTCGTCTGTAATGTTCAGTTTGCTGTGATACTGACCAACCAGGTCGTAATTCACGCTGTCCAGATTCTAACTCATCTTGATACTGCATTGCTTTTAATTCAATTTCACGTAATTTACTTCGTTTATCCTCATTCATATCTCTGAAAAAACAAAATAAACAAATAAATAAAATAAAATCATATATATTTCGGAGCAATTAGATCTGATCTTTAAGAAAATATATATATATATATATATATATATATAAACATACTTGTATGGATCTTGATTTTCGTCACTGCTAGTACTGTCATCAGAATCATAAAATTTTGGTGGATCAGGTGCAACTGGATCTAATGTATCCCATTTGCTAGTTGTAATTGCTTGTGCTTCAACCTTAAATGAAAAATTGTTTTACGTTGTTTATTACTTACAGTTCACAACCAATCAAATATACAGTATTTACCTGCTCTGGATCTACTGTCTCCCATTTAGATGGAATAAATGCACCTGCTTTTTGTTTATCATTACCTATGCCACTGTTTGCAGCACCAATAATCTTTGTTTCATTTAATTTATCCAATGGTATACCATCAATGTCTTCATCCACTTTAATATTTGCAATTAAATGTAAAATTTAAAAAACAAAATTCAACGAAGGTAATAAAAATTTAGAGGAATAAAAAAAATTAACTTACATGGAATCCCATCAATATCATCATCATATTCCATATCTTTACTAGAATCTTGACTTTTGAATGGATTTTCTTTAACGACTGGTGGCGGTGCAGCTTCTGGTATACCTCTTAATAATGCGCTTTTTATAAGTGCAGCCCCATCTAATGGTATACCATCCAAATCTTCATCATCCTTTTCATCACCAGATAATGGTGCACCATCAATATCTGATGATTTCTTTTCATTTTGCTATAAATAATAAGAAAAAATTGATTGAAATCCATTTTACTTACTCTGCTTTTATCATTTTTATAAAATACTTACAGGTAAACCAAGAAATATATTTTTTAATTTACTTAAAAATTCTTTTGGATAAACAGCCCAGTCTTCCCACGCACGAAATACTTGCATAACACGTACTTTAAAACCTTCAGCTTTTAAACGACTTTCCATAGACATAAAATATGTATGTAAATTTTCGAAAACTTCAACTAAATTCTTTTCAACTCTAAATAACATAATAAAAAAGGAAATTACAACATTATTGAGATATTTTAAAAAAGGACAAAAATATAAAAAACTTACGCTTTACGAAAGAAACTTGCATTCGATACTTTAACAGTGCAATTATGTAATATATCTGATATTAAATAAAGTCGAGCTATTTTTTTACTAACTAATGTATCTGAATTTGATAATGATTGAGATATACATTCACATATTTCATCAGCTGCCTCAGCATGTTCAATGCAAAATATCATTGCATCACCGATACGGCAACGTTCTGGTGTTAAATGACGTATTAAATCTTCAAGCCGATCTCTTTGACTATAAATAAAATTAGTTATTTAAATCTATGCTATATTAATTATTATAAAAAAAAAAAAAAAACAATGCGTATAAACTAAATAATTGCGTTTACTAACGCGTTAGACAACGCTCCTTTATTTGCATCCGGTGCATCAGCATCAACGATTAATTCCTCTGGCATACCTTGCGTATAAAAGTTAACTGATGGTGGCTTCCATATTGGTCCTCCTATAACACAAAGAAGAAGAAAACTTATGTAAAAACTTAAATCTAAAAACAAAAATCTTTATGAAACAAAAACAAAACCTTTGAACATTCTAAATTCTTTTTCTTTCCATTCAGATGGTGTGTCTCCTTGTAACAATGAAAATAATTTCCAACGATAATAGATATGAGCTGGACTTTCGTTCTCAAATAGAAAACTTAAAAATAAAGAAGAAAAAAAAACCAAATTGAAATTTGGAAATTATTTCTTAAAAATTATGAATCAAAATTTACCTAAACATTGGATTATCAATTTCGCGGCTCATAACTAATGCTTCAAACATTGGTCCTTCTCTTATAACAAATTCAATCATTCGATGAATAAGTGCAAGAAGTGATCTAAAAATAATCGATGAATTAATTTCAAAATCTAAATTTTTAATACTAAATATTTCAAAATTTACTTTTCTGTAGGTACAACAACTTTAACTACTGATTTACACAAAACCTAAAGAAAAGACATACATTTAAAAATTTTTTGCTTAAAGAAATATCAAACAATTTTGTATTTATTACTTTTTCCATTTGTTCTCTTTTTTCTGGATCATCACAATATTCTTTATAACTCTCTTTAGGTAACTAAGAAAAAAAAAATTTTTTTTTTCATTATTTTCTCATTATCATTCATCAATAGTTATCATTACATACATTATTAACTTCACTTATCGGTGGTTGTGCATTAAACGGTAAACCAGATGGTGGTGGTGGTAATGTGTATTCTAATAAAGTTGGTGGAATGTAAATTGGATGATTTAATATCGGAACAGATTTTCCCCATCCTAGACGCATTTCATAGCCCATTATATCACGTCCATTTAAATTGCGCAAAGCTCTTTCTGCATCTTTTCGGCTCATATAAGCGACAAAACCACAATTTCTACCACGCGATTTTTCTTCCTCAGATCTTGGCCACATTATTTTTATACTGGCTAGAGGACCATATCGACCAAATAGTTCCATTAATTGTTGTTCAGAAATCTGCGAATAGACACCAATATTTAAAAAATGATTTTTTATAATTCGTTAATAAATAAAAGTAGGAAATAAATTTTATACTTTTGGACTTAAATTGCCTAAATATAAGTTTGTTGTATTCGGATCACCATTATCAAATGAACCGGCTTCTGATTCTCTTGACGAAACTTCTGTATCCTGTGCAATTACTTGCCTAGCCATACTTTTGTATTTATGTCTTTCTTCACGTTCCTCTTGGATTCTTTTATTAATGAAAAATTACAGGGTTATATATTACCTTATACGAAATATGTACACTTTTTCATTACTTACTGTCGTAATTCTTCTTTAAATAATTCTAAATTGCTCTTTTTCTTTTCTTGACTCTTTTTCTTAAGGTTAATTGATTCCTTTTTAGATTCAGAAGCCAATAGTTTTGCATATTCTTGTGCTTTTTCTGATGACGATTTCTCTTCACCCAATCTAGAACTGGGCTTGTATAATTTACCCTTTTCTCTATGATCTTCCTCTATAAAAAAAAAAAAGAAAAAGAAATTTAGATGAAAAATAACTGTAGAATTAATAATATGTTATGATTATACTTCTTGAACCAGCATCGTATGTACCAGCCTTAACCCAAACTTTTGTTGATGCATTTGGTGCTTCTTGAAATGTTTCCACAAATTCTTTAAACGCCTAAAAAATAAGGAAAACATGAAATAAATAAGAGTTCTTCTAATTACGTGTATTTATAATGTTTACATGTGCTGCAGCCTCTTCTTCTTCTTTTTTTCTTTGCTCCTCTTGTTCTTTACGAGTAAGAGGACGCTTACCCATTGCACCGATTGCAAATGCTTGTAATTTTGATTCATTTATTTTCTAAAAAAAAAAAATGATAATAATAAAAGAAAACTACAAAAATTTAAATACATAAAAGATTGCACTAATTAATTTACCTTCATTTCGTTTTAAATTTTATAAAATGAGAAAAAACTAACATTTTATTTACTTTATATCAACTTTAATTACTTATAGTTTATTGAGGTTAAATAGAATTATGACATTTTATTCCATGGGTACTTGTACACTTTCGAACATGTATGAAAAATTTTCCTCATGAGTAAAATATCCTCGTCGTTCACAAACAAAATTACCCCTCATTCTTTTTTCACTAAAAAAAAAACAAAAGACCTACAAAAAGTCAAGAAGTCACTAAAATTTTGACAACACAAATATTTTTTATTTTATTGTTTTTGTATAGTTTATGTTGGCCGTGTCCGATTTGAAAAATTTCCTTACTTTTCCCTTTGATACTTTTTTTGGCGTCGGAATTACATTTGTATCAACTTTAAGTAGACAGCTGTCATTTACTTATTTGTTTACAAATATTTCAATTAATGGTTTCAGCGTAAAAATACTTTCACAACAATATGAATTATCGTAAAAGTATAATTTTATTTAATATTGTTATATTTAAAGATGGATGTTTTATTTATAATGTAAATGGAAAATGTTCTGAAAGTTCATGATCATCATTTAAAATGAAGCCAGCGAATATTACAAAAGGTACATATGTATGTACCAAATGTAATGGCCTCATCGATCGATGATAGATCAAATTTCACATTTAACTCATCGTGGAGCGATTAGCTTTGTTGTAGAGCAATTCTAGAGCAAGTTAAATTTGCTCGCAGATCAGATTTACGATATCTCGTTCTAGAGCAATAGCAATCTGCCTCCGAGTCAGATCTAACATCTCGATGAGGTCATAAGTCTACTATTTTTCTTACTTCACCGTAAGGCCCATAAGTAAGCGGCGAATAATAAAACTTGTGTAATCGGACACAGCCGTTCTTGTAATTGAAATATTTTGAGGGGTGCTTTTAAAAACATAAATTAAATATTTGAAATGTGCATCTGCTAATGCTGTATATGTAGATGCGAGTTGGTGCGAAGTAAATTGTACATTACATTACATGCCTACTAAAAAAATATATAAAAACTGATTTAGAATATTATGAAATATTCATTTATGTACTTTTATTTTTTTTTAATAATTCAAAGTATAAACAATATAATACAAAAAAAATTGAATCAAATTCCGAATAAAATAATCGATACTTATTTTCAATTTTCAGAACGATCAGACAGAGTGTGAAAAACGATGTTTGTTATTTTATGTATTTAGCACTTTAATAAGATATCAGCTAGCATAATACTTTTCTTTTGTTTCCATGACAGCGAATGTTTACAAACAAAACAAATAAATTTGACTGATAAATTATGTATGTACATATGTGAAAATTAATGATAGGATAAATTGAAAAATAAAAAATAAAATGTTCGTTTATTTAAGTAAAAAGGTAAATATTTCAAAATATAAATAAAATTAATAAAGTTTTATAAAAATTATTTTTATATATGTATATATTTTTTTTCTAGATTGCAATACCGAATAATTTACGTTTGAATTGTATTGCATGGAATAAAGAACAAGGATACATTGCAGTGGGTGGAGATGAAGGCCTATTAAAGGTATTAAAATTAGAACAAGGTAAGTTAACATACTTACATACATATTTGATATTTATACATTCATATTGTTTTATGTTCCTATAAAGCAACAAATAACCAAGGATCTAATCGTGGTGGTCTTGCTGCCGTTAGCAATTTATCAATGAATCAAACATTAGAAGGTCATAAAGCACCAATTCATGTTGTTACCTGGAATGAATGTCAACAGAAATTGACATCATCCGATAAAGATGGTGTAATTATGGTATGGATGCTTTATAAAGGTTCTTGGTACGAAGAAATGACAAACGATAGAAAAAAATCAACTGTAAAGGGTATGGCATGGACATCCGATGGTATTAAAATATGTATTATTTATGAAGATGGTGCCATTATTGTTGGTAATATGAAAAAATAAATAAATAAATAAAAACCCAATGTAGTAAAAATTTCTATATTTTTTTCTTGTAGGATCTGTTGATGGTAATCGTATTTGGGGTAAAGAATTAAAAAATACTCATTTAACTGGTGTTCAATGGAGTCCAGATAATCGTTTATTATTGTTTAGTATTGAAAATGGTGAATGTCATCTCTACGATAATCAAGGAACATTTGTGGTAAATTATTTATTTTTTAATTTATTATATTTATAGTACTATATACCTGTATATGTTTGTTTAACAGATGAAATTAAATATCCAATGTGTGACATTGTCATCAATTAGAAATTATCCTATTGTCAGTTTAACATGGTACAATGGTAAAGTATCATTGAATCGTCCAGTATTAGCAATTTGCTACGAGAACAGTAAGATGCAAATAATGAAAAGTGAAAATGATGATAGTAAGTAAAAAATAATTCAAAATAGATGTACGATACAAATTAAAAAAAAAAAACGCAACACATTTTTCTTTTTCAATTCATGAAGCTCCAATTATTATAAATACAAATATGCAAAATATTGATGCGTTATGGAATCATGATGGTACTATAATAGCTGTATGCGGTATTAAAAGTGATATTAATTCAAAAGATACAAACCAAGTATTATTTTATTCGCCATTTGGTATACATTTACGTACATTAAAAATACCTGGACATGAAATTACAGCATTATCATGGGAATCAAAATCACTACGCATTGCATTAGCCGTTGATTCATTCATATATTTTGCAAATATACGCCCAGATTATATGTCATGTTATTTTGAAAAAACTGTTGTTTATTTAAATTCAAGTATAAATAATTCAAATATGATAACTTTTTGGAATACTATATCCAACCAGGTAAAATATTTATAAATAGAATTAATAAAAATAATAGGGGAAAAAATTAAAAATGACATTTTTTTATTTTTATTTTAAGAGCTTTTTAAAAGAAGTTGAATTACCTTTAGGTATGGCATCTAGTTCTGGATATTGTGTAATTGCTGTAAAATGTTCAACAACAGTTGATATCCATAAAGATTTATCAGATAAAAATTCTAAAGATAAAATTTATCAACTTTTAATTTGTAATTCAATTGGTACAACAGTTGATTGTAAGAATTTGTTTTGTATATGGAAAGGAATATAATGTAAAATATTTTTATATTTGTTTTTATTTACAGCAAAATATGTTGATGTCAAACCAGATTTTATAGCAATGAATTCAAATTATGTAATTATTGCTTCACGTGATGTATTTTTAATTTGGCAATATCATACTCCAAAAGTAATTTTCACTAAAACATCATGCTAACATACTTTTAATTAACTGTTTTACTTATTTTTAAGAGTACATCAAATTTACATAACACAAAATTCAAAAAAGACAAAAGATTTCATATTGATGATACACCATCTGGTGTTGTTGAAGTATTAAATGATTTAGACAAAAATGGTTATGATCCACCAATAAATACGAACCCGACAAATGATCCAATTTGTTGTATCACTGTATCAGAGAAATTATTATTGATTGGGCGTGAATCTGGAATAATTAATGAATATAGTATACCGCATGTAGCATTAAGAAATCGACATAAAAGATTATCGAGACCATATAAAATAGCTATCAATTGCAATTCAACGTACGTACATACATACAACAAAAATAAAACAAACAAACAAAAACATATTTAGTTTATCTTTATATATATATATGTATATTTTTTTGTATATATTTTTTTAAACTCAAATAGACGCGCTGCAGTTATTGATTCTTTGGGTGTTATGACAATTTTAGACTTGGAAGAAAATAGCGCAGACAAAGTGAATATAAATCGTCTTGAACGTAAAGATGTATGGGCAATTTGTTGGGCAAAAGACAATCCACAATTATTAGCATTAATGGAAAAAACAAGAATGTATGTATTACGCGGTATTGATCCAGAAGAACCAATTTCATGTTCTGGATACATATGTAATTTCGAAGATCTCGAAATTACAAGTGTATTACTTGATGATATAATAAGTGGTGGAGAAAATCAAGATACAAATACACATATTGTTCAGTTACGTGTAAAATCATTACGTGACACTGAAGATTTATTAGCACATGTTGGTATAGCAGAAGCAAAACAATTCATTGAGGATAATCCACATCCAAGATTATGGAGATTATTAGCTGAAGCGTCATTGAAAAAATTGGATTTAGAAACAGCTGAAAATGCATTTGTTCGTTGTACCAATTATTCAGGAATACAATTTATTAAACGTTTAAGAACAATATCGTCAGAAATTTTACAAAAAGCTGAAATTGCTGCATTTTACGGAGATTTCGATGAAGCTGAAAAATTATACATGGATACGGATAGAAGGTAATAAAAATATTGATGAAAAATGTTTACTAAGTGTAGAATTAAAATTTATGAATTTTCTATAGAGATTTAGCTATAAATTTAAGAACGACACTTTGTGATTGGTTTAGAACAGTACAACTTTATAGAATGGGTCCGGGTATATCTGATCAACAAATGGAAGTTGCTTGGAAAGAAATTGGAAATCATTTTGCTAATTTAAGATCATGGTAGTCATAAATTTTATTGAATTTAAAAAAAATTCGAAACAGCACTCATTTCATTTTAGGGAAAGTGCAAAAGAATATTATGAAAAGGCCCATTACATTGAAGGTCTTATAGAGGCATTATATCATTTGGAACAATATGAAGAATTGGAAACATGTATAAATAAATTACCAGAAAAATCTCCATTATTAGGTAAACTTGCTGAAATGTTAGCATCAGTTGGTATGTAAACTCAAATACAATTAATCAGTCTGCATTATAAAAATGTTAAAAATTTTACTTACACTGTTTATATTTAGGCATGTGTAATGAAGCAGTAACAGCTTATACACGATTAGGCGATATAAAATCAGCAGTTAATACATGTGTTAATCTTCGACAATGGGGTTACGCAGTTGAATTGGCACAACGCTATAAAATGCCACAAATTGGTGTATTGCTAAGTAAACATGCATCACATTTACTACAAGAAGGTAGATTACCGGAAGCTGTTGAATTACAACGCAAAGCTGGAAGATATTTGGATGCTGCACATTTATTAATGAAATTAGCTGAACGAGAAGTTCAAAAGAATACAAATTTACTTCGTATTAAAAAACTTTATGTATTAGCTGGTCTATTAGCTGAAAATCATATTAAAGTGCAATCATCTGTATCAGGTTTAGGTCGTTCAGCAATACTGTCTGAATTATCAATTGAAGATTCAAATATTGTACAACAAATATGGCATAATGCTGAAGCATTTCATTTTATGTTATTAGCACAAAGGCAATTACGACATGGTATAGTACATAGTGCCGTAATAACAGCATTAAGATTAAGAGATTATGAGGATGTACTAAATGTTCAAGATATTTACATTTTATTAGCATTGGCAAGCTGTGCTGATCGTTCATTTGGTAGTTAATAATTATTTATTTAATTATCACATACATTTTTATTTTCAATATACTTTTCAGGTACCTGTTCAAAAGCATTTATTAAATTAGAATCATTAAATAATGTATCAGAAAAAATTCAACAAGAATATGAAGAATTAGCGGTTAATATATTTTCAAGACATGAACCAAATGACAATAAAATTGATTTAATAACATGTTTTACATGTGAAGCATCAGTCTCAGATTGGTAAATAGACTATGACAATATTTTAAACCACATAATTTCAAAAAGTAAATCAATTATTTCTTTTTTTTAAGTTTATCGTCATGTTCAAATTGTGGTGCATATTTTCCACCATGTATCGCATCTGGTAAACCAATAATACAACCATTAAATGCATGGTTGTGTAATTCATGTCATCATTGTGCTAGTCCAATGGAAATAACTGGACGAAAAACATGTCCCCTTTGTCATTGTGTAATAATTCATAAAAATACTGGATTTTAAATAAAAATGAAATGAATTTATATGTACATTTAGTTATTATTCTACTACGGAAAAATTACACGCTAAAAAAATTTTTTTTGTTTAAAAATATAATAAAGTCAAAATTTTTATTTTTTCTAAAAAGTTATATTAGATCTATTAAAATCGAACAGTATTAAATTTTATCTTTTTGTTTGCTCATCATATCTTCCCATTCGATCGGATGTAAACGTTTTCTATGTGAAAACATATTTGCTTTTGAATTAAATGTTTTTGGACAAAATGTACATGTATATAATACTTCACCAGTATGCCTAGTCATGTGTTCCTAAAAATAAAATAAAAAACGCAAAACATTTACAAAATAAAAATCAAATCATAAAATAAAAAATCTGATGATTTACGTACTTTTAATGTAACATCTTCTTTAAATGCTTTTTCACATACATTACACTTAAATTTTCTTTCAGTTTCGTGTACATATTTTTTATGTGATTGTATTGAACGACGTGTTGGACCTTTTTTACCACATTGATCACATTCATATATTTGACCTTCATCATTATGAACTTTTATATGCAATCGTAATGCAAGACGATTTTTACTCCAAAAACTACATATATGACATTGGGCTGGTGGCAATTTTTCACCAAAATGCTCTTCTTGCTGATGTTTATTAAAAAAAATACGATTTGTAAATGTCTTACCACATATTTCACAAACAAATGTTGTCCTTTTTGTATGAACATTAGTTCTATGTGCTCTTAAAGATTTTGGTGAGCGATATCTATAAAATGGAAAATTACAGAAGAAAATATATATAATTGAATATTACAAAATTAAAAACAAAATACAAAGTTAATTTTGATTTTTTAAATTTCAATTAGAAAGATCAACATTATTATCTCATGTATGTAAAATTTATTTGTTCAATTTTTAAATTATCAAGTTTCACGGGTAACGTATCAATTAAAATAAAACCAAATATGTATTATAAATTTCGATACAACACATTAAATCATATGATTTACATTTTTAAAATAAAAAAAAAACAAAACATTTAACAACTTTTAAAATTAAACTTAACATTTTCTTTGAACTTATTCGAACTACAAATGTACATAAAACCAAGCATTAAAGTTAAGGGCGCTCGTTGCATCTACAAAAGAGAAAAGATCATGCAATTTGAAATTTATGAATATGGTATATACTAGGAGACTTGTTTTAAATTTACTAACAAAAGTGTACTTGTACATATATGTATCTAGTACATATCAGAACGAAAACAAATTTTTTTTATATATAAGAAAATTTATTTTATTTTTATTACGTTAATTTTTCTTCTTACAATTAATTAAACTTACATATTTTTATATGTAAGTACTTTAAATATTTTTTTAATACAAAAAAAAGAATGAATTGAAAAATGTTCAGCTTAAGAGTTTAAAACTTGCGGATCCTTTTCTTGTTCTTTTCGTTTTTTACTCTCAGCCCACTCAATTGGATGATACTGTTTTTGATGTACATAACGATTATTAGCTGATTTAAAAGTTTTCGGACAATATGAACAAGTATATAATCTTTCTCCAGTATGAGTTGTAATATGATCCTAAAGTTAAGATAAAAGAAAATTGTAAAAATAAGAATTTAAATAAAAAAATTCACAAGATATTTTCTAGTATATATCTATTCAATTTACAGTTAGTGCTTTTCTCTTCTTAAATACTTTTTCACAAATAGTACACTTGTATTTTCCTTCTCTATGAACGTATGATTTATGCGATTTAAGCGTTCTTGAGTTTTTTGAACGTTTACCACATATATCACATACAACTCCATTTTTTTCCGTATGAATTACTAAATGAGCATTTAATGTTGCTTTATTTTTTCTCCACACTTTACATATATGACATTGTACAGCCTGTGATAATTGATCTTTTCCACCAAAATGTTCTTCTTGTTGATGTTTACGGAGATAAAAAGGAAATGGAAATGATTTCGAACATATTTCACATATGTATCTCAGTTTTTTATGAGCCATAGTCCTATGTTGGTGTAATGATTTTGATGAACGATATCTACAAAAACAAAAAAATATGAAAACAAAAAATTAATAATGTTATCATTGAGCGCCGACAGTTATAAAACATCTATGTAAGAAAATAATTTAACAAGTAAAGGACTAAAAATTTCAAATACATATGTACATATGAACAGACTGATTCAAATTTACAAGGAAAGTGCACCTGTAAACGCACATATAAAAAAGGAAAACAGTTTTTTGTTTTTTTCTTTTTTTTTTTTTAATAAGAGTTTATTTTTTCCTTACAATTATTTGAACTTATTTTAGATTTAAAAAAAAAATAATTGGAAAATTTCCAGCTTAGCAGTTTATCACTTGCGATCTTTGCGGACCCTTATCTTGTTCTTGTCTTTTTTTACGCTCAGCCCATTCAATTGGATGATGCTGTTTTTGATGTACATAACAATTGCTATTTGTGGTGAATGTTTTTGAACAGTATGAACAAGTATACGGTCTCTCACCAGTATGAGTTGTCATATGCTCCTAAAATTTAGTTTAAAAAAATTATGAATTTAAAATTTTGTATTGTACATATGCATTTTCTAACATATTTCTTGCTAAATTACTTCAAGATCTTTCTTCCTTCTAAATTTTTTTTCACAAATTGCACAATTTTGTTTTCTTTCCTTATGTGTAAGTTTATGTGATCTGAGTGATCTTATATTGGATGAACGTTTACCACATATATCACATGTAGCATTAATTTTTTCTTCATGAAGTATTAAATGAGCTCTCAATGTTGCCTTATTTTTCCTCCATACTTTACATATATGACACTGTAGGGGTTGTGATGGTTGATCTTTTCCACCGAAATGCTCTTCTTTTTGATGTTTCTTAAGAAAACAAGGATAAGGGAATGTTTTAGAACATATCTCACATATGTATTTGTTTTTATGAGCATAAGTCCTATGTTGGCTTAATGATCTTGGTGAACGATATCTATAAAATAAAAAAATTTAAAATAATTTTATGTAGGAATTAAAAATACAACAAAATTGTATTGAATAATTTTGATTTTTCGTAAATATCGATTAGAAATGCCAATAATTTTTTCATGTACGTACATAGATACAACTAATTCATTCAATTTTCAAGGACCTTCTAAATCTCGATATAACACTAAGTTAAGTGATTTACACTTATCAAATTTTAAAAAAATGTTTAATAACTTCTAAAATTAAACATTATCTTTTAACTCATTCGAATAACGGATACATGATACCCTTTGAAAAAAAAAAAGTTAAATAAGTAAGAGTTGATATTTGTGGTGAATATGTACATACATACAAATAGATCAGTTCAAATGAAAAACTAAAAATGTGAATATTAAAAGAATTATTTTGTAATTTAATAAAATAAGTTAATGAAAATATAAAAAAACAAACTATACTTAGAGACTAAGCATTAGTTGATAAAACAAGGAAAAATCTAAAAATAAAACCAATAATCAATATATTTGAGATTTTAATTTCTACATACTAATTAGTAATGTAAAACAACCAAATACAGATAGACTGTAAAAAAATTTTAGGACAGACTTAAAAGCAAATAAGTCCCATTTCGAACTGAAAACTAAAAAAAATATATTAATTTCTCATATACAATTTCTCATTAAAAAAGAAATTATTTTATTTATTTTTTACCAATTTTTTCTTACAAAAAAAAAAAAAAAATCTTAAAAATACAGTAAAAAAAAGAAACAGAAATAATTTGTTAAGAGCTCAATTTCTGTGGTTCTTTTTCTTTTTCAATCATTTTCAAACGTTCAGCACTTTCAACTGGATGGTATTGTTTTTGATGTGTGTAACGATTACCGCTCGTTTTAAATGTTTTTGGACAATATAAGCAAGTATATGGTCTCTCGCCAGTATGAGTTGCCATATGCTCCTAGAAATTAATTAAAAAAAACTTTGTATATATACGTATGTATTTATTAATATATTTTTTGCTAAAATATGTACTTCGAGATTTTTCTTCCTTCTAAATTTCTTTTCACAAATTGCACAATTGTGTTTTCTTTCCTTATGACAAACTTTATGTGATCTGAATGCTCTTATGTTGGGTGAACGTTTACCACATATGTTGCATGTAAAATCAATTTTTTCTTCATGAAGTATTAAATGAGCTCTCAATGTTGCCTTATTTTTCCTCCATACTTTACATATATGACACTGTAGGGGTTGTGATGGTTGATCTTTTCCACCGAAATGCTCTTCTTTTTGATGTTTCTTAAGAAAACAAGGATAAGGGAATGTTTTAGAACATATCTCACATATGTATTTTTTTTTATGAGCATAAGTCCTATGCTGGCCTAATGATATTGCTGAACGATACCTATAAAATAAAAAAATTTAAAATAATTTTATGTAGGAATAATAAATACAACAAAATTGTATTGAATAATTTTGATTTTTCGTAAATATCGATTAGAAATGCCAATAATTTTTTCATGTACGTACATAGATACAACTAATTCATTCAATTTTCAAGATCATTCTAAACTTTAATATAACACACTGAATTAAGTAATTTACATTTTAAACATTTTTTTTCAACTTATTCGAATTACGATTACATGAAAGAGAAAAAATCATGTAATTAAGGTTTGAATATTTGTGAATATGTACAAGTAGATCAGTTCATAAAAGATTTTAATTTCTACATGCTTAATAGTAATGTGAAACACAAACAGATATAGATATATCGTAAAATAATCTTAGGATAAGACGAACTGAAAAAATAAAAAAGGTTATTAATTGTGAAATACAATTTTTTTTTTTACATTAAAAATGAAAATATTTTGTTTATTTGTTACCAATTTTTTCTTACAAAAAAGAAAAAAATCTTAAAAATACAGTAGAAAAAAGAATTTGTTAAGAACTCAATTCCTGTGGTTCTTTTTCTTTTTCAATCATTTTCAAATGTTCAGCACTTTCAACTGGATGGTATTGTTTTTGGTGTGCATAACGATTACCGCTTGTTTTAAATGTTTTTGGACAATATTTACATTTATGTAATCTTTCACCTGTATGAGTTGGCATATGCTCCTAAAATAAAAATATGAATAAAATATAAATTAAATATTTTGGTATCATGTACAGAAAACTTCAAATAAAAAAAATCCTTCGTATTACAATTTTAAATTTTTTAAATAATTTTAATTTAATTACTTACTCTAAGTGCATTGGCTTTCTTAAATTCTCTACCGCATATTGTACATGGAAATTTAGTATCAACATGTACATTTCTTTTATGTTGTAATAATGATCTTGTTGTTGGTGTACGTTTACCGCATATATCACATTCAATTATTTTATCTTTCTCTTTATGAATCGTCATATGAGCATTTAATGTTGTACGATTTTTTCGCCATACTTTACATATTTCACATTGTAATGGTTCTTGTTTTTGTCCAAAATGTTCCATTTGATGTAATTTAAAATTATATTTACATACAAATGATCTAGCACATACTTCACATACATATGGATTTCTATGAACATTCGTTTTATGTGCACTACGTGATTTTCTTGTACGAAATCTGTAAATAAAAATTAAATCTATATATATATACATATATATATACATACATATATATACTTTTTTCTTTAATTTATTTTAAATTACGTACGATATTTATTAAAACTAAATACAAAATTCATTCTTTAAAAAAAAAAAAATAGCAGTTGAATTCATAATTCATATTTTCAATTTTTGTTAGAAATACCAACAATTTTATTTCAAATAAACAATTTAACACAAAATCTTCATGTAAAACTACATTAACTAAAAATTAGAAGAATTTTGAATTATATATAATTATAATATATTAATTGGAAATTAAAATAAAAACAAAATATTTACGAGAACGTTTATTTTACATTTTATAAATTAAAAACTTATTATTATTTATTCATTTATATTACTTTTTTTTTGAATTTAAAACAAACTAAAACAGAATTTTTTTTGAATTTACAAAGAATGTTTCATGTCGAATTTACATGTTACAACAAAAATTAAAAATGAAATTTTTCTTATTGCTTACTAATTTAGAACATATATATATATTTTTTTTTTAAATTTACTGGAAATAATATCTATTTTTTTATTAGAAGTATAAAAGATATGCAATAGTTCAATAGTATGAAATTATTTAAAAATATGAAATAAATATGCATACATCTATTTTGTTCTATATTAAAGTTTTTTATTTTGAAATAATATTAAAATATATTTATTCATTTGTATTTATTAATTCTTTATGTTGTAAAATATAATTAGTATCATCATTATTAACATTTGATTTATTCAAATGTTCGATAGCAAGAGATGATTGTTTTTTAAGTTTTTCTTGTGCCCATTCAGTTGGATGATTTCGCTTTCTATGTGCATGCATATTTGCATTTGAATTAAATGTTTTTGGACAAAATGTACATGTATATAAAATTTCACCAGTATGTGTTGTCATATGTTCCTATTAATTGAAAAGATAATTTAAAAAAAAGGCCTTTTAGAATTTCTCTTTTCAAGTGACAAATATAAAAATATTTTTTTTTATATAAATAAAATATAAAAAAAATTTTTTTTGCCTTCTCAACTTATAAATTGTACAGACCTTTAATGTAATTGCACGTTTAAATCCCTTATCACATATTGAACATTTATGATTTCTTTCTCTTAAATGTACATAACGTCTATGTTTTAATAATGCTTTTCTTGTTGGTGATTTCTTACCACATATATCACATTCATGTACTAAATGCGCTTCATCATGAATTTTCATATGGCCACGTATTGAAAGAATATTTTTACTCCAAAATTTACATATATGACATTGTACTGGTGGTAATTTTTCACCGAAATGATCTTCTTTTTGATGTTTTTCAAAGAATATACGATTAGTAAATGTTTTTGCACATATTTCACATATATGCGTTTTTCTATATTTTTGTTCATGTGCTGATCTTCTATGTCCTGATAAAGTATTTTCTGATGCATATCTGAAAAAAAAAATTTGTATTTATACATATATATAAATTTTAAAACATAATATGTTTAACATGAAATTACAGAGAAGTTAAGAAAAATATGCAAACATTTTACAAGGGATACATACTAAAAATAGTATAATATACAAAAATATAAAAAAAAAGGAACTAATTAGCGTAAATTATTTTTTTTTTTCTTCTGATAATTATACACTAAAATTTTTGTTAAATAGGTTAATAACGATCACTTTGTACTTCCAAAAATTTTTACTTAAAACGAATACACTTTATTAACAATATGTATTATCTAATAATATTTGAACACAAAAAATAAAAAACGAAACAATTATTGCTTAAACTTAAAAGATTCACGCAAAATCTGAATAAAACTTTATTAACAATTATATTTTAACTTCTTAATCTCAAATACGTACACGCAAAATACAAAAAAAACAATAATCATAATAAAAACTGATTTAAAACATTTATATATAAGAAAATTTACTTCATTTTATTACGTAAAATTTTTTTCCTACAATTTTTCTAATTTATTTTTAATACAAAAAAAAAAGGTAAATTGAAAAATTTCCAACTTAAGAGTTTAACACTTGACAAGCAGACCCTTTTCTTGTTCTTTTCTTTTTTTTTTTTCAGCCCACTCAATTGGATGACATTGTTTCTGATGAACATAACAATTGTTAGCTGTTTTATAAGTTTTTGGACAATATGAACAAGTATATAATCTTTCACCAGTATGAGTTGTCATATGTTCCTAGAATTTAATTTACAAAAAGAAAAAGAAAAATATGACTTAAAAAATTTTTAATTCAATTCTTTTTTTCAACTCACTCTAAGTGCTTTCCTTTGCTTAAATACTTTTTCACAAATAGTACACTTGTGTTTTCCTTCTCTATGAGCGTATGATTTATGCGATATAAGCGTTTTTGAGTTTTTTAAACGTTTACCACATATATCACATACAACTCCATTTTTTTCCGTATGAATAACTAAATGAGCATTTAATGTTGCTTTATTTTTTCTCCACACTTTACATATATGACATTGTACAGCCTGTGATAATTGATCTTTTCCACCAAAATGATCTTCTAATTGATGTCGCGTAAAAAATGTTTTATTTGTGAATACTTTTGCACATATTTCACAAATATGTCTATATTTTTTTCCATGTACATTAGCTTTATGACGCCTTAACAATACAGATGAACCAAATCTGTAAAAATTAGAAAAATTAAAGTAAAAAAGTAAAGAAGGAAATTGTTTTTTTGTATAGTAGACGAAATATCACGATGTTTACATATATGTATGTATATTTTTTAAAATTATTAACAGCATAATAATTTCGTACGTTTTTATTTTTTAAATTAAAGTTTTACTTTATTATTTTATACAGTCTTTAAATTAGAAAGAAAAAAAACAATGTAAAAAAGATGAGTTGTAATGAATTTAACAACTAAATATTTTATGTTATGTCGGCAGTTTATCTTTTTTTTTCTGATTGTATTTACCTGTAAAAAAGCAATAACAAAAAATTATTTTTGATCCAATTTTTAAGAAAATACATAAAGAAATACGTTCGTTGGATAATACTTTGTTTGTGCTATATTTTCCACATATTCATATTTCATTAACTTATTAATTATACCTTATATACATATGTATACATACTTTTTCACGTAAGGAATTTCACATAAATTTTACAACTCTCCACGTTTATGAAAATTAAAATATAAAATAATTTTCATACAAACTGTCTGTTCAAAATCAAAAGACATTTCATTCTTAATTTTTAGAATTAAAATAAATTATATTTTATACTCTTAAATACATTTATTCTCATTTTTACTACTGTTATTAATTTATGTAACATGTTATGTAAATAAAAAGAAAGGAATATATATAATATGTATGTGTAAAAACATACATAAAAAAAATTAAATGTAACTGAAAAACAAAAAATATAAAAATTTTAATATACAATAATATTACCGATTTATATTTGAGTTTTTGTTTTTAAATTTTTTTTTTTTAAATGTTTTTTTTTTTTTAAATATTTTTCTCTTTTCTTTCGTTGTTACTATATTAATTCTTTGTCCTTTTCAAATTATGTTATTATATCTATGTACTTACATCTACAAAATGTTATGTTTGTAATATAAATTGTTCTTTTTTTGCTTTTGGAAATAAATAATAAAATTATTCATTTTTAATTTTTTCTAGAATGTTACTATTATCAGAATATACTGCTGATGATGTTGTTGTCGTTGTTATTGATGGCGTAGTATTTTGAATAATTGAATTTGATAAAAATGTTAATATTGCATTATCTGCATCTGGATTATTAACTTCTGAATCTGGTAATTTAGCTAATAATTTTTGCCTTTTATCTTTAGCCCATTCAACTGGATGTGCACGTTTCCTATGTGCATGCATATTTGCATTTGAATTAAACGATTTTGGACAAAACGAACAAACGTATAATCTTTCACCAGTATGTATTGTCATATGTTCCTAAAATATCAAGTTAATAAACTAAAGTAATGGAAAAATAATGTGTGATTCAAAATTATAAAGTGTGATTTAAAAATATTAAAATATATATGAACATACAAGTGTACATGTAATTCAGTTAACAATACTTACTCTAAGTGTTATCGCCTTTTTAAAAACTTTCTCGCATATTGTACATTTAAATTTCCCTTCGACATGAACATTTCTTTTATGTGATATTATTGCTGTTTCAGTTGCTGCACGTTTACCACATATATTACATTCATGTATAACATCCTTTTCTGCATGAATTCTCATATGAACTTTTAATGTTGATCTACTCCTTCGCCATACTTTACATACTTTACATTGTAATAATTGTCGTTTTTGCCCTAAATGCTCTTCTAATTGATGTCGTGTAAAAAATGTTTTATTTGTGAATACTTTTGCACATATTTCACAAATATGCTGATATTTTTTCCCATGTGCATTACCCTTATGACGTCTTAATAAAGCATTTGAACCAAATCTGTAAAATTGAAAAAAAGAATAAAAGAGAAAAAGAGGAATATTTTTTTCTCGTGCTTTTTTTTGTTCAATTAACATTCATTCATATATGTATTTAATTTAATTTGCATAATTGTTATTGTTTAATTAAAAGAAGTTTCGATGCACATTAAAAGGAGAAGTTATTTTATACGAATTTTAAATGAGTATTTTAATTAATTAAAATATACAGAAAATTATTTAAAACGTATAAAAAAAAATACAAAATCAAAATTATTTCATTTTTTCCTTTTTTTTCTTTTTTTAAATTACATAACAAATTTGATATTTTTGAAGATTTTTATAAAATGTCCCATTATCCTTTTTTCTTCAGTTTTGCTCTTATTTCGCCATAGAATCATTATTTTCCAATATGATATTCTCTAACATATATTCAATGCTTTTGGATTTTATTACGTATATTGAACTGAAAAAAAAAATCTTCGAAAAAATGTATAGAAATAATAAACTATAAAAATCAGATATTTTTGTATTACATTTTCAATGTAAAAAATTTCCAAAAGAAAAAATAAATAAAACACAAATGAATTATATAAAAATATAAATACATACTTTTGAAATTTTTTATTTCTGAATAAATTCCAGAAATGAATTTCTTGGATAAATCACATAAAACTTATGACACATTACAATTCTCGTGTAACTTCTTTTTTATACGAAAATGTATATTATACACACCAACGAATACTTTAATAATTAAACCTCATACCATATGACAATGTTCAAATTTAATTACACAAAGCAAACAATTTTTTTCCCCCTAAAATTCAAAATTATATGTAAAAATAATTAATGTTTTAATTTTAAAATCGAAATTTGATTAAAATAAAAGGAAAATAAATTAATGTTTTTATATTTTCAAATTACATATATTTTTAAAAATACTAAACTAATTCATAGCATTTACAATTTTTAAATTATATTTTTTTCCGCTTTTATTATTTGTAAATTTATTTCATAATATACATATCTATATATATATATATATATATTTTTTTTTTTTATTGAAAATTTCTGTAGTTCAAATGTAAATATTTTGGTTTTTTTCAATTTTCATCAGAAAATGTAATTGTATTTTGTATAATTGAATTTGATAAAACTTATTTGTTTTTGAAAATAAATAATAAAATTATTCATTTTTAATTTTTTCTAGAATGTTACTATTATCAGAATATACTGCTGATGATGTTGTTGTAGTCGTTATTGATGGCGTAGAATTTTGAATAATTGAATTTGATAAAAATGTTAATATTGCATTATCTGTATCTGGATTATCTAAATTATTTACTGGTATTTTGGTATCCGGAAATTTAGCTAATAATTTTTGTTTTTTATCTTCAGCCCATTCAACTGGATGTGCACGTTTCCTATGTGCATGCATATTTGCATTTGAATTAAATGATTTTGGACAAAATGAGCAAACATACAATCTTTCACCGGTATGTGTTGTCATGTGTTCCTTTTACAGAAAAAAAATTTTTTGACTTTTAATATTATGCATTATTTTTATATTTCTATTAATTTTATCTGTTCAATTTCATTATTGAAATTTAAAAAAATATATATACTGTCTATATGTACTTACTCTTAAAACGATAGCTCTTTTAAATGATTTATCGCATATATTACATTTAAATTTTCTTTCACTATGTGCATATTGTTTGTGTGTTTTAATAGCACAACGTGTTGTTGCCTTTTTACCACATACATCACATTCAAATAACTTTCCAGTATTTTTATCTTCATGTCGTTTCATATGAAAACGTATTGTTAATTCATTTTTAAACCATGCATTACAAATTTTACATTGGGCTGGAGGTAATTTTTCACCAAAATGCTCTTCTTTTTGATGTTTTTCAAAGAATACACGATTTGTAAATGTTTTTGCACATATTTCACATACATGTGTTTGTTTTGGCCTTCTTGCATGTACATTATTCTTATGAACACGTAATAATTTATGTGATCCATATCTACAATTTCGTTTTCATTTTATTTATTTTTTATTCCCCCGTGTTTAATGTAAAATGAAGAAAAAAAGAAAACAAAAAAGTAAAATTTGTTTAGTTAGTAAATGTGTGCAGGTTGAAAAAAAGAAAATCATTAACACATTTTGTTTTTGTTTTTTTGAGCAACAAATTATTTTCTTATTTATAAATAAATTGAATGAATAATTAGTAATATATAACATTAATTAATATAATTCTAAAAAATATAATTTTCGCTTTTAAAATAATTATGAATTACCTATTAGAAAAGAAATAGTATGAAATATACAATTGTATAAAATATACACGAAAAACAAAAATACTAATGGAAAGAAAAATGAACATTTTTTAAATATTTTAAAAATTATTTTTATTTTTTCTAAATTTGAATATTTTATAAATTAAAACACTTTAATAGGTAACTCATGTAATTTATTTTCATTTCAATAATGAGATAAACATTAATTAAATATATATATATTTTTTAATTGCTCTTGAATTACATATAATTTTCTTTTTGAACAAAACGCTTCTTTTCACCTGCACTTATTATTTTAAAAGAATGATAAAATGAACTAAATGAAATAGACCGTAATACTGACACCTCTACAAACCCCAAATTATACGTGATTTTATTTTGTGCAAAAATAAATCCATAAAAAAAATTCAACACAATACAACGGAAAAAATTTTAGGTATACTCTCATTGTGAATACAATTAAAAGAAAAAATTTTTACACTTTTATATATTTTCTACATACGTATGTAATAAAAAAAAAATATAATGTAATAACAATTTAATTTAGAATATATTAAAATTTTGATTTATTAAAAACTGCATATACGTACTTTTTAAAAATTATTAGATATAAAAGAAAAATTAAAATAAACTCTAAATTATATGGATGTTCGAAATTGTATCGTTTCATGCTCGCATTCGTACATCACATGTAATGCTTATATGTACGAGTATACCATCTGGAAAAATTTAGTTCTTTTATGTTTCGAAACATGCAAATTTCTTAAAATTATTTTTGTATGACTTTTCACTTGGCTACTTTTTTTTCATTTCAACCTTTCTGAAATGCATTTTCTGTAATTTTTCTCTGTTAAAACATTCTTTGTTTTTTATTTCTATTTTCTATTTTGTTAATACATATCTTTTAAATATGTTTGTACATATTCTTTTTTTCTAATGTATTTGTTACGTTACGTAACGTAACACTTTGTTTTCTTCTAACGTATAATTGATATACAAATTTCACAATAAATTTTCGAAATTTAAAAAATGAAACAGAAATTTAAATAAATAATAAATTCAATTTAATGATTCTTGTTGATTAATTTTTAATTTTTTCTGTTTTTGTTCTGCCCATTCAATTGGATGACTCTTCTTTTTATGTGAATGCATATTTGCATTTGAGTTAAAGACTTTTGGACAAAATGAACATCTATATAAAATTTCTCCTGTATGTGTTGTCATATGTTCCTTTAAAAAATTAAAGAAATAAAAAACAAAAACATATGTATATTTCATATCGCTTTATTTTTGTGATATGTTTCATTTTTTGAATCCTTCATTTGTTTTTCTTCTCTGTTTGTTTATATTTTATTTTCTGTCTTATACGTATTGCCACTTTTTTTCTTTATTTGTTATATGTACTTACTTTTAATACAATCGGCCTTTTAAAACCTTTATTACATATTGTACATATGAATCTTCTGTCGTTATGTACAAATCTTTTATGATCAGCTATTGATCGTCTTGTTGGTCCTTGTTTGCCACATATATCACAATGATGTATTTGTCCTCGATCTTCATGTCCAGCTAAATGTTCGCGTAATGAACGTTTATTTTTTAATAATGCATTACATATATGACATTGTACCGGTGGAAATTTTTGTCCCATATGCTCTTCTAATTGATGACGATTTAAAAATGCACGACATTGAAATATTTTAGCACATATTTCACACATATGTTTATATACATATTTTTTTCTTGGTGCTTTTTTATGTGTATTATTTCTGTGTATTCCAAGTAATTGCTTAGAGCCATATCTGTAAATTTGAAAAGAAAACCGTTGATGAAGATGGTATACATTATATGTATATGCTGGTTGTGATTGAAGATTTTCTTTTTGAATATAATTGACCTGATTTTATTATTTTTATATATGCAACATATTTTCATTATTACTGACTTTAGAAGTTAAAAAATTCACGAAATTTCTTAAAACTTTATTTTTCTTTATATTCTGGTCTTACTTTTTTTGTTAAAAGTGTTTCTTAATTTATTTCTTTTTTTTAACTTAATCTTGAAATACGTACGTAAACTATATATGTACATCTATAGAACATTAATCGTAGTTAAACTTGATTTACGATAGAAAATACATTCAAGAAAAAGATAACATTACATTATATGTATTTGAAAAACAAAAAATAAATAAATAAATAAATGAATACAATTTTATTTAAAAATTATTCTTCATTCTAATTTAAAAAAAAAGAAAAGAAAATTATTTTATTCAGTTTATTTTTATCAGCAAGTTAAACATTTGTTTTTCCAAATATATATGTACTTAATTTTTTTAAATTTTGTTGTTTTATTTACAATTGATTACGTTTTATAATAGTTAAAACATAAAAAATATCTAATTTCCTTTCTTTTCTAATTCTAAATACATAAATGACTTAAATATAAAAATTACATAATTCAGTTTCAGCTTGATTTTGTTTTTAATTAGGATTTTTTTAAATATTAAATATTGATAATGAAAAAAAATGTCACAAGTATTCACGCATATCAAGAAAGACTTTATGCAAATACCACTACACTATTGTGATGTTTAAAAGAAAAGGAAATATACAAATTATCTTTATATAAAATATGCAGATAAAAACAAAAAAAAAATTGTATAATACCGAAAAATTTAATTAAAATTACAATTTTTTAATTTGTTAGATACATTATATTGAAAATTGTCCAATTTTCTTATATCTGTCGATAACACCAATTATAAAATCTAGAATGTCTTCCATCTTATAGTTCTTTACATACGTATATGTACTCATTATATTTCATTTTTATTTAACTTAAAATAAATTACATATTATTATTATAATCAATTAAAATATTACATACATATTTTATATTTCACAATTTATTACATATATTTAATTACATACGCATTATCTATTTATTTTTTGTAAATATTTAAAAAAAATTTTTTTTACTATCCTATTTTACTGTACGATAAATTAAATTTTCTGCTTCATCTGTTTCAAGCACAAATAAAAATTGATTTTGTTCATTATTTGTTGCATTATCATTTTGATTATTATTATCTTTTTCAATTTCATATGTATCTTCAGTTTCAATTATGTTTTCTTCATTATTATCATCATCATCATTTTGATTATTTATTGTAGATTTTGCTCTAATATCAGATACAATTTCATTTTCAGGTAGACCACGAATTCTTCTTGATTCTTCCCATTCTTTTCTATGAACTTTTTTGCGATGTGAATGCATATTAGCACTTGAATTAAATGTTTTTGGGCAATGTGGGCATGTATACAGTACTTCACCAGTATGAGTTGTCATATGTTCCTATTTTTACAATCATTATTTTAAATATAATTTATTATTTTTTGATGTGAAAGGAAAATGCAAGATAAAGCGAATCAATTTAAAAAAGAAGAAAAAAGAAATAAGAAAAAAAAATATGAAAGTACTTAACAAAATATTTACTAATCAAAAATAAAATCGAAGAAAAATGTTCATATTAATATAAATATATTTTTTTATTCAAATTAGTAGAAAAAAAATTATATTTACCTTTAACGTTATTGCTTTTTTAAATGCTTTATCACATACACCACATTGATATGTTCTTTCAGATTCATGAACATATCGTGAATGACTTCTTAGTGCACCTCTTGATGGTGCAATTTTTCCACATATTTCACATTTATGTATTACTAATGATTCCATATGACGTCTCATATGCTTTCTTAAACTATATTCATGTTTTAGCCATGCACCACATTTTGTACATTGTACTTTTGGTTCAACAATACCAGCATGCTCTAACTGATGTTTCTCAAACATTGTTCTACCACGTATGACTTTAGCACATATATGACACATTTTACCATATGCATTTTGATGTACATAACGGCGATGCGTTTGTAATAGATTTTTTGTTGAAAATCTGTTGAAAATTACACAAAAAAAGAAAAGAGAAAAAATATCTAATTAACAGAAATGTGCATTATAACATTTTTTACAAACCTAGAATAGTAGTAGTAGTAGTAGTGGTAGTACTAGTAGTAGTGGTAGCAGACAAAACAGGAACACAATTTAACTTTTCAATGTTCATCCACAATTACATATAAAATTTCTTTGTTTTTTTTTTTTTTTTTTTTTTCAAAAACTAAAAAAACTATTTCTCTTTTCTTTGATATTTCACCAATAAAGAAGAAGTAGTATACAATTATACACTTCTTCAAATTTCTACGTATATAATAAATATATTACTTCACTTGTAAAGATATGAAATCTATTTTTTTTTAAAGTGTTTTTTCACTTAACTTCAATCAATTCATATATGTACATATGTAGAAAAAAAACAGCTCAATGATTCAGATTTACTTTCAATTTGAATATAATACTATGTATGTACTATTCACGGGAACGAAGAATTGAAATAAAATCGTCAGAAAGGACCAAAAATCAAAGGTAACATAAATAAAATATTAACATATCTATCTCAAAAAAAATATAACATTTAAATTGGGTATCACTTATAAAAAAATAAAAATAATGATAAAAAAAATAATAAAATATATATTAAAAAAATAAAATAAAGGACATTAATTTTTTGTCTATTCAAATGTTTAATTCAATTTTGTATAGCAAAACAATTTTTATTCGACCTTTTGTATCCTTTTTCTCGAATTAACCAAAAATTACAACAGAGGAACTTTCCACCCAATTAAAACAAAAGCTCTTAATTAACTACATAATATATCGTTGATTTTTTTATGATAGAATTGTTCAATTTTTCCTTTATTTTTAAATTTAAAAAAAAAAAAAGAGTACTAATTTTAACTTTTGTTGGTTTTCTACTATATTTGTATTTATATATATTACTAATTATAATTAAGCATCACAAAAAAATTTCCTTATGCTTTCATTTTCGTTTTTATTAATTAAGTTTTATACATCATAAAAAAAAATAAAAATAAATAAATTAGAAAGAGTTTATTGCAAAACGAATTTATACGAAAAATGTTAATTTTTACTTCTATTGCTTCTTTAAATCCAATTTATTTGAAACAAGACAATTTTGTGATGCTTTTTTTCATAAAAAAAAAAAACAATATTCATAATCAAAAAGTGTACTTACGCTTTTCCACAATCGTCACAGATGAATTGTCTTTCTTCAGGTGGCACATGTATGTATTTATGTTGATCTAAAAGATATTGTTTTGCATATTTCCTTGGACATTGATCACATTTAAAAACTTTTGATTCATCTGATTCATGTCTAAGCATATGATTTTTAAGACATTGTTTGTCAGAGAATGTCTTATTACATTCATCGCATCTAGAAAATCAAAATTAAAAAAAAAAATAATAATATACATATTCAACATATAAGAACTATTGTTGATTTAAAAAAAAAATTATCCACTTTACATGAAAAAATTAGAACATCATAGTTTAAAATTTACAAATGACAATATTTTTGAATTTGTGAGAAATACAATATAAAAATAATAGATAAAAATTAATAATATAGTAAATTCCAAGCAAATGAAATAGCCATTTGTTTAATATGGAAAATATAATGCCTAATATTACTTTTTATCGAGTATTTATTAATTTTTGCACATATAATTAAAAATTTATTCTTTACTTGTTGTTGAATAATACTTACTTAAAATATTCCGGATTTATATGTTTATTAACATGATCCAATAATAATATTCTTTTATACAATTTTTTATTACAGCATATAATATATCCTTTTCGATTATGTTCAGTTCTATAATGTTGTTTAACTTGTGCAAACGTTGTAAATTCTTCACAACATATTTCACATTTTAATTTCATATATTTAGCAATTTTTTCATCATCTTCTTTGGATTTTCTTAACCATTCAGATTGCTCATTTTTATCACGTTTCGGTCTTTGTGAAACAAAATGTGTTAATGGTAAATCTTCTTCACTGTCACTAGCATTTGGTGCTTTCTTTTTAGGACGACCACGTCTTTTTTTACTATCATTATCTTTTAATGATGATGATTTTCGTTTTGTTGTTGTTGATGAAACATTACTAGATGTTGCTTTTGTTTTTAAATCTATATCACTATTTCCCTTTTCATAATCAGCTTCAATTGGATCTTTTATATCATCAATATCATTCCTTGAATCATCATCATAACCATAGTCATCATCATCATCATCATCATCATCATCAGAATCTTTGGATTCATTTTCAATTTTATAATTTTTTAAATCTAGAATAACCATAATTTAAAAATAAAATAGATAATGAAATTATTTCATTATAATTCTTAATAATACAAAAATTTCTTAAAGGTATAGAGCATTTTTTTTTCTTGAAATTATACTTATGTATACATACATACATACATACATATATGTATAGTTGAATAAACATGGAGAATTAAGGTAATTTGAAATAAACTATTCTACTGTCTACATAGACTTTCATGTGATTTTTTTATGTACAGAATGGAATTCTTTTGAGATATGCAATATTATCCGAATTTTAATTCGGTCTATGTGATCTCGCATGCAGGACTTATGTAAATATTGAATAGTAATTTTAAATCAAATACATAATTACATACCATTTGTTGAAGTTTCTTCAGATATTACGTTCACATATTCAGCAACAGCTAGAATATAAACATTTAATAAAAATTAAAATAAATGAGACACTCCGTATATTCACAATTAATTTATATGCATTAATACTTATACCTTATCAGAGTATAAGTTTAAATATAATATATTAATAAAAAAAAGTAATGACACATAAATAAATTAATAAAATTAAATGAAAAATACAAAAATACGCTGTACATATACTATTAATTATTATTAAAATACTAACCGGTATCATTCATCCATTCATCATCATCCACATTTTCCTCTTTAAAGGATCTTTTATTTGTGTTTGTGTTATTTTGTGTTGTTGGAGTTGGATCTTGTTTAATTGGTGAAACATTCTCTAATTTATTTTGTGCTTCTTGTACAAAACAATAAAACTGATGAAAATTATCAACTTTTAACCAACATGTACAGCATATAATATTTGATATTTGATCATCTTCTTTTGGCTACACAGAAAAAGTGTAAAATAACAGAAAAGAAAGAAGAAAAAATTTGGAATTTATTTTCTATTGATCGTGTATATAAACAAATAAATATTTATTGTCGCTTTTATGGATTAAACATTAAACTATTTTCCTTTCAAATTCAGACTTAAATGAAAAAAAAATGTATACATTTTTTCTTTTAAATATGTAATTATGCCTGTACATATTTTTTTAATTTTTTATCGTTTTCTAGGCATATATAGCTCTATGTATTTTGTATATGGCACATATGTATTTGTAATAATGTTGTATATATATATATTGACATAATGGCGATATATATACATAAAATGATATTCACATTATAATCTGTATTTACTAAATATGTATCATTAATAACTTACTATAAACCAAAAATGCTGGGCTATTATATCGGCAATTTTTAGTCGTCTGCCATCACCTTCAAATATTTTAAGTACTTCAGTTGAATCAATTAAACATAATCTGCACAACATTTTTTTTATATTGAAAAATTTTCCTTCCTTTTTTTTCACTTTTTAATAACCATTAAAAATGTTTGTCAACTGCATAAAAATAATTTTTTTTTCTAATCATTTAAATGGTAAACACATCACAACACAACTTAAAATATAAAACACTATGTCTATAATTTAAAATTTCGTGTTTAAAAATATTGAATAAGGATACTTTTTAAATTGAAAAAAAAAAAAAAAAATTTTTTTTGTTCAACATAAAATAGACAACAATTAATAGCTAATGCACGATTATACCTACGGCTTGGCTTAATAAACTGAAATTAAAGAAATTTGAACAGACGTGAACACTGAACACTTGAACAGATACACACACATACAAACAAGATCAAGCTTTTTTTATGGAAATTGCTTTGAATTAGTGTTACCTTTTTGATTAAATATACATATTTCACTTTCATAACTTGCCGCAATTTAAGACCTAACTATAATGGTCTTAAGGCAGTTTAACATTTTGTACGATTAGCTAGATCCTAAATAACAGTTAACGGAACGTAATGGGACGCGACTTTGGGTTCGAATACATTGAAACACATAAGGCAATCCTAAATAGACGTTACTAAATAGACTATAGACTATAAGAATATAGTATGTCGAAAGCCTTAAACGTAAAAATGTACGCATCCCTTATTTTTAATGCTTCAAACCTAAATAAGCTTTATCTTAAATAGAAATGCTTCGTAACGCGCTGCTTCCTTAAATTTTACCGGACGTTACGTATTTTTGACATTTGAACCAAAATAGAAACGTACACATACGTATGCACCTGTAAACAGCTGTTACAAATTACATTGACAACCTAAATATCTTGTTATAAACAATAATGAATGTAAACAATGAATGAATGTGCATATAGTTGATAAATTAAAAAACAATCATTTAAACAATTAAATGAAGTTTGTTAAGATCACTTAAGATCATTATAGTTATAGCTTTACACAGTGTACGTTCAACGAAAAACCGATTTTTACTAGAGTTGCTGTTTCAATACTGCTGTGTATATTGTTTATTTGTTTTTTGTTTTTGCAATGATAACATTGTTTCGATTCGATTTTATTTAAAATGATATGAATGGCTGAATATTGAAGCTGAAATAAAAGTCAAATTTCACACTTTTGATTATCATTGCCAAGTTAAATAAACTAAAAATTATTTGTTATTTGTTACTTTACTTTTTTTACGAAATTTAAAAACTCATTGAGAAAAAATAACGTCTTAAGCCGATGTTCCATAACGGCGTTGAGTTGAGCGTTGGGCGTTGTGAGCGTTGACAGTTAAGTTGAAATATGTACGTGTATTTAAATGTAAGTTGTTCCAATGGACAACGCTGAAAACGCCGATAACGCTCATAACGCCCAAAGTAGCCCAACTTTCAACTTTTTCAGCGTTACGAGCGTTTGTTGGTTATGTTTTATGTGAAAAAATGTAAACAAACATTTTAAAAAATCGTTACATTTATACCGGTACAATATCAAATCCTAATTTTATTTGATTTTATTAAATTTAATAAATTTAGATTAGCAATTTTAAAATTAATTTAATTTAATTTAATTAATTATTTATTTAAAATTTATTAAATTTTATTATTTTATTTAAAAAACACTTCATTGACTATATTACGTACAGTATGCCAAATTCGTATTCGTACACCTGGGTTTTTTGTAGAAAATGCACTTATGTATCAAAGGAAAAATTAAAGGGTAGGTAAATAAAAATGTGTAATATTGATAAAATAACAAATTCACTTATTTTCGTTTGAAAACAAATCGATAATTACAAAATAAAAACAGAAAAACAATAACTATAAGGCAAAATTCGTATTCGTACAGTTAAAAAAATTTTTAAAAAAATTGTTTATAATTATGGATTTGTTTTTAAACCAAAATAAATGAATTTTTTATTATTTATTATTACGTATTTTTATTTACTTACAAAAAAAACCCTGGTGTACGATTACGAATTTAGCATACTGTACATATGTAAATTATAACAACTGTCAACGTTCAGCTCAACGCCGTGTTGGAACATCAAATGTCAAACGTTCACAACGCCCATAACGCCGAAAAAGTCCAAAAAGCCCAACGCTCAACTCAACGCTGTAACGCTGTAACGCTCAACGGCATAATCTTTCTATGTGTGTTGTTTTGTATTTTGATAATTTAAAAAAAAAATCTTATTTCTTTTTTGTTGTTTTTTATGCCGTTTAATATTCAATCTATCATGAAGTTTTGTTCACATTATCTGGTTCCCCAACAAAGTTTACACATATTCAAATTGTTTGTACATCGTCGCACAAAATTTCATTATTTTGATTTGATGCATTCGAATGAGGGTGAAATGCAAAGAAAAAAATGTGTATGTTTATTTTAAACGAAAATACTGATTTAATGACCGTAAAATTTGTCTAACTTCGCTATTGGTTGTTAAGCTCTTGCTCCGCCTAGAAAAAATATAAAATTTTTAATTTTCATCCAACCATTTAATAATCATTTAAAATTTGTCTGCCATTGAGTCATTCTACGCACAATACAATACATACTGTTCCAATATAGCAAATCAGGTTTATACAACACATTGAACTGTATGAACAAAGTATTTATTAATAGGGAGATTGGGCAAACGACGTATGTATGGCTACTACGTAAACCGTAAACATAAAGCTCTACGGTACTAACGTACGTACACGCGTAAGTTTATGAAAGCTCTTTTAACGTTTACGTTTACGTGTAACTCAGTTTGGGCAGAAAGTAATTAAACACAGTGTGTTATTTGGAACTGTCAAAAACACGTTATACTTAAAGGAAAAGCATTTAAATTCACATAAACTGACTGCCTTTACGGTTCCATATGCGTAATAACTTTCAATCAGTTTTTAGTTATGACAAACAAACTTAACAGGCCGTGGTTAGCAAATATATATGTACATGTATACATATATATTTTTCAACAGATGTTGTTTACATTTTGTTACAATTAATCATATGACTGTATTATTAAGTATACGTGTGATACGTATGAAGTTGAAACATTTTGGGCAAAGTCAAACGTAGAACGAAGAATACGTAAATAACTTGCTACGTAAGCTTATGCCCAAACTGAAGGACGTTAAACGTAGAACTTTTCGTACTTTTGACAACTCTACGTTAACGTTTACGTGTTTGCCCAATCTCCCTAATACATATTACATATACTTACATATATTATAGTATGTATTTTTAATAATTTCATATTATATAACAATATATATTGTACATTGTAGCAGCACTTGTGGGTGGGTGTGGGTGTTTGTGGAATATTTTCTTATTTTCTGTGCTTACGCAATTTTTCTCAAATGTTCACAACGTGAATGCTATTACATTACACGTTTTAAGTAAAATTAAAACCATAGACCATAGTATATATAAAAATATACATATATTGTACATACATTGTAGGATCACTTGTGGCTGTGTGGGTGACTTATTCTCCTTGTTCTCAAAATTTTTATGTACATATATGTTGTGCGTAAATTTGTCATTTCCATATGTTCATATGCTATATACCGTTTCATTAAATACAATTACATTAATAATTATGCCGCGCATATACAGATTTGAATTCCACGTGTAAAATATATTTTTAAAAAAATGCAATTCTTAGAAACTGTAAATAAATGATAGTAGATGCATATGGACAGTCGAATTGAGAAAAAAAATTGGTATGTATTTTATTGCTCTCAGTTTACCCACTATGTACATTGTACAATATGTTATTGACTGTTATATAAAATATAACGTCACGAACGTCAAGAAGACGTATGATAAAATTAGAAATACTGAGAAAAATGTATACTCCCACCTCCACCCAAAACCTTCTATTTCTATTCACTTCGTTTTTTTTTTTTTTTCAATAGAGTCACGTGTTGCTGTTAGTTGTGCGTTGTGATTTTTCGTATTCCATTATTTTGCGTTTAGTTTGAATCACGTTTGAAAAATTCGTTTTTTTCTCTCTTTACGCCAGTTTTACCAGATTGCTATACTTTATACTTTAAATATTTTCACTACAGGTTTTATGAAAATGACATAAAGTAGTACCGCTTTACATATTGATGTTTAAAAAGCTCACCTCATGCTCATACTGTATTGTATGAGAACTTTGAGAATTGTGATAACTCTGCTCATGAAATGCTCTTATGAAAAATTATGACAGAAAGAAAAAAGACATATACTCCCATAAGGCCTGTAGTGAAAATATTTAGGCTCGTATTCATAGAACGGTAATAAGTCGTTATTATTTTTACTACCATGTTAATCTTTGTTCGAATTTTGGTATTCACAAAGTGGCAGTAAATCATGTACACAATCCAGTTTTCGAAATGTCAACCTAATGTCGATAACCTGTCAAATCAGCTGTGTTGGTGTATCCACATGAAATATTGAAATAAATGTGTATATTAAGTTAAGGGACATTTCGAAGATTAACTTTGCTACTACTTCTTACTGGTAGCAATTTTACTAATCCAAGATTAATCTATTACTATGAAAAGGCTTACTACCGTATTAATCTACCACTGTTCTATGAATAAGGGCCTTAAAGTATAAAAGATAGTTTACTGCCTTTTATGAACGGAAACAATAACCACACAAGAACAACATAAATCATAAATATAAATAATGTAGATTTTTTTATGTTGTATGATTTAACCGATGCCTATGCCTATGCTTTAAAAACACACTGTAATGTAGTGATCTGAAAATTTTCAATTTCAATCCTTTATACTTAAAAAAGATGAATTTTAAGTAATCTAGAACGATTTGCTAGAAACAGCCTGAAATTTTAGAAAAATAGTGTGGTTGACATTTGTCTCGATACACCCTGTATAAATAAGACCCAATTACACGTGACACGATACACAATATTGATTATTTTATATGCGTGCGTGCGATGTTTGTGTATGACTGTATGTACACATGCACATGATTATACAATATACTTATATAATTCATAAACAGAAACAATAAGAATTATAAAACAATTTGAGAAATTGGGGATTTTTTATTATTATTATTGGAACAATGAACATTCATTACCCATACCTGCGTTAAAGTTGTTGGGGAATAATAAAAAATAAATACATACATACATATTAGAAATTATAATTGGGTGTAGCATGGGTATGTGGTGGCACAGTAACATTTCTAGGTAGTTTTTATCAACATTTTTTTTTTTTATCGATAACGATCATTCATTGATAAACAACCAGCGATAGTGATTCGATACAGACCATAAAGACGGTTAACATTAAAATTTTGACTAAAATAAAATTTAATTAAGATTTTTAATTTCAATTAATTTCCGTACATTTCCAAAATAAAATGATTCCCATTAAGGTAAAAAATAATAATTTACATTTTCATTTATGAATTGTAAAAAAATATTGATATACAAATTTGATTTTTTTTTTTTTTTTTTTTAACAGATTGGCATAATTGGAGGATCTGGTCTAGATAATCCGGATATTTTAGAATCTCGTAAAGAGGTTTTAATTGAAACACCATATGGAAAGCCATCTGATATTGTAATTGAAGGTGAAATAAAAGGCGTTAAATGTGCTCTATTACCACGACATGGAAGAAATCATTCTATAATGCCTACAAATGTTAACTATCGTGCAAATATCTGGGCATTAAAAATTGTGGGTTGTACTCATATCATAGTATCAACAGCAACAGGTTTTACCGATTAATTCACACTTTTATTTGTTCTAATAATTTTTTTTCTTTTTTCAAATAAATGCGCAGGATCACTTCAATCTTATATTAAACCAGGAGATTTAGTTGTTCCTGATGATTTTATTGATCGAACTTCCAAACGTTTGCAAACATTCTATGATGGGAATAATACATCACCAGTAGGTATATGTCACTTACCAATGTCACCAAGTTTTTGCCCAAAAACACGTGATGTATTAATTAAAACCGCAAAAGAGCTTGGTTTAGATGTACATCCAAGAGCTACAGTTATTACAATTGAAGGTCCAAGATTTTCAACAAAAGCTGAAAGTTTATTGTTTAAACAATGGGGTGGCGATATTATTAATATGACAACTGTACCAGAAATTATATTAGCTAAAGAAGCTGGGATTTTTTATGCAGCTGTTGCAATCGCAACTGATTATGATTGTTGGCGTGATGAAGAAGTAAGTGTTTGTGTTGCAGATGTTTTAAAAGTTTTCAAACAGAATGTTGAAAAAGTTAAACAAATCCTGATTGCATCCGTTGAAAATATTTCAAAATTGGATTGGTCATCAGATATTGAACATTTAAGGGTAAGTACCTACTCAATTTAAAAAATGGAAACGTAGATGTTGCCAAATAATTATTTGTATATTTGCAAATGTTGAATTTAATTACTTGTGTATAATAGAATTTTCTTTTTTCAGAAACAAGTTCACGAAAGCTTGATGCTACCTCAAGATTAAAAGGAAACAAATGTTTAGAATGTTGAATCATAAAAGTCACATTCAAACTATTATATATATATATGTACGTTTATGTTGTGTTTCAAACGATTTCAATTTTCCATTGAATACCATGTTATTTACATATTATGTCGTCTTGTGAATTTTTTGTGTTAAATAAATACGTGTGTAAATGTAAAAATGTATATTAATTTTCTGTTCATTGGCTCTACTATATTAAATTGATACCTAATTGTTAAAAATCTTATTCAATTATGGTTACAATTCAAAAACATCAATTGATCATCTTTTCTTTTGACGAAAATCATGAATTCAAAAACTTTTTGATGAATGCAACAAAAATTCAAAAACTCAATAGTTTTGCAATTGACTGCAAATATTCGAGCAACAAAACATTCAGTTTTAATTTAAGTCAATGCAATTATGCATTTTTGACTTGTCAGTGACATGTAAAAAATCTGCACATAATCGTGTGATCGTCAAATTTTAGAAGTTTTTGAATTGTACCTATTATATTTTGTATAAGCAAAAGGCTTTAATTCCAACACCAAAAGGCTTTAATTCCAACTGCATATAGTTAGTGGACAGAGTGTAAATACGTAATATGAATGTAATAGAATCTACTGCTCTTCAAATTAGCTTCATTATTTAAAAACATTAAAAATTAAATTTAAAAAAATTTTTAAATCACATTTTCTTTGAAAAAATTGAGAAAAAAATTTAATTTATTATTCATTTTTATTTATTTCTTTTTTTTTTTGCTTAAATTCAATAACATGTAATAGAAATACATAAACAGTAATTCCATAATTTCCTTTCATTATATTTTTCTTTTATTCTCTCTTCTTTTGTGTATGTAATTTAAATTATTATTGTGTATAGTATATAGTATAGAAATGACAGAAACTATGAAAATTCATTTTGAATTGTTTCATTCTTTTTAATCTTATTACTTTTTCATTTCTTGTAAATTTAATATTTCAGTCTCGGCCGATTTAAAATATCACAACCGAATTTCATATATAATATATTTTTCCAACATAATGCCATTCGTTTTTTTCTCCTCATTTCATATTTTTATTACATTTTCAGTTAAGACTTATATAACTGTATTTTCACATAATTAAATCATAATTGATTATTTTTCAAATATATATATATATATATATAGATATACATTACACACATATGTATATATATGTACATACATATATATGTATATTTTTGTAAATTCATTATTTTGAGCATATTGACATATTGATTCTTAAAAATTAGTCATTTACGAATAGTGATATTTAACATCAATTCTATTATTTAAAAAAAAAAAAAATTTAAATTAAATTAAAAGAACAATTCAACATTTTCAAAACAAAACAAAAATTGAAAAAAAAAATTAAAATAGTTAAAAAAAAATTTTTTTTTTGAATCAACTAAAATAATAGATATTCAATAGAATGAGATGTGATTTTGTAACGAGCGATTTATAGAATTAAAATTAAAATTTATTCTGTTGTTTAATTTTATTCATTTGTCGTTTTGTTTTTTAATTCACCTTTAATTCTAATTTAAAATTTAATACAGAAATCACGCTGTGCAAATAAATTCAAACGATTCAATTCTTTTGTGTAAATCCATTTTGCTTGTTAATATCTAAATCGCTCAAATGTTTTGTTTTTTTTTTTGTTTTGTTAAAATTTATTGATTTAAATTGTTATTATTATTGTTATTCTTATGCCAAGAATTTGACCAAATTGAACTTAATGAACTGAATGGATCAAAAGCTTGAATTGAAGTATTTATTTGATTATTTGATAGACATCTTGTATTATCAATATTATTCTGTACTGTAGTTGTTATTGTTGATGTACTTGGAGCTATAGTTGATGTTAGAAGAGCATGCGTAGTTTGTTGATTATTATTAATTTGATTATCATGTTGTTGTTTAATTGGTAAACCTAAGCCAGGAGGTGGACGAACGGCAGCAGCAGATGATGGTCCTCTTTGCCATACATTCATTTGATCAGATATTAATGATGTTGATGACGGTCCTGTTGGATTTGGTTCATTTTGATACCCCATTGGTGTCCATAAACGATTTTCTGTTTGCCAGTCATTCTGTTGTCTTAAAATACTACCACCATTATTTGTTGGTGTATTTGATTGTTGTAACAACGATAGCAATACATTATTTGCTTCCCAACGATTTGGATTTTGATTTTCTAGGATCAAATGATCAAAAATACTGCATCCAGCTGTTCCCGAACCTGAAACAATTTTTCATAATACTTAAATAATTTGAAAAAAATTGAAAAAGAAAAATTGATTCATAAAATTTTGTCGATGTACGACTTTTATAAGTAAGTCCTACGTCGAAAAAAGTATTATGAATGAAGTATAAACAAAAATTTAAATTCTTACCAACGAGATATTGATTATCAGTTGCGTATTCAAAACCACTATTGTTGTTGTTGCTGTTGCTAATTGGGAAATTACTTGAAAAAAAACTAGAATTTGTAACTGATGAAGAAGGATGATGTTGTGATGATGATGATGATGGCGGTAAAGGATTACTTTTTGGTATTGCAAGAATTGGTGATAATGGTTCCCATACTGGTGTAGATGATGGTGATTTTCGTGTACCAATTGGTCCTAAATCCATTAAATTACATTTTGTAGTATCAAGATCATTTGTTCCAAATGTTTCATGATTTTTTAAATCAGCCTCATTCCAGTCATGTTCAGTTTCAATATTCGACATAGATGAACAACTATGTAATTGTGGTTGTTGTTGTGATTGTTGTAGTTGTTGCTGTTGTTGTGACTGTATATTTAATATACCTGCTAATTTTCCATCTAAATTACCATTCGATAGATTTTGTGCAACAACATGACTAAAACTAATTTGTTTTTGATCCCACATATTAGAATTCGCTGTTGCCGATACTGCTGTTGTTCCAGTATTTTGAATTTGTAAATTATTTTGTACTAACGGTGAACCAAATTGAAATGCATTATTTTTAAATTTTAAATTTTGTTTCCTATCATTACGTTTTCCAGCATTATTTTGTTCCTTTTTCCTTTCACGACCAGGAGTTTTACCATATTTTCTTTGATTTGAATTCATTTTAACAGACAATGATGATGGTGATGGAGAATTATCATTTTGAATTGGACTATTATTTTGAGAATTTCTTGATGATGATGATGTTTGCTGATGTTGGTATTGGTGTTGTTGTAATGGTGATGACGAAAATGTAGTATTTGACATTATTTGTGTACTTTTTTTATCTGTAATTGTTGCTTCAATTTTATCTTTATTTCCTTTTGATGATCTACGTTCTGATTTCTGTTCAACAACATTTGAATTCGTCGTCTCAATTGTATGGTCTTTAGTTTGTTGTTGTTGCTGCTGTTGTTGCATTGATGATTGAACAGCATTTTGTGCTGACACTGGTGTTATTGATTTTGTTTTCTTAAATGATAACTTTGGCTTCTTCAATTCAATCGACTGAATTATTTCAATCTTCATTTCATGTTTATTACGATTCAAATCGGCATTCTTTTCATTATAACAAGTTGTATTATCTGTATTATCTCTATTCGATTTTCTAGACAATGATGAAGATGAAGACGAAGACGACGACGACGACGACGATGAGGAGGATGATGAAGATGATGATGATGGCGATGATGAATTTTGTTTTTCCTCTTTTATTATCTTATTAAAATTATTCGATGTATTTTGATTGTTAATTTTGTTGTTATTGTTATTATTATTATAAGACACATATGAAGCAGCTGAACTTGAATTTGATGAGCGCAATGGTGATGACGATAATGATGTAGTATTTTGATTATTTGTATGCATGTTATTATTTATTTGTGCATCTGATATCTTTGTATTTGAATTAAATTTTTTTGTTAATTCATCAGACCATGATTTATCACGATTTATTGTTATAATTTGTGTTTGTGTTATCGGCTGTTGTAAATAACTTCGTCTTGAATTTCTCCTTTTTACGTTGTTAGCAGTACTCGTGGAATTAATGACTGTATTATGATGTTTAAAATGTTTTTCATTATCAATGGCACCATTATCATAACTGTTATTTATTTCGTCATTTGATAATGCTGCTACTGTTGATGACGATGGTGTCATCCCTGATTTAGCACTGATACTTCGTAAATCTAATGGTGGTTGTAATGGACCTTTTTCTCTTGACATATTTTGTACATGATCTGTAAATACTTTAACTGAATCAGAAAATGCAGCTATTAAAACGAATATAAATGCAACAGCTAACATTCCAAATGACATTCGTTTCATATGTTGTTCCCAGAATGGTCTTTCTAATGCTTTAGAACATGGTTCTAAATACAAATGCGGTACTGTAGCTAATAATGTGTAATTAACAACATATGACAAATTTGTTTTTAATATAAGCGGTCTAGTGATACGAGCCATTGTAAAATCAGGTGTAAAAATTATATCAATTTTTTTCGATGTATTTGATTTTAATTCAAATGCAATACAATCAAAAATTTTAAAACCATATCCTTCACACATACGATCACCAATAAAAAATGTTTCAATTAATATTGGTACTTCGCCAGTATTACGTGCAGTAAATGTACGTTTCATTGTAATTAAAGCACCATTATCTATTGGCTTTGCATTATTATCACTATCTTCACATATAATTAACTGTTTCTCATGAATTTCAAATAATAATGGTGTATGTGAACCTGGCTTACGATTACCAAAACGGAACTGTGGTTGTACGGCCTTACCTGTTATCCAGACAGCTTCATATAATGTTAAATTATTTTTAATATGCAATAATGTTGAATAAACACCAGATTCTTTACCAATAAAACGTATTTTGACAGCAATGAATGAATTTGGTTTTATAATATGATCACTTTTATCATTTAAATGAAATACATCTTCATCAGTTAAATAACAATAAACGCATATTTCGACAACTTCTAGTGGTAATGATAGACTAGTTGTTTTAGCTTTTTTAGGATCTGATAAGCTTAGATGAATATTTAGTGGTTTCGGTGATGGATTATTTATAATAATAACACCACTATATGTTTGACCAATTTCAATTGGTGGTAATACTTGTATACCTTTAACCAATTTTGGCCAAATTAAATCAACAGTCGAATTAAATTCAAATAATCGAATTTCACTGGTATTTAACGTGAACGTAATTTTTTGTAAATTCCATTTAAAATGACGAAAAAGTTCCGTTCTACGACGTAACTCAATTTCATCAAAATCTAAAATGCCAATATTACCATCACTACCCTCATTGTTAAATTTTCGTCGTTTCGTTGCTCGTGTAGATGAAATTTCGATCTCATCATCATCTTGAGGTATATAACATTTTTTACCGCATACAGATTTTGGATCAAAATGTATACGCCCAATATCTGTTATTGAATTAGCTTTAATTTCTGGTAAACCATTTTGTGTATGATATTCAAATACTAATTCAGGTACACTAACTGTAATTGATGCGACTTTCATTGTTTTTAAAAACGTTGATTGAATTGATATATCTGCTGAACAACGTTTTCCCTAAAAACAAAAAAAATAGATGGAAGAAAAAAAGTGTGAAGAATTGGATATTTTTTTTAGAAAAAAAAAAGAAACTTACTGGGAAACAATCACTAAAATGTAAACGACTTTGATCAATTTCTAATCTACCCATAACAGTTACAAATTTAACTGTTGTTACAACTTCTTCAATTTCTGTCCAAACTTTAAATATACCAGTAAATGATTTAATATTAAATGATTGTACAGATAATTCAAATGCAGCTATTTCAGATGATGAAAGATTCAAACATAAATTGAATTTTTCTGGTAATGATTGATGTAAAGGTTGTTTATTATTCGCTGATGACGACGGTGGTGATAATAATTGAGGTGACGATGGTGATAGTGTTGCCGTTATTGACGATGATTGTAATATGAAATCAGTTTTTTTAGCACATCCCATAAATATTGACTGATAATAAACTCCACGTGGATTCGTAAAATTCCATTTAATTAATTGTATAGGTATTGGATTTGGGTTTGTCATTAATATATAGCCATAATTTGAAAAATCACCAAATGGTACAATACCAAAATCAAGTATATTTTCATCGGGTAATTTTTTTAAATTAATTGGATCTATTGAGGTATAACGTTTTAATAGACCAGTACATACAATTAATGGTAATTCATATGATGTTAAATTTGTTATAATCCTTAATGTACTTTGAAAATTTGCTGTTTCATTAATTGCTGTTATTTTAAATAATAGATATTTTTTATTATTTGGTAATATCACTTTTGATTGAAAACCATATAATTTAAATATGCTCGTATCATTATTATCTACTGTTATATTTGTTATTAACACAGGAACGCTAAATGTATTCTTTATATAGAAATTACGTTCATTTCTTGTATAATTTTTTGATTTTGTTATAAATATTGTTAAATTTTTTTGATATTCAAGTGATCCTTTATAAATTTCAGCATGTATATCAATTGATAATTCCATGTATTGATTTGGTATTTGATTAATTTGCGATTTAATTATTAATACACCATTTATATATGTTTGATTCAATATAGCATATTTTGGATTTAATATTAATGTTAAATCAGTCTCTTGTAATTTGATTAAATTTATATTATCAATATTTTTTAATTTGTAATCAATAATTGTTATACGATCCGTCCCAGAATTCATCAAATCAATTTTCATCATTTTAATATCATCAGTTGTTGTTAATTTACCAAAATCAATTATTGGGTTTGGTGTATATATACCACGACTAGTTAAAATTTCTACATCAACTGGAATAACAAGAACATCTTCTTTACTATCTCCAATTTCGCCACTACTATCACCTCTATCACTATTATTTGTACCACCGGCAATTTTAATTCGTATATAAGCTGAATGATTACCAGGCTGAATTCCATGAAATATAATGCGAATAATTGGTTTACTTGTATATGGTGGTATTTCCCATAATGCTTGTGGACCTTCTTGTCCACCACTTGGTAATTCAAGTTGAAATTGACCACCACTACTGTATACCTAGAAATTGTAGTACATTCATAATGAAGATGAAAAAAATATTCATACATATATACATATGCTATAACATTGCAAATAAAATACATCGGAATACATACCTCTAGAATTTGAATAGGTCTTGAATATGGATTATACATGTATATTTCTGGTCTAATTGTTGAGTTTAGTGGTGCTTTAATACCAACTAACGAACGTAATCTGTATGGGCATTCTTTACCTTCACCCTTAACTGGTAATTTCGCTTGTCCAAAAGATGTATGTATAAAAAGATTTGTTTCAATTTTACCATAGCTACGAGGTAGAAATACCACATTGAATGTTGTATTACCTAATGGTGGTACAATTTTGTCATCAAAAAATGAACTGTAAAACATTGGATTTTTGCCAGATATTGAACTTAAATAAACACTTCGATTTGTATTTTTATTAATAAGTGTTACAATATGTGATTTAGCAGTGCCAATTGACCAAGCACCAAAATCTAAACTAGATGGATAAAATACTAAGCTTCTATGTAATTCTGATGATGTACTATCATCGGGTATTGTTGTTGATGATGAGAATATACCGTTAACAATTACTTGTTGTTGGCCAGATTGTATACCATGATTAATTTCACTTTTAGCTATATGACCACCAATTAGCGCTCCTTTAACAGCTATTAAGAACATCAATGAAAACATTTTTTTTTTATTGCTCGTTTACTGTACACTTTATCTTCCAATTTGTTTTTTTTTTTTTGTACGAAGTTCTTTTATTTTTTTCTTTTTATCCTTGATAAAGGTAACCTCTCATTAGATTGTAATTAATACTTTTATTTTATTCATTTACTTAGAAAATTCACAAATGATAATTATTAGAAAATTTTGTGTACATTTTTCCTTTTTTTTAATCCCATTTATTTTACGTGTTTAATCTTCCTTTTTTTTATTTCAAACAAATTCGTATACAACAAAATAAAATGATCTTTTATCTCCTATATTTCTTTAACAGTTTGTCACTTTGGTCTTCTTGTGCCTTTAGATTTTCCGCGATAAATTTGTATTTTGTATATATATTTTACCAAAATGACATTCAAGTTTATATATACACATATGGCATGATATATATATATAGCGTGTTTCTATGGTATTTGGTATTTCTCTTCTTTTTTTTAAAACTGTCAACTCACAACGTCACAACTGTCATAGTCACACATCCCATCACAATGCGACTACGGATACGGATCAAGTGCAAAAGACATGAAGATATAAAGTAACTCGTTAGATAACCAGACAACTCTAAGCACTGCATCAAATATAAATTTTCTGTTAATTAAAATTATTTAATTGAAAATAATTTATTAAATAATACAAACATACATTTGCGAATATGTAATCATATATTTTTTATATTTTATTAAACTTCTTTGAAAATAACATATGGTAACTCTAGCAAACATTCCCTGCTAAGTGCTAACACTGCTAAACCAGGGTCTCCATTGGGAATATTTCTATTGCCGGCAATATTTCCTGATAGGCAATATTGTCATTGCCTCAGGGAGCAATATTGCTTCTTGAAATATTGCGGCAATATTTTTGACATTTCAGTATATATGAGGCTTCTTCTTCTTTCTGTTTCTTATAAATTTTAGAAATATTGCCGCAATATTTTGCCCACAACAAAGCAATATGAACTGTCAAATAAATATTGCCTTCTAGGGCAATATTGACATGGAGACACTCTGTAAGAGTTAATGACGCTAATAAGTAATGAATGATAAGCAATTTAGAGATTAGACTCTAAAGAATGACTATTTTCACACTGTAGATAAATACTTATGAAACACTTTTCAATAATTCCAGTTCCTGCATGCTAGCCTGCATGAGATTTCCTACATGCTAGCCTGCATGAGATTTCCTACATGCTAGCCTGCATGAGATTTCCTACATGCTAGCCTGCGTGAGACTTCCTGCATGCTAGCCGGTATGAGATTTCCTGCATTCTAACTTGCATGAGATTTCCTACATACATGCTAGCCTGCATGCGCTTGTCTGCATGCGCTTGCTTGCATGCGCTTGTTTGCATGCTGCATACATTTTTTTTCTGTAAATTTTTATTTAGTGGTTTCTAGTTGGAAATTTAGACCAACCTAGTAGGATTTGATGAAAATGATTTGGCAACACTGATTACTACACTCTACACCTACACTACGTACGTACGTAAATCTTATAAAGTTTGGCCAAATTTCACCTTTTAATTTTGCATCATGTATCAAGTAATATCAAATTTAAATCATTTTTATGGATAAAATATGATTTTTTATACTACGACCTACGAATTATGTTCAACAAATTTTCTTAAAATGTACAACATAATTTGAATTAATTCAAATCCAATTATTCTTAACTGAAAATGTATGTAATTGTTAAAAATCACATTGTACCATTGTACATATTTTTTATAAAGTAGAAACATTTTTCTATAAAATGTTAAAATCAGAAATCGATCACAAAATTCACGAAAAAAAGTGATTCAATTTTTTGGATAAAACTTGTTAACTTATAAAATTTTAATTCAAGTATTTTCATCAAAATTTGGATGAAAAATAGTTTATTTCGCACAAAAATAATTTTTTTAATAAAGAATTTGAGCTATATTCACTAGAATGTAGGTATATAGAATTTCTTATTGAAAATGAATAGGTGGAAGATTTGATCAAATAAAGAAAATTCTTGTATACTTTTTTTTTAAGAAAAAATTTATTTATTTTGATTCGAGTTACTTGTATTATCTTTATAAGTAATGATTCCTTTTTCTATTAAATCAGGTATTTCTACTGCTAGCCATGGTGACAGCTATTACGAAAAAAGAAAATTAAAAAAGAGGATTAAAAAAATTATACTTCATTCAAATGACTTGGTTAATTTTTGTTTTTACCCCAAGTGCCATTGCATGTGCTATACCAAATTTAGGTACATTACGTGACCATAAAGGTTTAAAATGATCTGTTAAACAAATTTTACCACCTCTATACATTTTTGCTGTTTTCCCATCTAATTCTGGCAATGCAATTTCAGGTGCAGTTGTAGGGTATGTTACAGGTATCTAAAAAGAAGAAAAATTTAAATAAAAATAAAGTGAAAAAATGAGAATGAAGAAGTAAGATCTTACATCAAATTCAACATCAAATTCATATTTCAATAGATTATGTATGTACCAGCATTTACCAAACCACTTGGTTCCCTCTTTATTTGATTCTAATTTAAACCAGTCTGTATCCGAATCTTTATTACTTTTCACATACTAGAATATATTTAAATTTTTTTAAATTAACAAATATTGCACTAATATAAAACAATATTACATACTTGTATGAGTGCCTGATATTCTTCTTTTAATCTTTGAGGCCATAAATCTTTATCTCTAGGTCCAGCTTTTGATTTTAATAATGGTATACTACTTAATGTCTTTTTCGTATTTTCATCTACCATACTTTAAAGAACTATTTATTTTTTTTATTTATGAATAAATTTTTAAATATCTAAAATATTTTCAAGATTTTTGATAAATTGAAATCAATTCAGAGTTGATTTATATTATTTTGCAGATTTTTGACACGTCATGTAATACAATATGTCATGTATAATTTAAGTCTATACAAACAAGCTATATACAACCTTGGCAACATTGACTAATAACTGGCAATTTGATTCTTCTATTTTGTAAACATAACACAATTTGAACATTTGAATCAAGTAAAATAAGCTTGGTGGTGTGGTGTTATAGTATTATGGCAAATTATATTTTATAATTAAAATTAATTTTAAAAAATATTTATAGACGAAGTACAGGTAAAGTGTTAATAGTAGTAAATGTCAACATTTCAATAATTTCACATAAAATAGGAAATTAGTGAAGACGGTTACATTAGTTCAACGGTTGTATAGTGTGTGTTCTGCCAAGAAATCTTTATATAGTATAATAGGTGCATTGTGTATAACGAAACGACGGTTGAAGTTGAACAGACAATTGACCATCAATTGATGGTGTATTTCTAGTTTTATTGTTAACATTTTTTTGTTTTCGTTGATGTTGCCATATGTTGATACAAATTTGTTACTCTTGGTCACTGATTAAAACTGCGGGGAAATTTTCCGTTTTTTGGTAAATCGAAGCCTTGAAAGGGAAAATGGAAATCAGACCGAAATTAGACGAAAAAAAGGAAATATTGCTTTTTTGAAATAATTACTAATAAATTTAGAAGCAGGCTAAACACAGAAACTTTAGATAGTATTTTACATACAAAATGATTATTCAAAGATGCTAACTCTTTTTATTTAAATGTAAAACAAAGTCAAATCAAAAAATTCAATTAGTTAAAACAAAAAAGAGTTATAAAATGTGTTGCACTTTTAATCAGTTCAATTTTGATTTATGTAAATTTTTTAAAAAATTTGTTTTTTTGTTTACTTTATATTTGTTAATTTATTTTCACGCGCTGTTTTCTATTTTTTTTTTTTTTTTTTTTTTTTTTGTTTTTTTTTATTATTATTATTTTGTTTATATTACTTTTTGCTTTAATTCACATGAATTCATTATCAATAAATAATTAAAATAAAATAAAAATATACATATTTTATATAATAAACCTTTTGAATTTTTATATAATTTTTATAGCATTCAATTTGAATCAAAAAATTATAAAAAGGGAAATTGCTTCTGAAAAAGAGAAATTTTGAAGGTGTTAAAGGGAAATGTACTTTAAAAAAGTTTTCATCACTGCTCTTGGCTAATTTCTCAAATTGTTTTTTTGTTTTGTCAACTTCAACTTGTCATAATATAATTCTCTGATTTATATAGTAGGCCGTTTTGTCATAAAATTAAAATATTTTTTCCTATTTTAAACATTTTAATAAAAATCTTCAATAATTGAATAGATTAATTAAATTTATAAATATAAAAAATATATTTTTATTTAAAATCATTTTTTAAAAAGAAAAATTAAATTAGCATTAAAGTAAAGTATTATAAATGCAGTTGTGTTATGGTAAGTAAATTTGTTTAGTGAAAAAAATAATCTTTATTATATACATTTATTTAGTATTAACTAAAAAGATTAAATATTGATCATTATTACAATTCATTTGTTTAGGAGGCTTCATCATCGAAATCTTGGACGGCCGAAGATATTCGAAAGAATGCAGCTACGTGGAGTTTAGAAGGTGATGATAAACTTTTAGGATTTATGCAAACAATTTCTCAGGTAAAAAACAAAAAATAAAATAAAAATCTCATTTAATAGTAGTAATATAAGAGATAAAATGTGTTGACAGAATATAATATAAATATGCAAATGATAATGAATGACTAATTATTACTTTTCATTAAAATTATAATGTAAATTTTTACATACATATGTATAAATAGAAAATTTTCACGTATGTATACATCTATAATGTTAACAATTTTCATAATTAAAACATTAAAAAAAAATCAACTTTAATCAATGCAAAAATTCAAAATAAAATTAATAACGACGGAAAATTTAAGTAAATATTTTTATTTAACTTTTGATAAGTGTTTAATTATTTATTTTTAATTATAATTTTTTCTTTTCGTACGTTCATAGAATTTAGAAAAACGAGCTGTTTCTACAAAAAACAATTTAAATAATCTTATATTTAATTTGGAGCATACATCGATTGCTTTAGATAATGCTACAAATAAATTAGCTGCTTTACAACATTCACAATTTGTTGAAAATCGTGTGTATGAAGATGATGAAATTAAAATAAATGAAAAAATAAATAATAATACTGCTAATAAAGAAGAAGTAAGAAATGTATATATGACATAGATTGAAGTTACAAATAACTTCATTTTGATTTTATGAGTAAAACTACTAGTATTTGTTTTTTTAATTAAATTTTAGCGACAGCCTTATAAGCCAGTAGATATTTTAAAAACAATTCTAAAGAATAGTCTTACAGTTTTAGATGAATGTTATGAGAAGGTCTCTGTTGATATTGAAGATTCAGATGAAGAAGATGAACAATCTAAAAGGTAAAAAAAGTGGACGTTTTAAAAGCAGAAAAATAAACCGAACATACAAATTAATTTATACATTTATACATATTTGCAATTTTTTGTTTATTATTATAATTTTTTTTTTTTTCAAATTTAGTATTATTTATCGACCTAAAAACCCATTTGACCAAAGGCCATTACCTCACATAATTGGTACTAAAGAATGGAAAGAGAAATGGCATATCGGTCTTTGTGATTCTGATGAAGATTACTCCGATGACAATAATGATGAAAAATATTCAAGTGATTCAGAATTGGAAGAAGAAAATGTATCATTAACAGCATCAATACCAAGTAATGCACCAACTATATCTGAATCAGAAATATCATCAACATGGGGATTACAAAGAAATAATATTATTACGAAAAATTTGAATAAAAATCAATTTATAAATTCATCTGATGATGATGAGGTTTCATCAAATACAATAACATCAAAGAATTCATCTGAAGATTCTAGAAATCATATAATTCAGCAGCAGACAAATGTAATGAATATATCTATACCGATACCAGATCAAAGATATTATATACATAAACCAAAAGATAAAAATCTGTTTGATGAGAGCTCATCAAATGAATCCGATAGCAATAACAATAACAACAATGATGAAAGACGTGATAAACGTGATAATAATAACGTATTTAATAAGAATGTTACTGTAAATAATAATAATAATATTATTCATCAAAAACTTCAATCAGAAATTGAAAAAAGAAATACAAATACATTATTTAATAGTAGAATATCAAATATAATTAATGATGAACCACCATCAGATATTGATGAAGTCGATAAAGAAAAATATGATCAACAACAATATTTTATTGAAAATGATGCAGAACATCTATCAACAGCCACAGATGAAAAATCAGTACATCACAATAATAAAAATAAAGATAACATAAAAGATAGAAAAAATTCGTTAGAACAGCAAAATAACAATAATGTACGAAAAAAAACAGTAAATTTATTTGATGATGATGATTTCAATTCATTTATGAAAGAATTAGATAAAAGAAATATTGAACAAATATCAAATCAAGAAACAAACAGTATAAAAAAATCTAGAAATTTATTTGAGGAAGATGATGAAAGTGATTATAATAGTAGTATCATAACATCGGAAAATCCATCACATGAATCTCTTCAAAGAAAAAATGTAAGTAAATTTGAAGTTTTATTTTATGATATATTTTTATTTGAATGAAAAAAAATAATAATTTATTATTGAAGGTTGAAAATAATGATATTTTGTCGAAGGAACCGCTCAATGAAATAATAAAAACTGTACACAAAAGAGGTGAAAAACAAGAAAATAATAAATTTAAAGAAGAGATTTCAAGAACAAAAATTTTAAATTTATTTAATGATTATGATACCTCTGAAAACAATGAAGATGATTTTGATGTAATATTTGGTAGTAATAAAAATAATAATAATAATAGTAACAAAATATTTGAGAGTTCAGGAAAATTATTCGAAGATACAGAAAAATCATCAATGAGTACGCAGTCGCAATCAATTGAAAATGATTCTAAAATTAGTGATAAAAAAAATTTATTAGAGAATAAAATAAAATCGATTACAAATTTGTTTTCGGAAGAACCACCAAATGATGAAGATGATTTATTTAATATTAAAAATTCAAATATTAATCAAGAAAATATTATTCAAGATAAAACTGATATTTTCTCTGACAACATTTCCAATAAAGATATTATCACAGCAAACAGTAATATTAATATCAATATTAAATCACAAAATTCGAATACAATTGAAAATCTATTTTCGAAAAATACCGGCAATTCTGTAAAACTATTTAATGATAATGAATTTGAAGAGGAAGCTAAACAATCAGATAAAAACGATACTGAAAACATACAAAATTCAAAAACGATTAGTACGTTACCAAATTTATTTGATGATGATAATGATGATGATGATGATATATTTATAAGAAGTTTAGGCAATACTGAAAATAATAATAAAAGTGATAATATTTCAAATAATAATAAAGTGGTTGCAGATATCAAAAAATTAAGTACGAATATTCCAAATTTATTTTCAGATGATGATAACGATGAAGATGATGATATATTTTCAAAAATAAAAAAATCAAACAGATCTAATATTGATAATAATAGGATCAGTACGAATGAAGCTAAAAATACATCAGAAAATTCTACAGAAAAATTAATCTCTGAGAATAAAAAAAGTGGCAGTACTGATGTAACAAACACTAAAATTTCAACATTAATGAATTTATTTTTTGATGAACCGCCAACAGATGAAGATGATGATGATTTATTTAACTCTAAATTATCTAATAAATCAATATCAAATAATATCTTACCATCATCGTCATTATCTTCTAGTAATGAAGATAAATATAGCCATGCATTGTCATTAACTTCACAATCTTCAAACAATTTTGATTCATCAGTTAAAATAAAAAATGCAAATGCTAATGAGGATAATGGAAAAAATAAAGTGGAGGCAATCAAAACACAATTATTTTCTGATGAGACATTTAATGATGACGACATATTTAATACTAATTCAAATTTAACGAATAAATTATCAGAAAAATCAAAAGATGTAATAAATTCTAATTTAATAAAAGACCAAGTGCCTAATAATAATCAAAATAATTTCGAAGACAATAAGTGTTCAAAAACAGACGGTGCTACTTTTAATTATGTCAAGATAAATGATGATAAAAAAATTCATAAAGAAAATGTTTCAATTGAAAATAAATCCGATGATTTATTAAATAAATTGGGCTATACAATAAATAACTCAATTAACAGTAGTAGTACTATAAATTTTAATAGTGAAATTCTAAATGAAAATCAAATTGTGCCTGAAATTAATGATAAAAAAATTACAAATGAAACTATTGAAGATGATTCATCTAATGATAAATCAACTGAAAAAAATAATAACTTTATTGATGATAAATATACAGATAATTTAGAAACATCAAATAAATTAGATAAATCGATTAATTCAAATGGTGGTAAATTAAATTATAATCCAATTGGATTATTTCAAGATATACCACCTGAAGATGATTTCCATATTTCAAATAATGATCAAAAGCAACCTAATAGCAATAGTAATAATAACAATAATAATAGTAATATATTTTATGATGATTTCTCGGAAACAATAATTTCTCCTACTCCAGATGTAAATACTAGAGTATTATCATCATCATCTATATCGTCTACATCATTATTATCATCAAATTATAATATATTTAGTGACGAACCACCACCAGATATATTTGATCAGGAAAACGATGATTCTAAAAAGATTGAAACAAAAATGTCAACAGTAATTGAAAATGAAAATAAGAATGATGAAATAGATGATATTGGTAGTAATATTGTTAACACGAAAAAAGATGATATTGTAAAATCAAAACCATTAGGTGCTTTAGATAATACAGAAAAACAACAAACTGTAGCTGAATTAGCTAAAAAAGTGAGTATTGGCAATGAAGATACGCAAAATTTGAAATCATCTACTACATTACCACCACCAAAAAAATTAAATAGAAATTTGAATATTAATGTAGCCGCACTATTACCTGGTGCTAAAAGACCATCAATTGGAACTGATGATAACGATAATTTAAAACATGGAGAAATTGAAACAATTCCCACATCAAGCACTACCTGTATTAAATACACAACAAATGTAACAGATAAAACAAATGAAAATAATGATAGTCATAATATATTATCAAGTTTAAATAAAACTCGTTTTAAAATACCAGTTAAACGTCGGCCATCAACAAGAAAAGCAAGACAAGAAAATTATCGAAAATCTTTGGCATCCGATGATAGTAATTTTCTTATTACTGAAGAAATACAAGAAAATATTACGAATGTGAAAAATTCATTAGATATTCCTGATGAAATTAAAAATATTACTGATATTCCAGCAAATAATCAAAAAGTAAATATTTTGGAATTTTTAAATGAAAGTAAGGAAATTTCGAACGATTTATTATTTGTTAAACAAATAACACCAATAACAAGAATTGAAACAAGAAATTCACTTGAAAAAAATGAAAAATTCTATCAACTGCCATCAAAATCTGACCAACAAATTTTAAGTATTTCTGGATTTATTAATGATCCTTTCGATAGTAGCAAATCGAAAAATTCGAATTCATTAACAACAGAATCGTTTAGTAGTGATGATGATTTATTTGGTCAAAAGAAAAGAACAGTGATACCTTCAAAAAAACTCACTTTAGAAAAAGCAGAACCGACAGCAGTGGCAGAAGCAACAATACAATCAAACTCAAAAATTGAGATAAAAACAGAAACAATATCAAAAAAACCAAATACTAATATTCAGTCAATATTCCAAGATGAATCAGATGATGATGATGATGATTTATTCGGTACGAAAACTAAAACTGATATAAAATCAAAAAAATCATTTTCTAAAAGTCAAACTGAAGAACAAAAACGAACAACTATCACCAGTGTACCACCATCATTATCATCATCGTTATCATTGAATAAACAATCTATATTCTCGAGTGATGAAAATGATGATGATGATTTATTTAGTGGAAAAATGTTAAAGAAATCGACATTTTCTAGTATTGGTGATGCTAATATAACAAATAAGACTGAAAAAGTAGAAAAATCGAAAATATTAAAGTTATCAACTGGAAAAAAGTTATCCAAATTGTTTGATGATAGTGATTTAGAAAGTGATGATGATGATTTATTTGGAAGTAGTACTACTAAAACTGTGAAAAATCTAGGTAATAATGCGATTTTGTCTTTTTCGTTTTATTACTTGAATTAAAGAAATGCTAATAAACTATTTTTCTTTCTTATTTTTAAAGATAAAAAACGTAATGTGCCTGCCCCAAAAAAAATTGATAAAAAAATTGTTTCATCCGGGAAAAGCCTTAGTGATAATCCACTATCGGATTTATTAAATGATTGATTAAAAGCGAAATTAATATTTTTATGTAAGTAATAAATTTTAAAATGTTCATGAAGAATAAATAATACATTTAAAATAGGAAAATTTGTTACTCAAAATACCAAATTTCAAATATTTATATTATTTCATTTTCAACAGTATAAAAAAGATTTTTTTTTCTTTTTCAGGCAAAAAAATTAACATTCCGAAAAAGAGAGGTTTATGAATGTTAGAAAAACTAAAAAGTTATTATAATATATACGTATAAATATATAAAAAACTATAAAACTAAATAAATGAAATAAAGTATTTTATAATTATTCAAAAAATAAAAAAATAAAAAGAAACAATGTTATAATTTTAAAAGAATTATTGAATAAAAAATTAAAAATCAATAAAGTTTTTAATTATTATCTTTATCTTATATGTTTTTTCCTTTGAATTTAGTTCGTTAACAAAATCACATACATTAAATTGATACATATACGTATATTACACTCGTTTATATGTATGACAGAATCTTTACAAAATAAAAATATACATACAGACATATCATACACAATCATATTCTATGTACATCAACATATAAAATTAAAACAAATAATTTTATTTGAACATATAACACGTACAAAAAAATTATTAATTAATTTATTTTATCCATATTAATATAATTTTGTTTATATTTATATTCTTATTGATTTATTTTTTTGTTATCTTTTTATTAATTTATTTATTCAAGTAATGAACAATCATTTGCTTTTATACATAAAAACCGCATTAAATAAAAAACATAAAGTTAAATTAAAATTTAAACAAAATTGTTATATAACAAAAAAAAAAATTACATATATAGGTATATGTTGCTAGTGATATAATATTTTTATTTATCGTATTATTTAGTCAAACAAAAGACTAGGAATTATTATTGGTATCATATTGGCTGTGATTTTTTATTTTTTCATTATTTTCAAAAATTTCGTATTCTTATTAAAATAAAAATTCAAAGATAATGAAAAAATAATATAAAATCGAAATCACAGCTACATAATTAATATGTATGTATGTTTACAATATATTTCAAAATATGATTTTCTGTTCTAAGTAGAAAATATTTTATATACAAATACATATATTCAGATAATATTTTCTTTTTCAATTATTTTTTTAGATATATCTTTGGAAATATTACTTTAAAACAATTATAAATTATATGAAAATTATTTAATATTTATAATTGCACGATAGCACCACAATATTCTAATTTACTTACATAAGTATATAATATATGTATGTACATATACGTACATATGTATATTTGTATGTACAATAAATTTGATACATTTCCAAATTAATTTCAAACATTACATATAATACATATAAACATTGGTTGACTACTATAATGCAACATCTCGATATTTTCGATAATCATCTGAATCAGTACCGATTGATTGTTTGCTATTTGTATTACTTTTATTTGCATATGGATTTGTATATCCACCATAACCCATACCACCACTACCAATAATTGGCATCGGTGTTGGATAATTATAATAGCTCATTGGATGTGAAAATGGTAAATTATATTGATGTTGATGATGATGATGATGCTGATATTGATGATGGATACGATTATGAAAATGATTATAATGTGGTTGATATTGTTGATGAATAAATTGTGGATAGCCTAACATATACCAATAATGATGATTTTGTAATAAATTATTACCATAACTTAAATCATTTTTAATTTTTGTAATTCCTTCAAGATTTTCTAATGATATACAATTACGTGATAATTTTGGGCTTTTATTATCGATTGTACAATAAATTGGATCATTCGTTGATGAACCGATTGTTGATAAATCTTCAATGTTCTTTTTCTTTTCATTAACATTTTTAATTTGTTCATAATTATTATTGTTATTACTATTATTATTATTATTACTTAAATATTGTTTTGTTGTTTGTTTAAAGCTATCAATTTGATCTTTGCTAGGAGTAATACCATTCACATACGCGTATCTTAAATCCATTAAAGATTGTGCTTTTTTTGCTATTTAAGAAAAAATTACAATTAATATAATAAAATTAAAAAAAATAAATAAATAAAATAAAGAAAATGTACTAATTTAATAAAAATAAAATTAAATACCATTCAATGCAGGCGCAGGTTGTATATATGATTCAAAATATTGTGATGGATTTAAACCGAATACGCTAGCATTAAATTCATTATGTGATCCATATCTATTATAATGTGGATGCATTATACCTGTTAAATTGTTTTCATTGACTAGAAAACCAGGATTATCAAATGCATTTGATGTTTTACTGTGACGACGTTTTTTACTACTTCTATGTGATTCACTTTTAGACATTGGAACACTTGGTGGTGGTGTTTGGTGTTGTAAACGTGTCGCTAACATTTGAAGTTGCGTTAATACTTGTGCTTCACGTCGCCATCTGAATACAACGTATATATACATATGTATTTTTAAAAAAATTATTTTAAAGACTTTAATTTTGAAATTTTCAAGTAATACATACTTTAATGCTGTTGGTATTACACATAATAAAGTTAAACAATTAATGATTAATCTAATAAGATACGATATTAATTCAGTTAAACCGTGTGTTGATTGAAGACCCTACAGAAATAAGAAAAAAGTTAAAGAAATTGATATTATCTGTATAAACATATATCATGTAAAATAGAAATTTTATAAATTAAATTAATTATTAGATTTAATTAATTGTATTAAAATATTTATACATGAACGCATATGTACTTAATGAAACGAATAAAATTTCAAAAATACGTTAAATAGAAAATTTTTTAAAAATGACCTCAAATTGAAAATATGAAAACTCGTCTTTTCTTGTTACTGAAATTATTTCTTTTGTGCTATATACAGTACGTACGCGTATATGTACTAAATATTATCAAAGAAATATACTTATTTATTTCTTTGATTTTATGCATATTGCATAGTATACATTCATGTAGATGTAGTAAATGAATTTCTTATCTATATTTTACGTATGCATGTATATGTAATGGTAATATTATAAAAGTAACAATTATTGCATGCTATTGTTTTACTTTTTTTTTATTTTAAGATTTTAATACAATTATTTATTTTTCAACATTTTCTTTGCATTTTCTCTTTATTTTTCTTAAATAGAAAACCAATTTGTTTTTGTTTTGGTTTTAAAAAGAAGTGGTGAAAAATCGAGATTTTATTTTTTTTTTATTTTTTATTCATAATTTTGCGCACATAAAGCATAGGAAAAATAAACATCGGAAATTAATAATTTTGCTTATTCAAATTACAGATTTTTATTTTTTAAAATTGTTTTTTTTGTTTTTTTTATTGTTTTTTTTTTTTTTTTTTGTAACGTTATTGTGTAGATATAGGGCATGACATAGTATCATAAAATTAGGTCTATCAAAATTCACAATCTATATATGATTACCAAAAAAAAAAAAAGTAAAAAAAAAAAATTTATTTTTTCTTACCCAATGTTGTGTTGTCATAATCATAACAAAAGCTAATTCTGGAATTGATAATAATCCAACGACTACTGACCAACTAAATAGACCCCATGGTAAACCAGTAACAAGACCATGTATAAGAATTGTTGATGCAACAAACATTATAAAATATCCAGCACATAAAAGATATGATGCTATTGGAAGTTCTCCATGACTCTCTAAAAGCCATGATACTTCACAAGAGAAAGCAGCTAAATAAGCAATCTGTTAGAAAAAAAAAAAAATTAGTTTGATACATGACTGGATATTTTTCTTCTTTTTTATTTTTTTTTTTTTAATTTTACTTAAAATAAAAAATTACACCAAAATATACAAACAGAGTACATTACTTTTCTTAATTTTATATTAACTATTATATAATTACAAATGTACATATGTATGTACTGAATAAAATTTACTATTATTTATTTCATTGTAATTATTGTTATTTTATACAGAAATATAATAATAATTTACACTTTTATAGCACATACAACAAGTGAATACATACATATATATATGTACATATTTTTTTATATACATATGTATGTATACATATTCACTTTTATATATAGATAACGCGTAACATATACAGTATTCATTCATATACAATGTATGCCTACTTATGTGATGACCGGAAGAGTTATGATGAGGGTACCTTATCCATCTAATTATGATATTGAAATGAACATTTATTACACAGCTATATTATACACATACACATATATATATATATATATACATGTAACTATATGTACATTTGAAGAATACGTGTACTTAAACGTGCATATATGTACATATGTACATATGTATATAATATATTATACATACAGTACCTTTATTATAATTAAATTACAGTTAATAAAAATTGCAATTTGTAATAAATAAAAATAATTATTAAATTAAGGAAGTTGAAGTTCATGAATATGTAAAAATCAAAGAAAAAAAAAATTTAAATAGATAAAATAGAAATTAATTCAAAAATACCAATAAAAAAATAAATATTGTAATACAAATAAGAAAATAGGTATTGTTTTGGTATTGTGTATTTTTTTAGTTTCTTAACGTATATATGGACATTGGATATACAGCACAATATGTATTGTATGTGTGTAGATTTATAGTGATAAAAGAATAATAAACATTTAGTTTCATATGTAATTATGTGCTATTGTAAAGGTAACTACTGACACCTTGAATTCTTTTCATAATTAAATGATATGATAGATATATGTAGGTATACTGTATGTGCATATTTGGGTCTATTGTGTACGTGTTTAAATGTAAAAGCGTACGGATATGTACATATATGTAGAAGACGATGACCAATCACATACCAGTAAAAATTAATATAAATAAATAATTATAGATACATATGTAAATGATATACATACATACATACATACGTACGTAGATATATAAGGTATTTGGTATACATACGTATAGCTATACATATTTAAAAATTTAAAGTACCCGCATATTTTTATTTAATTATAATAGGAATTACTTATTGTATGCATATAACATAAAACAATTTTAAAAAAAGCAAAAAAGAAAAATTTTTTTATTTGCTTTTATATTTGATTGAAAGATTTCCTTTGGAGATTTTACACATACATATATACAAGCATACTAATGTATATCTAGAAACACGTAAAAATGGGTGAATGATAAACATTCACCATTATGCACTGTGTAATGCATATTAAAATATATGCGGTGTAAGAAAAAATAAAATAAAAAGCTAACTACTCTTTGCCACTATGCATAAGACCAATTTCAGTTATTATATTGTTTATAGTTCAATAGCATTAAAAATTTTAAATTATGACGTACGAATATATGATTGCAAAAGTTTTTGCTTTTAGATGTTCAATTTAAAAATAAAAAACGTTATTTTTTCATTTATAAAATATATGTATGTATATACGTATATCCATACATTTGATTGTTTAAGTACGAGTATGTAGGAATGTGTAGATACTTATTAAAAGTATATCCATACTAAGCAACTACAAATTAAAGAACAAAAACAATTAAGTTCCAAACAATCAATATAACATTTTTCATTTTTAGACAAATCAATTGCACAAAAATTTTACATTTTAAAATTTATTTTATTTTGTTTCATTTTTATTTATTTACTTCTTGAATTGTACAATCAATTTTTTTCCATTTTAATTGAATTTTACTTGTAAATATTATATGTATGTATGTATGTATATCGACGTTAACGTATACGTTACAGTATGGTCAAGTATATAAAATAAGTAGTATATTCGAAGTTGATTTCAAATAGGTGCAATTCAAAAACTTTATAAAAGGGTTAGAGATAAAAATGAAATAATCAAAATATATCGTCATGTTTTCATTATAATACAGGTGTTATTTATATGTACATATATTTGATGAAGAAAATTTCTTTTTTTTTTAAAAGCACATAAAATATGTATATTATCATTATTTACCATTGTACATATATACGAGTACTTGATTTTTATTTTTAATTACAAATGAAATGAAAAATGCAAGAAAATGTATCATGCTCATCTTGGTATATTCAATTCATGCATCTTCAAACTGATGCCAATGGCATCTCATTCAATATTCTGACCTAATTTTATGGATATGTACAAGTGCTCATTATATACATATATGTATATACAGTACAGAGATTGTTTAATATTAATGTAATATACATAATTATGCTATTATTTATTATGCTCCTCATATATATTGCTATATGAATACATTTATATATAAATGCATGTATATACATACATATGTATGTACATAAATATTAAGATAGATATAAATATTGCACATATTTTAGTGATGATGAAAAAAAAATAAATAAAAATAAAAAGAAAATATTTTTCCCTTAAGTAGATGAAAATGAATATGGGATAAATATTATTTATGTATTCACGTATATAGGTATGGACCTATGTACATAAAAGTGTGAAAATGTACATATATGCGTATATATTTATATATAAGTATGTATGTAGGTATAAAATAAGTGAAAGTGTTTATTTATTATGGAAAATAAAAGATAACAATAGAAAAATGTAAATATTTAAATTATATGTTTGTTATTATATTAATAAATATGTATATGGCCATTAGTGTAAATAAAAACGATATATCAATGAAATCCATATTAGAAATCGTCATTTTAAATTTTATACTACATTCGAATATTTTAATGTTCATATACTTAATTATGTATATGAAAAAAAAGTGGAATAAAGAAATCATGTAAATTACATACAAACATACATACATACGTATGCACGGTGTATTAATGAAAATATTTTTTATTGGTACATTAACTAATTTATACTTAAATTATATCAAGAAATTAAAATAGTTGAGTACAAACCACATATGTATGTAATATGTATTCATTCATGCAATATATGTATATTCTGTCCACTAATAATATACAATGAAGGCATTATGAGACTGCATATGTTTTAATTTTTCTCTCATAATTTTTAATTAAAGTGTTTCACCGTTTACAATGTAAAATGAATTTTTTGAATATCAATATACCTACAACGATGTAAAGTGGTACTTCTTTACGTAAATTCCATGAGGTCTTAACTGCATAGAATTTAGTGGATAGAGTATAGTTATTTAATGTATAGTATACGTAAATTGTATATAGTAATTAGTACATGATGAAATATACATATATACGTATATATACTACATTCACATGTTGTGCACTGTGAATAACTTTTTAAAAATATTTAAAGAATTTTATTTATTAATCTTGTCAAGGTGAAAAGAAAATATTTTATACAAATATAATTTCGTTATATATTTGCAAATCAAAAAAAAAAAAATAAATAAATAAAATAAAATAAATAAAACAAATGCATTTTGAAAAGCAATTTAAAATAATGACTAATTTGTTACACGTATTTTAATATAAATATTTTATTGTTAATTTGTTAACTAATTAATTAATGTACATTTTATATGATATTAAAATTAAAATGAATAAAGGAAATTTGTAATTAAAAAATTATTATCTATGTTATTTTATTAATAATTATTTTCATTATATACATATATAATATATATTATTGTATTATTTATGTACAATATACTTGGATAATTAAATTAGATAAAATTATTTAAAAAAATTTTTTTTTTTAATTAAAATTCCAAATTCTCGATAAACCAGTTTTATATTAATAATTATGTATGTCTAAAGTCTATACAGAATACTTTATTAGAGATATTTAAACAAATTTTTGGTTTTGTATACATAATACAAATTTTAATTATGAACATATTATATACACGTTCATTATCTATAAATAGGTGGTTTATATTTTGTATTTTTGATTTGCAAAAGAATTTAATACATAATCAAATTTTTATGTCACAAAATGTTAAAGAACAATAATCGGCTTTTAATATTTTCCAATATAAGTCAGACTTACATGAAATGTACATATTTACATACTTACATACAAATATTCGTATACATATGTAAGTAATTGTATATATATTCAATCTGTAATAATTAATGTAATCATAACAAAACGAATTTCAACAATCCGATTATAATGAAATTATTGTCTTTTTCTTGGTTTCTCATTCCCAGTAAAATAGTAAGATGAACATTACTTATTCATCATTTTATTATAATATACATATATGTATGTATTTTGTCATTATAAGATTATTTTTTCACTTCCCAGAGTTTTTTCTTATATATAGGTATATGAGTGTAAATTTATACATGCTTACATGCAAATGTATGCAATTGTAATAAATTCATACATATGATATGATTTATATATACATATGTATAATGTGTACAAATAATATAGCGATATATGTATGATTATGCAGGTTTTTGTTTTGTTATTTAGTTATAAAAATTAAAATTTTATTTGCTTTTTTCTTATTATTTATAACTTACCAATAATAATGCAGCAGCTATACAACATATTATGAAAAGATTGGCCTTGGAAAAATACTCCATAACTTGATCATTCCACCAACCTTGCAATCGTAACATGGAATTTTGTTTATAATTTTGTCGTGTTTCCATATTGTTATTATTATGATTTTGTTTATTATTTTTATTATTATCTTCATCATTTACAACATCCATGATGTAATATTATTCATAATTATTATCATTTTTAATTTAATCATATTTACAGTTTTCATTTGAAATTATGTAATTTTTATCTTCTTTTTTTGTTGTTGTTGACTATATAAATAATTTTCACTTTTGTTTCCCCGTATGTATTTCCCTACAATTTTGAATTAAAAATTTTGTTCATTTATTATTATTTACATTTTATTACAATTGTTTTTTTTTTTCTTTTAATTTAAATATTTTTCTTGCCCTCTTTATTTAATTCATTTGAATAATATGAATTCAAATTCATTTAAAAAGGGTTTCTTTTTATTGCCGTTGAAATAGAAAAATTTTTCCTTTTAAGAAAAAAAAAAAATTCAAAATTACAAAAAATATTCATTCATTTGATATACTAAATTACATCATATATTTTTTATTATTTTGTTTTTTAATTAATTTGCAAATAATTTCAATTAATTTACATTAATAATGTGAGAAAAAATTATATACATAAATATTTCTCATTTTTACAGGGTTTCAATGTCTTTTATGTATATACATACATATGTATGTATGCATGTATGTACATATTTGTGCGGCTATGTCAACTGTATTTTTTTGAACCTGATTTTTTTTTTTTTTTATTCAAAACCACCAATGAATATTATGTAAATTTCCGGTGTTAGATTTTATTTATAACCAGATATAAAATATCACTATATATACTTGAATGAAATATATAAGTGATATACGTAAATGTATATGTAAATGTATAGGTATATGTAAAATATGTATTTATTTTGGTATTACACCTGGTATCTATATACACATTATATATTAAATGTATAAATTTTCTTTTAGTTTATAATTTTCTGATAATTTTATTCTCATTTACACATTTTATATTGCTGAGAATTGATACATTTTTTTTCAAATGTATCACATACATTATAATTAAAAGAAAAATTGTATACAATGCGTATTAAATCATTTGTACCCATATGTACAGATATTACATACAAATATTTAAGTATACTATTGAAAATAAAAGAATAATTAATTTTTTTGTTATTACAAATATTCAGAAAAAAAAAAAAAATTTATTTTTATTTTGTAACATCTTAAGTATCTTTTGTGTGATAATAATTTGCTTCAAAAGGGTAACAATCCTTTATGTGTATGAGAAAATTTTTTAATTTATGGTTTATTATTGCGATTTTCATTTTTAATGTAATGTAAGTACATCTCTCGTTTTTAAGATTTGTATATGGTTTGTGAAAAAATTATAATTTCATTCATAAAATACATTCTTTTCAATTTATATATTTCTACATGATTCATTTTATACCGACAACATTTTTGTTTTCAATAAAAAAATAAAAAAAAAATAAAATAAAATAAAATTTTAATTTCTGGCTTTTTGTATTTTTTTTTAATGTAAAGAATGAACACTGATTATGATTTGAAAAATTCAATTCAAATTCAAACATCTATATTATAAACTGTAATTTAAATTTTCGTTTTATTGTATGTTTAATTTTTAATTAAAATAATCAATTTAATAATCGAATATGCATTCATGTACGTATATTTATCATTTACACAAAGTATAAATTAAGTGATAAACAAATAATAAGCATTTAATTTTTATTTAAATTATAATTAACAGATTAAATTGTAAAAAAATCGCAATTGATCATTTCATAAAATAAAAAGAAAAATTAGAAAAATTGATAAAATATAAGGAAAAAAAAATAGAAAAAATAAAATTAAAAGACGCACACGTACATACATTGTATGTGTATATACGTTTGTATGTCAAGGATATGTTATTTAAATAATTTAAATTGAAGAAAATTTATACTTTTACCATTTCTTACAAATATTATGGAAAGTTCATATTAAATGTTTGCGGATAATAAATGAAAAAAAAAATCCCAATTAACATTTTTCTTTTATGAATTGATAAAAGAATATACCGTTATTTATAGAAAAGCATTTTTTCTTTATGATAAATACATATAGTATGTACCAGACATTTGAAGTTATATAAATTATTAAAAATAGGAAAAATAAAATAATCGCTATTGAAAGATAAAAGAAAATTTTATAAATTAAAAAATCTTGAACATTTATAAATTATACCATACGATGCATTAAATATAACGTAAATATATGTACATAGTATGTGGATGTACCTTGCCTACATTAATACACCTCATGCATGTTATACATACTATATTGATAAATTTATCCAAATTATCAAATGATATTAAACCCACTTATTTATTTTGTTTTTTTTTTGTTTTCCTACTGTTTTTATTTTTTTTAACCTTCGTTTGTATTGTCTTTGAATTTTTTAATGAATGTAATACTATATAGTTGTATTTTTCTTTTTGTTTAGTTTTTTTTCTATTTTTGTAAATTTAAAGATGTTTTAAATCAATTTTTTTTTTCTTGTTAAATTCAGTCATCATCATCCCAGATGCATGATATTTTATTTAATTTTTTTTAATTTTTTGTAAACATGTGTAAAATTAAAAATAAAAATTAAAATAAAAAACAAAATTCATAGCCAAGCCTAAATTTATTTTATTCAATCAAAAATAGTTTGTTAAAAAACATTTTTTCTTCTTTTTATTCTACACAATACATGTATATGGAAAAAAAATTATTTGATTCAAACATAAACGACAAAATTGAAAAAAGTTCGTTTTTTTTTTTCAAATTTTTGATTTTTCTTTTCTTTTTTTTTCATTTTTATGACATCAATCAAAATTAATCTTCGATAATACGATAATACTTAGTTGTTGATGATTTTATTTAGAAAAAATAAATAAAAAATAAAAAATAAAAATAAATAAAATAAAATTGAAAAGAAAAATCACATTTTGTTTATTATTTAAATTTGAATCTATCTAAAAATGTTTATCCTACGCATTTTAATTTGTATAGATCAAATAAAACTATTATTGTATTAAATGCATTCAACTTTTATGTAACGTATACACAAATTAACGAACAACCTACAATATAAATTGAAATACATTTTATTATCTGTTTATTTGTTTATCTATTATTATTTTACATTGTTTACTTTTATAAAAATATTTTATTAAATTTTTATAACTGATCAATGGAATTTAATTTAAATCACTGAATAAGTTTATATACACATGAGTATTTTTTTTACATAAAAAAAAAATAAATTTAAAAAAAAATAGTTCATGTGCATCTGCTCGTACTATAACTCACACATATGTACACATTCACATATACATTTTGTCTTTGACCCCATTAACAATTTTCATTTTTCCATAGCTCTTTTTTACAATACTATCAATTCCGTTTTTTTGTTTTAAATTTCTATTTTAAATATTAATAAATAATAATTTCAATTTTATCATATAGAAATAATATAGAAACATACTTACATATGTTTATTGTTTATTTATTAATAAATGTTAAAAATTATAATTTCGTAATTATAAAAAATTTGAATAATTTAGAATGTATGTACATTACTCATTTATATGTAAAAATTTGCAAATTTGAGTGTTCAATTTGTTAAATTTAAATTCAAAGCCAAGAAGTGATAAAAAAGAGGAAAATATATCATTTGAAGAATTTTTATATGATCAATAACATAATGTTCATCTCTTATTCTCGATAAACATAAAATTATCAACAGATTTATTTAATAATTTTTTTTTTCAAAGCAATTGGTTATAATTAAATTTGTTCTTAGTATTTTAGGAATGCAGTTTATTTCAAAATTATTTTAATGCATATGTTGCAAATATTTACTTTAGACAGGTTTAAGTTTCTTAATTTGCTAATTTTTTCTTAATTTGTTTTATAAAGTTTTTTTTTATGGATATACATACATACTATGTGATGTCTTAATATACCTACTATTTTTATTTTGATTTATTTCTTACATTGTATTACATGTATGCATTTGAACATTTTTAGTATTTAATTAGTTATACTAATTATGTCGCACAATTATTACAAATATCTTTGAATAGTTCGCTATATCTGTAACATGCTTTCAAATCAATAAAATATATATTAGTATATTTTTATATCTGTTGTAATTATTATTTTTTAAAAAGAAAAATTTTTGCCGCCCTTTTTCTTTATATACTCGTATATATATAATGTATATAAATATCTGCCTACATACATTTATGTTACATACATATAAAAGTGGAATTACAAAACTTGCTTAACATGTTGTAAATGCTGATGCATAAACATAAAACATGTATGTACAGTGTATATAAGTTGTAAATGTACTTTCAAATACATATATGTATACGTCTACATATATGTATATATACATATATGTATATACATATTCTACATATAAAATAAAAAAGATGTAAACTTAATTACATCGTATGTAACATATGTACTATATATGTAGATATGTACGCTTTTAGTATATATGTAGATATGTACACTTTTTCTTCTTCTTCAAGTGAAATTGAAAGTGAATTTAATGGATATATGTAGGTATATACTATATATGTATGTATAATTCAAATTAAAGAAAAACATACACAATATGCATATATGTATGTATATATATGTTATAATAATACTGTAATTGTAATAAAATAAAATGAAATCGAATATATTGTACAATCATATATTTAAGTATGTACTCGTATGTATGTATATAATACTGGATTTTGTGAATTACAAATTTTATTAAAATATGTTCATATCGTATTTGTACAAACACACGTAAATGGATTCGTATATAATTCAAATTTAATTTAGATTACACATCTAGTTTATACAAATATGTATGTATATGTATGTACATTAACATATAATATTTTATACCTAATATCTGTGTACGAATTAACACATTTTAAATATACATTTATCAAAATTATGTAGTTACATATATCATATCACTCTAGAATTAAGTGGAATCTGTAATAATATAAACTGGACGTACTGGACTGTTCCATATTGATAAAAAAAAGAAGAAGTAAAATAACAAAAATTATAAATCCATATGTGCATTCATATAAATGTACATACATGCGCAAATACGTGTATCTTTATTGATATTAATATAGTAAAAATGTTTTTAAAATTTCTAGAGCTTATAAAATGTTTTTATTAGCATTTAGCATATACACATATGCTATACATACACGTACACTTATATGTACACATATGTATATGACTGTATATATAGGTACGTATACAATAAAAAATGTTTACAATTTTGCGTATATATCTAATCTGATATTAAAATACGAGTATAAAGATATGTATATGCATATGTAAAATGATTTTTATTTTGGGAACCGTAAGTGGCCTACTAAAATTATTTTGTATAAAAAAGAAAAAGGAAATTAAAAATAGGTTTCTTATTTGTTTTTGCTGCTCTTCTTTTTTGCAGACAATGTTAATATGTTATTAAAGCAACAATCAGGCTCTTTGTTGTTCCAACAAATAATTAAATTCATTTTTATTTAATGACTTACATACATATATATACACACATATAAACATGCATATGTATATGTTTATATAAAAGGTTTATGTGCATTTATTCATCGAAAACTATTTAATAAATTTAAAAATTCAATTACAAATTTTTAGGTAATTTGTTTTTCATTACCAATTTATTATAATACATACACATACTACATCTACATACATATTATGAATACATAATGTAAACATAGTATGTTGTAAAAGTTTGCATTTTATTTTTATTACTTATACTCATGTTTGTTATTATTCTGTTATAATAAAAAAAAAATTTTAAATTTAATATATACCTTACTATTAAAAACGAATCTTATAATTGATTTATGAGAATAAAATGAAAAAGTAAAACCGTATATTTAAATTTGTTGTAAGAATATTTGTTTATAAGATTTCATTTTTACGTGAAAAAATTACAAATAAAACTTATATCTATACAAACAAAAAGCAATTTACACATGAAATGTGTACAGAGAAACATTAAGATTAATTGTACAGATTATTTATATTCATATCCAAAATATGTCATAAAGATGAACACAACGTTAATGTTCATTCATATTTTAATTCATTATATTGTATGAATATATAAAAAAAAAATATTTTTGGTGGTGTTTTTAAAAAAATAATAAATACATATTTGGTTAATGTAAATAGACAAATATTTATAATGAAGCATAGGTTCACATTTTTTGGAATTTTACTTGTTTTAATACATACATATGTATATGTATGTTGCTCTTCTTAGTCAAAAAAAAAAAAAACTTAAAATTTATAATTTACATAAAATGAAATTAAATTAAAAATTACATGCATATACAGTATGAGTCATATAAACACAAATGAAAATAAAAAATCATATACCTACTTTGAAATATATATGTACGTATATTTCATCTATACAAAAATGTACTTATTCATTTTATTTACAAAAATAATATATCACATACTTTGTATATACTGTCATAAATTAAATAACTTATTCATCATCAGTTTTAATAATAAATAATTCTTAACTATCAGAATATTCATACATATGTATGTACGTTTGTACATACCTTAACATGATACGCATAACAACATCAGGTAATATTCCTGTGTCGTATATATCCAGACAGTATACATATGTACGTACTTACATTATTTAGTATATGAACACGTATAAGTGAAATGAAAATTTTCGTTTTAAAATATATACGAGTATGTATTTCAAAAATTCTCTGTGGAAAGAAATTTTTTTTTATATTTTTAAATTGGAAAAATTATTTCTGTGTTTTTCTTATATATAACATACAAGTATATGATATACTTTTATTTTTTTCTTTAAATAAATAAACATTTAATTAATTCTAAATATTTGTACATAATACATTTCAATTTGATAAAACTCTAATGATTATATAAATGAATGTATATAGGTACTTATATACAAAATCATTTATAAATTTAAATTGTTTTACAACACAGGAACAGTATAGGGATATAGCATACTTGACTTGAGTACATAATTCAATAATTATTTATCAAACAATTAAAAATTAAAAAAAAAAAATGATTACATACATACAATTATTTCATGTTTTATAAACTTTATATACCTATTATAACAAAATATTCAATATTTTACTACAAATTACCTTTCAATCAATTAAAAGCAATTCATACAATAATTTGTGTATTTTTATTTCTGTTTATTTATTTATTTTAATTTAAAATCCACTTCACTTATTAAAAACAGAAAAATCCAAATTTTATTTATAATTTTTAAAAATTAAACTTTTCATTTTTATTTTTGAATTTTCATTTTAACACGATATTTGTGTACATGTCGTATATATACATATAATTTTATTATACTTTTAAAAGAATTAAAAATAAACTTAGTAAAAATTTATTTTTGCTAGAAAAACAATTTTTAATTTACATTATGTTAATTTTTCAAATAGTTAAAAAAAAAATGTACAACAAATTAAATACAAGGTATATGACAAACAAATAAAAAATTATACATCAGTGAAAACGAAAGATTTGAATGCTTATAACAGACAAGAAACTTTTGTCATTGCCGTTCATATAATACATACTACATATTTTAGTAAAACAAAGTTACTGACTGATAGCTTCAATTTATAAAGTTGAAAAAAAAAAAAAATACATATTTATTTTTTTCTAAGAGGCAGAAAAACAAAGTTTTAACAACTAACAAATAATATTTCACATGTACTCGTATAAAATACGAAAAAAAAGCACAAAAAATTAATGACGTATAAAAGCAACAACCATCATAAATTTCGACGTCTTTTTATTTATAAAACGTATTTTTTTTTCTTTAACTATTGTTTTACTGTACTAAGTGTTAACATACATGAAAAAAAAAAAAAACACTTTATGTTTTTTAACTTTTTTTTCTTGTTATAATTTATAAAATATCTAGACTGAGAAATTTAAAAAACTGATGATGATTTAAAAATATGATAGGCATAACATATCACACTGTATAATTTTATATTGTAAATATACAAAATAATAAAAATAAAACTAAAAGAAAAATGTAAAAAAATAAAATAAAATAAATTATATAAGAAAAGAGTATACACGGTTTAAATGTATGAAATGTTTGTAAAAAACTGAACTAGCTATCTAGAGTCTTTAACTAACCGTTTTCACATCATCCATATTATTATTCATTGGTTGTTGTTGATTGTTGGTTGGTTATTTATTAATCTTTTCCCAGTGTTGATGCAGCTTTATAACAGCTTTGATTTAAACAAAGCATTCAAAAGTTTCGTAGTAAAATAAAGTACTGACTTTATTAATAGATTAAGATTTAAGTTATTGAAATTCAGTATAATTTACATATTTTTCTATTGAATAAGGGTGTTCAAAAAAAAAAAAAACTGTAACTTCAAGTTTGTTTGTATAGTTACTGTTTTCCAAAAGATCCATGCATGGTAGATTAGAAACGGATTTTCATAAAGATATTTAATTTTTCTATTTTTGTTTTTTTAAATAACATTCCTAAATTGTAAATTTTCAATATTTTTCTTTTCGTAGGTATTTAAAAAGTTACACATTACAATTGATTCCCATACAAGTATTTTTTTTTTTTTAAATTTTGTCTGTTATGTTTTTGAATTTAAAATTATCATGTCACGTGTATATTTATAAACATATGTAAGTATGAAAAAATTGTACAATTTAATCTATGATTTAACCTACGATAATGATATGTACTTATTTATCTTCTTTATCTTTATCTTAATTTTTAAATTTTTATGATATACAAAAGCGCTAATAAAATATATAATATGTACATATTTACGTGATATATGTAGATATGTCCATAATTAAGTGTGTGTATATAGATTATGTATGTACATATGTACGACAAAAGCACAGGCAAGCCAATATTTTTAAATTATTTCTATGTAGTAAAAGATACATGTATATTGTATGTACAAATATCTACATCTGTACAAAATTACTAATTTGAAAAGATGTACATATGATACGTAAAGGAATTGATTTTATAAATTGATTCTTATTTTAATTTTGTGGTCATTCTAACAAGAACAGTATGACAAAAATTGAATATAGAACGTTACAACAAAAATAATGTTTTTTCTTTATTTTAAAAGAATAAAAATACAACAAAAAATTTTGCAATTAATTACAAATTTAAAAAATTCAAAAATATTCGTTTAAGCATAAATACAGATTATATTTTGATTTTTATTGCAATGGTTACAACTGATTTAAAAAAAAAAAATATTGATTTTATTGAAGCGACATCTACATGTGATGAAATATAGTGTGTGTGTGTGTGGGTGTGTGTGTTTATAACATAGGCACGTGTTGTTAGTGATGCTTTTTCTTATTCTTTTGCTTTCAATTTGAATAAACATAAATTTTTACGTTGTATGATTAACACGTGCCTATGCTTAAAAGACACACTGTAGCTTCATTATTTTTATTTTTCTATTTAAAATTAAATTTATTTTTTCATTTTTGATGGGAACACAATATTGGTAAGCGACGGAAAATTCGCAGGGTAAACATTTAATTACGACCATTGACCACAACGAAATTTTCGTCGATGGTCGAATAAAAGTTACCATTGATGGTTGTTTGTTGATTTTGTGTTTAATCGGTTAATTGTCAAAATTTAAATTATTCGATGGTTTATTATTGTTGTTCGTTTTTTTTTAAAGTCAAGTTTAATTAACAAAAGTGAACGCGGATTCTGTTTTCTTGTATACTTGAATTAAAATAACGTAACCTTAAAATTAAAATTAAGAATTTTTTATTTTTCTTTTTTATGTGTATGAACTTATATTATACATCTAAGATTTTTTTTCTATTTTTGTAAACAACGTTTAGTTTTTCATTTGATTTTTTTATTGCCGTTTATTGAGTTTATTAGAATTATTTCACAATAAAGGTAAGTGACGATTAACTTGTCTTTTTTTAAATATTAAATTCTTTTATGTGTATATTGTATAATAAATTCAATTGAATTTGAAGGAAAAAAAAGTTATTTCTTGTTTTGATTACAAGATTAAAATCAGTAAAACAAATAATAAACAGATGCAAAGTAAAATTTTCATTATTAAAAAAATTGCTATATGTAATTACAGCTAGAAATAACATCACATATGGAAGCAATTAAAATTCCTCTTGTGCCACAATGGAGTTCAACATCTAGTTGTGTATCTACTCCTGATGATGGTATCCTATACATTGGTTGGAATATAATTAATTATATTTCAAAAATTGAGAATAATCAGGATCCAGTGATGAAAATATTTCATATTCGTCAAAAGTAAGTAAATTAATGATAGCAAGTAATTAAGTATATATTTTAATAATAATCATATAAAAATATTCATAGGGTTAAATGTTTAGATTGTGACCCAGACTGGTCGAAAACAAAACAATTTGTTATATTAGCTGAAGATAATACAATACAGATTTGGGATTTTAATGAAAATAAAGCAATTAAAGGCCATAAATCTCATGTAAAGGTGGTTTTATTTATATTTATTGAAATTATTGAAATTAATTACTAATCGCTTTCTGTAGCATGTTCTTGATGATGGTGAAGTTCAGTGCTTGGATAATGTAAAATTATGTTATTTAAAAAACCGTAAAGTACTATCAATTGATTCGTTATCACTTGTATTTTATTGTCCTACATCAAATACTTACCTAAAACGTAAACGTTTTATACGACCTAAACATGAAATTTCAATTATAAAAGGATCACCGCACAATGAAGATATTTTAGCATTAGGAACAACACATGGTCTTGTAATTGTTGCCGATTTGAGTAGTAAGTAAAAGATAAAATGATGAATATGTTAATCGATTTTAAATTATTGTATTATATTCTTATTCTGTAGAAGAAAATGTCATGTATACTTTACGAGGGCATGAAACAGAAATTATATCATTAAGTTGGAATACGACATCAGATTACATTTTAAGTCATCATCCTAAAAATGATCAAAATAAATGTATTGTTAAAAATAAAATCGAACATATAAATAAAGATGATGATAATGATCCTTTTGACATATTTGATTTTGATTATTTAAAAAATGATACATTCGGTGTACCAAGTACTAATAGTATGAGGAAGCCATTAATTGATGATAGTGATGATGATAATCGTGAATATGAAAAAACAAAAGATGTAGTCGAAAATGAGAATTTTAATTATGTAGAAGCATGTCGAAATTTAAAAGATGATATATTATCGATAGGGGATGGTAATAATTACTCAATGAATGATTCATTAAATAATTCTGGTGTTGTTGCAAATATATTAAAACGGGAAGTAACATTAGCAGATTGTCAGCAACAACAACAAGATTTGTCAAAGTGTAAGTCGAATTCGTCAGAATCATTTCTATCACCTCGTAACAGTGTAGATTTAAATGATAGAAGTTCAGATATTACATCAAAATATGATGGTGATGATGATGACGATGACGATGACAAAAATCAAAAGCATTATAATGATGGTGGTGATGATGCTTATAAGGGTGCATGCGGTGGTATTAACTATGTTGATGACGGTGATATTTGTGAGGGCGCTTGTGGTAGTGGTGATAATGAAAAATTTAAAAAATGTAATCTGTATGGATCAAATTGCGATGGCAATGAAATATTTTTAGCCTCTGGATCACATGAACCATTTGCATGGATATGGAATATAAAGACTGGAGCTGCTGTACAAAATTTACAATTAAAAGAAATATCACACAGTAATTTCAATTTTTTTCTGATTTTGTTTTTTAAAGTAATCGAAATAACTTTTTGTTTTTACTTTTTTAGATGTTGTTAATACATTATGGTTAAATAAATCTACATTAGTTACAATTACCCGATCAGGTGAAATTTCTGTGTGGCAACAAGATGAAGATGATCGAACAAAAATTAGTTTTGTTTTACAAAAATGTACAACAAATCATCGTAATATAGTGTCATCATGTAAATTGAGAAATTCTGATATTATATGGACAATATCATCACAAAAAGTATTAATATGTAGTGACATTAGAAATAATAAAATTATTGCTAAATATTCATGTGCATCGACGAATATTTCTGTGATACGAGAATGTCCATCAAATATGAATAAGTAAGTATAGTATATAGTACATACTCATAAAAGTGTGAAGATAGAGAAAGAGAAACATATACCTTTTTTTTTTTTTAAATCTGAAGAATTGCTTTTGGAAGTGGTGACCGTCGTCTTGGAGTAATCGATTTAAGTGGTGTAACACCTACAAATGTTTCAATTATTAGTTTTACAAATAAAATTGATGCTTCAATTTATTCCATTAGTTGGTGTCCTAAAGGTAGATACATCGCTTTTGGAACTAGCGAAGGCAGAGTACGTTTTAATTGCTAGCATTATTAATAATTTTTATTTCATGGAAAAAATGTATTACAGGTTGGTGTTATTGATACAGAAAAAGTTAACTCAAATGCAATAACACTGAAACCATTTAGTGGTAAATCAATTTATTCTATTCAATGGTGGGGTAACAAAATTTTTGCTTGTGGTAATGAAAAAGTTTGTGTATATGATTGGAATGAAAAATCAAAAGGTAAATACAATTTTCAAAAACAATTGAAAATTTATAATTTAAAAAAATGAATATTATTATAGATCCTCAAATACTTGAAAATGTTACTGAAGCATCATCTATTAATGTTCAATCCCTTTATTTAATTGTTGGCACACAAAATGGTTTTTTAAATATATTTAAAAGGGATGATGAGAATAGTATTGATTTTGAAAAAATAACATTAACATATGTAGCACCAAAATATATAAGTGAAATTGCATTTAATCCTGTTAATCCAAAAAAATTTGCTATATCATCATTAGCTAATAAAATTGTTGTATTCACATTGTCACCAGAAAATGATATATTAACAACAGAAATTGTGTTAATGATGGATGATTATTCATCTGGTAATGCATGGGTTAAATGGAGTAATAAGAATGAAAATTTACTGTTATCATGTGGTTTTGATGGTGCCATACGTATATGGGATTTGTCATTAAAAACAAATGAATTAATATTTTTAAAACAATATCAATCACCTATGTACTGCGGATTATTTTCACCAGTTAATGAAAATATAATAATATGTGGTGGTAAAGCGACATCATTAGAAATGTTCGATATGATTAAAGAGACAACATCAAAATTTGATTCAACCACATCATGGAAAAAAAATAAAAGTAAATCATTAGATTTAGTATTATGGGCAACAAAACTGTGTACTAATGAACAGAAAACGAATAAAAAAAGTAAACCTCGTAAGAAAAACGATGAAAATATAGGTGATGTGAATTGTGGTGGTACAGAAGAAATATCGAATACACTTCATGAATTAAAATTAAATGAAAATGATATCACAACGGTACAAATTGAAAATAAATGCTATGATTACAATAATAATTAAACATTTTCTTTTTATTTTTTAGGAACCAACAACCATTCTTTATTTAACTAGTAAAGAAACCAATCGAAATGCATTAAAAATTCTTTTAAATGTATTAAATAATGAGAAATCAGAATCAAAAACTAATTTACTTTTGAAATTTTTTGGAAGTAGAAAAGACATTCAAGAGTTATTAGATGAAGAATGTAAGTTTGTATGCATTTCATCGTAGGTTAATGTAATATAACGTATCGAAAACATTCTTTTTTATTTTATTAAAACCAAAAAAAATGAAGGCTTATTTTTTCATTTTTTATTTTTTTTTTAGTACGTAATCATGAAGCTTCCGATACAAAATCAGCTGCTAATGTTATAATACCACAATTAGGATGCTCTCTAAAAAAAGAAATTCTTAAAGCGATTGAAAATAAAAAATTAACAGCTCAGCATGTTGCCTTATCACCAACCATATCTTACCAGTTCGTTTTTTGTTTTTTCTCATTTATTGTTTTTTCTTTTCCTTTTTTATTTTCTATTTAAAAACCTTATTTATTTTATTTAATTACCTTTTTTAAATATTTTTTTATAGATTTTGGAAAACTTGTTGTTTAGCATATGCAAATCAATTAGTCGAAATTGGTTTATCATTACAAGCGACATCATATTATATAGCGTGTCATGAAATTAATGAATGTTTACGAGAATTATTAAAAAATAAACATTATCGTGAAGCATTTATAATAGCTAGAATTTATTGTGAAGATGATGATGTATTATTAAGTGATATTATTGAAAAATGGATTGATTATTTAGATGCAAGTGGAGCATTAGAAGTAGGAGCATTAATGTAAGTTTTTTCTATTTGTTTAATTATTTAAAAAATATATATGTAATTATAGCATTTTTTTTTTTTTTCAAATTTTGAAATTTAATTTTTAGATGTGCTTTATCTGAACGTTATGAACGTTGTTTAAATTTATTATCTAAAAGACGTCAAATAACTGAAGAACATAAAAAAGTTCTTGATATTATGGAAACAAGACTGGGGAAAAAATGAAAATTATATTTATTATTTGCATTTTCTTTTAATCACAATGTTTTAGTACATTCATTTCGAATATTTTTATTATTTTTTTTCTGATAAGATAAAAGTTTTGTTTATATTTGAAAATTTCTGTTGAAATTGTGATATAAATAAAAAAAAGTATATTCCTGAAAACAAATTTATCTTTTGTATTTAATAATAAAAATGTATATGTAATATGTATATTAATGTGAAAATGGTATTTGATTAGTTTGAAAACAGGATTTTCTTTGTAATTTTGTAAATTTATAAATCAGTTATTTACTCTATTAAAAATAACTCTCTGGCTATTTGAATTTAAAATAATTGTTAAATTGAAAAGTATGTATTGTTTAAGCAACGTTTGTAGGGTATATAGTTATGTAGCATGGAATAATTATATGTATGTATAAAAAAATATCCCTATCTTCAAAAACGCATCACTACTTATTTGATGCGATATTCAGCTTAAGATCATTGTACGTTGAGTAGCGCATCAAGTAGGCAGTAATGCGTTTTTGAAAATAGTTCTTCCATCAATATGTTGTAACTGGAACTGGTACAATATTTTATAAATTTAAACGTAGATATTTCAAATACAAATCACGATATAGATTTCAGATTTGTATACAGGTCGAGTTCAATCCTCAATCTACATGCAGCTTTAGTATTACGTATGTATGTATGGTATGATTATTGAGTTGTTTTTGTAGCACATATATAATTAGAAATGACAGTTTTAATATGACAACATTGATAACTATTGCCATTAAAAGCAACTGTCATTTTATCATTTATTAAACATCTTGATTTATTCGTTTTCGTGTGTAGGTAAATTGTTGTACATTTTGAGAAAGGCATTTTTCTTGTTTTTTATTAGTTCATTATTATACAAAAATAAATATTATTATTAAAACTATTTTTAAATAAGTAAAAAAATATATATTAATAAAAATTTTATTTGTGAGTAAATTATAATTAAATTAAATCATCAAAATTAATTGTTTGGTTTTTCCTTTTTTTTAATATAAAACAGCATTTTGCTTTTCATTATTTTTATTATTATTTGATCATTAATTATTTAGTGTATTTAAATGATTTAAAAAAAGTGAATAAAATTTATGAAATTTTTTTAGTTACATAGTAAGGAAAATCGAAAAACAAGACACTTATTTTCATGATACAGTGACAAAGTATATAAATATATGTATGTATGTATATATATGTATATACGAGTATATTTTAACTTGCATAAATTTGCATTTTACATATTATTTTATTTTTCATAATAAAATTGTTACAATACACAATAGTCAATATAATCGCAAAAATTGTTTTTTTTTATTTATTTTTCATTCAAGATTAATTATTTTATTTTTTAAATATTATCTGCTAAAAAAAATAATACAAAAAAAACATATATAGGGACTGTTTTATTTCTTTTACAAATAAAAAACAAAAAGTAAACCTATGTAAATTCAACTTCATATTTAGCACTTCATTTGAAAGTTGTAGAAGTCCAAAATATTTAAAATTTAAAATATCTCACGATTTAAAAAATTGACTTGTTCCACTTTTAAATAAAACGGTTCATTTAGTACTTATTTTTAAACGAAATTATTATGAAAAGTAAAATAGGTACCTACCTACCTAAATAAAAAAACCTATCTAGATTAGAAATTATATGTTGTGTAATGCATACATACATTTACTTATATACGAAATTGTTTTTTTATTAATTTATTTCTTTATTTGGTTTTAAATCGTTTATATTATTAAAATATGTTATATTTAAATTTTAACAAAACCTATTAATAATAAAATAACGTATATATTATAGAGTTAATTAAAATAATTGAAGAAAAATAAATAAAATCGTCAATACATATTTTTATCCATAAAAAAAAAAAGGATTTAACTTAAAAACGTTTCAAAAGGTAAGTGAATTCATAATAACATTTTTAATTAGTATTAATATATATGTAGGTAGATATTTAATTAAACTTATTTACCAATATTTCATATTTCATTGAAATTCATATTTAATTGAAATTTGTCTAATATAGGTAAATAAAAAATACAAAATCAGTTTTAACGTATTAAATTCAATAAATAAAATTCTTATTATTCTACAAGTTTTATAAAGATTTTTTAAAATTTCTAAACAAAAACAAAACTTACCAAATAACATTTAATTTTTGAAATTTATCTATAAAAATAAAATCTGTACCCACAAATGTACTTATGTATACATTTCAAGTTTTTAACAATTTCGTTTTTTAATGATAACCGTATTACTTTCTCTTTAAAAGTTTATTATATTCATATAACCCATACGAAAATTTTTCTTTGCCAATGAATTAGCATTTCATTTTAAAAATGTAGGTAGACTTAAAATATGTATTTTTACATGTTGTGTTGTAGGTATCACAGTTATATTTTTATTGTTTTGTTATCATTTTAATTTGTAGTAATATTATATGTATACAGGATATCCCACTGTAAAGGTCAAAAACTAGCGTGTAGTTCAGACAATTTCAAGTAAAAGATCGTTCTAGATCCTATCCCCTTAAAATTGGTCCCTTTCGAGATATACAGGATTGAAAACATGACTATCGTAGTTTTGAGTTAAAACGCCGCATTTTGTCTGGATATAATTTTAATGTGAAAATAGTTAAAAAAATATAATTTTCACCATGAAAAAATTTGTATGGAAATATGACATTTTTTAAAAATACGATTATAATGATTAGAGAGTTTTATGGAGGACATCTTTTTGTACAATTGGCACAAATTTTTTTTTTTTTTTTTTGTTAGAAACATTCTGAACTACACGCTAGATTTTATTTTGTGACCTTTTCTATGGGACACCTTGTATGCCTGTACAACATATAAGGCTATCTATTAATAATGGAATTAAGTAACCAAATATTATCATGAATGATGACGTATCTTACTGTAATATAGCAGGTAGGTAAATAGTGTATGATATCTACCTACTACCTACCTGAATAACGAATTAATGGGAAACTTTTTAGCTTTTTTCACATTTATCTTCTTCAAATAAAATAATTTAAATTACAAAAAAAAAAAGAACTGCAACAATAAATGTAAATTTTTTGGTTCATACTAAAAAATTGAAAATTCATGATAAAATCGCAGATATGAATACGAGTATTACATATCAAATTTTTTTATCATATCTACGCACTTATACATTATTAAGAAATGTTAAATGCATTTTATAATAAAATTAAAAATAACACAAGAAAAATACCCACACATTGTATGATAGCATTATGCATTAAAAATTTGATAATAGCAAAAATTAATAATGTTGTTATATTGATTTGTATTTCTAATATGAGGGTGATATTGATATTCAGTCTTTCTTTCCCAATAAGTTGTAATTGTAAAAAAAAAAAAACTGAATTCAAATAAAACAGTCCCACTCTTTTTGTTGAATTTATCAATGTCTTTTTTTTATACATACAATATATTTTTTAAATTTAACGGTTAAGAAATCAAATGACCGACTTTCATAATTTTTGATAAAAGGAAAATGAAAAATATTTTGTAATTGTTATATATATTTTAAATTATTATTTAAATGATTTCATTTTAAAAATTGTATTTTTGATCATTTTTAAAAAAATTTATAAATTCAGATACAAATGTATGGATGTATTTCTTATACTTGATTATTTCTAAGATCTCGTTATTTTAAACATATTACACAATGTTTGTATATATGATGTACATATTACACATGCTTTAAATTCATCGTTAATACAGAAATTTATTTGAGATATTAAAATACTTGGACCCAAATATAATTTCTATAATAATGAATATAATTGTAGGTATTTTATGGATTTGCATTTTAGAATTAAATAAAATACGTTAAAAAAAGGATATTTACATCTGAATACATACATAATGTTTTTCTATATTTTTTGTTATTTTATTTTTAAAATATTTACAAATCAAATTTTGACCTATATTGTTATTTTTCTTATGTACTTATTTATTACTTTATTCTTTGTTTTTTTTTTGTTTTTTTTTTCTTTCTTTATTTATTTTTTAAAATTTAAGTTAAAAATTTCTTAAGAATGCATGATTCTTTTTGAAATGTTTATTTTATTTGATCTTTAACATTTTATTTTTAAAACTCACATTAATTTATCATATTAAAATATCAGATGATCTTTATTATATTTAACAGTATTGTTATTTAATAGAAATAAAATTTAAAATAATGTTTTTATCTTTATTAAAAATTGTTAAATGAGCTAATTTAAAAAAAATAATACAATATGTATGTATACATACATATATAAAATGTAATCAGGACTATTCTGGTCATATTTAGCAGATTTCGTTTAATTAACATTCAATTTTCAAGTCTTGAGAATTCGTAAATTTTACATGAAAGTTAGCAGAATGTCAAGTTAATGAAATCTGTTAACTACACCCAGAATAGCCTTGACTAGTATACAATAAATTATTAATGATTGTACTTTGTAATAATTTATTATTTAAAAAATCAAAAAACAAATTAATAATAGCTTTTAACAAAGTCAGGTGAAAGACATGATTATTTTAATTACGTAATTTATAGTTTATACTACATACACGCATACATTATGTACGTAAATATCATAATGTGTTATCTCTTTAGTAAAGTTCGTACATATATGTATGTACATAAGTAGGTAGGTATAAGTAATTCATTTGAAAATAATTTCTGTATTTTGGTTATAGATTGAGTTTTTTTTTTTTTTTTTTAAAATTATCATTTAATACGTAATACACCTAGATAGGAGTTCATGATATATTTTTACTTTATTTCATTCTAGTCATCAGATTTATTAATCTTTTTTTTCTGATGGTATCTACAATAAATATGTATTTAATTTTTAGTACAAGCAAATATAGGTACATGTATGTACTACAATATATATTTGTATATAATGCTATTCAGTAGTTTTATTATACATATACATACATATGTATGTAGGTACATATATGACCATATGACCCTAGGTTAAGAGATTTGCCTTATATTATAAAAAAATTTTTAAATACATTATGATAATGTAAGTTATTAATAGTAAAATTTAATTACCTAATAATAAACATGATAATCATTTGAAAATATTTGTTTAGAAATTTTTTTTTGTTTTTTTTTTTTTTTTAAATATAATATATAGTTTTTATTAAGAAAATTATAATAATATTTTTTTTCTGTTCAATTATTTACTGTAGAGGTAAAATACATACATACATTAATTTTTATAACTGAAAAATTTATGAAGATACATTTGTATCTGTGCATGCGATTATCAATCGTCAGATTAAATACATGTATATATATTAAATATTAATATGTATATCATGATAACAGCAAAGAAAAGTGTACATTAATATGTGTCGTGTAAAAAAAAAATTTTAAAAAAATGTATAAAAAATTTCTCACAGTATACAACAAGTACAATATAAGTAACGTATGTGCCATATTGCATATAAACATAATTTAATTTGCTTATTTTGTTATTTATAATGTATTGATAATAAAATGTTAAATATCAAATTATTTAGTTGCTTTGCTGATGCGTTCATGTACATACATATTCTCATTTAATTTTTTTTTATGATTTTTTTATATTTTTTCTTTTTGAAATTTTCTTTTATTTTGGAATTTATTATCTTATACTTGAATAAAAGTAATATACTATTATTAATAAGTTAAAAAATCAACAACAACGAAAAATTCATTCCGATTCACGCCACTATACATCATATAGCAAAAAAAAAAAAAAAAAAAATGAAATGAGTACCACATCATTGTAGTTAGTTACACATTAGAAAATCAGGCGATCATATAAACCAGTAGATACATGCATGGCCATTGATTGGGCATGGGTACACACATTTTAAGCTATTGCTGAAAGCTTCGTGATCAGTCACTCAGTTATTCAGTTCAGTTAGCCAGTTATTATAGTATTCATCGTTGTCATATTGTTTTCTTTTGCTTTTTCTTGCTATTTTTTTTTTTTAATTTAGTTTTGTATTTTGTGTTAAATTTAATTTTTGTTTTAAGTTCGTTTTTTTTGTTTTTGTTATTTATACTTAAGATTATATTGACGAAAATTCGTATATATATATATATATTATATACTCTGTCGTTGTGCATTCCTAAAGTGTGTGCGTGTGTCTGTTGTATGTGAGTTCTTTCATCGTATACAATTATATTTAAATTAAAAAGGTTACTACTTACTTTTCTTATTACTTAAATACTTAAATTCAAATTAAATTCATTAATAGATACTTTAAAATATACCTACCTAATTACTCTTAAATTTTGTTTTTATTATTTGGGATTAATTTTTTGTTTTGTGTATTACAATTAAATGATCCCTAATTTCAAATAATAAACGGAACAATAAATTAATTAAAAAATTCAAATTAACGGCACTATACAAAGCAATTCAATTTCAATTCACATACAGAAAATAATAATAATTTAGTGAAAGTAGTTAATTAAAAAATAAAAAAAAAAAATTTCACGTTGTAGGTACCTTTAATTTTAATTATTATAAAAATCTATAAACTTCACGTATTATCCCATTCACACATTTACTAATACTACGTAAATTTAATTAAAAACAAAAAAAAAAAGAATTTATTGTTTAGTTATATTGATACCTTACATGTATATAGGTATACCTATTTTTTAAAAAATTTTTCAATTCATTTTTATTTTCACTTTTTTTTTTTAATTTCTTTTTCAAGTGAACATTTTTATTATTATTTATTTTTCTTTTTTTTAAATTCATTTAAATTTGTTTTGTGATTTGTTGTTTGACTACCTTCTATTTCTGTTTTTTTTTTGTTTTTTTCAAAAAATTTTTGTTTTTTTTTTTTTCACTTTAAAAATTTTTGGTGTGTGTTTTATTATAATATATGGTAGTGAAGGAAAAAAACACACACGCAAAAGTTTTCATTTACTGATTTCTTTTGTATTTTGTATTTTTTTTTTTTTAAATTATTTTCCTTAACGTACAGGTTAGTGAATTTATACGTAATACTATACAGTATACAATATTCACATACATAAAACTCAAAAATATTTTGTGAATTTTATATTATTTACCGTGTAAAGTAATAAATACATATTCATTTTAAATGAATAATTTGAATTTTATAAAACAAAGAAAAATAGTAAAAAAAAAACCGTTTATATACACAATACAGTAACAAATAAAATATAGGTACATACGTTTGTGCATTTTACATGTACCCACAATTTACAAATTACATATACATAGTATGTATAGGTATATGAAAATAAAATAAAATTACCTATATTTTTACCACGAAAAAACTTAATTTAATAAATACCTACATTAGGTGTATTGAACAAAACATGTATTAATTGATTTCAATTAAAAAAATGAAAATAAATAAAATAAATACAAAGTTTATTTGAATTTTGTATGCTTATATTTTCTTATTTCTTTTCCTCTTTTTTTTTTTATTTATTTTTATAAAACAAAATTTATTTTTTCATTTTTTTATTTGTTATTCTACAGTGCAACCTTGAAACTTGTAGTATTATTGTTTTTAACCCAAACCATTCATCTATAACTAAAAAAACTATAAAAAAAAAAACATTAAATTAAATAATCAGCATTTTCTTGATGAAATTTGAAATATGATTTTTTCAATAATATTCGCATGTAATCTCATGCCTGAAACTCTTAAATTCCGTTAAATTCTTTATGAAAATAAACAAATTTATTAGTATATAATTATAAAGTTATTAATTTTCTAGTAATTAATTAATTTAAAAATTAAAACTAATTACTAACCAAAAAAAGATTTAAAAATTAATTTTTTTGTTTTTGATTTTCAAAAATGTTTTTATTTTATTTTATTTTTAAAAGATAGAAAAAAGAAAAACAAAGCAATATTTTGTAAAAAATGTCAGCAAAAGCAATCCGTGAAGCAACCGGAAAAGATATTCTTAACCGTCTTTTAAATAAAAATTCTGGAGCTGCGCTATGTAAATTTGCATCAGTTGGACTGGATACTAAATGGGAAGATCTTATTCATAATAATCCATGGCTGGAAACAACAGTAAGTTAAATGAATGTAACTACATACATATATTTTAATTTTGTTTTTTTCATGGCTTGTAGTTGTTATGTAGTACAATATTAAATGGTATAAATAGTAATAGTAAAAGTAGTAGTAACTATGTAGCAATAGCTGTTATACCATTGACTTTGATCATTGATTTTATTTATTTTTTAATGAATACAATATACAATATAACATTAACTTGACCAACTTATATAAATGTGCTTTTAATTTTTATTTTTACTCTTTTATAACATTTTTTGTGTACACACATTGTGTGTAAGTTGTTGTATTTCTTTATTTATTATTACCATTACCTTTTTTTTACAAACAGTAATTTTTTTTTTTTGTTTTTTGTACACACAGTCTTAAGTATAATCACGTCAATGGGATTATGTAAAATCAATTAATTAATGAAGATATTATACCGGTAATATATGTTAAATGCATATGTATAATACATTTTTACTAATTCATTTAAAAATATTTTTGTATATATGTATGTGAATACATACATATTTACACATTACATAATTTTTTTTTGTTTAATTTTTTCAAGATAAATAATTGTACAATACGATACTTAAAAGATTTATATGTATGTACATACGTATGTACACATGCATATTTATATATGTATGTACATTATGTGTATTTTATTTATTATATATGTAGACATTTTACGTCAATGAATCTATTAAAAAAAAATATTAAATGATTAATTTGTTATTTAAATTGAAAATAGAAATTTTGGAAAAAAAAAACAAACAAAAATGTCTTTCACAAGAGAAATTATTTTCTTTATTAAAATTTGTATTAAATATTGCATAAACAATAAAAAACATATTTATAAAAATATTAAGAAAATAATCAGTCAATAGATAATGCATTATTATTAGAAGTTAGAATTGCAAAATATAGCTTCTCTATCAAGCATTTATTGGTCATTGACTATACAAGACCAGAAATATTTTTCTGATTTTTTTTAGAGGTCAAAGTATTTCGTAGTTGTATGTGTAGTCACTAATTTATTATTTTTTTAAGCAAGAAAAAAAAAGGAAAAATCAATGTGTAGTTTAAATCAAAGAAAAGCACGTGCTTACAAAGAATTTAATTACATGTATCTATTCGTATTAGAGAAGTAATTTAAATTAAAAAATAAAAAATACATATGTATGTACAGGTACAAATCCATGTGTTAGTACTAAGAAAAAGTATGAAGAAGAAATTAAATTTTATAATCAAAATTCATTACGTTAATGTAGAAGAACGCATACATACTTGTAACGCTGTTAATATTAAATGATATTTATTTTTTTATAGTATTGAAAATCGAAAATGTGTACATTTATAAATTTCATTTTCATTGTATTTGTCTACGTTATACATACACTTGTGCACATATATATATTTACATTTAAAATATTCTATACTACATACTAATTAAAGGTAGGTACATCATTTTAGTACATAATTGTTAAATATTCCCAATATTTAATCAAAATTATTATTTTATTGTATTCAAATGAGATTTTACGAATGGCTTATTTATTTTTTATCTTTTTTATATTTTTTATATTTAATATTTATTTAAAAATAATGAGAAAATATTACACAGATAAGTAAAATTCTATTAGATAACAATGTAATCATAAATATTTTCAGTGTGTATAATATGACCGGGTTAACAGCATTTTTTTTTTTTTTTTTTGTGTAAACAACTTGTATGCAAAATAAATTATACAATTTAAAAAATGTGGTACAATTTTTAATTGGTAATAATTAATTTGAAAAAAAATTCATTATATATACAATTTGTATACAATTTAAGCAAATAATTATTCTGAGTTACATAGACATTAAATTACAATAAACGTTGACTTCTTGTATACATTGTTTTTTTTTTTTTTTTTTTTTTTTATTTTATTATTTTTTTTTTTTTTTCAAAAACACATGAAAAGACATGTGTACATTATATGTATATGCACATAATTAAAAGCTCTGTCTACTTTTTATTTCTTTAATTATTTTTTTTTTAACACGTGTTTTATCTGTAGAATAAATTAATAGATATTTTGGTGTATTTATTTCTTTAAAAAAAAAATAATAAAAGACATTGTAATGAAAATGCATCTAAACATTAAAAAAAAATTTTTTTTTTAATTCACAGAAATTGGTTGTTAAACCAGACCAGCTAATAAAACGCCGCGGTAAATTGGGTTTAATTGCTGTTAATAAAACATTACAAGAAGTTAAACAATGGCTAGATGCACATATGGGAAAAGAACAAAAAATTGGCACAGCTTGTGGAAAACTGAGAAATTTCATTATTGAACCATTTATCCCTCATAAAGACGTAAGTATTATTTTTTATAGAGAAAAAAGAATTATTAAATGATTTTTTTAATTATTTTTATAGAACGAAGAAGCATATGTTTGTATTTATTCACATCGTACAGCTGACACAATCCTTTTTTATCATCAAGGTGGTGTAGATATTGGTGATGTTGATTCAAAAGCATTAAAACTTGATGTGCCTGTTGGTAAAACAACAACGATCGATGATATCACAAAAAGTCTGTTAACAAACGTTAATGCTGATAAAAAGCAAAGAATAGCTAAATTTATTTATTCCTTATATGAAGCATATGTTAATTTATATTTTACATATCTTGAAATAAATCCGCTTGTTGTCACAAATGAATCAATTTATATATTGGATTTAGCTGCAAAATTAGATTCAACAGCCGATTTTATATGCCGTCCTAAATGGGGCGATATTGAGTATCCACCACCATTTGGCCGTGATGCATATCCGGAAGAAGCATACATTGCTGATTTAGATGCTAAAAGTGGAGCTTCACTTAAGGTAAATTTTTTTTTTCAATGATAATTGAATTTTTAAAATGACGTATTTTTTTTGGAATTTTCCTATATTATTACACTTGTAGTTAACTATTTTAAATCGAAATGGAAGAATTTGGACAATGGTAGCTGGCGGTGGTGCTAGTGTTATTTATTCGGATACAATCTGTGATTTAGGTGGCGCCAATGAATTGGCTAATTATGGTGAATATAGTGGAGCACCATCAGAACAACAAACATATGAATATGCAAAAACAATACTTACATTAATGACATCTTCACCAAAACATTCTCAAGGAAAGATTCTTATTACTGGTGGAGGTATAGCAAATTTCACAAATGTGGCTGCGACATTTAGAGGTAAAAATAAAATTGATGATATCTGAAAATAATTTCATTATAAAAATGAAAATAAATTGAATTTTTAGGAATAATTACGGCACTTAGAGAATTTCAACCGAAATTAGTCGAACATAATGTTTCAATTTTTGTTCGTCGTGCTGGGCCTAATTATCAAGAAGGTCTTAGAAAAATGAGAGAAATTGGTAGTACACTTGGTATCCCATTATATGTATTTGGTCCAGAAACTCATATGACTGCTATTTGCGGTATGGCATTAGGACATCGCCCTATACCACAAGCATGTAACGTTGAATTTGCTACAGCTAATTTCTTATTACCCGGTGGACAACAACAACAAGAACAAAAAAGTAGTCATATGGGAGATTTTGGTGTGGGATCAACAAATGGTATGTTAATAATTATTTATTGCATGATAAAATTTATTTATGTGAAATTATTAATTTTTTTTTTGGGATGGCATTTATCTTGTTCCTGTTTGTTTGTTTATATAACATATAAAATATAACGATTTCAGTTTTCATCTGAGCATTATTATTTAGTAGTTTTTCGATTGTATAAAAATTCATGGTAATTTTGCAATATTTCTGATATATTGTGTTGTAAAGGGTTTTCATGTTTATTATTATATCATTTATTCACAAACATTACACATACATATCATTTATTTCATTTTTATCTTATTTAATTCATCCATCTTTGATTAATTAAGTTTAAAGTACAGAATAAAAAAACGATAGATTTACTATAGATTTTATTACGTTGAAAATCTTGTTTAGCTCTCAAAATTAAAAAAAAATGTAAATATGTAAATTTTCTTATTATAAATTAAATGCATTTAAGTATTTTAGACATGAAAAAGAAAAAGAGAGGGAGAAATAAAAACATGTAAAAGAAAAAACGAAATATTTTTAGAGTATTGTACTGTAAAAATATATTAGAAAAACACGTGTAAATTAATTCTAATTAATTTTAAATGTATGTGAAAACAAATATAAGTGAATTTAAATTTTTATATGTACATAATTTGAAATGTAAATTTTTTTTTTTTCAATTTTTACACAAATATTGAACAATTAATGCCATTTACCCCATCTCATACAAAATACACAAAAATTTTAATTTGCATGAAATGTTTTAGAATGGTATAATAAATTTTTTTAAAAAAATATATTAAAAACATTTCATACATGATACATTTGTACAAATATATAATCACAAATTCAATTACACATTGATATATGTATATTTTTTTAATTTTAATTTTTTTTTTGTAATTTGTTTTTTTTTTTCTCCAAATATTTTATGTAACAACTATTTTACGCTTGATTGAATCGTTATAATGAAAAATTTCATCATATAAAACATACATTTTATTAAAATAAAAAAAAAAAAAAAACATTAAACAAAAAATTCAAATTTTCATATATTTTGTATAAAAAAATTGTGTACATCATGCTTGTTTAATGTGTTTCATTGTGGTTGATCCTGTATGCAACAAACATATATAATATAACAAAATATAAAAACATGATCACAAAATTGCTTGCTTTGCCTGTGTTTGATTAAATTATTGAAAATGAAATAAATCAAATAAAAATGAATGTAAAAAAATTTATATATATACATATATAAATTGGCAAAAAAATGATAATTGAAAATCTGGCAATATTCTTTTAATAATATCTGGCATGGCGAAATATAAAAAAAAAACAAAAAATCAATAATTAGGAATTGTGCCAGAGATTAAACTACCTCCTATTTCGACAGGAGCATTAGCAGCAGATCATGTTGATAGTCATCATTACGCACATGGAAAATTTGTAAAAATGTTCACAAATCAAACAAAAGCAATAGTTTGGGGTATGCAAACCAGAGCTGTTCAATCAATGTTAGATTTTGATTTCATTTGCAGGTTAGTTAAATTAAAAGTACAGATGATAATAAATTGTTTGAAAAATTCATGTATATAACAATGCAAATATGTATTAAATTGTAGACGTGAAGAACCATCTGTTGTTGCAATGGTTTATCCATTTACTGGTGATCATAAACAAAAATATTATTGGGGTCACAAAGAAATTCTAATACCGGCTTATAAGAATATGCATGATGCAATTACAAAACATAAAGAAGCTGATGTTCTTGTAAATTTTGCATCGTTACGTTCAGCATATGAATCAACATTAGAAGTATTAGAATATCCACAAATTAGAACAGTTGCAATAATTGCTGAAGGTATACCAGAAAATATGACAAGAAAATTAATAGTGGCCGCTAATGAAAAGGGTGTTTCAATAATTGGTCCAGCAACAGTTGGCGGAGTTAAACCGGGTTGTTTTAAAATTGGTAATACTGGTGGAATGTTAGATAATATATTACACTCTAAATTGTATCGTCCTGGCAGGTAAATACTATATTTGTTTCTTGTTCTTTGGATAACAAAATGAAATTATTGAAATATTATTTTTCAATTTATATAGTGTAGCGTATGTATCACGATCTGGAGGAATGTCAAATGAATTGAATAACATAGTTTCTAAAGCAACTGATGGTGTTGTAGAAGGAATTGCCATCGGAGGGGATAGATATCCAGGAACAACATTTATGGATCATATAATGCGTTATCAAGCCGATCCAGATGCTAAACTAATAGTGTTGTTGGGAGAAGTTGGAGGTGTTGAGGAGTACGAAGTTTGTCAGGCATTAAAAGATGGTCGAATAACAAAACCGATGGTTGCGTGGTGTATTGGTACGTGTGCTGGAATGTTTTCATCGGAAGTACAATTCGGACATGCAGGATCTTGTGCTAATTCAGATCGTGAAACAGCAACAGCAAAAAATAGAGCACTAAAAGAAGCTGGAGCTTACGTGCCGGACTCATTCGATACATTAGGCGATTTAATTGCAAGCGTTTATCAAGAGTTAGTTAAATCTGGAAGAGTTGTGCCTGCTAAAGAAGTGCCTCCACCAACTGTTCCAATGGATTATTCTTGGGCACGAGAACTAGGTCTTATTCGAAAACCAGCATCATTTATGACATCTATTTGTGATGAAAGAGGACAGGAACTTTTATATGCGGGTATGCCAATAAGTGATGTCTTGAACAGGAACGTTGGAATTGGTGGTGTTATATCGTTATTGTGGTTCCAAAAATGCCTTCCACCATATGTTTGCAAATTTTTTGAAATGTGTTTAATGGTGACAGCAGATCACGGTCCAGCGGTGTCTGGAGCGCATAATACGATAGTATGTGCTAGAGCAGGAAAAGATTTAGTATCATCACTTGTTAGTGGACTGTTAACAATTGTAAGTTAATTAAAATTCAATATATGATAGATTGCAATAGCTTTTAATAAATCATTTTAATTTTAATTTTTAAAGGGAGATCGTTTTGGTGGCGCTTTAGATGGAGCTGCAAGACAATTTTCTGAAGCATATGATTCAAATATTCATCCAATGGAGTTTGTTAATTTAATGAGAAAAAAGGGTCAATTAATAATGGGTATCGGACATAGAGTTAAATCTATAAATAATCCTGATGTTAGAGTAAAAATAATTAAAGAATTTGTAATGAAACATTTTCCTGCCACACCATTATTAGAATATGCATTGGAAGTGGAAAAAATTACAACTAGCAAAAAACCAAATCTTATTTTAAATGTAGATGGTGTTATTGCAACATCATTTGTGGATATGTTGAGGAATTGCGGTTCATTTACTAGGTAAGTAAACAAAATATTGATGAATAAATGTACTTATAATAAAATTTACATCTTTTTTTTTATTAATAATTTTTTTAATGAATTTAGTGAGGAGGCACAGGAATATATTAATATTGGAGCTATAAATTCATTATTTGTTCTTGGGCGTAGTATAGGTTTCATTGGACATTATATGGATCAAAAAAGGCTTAAACAAGGCTTATATCGTCATCCGTGGGATGATATTTCATATGTCCTCCCCGAACAGTATAATTAAGTAAAATAAACTAATTTACATACATACATACATACATATATATATAATTAATATATATTTATATATATATTTTATATATTAATATATATATATATATATATATTATATACATAAAACAATATGCTTGCATTCCTTATGGAGGAAATTTATATATATACAAAATAAAATATAAAATTTTTATTATAACTTCTAGAAACTCAAATTTTTTTTAAAATTTTTATTTTATTTTATTTTATTTTTTTTTTAATTTAGTTTTATTCATTTTTTATTACATATTCTTAATGAAATAGAAATTTTTTTTAAAATTAATTTTCCCTCCATCGCATTTAGATTTGTTTCTCTTCTTATTTTATTTTTTTCTTATTTGTATATTGGATTATTATAATTATACGGATCGTTTATTTTCAAAGTAGTATAAGTAATTATTTTTTCCATTTTCGAAATGTTTTAAGTTCTTTTTTTATCTTACACAAGCATAACTTATTAATGAAATTTTAATCGAACAAAATATATGGATATGCTTAAATTTTAAATGTAAATTTTTTTCCTTTATAAATAAAAAGTTGTATGTACATACATATGTACGTTGTACGTAAAATATGTGTTAAATAATTTTTTTTAAATAAATTTAAATTATTTTCAAAATAAACGGTCCATATTTGAGAAATTACACTGAAAAAAAGAACAAATTTTTCTCAATGTACGTAACATTAGGTATTTTTGGAACAAAATAAATTTTAAATGACGATTAAAATTATAATTGAGTTAAGAAAAAAAGTGAAACAAAAATAAAAAGTGTTAAAATAAACAAAAATGACGACACTCATAATGTAAAATTTATGTAGAAAAGAACAAAAATTTATTATTTTGTAATTTTGTTTGACTTTTTTTATTAAATTGTTTTTTTTTTTTTACTAGATGTAAAAATGATAAGAAGAAATAGAAATTTTGATGATTCACAAAAAAAAAAAAAAAAAAAAAACAGAATTTAGTAAATTGCTTTATCTTTCATTAATTTTTTTTGCTATTTATATTGTTAAATAATGTTGGTTTTATATTTTGAAGTAATATGATGTGTAAAGTATAATTAGAAAATTTATTTTTTATCCTTTTGTATTTCTTCTATAATAATTAATTTTTAAAAAAATTGAATTTCATTTTCAAATACCTTCTCAATTTAAAAGCGTTTTATGATCCAGAATGAAAATTAAATTTCACACACTTGCATATAGAATACACACATACATATATATAAATACATATATTGTAAGTATTGGTAAATTATAAGATTGTCTATATTTTGGATTAAACATAAGCATAAATTGAGAATGTTACAAAACTAATAAAAGAAAATTATAATTGAAAGAATTTTTTGTTGTTGATTTATTTAATTAATTTTCTTCCTGAAAATTTATTTTGAAATACATGTATAAAGAATGTCTCAGAATGAAAATCACAAAGTAGGACTGCCTACTAGTTGAGAGTGCTTCTACCAAAAAATCATACTAGATCTACCCTTAAAATTAACCTCTTCTGCAATGTAAGAGAAAGGAACATTTTGAACACTAAAGGTAAATAATTATTGTGATGTTGCAGTATTACAAGAAATAAAATTAAATAAAATCGTGATTGAATGAGCTTTTGTCTAAGAAATTTTCAATTGCAATTATTTAAATTTGTAGTAAGTAGAAGTAGTAAAACTGTAAGAAAATAAATACAAGAAATAAAATTCATTATACACATTTTAATTTTTTCTGTTTTCACAATATTAATAATGATAATATTTAAAAAAAAAAAAAATAAAAATATAATATTGGTAATAAAAATATAAAATACATTAATACATCATTTATAATTTAAATGCATATTATTTTCCTATACATATTATTTCATTAATTAATTTTTTCATTTTGCTATTATTTCATTTTGTTTTTTATATTTGATTGTTATATCTTCTTTCATAATAATATGATAAAATATTTACAATATATATCTTTTTTTAATGAATATAAAATGATGTACACATTATGTTGTGTACATGCATACATATGTTTAAAATATATTCTAAAAAATTATTAATTTAGGTATTTTAAGTGAATTTTTCTTTTATAAATTTTAAATTTAAAAAAGAAGACTATGTTTTTTTTAATTAAATTTTGTTCCGAATTGATGTTCAGCGCAACATTATATTATATCTATGAAAAATTAATTTATTTCTAATTCATTGTGCTTTGAATAAATAAATATAGACTTTTAAAATTAAAATTAAAAAAAAAAAATAATAAAATAAAATAAAACAAAATATAAATAAATATAAAAAATTCTCAAAAGACATAAATATCTAAGATTTGAAAATAGAATAGAAAGAAAGAACATATAAAAAGAAAGATATTATCTTTTATATAAATCACTGGTTAATGTTTTTATTAAAATTTTAATTAAAATATTCAATTTTTTAATACATATTATACGTTTTTAATTTTTTTTTTTAAATTTTCTATTAGAACATAGGAGTTTATTTCACTTTTTAATTTTATAATTTTTTTTTTTTTTTTTTTTTTTTTGGATAAAATTAATTCTACTTGCCAATAACGCAAAACTTCAATTTAAGGCTTCAAAGTTATCAAATAAATAAAATTTTTGATAATTATGTATTTATTTAAGATCTTTATCGAAAATCTTAAAGAAAATAAAAATACAAATTTATCAAAATTATTTTGAATATCTTTTTAGCATTAATTCAAAGCTTTTCTTTTTAAAGTTTTATATAATTGTGATACTTTTGTTTTTATTCAAAACAAAAATTTTGAGTTATTTAAAGATGTACATATGTACTACTCTTTTTGTTTTGTAAAAAATAACCGTTTTACTTTTACTAACATTATTTTTTTTTAAAATAAACTTAAAAATAATTTGATTTTTTTTTTTTGAAAATTTTCATAAAATTAATAAATTATTTTATGAAATTATTTATTGATTAAATAATGATTTCGATTAGAATTTATAATTATGTTGTGTTGAATTTTTGTTTTATTCAACATTTTTTTTTTTTAATTATTTATATAATACATAACACAATTTAATTTGTTTCTCCTAAATTATATCAAATGTAATAGATACATTTCATATATTATGCTTTTTTATTTTAAAAATTCATATAAATAAAAAAAACTTTTATAATAACTAAATTAAAAAAAAAAAATTGATATATATATATTTAAAATTGAAGAATTTGATTAATCCAATCTCTAAATTCTGATATTCTTGTGTAAACACCTGGTTGATTGGGTTCTGCACAACCAATTCCCCACGATATGACACCAGCTAAGAGAAATCTTTTATCATCTCTTTGTAATACCATTGGTCCACCAGAATCACCTATTAAAACAAAAAATATAATTTACATAATTACATTTTTATGTATTATAAATTTTTTTATTAGATTTGGAAGTGTGTATTATTATATACCTTCACATGAATCGTAACCACCCTTTTTCCATCCTGCACAAATAAATATATGCGGTATATGCTCAATATATCCAGCACTTCTATACATTGTTTCACATATTGTATTATTAATAACAGGGACAGATACTTCTTGTAATACACTTGGTAATGGACCATCTTCATATAATCTACCCCAACCTGTTACATATGCAGTTTGTCCAATAAAATCAGCATCTGAATCAGGTACACAGACTGGTATTATATTCGGCTGAAAAACTACTGGTTCATAAAATCTACATAAAAAAATTGTGATATAATTAGTAAAAAATAATATTTATAATATTTATATTAATTGTTTTATACCTAAGTAAAGCCAAATCATATTCAAATGTTCTTGCATCAAATTGTGGATGAGATGCCACAATTTGTACACGACGCTCTTGATAACCATAAGGTTCTTCTTCTTCTGCCAAATCATATTCACCAAGACGAAGTAAAAGATCTGATGGTGGTACACTATCAAAATAAAAGAACAACAATTTTTATATGTTCTTTAGCACTCCTATTACTACATCATTTTACATAATATGTAAATGCGTATATATGAAAAATTTAATTTATAATTACTTATCAACACAATGAGCAGCAGTTATTGCCCAATTTTCATTAAGTAATGCAGCTCCACATTTATGAAGGTATGTTGATGTTCTCCATTGTCTTAATGATATTTGCCATGGCCATCTCCCAAAAGCAGCATTAGCACCGCCAACAATTCTTGGTTCGGGAAACATTCGTTTTCCGCATACTGTGTAGATTTAAAAAGTAAAAAAATAAAAAATAAATATATGTACATACCTATATAAACTTTAAACATAATGAATTTAACGAGAATTTTTAAAAATACAAAAAAATTAAAATCAAAAAATTAATTACGAGTACATTACGTATGTTACATTGTTTGTTATTTAATTATTTATGATATAAATACGTACATTACACAAGTTGTTAAAGCTTCAATCATATTTTTTCTTACTCATGAGATAATTGAAATCATGATTTAATTCAAAAAAAAAAAAAAAAAAAAAATTGAATAAAAAAGGAAAAAAAGAAGACAAAAATATATAAAAACATATGTATTATTTTATAATTTTTTCAATATTACATAATAATTTTCAATTAATATTTACAATAAATAAAAAATAATTTTAAAACTGGTTTTTCGAAAAAATACTGGAATAACTTAAGAAATGTTGAATTGAATAAAAAAAAAAAAAAATAAATAAATAAATAAAAATAAAAAGAAAAATCAAAAACGGAAAACACGATAAAAATCAAAATCTTATTTTATTATAAAAAGAAGAGGGAGAAAAAAAGAAAAAAACCACTAAAATTCAAGTCAAAATTTTCAACGTATAATTTGGTTTACGTATTCTAAAAAATTGCAAAAACAAATTTATTTTATTGGACGTAATTCATTTATTAATTATCCACTATTATGTTATATGTATATTGTATTTAACATTTTTTGCTATTTTCTTTTTTTTTTACTCATACATATAATTGAAAAAATTGAAAAAAAGGGGCTGAAAAAAAAATCATAAATTAATTCGTTCGATATTTTTATGTTATCTATGTATATTCATATTGAGTTTATTTTTGATCCTGTTAAAATTTTGAATTTCAAATTTGAAAAAAAAAACACAAATTTAAAATGTTCGTTATTTCTTGAAAGTTTTTAAGTATATAGTACCATGAGAACCATATATAATACGTGTTCTATTTAATATACGTATATGTATGTATGTACATATATGCACGTATTTTATTATTGTAAATAAATATATATTGTATACCTATACATACGTAACATTTACAAAAATTGTATGGATATTGAACAATGTGCGTGTATAGTTAATTGGTTTTGATTTTACACCAGATAAATTATAATATTTTTTCAACGTTCATATCCGTATGTAATTATCTGTTTGTATTTGCATTAAGAAACAAATTATGATATTTTTCTTCTATTTTGTTATTGCTGTTTTTCTGTTCAGTTTTAAGCATTTCAATTTTCAATACACATACATATGTACGTGCACATTTATATGCATCAAAAATTTTCCATTTTATTGCAAATACGTCGATCGGTTGCTGATGTTATTTTTTGTTTTTGTGTTTTTTTTTTCAATCAACATAAAAATCAAATTGCAAAAATACTACAAAAATAAAATAACATAAAAAAAAAGAAATAAAAACAACATCAAGGGACTATGTGCATATATTCAGGCATATACGTAAGTTTGTGTGTACATATTAAAATACATAATCTGTACATTTAAAGTCAATTGAGAAAAATTAAACTTGAACGTGACTTGAAAAATCATTGAACTTTAATTCAAGGTTGCATTCGTGATACAATGATGATGATGATTTTCGTTGTCCATATGTGTAGCATCTTCTCTTCGATATGTGTGATAATGAAATTTATTATCATTTTTTTTTCTTTTATTTAATTTTATACGAATGTACGTACGTACAAAGAAGATGAAACGAATCCTGTATTTAAAAATGAGTACAATCATTCATTTAATTTTTTTTTTCACGCACTTACGTATTTTTATGCAGACTAAATAGAAACCGTTAGACGGTTAGAGATTCAGGACACTTGATTTCAGAGAATATGTATGTTTATTTATTTTCTTCTTTAAATGTGAACATTTTTGTGGTAGGTATTTCCAGCATTTACATATGTATGTATGTAATATGTACAAAATTTTTTAATTGATTAGGATATAATCGTTTTTCATATGTATTTGATATTTTCTCATAATTTCAAGGATAAAATAGAGCTTTCTCTTGTACAATTATGTTTATTACTGTTTACTACTATAGGTTTTAGTTTATTGGCTACTCAGTACCTATACTCTGTCTACTAATTGTATCCAGTTAAGCCCTGGTAATCCTGGGATACAATTGGTAAATGTATTTTCCATGCTGCGAAATGTATGGGAGTACATACCTACCTGTCTTTTTTTCTCTTAGCATTTGTAATTAAAGTGTTTTACTAAGCAGTATTACAACAATCTTTAAAATGTTCAAACAATATGAGACGAACTTTTTGAATATCAATATACGAGTACAATGATAGTTTCGTTAAGACCTTAACTGCATAAAATTAATGGACAAAGTATAATCTAAATATTTTTGCGATTAACTGTTTGTACATATCTTTCAACCTGTTTTCAGTTATGCAAATAATTTTATCTATTTCATTTTATATTATTTTTTTCATTACGTTGATTTTATTTTAATTTATTTAAAACAAAAAAAAAACGTAATTGACTAAAATTAATACATATGTATGTGCATATACTTAAATTGTTGAATAAAATGTAAATCAGTGAAAAGATGTTTGCACATGTTTGAGTAAAGTATTTTATACATACATTACGTATATGTACATACTAGTATTTTATATGTACAAAATAAAATTTAATCTCAATATAAGAATAACTGTAATTATAAATAATATTATACATACGTAGGTATATAAAAAAAATTTATTACTTTTCTTAATTTTTATCTTTATGTAAAAAGAGTTTTTTTTTTTAATTTTATTTTTTCTTTAAAATCTACATAATGTAACGTGTATGTATGTATGTATATTATTTGCATTTTCACTGTACGAAATATACGTATGTATGTATACTATATGTATGTATTTTTTGTGCATATGTACACTGTACAAATTAAATAGGACACACATGTGTGTGTATTTAATATACACATATCTATAACATTAAGAAATATACATATCTTAAAAGGATAATTGCGTTCAGACATTAATATTTATTTATTCGATTTTCAATCTCTTCCTATTTTATAAAAATCAAAAATATAAGTATGGACATGTATGTATATACGTACGCATTTGACAGAGATTTGCTTTATGTTTTAAAACAAGATTAACATTGATAAATTATGTCTAGATAGATGGATGAATATCCAAGCCATTATATATCCACTGTATACTCGTATATGTACATACATATATCTTAAGAGAAGCCATTAAAAATATAACAAAATTGTGATTATATGTGTAAATATAAACTTTAGTTTTTTTCGTTTTTAGTCGAATACATAAAATAAATGAACAATACATATAACTATACAATTATACGAATGGATACCAGATACCAAAGTATATAAAAATGTACCAAACTTATAATATACATACATTACATACATATATGCATCGTATATTATAATATCTTGTATTATTGTATGTATAATTTGATGCCGTAATTCAACTTGAAATGATTATAAAAACTTCAAATCTCTAAAGGATTTTAACAATTTTATGGTCAACAGATTTATAACAGATTCCAAAGAGAATTTTATGTACCCGTATACATACAATAAGATAGGAAGATACGTTAATTTTTTATGTTATAAAAAATGTTTAAAAGTCATTTAAGGCTAATATTTTAAACATTTCATAAAAATGTGTTTATAAATTTCAATGTTTAAAAAATACATATGAATGTAGTTGTATTTATGTACATATGTATGTATGTATTTTATGATTAAAATAAAACTTACTTTGTTTATAGTCGAAGCCTTCAAGCGTTGAAAAAGGAGCAAATGTCGTTGATGAGAAAAATCCATCCTCATAAGATAATGATGATGAAGATGATGAAGGTAAATCATTTTCAATTGTTGATGATGGCATTGATGTAGTTGATGTTGTTATCATTGTTGAAGTTAAATTTAATTGTTGAACTACTGAAGACAATGTTTCATTTGTTGAATTTATCTCAGATATTTGCGATTGATTCTTCGGTGGACTCGTAATGTTCGAAATTGTGAAGGTCGAAGAAACAATTAAATATCCTTCTGTTGTAGAATGTGCTGTAATTAAAATAGTGTTAATTGAAAAACAGAATGGTAAGAACAGATAAAAATAGCTTACCGTGTGTTGATTGTAATACTGGTAATTCTGTTTTTTCTGTATTTTCGGGAGACTTATTTTGTTCGGTATTGGGTCTTATTGTTGGAACGGGAACCCAATCTGGAGGTGGACGTGGTTGCCAATCATAATCAAAAGTTTCATTTAATGGCGGAATTTCTGTATTATCCTTTATTTCGTTGATATTTGTCCATGTGATTAAGCCAGGCTTAATAGTCGTTGAATGAAAATGAACGGTTGACGACGGTAACGGGGTTGACAACGGCGTAAATGATGATGGTGATGATGATGGTACTAATGGAGGTAATACTGTCGTTGACTGAGTAGTATGATTTAGAAGATTTACGGATATTGGAGATGAAGAAGACGGTTGAGTTGTTTTCGTCGATGTAGTTGATGAAGTAGTAGTTGGTTTTGATTTTGGCGGAGATGCAGTGGTTGTTGTCGTTGTTGATGTTAACTTTGAAGTTGTTGAGGACAATGTTGTTGTTGGATAAGATGTATTTGTTGTTGGCATCGTAGGAGATATAGTTGTTATATTTGGTTTTGGAGTCGTGAAAGCGAGATCTACAGTAATTTTAGATTGAAAAGTGGTTAGTGGCTGTGGTGTTGTAGTTGGCGTTGTAAAATTTTTCATTGATGAAATTGATGTCGACGCTGATTTTAATGTTGTAGTTAACATATCAATTGTTTCCTCCCTAACTTCGTTTTGAATTGTCGTAGGTGAAACCTTTACAATATTCGATGTTGGTTTTGGACGTGGTCTGGGAGCTTTAGTTTCAAAGGAAGATACTGTTGATGAAGTACCCATTGAAGTAGAGAAATAGAACGGAGATGAGGTTGTAATTGGTGAAATATCTATATGAATTTTTTGTGGAGATGTTGATGGTATTTCCGTTGATTCAGAAAATGTAGAAGATAAGGGTGGATTTCTTCTAGATGTACTTGATGTTAATGGATGAGGAGTAGTCGAAGGTCTTCGCGATGGTTTCGATTTAATTGTTGAAGGAGTAGTCGGACGTCTTGTGGATGTTGTGGATGAAGTTGTTCTTTTTGTAGTGATTGACGACGGTCTTGAACGATGAGTGGTTGTTTTAATCTGAGGTTTTCTTGTTATCGATGTTGCTACATTTGATGTAACTGTTGTTGGACGATATGTTGTAGTTGTTTTTCGATGAGGTTTTGTTATTTTTGGTGTTGTGGGTCTTCTGGTTGAAAATCTAGTACTTGTCTTTGACGGAGATACTGTTGATGTTGATTTTGTTGTTGTAGTTGTTGGTGTTGTAAATTTTTGACTTACAGCAGTAGTTATAGGCTCATTATCAATAATCTGGAATGTTGAAAATTTCATAGGTTCTAATGTTGTTCTTGTTAAATTGTTTGCAAATTTGTATGATGAAGGTGTAGTTAGAATAGGTTCTCTTATAGTTGTTATGGAATTAAGTAATGAAGGCTGTTTAAAATAATGATCTATTGATGACAATGGTTTTTCATGAACAACATCATTAGATGATGATGATGATGATGATGATGATAATGATGATTTTTGTGATGTTGTTTCAAATTTATTATTAGATGGTGTTAATGTTGAGATGGGAATTAATAGTGGTATTTGATTATTTTCTAATAATATCGATGTCTTATTTTTAATAGTATTGTAATTATTTGTTGTCGTACTAACATGATTTTGTGTTGTTAATTTATATAATGAACTTGTAGGTACAAGTGTTGTTGACTCATGCGGAAAATGTGAAATTGTATTTTGATCTATACTATTATCATTTATATCTTGTGTTAAAAGAAAACTATCATCCTGAAATTAAGAAAAAAAAAAGTAAATAAAAAAAAAATAAAAAAATACAAAAACGTTATTAATATTATTAAATATGTCCTATAAAATATAATATGTTAACAATTACTTTTATTTGACAACATGATCCAAAATAAAATCGATCAATACATGTACCCAAATGTGTACCGTTTGATTTAATACAATCAATTGCAAACATACAAACTCCAGATAATCCAGATTTTCTAACTATACATGGTAAATGCCGAATATTTCTTCCTGACTGAACTGGAAAATATGAAAGTAAAAATATAAAGAAGATTTTTATTATTAGAAAAATATCAATCTACAAAAAAAAAAAAAAAATTGAAAATATACATACATATATACGGACATACATACATATGTAGGTTAATTAATAAAAATCTCTAATAGATCAATTTTTACAAAAGCAGAACGATCAAAATTAGAGCATTGTAATTGTATTGTCAAAGAAGAAAACAAGGTACATACAATGTATAGATATATTACATGTTTCGATTTTAAACATATGCATATAAGTACATTAAATGCACACATACTTGTTGCACAGAGCTATTTATTGTAATATATCTTAGATATTATAGGTGATATTAAATAAATATTCCATATTAAAATATTACAAGTCTATAATTTTAAATTTAAATTAAGGTCATAATCACATCTTATTTAATCTACATATGTATGTATAATAATATGAAATATAATTACAGTAAATGTAACATCATAAATTTAAATTTATTTATTGGTTTTTTTTTTTTTTAATTTCACTTCAACTCTGTAATTATTTTATTTTATATTATTATGATGATAACATTTTGAGAAAGTTAGTAAATTTCATTCATAATAATCAAAGTATGTATGATGAAGGAAATAAGATTTAGTAAACAAAAATCAAAGAATGTAAATTATTTTGCAAAGTATCTTGTACTAGATTTTTATTTGTGCTATTTTAGTTACTCTCTCTTTAAATTTATCTATATATATACAACACTATATATGTATCATACAGATACTGCAATTTAAAAAATAAAAAAAAAAATTGTACAATACTGTATTTGTGCAAAAAAGTTGACATACAACTTTTCTCCCACACTAAATAAAAACGGAAAATATAATAAATAAAAATATATACATATACATATATGCTATAATATATAAAAGGTAAATAAACAAAATATTCAAAGGAAATAAAAAATGAAAAAAAAAAAAAAAAAATTTATCTATCATCCAGGTGAGTCTTACTTTCGGTCTGTGACCTATTCTCTGAAAATATGTATAATGCAAAAAATAATAAAAATAAATAATAAAAAAAAAAAATAAAAAATAAAAAAAAATAAAAATGAAAAATTGTCACAATGGGTCACCGTGGCTGTAACAAATAATGAAATATAAAAAAGAATAAAAATAAATTGTATATGTATGTACGTACGTAAATTGTCATTATATTGTAGATATTGTATATACATTCATTTGTGTACATACGTATATGTATAAATGATACAATGTATGAAATGCACAAATGAACAAGATTTGTATAAAATGACAAATTAACATTGGTTAGTGTATGGTAATTGTATATAGTAAAAATGAATAAAATTGCATTGTAACATTAATGATGGTGGTGTCACATATTTTCTTAATCGCATTTGTATGTACTTACATCTATACAAATAAAACAATATTTGATTATTTATCTTTTTTGTTTTTCTTAAAAGCATGTAAATATACAAAGATACTTTATTTTGATTGAATTTCATTACACGGGTAAATTGTTATCTTGTAATGTACGTTTATTTTATTTTTTTCTCTTTTTATAAATTTTTATAAAACCAAGAATGTCTGCATTTACGTACAGTTAATGCCAAGACTATAAACGTGTATATTTTACTTTGACTTTGAAAAATGAGTGTAGGAGTTTTGGACATTTTAGTTGTATTTTTACCTTATTATTATTTATTTTTTTCTTTTTCTTTTTCATTGTAATTATTTTATTTAATATTTTCCTTTATATACGCATATACGTATACATACATAAAAAAATTGAGTACCTTTTTATTTATAATGACCATGATCTTGACAATATAAAAATAAAGCCAATATTTTTTTACTTTTCGTTATTCATTTCGGGGTCAATTATTCGTATCTACATACATACATACATCAGCCTTTATGCACAAATATTTATATGTATGTTCGTAAATGTGTATGTAGGTAAATTAATTATTTTAAAATAAAAGAAAATACAGACATTCATATAGGAAAAAGAAAACTGAATAACAAGTTAAAAATATTAAAATTAAAATTACACAAGTAATAATGTTTTTGTTTTTTAAATTTTTACTGTTATTTTTATTAAAAAATTTAAATTATTTCACTTTTAATTGTAATTCGTACATACGCACGTATATGTGTTCATGTACTTATGATTTTTACAACATTTCGAATGAATTTTCCTATAAAGTCATTTTTATAAATGGTATGTATATACTTTTACACATACATAGGTTTTTTGTAAGTGTGTATATGTGATTAGTTTTACATGTATGTATAATATGCTTTTTTTTATATGTCACGTACTTGTCCTAAATTACACAAAAAAAGAGAAAAGAAAATAAAATTAAAAATTTTTTTTTAGAAGTTTTTTATCTATACATAATTTGTGTTCCTTTCTTTTTTTTTTATTATAAAAAATTTTCGTATTTTATTATATGATTGTGTATTAATTTTATAATTATTACAAGTTAGACGTCATTTAATAAAGAATTCAGGTCAAGTTTTCGTACACACGTTCATATACATATGTATATACAAGTAGATAAATATCCAACATGTTTGTAAACGTTACTTTCAAATAGAGATGTATTTATTTTCTTTTCATTTACAAAAATAAAAATTGTTTCCAAACGAAAATGAAAAAAAGTTATCTTAAATTTTTTTGCCTTCAGGTTCTTTTCAATTTAACAAATAAATTCGCGTTTCTAGATGTATTAATATATTACATACACAGAATAAAAGTAAATGCTCTTAATTTTGTTAAATTAACTTATTGGTTTTAATAGGCATACATCCATTATTGTATGTAAAACTGTATATGAAATAAAATAAAAGTAAAAATCTATATGAAAAAAATTTCATGGGTGTGTATGTGCTCAAATCAGTGTATATATGTACATATGAACATTTATCAAAAAAAAAAAATTATATAGTAAACATTCTTATATTATTCATATGTGTACTCATACATATTCCCTCTAGGAAATAAATACCATGTAATAATTTAGAAAATCGAAAAAGAAGATACAAAGTTTAAAAAAATAATAAGAAAAAAAAATATAATAAAAGAATAACTAAAAAAAACGTACAGAGAGCACATATCGTAAAAAATAACAAAATATTATGTTGGTAATTGTGAATTATAATTTTTCTTTCAATGTGTTTTGGATTTATATAATAACGATAAAATGAAAATAACGGTATTGAAGAAAAAAAAAAACAATAATACATTTATATCTAATAATGTATTGAATTTTTAATATATAGGTACTATATTATGTACTTGATAGTGTATCCTATTCGTATATATATCGACAATAAAATTATGTATTAATATTCTTTATTGTTTTTATATATACATATGTACACTACATATAGATACAATACATGCATACATGTATTAGGCATATTAGATATGCAATTATATTTTTTATTTTTTTAATATGTTCGTTATAAGGCAAAACAGATAAATGTATGTACATATGTATGCATACTAACATTCATTTTTTAAGTGGTATAAATAAATTACATTTATGATCTCTACTTTAATTGATTAATGCTCTTTTTTTTTTGTTGTGCAATTTTTTAATTTATTCTTTTTCTACTAGAAAATAATTTATTAAATAATTTAAGATTTTAACGTTTAAATATAAAATATGAAAAAAAAAAATAAATAAAACAAATTAATCGAAAAATAAATACTCGTATATTTAATGATTACATATTTACATACTTATAGTATATTCATATACGAGCATATTATATATATGTACATATGTATTATGGAAGCTCAACGTATGTGATACACGTATTAATTCAGATAATTTTTATGATCGTAACAGTTATACACATTTCAAATATTTTAACTTATATATGTACATTCATCTACTTACAAAATTCATATATGTACATATATCGTACAAAAAAAACAAAAAAAAACAAAAATTGAAAAAAATTAATAATAATGACTTTGATATAGCAAATAAATTTTTATTTTATTATTGTTTAATTATCATTAACACTTAAAAAAAATGAAGTAAAAGTAGCAAAAGGTAAAAGAATATTATAATAACGATCATTTAAATAAAACAGTAACATAGCAAAATATGTGCACGTATGTACATATACATAATATAAGTAGGTAATGTGTATATGTAAAAAAGAAAATTAACGTATTGACTTATATGAAATTATTTTAGTATATGACAAAAGTATGTACAAAAAATTAAATTCTTTTATTTATTTTTTTTTTGTGTTATCTAGCAGAAAAACCACAAAAATGTTAAAATAAAAAAAAAAATAAAAAACTAAAGACGATAATAATCAAAAAAGAATAAAATTTTTCTTTATAAATAATTTCCTTTCTCCTTCCTTTTCACAAGAAATAAACGGTAATTTTTAAGAAATGTTAATAACCATTGGCAAAAGATTGACCTACTTATAATCAAATATTTGCAATAAGTCAATATAACCAGAAATGTAAGTATACAAAATATGGTAATAATAAAAAACGTGATAAATGTACCATATAATATACTACATACATACATACATACTTACGAGTATATATTCGTGTGTGTATTGTGTACAAGTTTTTTCTTATAATATGTAAATATATTTCTGTGCTATCTACTTATATATTTTTACTTTTTTTTTTTTTTTGAGTATATTTATAAACAGGTAAAATGATGATGATATGTATACGATCAATTTTAACTTATGGCATAGAGGTGTACTATCACCGGAAGAATACATGGATGATACGTGCGATTGTATGACATTTTTTTAAAAATTTTTAAATAAATACGTATAGGTATAGTATACATATACATATGTATGTATACTAACATTCATATACATAATATGTAAATTCTAATAATAATTAAATATTTATGTATAATAATACACATAAATAAATGCAAATGAATAATATGTTTTTGCATACATATATGCATGTATCATAAATTTAAAGTAATAAATACCCTACATATGTATATATGTATATAAAATAACTATCAAAAATTCTTTGAGTACACGATGATGATGAAGTATTTGCAATGATAAAAAAAATATAATAAGAATATTATTGCATAGACAGTAAAATACAAGAATGAAATATTATGCAGATTCATTTCATTTTATTAAGTTATTTATCATGTTATTTAGTTAAAATTACCATTAATGTCTTACAATAATATTTAATCTTATTATTTACGTATAGTTAGCATGCATGTATTGTGCATGCATATAAAATGAGCATATTTATATACATACATATTTAAATACATTTTACCAAGTTTTAGAATATCATACGAATACTGTTAGTAAAAATCTACATTTTTAATTTCAAGTTTACAATTACTTTATTAGGATTTAATATTATTTGTATAAAATAAATGTACATTTATGGATATACATATAAAATGTATTTTAACAAAATGTGTTATAGCATCATTTAATACATGTACCACATTTAATAAAGTAATCATAGTATAAAAAAATGTTCAATACATATCGTCTGAATTTTGAGTTTATTGCATAGGTACACTTATAAATAATTGTTATAATTTTTCTCCAAAAAAGTAAAATATCGTTTTATTTTTAAATATAATTTCATAGTTATTGCTTCAATATCGGGGGTGAGGGATACAATAAGCTTGACATAGAAAGATGCAGTGACGAGGCTACTAAACCTCATATCATCCTCAGTGCTTAATAATAATAATAATAATATTGCTTCAATACTATTAATAAATGTTAGAAATAATGTAATATGGTAAAATAAGAATAAAAACGCCAAAGTATTAAGCTGGATTATATGTATGTATGTACATATGAATAAATAAACATGTCCGCATATCATATTTATGTGTATTTATAAAATATTTGAAAATTTCTACGTAAAGTTTGGGGCATTCATTTATAGGTATGTATGTACTTATATTTTATAATTATAACTGCAAATTGTTTATATGTATGTTTGTGCATACTGTACTTCTTATGCACAATAAATATAAATATTATAATCGAACAATTTTATGCAATGATGTATGTACATATTAAATGAAGACCTAATATCATACTTATACATACATATGTATGTATGCTCGTATACATATACGTATACTATTATTATTATTATTTTCTTTCTATTTTTTGTATTCTTGTTAAGATTAATAATATCAATTTGTTTTAAATGTTGTTTATACATATATTCTTCATATTATTTAACTTTCCATTCTATGCTCGAATAATATTCGGAAAAACATATTTTTAATTTTTTCAATTTTTCATGATTATAATTTTTGATTTTTTTTTTTTTTGCCTGTGTATTTTTATATAGCATATGTACATATACATATCTACATGTTATATTCTTAGTATGAAAATAATTGTGTTCCCTATAGTGTAATATATACACATATTATAATTATTTAATTGAAAAAATCTGTATGAGATAACTTAATAACGTACAAGTACACTTTATACCCGTATCTGATTATTATTATTATTACTATTATATGAATACTTGCGTAAGTACACAAGTATGCATTTATGTGTTCATTTATGGTCTTGAACTTCATATCATTTTTATTAATAACAAACAGAAATAACATCTGCTTTTATTACGTTTTCTTTTATACAAACGATTTTAATAGATACATATAAGATGCTGTAAGTTTATGTAAGTAGTCGTTTTTATTCATTTTAAAACTAACTCATATTGTACTATTATGGAAGTAATCATAAATGAAAAAGTATCTTACACGTATGTAACACATTCATATTACATAAAGTTTGTAATTATGTGTATTTTTATGAAATATATGTTATTTATTTTCTTTGATTCAAAGATTTATATGATTTGTTAAGTATAAAATAAGAGAAAGTACACATATGTATATTCAATAGAAATAAATATACATATGTACGTATGTATATGTACGTGTATGTTATATGGTACACCTGTGCATATTATATGAATGAAATATACATTATACAATTCAGATGTTTAATATTATGTTAAATTATGCTTAAATCAATAACATTATGTTTTAGTGTTTCATTTTAAAAAATATATACGAAAAAGAGCTAAACAAGATACTATGATATATGTACATGCATATGTACATATGTTGTATATTATGATTTAATATATATTGAAATATTTGTTGTATAAATTATTTGTTATGTAATCATAAATATGTACGCATGAATTTTGACTGAATTTTATATATATATATATATTTTTTTTTAATTAGTTAAGTTTTGTTAGTATAATTTGTACTACTTTTTTGTATATACAACAAAGTGCAATCATTTGTTTTCAAGGTCTGAAAAATTTAAATTTATTATTAATATTCAATTTCTTTGACTACTATCATTTGCTACGTAAAAATTTAATTTTTCCATTTATATTAACTTTGTTTTCTTACATCCATTTTAAATTAGTTAAAAATTTTTCCCAGAATTTAAAATGCATTCTACATTAAATATGACATTAAAACGATTTAATTTGATTGGAATTAAATGATGTAGAAATTAAATAATAAAATTCGAATTTTTTTCTTTTCAATAAATTTAGCAGTAATCAAAATGTCAATCAACTTAAAATTTAAATAAAAAAATTGGGATAAGAGGATTTATTACGAATTAATGCTAATGGCAAAATTCAATCGAATAAAAAATTAATAATTTTTTATAATTCTTGATTCATTCAAAATGCAATCGTGATTCAGAATTACTATGCAAAATACTTTAATAAGAATATTTTAAAAATGTAAATAATAAAATAAAATTTGTACTTACAATGTGTTATACTAGGATTATTATTATTATTATTATTATGATTCATAAAAACAGGATTCGCTAATATTACATGAAGAAATAAATTAAAAAATATAACTACTGCTACTACGAAAAATAAATTATAATTATGACGATGATAATAATAACAATAATAATGATACTGATGCCGTTGATGATATGTGTGATTATAATTATTTTGTTTATTTTTATTTTTACTAATTGTTGATTGAATAATTTTTGTTGTATCTGTTGATAACGATATTGATGATAATGATGTTGATGGTGATGACGATGTGATTGTAAAATCATTATCATATTTCCTATGACTTGAATCTATCATCTGAAAAATAAGAGAGAGAAAGACAAAAATAAAAAAAATGTTAAATAAATATCTTAATTATTAAAATTTTTTTAAATAGTTTTATTGATTTGGTTTCAAAGAGAATGAATGTTATCTTAAATAAATACAAGACAACACACATACATACGAGTATATTTATTTTTGTGCAAAAAATATTTACACATTAAAAGTTTGAAAAGCCAATGACCGAATGTAAATTTTTGTTAAAGGAATAATAAATCTTTAAAAAAAAAAAAATTGTTCTAAGAAGTCAGGTATTTAGTTGGTTGTGATTGAACTAAAAATTTCCAACGTCTTGTTTTAAATTTTATAGGGCTTTCAGATTTAAATGTATTTATAAAAAGCTTAACACACATCATATATATTTGTATGTACAATCGTCAGATTAAAATGTACCATGTAAAAATACATTATGTACATCTCACACAAAAGAACAATATATCTGACCATTAAATTATTTCTTTTAGTATAACAAAAATTTCGAAATTTTATTTTTATTTTAAACTTTTTTTTTATATTGATTCTTGCTTGAAAAAAAAAAATTCTGTCCAATTTAATTTTTTGTTTTCATATTTTTTCGGAAGATTTTTCTTTTTTAAAAGAATACTTAAATTTTCAACTTCATTAAAATTTTTCAAATATGGATTTTTTTTAAAAAAAATTTAAATAAAGGATGAAAATATATAACATTAATTCAAATAAATATATATGTGCAATTACACATGTTATGCCTTTGTATCTTTCATTTGATGTAGAATTTTCGAATCATTAATGTAACTGATAAAATAAATGGTATAATAAAAAAGTAAAAAATTTTGGTGAAATTTTTCATTAGTTATTCATGTTCTGTTTGTATCAAATATATTAAAAAAATAAATTAGAAATTTATCTATGCTAGAAAAGAATTATACTATGTAAAAACAAAAGATTTAAGCAAGAAACTTTTTTTAAATAAAATTTCATTGCAATTTCTATGGATTGATGAATGATATAAATATTAACTTAAATTGATTGGTTATGTATTGGAAATAGTGGTAATATACATATTAACTAAAATTTTAGACAAATGTTCTTCATGCATGAACATGTTTTATATTTGTACGTACGAGTACTACAATTGTCTAAAAGTACATATACGTATGTTAGAAATAGATGTATTTTAATTTGAAATTTCTTTAAATCAAACATTTTCATTTTTATAAAGATAACGGTAATAATAGTGGCAGTAATTAATTTTTAGATGGAATAATATTCAAATTCTAATAATAATTAATTTTTATTTTCTTTTATACATCTGTTCATGTTATTAAATATCATTAGTTTTACATTGCGTTTATTATTTATAACAATTTTATATGTATGATGAAAGTTTTAATATATTTGTTTTTTGAATGTACATACATACATATGTATATTAAGCAAAATAGATTAATTTTGATGATTAACAATAGCTTGGTAAACTGAAATTTGGGAGTGTGACAAATAGGTATTTAATCATGCATGATTAGTTCTCATTATAAAATAAAGTTGTTTTTTTGTTTTTGTTATAAGAAAGGCTGCCTTAACATTGTAAAAATTTTTTCTTAAATTAAACTTTGGATAAAATCAAAACAAAAATTTTATAACAAATAAAATAATTCAACAAAACTTTTATTTGTATTTAACATTATAAATTCATTCATAAAATATTTATAAAAATATTTTATTTCAATGTATCATTTTACTTATGTATATATTACAATATCTATATTAACATTTTTGTGTTACCATAAATTGTATTTAATATTTTTTTTTTGGAGGGTATTGTGTATACAAATTCATGTGTGTATGTATATATGTATGTATGCTTGAAAAAATATTAAATTTCATTTTAATCGAACAATCTTCACTGGTAATATTAAAAAAAAAAATAAGATAGCAACGACAAAGATGTTTTTATATATTCTGTATTTTAAATTTTACGTTATTTATCTTATACAAAATAATATTACGTATAATGGACGAAAAAAAGAGCAGAATATATAAAAATACATACATATAAGTATGTGTTATAAATACATATATTTGTAATATACTATACATTTTAACTTAAAGAAAGAAAAACATGAAAGTTCAATAAACTTTTTTAATTTAATTACAGAACTTCATAAACGAATGTATCGTATGTATATATGTTTGTACATATATATGTACATTATTTAGTGTATATATATTTGTATATTAAATATTCATGTATGGATGTATATATAGAGAACATAGTGCAATACTTTAAAATTTTTTTTTTATGTTAATACATATACCTATATATTATTTTTATACAGATTTTATAATTTTAAATTTCAGTTTACTTATTATACAATATGAATATGTATGTACATATATGTAATGTGTATTACGAATTTTGAAAGGACGTAATTAAAAATGTAATTTATAGATTGATGAAAATTCAAAAATCAATTTTAGTTAATCGGATGTTGAGGTATACCTACATATGTTGTATCGATATTATGGCAGGTTATATTCTTTTACTTTTAATTTTTTGTTTTTAAATTCTTTATTTATTTATTTTATTTGATTTTTTTTTTGTCGTTGATTTTAGTTATATTTTTGTTTTTCTCTTTTACAAGTTTTCATATAAAAAATTTTGCTTTTTACATTATTTTCTTATATTATATGTATATGGATGTAATATAAATGCATAAACATACATAAATATGTACGTAGGTACGTATAATGTATATGTGTAAGAATGCGCACATATACATGTTTTGTTTGTACAAAATATATCTATATAATAAATATATAAATAATTTTATATATATAATGTACGTATACATATATTTATATGTATGTATATACATATATGTACATACGTATGAAAATATTCTGTATAATTATATGAGCGATGTTAACTGCATTTTAATGAATAAAACCGGTTAGATTTAAAGTTTTCTTCTTTTAATTTTTAACTATAAGTTCAATATATTATACATATACATAATTATGCGTATATTACAATTTCATTAAAGAAAAAGCAAAAAAGAAAAAATAAATAAATTAAATAAATAATTAAACGGAATTTGAAAAAAAAAGCAACAAATTCTTTGTTAGGGGATTGTTTTTACCTTTAATATATGGGGGAGAGAAACGATTTAAATCTTTTCTTGTTTTATTTTATGTATTTAATTGTAATTAAAATAAATGTAGATGATCATTAAGAAGTTTTATATTTATGATAATTATTTTTCATTTTTTTTATTAAACAAGAAAAGAAAAAAAAAAAACAAAAACAAAATTACGTTTATCGTCGTTATCAGTCTTGTAATTTCCTATATATCGTATCTATGTACATATATGTATGTATATACATGCATACATGTACAAATGTGATTATTTGGATTCATGTAAATATTTCTGTAGAAATTAAATTTTATAAAGTTTTATTACTCATATTTTATTTATTTACTTTCTAACAGTACATAGATATTGGCAAAATTTATTTGTTTATTTTAATATGCAAATAACTTTATGAATTTGAAATGACGGCATTTGAGTAAATTTTAAAGAAAAAAGAAATACTTAGTTGTATTTAAGGTCTTTAATAATATTAAAAGTTTTAATTTTTATGTGGTTATTTTTTCTACCGTTTAAGTATTGAGATCACTAGGTTGAATCCTACAAACAAATATAAACGTACTTGAAACTTAAATATACAACAATAATCTGTACAATACATTGTTTGTAAAATTAATAAACCGATAGTATACATACAAGTAATTATAAGTTTAAAAAATTATGTATGTACGTATGTTTATAAAAAATCAAGTATATGATGTAGGTACATAAGTTTTATTTTAATTTAAAAATTTCTTATGCTGATATAATTAGAAGATAGCCATATACTATTAAGATTTAATACAAATATTAAAAACTGGTTTAATTTGTTTAGTATATATACATTCATGTGCGTTTATCTTTTACTTCTATAGTTTTATACATCATAAATGTTGCATAGTGTATATATTATACATATATTTATGTATATATGTATGAAAAATATTTTAAAATATGGAACATAAATTCATATAAGTTATAATTATTATGGTCATTGTTCAAAAATATGCGTATACATACATAAATGTATAATGTATCAGAAAATTCTTGTATTTTACGTATAGGTTAATAAACTATTCTGATAGTTATTTTCTAAAAAAAAAAAAAAAATAATAATAATAATATTATTCGTTTAACTACGAATGAAAAATGCAATTTAATTTAATTTTATTAAATTTGAATAAATTAATTGAATTTACGTTGAATATTAATAACATTAAATGAAAGTACATTATATTTAAAAAAATTGTCATATAAGCATACATACATACATATGTACGAGTATACATGAGCATATATATGCTTAAATGAGAATGACATACATATGAACGTGCAGTATTTATTGTGTAAATATAATATTAACAACAACAAACAATTTATAAATTTTTTCACTTAGTATTTCAGCATAATTAAAATGAAATTTGATGAATCATTTTCTTTTTTAATTTCATTTCTAAGTAAAAATAAATCTAATACAAACATATGTATACTTTCACCTAAAATTTTTGAATCATAGAAAATAATAAATAATATTTAAAATTATTATAAATTATAAAATTTTTTTGTAAATATGTAATGTTTATAAAAGAATTTAGATAGGTATATCTATTACAATAAAATTTATAAAAATTAAAAAAAAAAAAAAAAAAAAAAATTAAATTATCAGTTAAAATGTTAAATATATTTTATTTATTATTTTTATTGCTGTACGATATGAATAATTATTACAGCAATAATGATTTTTATAAATACATATCACATTTAAAACTTAAATAATGTAAAATATAGAATAAGTTTCTTGCTTAAATCTTTTGTTTTTTTTTTCATAATATATTTTTTATTTTTTAAAAAGAGTATTATTTTTCTAAATATATTGATCAATATCTTGTATTTGATTTTTATAATACTTTCTTACCAACGAAATAATAGAACAAAAAATAAATAAATAAAAATAAAAGTTTAACAAAGAATTTTTATTTTTTTTTATTTAAAAAAAAAATAAATAAATTGCCTGAAATCTAAACGTAAATCTTTTCAAGAATAAGATGAAGACGTACATATATAGGTAAAATTTAATAAATTTAATTACATTTTTTCTTATTATTATGAGTGTACATGCATAACATAATGTATACGCTATAATTTAATATCAAAGTCATCATTTATTTATTTATTTATTTTTTTTGTATTGCAATTAAATATTTTACAATGGATGTTTAATATAAAAATTTGTATATACGTATGTATATGTACGTATTATACTCGTATATAGAAATTTATATTGTTAGTAAATATAATAACCATGAAATTTTATTCATGATTTCAATATAATAATGACTTTATAATACTTTCATAATTTATCTTGTTAATTGCATATTGAAATAAAACAAGGACAATAATTTAAATCTCCCGTGAAAACTCATGTTTATCTGACGGAAGCTACAATATATTTTGTTGTAGTTCTTTATTCTTATTATTATTATTATTTTTTTGTTTTGCTTGTTTTCAATTTTTCTACTTTGTTTTGAATTATAAGAAAAATGTACGTATGTGTTCTTTTCTTTTATAATTTTAGAATTTTAAAAAAATAGACTATACATTAGAATATTGATAAACACATAGAAAAATTTAAACGCTTTTATTTTGATTGTGTGTGTATGTAGTGTGAATTATATATGTTTTGCAAATTGCAATTTATACACTTCTTAGAACGAGAACATCCGTGATAATTGTTTTGTGCAAATTAAAAAACAAAATTATATACATACATGTATTGTTTTTTTTTTTTTAACTTTAAGACCTGATAATGTTTTTGGTATATTATTGTATGTATGTGTGAGTATACAGTGAAAAAATTTATTCATTATTTTCATGAATAATAGATTAGAAATTTGCAAAATACATGCAATTATGAATATATTAGGCATATTTATTTTGATCAGCATCATGTATATTTATCTGATAATAGTAGTATTTATAATTCTTATAAGCTATTGTTAATCTTAGATTTATCTATATGCATTTAATTATTGTATAAACAATTCTGAAATTAAAACATACCTTGAGGAAGAAAATATTTGTATTTATATGTATTTTATTATAAATTATTATGTGTATGTTTATACGTATACTGTTCACGTAAAATGAAAATAGAATAAAATAAAATAAATCAGAATATAAAAGTAGAAATTAATCCCAATGCAGGTGAATATCACGAAAAATCTGTATGTAAAGAATGCTTGAGATCTGTTGAAGAGATAAGAGTCCAATGATGTTAGGCCAGCCAGTTAAGCCAGTGCAGCAAGATAGGCGGAATGCGAAAACTTGACCAACAGCAAACACCACAAATTCAGCAAGAAAGTAAGTAAAAAATAAACACAAAAATGATGAAAAAAAAAAAAAAAACAGCAACAGCTATATAATAATATCCACAGCCGGAGGTGAATTTTTCCTCTTGTATGCCTATTTTTTTAATGCACGTTAACTCCTTAAGTTATGTGCTTTTTTTCTTTCTTGTATTTTTTACTTTGTATATATAAGGTTACGATATATGTTTGTATGAATATATGTATGTGGATATATAATCGTGGTTTGTTCTATACAAATTTGTCTGGAAGCTTATAATATCTTGTGCATTATATATATGTACGAGTATAATAAAAATAATGATAATGAGGAAAGCAAATAAAAAGAGGTGCTTGCTTTCAAGTTATATTTTGGGTCATGTATTTAGTAATTTGTATATAAATGAATTGTAGTACATTTATTACATATACAATATACGGTTATATGTATGTACATTTATATTTTATATTCTCTTTCTATGTATATAATTGTTGTGTGTAATATATTTGCTGTTACATGCACATTTGTTTTTGATTTTTATTTTCAGATTCAACTCAATGTGATAAAATATAGATTAGCCACTCGTTATAAAGAGTATAATCAGTTGTAATAAAAGTGGACAAGTTGTATAAACTAGTAAAGAAATATGTGTATGTACATGAACGTTAAAATTTAAAAATAATATTCATACGTATATGTATATCTAAATGTACATATGTACATATATGTAAATGTAAATGTACTTTTATGATATTTTTCGTAATGAGGTTGATTTAACCTTCTTGTATTATATTCTTCAAATTTAGTTTTTTTCCCATCCAAGCACTTCTTTATAACATTTTTTTTTCTTCGTATAATGTATTTTCTTATATTATATTTAATATGTGTTCTCGTAGTATGTATTCTGGTTTTAATTTAACTGAATTCTTTATTTTTTTCCACGTAAATTGAAATAGTGCAATAGAAGAATATTAAATATGAACAATATTTTTCTTTATATGTTGTTGACTATTTTAAGTTATTTTTTATTTTATTTATATTTTCATGAAAATTCTTCTTTTTTTTTTCGCTTAACTTCTTTCTTTAATTTCTCTTTAATTTTCTTTTTGTTGATGGTTTTGTTTATTTTATTTCATATGAATCGAATGAATGAATATAGTATTTATGTGTACACACGTACTTTCATCTTTTTAAGTACACTTTGTATAAATGTATTTATTTTAAATATTATGTTTATATGTAGATTTTGTATCTTTGTATATAATATGAATATGTATATTTTATTTATAGTATAGATTTATATCATGTATATTGTATATATAAATTCGTATGTATATATGTGTAGAAAAAAAAAAACATGTAGTATATAATTATACAGAATAAAAAGACTATCGGGGCACTATAACGGTTCTGATTAAGGCCACATTTCATAACATAATTTAATGCTCTCACTCATTCATGTCATAAATCCACACGCGTGTTTTTATCACTTAAAAGAAAAAAACAGTGTATTGAAATAAAAGAAATTGTTAAATACACTTATGTATACATATTATGGTTATCGAACATAATAGTAATTCTTGATTCAACACATTAAACTGGAATAATATTTTTTTATACGTACTACACCATTAAAATATATATATATTTTTTTTTCTTTAATTTTTGTTTGATTATTGTTTAATTGTTATCAATTAAATCGTTGCTTAATTATCACAATTTATGAATTTTTTCTATTATTAAAATATAAATAATTTTATTAAAATTATTATTATTATTTTATTTATTTATTTATTTTTTTGATAAAATATATTATAATAAGTATTTTAATTGTACATAAATTACACTTAATTTTTCTTCATTATTATTTTACATTTTCATATTATGAAACATTTAGAAAAAAAAATAAATTAAAGAATAAGAATGCACAAACGGAAAGAACAAAAAAATTTTTTTTATTCTCTTTATTTCTTTTCTTTTTTTTTTAATATTCAAGTTCTTTGAACTTTTACTTTATAAAAAACAAAAAAAAAAAAACAAAATAATATTTTTTTTCTTTACTTTGTTTTATTACCTTGTTAAATTTTTAAATTATAACGAAACTCTGATTTTCATGACAATAACAATAACAGTATAAAAGAGTTAAACCAAAACCATAAGCAAACAAAAAAGCAAATAAACAATCACATACGAATTATAACATTCAACTAAATTGGTACATGTTCAATAGATTTATTCAAATAATTATTTAATTTTTATTTTACTTTTTTTTCTCAATTTTTCGTATTTTTTGCATACAGTGTCATGGATTCTCCTTCAAGACTTCACAAGCATCAGCAGTCCAATTCCATATATATTCTGCTTTTAATACATTATATTACTTTATACAAAGTCCATAAAATAAAATAAAAAAAAACTACAATTGTTTCAATATATGTATCGTATATAAAAAAAAATGATTTTTTCTTGAGTTAAAAATAAAAAAAAAAATCCTTTTTTTTGTTTTACAAAAAAAATCAATAAATAAAATAGGAAAAAAAAATTAAGTAAATAAAGTCTCTTTTGTCTTGAACTTGAGACCTTGACACTGAAGATGTTCGTAACCAACTGAACTGAATGAACTCAACAGCTCTTCGAAAGAGACCTAACAAACTGATGTACTTTTAACACACTTTATATTTTTCTTATGCTTTCCAGCTATGTTATATTATAATAATGTATCTTATTGTTCTTGTGTAGCCGCAAAAATATAGTATATTATATATCAGCTTTGCTGGCTGACTCTTTTGACTTCTTGTTGGTTTTTGTACACATTTATTATTATTTTTATATACTTACGTATAATATATTAACGTTATTATACATATGTACATATGTACTTGCAATATATTGTGAATACCTGTATATATCATATTATCACTGTATAATATATAAAACTTCATGAAATCATTACTACATAACCCCCGGATCAAAAATAATCCGGACTTGGTCAATAAAACACAAAGTAAAAGTCTATTCATTAATATTTATTTTTTCCCCTTCAAAGTATTCTCCGTCTGATGCAATGCACTTGTGCCACCGTTTAATCCAATCCTGGAAACATTTTTCGTACTCACTTTTTGGGATCGCCATAAGTTCCTTCTTCGATTTGTCTTTAATTGCTTCTATGCTGTCAAAGCGGGTTCCCCGAAGTGGTTTTTTTAAGCGACTGAACAAAAAAAAGTCGCACGGTGCGAGATCCGGTGAATATGGTGGTTGATGAATAGTGTTTGTTGAGTTTTTAGTCAAAAACTCACGAATAACCACGGCTGTGTGAGAAGGTGCGTTATCGTGGTGTAAAATCCACGAATTATTTTGCCACAAATCGGGTCTTTTTAGACGAACTGCTTCTCGTAAACGCTTCATTACGCTTAAATAATAATCCTTATTAACTGTTTGACCTGTTGGTAAAAATTCATGATGCACAACACCACGATAATCGATGAAAACGGTAAGCAAAATCTTTTTCTTTGATTGAGTACGACGAATTTTTCTGGGTCTTGGTTCTTCTGAAGCGCGCCATTCACTTGATTGTTGCTTTGTTAACGCATCAAACTCGTACACCCACGTCTCATCACCAGTAATGATCCGTTGAATGAATGCAGGATCAGCATTTACTCTGGAAAGCATCTCTTCAGCAACAATAACACGTTCTTGTTTTTGTAAAAAATTCAATGATTTAGGAACCAATTTCGCTGCAAGTCGTGTCAAGCCCAAATCATCACTTAAAATGCTTTGAATTGTACCAAATGAAATTCCTGTTTCAGTAACCATCTCTCTGATCGTTAATCTTCTATTTTCCAAAACCATTGATTTAATCAGATCAACATTTTCTTTGGTTTTTGATGTTGAAGGACGCCCAGGATGAATATCATCCTTCACTGATTCACGACCATTTTTAAAACGACTATGCCATTCAAATGTTGTTGTTTTCGATAGAGAACTATCACCATAACATTTTTGCAACATTTTTAGCGTTTTAGTAGCATTAATTTCATTTTTTACGCAAAATTTAATACAAATTCTTTGTTCAATTATTTTTTCCATCGCAAAATCGAAAGTAAGCAAAAACTTGACCTAAACAAAGTGCTGTCAAAAAACAAATGATTGACATATATAGCTCGAATTTGGAGGAAATGTAAAAAACAGGTATACAAACATAAATACTAAAAGAAATGCATCTTAAAATATTGGCGGGGGTTGTACATGAACGAGTCCGGGTTATTTTTGATCAGAGTAGTACATATACTATTTGTGAAATTACATACACATATCTACATACATGTATATATATATTTATACATTTTGTTATTGTATAACACTAACTATACGCATTATTTCAATTGATATCGCATGTAAAATTGTAAGCTGATTGTTACAGGTAAAATCTAATTGGAAAATGATAGTTTGTTTCTACTTTAAAAATATTTTAAAAATGCATGTACAGTACATTATAGTTAACAATTTATAAGTCCTGTATTGTATATTTGTATGTTACACATGTGTATGTATTATAAACAATAGATAAAATAAATGTCTTTGAAAGTTTGTTTTTCTTCTTTCAAGTTGTCATCACACTTTATAGTATGCACACATACTATTTTTTATGTATGGTACGATGAAATACTTACACAATGTAACTGAACATATATGTATGTACGTAAAGTATTTGTGCTATAATATACAGATATGTGTTTTTTTTTGGTAAAATATATATTACATCTGATTTAAATTCCTTTTTATTTAGTAATGTTGTAACTTATTGATATTGATATTATAAAATATGCTCAGTCGGGCGACGGCTATAATAAAGTACTTACATTGATAATGACAAAAATGATGCCAATATATTACATTTTGAACATAAAAAGATTTGTTTTTCCTTTTTTTTTTTGTAATTAAAATTTAATTATTTTTAATATTTCGTTTTTGTTTCTCAATTTCTTTTATTTAAAAAAATCGTTTCTTATTTCGTCGTTTTTTTTTCAAAGAAAATTTTACTTACAATCTGATTAAATCATATTTATACATATATTTGTACTTACATATATGTTTATTATTCTGTATTTTATTTTATATTAAAGCAATAAAAATACAGAATACATTTTGGGGTTACCAAGTCATTGAAAATTGAAATTTGAAAACAAACATTTTTATTGGTAAGTGTAGAAACAAAAAAATTAAATTATATTTTTTCGATATGATTTTTTCAGTTTACATTATCTGGAAATGTAGTTTTCATTAAATTTTGAAAACAGTACAGATCGAAATTCTACTCAAGAAAAAAAATTGTGTTATTCTTTGGAGTTTTACGTTAGAAAATTTTCATGCTATTTTGCTTTTTATTTTCGAAATTTAATTCATGATTTTTAATTTTTGTTTATTTTTCATAATTTTATAATTTTTTAATTCCGTGTAATATTTCTATGTATTTTATTTAATACAAATAATTAATAATAAATAAAAACAAAAAAACAAAATAAAATAATCAAAACTATATCCATGTGGGTTCAATTCAATTATATTTAAATGGCCACACTAATATTGTTGAATAAAAATAAAATAAAAGGTAGACTTCAGGTAAATTTAAGATTATGCTAATACGCAGAAAATGAAAAAGAAAAAATTGAAAAAAGTTGTACACATGCGTGTGTACATATGTAACAATATGCTTACGTTGATAAATTTATACGTGTGTTTTATAAATTTATATTAAAATACATACACATACATATATGTATGTATATAATATTTAGAAGCAATACAAGAACTTGAAGGAACCAACTAAACTATCAACAGTCTTGTTGTATCTCCCTCAAACATTCCAGTTGAATGACCTCATTTATTGTACATTTTGTTAGTTTGCTTTCTTCTGTCTCAAAACAACAGTACATATAATAATAATGTATGTATATTCTTATATACATACATACATATAAGTATATATACGCAAACCTACGTAATAATATATTGTACAATACATTAATTTATAGTAATGTACGGTATAATGATGAATGTATATATAGTATATTTATAGTAAGATACATAGTAAAGTAGATCAATTCACCTGTAAACTTATAGTAGTATATATATAAAAATTCTATTTGACTTTTGTTAATACCGGTGTAAATTAATTTTAGGGATGACTATTATTTTTTTATTCACTATCGTTCTTTATTCTTCTTTTGATTATGAATGGACGTTTATAATTGTTAGGTTTGAATCCTTTAGAAAATTTTTATCTGAAATTATAATTTTCGATTATAAACATCGGGAACAAATTTTTTTTGCATAAAAATGTAATTTTTCATTTTAAAATTAGTATAATAATATATGAACAGAAAATCTTGTAAAAACTGTAAGCTTAATTTATTTGTTGTTGATCAATGAGCTATTCATTTAGTCGGCTAAAAATAAACGAATACTCGACAATATACTTATTTAATTTTACAGTTTTTGATTAAATGTATACATATATGTACATATGTATATATTATTAAAAAGTGAAAAATCTTAAAGTTTATTAAATTGAGTAATCATTTAAAAAGCATCAAGAGATGTCAGTCATTTAAAATCTGATATTTAAATCTTTTTGAAAATATATAAAAATGAATAGAAATTCGACAGTAAATATTTTTTTATCACAAATAAAAAGAAATAACATAAAAATAATTAATCTATTATGCGTAAATCATATTGTGCAAATCACCTAAAATAAGATATTGAAACTGTTGTGAGAAATATAATTCAAATTTGCAAAAAACAGGGGAAAAAATAGCGATTTCAGTGATTATGTTTTTCTTTAATTTTGAAAAATTATCTTGAATACAACAATTTTTAATTTTATTAAATTATACTTTGAAGAAAAAATTCTGAAAACCGGAATGATTCGTAATTTTCAACAAATTAAAATTGTTTTTTTTTTGTTTTATTAAATTGTTTTTTTTTTAGATGAATATTCGGAAATCCGTAAAAATGGCTTGATGCAAAATGAAATTAAAAATGTTAACAATCTCAGATGTAGAAAAAATATGTTGTGTATTTTCATGACTCCAAAAAATATGCATAATTTTACAACTGCGTTCCAATGATATGACTTATATAATAATTAGTTACTAACTTACTTTGTAAAGTAGAGAATTTTGAATAACATATTGTAACGAATTTGTGCTTTGTATAACATGCACACATATGTCCTTTTTTTTAAATTTTAGGTACAGCGAAAATAATCATAATAAAACTCACAAAACACTTAAGAGTGTTTATTTATATTTTACTTTAATGTACTTTGTTTTTTAATTTAATTTCTTTTTTTTTTAAATTACAATTATTAATCAATTATAAAAACTAATTATTTTAAAATTATAATTATATTATATTTACAGAGAATTTATAACAAATATTCGCACTAATATGCGTCTACATCTCAAATACCATTTGGTAATGATATGTTAATTCTTATACATAAGTATTTTCATTACAATTAAATGATGTGTTTTGTTTTTCTTTTTCTTACTAACGAATAAATGAAAATTTTCAATTTAAATAAAACGAATTATATTCAGCTTAAGAGTTACGAATTTCAATGTTTTTCTTTTTCTATTTTTTTTTTTTTTTGTATATTATTATAAAAACTTTTAGCTCGAAGAAAGCAAATAAATCAATAAAATTGTCTTCAATATTAAAATGAATAAAATATATATGCAATTAAAACCATCTAAATTCTTAGATTTTATGCTATGTATAATCTTTGCCTAAAACTTTTTCAATCCAGGGAACAAATTTTTGAATGTTTGTGTACACGCCTGGTAAATGCTCTCGTCCACAGCCAATACCCCAAGAAACAAGTCCAATAAGTGTTTTGCGCCCTTCTAATGTAAGAGTTAAAGGACCTCCAGAATCACCTTGACATGAATCTCGTCCACCTTCTTTATAACCTGCACATAAAAATACATCATGTATTGTTTCTCGTCGCCCTGCAGCTCGGAACCATCTTTGACATCGGTCATTTGAAAGTACTTCTACATCAACTTCCTTTTAAAATGAACGATTTACAAAAACAAAAAAAAACAAAAAAAAAAAATGGAATGGAAATTAGAAAAAAAAATCACATATCCTATATATTTATATATAAAAAATAACCTGTAAAACTGATGGTACTGTACTTTGACCATGTCTTGTTCTTCCCCATCCGGCTACTGTCGCTTTTTTGCCAATAAGTTTTGTAGTTTTTGGAGGTAAACATACCGGTAAAATATGTTGTTTGAAAATAACATTCCTATCAAGGCGTACCAGGGCCAAATCATTTCTAAAATCAGATGGTGAATAATTTGGATGAACTTCTTTTCTTTCAACCCCGAATTCCTCATGATTAAGTCTTTCATCTTGTCCTCTAACATCCCATTCACCTAAACGAATTTTCATGTTTGCATTTGGAGTGCTTTAATTGTTTAAAAAAAAAAAAAAAAAAAAAAAAAAAAAAAAAAAAATGGATTCATGAATTAATTCGTTTAAATTTATGAGGCTTATTTTTAATAAAAGAAAGTTACTCTTTAAATTTAAAAATATGTTATAGTATATAAATTACGTATAAATAAAAATTATAAACAATTTAAAATCTTACGTTGCAACGCAATGTGCTGCTGTTACTACCCATCGATCAGATATAAGTGCTCCACCACAACTTAATTTTCGTGATAAAAAACCAGATTTAATGAGAGCTACTTGCCACGGATGTGATGCAAAGCCGGTAGAATGTCCTCCAACAATTCGATTTGAACGTGTATAGATCTCCCCACAACCTGTAAAAGCAATTTAAAAAGAAAGTAAAATAAAAATTAATTTTTTGTTACTTTTTTAATATATATATTTTTTTTAAATTTCTAAATAACATGAAAATGTGAAATCAAAAATATAAAAATGAGAAATCAAAAAAATTTAGCAAAAGCTGTGCAAATTTAATTAAAAAAAAAAAAGAAAGAAAGAAAAAACAAATTAATAGTGATGTGTGTTATCGTAACAAAAAAGAAGTAAACAAAATGTGTTTTTATTTTCGTTTGTTTTTTTATATTAAATATTTTACATTCTAATTTCTATATTGTTATTTTTACAGAAAAACAAACAAATTCGTGCAATAATATAATACAAATATTTTAAGAAATTTTAATTCTATAAATAATATTGAAATCAAAAATGAAGTATATTTCTATTTAGGTATAAATATGCATTTTAAAAAAAAAAAGTAAAATAGAAAATATGTACGAAAAAAAAATAGAATAAAAAACTATGATACAAGTATATAAATGTTTATATAAAGAAACGTTGAGAATATTGCTGTACCGGGAAATGGTCTATAATCTTCGTTCTCATAATAATAATTTCCGTCTCCGTCGTCATTATTGCTGCTCGAAAAATGATGATTATTGCTGATAATATGATTATCGGCAGTAAATGGATCATCAAATAATCCAAAATGATTATCAAGATGATTTGTGATCCCATGATTAATCATATTTGTTAAAGAATTTGTTTCATGCTCCCATGATGGTGATGATGATGATGATGATGATGATGACGACGATGGTCGTTGTATTGGCTTATAAGAGGAAGGATAAATTGGAATATGCTGTTGAGGTCTCTGCAAAATTGATGTTGAAGGATGTGGCAATAATGTTTGATGGGATGATAATGGTTTATTATATATTGGATAATTATTATGATTATTATTTATATAGTTATTGTTATTTATATTATTATTATTGTTATTATTATTGTTATTGTTTATACTATGTTGTTGTCCAGAATGATGAATAACAGGAGAATCTGGATAAATGTCATGCAAATGAATGATGTCACCTGTAATAAGGTTTTTTAATATTTTATCATATCCATATAACTCAAAATTCATTCTATAAATATCATAAATATACTATTAAATTTATGACTTATTTGAAAATAATAATCAAAAAATTGTAAAATTAAAAAAAATGTTTTTTTTTTTGTGAAATCAAAAAAAAAAAAGCTTTATTGGGATACATATTTGATTTTCCATTACAATTTAGTCGTATAAGATTTTTTTTCTAAAAATAAATTTGAATTTAATATAGAGATTTTCCAAGAAGAAAAATTTACATGATTTGCGTACATGTTCATTCTATTACATATTTATTTCAATTTATCGAAAAATTGATTTTAAAATTTTTAATGTTTTCAAATAAAGATACGAACGTTATTTTAAAAAAGAATATACAAAGAGAACAGTAAGATTTTTTCAAAATTTTTTATTTCGTTTTTTATATTAAAAGTTTAAATAATTTAAAAAAACGATATCTTTATTTAATCAAGTAAAAATTACAATTTTTAAAGAAGCATATAATACATAGCAATTCAGTTTTAAAAAAAATGAAGAAGAAAATAAAAAAATTTTCTTTTGATTTATCTGTTTCAAATGTAAATATGTGTATTGTATGTATATTTTTTAGTTATTAATTTCTGAAAATAAATTTTCTTTTAAAACGATAAATGGAATTTGTTGATATTATGTCTTTTTTTTAATGTATGTTATTTTGCTTTTATTTTTTCTTGTCTGATTTTATTGATTTAAACTTTCTTCGATGAATATATTTAGACTACATCTAAAGATTTCGAAGATTTTTAAAATTTTGTTTTTTCTTTATTGATTAAAACCAGATTGTAAAGTGTATGTGAAGAATTTCACTTTTTTTTTTTTTAAATGTACCCAAATATTAATATAATGTACATTTGTTTAAAAAATTTATTGCCTTTTTTATTTTAAAAAACAAAGAAAAATTTTTAAATACATGAATTCAATTTTTTCTATAACTTCATACAAAATGGTACAAACATTTGTTTATACTTGGATTATACATGATTTTATAAAATTTTTTTTCTATTTGGATATGTAAAATGTATAGAAGTGTAATAAAATGTTTATGTATGTACAATATGCATATGTACAAAATAATATTTTTGGATTATAAATTTTTTTGTTTCTGTTTTAAATATGAATTAAAGTTTAAATTAAATTTAAAACAATTTTTACAAGACATTTTTGATGTAAATATATAAGTATACGCGTGTTAATAATATTTTTATCATTAACTGTAGTAATTAGATTATGAATATATGTATGTACATATATGATATATTCCTGTGACCTGTACATTGATACAATGTAAATGTACATAATATTTGTAATATGAAACCACTATATGTAATTTAAAATGACAACAATAATATTGTTGTCTTTAAATTGTTTATCTAAATACATATGAATTGGTTATAAACATTCTACAATAATACACACATTAGTATTAATTTGTACAACCATATGTACATGAAAATTTCTTTTTAATTTTTTAATTTTATTACTTTTTAGTTTTGTTTTATATTTATCACAATTATTATTATTATTTTTATTTTCTTTTAAATTAAAATTATTAGGGCATAACCGGCATATGTATGTATGTATGTACATAAGTAGTATGCTGGTCCTAAGACATCTTTTTTCCAGCTTACGTATCATAATTACACGTACATATACTTTATATATGTATGTATGTATTTGTCTTATTATGGTTATATACATATCTATAACTATACAGTATAATATCACAGATTCATTACATAGATAGACGTAAATTCATATACATTTATATTTATGTAGTTCGGTTATAATTAACGTTACTATATGCATTCATTTCGTATACGCTATAAGTTTTATAATTATTAATAAATAAGTACATACATATATGTATGTAAAACAAAAATTAATTTTGAAACATATGTTGTACGTATATTATGTTATAAAAATTAAATTATTTAACTTTTTATTTTAATATTATTTTCCTTATTTATTTTTCATATTACTTAATTGATGAGAATTTTCTTTTCTTTTTTTTTAATTAAATATATTTTATAGTGTTAAAAATAAAGTTATATATCATATAGGCACAACATATACATATTAAACTTAAAAAAAATGTATTTTTGAAATACGTTATTTATAAACACATACGTATTTTACTTACGTATAATATTATTCATAAATGTAATATTATAATATAAATACATAAAAATGTAATATATGAATTATTATTATAATTATAATAAGGAAGTTATGAGAACCATGACGAGAATTGCACAAGAAGCATATATGTATTTTGCATGCGTTTCAAGTGAAAGTTCTATAATGTTAACATTATGTATAGTACGAATATCGTTATTTACATAAACATATACATAATACATGTATGCATATGAAAATATTTCATTAAAAATAAAATTAAAAAAAAAAAGAAAGGTATTAAAACACAAAGCGAAAACACACATACACATACATATAAAAACACAATTTAAAAGAAAAGACATATTTAACATTTTGCATTCATATTATTACGAAAGCATAAACATATTCATCATTTTTTATAATAGATTTTCTACTTACTTGCATTATGAACAATTCCAACTTTTTGGTCAATTTCTGGATTTAAATCTTTATCAACACAACATGACCAAATCATTCCACCAGAGCATAAATCCATTGGTTTACCACCACCAAGAACACATGATATTGATAATCCACATTCAAATTTTTGTCCTTTGAAACGACATGATTGTGGTATCACTGTAATATAATTTAAAAAAAAAATAATAATAATGATAACATGTATTTCAAGAATTTTCTTTTAAATTTATTTTATTATTTTAAAAACATTTCAATTATACATATGTATGTATGTTTATTTATAATTATTAAAGTTTATTTAGAAAAGTTAAAAAATAAATTCATGTTAAAATACTTCGTCCTAACATATCCATAACGGTGGAAGAAGAATCATAACGGTTAATATGCTGACGTCTAGATAAAGCTTCTAATAACATTAAATCGTGTTCTTGCTGCTGTGTTGGATAACCATTTGAATATCCTTCTAAATTTATTATAAATATAACGATCACAGATTTGATCAATTTATTCCTAATTAAATTTTTTCTACACATTTTTCACATAATGCACACACTCTTTTAATTCATTTCAAACTCCATACATTAATTTGAATTATATTTATATATTTTTTGGGTAGTATCATTTATTCCACATTCTACGTATTTTTGTTTCTCTGTTAAATTTTAAAATTTTTTAATTAAGTTATTTTAATTTATTTGTATTAAAATAATTTTTTTTTAAAAAACTAAAAATGCATTTTATCCTTGAGTTTTAGTAAATTTATTTTTTTTGTTTTTATTTTAATAATTTTCTATTTTATTTATAATGAAAAATTTCTTATATTTATTCCAACATTATTTCGAATTTAAAATGAAAGTTATAAAAATCAGTTAAAAGATTAATATTAATCCGTCTCAGAGGAATAAATAATACTAACTAAAAAATTGAAAGAAAATTTATTTTCAAGTTACGGGCATTTCTTTTTTGTATATCATCCTCAAATATACATGAGTATGTATATCAAGATAATCATCGTTATTATCATTAGATGGCAGTATATGGATACACAAATTTTCGTATTTATATATATGTATGCATATGCCAACATGTGGCCATGGGGGATTTCGTTTATATCAACATTTACATACATACATATGTACATACACATATTGTATGTTTATTTAAAGTACATTTATTATTGCCATTTACTTTTCTTTTTAACTATTTTCTTTTTTTCCATTATATTTGATATCTTTCTGTCAAGAAATTCCAGTTACAAATTTTAAGCACATGTCAAGCTTTTTTCTTTTACAAAACTTGTCTTCAAAATAATAAACTCTGTATTAGTAACGACAAAAAAAAAAAAAACAATAACAACAACAATTGCAACAATATATCATCATCACCATTAACTTTTAACTTCTTTTTCATTATCATCTTCTTCTGTTACTATATCATTTAGCGGAGAAATATTGTATATGTGTATACATGTAATGAATAAAACAAAACACATGTAAAATAAATTGTGTTATGCCAGCTGTCACAAAGAATTGAATTTAAAAGGAAAGGCGTGCAAATAGAGAAATTTTTTTTTTTCATGTTATTATTATAATTGTTGTTGTTTTTACTATTATTACCGTTTCCCTTTCGTATACATATCCAATAGATTCAATTAAATAGTCAACAAAAACAAAGATACAAAAAAACTAAAACGCCAGAAGTAGAAAAACAAAGCGAAGATTAAAAAGAGAGTAAGAAAAAAATTCCGTTTATACATGTAGTTTTAGTTTCACTTGGAACCAGTTAATTATAAGTACTTATTTTTTAATAGAGTGTAATTTTAATATGTAAACACATGTATCTTGTATACATATGTACAATTTGCTATGAGAATGTACTTTACAAATTTGTTTCGTATACTGTTTATATGTATATATTCATATGACACATGTACAAAATTTCTAATTTCCAAAATATGTTAAAATTTGCAAAATTTTCATATCAAATAGAAAATTTTTAGGAAATAGAACAGAGACTATACTAAAACATAAATGTTTAAATTTAGAAAATTTAATTTGGTATAACACGTATACTGTATGTATGTATACATTTTTTATACAAATTTCTTTTATAATGATTATTATATTCCATTCGAAAGAATTTTTTTCACACAAAGTTCTTTTTTTTTTTTATAATAGAGATTTTCAATTGATGAAATTATTTACAAAAAAGTTTCGCGTCTAAATCTTTTGTTTTCAGTTTAATATTTTCTAACTTTGAAGTTGAATTTTATTTTAAATTAAATAAAGATTTAAATAATTTTTTATTTTTAATTTTTGATTATCTGTAATAATGGAAAAGGCAGATAAATTTAAGTACATATACATACAAACAAAAATATATATGTGACTTAAGTATATGGTATGATTAATTTTTGAAATGAATTGTATATTTGTGAAATACGTTATGCATACATGTATGTATGTACGTATAAACGAGTATACACATATGCATTTTAAAACTGTACTTATATGATTTATAGCATTAATAATGAAATTCCGTTAATCTTCTATATGGGGTCAGTAGTCATCGTTTTGTCTTTTTTTTTTTTCTTTTGTTATAATGAACTTGTAAACCTAAAATAAAATAAATTCAATTAACGAAAGAAAAAATGTTTTTCGTTTGTTTTATGGAAAAAATGCCGAGTATACTGTATTTTTATAAAAGGAAATATTTCTTGAATTAATTTATCTTTTTATTTAATTTTTGTGGTAGAGTATATGAAGAATGAATGTGTATACGTAAGTATATGTACAACAAAATTATAACACGATAAGTTTATTATTTTAAAAAAATAAATAAAATAACGTAAAATGAGAGAATCAAAAAAAATTTTTTTAAGTATGACTTAACGAATTATTATGTACTACAAATGTTATTGAATTTATTGAAATGTTACATACATAAATTAATTCACATATGTACGTTATGAATATAATACAATTGATACATACATGTTACTTCCTAAAATTGCAAAAACAAAGGAAAAATCACTTAAAAGGAAGTAATGTGATGTAAATATACATAAGTAATGAAAACAATGTTTAAATCATTTAACATAAACAAAATGTTTTTAGTTTTGATATTACAGTTTACACATAATGTATTCATCTATGTTTATTGTAAACGTATCAAGACCTAGATTTTGCATATACATGCTGCTGTGATTTTGGTGAAACAATTAAATTATGAGTGAGACAAATATGAATGAGGTGAACAATGTAAAAAAAAAATAATAATAATAACAATAAAAAGTAATAAAAAAAGATGAAAACTAAAGAAATATAATAATGTCAGGTGACAGTTCATTTTTGTGTGTTTTTTTGTTGTTTCTTGTTTTACAAAAGACGCTTTTAGTTGAGTTAATTGCCTGGCAAAAAGAAATTTTTGCGATTTGTTTATTGTTCAAATAAGAAAAAAAAATTATGTTCCCAAAAAATCTGTTAGACATTTTTTTACCTGTTTATTTGGTAACTTGGTAAGAGTGTTTTAAATTCATAACTTAGTATACATATATTCACATGTCTACGTACTATATGTACCTATATGTATGCATATATGTACATTATTTCATATTATACATTACAATGTAGTATAAAAAAAAAATATTTTAATGTCATCGTTGAAATTGTTGTATTATTATTTGATTCAATTATTTTTATGTCTTCATATTTTTATCAGTTTTAGTTTTATATACGATAATAAATAAAGACATTATAAAATAGCGTAAATGGAACTTTAAGGATTATATTTTTATTTTTTTTTTAAGATACATATGCATATATACATATGTATCATATGTACATATGTATGTGTAAGAATTTTTCTAAATAAATTTTAATATAATTTCAGTTTAAATTACAAAAAAGTGATATGAAATAAATAGCTTAAATTAACAGTACTCTTGAAAGCGATAAAACACTAATTTATGTATCTGTATACATACATATGTATGTATCTATGTATATCAATTTACTTTCTACATATATATGTGTGTATGCATGCATATACATACAGAAATACATACAATTTATGCATACATTTGATTTGTAAGTGATCTTTTCAATTTTCACTTTCACCGTAAAACAAAGTTCATTGTATTGTTTTAGATTTTTAAAAACAATATAAATTTTTATCTTATTGTTAAAAATAAAAATATCAAATCAAGACAAAATCATATAATGTGTGAAAAGATATACGTATATGAATTAATGAGTATATTATACACTGTAAAACAGTTATTTAACGCTCTAATGTTTTTCTTATATATTTATTTCTATATTTACTTAGTTTTTAAATTAGAAATATCTTTTTATGAATTTTTTTTTCACTTTTTTGCTATAATTTTCAATAGAAATTAAAATTGCACACATTCGAGCATTATGTAGGAAGTAAAAAATAATTACAGAATTGCAAAATCATTTTTGACAAATACTAATATGACAAAATTAATTGTAACATAAACAATGGATGAATGAAATTATTTTCTAAATTTTTTGATTTGCTTGTGTTTTAATATAAATAAATAATTTTATTGCTATAAGTATAACAATTCAGTAGTAGCACATTACAATATATTTGAAGGTCAAAATTATTATATTTATTGTTACATATATATAAATATGCACATATTTCGTTAGATTTTTCTATATGTATATGATGTATTATATTCAAATAAAAATGTTTTAAAATTTAATCTGTATATAATTATTTTCACTTTCATTACTTAGAAAAACAAAAAAAGAATTTATGATCAGATGAAATTTCAAATCACATGTATACGTATATAATAACTATATAAACAATTTTAATTATATATGTATGTACATATAAGTACTTATTACTTTTATTTCTATATATGATATTATCAAATTTATTATTTATAAATTTTTATAATCTGTATAATATAATGTATTTTTATCGTATTTGATAAATAACATATGCATATACAAATTTGTATTTAAATTAATTTTTATCTTCTAAATCGTATAATAATGTATATAATTTTTTGTTTAAAATAAATAATGCATTTAATAATGTTGTATTATTTATGTATATATGTATATACATCAGAGAGTTAAATTACAATATGTTCGCATCAAAAGAAAGTCAAAAATTACTTTAAATAAATTAAACATATACAAATATACTTTTATGTATAAATGTAAATTTTATAAATTTAAGTATGTAGATAATTTGATTAAATTTCGTATTGTTATTTAAATTGTTATTATATTTGTACACAAATACATTATATCATTAAATATATATCTATAGCACATTTTTGCGATATTGAAATTGAAGAAAGTTATAATTAACTTGATTTTTTATACCATTTATTTGGTATGGTAAATTATTTTTCGATTAAAGAAATAAAAATAAAATAAATACATAAGCAAAGAAAAAAAAAGTAAAAAAACAAAAAAAAAAAAAAAGAAAATTATAAAATTTATCAAATCAAATGATCGAAACAGATAAAAATGAAAAACATAAACATAAATATGGTGTAGCATTTCATTGTACCAAGAGACAAAAAGAAAGAAAAACAAAAAATAAAACGAAGTTTACTTTTTTTCTCTTAACATTTTCAGCTTGCATTTTACAAACTGTAAATGGTATTGAACTTGAAGTAACATAATATATTGCATCACAATGCAGCTCAATAGATTTTCAAGGGAAATGTTGCATTTTTGTAATTGATACAGACATGAATTGTATTTACCATACAATGTATTATACATACACACTTACATGTATTATATATTTTACGCTTGTATTTTCATTTTATTATATATTCGTATAATAGGTGTGATTTATATATTATTATATGCACTCCTATTCTCGTTTTGCTATTCAAGTCTTAATTGCTTTGTTAAATTTGTTTACATTTATTAATGTTATTGAACTTTCGTATGCAAAATATAAATGCATTTTTTTAAGAATATATTTTAATTTTTTTTTTGATTTTTTTTTTCAATAAAAATGATTTTAAATTTATTAAAATTTTACATTGTAACTATTATGTGATAAAAATACATTTAAAATGAAATACTTTTATTATTTTGTTGAAAAAAATAAATAAAGAACCAGAAAATAAAAAAATAAAGTAAATTTCGAAATTTAATTGAGTTCATATATTATTATAAAAACTTGAACTTTAACATTGTTTATTACATGTAAGTACAGTATAATAACCTATATTTTAATAAAAACTTTAAAAAATTGTTAGAATTTTAGAAGAATCATATATTGTAAATACAAAAAAAAAAAAAATTATGTCATTATATATGTATGTACATATGTACATACTCGTATATGGAAGAACAATGGTAATTCGTAATAATTACATAGAAGTTATGACTGAACCTGGATTATATACATTCATTGTGTCTAACGGAATGTAATTTAGGTTATAACGAATTTCTTTGAGACAAATAAATTTTATGAAAAAAAAAAAAAAAAAATACATATTATACATTTATATGTTATAAATAAAAATATAAACGGAACAAAAAATAAACTACATAAAAAATCAGACAATGGTTCTTCAATTACGACCCAAATAATAATTTACATTGAAATTCGAATAAAAATATACTTACAATCTATTTCATCAAAAAATTTCGCTTCCTTCGGGATATCATTTTTAATTGCATTTATTAAATCTGTACCAATTGTATTCTTGTAAATAGCATTATAACTAATCGGACTAGATGCACTTGATGATGACGATGTTGATGATGATGATGACGATATAGATGATATTTGACAATTAATTATAAAATTTATAAATATTATCAAATATAATTTTAATTTAACAGTTTTTATTTTAATTTTTTTCATTTTTATTTTAAATAATGTCTCCTTAAAATGTCAATATTATTACAATCCATATAAATACATTTTATTTTCACGATACTTAAATAGTTATTATTTTTATTTTAAAACAATACTTAAAAATTCAAATTAAATAAAGTGATCTTTTTAAATGATTTGTTTTTTGTTTTATATAAAAAAATATTATTAAAAGAGTACACAAATGATCACTACCATAATAATCATACTTAACTGCTTAATGATAACCAACCAAAAAATATGCAAACATTTACGTTAATATTTTATGATTATATTACACATATGTATGTATATAATGTACATTCATATAAATATAATAACAGATGTTTACACATGAATGCATGCATTTGAAATTGCTAATAATTTTACTTTCATTTTAGAAAAATGAAAAATTTCGCTAATAAAATATTTAAAAGTTACTCTTAATCAAAGTAAAACTCAATTTATTTTTTTAGTGATTTTCACAATTTTAAATTTCATCACAAAATTTAATTATGTGTGTATTAACTATATTTCTTATTACAATTGTATACGTTTTTATTTATTCTAATGAATATGCAATTCGTTTTTTTAATAATTTCTATTCTATATATATATTTTTTTAATCTTACAATTTAATGTCATTAATCTAGGATTATATCGAATTTATTTAGATAAACGTGATATTTATTAGATATTATATTCACTAACAATTAATTCTTATTTATATATTTAATAATTAATTAATTATAAATTAAATATTTTCGTATGATATTTATTTACCCGATTAATTGTTACTTTTGACCAACGAAACACGACTGCTAGCCAAAAGATAAACTAAAATGCCATACCCAACCGATTGGAAAGTAAAATTGTTAAATGTTGTATGTTTCATCAAAACTTTTTTGTATGTACATACATATGTACGTATATTATTATATACTGTTAATAATATTGTTGCTATTATATTTTTGGTTTTGTTTTTTATGTTGCCATCATGTTGTTGTTGTTGCTATTATTGTCACTTCTTTTTATTATAATTTTTTCAATGTTTCTTTTTTTTTTTTTTCATTAGTATTAATGCATGCTTGTACATGCATATATGTAGTATAAGTATGTGTATATGTATGTGTGTGTGTATGTATGAATGTACAATTATTATAAAATAATACCTGATGTACCTATATCTATTGTACATACCTGATGTTTAAATTTCTTTCTTATAATATGTACAGTGCTAATGTATACAAACATTTTATTATTGAAAAAAAAAAGAAAGAAAAAAAAAATTGAAATATACTGAAATATTCATCACAACTAAATAATATAATAATTAGTTGTACAATTAAAATATGTATATTTTGCACATAAAATAGATATGGACTATTGTGCATATGAGTGTTCGTGTATGTATGTATAACAAAAGAATAAGATGTATGATACTCGTATATAAATTTCATAAATAAAAATTTAGAAATTTTATTATTTTAATTAAGTATACATATAGTATGTACATATGTATGTAGCTACAATGTCAAGGCAATCTAACCTCATCTTACCCTTTTAGCAATATATAACATAAACATAAATACATACATATGTACATATAAATTTAGAAATGATAATGAATTGTTTTTCCCTTTTAACTTTATACATTATAGTGTTTTATTTAATCTAATATAATATATTACACCAAAATATATTGGTTAATATTAGCGTCGAATTTACACTTTTATGTATGTATGTATGTATGTGCAATTAATTTTAAACATATACATATTACATATATTATTATAAATATAAGTTTGTTTTTTCCTTTGGTGGAATTAATTTTTTAATGTATATATTGAAATAACATTTTTCTAGCTTATTATAATTTTTTTTTTTATTAAATTCTAATTTTTATTAAATTCTTATTTCCTATAATAAGTATAGTTGAAAAAATGAAATTTAAACAATTTAAGTATGAAAAATCAAACAAAAAAAAAATGAATATTGTCACAAAACAAAATTATTCCATTAATTGCCACACATGGCATATCACATGTAAGGTGATATGATTTTATTATTTTCGTTTTTCCTATTACGTTTTCTTCTTTTTGTTTTGTTTTTTTTTTTTTTTTTATCTGTATAAATAATCTAAATGTACAGATTTATGTACATGGAATAAATTTTAAGTAAATCAATGTCGAAATAATTTATAATTTTAACTATGATTTCATGTAAATATTTGGAGCATTAAAGCACTTGTTTCGTATGTAATATTGCATTTATGTGTATTTAGGAAAATACATAATTATAGGTTGCCGGGTATGTATGCTATAATTATTAAAATTATTAAGATAAAGGTTATAAAGATAACCTTTTATTATTGCTTTATTTTTATTTTTAATTTTTTTTAATTACAAATGAAAATTACATTTTTCAACAGCATTATTTCTCTTTAAATTTACAAATTTTAATAAACGGTCATCATCATTGTTATGAATGTATATATATAATACATATGTATGAAAAATATTTCATAAAATTGCTAACATTTAATTTGATTATTTACATACATACATACATAAGTACGTTTTACATAAGTAAATTGAAATGAAATGAAATGATGAGCTCAATCTATAATAAAGCAATTTGTAGAAAGAATTAATTAAAATTAATTAAAAATTTTATTTTATTTTTTTTAAATAAAAATTTCATACAAAAACAAAATCATAAAATTTACGAGTAAAAAAAAATGAAAATTCATTTTTATTAAAATATGAATATCCATGTGTGCCCGTTGATCTGTTGCAGATATGTCAGTATGCATTGAAATTACTTTTACTTTCTGTAATTAAAATAATTTGAATAGATTTCATTTAATGTTATTAATTTTAAGAGAAATTTATATTTGAAAAAAAAAAAACGATCAGATTTTGTACTAAAATTACTCTGATTTATACAAATTCTGATTAAAAAAAAAAAAAAAAGCCAGGAAAAATGTAGAAAATTCAATTCTTTAAATATCATTTTACCTCAATTTTACTAATAAAAACTAAACTTTTTCGTTTTTGAAAAAATCAAACTATTCATTAATTTTGATTTTATGATAAATTACTTAGTTTAATGATTTTTTGGAATTTCCCTGACTATTTTATCAAAAACAAAAAAAAAACAAAAAGTAAAAGAAAGAAAATTACACTTTTAAAAACGGAAAATCAAAATTATTGATTACTACCTATTAATGTTTTATTTCAGTTAAATAAAAACGATTTAAAATTTATAAAGAAAAATGTAAAAACAAAAAAAGTTAAAAATCAAAGCAAAACCTTTAATAAAAGGTTTCACTTTCTTTTAACAATTTTTTTTTTCCTCGATGTATCTTACACATGTATAGTATTAGCGAAATTATATCTTTAGATAATGTACTCGTATGTATAGTATATGTAAATTAAAGACATAAATTTTGTTAAAAAAAAAAAAAAATTTCTTCTTTTCATCTAATTATGTTGGGTTCAGTTGTTTTCATTTTCATTTCTGTTTTTATTGAAAAAAATTAAAATAAATTTAACAAACCATCAATGACTAATGAAATATAATGAATATTTTCTTGTTGATTATTTCGTAATACTTGATACATGAAAAGAATATTGAAATTATGTTTTAGGTTGTAGGTGTATCTTCTTTTTTTTTCGTCATCAGTAGATTTTTATATGCTATATGTGATATTTGGTAAATTTTATTATTATCACTTTAAACGTATTAAAAACAAAACAGATTTAAAAAAAAAACGGAAAGAAAGAAAAATACATTTTTTTTTTCTTTTCAATTTATTGTGTTGTAATGTATGTGTGGAAATATAAAATGTATATAAATTTATACACACTCTTTTATATTCTATATAGGATACATTTACGTACATACATGTGTATATACTTATATGTTAACATGTATATAAATATATTATAAATAGGGAAAGTGAAAGCATTTCTTTGTTTATTTTGCATATTACTCATTTATTTTGTACTCGTTAAAAAGTTTTTGTAATCTTTTGCTCAGTCTTTTTTTTTTTGTTTTTTGTTTTTTGTTGTAAACATCGATCAATACACATACGAATAAGTGTGTTGTTTGTTTGTACATATGTGAATATAAAAACGATGATTTTGTGTTATACATACATACATATACGTAGTGTGATATTAAACATTTTAAATTGTATAGACTTTAAAGTTTTATTGACTACATATTATTGTCTTATGATTACATTTACAGAAGTAAAAGGCAACATTATTAATGGTTATAAGTTTTATGTTTCTTCCCATAATAATATTTTATATTTTATACGTATTGTGCAAAAAAAAAAAAAAAAAAAAATACAAAAAACAAAAAGAAACGAAGCAAAGCATAAGATGGAAATGTAATAATATAGCATGTGAAAAGCAATCATATTTACTAAAAAAAAAATTTTTTAAACATTATTTTTAACATCATTTCATTTTGTCACTTCAGTACATTTTTGTCTGCATACGTGTACACGTAGATACGTACAAATTGCACAGAAGTATACGTAATAAAATCCATTAAAACTAAGCACGTTTTTTATACAGTAAGTATCTGTATAAGCATATATGACATGATAATGAAATGAAATCAAATTTGATATTATTATTAAGAAATAAAATTTTTGGTTTGCTTATTTTTATATCATTGAAAAAAAGAAAAATAATAATTTTCATAATATATAGTATGTACGTAAATATACTTACTGTAGGCACATTTTTAAAAATTTCACTTTCTATTAAATTGTCACCTGTAATCGAAATTTTAAAATAATTTCAGTTGTCAGTTTAACAATTTTATGATTTAAATTTATTCATTTCGTTTTTGTTTTTTGCATTACGGATTATTTACACTATACTAGACATATATATATATGTATGTGTACTTAAATCAATTTGCACAGCATTTATCATTATAATTTCATTTTCCTGTTAGTATCTAATATCTGTTATTTGATATTTCTTTTATTTACATATACATATGTATGTATATATGTACATATGTACATACGTATCATATTGGATAATTTGAAAATTAAAATAATATCAAATCGAAATAAAAGCAAATTTTTTATTTTTATTTTATTTTGTTATAGGTACATATTTGTATTATTGAATTTAATACAATTGAATATAATTATAATTTATTTAAGGTACATTTATACATTAATATAATAAAATTTCAAACGATATATTTTCTAATATTAGATTATATAAATATTATGTCATATGTTTATTATATTATAAATATGTATATGTTGTTTATGAACAGACATCAGCACATTAAATAGAGTTAAATCAAATGATCATTTATTTGTTTTTATTGTAATAAAAATTCTTGTCATTTTTTTTTTTCCTATAAACTACATATGTATATTTATTGATTATAATAAAATATATGAATAAAAATTTTATTACAAATTCTATATAAAAAAAAAATAAATACATTTTTCTTATTCTTTTAAATACAATACATTATCTAATACAGGACGGTATTATGTATATTAATATGTAATAATTTACTGATAAAATATTGAAATAACCATTTATAAGAATCAAACATAGAAAGTGATTTAAAAAGTTACAATGATTAGGTACAAGTACACCTGTATTATGTATTTGATTGATATGTATATATTATGTCTCTGAGAAATTTATTTATGTAATAATATTATATGTATGTTTTTTAAGTAGATATGTATGTATATATATAGATATATTTGTATTTATACATAAATATTTAGTACATAATATACATAGTTTAATTAATTAATTTTTATTTACAATATCTTGAATCCATTTTGTTGTTTTTTGTATATTATGATAAATTCCTGGTTGATGATCAACACCACAACCAAATCCAGCACTTGTTATACCAATTAATGTGAAACGACCACGATCCTTAACAATAAGTGGACCACCAGAATCGCCTACAAAAATATTGGAAAACATTAACATATGAAAAATTTTTTTTTGTATTTCAATTGCATCCAATTATATAATTAAATATGTATGTATTGCATACTTTTAGGTTTCAAAACAGCAAATGCATAAATAAATTAAAAAAATTCTCTAGTACTACATATTTGAATTATATATTGTATTTTAAATGTAATATTTAAAGAAATGATGTGTTATATAAAATTTATGTAAAATTTAGAATATATCTTGCAATCTTGCAATGGAAGATTCAATTTTTTTTAAATGCGTGATTTTCGAAAATGTTTGAAAATAATTAGCCAAAAACAAATGTAATTTAAAAGCAAAAAAAAAAAAAAAAAATTATACCAAAAATTGATATAAGATTGTTAATAAAAAAAATTGATGCTTTCAAATTATATATTTCATACCTAAGCATGCATCTTGATGACCATCAGAATGTCCCGCACAAAACATTTCACTATATAGTTCTACGTTTATTTTTTTACTTTCATGCCATTTAACACAATCGGAAGCACCTACGTACATAAATTATATGCACATGTTTTTGTCAATTTATACTTAAATAAAATAAAAATAAATACTGACTTATAATTGGTACAGAAGCCGTTTGTAAAATATTTGTTCCAGAATGTCCAATATTTGCTTCAGTTTTTCCCCAACCAGCAATAATACCTTTTCTTCCAATTAAATCAATATGGTGATTTGGTAAACAAATTGGTAATATATGATTTCTGTAGAATAAATAATTTCAAATTGAAAACTAAATGGTTTTATTTATTTATTTATTTTTTTTTTTTTTTTTAAATTAATAAATAAACTTACGTAAATCCAGTTGGACGTGCTAATTTTAATAAAGCTAAATCATACCGATCGGGTTGTGTCATTCTAAATTGAAATCGTGGATGGACAATCTTTTGTAAAACTCTATGCTTTTCAGATGGTAATGGTTCTAAAAATATCCCAGAATTTTGTGTATCTAATTCACCTAAATATACGACAATATCTTGCAATCTGGCTTGTTGTATACAATGTGCTGCTGTAGCTACATAATTTCTTGATACTAATACACCACCACATTGATATTCTGCAATCCTAATATGAGCTTGCCAAGGATATTCAGCAAATTTAGCTGGTCGTCCTCCAATAATACGTTTTTGAAATGTATTTTGAGCTGATTTTGATAATCCACATTCTAACTAAAAGTAATAAAATTAAATTAAAAAAATACACACGTGTTTTAATTTTAAAAATTTAGAAATTTTAAAAATGAATTTACGTGTTGATAGACTTCATTATTATCATCTCGTCTCCTAAGCATTGTACGTTTTGTTAAGGGTGAAAATTTTTTTGATGATTTTTGTGATATCGATGATGTTGATGATGATAAAGATGATGTCAGTAATGGAGATAAATGTGGTAATGGTGGTGGTGGTAAATTTATGTCATTTTCAGTTACACAACATGAGAAAAGCCATTTATTTGGACCACAACCTTGAACATGTTTACCACCTTGAAGCCAACAAGAAAATGAAAGTTTACAAGGACGAATAATATTTTGATGAACACATTCTGATGGTAAACCAAGAACTGACTGAAGAATATCTAAAATTATTAAAAAAAAAAATAAATAAATAAATAAAAAAATTATTATACAAATTTTTATTTTTCATTTTTATTTAATTTTTGTTACGTACTGGCATTTGTTTGTTGTAGACAAATTTGAAAAATAAAATTGTAACAGATAATCAAGATGAGAAACTGCCATGACAGCATCATTTAGTTACATCCAATTATTAAATTTTTCTTCATTATTTTCAATTTTAACATTAATCATTTAAATACATGATCTAGAAATTAAAAAAAAAATTAAGTTAATCAAGTAATTGATTTTTATAATATCCACAAAATAAAAAAAAAAAATTTTTTAGTATAAGGCACAAATCAATTTTCAGTGATAAAATTTAGTTTTCAGTTACTACAGAAATACTTTAGTATATATTTCTGTGCTATGATATATTATACTGAACTTTTTCATAATTCTACAATTTTGCTTTTTATTACTTTTAAACATATTTTTTTTGAATTAAATTGTTTACATGACCAAGCAAACAACAAATTACAAAAAAAAAAAAAAAAAAAACGTCAACCCAATTATGAATTTTTTTGTTGTCTTCTATTAGATTTTAATATTAAAATTTCTTTTTCTGCTTTTACTTAATTTCTTAACATTTCAAAGTCATTACAATGGCAAAAAAAAAATGAATAAATAAAACATGTACTATCTACCAATCTACATGCAACCTTCTAGTGAAAGTTCGAAATAATTTCTTCATGATGACAATTTAATATTTTTCATTCTGATTTTCATTTATTATGTTAAGTAGAATATTATGTTAATGAAAATATGCTTTATTTATTAGTAAGTACATATTATATATTTTTCACTTACTTTTAATATTGTCACGGTTAATAATTAACACATTGATGTACATACTTGTACAGATCGTGTTTAAAAAAAAAAAAAAACAAAACGATTTTTTTTTTTGGTTTTTCTTATTATTTAAGATGTGGTTTTATTCATAATTTTCTTTCGATACATCTCATTAACTATTTATGTGATTATGAATAATATAACGTAAATAACATATGTACATATGTATGTATAATTCTAACGGTTTTATTACACGACATTAGATGAAAATGTTAATGATAATGATTTTCATCATTATCTTTACCATGATAACTATACGATGATTGTGATTAGGATTTCTAATAGAAAAAATTAAACTAAAAAGAAAAATATAATACGTATTATAAAAAAAAAAAAAAAGTGTACAATGTGTAAGTATGCATTTAATGTACACAAAAATAAAAAATTTTACAACAAAATTGATTAAAAATTTTATTTCTTAATGATATTCACATACGTTGTGATCTAATATTTTTCATTTATAATCTATGTCTATATCTATTCTATTGTGAATATTAGTAACAAAAATTTGAATAAAAATATAAGGAAAGTTTATTCAAAAAATAATAATAATTATAATATTGAAAGAAAAGTTAAAGAAGTTAAAATAAATGTTTTGTCATCATCTGATAGTGTCTAGATATACACATATGTATATACATTTTTTACCTATGTAAACCATTATGTACCTATATATACATAGACATATACATAATATGTGTATTTAATGAAGACAATACAGTGATGATGATGATGATGATGACGATGATGAAATGGGATGTAAGAAAATTGTTGTGGTCCACATATGGGGGGGCGGTATAATATGTGACGGTTATATACTATTAAATATATGTGTATGTACTAACATATTTTATTTCTATGTCAATATTAAAAATAATCACGATTTTATACATCATATAAATAATGTACATACGATACATATGTACATATAATAATTCACGAATAAATAACATGAAAATTTATATACACATAAATATTAAGAAATGGATTATAAATTCAGGCATTGTAAAATATGTGAACTTGATTGGTTTATGCATAAGTTTATAATACGTTTACAACTTTATAAAACTTGAAAATTTAACTTGTATATACATATATATATTTATTCATCCAGTTATCTATATATACACATATACATAAATATATACGTATTACAATAAATATAACTTATAATAGATATTGATTTGTGCATATTGGAGAAAGAAATTTTTAGAGCACACAGATCGTATTTGAAAAAAAAAATTGTTTTTTTGATTAAAAAGCAGGTAATCAATTTTCCAAGGTGCACATTCATATGTATGTATATGCGTTTTTTTTTTTTTTAAATTGATTAAAAAATGAAAAAAGAAATGTTTTGATTTTTTTTTTTTATTTTTAAATTTTTTAACAATGTAAAATATTTAACTTATACACTGAAACATACCTTTTACTAACCGTTCATATTTTGTTTTTATTTTTCTTTGTTTTTGTTCCTATAACTATACTCATATAGTCATATATGTAATGTTACATGTGTATATAAGTATATTTATATGTGATTTACATGTACATTAACATACTCTAAACATAAGAAAATTATATAGATTTTTATAATATATGCATGTAAATAAAATTTACCATATAAATTGTATAGCACACATGAATATGTATGATATAGAAATACCGGCACCTTATGTTCCGCTCGATCTGATAAACTAGTAACCGAGTTTAGAGGTAAAACGTATACAAAATCAGCTGCTATTTATATGAGTATTTGTAATACAATTTTCATATTGTACTGTATAAATTGTATGATGATTGTTTATTTACTTAATATATACGTATGCATGTACATTCACACATGAATATGTATATTATATGAATATACATATATGTATGTATATTTTGTTTTAACATGGGCCAAAAGATCTTAAGAAAATTGTTATAAGAAAATGGGAATTTCTTTGGATTTATTTCAAACAAGTTATAGGACAGCTAATGGGATATTTTCAAGGAAATTGGATATACATAGTCTTTGGTAAATACTTCTTTTATTCCATTTTATTTACTTTATTATGTATAATAAAGTAAAGATGAAGAAAATCAGAAATGATTTTAAAAAAAAAAAATTAACATATGAATATTATTGTGTGCCTTTTATATATAGTATGTATGTATGTACTAAGAAAATAAATAAAACTATACACAGTTTTTATAAATGAATTCTATACATATGTTGAAATTATAAACACCATTTCACAATATTTACTTTTAATCTAAAATTTTATCAATTAAACAAAATAATAATTTTAAAAAAATAAATGAATAAAAATTTACTCACAGTCAGGCAAAAAATATAATATCTTTATGAAAAATATTTTTGTAATTTAAAAAAATAATCACCTAGAAAAAAATGAAAAATAAACATAATAGTACTAGAAATTTAATAATTTTTTTTTTTTTTTTTTTTAAATCAAAAATAAAGTTCAAATTCGTTTGAATAAGTATACAATAAAATTACTATTTTTAATATAATGCAATTTAATGTTATTTGAAAAACTACTGATCGATGCAATATACGAGATGAGACTGAAAATTTTCTTAATATGGGTTTTGGTAGATGCTTCAAAACAGAACAAAAAAAAAAAAAAACAAATAAGAAAAACTAAGTAAGACAAGAAGTGGCAAAAGCTTTAAATACGAACTCTTTTCTTGTAGATGATGATGATGAAGTCTTTTCGTGTGTTATCTTGCTTAACTTTTGTATACATATTGCATGTACAGTATATCTACACATATTTCTTGTGCAGACTTTATAAATATGATGAAGAATCTATGTATGTATGTATGTACTATTGTATACCAAATAAACATGTACATATAATATAAACCAATATAATTATGCTTATTGATGATAATGTTGATTTTCAAATATTACAATGGATGGAAGTAGAAACAAAAAAAAAAAAAAAATAATGCATTTTAAAAATTTCTTGCAAAAACACAGTGGTTATATTTACAATAAACCAAAGTAATCCACTAAACATAAATGTACAAGATATATCGTATATGAAATATTTATACGATGTATGAACTTTTATTGTTCTCATATACTTTAATTATGAGCATCAGTATCATTAGTAATAATGAAATAATTCAGATACATATCAAATAACTTGAAAATGAATTGTTAAACAAAAAGAAAACGTTGTACATGAACATTGAAAAAAATTTCAAGTATTAAAAAAAAAAAAATTAAAAAGCCCAAACCGAAATGTACATATATACCTATAGATATTAAAAACAAAAAAAAAAAAAAAAGAAGGTATATATTAAAGATGTACGCATACAATGCAATAATGGTCATATATATTAGTCCGTTGTAATTTTTGTTTTGAATTAAAGTGTACGTACGTGTTACAAAATTATACTTAAGAAATAATGGAAAAAAACATACACAACTTGAAATTGTAATTAATTTTTCTTTCTTTTTTTGTCATTACATAATAATGTAATTTTTTGTACATTCATCAAATAAATGTGATTAAATTGAAAATAATGAGTACTATGATAAGAAAAATTCAATTTTAAAAATTTAAAATAAAAAAAGTTTATATTAAAGTACATTTAAAATTCAAGATGATGTAGTTACCGACACTATACTATAATACCTATTCATACATTATTTGAAGAAAATAAAATTTTGAAGAATTTTTTTATTTTTTAGAAACTACTTTTATAACTTAAATAAAAAGACATTAGGGGAATATATATACATGTAACTGTAATTGATAATATATAAGTTATGATATTTTTATAACTTTGTTTTCATTATCATAAAAATTCTTTACATTTTTACATCCATAAAAATGTGTAAATAAAAAATTTATGATTATTGTAAAATGTGTGTGTGTGTAAAAATATGAAAACATAATATTCAAATTCAATCTATACGTATGTATATATGTATATTTTTCAATCAGAAGAAAATAAATGTTTTTTTGTTTTTGTTTTTCTAAAAAAATTGAAATCTTGTTATTTTTATCATCATTACAGTGTAATAGAATAAAAGATACATATTTTATTTATTACTATTAATATTTTATTATTTTATTTATTAAATAACGGTTTCAGTTGCATATGTACGCATGTAAATTACAATTTGAATTTGTAAATAAAAATTAATTGAATTTTTTAAATCATAGGTATTTACATAGGTATATACTTTTTTTTAACTTTATTTTTGCAAAATAACCGATTTATGTATGTCAATTCCTACATACATATGTATGTAAAAATTCTGATTGTAAATTTATTTTTATTGTTTTATTCATTTACTTATTTTTACATTGATTTATTCATAAATTTAAATTTAATAAAATTTTCTTTTATTATTAGAAAAATAATTTATAATGAAAATTGTACCAAGAAAACGTCTTATATTTAGCATATTACAAGCTTGTGCCAATAATAACATGAATTCCATGAAACCCTGTTACTATAAATTCGTAATTCTATGGCACCATCAATATAATAACAATGGTATGTAATTTTAATCAGAATGTGGTAAATTAAATGATTTTCATTTATGTATATTAAACATATTAATTAAATGAAAATATTAATTTTTCTACTTTAAATGAATTAAAATTAAATAAATTTTACATAATTAGAATTAAACAAATTTTCCATGATACAAACATACATTGTACCTTAAGTATTTATTCTTGAGTATTTTATCTTCATTTCTTGAATAATCTCATTTACAAATAATTAAATTAATTTTTAATATTTTTTTAAATTAATTTTTCTGGACAGCTAAGTATATTTTATTTCTCATTATTTATAAATGTTTTAATTCATTATAAACAAATTATTATATTTTATTTCGTAATTTCATCATGGTCATTTTTATATGAGTAAATTTATTATGGTTTCTGTTAGGTCTTCATTCTCATTTATAATTTTTATAATATTTATGATTCAAGAAAATTTATTATATGAGTATTGAAATCATTTTTAAATGCATGCACATTAGGTATAGACTATAGATACGTATACAATGTACACATAATGTAGTAATTAGTAAAATATTATTTATAGCTCGTTTAAGTAATATGTGATGTTACTTTTCATACATGAATATGATATATACAATTATTACACATTCATCATTCTCATCTACAAATATCATGTACATAAACCGTTTGTTATATTTTATAAAAATAAAATGAAAACAAAAACAAAATTATAGAAAAACGATTATATTACATTATAATCATTATTATTTAGTTATTTTAATTAAATTATTATTTAACAACTAACAAAGCGTTACTGATAATTTTCCATTGCAACATTGCTAATTTTCAAAATTATTTCAAACCGTTTTATTTACTCATTTTTAAATTTTTTTTTTCATTCATTTTAAAATGTATTTGAACATCTTCTAAATGATATAAATTGTTACGCAATGTTTTCGTGTTTTTTTTTTTGGTTTTATGCATATACATGAATACATATATGGTCTTTGGACGTATGTACTTCGTAAATTGACTAAAATTTCACACGATGTTTTTTTTTTCAGTCAGTCAGTCTTTTCTTTCTACACTGTTTCTTATTGTTTCGTAATTTTGTCCGAAATTAATGTAAGTAATAAATGAATAAGATAAAGTAAGTAAGTAAGTAACATCATCTAATGATGAAATTATTTCAAATGAAAAACATTATACATATACATATTTACAGAAACAGAATAATTTAAGACATTATGATGTTACCTATTACATAGATTTAAAAAAAAAAAAAATCTAAATTTGTTTTGTTATTGTCAATGTATGAGATACTGGTAATTAGGTATATTGTTGTGTGTTTTTTTTTCTTTTTTTTTTTTACTTTAGTTCAAATTAAATTAAACTGAACTTTTTGTTTTTGTCTTCAAGAAGATTATAATGGTAAAAATGTATGATATAATAAAGTCGTCTGAAAAAATAAAGTACAATATCACCTTATGGTATAATACATTTTAGTTGAAATAATACACAAAAGTGTGTAAATATATGTGTATGATTTATTAAATTTCATTATTTTAATTGTATAATTGTGTAATTGTATTCACATAAAGACAATTTTATTTTTCTGTTTTTTGTTTGTGTTATTTATGTTTGTATTTATCATTCTGTATAAGAAAGTGGATGTACATTTTTTTTAAAATCTTAGAAAATCTTTTTAGAAAACTCTTTATATATAAATCCAGTATGTAATAACGAATGTGTACATTTTGAATATTATTAAATATATGCACATGAAAAATAATTAAAATGAATAAAATAAATAAAATTTATATAAATGATTTAAAAGGGTAATATTACAGAATGGAAATGATAAAATAATTTAAATTGTTGTAAATTTCATTTGACAAAAAGGAAAATTAAGTAAAAATTAAAAGATTGCATTCATGTTATATCATTATTTAAAAGAAAAAAAAAAAAAAAAAAACTACCAACAGCAATATTTTTTACAATTTATTTATGTAAATAATTTTTTATTTAATTTATAAATTTAAAATGAGTAAAACTTAATATTTTCATTCTATCCTGTGAAGAATACTTACCTAAGCAATAAAATACTCATGTAGTTATATTTAAAATTAAAAAAAAAAAAAAAAAAAAAAACAATATATATATTTTAATGCATTGGAAATATCTAAAAAATTGAAATACGTAAATAAAACATAATAATGTATAATAAACATTATAAATTTATTTACAATTTAAATTTTCTAATGTAAGCACATATAAAAGACTACTATGTGTGTACAATATAACATTTAATTGTAATATAACATGACTGATTTTTATAATTAAGTATATGTTCGTTTATTTATATTCAATTTTATTAAAATTTTTCATTATTACATAGTATACATATAATACGTATAATATTTTTTTAATGTATATTTATCGTATTTTAATAGTATGATAATTTTAGTATTATTAATACATTTTTTAAAGAATAACAAAAAAAAAAAAAAAAATCAGAAAAAATAATATTTAAAAAAAATACGATCTTTTAAAATTTTTCTTTAATTTTTGATTCATGAGGAAAAAAAATTAATGATGATAACAAAATAGAGCCCATTTCTTAATAAGATTTAAAAAAAAATGTATTAAATTAAAATTAATTAATTGTATATGCACATTTCTACTTTATTCATTTATTTATTTATTTATTATTTTTTTTTTTTAATTTTTTTCTTTTGAATAATTATCCTTTATTTTATGATTCTATTATACAAAATATTTATAAATTTATTCACTTATCTCTCTTAAACGTTTAAAAAAAAATTAATAATAGTAAAAATAAAAAATAAAAAAATACATGTATTATTCGGAACTCAATTAGTCATTTACAATATAAAATACACATATTTAAATGAATATACATTATTTAACTATATAACATCAATCTACAATTAAGTTATTACATAAATTAATTTTATAATCATAAATTTTTTTTTAATGTTAAAGTATACGCACTCATATTACAAATTTTATTTTTATAATTGTAATAATATATAGTTTCCATTTATGTTTCCTTTTTTTGAATAATAATTTGAAGCACAGATTTTCTTTAAAGATATTTCACATTTTTTATTTTTTCGTTTTATTTTCTCTTGATTTTTTTTTTTTAAATAAATTATAGATGTAAAGTTAAAAAAAAATTAAAAAATTGATTTTATTTATAAATTTGTTTTTTAAACTAAAAATTATTTATATTTAAAATACTAAAAAAAATTTGCTGCAAGTGTTAGGATTATTTGATTTAATAATTTAAAAAATAAAATTATTTACTCAATGAATATTTTTTCAAAACTTTTTTGTAATTTGTTTATTGATGATTATTACATTTTCAAAGAAATGCGTAAATTTAATTTATTTAATTTAAAATTTAATTAATAATGATGATAATAATAAAAAAAAATAAAAAAGATATACTGGATTCTCAGGATTTTGTTTTTTTTTTTTTAATTTTTAAAAATAAACTCGTAACATACTTGAATTTCAAAATAGAAAAATTTCAAATTCATGTTTTATTTATTTTTAATAATTGAATGAATCTAACAAAGGAATAAACAAAAAACAAATATATATTTTTTTAAATTTTTTGTAAAAATTCGAGAAAATAAAGTTTCCAATATTATAAGTAAATTTTTTCATATCCAGGAATTATAATGAAAAACAAATTCTGATATACATTTTCTCAAATTTAAATTGCATGGTTGTTTTATTTATTTTTTTTATCTTCTTTAATTATAAATAAAATTTGATGTAGTTGAAGTACATATTACATATTAAAGTGTTTAAAATTATTAATTTTCTGTACATTTAATGAGATAAAAAGAAAATATTTTTGTTTTTCAACTTTTTTTTTCTCTTTCTTTTATTTATTAAAATTAAAAGATAATTTACATACGTATAAATATCACAAAATAAAAATATTCTTTTAGATAGAAACCAAAAGCAAAAAAAAAAAAATTATTTCTTTTTCTTTTTCAAATATAATTTGAAAATGATAGTGCGAAATTTAATAAAATTATATCAAGTCAGACCACCATAAAACAACAATTTAATTAATTAATAAATTTGTCGTTTTACTAATTTAAAATAATGAAATTTAATCAACATTTCAATGAGACTGATTTTTATGAAATGTTGAAATTTCATTTCATTCTCGTAGGTATACAAATATATAAATACTATTTCTACTATTTTTTTTTTTACTTTTTTTCTTGTATAACGATAACTAAAAATTAAGAAAATTTTATTTAAATCGTACTAATAATAATTATAATAATAATCATAATATATAATAATAATAATAATAATAATAAAAAAAAAATCAAAATTATAAAAGTATATAGCATAACAACAAGAGAAATAAAATAAATTAACAGAATTAGTCCTTTTATTATTATTTTTTTTAAAAATAATAACAATATACAGAGAATTAAATTAGAAATAGAATTTTCCAATTTCGAAGAAAATCATTAAAAAATTCTCTTTTTCTTGATATTTAGAATAAAAAACTGGGATTATGTTAGGTTGTTAAACTTATAACATATGATATCCAATCAACAGTATAAGGCACTCGATGATAAATCCCTGGTTGTCCTCTAGACGCGCATGAATATCCTGCTGATACAATTCCTAAATTATGATAAAATGAAAAAAAAAAAAATAATAATAAGAAAAAAATAATAATTACCATATACAAATTGAATAATGTAGATAAAAATTTTGAAAATGAAAATAATACAAACCAATTAAATACCATCGACCATTCTTTTCATGCATTAATGGCCCACCAGAATCACCTTGACAAGAATCCTTGCCACCATTTCTATAGCCAGCACATAACATTTCTGGATAAATAACCACGTTAATACCATTTGATCGATGCCATCTTTCGCATACTCTAAAACATATAAAAATAAAAATAAAAATAAAATAAAAAATATTCATACAAATGTGTTTTCATATTTCTGTGAAATTTTTCTATTATGTGAGTTTTCACTAAATTATTCGAATTATTATAAAAGCAATTTGTATTTTACATGTATTTCAATATTATTTGATGGACATCATTTATGTACATAATGTATATGTTGTTAAAAGACATTTTGCAAAATATTAATTTACCGTCATCTTATATTTTTATTCATTTGCCTTTTGGGTTTTTTTTTTGTTGTTTTGTTTTTGTAAATACACGTTATTCATATTTCAGTTACAGTTTTTGAGAAAGTGTTTTATTTGTTCATTGACCTCAACCATTGAATCAACGATCAACCAACCTTACCAACCAACTTTAATAAACCAGCTGCTTGCATTTATTGATGAATGCAATCTTAAAATTCAAGTATACAACTTTTTTTCTTTTTTTTTCTTAAATGTATTTTATATGATTTTATTTTTTTACACATACTATATATACTATAAGTATTGAGTACTGATCAGTGATGCAGTTGAACAAGGTCAATGAATTAAAATAAAAATAATCCACAACAATGTTGATATTCATGATGATGATGGTGATGATAATAAAGCAAAATGTTGAATGTATTAAGTGAAAATTTTAATAATTCAAATTTTTTATGCTTTTACGAATTCAAATTGATTAATTTAGAAAACAGATTTAATTTTTTTGTTATTTCTTTAATGAGCTTTTTGTTATTTTTTTTTTTTAATTCAAATTGTTGTGAATTTTTATTTCTTGGAATGTGTTGCATAATAAATAAAAATCAAAGAAAAAAAAAGTAATAAAATAACTGAATTAATTTTATTTTAAAAAATACATCTGTATATATGTATATTCAAAAATTATTAAAAATGTAAATCAAACTGAATTTTAAACTAAAAGACGTTTTATAAAAAAAATTTTTTAATCATAATTAATTCTTAATATTTTATATTTTACTTTAAATGGAATTTAGAATGAATATAAAAAAAAGTAAATAAATTAGAAATATTTCATGGATTCTGTATTTTTAATCATTTTTAAATTATTTAAATATGTAATCAGCATAAATCAGTATAATGGGTTCGTAAGCGGTTAATTGGAAAAAAATCTAATTTTGCGCCTAAAACTATACACAATTTTAAATTTGAGAAATTATAAGAATGTTTGAAAGCAAAAATATCAACGTATAAATTACATATGTATATCCCAAAATATTACAAGTTTCAATTAAAATTATAATTAAAATGCTATAAGCACAAAAATATTATAAAGACCTGTTTTCAACAACTGGAACATCAACAGCCTGTAATGTTTTTGGTCGAAGTCTTGAGCCAGGATTAAGAGCACCCCATCCAGCTGCCCATCCAAATTTACCTAAGAAATCTTCATTCTTTTCTGGTAAACAAATTGGAGCTTTAAAAGAAAAAAAAAACAGTAACAAAATTACGACGAACAACAATCATTAAATTTTTTGTTAAAAATAATTTAAAAAAAAGAAATGAAAATACCAATATGCGGCATAAAATGTACAGGACGTTCTAATGTTAAAACTGATATATCAAATCGATCTGCTTGTGGTGTAAATTTAAAATATGGATGTACATCGATTCTTCTAACACCAAAAGTATATGCTGGTAATGGTTCAATTGCTGAATTAATTACATAATCACCTAATGTAACATGTACTTGACGAGGACTTGCACGTGCCACACAATGCCCAGCTGTAACAACATGTCGTCGTGATATCAATGAACCACCACATCTAGAAAATAATAAATTAATTTTTATTTGTTAAATAAATACAAAAAAATTTTAATATACATAGTTATGTTTAATTTGGCACAAAAAATGTATATTACTAATAATAAATTTTCCATGTTATTAGATGTTACCAATAACAATATAAAAATTTGTTAAAATTATTATTTTTAGGTTTTTATAATTTTATTTAAAATTTTACATTTATATATTCGTTATTAATTACATTTTAAATATAAATTAACATATGTATAAAATTTTATCACTTTAAAGATATCAACATTATAAAAAATTAAATAGTGAAATAAACCTCTTGATGTAAACTCTTTTACAAATTTATTGAATGTTTACCTAGCATTTGAGAAAAAAAAAAAAACAATGTTCATATGTACATATGTGTACATGAACTTTGTCATAAAATGTTGCATTTTTGATCTCTAGCCTCTGTCGAAATTTCATCGTTTGGATTTCATCATTAGAGATTGAAAATTATATTATAAGCGTGCATTATACATGCAGTGTACAATGTTTTTCAAAAATAAAAATGAAGGAAATGTATGAAAAAATAATTTGTTGCAGTTTTTTTTATAAAATTGTTTTCTTTATTGCAATTAATAAATGATAACTGAAGGTGCATGAATTTATTGTAATCGTAACTGAATCAAATGACATTATTCGTTCATTATTTGAAAGGTGCAAAATATCTTACAATGTACATACATATGTATGTATGTAATTCATATTCGATATATGCACATGTTATATGTGATGATGACATGAAAAAAAACACTTATACATGAACGATAAATATCAACAGAAAGGTTAAATAAACAATCGTATCTTAATAATAAAAAAAATGTATAAATAATTGCCAAGAGATAAATAGTGATAATAACGATTTAAAGTTGAATATCTTTTTTTGATTTTTTTTTCTTCTGCTAACTTTTGATTTTTTAAATGACAAAATAATTTCTTATCTGTATACATTTCTCTCGTTTAGTAGTTTTTTTTTTTTTTTTTTTTTTTTTTTTTTAAACATATATTTTTAAAATATACAATACAAACAATAGTAAAAATAAATTCAGACGTATGTGAATATGAATACATTGTTGTGTATACAATTGAAAGACAACCACACATTAAAAGGTGGAGGAGGAAGTTGAAAATTGTTAGTCTTTTAATTTGAATGAAAGAAAAAGAGAAAGTGCAATTTATTATTATTTTTACTAAAATAATAAAAATTAAATTTATAATATGCAGACAAGATTTTAACGAACCTACTATGTATGTACACCCATATCCATTGTTTATACATACAATGTATGTATGTATAAAAATATACGTATGTATGTATGTACATATAAATTTTGAAACACAAAACAAACAAAAAAATGTAAAAATCCAAAATAATTTTTTTTAAATGTGGTAACAAATTAAAAAGGTAAGGATGTCTACAAATTGAAAAAAAAAATTGAAATCATATGTATTCGCAATTATCATGTATATATATGTATGTACATACATATATGCATTATAAACAAAATTATTTTCTGCATATTTATATATACGGCAGTACCGGAATAAAAATTTTCTTCAAATGATTTTAATATGATTTAATTTTTTTTTTTTTTTTAATTTTATTGTTTTGTTTATTAATTTTCTTTTACTTATTTTTACCTTGATGAACCAATACGTATGTAGGCTTGCCATGGAAATGATCCAAAACCAGCATCATCACCACCAACAATTCGTCTTTGTGCTGTTTGTTTAGCTAATGATATACCACAACCTGTAAAAAATCGCAATTGTTTTTCATTTTTCAATATAAAATATATGAAATTTCATTTTTCTAATAAAAACTTTATTATTTAGATTTTATTCAGTTTTATATTTTATAATAATAAACATGTACTAATTATTACACACATAAGAAGCAACAAAAATCCCATCTTTTTAAATGATACACGAAAATGAAAAATTGTTAGAACATTTTTAATTTGGTTTAATTTTATTGAGTCATTTACATAGTAAAGTACATACAAAAATTTTTTATTTTTTATTTGTATTTATTTTTATTTTATTTTTTTATATTTTATAAACTACATGATTAATATAAAATATATATTTGAATATATGACACAAGGCAAAATGTTATATACATATTTTTAGTTTCATTTTTCTTATACATATATATATATATTTTTTTTTGTTTTTAATAAAAAAAAAACAGTTATATATAGAAAAAAAAATGCGAGCCCCAACTAAAAGAAAATGCCAGATAATTCAAACTGCATAACATTATACAAAAAAAAAAATTTATCACTGTTAGGATCCACCAGATCTTCCACAAATTATAAGAGAAATACAAAAAAAAAAAAAAAACGAAAAAAAAAGTAAAATAAATAAATAAACAAATATATAACAACAATAAATAAGAGAAACAAGTGTAAGCAATAATGAAAAAAATATAGGTTGGAATTAAGAAAATTACTTCATCCATAAGAGTTTTTTTTTTTGTCTCAAAAGAGTATTTTTTGTTTTTAAATTTTTTTTTCTATAGCTTCACAAAAAACAATTTTTTTTTTTTTTTTTTTTTTTAAATCAAATAAAAAGGAAATTATTTATTGCAAGCAAATGTTTTGTTGTTTTTTGTTAATGGAAATTGCATGCATTATTATTATAGCTTTTATTTCTGTAATAACACATAAAATAATCATGTACACATAAATATACCTATATATGTATGTACATAATGTAGTTTATTATTACATACAATATTATTATTATAAGAATAAAATTTACTACATATAAGTATATTTGTTATGTATATATACAATAATTTTGAATTAATTAATAATTACCATCATTATTTATAACTTTAGAGTTTATTTTTATTTTTATTTTTTTTTAAATTTCTTTTCAGTTTTTTCTTGTTTTTAAATAAAATTCAAAATATAAAAAAAAATTATATAAATTATTATTACTATTATTATATTTTTTTATGTATGTATGTATGTACATATGTACATATAATGTACATTTCACATTTTCAAAAAATAGTGTACTTGCAAAATATTTAAAAAAAAAAAAAAAAAAAACAAAAATTGTAATTATATATCATATGTAATAGTTGGTAATAATCTGGTAATAGTTAGCAACATCTAATAAAAATAATATAATAATTATATTATTATTATTATTATTATTCAAATAATTTGTATATGGCTTAAGTATGTACATAATAAAAATAATGTATATTATGAATTTTTTTTTACATTGCAACACATTATAATATTACATGCAATAATTTTTTTTTTATACGAGTACATATGTACATTTGCCGAAATTATACTTTGTATTTCTATTTCTATTTTACTTTTATTTTATTATTAGTATTTTTATTTTTTTATTTTATATTTTCAAAATTAAACTAAAAAAAAAAAATATTTATCTGAATTTTTGTAAGAAATAAAATTAATTTTAAAATTCTACATAATTTGTAGAAATGTTATATTTCTGTCAGTATCATGTATAATTTGGGTTATACAAAATGATATGATAGTTATTTATACAATTATTTTGTAATATTTTATTTCTTATTATTCATTTGATAACATTAAAAAAAAAGAAAGAAATTGAAAAACGGAAAGAAAATCATTATGAAAAAAAAAAAATCAAAAGCTACCATACATAAACATATACATATGTACATGTATGATTGAATTTAATTACGATATGACATTTTTCGTAATTTATGCACACATACGTACATACAAATTTATGTATTATTATTTTGAAGATTACTCATTTATGACAATATAATAACATTTGAAGTAAAAGTTAGAAATTGAATAGAGAAAGAAATGAAAGAAATAATATTTTAATGTAATATTAAAAAAAAAAAAATTATGTTGAACAAGAACAATATAATTTTATATAAAAGGTGAGTTTCTTTTTTTTTTTAATTTTTTGTTATAAATATATTCACACATAATTATGTATGTACTCGTATGTATTGTATAAATAGATTTATCTAAGAATTAAATACTTTCACTTTGATATAATACATACTCGTATATATATGAATATCATAAAATATAATGAATAAATTTATTCATATGAAAAATAAGAATGTCCGGAAGTTATTTAATGAATTTCTTTATTTTATTTTTTATTTTTTCTGTTGCAGTTAAATAAATTTTAATTAAATTTTTTATTATTTATTAATAATTTTCAAGTACAATTAAAAATAAAGAATTTAAAAAAATAATTAAGAATAAAAGCTAGAAATAAAAATTATAATATTTCTTGTATTAATTTGGTTAACATTTGCTTGGCATGCTTCATAAATACAAACATAAACGTACGGTATTATGTACATGAATTGTACGTTTTTTTATTTAGTTTTTATTTTTATTTTTATTTTTTACCAAATTAAAGCCAGAAAAAAACAGAGAGAAAAAAAGAACAAACAAATATGAAAGCAGTGAACTCACTAGGATCATTAATAACTGGTCCATAATCTTTTTGTGGAAGATCTGTTAGATCAATTGTATTTTTAAATTCAGATGTTCCTAGATTTGCTGATTTAGCAGTACGATGGCAACATCCACGTAGTATACCACTACATGTGCCTTGAAGGAGGCCACTTGACATCCAACATAATAAAAAAAATTCACAAGTTCCTCCTTCATGCTGGCACTGAAGATCACTAGTAACATCACCTAATGATGAAATTTTTGTTTCGTTTTTATAAACAAAAATAATAATAATTACAAAAAAAAGCAAAAAAAGCAATAAAAAAAAACAAAGTACATAATTTAAAAAACAAGGAGAAAAAAAAATAAAGACTGAGAGAAAAAATGTAATGAACGATGATTTCAATGTGGTTAATAAAAAGTATTAGATCAATTAACAAAAGATTAATATGAATTTAATGTATGACTTACGAATAAGAAGTTGTTTATACTTCTTATATAGATTTACTATTTATAATTGTATACGTATGTATAAACTGATAATAATAAGTGTATTTCTTGTATAAGTCTTATGCATTTCTATAAACTTATTTGATTAATTATACAGTACATGGTACATATCTTATATTATTTTCATTAATAAACGATAAAATCATAATTCATAATGTTTTTTCCCATCTTTTTGTTTTTATATAGGACATGAAACACAGAAAATTGTAATTTAAATATTGTAATCATTTTTTTTTTTTTTGATTTATTTTTGAGAGTAGCAAAATACATAGTAAAATACATATAGTGAAATACTATATGTGAAATGTAAAAATTTTGAAAATAAAAAAAAGTTAAACAAAAAAAAAAAAAAAAACAAAATAAAAAGGAAAAAAAAATTTTATATAAAAAGTTATTACATACATACATATATACATTTGTATGTAATATCTGGTAATATGAAAATAAAATTTCTACATATGTGTACGCATAAATGTGAAAACACACCATAACATCATACGTAAAATATATATGTATAATATTAAAAATAAAAAAAATATAAAAAACGATGAAAAACAAAAAACTTAAAGGCTATTAAATATATGTTCATATGTATGTATTTATACGTTGAAAACTTTTACTTTTGAATAGTAAAATTCATTAAAAACATAAAAAATGAGAATACATTCATCTACAAATTACATTTACGTATATTAAGTACACGCATACTAACAAATATGGATTTATATTATATTATTCGCAAAATGGATATTTTGATTTGTTTTTTTTTTTTGAATTATATATAGTATATGGAGCGTCAAATTGGAAAGAGAAATACATATACATATATGTACATATGTTACAATATGTAAGTACGTATACGCATATACATATGTATATGAAATGAAAATTTGAAAAATTGAAAAACTGGAAAAAATGAAAAACCATTAAAATTTATTATTGTTACGTATTTGTTTTGTGTAATATTTTCTGATTTTTAGAGCTTTACACATTATATGCCATAGCCAATACGAGTACAATACATGCTATGCATAGAAAAAATGTATCAATATTTACTTCCATACATTGCTATACATATACATACATATGTACTATCCTACATACATATTTGTGTGTATGTATGTATGTATATTTTTATATAATTGCATTACAGTATTTCCTATTTGCTTAATTTAGCTTTATCATATTATTATCTCCATTTTAAATATTTTAAGTAAAATTGAAATTAAAAAATTTAAATTTAAAGACAAATTATATGTTTGAAATTTTGTTTAAAATTTATTATTTCTTTTAATATATGTAATTAATATGCATGTAAATACAAAAAAAAAAAAAAAAAAAAAAAAAAAGCAGGTAAATAGTAACCATATTATTAAAACTTTATTGATAACTACAGTATGTTAATGTTTTCCAAGTTCTTTCTTTTTATAATTATTCCCTTTTTTTTTTATCTAAGTGATTACTAAAATTAAAAAACAAAAACACTAAAAGTTCCACTTAAGAAAAAAAACATCATTAAAAATATTTTTTTAATTACTCGCATTCAAAATTCAAAAAAATGAAGAAAGTTACGTTGGTACTTATAAAATTCGATTTACATGTACGAACGAGTATATATTTACATATACATATGTATGTATATATATAAAAAAAAAAAGAAAATAAAAATTCTATTGAAAATTTCATCATAGAAAAATCTCTAATAAGGTCATAATTAAGCTAAGAGAAGAAAAAATAACGAATAAGTTTTGTATATAAAAAATGGTACGGAATAATGTATAATAAATCATATCTAATTATAATTTGAATATTACCATTTGTATTTATGATTGGTAAAAATGATAGTAATAATATAAACGCATACACATTGAATTGTACGTAGTAGATATATTGAAAAGAAAAGATACAGTATGGTAAAAATTTCATTTTTATAATTAATCATCATTAACAACAGCCAGTATTATTCAGGCGTAATTGTATACATATCCAGTAAAAATATTATAATTTTCTTTTCTTTTTATCTTACGTAAATATTTTAATTTTAAGTTATTAAAAAATTTTCATATTATTTGAATAAATAAAATTTACACAAAAAAATATATGTATATTATCGAAAAATTTGTATTTCTTACCTTTTTCTTTGAAAATTGAAGTTGAAGATAATGGTGATGATGGCGATGATGATGGTGATGATGAACCTTCATCACCATTTATATCTTGTAAACTGAATTCATTTCTAACATCTTGAATGGCAGCCAATTCATTTAAACCAAAATTTTGATCCCTTAATGAGAAAACAAATTTAACTTTAGATTTTTAATTAAAAAAAAAAAAAAACACTAAAATCGAAAAAGAAATCAAATAAAATTTACCTGAATGCAATACTATCACTAACATAACCACTACTAGATGGTCCACTAGGAAAATTATCACTTGTTGGAAACACCACTCTTGGAGTTCTTGACTTGAATGGATAAAATCTTGACTTTGGAGGTCCTGGATAATCACTATATTCGACAAATACTTTTGGCGGTATAAATGGCCTTGGACTACGAAATGAATCCTCACTAAAAAATATCCCTCTTTGAGGTCGTTGAATTGCTGTAATTGGACCATTTATATCACCGAATTTTGTGACTTCATCGGTGAATGATTTAATTGCAGGCGTTTGTCGTGGAACTGTATTAGCATTTGGTCCGGGAAATTCAATTGGATGTGATGCTGGAATAGTTTGTGTGTCGGTATCAAAAGGTAACTGACGTGTAAATCGTGTATCATATTCTGATGAATAAGTTTGGGATAATTCTTCACTATAAGGTCGTTGAAAGCCAAGATTTTCAGCAAAATGTAAATTGTCTTCTCGATATTCTTGCGGATGGAAAGGGCTTTCATATTTTAAACTGTGCGTGGGAAATTTTATTCCCAATCTACGTCCAGCAATTTCGTCATCTATAGATTCTGCGGATCGTGCTTGACTTGTTCGATCATTTGCTGCAATACCTTCACTAGTAAACTGAACATTTGTTGGAGGTTTTATATTTGTTAATGTGATATTTGGTTTCAATTTTGATACATTAGTATTTTGAATAAATGGAATATAAATGTAATTTCTTTTTTGTGGATTTATTGTCACCTCAGATGTAACTGTTGTTGCTGCAGTAAAATTATTTTCATCATTTGAATTATTTATAAATATAGTAGTTTCGTCTGATCGTCGATTAGCGCTTCTTCCGATTCGAAATGCTCCAAATTTATTTGTTATACTACCATCTGCTTGTCTCTGTTTTTGTAATACTTGAACATCATCAACATTAGAAAATGTCTGATGTGGTGGATAAAGATTTCTTGAGATACGTTTGTTCCATGCATTAAATCCTTGTAATGCAATCTCCGAATTTGTTGGCTTACGAATAAACGATGATATTTGAATTTTACCAGTTTTTGCTGGTGTATCAATTGCGTGTGCTAGAAGTAAACCAGCTATTATCGCAAGAAAGCGCCATTTGTTAGGTCCTAACATTTTACATGTGTGCGAAAATTTTGAAAATCACCTTTTCCTCGGTAACTCCGTAGAGAAAGGTTCGATGATTTGTGACATTCAAATGTATGATTTAAAAATTATTTTATTTATCATTTTAATCTAATAGTTATAGTGTGTATATTATTTTATAGTTATTTATTTTTTTTTCCCCCTTTTGCTTTTGTTTTTATTCAAAGATTCTATTTAATAAGCTTTTTTTCTAATCATCTTCTAATTAAAATTGTAAATATTTCATAAAATTTTTGTTGTCGATATTTAGATACTAATAGTAATGATACTTTGGGCTTGATTATTTGCATTTATATTTAAAAAATAAAAAAATATCTCTTATTTTCATTAATTTCCTCCTTATTTCATCAAAGAAAATAAATTTTTTTACTTTAATATTTATTTCCTCTGGATTTTGATTGTACTTGTACGATTGTATTTTTTTCTCAGTTTTTGTTACCGTATATGTTTTTATAATAATTGCTTTTTTGTTTTTTTTTATTTGTATTTTTTTTTTTTTTTTGTTTAAATTCGTTTCGCACGCATTCAATTGACAACAATTTCTGATCTTGACGGCCTTCAATTATTGTTATTGTAGCAATGATTCGTTTTGATCGTTCTGCGTTTCTGCGCTCATAAAATTTCACTTTTTCAATTATATGTACATATGTTGCTTTTACTAACTATACCACACGTTTTACTTAAATTGTATTATTTTATTATTATTATTATTTTTCATGTATATACATATACGTATTATACAAGTATATACAAGTATATTTTCTGTGATAACTTTAAACATCAGTATTTTCAATAAAAACATGAAAATAGTCGACCAGTTCGCTGATCTCCTACTGTATGTATTACCACCGTATAGACGATGATTTCAAGATTATTATTGTCTTCTGTGATCGTGAAATTTTTGCTTGGGCTGTTAAAGTAATATTTTTTTTTTCGTTTTTTGTTTCTCCTTATTATTATTATTATTATTATTATTTTATTTCTTCAAATATTCAATTCATTTAGTGCAATATGTGCAACACATTACATACATATATACACATATATATATATATGTACGTATTTATTTATATATATGCGATTATTATTGCCGTTTTGTACCTACCTATGATATCTCGGCTAATAAAAGCTGGATTTTATTTTACATACACGAACATATATTACGTGTTAACATTATACGAAATGTGTATGTATTATGTACAATTTGTATATTTTCTTCTCTTTATTATTGTTGTTAAAGGTTGTTTTTTGGCTTTATTTTTGGTTTTTTTTTTTTTTTGTGTAGTTACTGGTATATAAGCTGTAATATACGTGTATACGTAAATTAAACCGATTAGCTTTTAGTTAAAAATTTCACTTTTTTCCTTTCGATTAATGGTGATTGCACTTAAATTTGAATCGATGGTGTTTTAAAGGACGTTGATTATGTTCAGTTTTTGTAACAGTTGTAGTAAAGTAGTATTAGAAGAAATAGTATGAAATTCCTGTAAATGAAATAGAAAATAAAAAATATTTTGATTAATAAAGATATGTAACCGTTGTATATATTTATGTATTTGTAAATAAATATAACATTATGCACATGAACAAGTTTTTTTTTTTTTTTAAATAATGTTTTTATTACATATATGTATGTATTTATGTACTTATATACATATGTAGAAAATATTTACTGCATGCATACAGTGCAATATAAAAGTCAATGAACTTTTGATTTACAGCATCTTTATAATATGTAATTATTGAACTGTAATTAAATTGATCAAAGGTAAGTAGATACTTACATTATGATATACATATGTATGTATGTATATACAGACATATGTATATACGCATTTGAGTATTTGTGATTTTAACACACAAATATAAGGTATTAAAGAAGATTTTTGTAATGATCATTAAAATGGTAATTGTAACATTGTTGAAGACGATGATGATGATGTTACCATTTAAGTTAAATGAAATGAGGACTTTAAAATAAAATCACGAACATGTTTGTATAAATATTTTACAATCTATTTTCGTACATAAAATATACATATGTTCACATGCGTATGTAAATATTTATAATACATACATATATGGATATTAGTATATGTGTTATGCGTTAGAAATTTAATATAATAATAAATAAATGGTAATTTGGACTAAATTTTAAGAATATGTATTATTATTTTGTCTGTAATTATTAATTTTTAATAATAATTTCAAAACCATAATTACACTTGTTTAATATTAATGAATAGTAATGCAAATAACTAGTTCAAAGTTGGTCCATTCCATACATGATACATAATTGTACACGCATGTGTATATAGGTATTGCGCATTTACAAATGTACGTGTGAAATATATACCTAATATATCATATTTTATTATATACTTTTTTTCGGAATTTTCTTCTTGATTTCATACTGTGAAATGTATAATTTCGTCAAAATAAACATTTTCACTTTCTTTTGATCACGAAATTTAAATATCTGCTATATACAAACAAATCTCGATTGTCGTATACGAATTGTATAAGTATATAAGCGTATCTATAAATGTTTGCATACATATTATGAGTATTTTATTTAACTGTTTATATTATATTTTGAAGAGTATATATACATAAATATAATAAATATGTACATAAATATGTCGATATGTACATACATATGCGTGTATAAATATTTAATTTTATTATTTTACTCATTTATATATTTAACATCATATTAACATAGGTATATCTTATTATGTATTATACATATTGTCATATGTAAATGTAATGCATGTTCATATAAATATAATGTTTGATATTACATATAATTATAATACATTCACTTTCAATTTTTATTTTATGATTTCTTTTGATTTTCAATTTTGTAATCAGTAAAGAAAATTTTATATGTACATACATGCAAACATATCTGTATGATTTATTTATTTTGCATATTACAAAAATGATTAGAAAATATAATTTATTACTACTATTTTTATTTATTTAATTTTTTTAATTCAATGAATCAATAATCGTTTTTCATTTTAGAAAGGAATATAATTATAAAAATGATAAGTGATAACATAAAAAGAAATTTTCAATTTTTTTATGTTCAAGTTTTTACAAAATATTTCATTAAATTTATGTTTAGTAACTAATTGACAAAATCATAAAATTGTAAACATTAATTGAAATTTATTAAATGTAATATTATGTATGACATATTCATATACTATGTGTATACATACACATACATACATATGTATATATATTTGAGTGTACATTATGTGCTTATAAGTGTAATCACTTATTTTATAAAAAAAAAAATTTAAAATAACATTTTACCGGAAGTCATACTCTAAAAATAATTAAACTGAAAATATTTAAATCGGAAATTATAGAAAAATTATGTAAAAATTTTACTTTATGAATATTTATATAAGATTACTTGACTTTTTTTTTATTGCCTGATTACTATACATATGCCCATTGCATATAATGACAATATTGTTTGAATATAAATGATAAATTTATTCACGAATTTACATAGAAAAAAAAAATTATGTACAAACATGTGCAAATGTAAAAATTAAAATGTGTGTACATGTGAAAATGTTTGGAATTTTTATATGAAAATTTGGCAAATAATAATTATACATAATTTTGTTTAAAGAAATTACATATTGTACAAGTATTTATGTATTTCGTACACATTTTCATGTATTATTGCAAAAATAAGAAAATAGTAATTTAAAAAAAAAAAAAATGAACTCAAGTTTCGTGCTTAAATCTTTTGTTTTTCGTAAATTTGTTTTTTTCCTTTTTTTCATTTTTCGAAAATTTAAAATAAATGAATTTATATAGATGATTTCAAACGTTGATAGTGTATCGGATAAATTACAATGTAATATGAAAAATTAGATTCAAAACAAAAAAAAATGTACCAAATAAAAAATTTAAAAAAATTGAACACGATAATTTTATATTTGAAGGGAAAGTTGATTAAAAATGTTCATTCACTTCCGAATATCGTATATATAAAATACATAAACTACATACACATAATTTACAAAAAAAAAAGATTTTTTTTTTTTTTTTTTGTTTCTATTTGAATGTAGACTTAAGAGTGTAAGATTAATAAACAAAAAGAAAATAATAAAGAAAAAATAAATAAAATTTACTGAAAGCAACAGCGACAACAAAAACAATAACAAAATACATACTTTAACATTTTCTTCCAATTTTTCATTTTAATAATACAAGTGAAAGATATTAAAATAAATCGACCTTCACTCAAGGTCGTTATAAAAACAGACTTATTTTACTTTAAAAATATGTGTAAATTACACTCGCATATATGTATACTGTATATACATACGTATAAGTATGTATGCATTGTAAATGAAAACATATCACGATAAATGTAAAGATACATTATGTACCAATTCATTTATTATATTGTGTATTCAGTCAATTTGATTTCGAATAAATCATTTTGTTAAAGTTGGAATTTTATTGTAATGTATAAAATATGCGTTCAAAATATATACGTATGTATATATACGTAGATACATAATAAAAGCGACTCATCATCATCATTATCAGTATAATCAACACCATTATCATCACTATTATTATATTATTATTGTATTATATCGAAATGGAAAGAAGATTTTTTTTTCAGGCATAAAAAAGCAAAACATTTTAATTTTACAAAAACTGAAAAAATAAAATAGCAAAAGAAAAATGATAACAACAACAAAATTTAAATTAAAATAAATAAATTAAAAAAAAAAAACCAGTAAAAGCTGACGTAAGTACAAAACAAGACGAAAACACTTAAAATTTTTCGAAAAGTTGTATAAAATTGAAAATAACAACAACAAAAATAATAATCTGACGAAAGATGAAAATATGAGAAATTACACACAAAAAAAAAAAGAAATAGGTAACAATAATGGCAATAAACCTATAACAAAAATTTAGGATGTATAATGTAACTTATACAGTTTATATGTAAGTATATTTGTATTTTATAAATAATTAAAAAAAAAAAGTATTTTTAAAATTGTCTTCAAAATGTATGCATGCTTTGTTTGGGTATATTAATCAATTACGACATTTTGTATGTCGGAATTTTACATTTTCCTAAATATGGATGAATGTACAAAAGTTATATACTTTCTGTTTAGGTCTAAACCATGCGCTATGAATCATTAAATTAAGAAGAAACAAAAAATGATTAGGAAAGGTGCTGGTTAAAAAGTACTATTATATGCATATTATATACCATCACTTTTTTCAATGTAAATGACAGTTTAAACATTTTATAATTTCTCTCTCATTTATATATGTATGTACATATGTATATTGTATGTATATATGTATGTACACTATACTATGTTGTTTATGGTCTTTTACATACATATTTTCTATATTTTTCATAAGATATCATTAAATTCGCATTTTCATTGTACATTTACATATACACATGCATAATTATAAATATGTATATGTATGTATAATATTAAGAAAATACGAACATTATGTGAACATCAGGTGATCACTGCATGACTATTTAAAAAACATTTAAATACTAATCATAGAAAACTAGAAAAAAAAATGAAGAAAATATAGATTAATTTACAATTTACAATTATATTTTACAAAATGATTTAAAAAAAAAAAAAAACAAAAAATCTTGTAAATGTTAAAAAATGAATTTTACAACACTACAAATGCGATTACTTTTAAAATCATATTTGGGAAAATAACGAAAAATTTTACAAATTATAATTTTATTATTGCAAGAGATGAAGATTAAAAGATTAAATATAAAATATTGTACATATTATAACACAAATGAATAAATTTCCAACGAAAAAAAAAAGGAAAAGATCTTATAATCTTAATACAAGTGCCAATTTCGTTTCTATTATCATTATTATTTTATATATATTTTCGTTATGATTTTTATTTGGATTATTTTTATTATTATTGAATAAATTTGAACAATTGCGCAAAAATATGAGAAATTGAAAGTGAATAATTCGAAACAACGTATTTTTCATTTTATGTATAGTAAAGGAAATGTTACATAGCCATTAAATGGTATAAAATATGAAATGAGAAATGAAATATGTATTTAAAAAAATAAAAACGTTAATTAAATGTTTAGAAAAAAAAAATTTTTTTTTTTCATTTAAACGTGTATAAAACTACTGAAATTTGGAAACTTTCATTTTAAAATAGATATATAAATTTTGATAACATTTTCAATAAATTTAAAACAATATGAATTAATTTTTTGAAATTTATGATTGCAAATTTTGACTAATGTCCAAATAATATTTCTCAATTAGTCAATTAACAATCAAAATTAATAATACAATAATTAAAAAAAAAGCGAGGAAAATGAAAAAATATTGATATTAAGAATATAGGATAAATAAAGGAAATAAAAGACAAATTAATGTATAATTTTCAATGTTCCAATGAGTTAATTTAGGAAATATGTAATTATTAGAAGAAAAACAATGAAAATTATCAAATTAATAATTACATTTAAAACCCATACATATGTATATAATGTACATATATTGTATTTACATATACATGAATCGTAATGTTTTATGCATTTCAAAACATTTTTATAACGGATATGAGAAATATTACAAAATTTGAATTTGTCATTACTTTGAAACATATTATATTCTAACCATGTAATATGTTTCATTTGTTTTGTATTGAAAGAAAAACCATTGATTTTATTTACATGTACTAATAATTTTGTCTTACAACATTTTCATTAACTCATACAATTTAATTTAATTTCTTAATTATAGGAGAACTACATAGATTCTATCTTTAAGCCATTTAAACATATTTATGTATGTGTATAATTTTGTGTTGAATATTTTCAATTAATTTTTTAATAAAATTTAATAAGATATAATTACATTTTGTTAAAAATAATTTTTTAAGTACTTACCGATTTAAATGTAAAATAATTATTTATCAAATTGTACGGTTGTTTGTTTATAACTGCAACAAGAAAAAAAAAATAATTCAAATTATTTGTTGTGGTCTTTTCAAAAATAAGAATTTATTTAAAAAAATAACAAATTTTCTTTTTTAAATACTCAAAAATGACGGTGTAATTCAATTATTTTCATTTCTAATTTTATTTGAAATTTAAAAAAAAAATTTATTTTTGTTGTATGTTTTTGTAAAGATACTTTTTGGAATTGAAAATTTTGGAAAATTTTTAATTTGTGTAAGAAAGAGAAGGTATGATATATTCACATATATATATACGTTCAAAATAAAATTTTATATAATTTTTTATATTAGACAAAAAGACAAAAAATTCTGTTTACTTTTTAATATCACGTATTAATTAATCAATAAGGGATTTTATTTAAATTTTAATGAAATGTTTATGTCTATTATATATGAAATACTAGAATTTAAAAATGATTTTGTGTGTTTTAATACGTAAATTAATTCAAAATTACTAACAAAGAATACATATGAAACATAACATCTTTACACTGCATTAGAACTCGTTATTAGGAAAGAATTTAAACGACGTTATTATTATTATAAAATTTTATTAAACGGTATACTCATATTATTAATATTTTCTATAGAATAGATACAAGATTCATTTATCAATTTGTTTTTTTTTTTTCTAAATTTTAATTTTAATTATTTAACAGCAATTTTAAATAAATTCACAATACTATAATTAAATTAATGATTAATAAAATTTGAAATAAATACGTTACTATTTAATATATTAAATTTTTATTCATGCGTAAAGAAGAAATCGTTATATTCAAAAATAAAAAATCGCAATATTGAAATTAAATAAAATTGAAATATATTATTTCTGTTAGAACAAAAAATTTAAAATATATATACATATGTACATATGAACCCATTATATTTAATTGTAAAAAAATTAAATTTTAATATATTCTCTTTGTCAACTTACCAATTAAATTGTTTTTGTATTTTTATCCAAAAAAAGTTCCTTACGAAAAATTATTTAGATATATTTTTTTTTTTATTTCATAAAATTAGATATGTTGAATTTTATTAAATTATTTTACAATTAAATAAAAAAATAAAAAAATTTATTTTAAAAAATCGATACACTATATATTCTTATTGTTTATGTATATAAACACACACAATATTCACAAATAATTGATGAAAAGAAAAATTCAAAATTTATTTTCCACTAAAAAAATAATAAAAAAAAAGTAAAAATATGAAAATTAAAAATATATTTTTCTTTAAGAAAAATTATTGTATAATTAAAAATTACGTTGTTATTGCAATTTAAAAAATATATATATACATATACATATACTACTATATAATAAGAAGAAAAGTAAAAATAAACAGAATAATGTGTAGTACATGTGTACTAGATTGCAAAAATATTTAAGAAAAATAAATTAACCTTTTGTTTTTGTACGGGGGAAAAAACATAAAGGTAAAAAAAAAAAACAAATAAAAAAAAAAAGAAATAAAATCAAAGACAAAACAACAAAAAAAAAATTGATCACTTTCTCTCTTGTTATATTGAAACCGGAAAACGAGATTGAAGGAGGAAAACAACTTCGTCCAGATCAAATTACACACAAAAATCAAGTTTTCTTATTTTGTATAATTTTAAGTGTAAAGTGTAAATAATACACATAACATGAATGTATATGTAAGTGCTACAATATACATAAAATGTAATTAACTTGCATTTTTAAATACGTTTAATTGAATAGATATACTTTTATTTTACACATACTTATATTTTAATTTTTAATTTAAATTTAAAAAAAAAAAAATAAAATAAATCACAAATAATAATAAATATCCCCTTTCTAAATGTTCTTTATTTTTAAAATGAACAATAATAGAATCACACTTGTGTAATCCTTTTTAAAATTTTTTCTATTTGAATTTTTGTGAAAGCACCTTTTAATTTGGTAATTTTATTTATTTTGTCCATTCAATACTATATACAAATAAATTTATATATCGTTGAAATTGTTTATGATCGTTTTTCAGTTTTATTTTTATTTATTTATTTATTTTTTTTTTAATTTTTAAGAACACATAAAGAAATTATTGTTAACAAAATGAAAATGTATAAAATCACCTTTTTAATGATCGTATAGATAAAATTGCCTATTTGATAATGCACAAACATATACTTTATATTAATAGTGATCTTTAAATATTTTCAAAAATAAATTTTCAAATTATTATTATCATTTATTATTATTATTTTTTTTTTAATTTAAATTCTCATTAAATTTACGTTTACCGCAAAATAATGTAAAGCGAACGAAAAAGTTCGACCTTCTTGAGTAAAAGCTCAAAGAAGTCTGATATACCAGCGCGAAATGTTTAATAGTTACTGTTACTGTATATATAAAATGATGGCAAGACGATTGATGATAATACCAATGATGATGATGGTGATGATGATGATGATGATGATGGTAAGGTAACATAAAACAGAAAGCAAAATATTATAATTTTTCGTTATAGTAAATTATAGACTCTATTTAAGTTGCGCTATAGTACTATAAGACAAGCTAATACATAATGACAAATTGGATGTTGTTTGTTTGCTTTTCGATTATGTAGTTGGGGAACATTATATTATAAGCATAAATATGATCGTTTGTTCATATCTATACATTGTAATGGAAAATGAACCAATTTAAGAGAGGGGCAAATGAATTTGTTTTCTTTTTAAATTTAATACATATTTTTATTAGTTCAGGGAAATGAGTCTAAAAGATATAAATTTACATATATGTGAATTTGAATTTGTTTTTTTTTTTTTTTTAAATCCTTGAAATTTATTTATTTATTAAGCTAGACTTTTCAATTTATGTACCAGTCTAAAAATTTGCCATTGAATTCAATTTAGAAAAATGTAAAAAATTACAGATGAATATAAACGTTGTAAAATGAGACTGAAATTCCACTTGAAAAAATGGAAAGTTCTACAAATAATGTAATTTCGGAATGTTTTATCAAATAAAATAATATTTGGAATCTAATAAAACTGATCTAATAAACTAATCTAATGAATCATAAACGAAACTCATCTACTTATGTAAATGATATGTAATTAACGTAATTGATCATTCAAAAAAAAAACTAAATATTTGCGTTAATTTAAGAACATACAAGTATACAAGTACATATGTATGTATATACGAGTATATATCATTTGATATTACGTATCTACTATACTTTATGTTTTTATTATTTCATATTAACAAAATACAAGAGAGAAACATTAAAATAAGAGTAATTAATGTACTGCAAAATTATACAAAATTCAGTACAATGGCTTTAGTCAATTTTAATTTAACAAAACAAAAAATTTGTAAAAAGAAAAAAACAATGCATTTATAAAATATTGTTTTTTTGTTATCACCTATGAATTATGTATAAATTGTATTTTTAATTTGAATTGCATGATTTATTGGTTTTTTTTTTTTTTTATTTTTTATTTTATTTTAATTTTTTTTTATTATTATGTTTTGTTTTTATTTTTCAACATATACTTATCATTCATTATTACTTATTAACAACTTTGTATGGTATATTGATTCCTGCAAACACGCATAAATGTTACAAGATTTAAAATTTATGTTTTTTTTTTTTTTGTATGAAATTTTGTATATGGAATTTTAACATTATACAAGTGAATACATTCGTATAAGCACACGAATTCCTTTTTTTTATTATTATTATTTTAAAAAAAATAAAGATATTATTATCAAATTAATATAAATTGTAATTAACGATTTATATTAGTATAATATGGTATAATATATTTCGTAGACATAGGTAATGAACAAATTATTATTGCCTTTTTTTCTATGTTTGTAGTATGCGTGGTGTTATGTATATACAGAATATTTAATTTAAGATATCATTTATGATTACTATAATATCACGTATACACATACATATATTTATGTTTGTTATAGTTACACTACACATGCATAATCTAATAAATATTATAAATAAATTATAATTGTAGTTCATTGATCGGCAATAATAATTATATGTATTTATTTATTTATTTATTTTTTTAATTTTTTAACACGGTTATATGATTCAATTAGTTTTTTTTTTTAAGCTCTTTAGCTATTATTATTTTTAAATTTAATGCATCATAAATTATGAACATTAAATTATTTTTGTTAATATGCACATTACATATGTCGTAGTAGATAACACCTGGTACAAATTAAAGTATGTACCTATATGTTATCGGCATTATGTACGTATATTTACGTACGTATTAATGCATATGTTGTACACATTACACACAGTATTTGTGTGTGTGTATTAGTGTTGCATTGCATTTTAGTACTAATTATTACTATATATGCGTTAAAAAAATTTTTTTTCTGTATGTGGATAGTACATGTAGGTATGTGTCCAATCCATAATATAATGCATTTCTATAAATGTAATAATAAAATTATCAATACATACATAAGTATTTTTTTTAAACATTCAAGTTTTTTTTACAAAGATCCAAACATTAAAATGTCTTGATTTATTTCGTGTTTTATATAATTACTATTGTATATTGCTTTTATTACCCTTTTTAAAAAAAAAAAAAAATTTGATTCAGTTAAAAAAATCAGTAATTTAAGTAAATTGTAAAAAAGAATCACGCAGTTAATTTGTACTTTATGTTAATATTGTATAAAAAAAAATATGTGATAAAAAAATGTATTATTACTATATTAGTTATATATACAGATATTTGTATTCATGCATAATGTTCACAGAATATGTGTGATATACATAAATAATATTATTACAAGATTATGCTTAATTTTTGTTTTTTTTTTTTTTTTTTTTTTTTCAAATAAAATGCTAAGTAAATTTATTGTTGCTATGTAGTTAATTTTAAACAATTGCTTTTAAAATTATTACCAATGAAAATGAATTAATAAAAATTCATACATACAAACAAAATTTTTTTTCATTCTGTAGAAAAAAACAGGAAAATTTAAAGAAATGAAATTAATGAAATAAAAAAAAAATTGCAACAAAATAAGTTTATTTCTCATATGTATATTTTTATATGATTAACAATAACTTACAAAGCAAACTAATTGTCTATGTTTTACATACGCACGCTATGGGCAAGCTATGAACCCAGTATGGTCTATGCGTAATCTCGCCACTTTGAACAGGGACAGTCACCCAATCTAATCTAGCTTACATATGCACATCTAAATGAATATAATGATTAATTTCTACTTTTCGAAAATTAAAATAGATCATTAATTAAATTAAATTTTTAAATAAAACAAAATTATAGTACATACATACATACATATATATATATATATATATATTATTACAAATAAATTGTTTTACATATTTTGTAATTTTATGAAGAGGATACAATGAAAGCTTGTATGTACATATGTAAGTACATGAAATGTTTTATTTATTATTTCCTTTTGTAATTATAAAATTTTTATTGTTTAATTTACTTTATTTTACCATTATTGAAATAAATCAAATTTTTATAAAATGAAATCACTATTTATTTTAACACCTTAATAAATATAAAAAGAAATTTATGAAATTGTTTTGCATGAAAATTTTCACGGAACTACATGTACATACATACATATTTATATTTTTATACAATGTATATACGTAAATGTAGAATCAATGATATTTTATCAATAACATTAATGTAATTTAATAAGAAAAAAATAAATGAAAATTTAAGAGAGAAAAAAGTATTTTTTTTTCTTTTTTTCAGAAATTTTCTGTACCAGGCATTGAATTACACACAATTTAATGTGCTTACTCTGAAATATGAATGTACATACATACATACATATTTATATATACTCAATGTATGTTTGTATCTTCTCTTTATGTTTTCTTTCTGATTCTTTTTCATTTTTCCATTTTTTGAATTTTATATTATCAATTTTTTTTTTTTGTATACACAATACATTTTTTATGAGATCGTTGAATGCAATTGTTTGCGATCATGTCACGATTATAATGCAATTTTGGTTATTTTAATACATACATACATATGTATATTAAAAAATATATGCATTTAGTAATACATACATGATAATACTCAAGTATGTAGTTAGATTCGATTGAATATGTTGGTGATTTTGTATATGTACCTACATATATATACATAAGTCCATATTTATTTACTTATATAACGATAAATAATAAAAATAAAAAATTCGATTAACAAAAATGCAATTTGAGAAGTGAAAGAACTTTGGCGCCATACGTGTCTCGTATTATTATTGTTGTTATCAATATTTTTTTAATACGTACATATACATACATACATACGTATATACATATATATACGATCACTATAAATATAATATCTTCATATCAATATAATTATCATCTTCATTATCATCATCATCAACATTATTTTTATCGTCATCGTCGTCGTCATCATAATTATTGTTATCATTTTAACAATAATAATATGTATTGCTTTTATTTATTTTTTATTTATTTGGTGGAAAAGCGACCAGTAAATTAAAAAAAATTAAATAAATTAGGTGATCTTTACATATACCTAAATACTATGCATTTATTTGATATTATTAGAAGGATAACATAAGGATAAGGATAATGATAACATAAGAATAACACATACATACATACATAGATGCATAAGGATTTTCACTGTAATTTTTTTAATTTTGTATATTTTTAATTATTTCTCTTATTTCAAATAAATTGTAATCATTGCAAATCAACGTATTTATGATGTATTTTTTTGTGTGTTTGAATGTATTCCCGTACAATATAGAAAAATGAAAGCGAATCAAATTAGGATGTCAAATCAATATTAAAAAGGAAGGTATAATTTCATTCACACATATGTACATATATATTTAACATTTTGTATACTACATATAATAAAAAATACTTTAAACGTACATTTGAACAAGCCTTAGAAAAAAAAAAACATTTTACACTTTAATTAAATTGCAATATTAGCGAAAAAATTTTTTTAAAAATGATCGACATTGACCGATTGTTAAAAACAAAATTGAATTTAAAATTAAACGTTAGATGTGAATTGTAATGAATTATAGTTGCATATGAAAATTAATTTCCACGCTTATATTCAAAACATAATGTTTACATTTTTTTAATGCCATCTTCGAACAATATATCTTAAGTATGTACATATGTATGTATGTATATGTATATTGATATTTTTGTTTGAATGTATATTTTCTGTATTTTATTGTATTTAAGATTGTTATAAATGTGAAATGCTAGTAACTAAATTCATTTACATACTGGACATACAATGTGAGGATGTATGCATGAAAATTCTACGTAATATTAAATATGCAATTATGTACCATAAATTAGAGTTTTTCTTTTTGAAATAAATTTTGGAAATATTTGATTAGAATTAACAAACTTAAATTTTATAGAAAGGAATCATTATACCTACATGCTAAATTGGACTTGAAATTGGTAGACAAAATGTTTTTTTAATAGGAGAAGAGTAAAAGGTGTTTGTAGTATGCATATAAAAATCTGTGTATATTTTGTTTTCCTATTTTTCTTATTATTATTAGATCGTTTCGAATTGATCTGATGTATGTATATATTTGTAACTAGTAAATCTTGATTGTATGTGCAATGTACTTACACCTACAGTATATATGTACATATGTACGTATACTTATCATAACGCAGCCAATGAAGTTAACTCATTTCATTTTTATTTTATTTGTATTTTTATTTTTTATTTTTCTGTGAATTTCTCTTCATTTTTTTGTATTTATTAGTACCTATAAAATAAAATTATGCACGTCTTACTTGATTTAAATTTGTTGTACTAATATAACTTTTAAGTATTCTTGTATTTTTATACATAAAAAAAAAGAAGAAAAACGTCAGCTTATCTGTATGTTTTTCATTTTATTTTATTATTATTTTTTTTTTAAATTTGAATGTATATAACGGTACTTTCTTTTTGTAATACTTTAACATGTTCACACATACATAAATATACATATGTGTGTATAGGAGAAAATTAAAATTTCAAATGAAAAATCCGATTAGATATAGGAAAATGTTTTTTATTTATCAAATGCTGTTCTAAATGAAAAAAAAAAAAAAAAAAAAAAAAAAAAATATGGGAAAAAAATAATCGCCTCAATTAAAGTAAATATATATGTATGCTTTGAGAAATAATCTGAACTTGAAGAAATACCAAACAAATTATGATGTACATGCGTATAATTCCAATTACCTTATTAATTTAACCACTTATTAATTGAAAATAAAAATAAAAAAATTTAACTTCATGAGAACAAAATGAGAATTTAATGGGTTTTGACTTGGTTTGACCTGTTCATAGCCACTTAATTTTTCACAAAAAAAAGAGAAGATAAATCGATTAGATTGTAATCAGATTAGATATGCTGATGCTCTTTATCATGTATTTATATTCATTAATTATAGTTTATACGTTTATAGTAATGTAGTTTTGGAAAAAAAAATTTTTTACCGTTTTTTCCAAAACAGATTAACTTAACTATTCACACATTATAATTATCATCATTTTGAAATTCTTGGTTTTTTTTTTCCTCTATATTGCATATTAGTGCATTTACAAGTTCAATGGACCTTGAACACGTGTTATCATCATCATCATCATCATATGCTCTTTCGTATGCTCTTCTTTTAGCTGCTTAAAAAAAAAATGAAAGATATAAATGTTTAATATTTTATAATAATATTAAATATATGCAACACCCTGAAGGAATACAACATCTAAAAGACCATAATTCAATAATAATAAAATTCTGAACCGAATTAAATGTATGTACATGCACTTTTAAATTTAAGTAAACGGTAGTCTTTTGTTAACTTGTTATGAATACGATTGAAAAGGAAAAAAAAAAAAAATTATTTTTTGTACATACATATGTATGTACATATATTATGCACATGATATACATATGTATTTTTGTACATACATATATATTGTACATTTATATGTGGATATTAATATATTTCACATTTAAACATATGAAGCACCATATAAACATAGATAGACTATTCCTATATATGTACATACGTATATGTAGGTACATATGTATGTATGTGTGCATTGTATATGCAAATAGTGGTGCATAATTTTCTGTATGTGTGTTTATTGAATATATTGAATATTTAATCATAAAAATGATCTCTTACATATAATTGACTGCAGTCAATAAACTTTTTATTAAAGTTAAAAACCAGTTTTATAATGATGAATTTCATAGGCCATAATAAAGAGTTACGATGATGATGATGATGATGATGAGAATGATAATAATATAAATAAAATCATGACATGATAAATCTAAATTTAAAAACTACATATGTATGTATACATATAAACTCGTAAATTTTTATTTAAAAGAAATTGATTATCTATCTGTAATTTACTTATTTTAAAATTATTTTCATACTGGTAAATATCTTAATTCAAGGACGTTTAACATTATATTGTAATAAATATGAAATTAATTTTTATCATTTGTATTTTCGTATCACTTTTAACTAAGTATCAAATTTATTTAATTTCATTGTTTTAAATTTTAAATAAAAAAAAAAATAAAATAAAAAATATGTATATGTACTTGAGCATGTACATATTTGTGTTTTTTATATACAAAATAAAACGAATAATAAATAATAAGTTAAAATTTTAATTGATGATGAGAAAAATTTATTTTTTATAATAAAAAAAAAAAAAATACACGTATTCATATTACAAAAGAGGTGAAAAATAAATTTTTATAAAATTAATATGTACTGTACATGTATTTAGTCTGGTACTTATAATCTATGCAATTAAAAAAAAAAAAATAAATAAGAAGAAAAAATGAAAAATTGTAGCAAGACATGTATGTAAGGTATTATCATATAACAACATAATATTCACAATGTATTCATTTACAATACTTATAATTTTTGATTTATTATAGAATAAATAATACTAAAAAAAAAAAAAAACCAAGAAAGGTAAATAATAAAAAAAAATGAGTAAACTTGAACTAAACCTTGAACAATTTTCACTTTCGTAAAATAAAAAAATATATTTATTATTGTAAGTGTACGAATACTTGGACATACTATGTATACATAATTGTATGTGTATATGAAATCATTTGTATACGAATACAGAGCAATACAGATGATATTATTTTGTAATTTTTAAAGAGATTTTATTTTTCCTTTCATTTTTTTACTATATCGCTTGTGTACATATACTTACAAAATAACACAATAAAATATATATGATATACACCTTAAATACACGTCTGATTGTTTCAAATTATTCATTTGTATATAACATACATATGTATGTATATTTTTTTTTTCCATTATTATTATTATTATTTTTAATTCAAAAAAAAAAAATTTTTTTTTTCTTTTTTTACATGAAAATCAACTTGATAAATTATCATATTTAAAGTTGAATAAACAAATACTCATCCTGACATTTTGTCTATAGGAAAATTATGTATACATGTATATAAATGTACTTTTACACGCAATTCTTTCTTTATTATTGGCAATATGTATATTGCCAATATTCATATGTAAATGTGTTTAAAAGATCATTGATGCATTTAGTTAAGATAAAAAATTATTAAAATATTAATGCAAATTTGTTATAATACGTATTGTGAACGGTAAGTACACTAACCTATCCATTGCATGCATAAATACATCATAAACAATAAAAAAAATCGATTATTTAAATTACATGTGGATGCATTCTATTAAATTAATTACTTTTCATAAATATAATCAAAATAGGAAGTTAAGAAATTGAAAATTCTTCAAATAATTCATCATTAAAATTAATATAATTAAAAATTTCAATTAGAATCATTATAAATTATTAACAATTAATCGAAATAAAACATCCTTGTTTTTTTTGTTTTTTGTATACAAAAATTTGCTTATAATTCATATGAAATTGAATTAAATTTTCACCATGGAATTTTATAATTCTCACAGAAAATTGAGACAAAAAAAAAAATAACAAAATTAAATGAATAAAATAAATGAAATAAAAGTGAAAAGAACAAAAGAAAGTGTTTTTATTAATATTATCATTGTAACCGATAAATTTAATTGAAAAATCGTGTTTATACATTGAATTATTATGAACATCTTTTGAAATATTGTTATTACCAATTATGAATTTAAATTCGTGATAATAATAATAAAACAAAAAAAAAAATACCAACATAACTTGCTAATATTCAGATTTTCATAAAACATACAACATACATGAGTATAATTGTAGAAATTTTATACATACATATGTTTAATTTGCATATTTTATATAATTCCTTTATAAATAAATACAAAATAACAAACAATAATTTAAAATAATACATGTATTCTGCATTGTCAAGTACATAAAAGTGATATCTCTATTTACTTAGAGAATATTTTGTTTAAATAAACATGTTTTTGTAACATTTCAAAATTTCTTGATATCATGATAATTTTAGAAGAAAAAAAAATTCAAATTTCCCTGCTACGTCATCATATGCAGTTGTATTTACGAGTACAAAATTATCTATGATGATGTCATAACTCAATTAATACAAATATTGTGTGTATATTTAAATTTGATTGAGTAATCAGTAAATTAACTATTTAGATTATAAAGATTACAAAGTTTTCATTACTTTACGAAATACAGTTTTTTTTTTTTTTTCAAATTTAAAACAAAAACGACAATATGTATAACAAAAAAAAAATTTTTTTTCTATTTATATAGATGTACGTAACGTATACATAAATGCAATATGTAATAAAAATACATAATCATGTATAAATATAATATTAAAATCCACTATTTAATTGTAATTTTATTTGTTGATTTCTTATTGTTTTTATAATGGTCAAATATATGCATGTGTAATACAATTTGGATAATATTATATATTTATAAGTCCGGAAAAGAAAAATATTATAGACCACAAAAATAGCAAATACATAAGTATGTATATATAATCATATGTGTAAATTATACATAATGTATGTGAATATCCACGTAAATCTCCCATCTCATATTAATTAAACCATAAAACTTACATTTCTGTATACACATATATGTATCTAAAAAAAAAAAAAAGAAAAGAAAATTTATTTCTCAACTTTTATTATTTACTAATTTTTTTGTTTCTTTTTTTTTGTTTATCCATTTTAAGAAAAAGATAAATTTTTTCTTATTGTTTTTAAGTGTGTAATGTCTAAAAATAGATTTGCATATAAACGAGAAAAAAAATGGTAGGTGGCTTTGTATTCATTTTTTTTTTTTTTTTTTTTTTTTTTTTTTTAAATCTTATTTTTGTAATTTTACTAATTTTCACTATGAAATGTCCATTTTGGTGATAAATGATCTAAAAAAAAAAAAAAATTTAAAGTTGTATTTAATCCTATTCAATTTTATTTGATATAAGTTTAAAAAAATACTACAGAATGAAGAAAGTAAAAGGGAAAAAATTATACCTATAATACGAAGAAAAGGAAAAGCTCTTATTAATTTTTGAAATTTTGAAAAAAAAAAAAAGAATGATAATAATAAAAATTTATTCTTATAACATAATATATAGGTATATATATTTTTTTTACTTAAAAATAGGGTTATAGTATTGTATGTTAAAAATATACAAATTATAAAAATATATACATACATTCAAATGATAACGTATATATGTTTTGTGTATACATACATATATAATATGTAGTATGTAAGTATATAAAATTAAATACATGATATCTCTGGTGAGGTAAGACAGATATTATAAAGATAAAAATTAAAGTACAATAAATTGTAAGTAGGTGAAATTGAGACAACAATCTACGGAAAATAATAATGACTATAAAAATTTTTATATACATATACCGTACGTATGTATATATGTATTGTAAATGTATTTGTATATAGCGCCATGGTATATAAGATACAGAAAGTATAATATTAATAACAACAAAAAAAAAAAAAAATCGAAAAAGAAACGTTAAAAAAAAAGAATTATTATACGTATTGTATAAACAAACCGAAAAAAGGAAAAAAAAATATATGCATACATATGTATGTATATAATGCTTTCTTTGATTTCTTCATTGTGTAAATTATATTGTAGCTGATTGTAGCTATTTTTGATTTTTCCGTTTCACTTATATATATTGCATATACATACATATATTATTGCATATACGTACAAATATATGTATGTATGTATATATAGGTCAGATGGCAATTACATTTTGTATGCAAACATCCATTAAACATGCAGCAGTCTGTTAGGTACACAATAACATGTTGCATATGTACCCTTTGTGACATTTCTTGTAAATTTCAAGGAGTGGTATATACATATGTACATACATACAAATATAAATATACAATACTTATATGTACGTGTAACTAAATATATATTTTATATTCATGCAAAATTATTTCTTATTGTAAAGTATTTATATATTTTATTCTATGTTCGTTTATTCATTCATTCAGTTATTTGTTCATTTGAATATACAATATATATTTTTTTAATTTTAATTTTAATTTTTTTTTTTTTTAACATTTATTTTGCTCATTTTTATTTTTCATTATTACAGGAACAATGAGAATGTCGAAAAAGTCAAAAATTTTATAGCATGTGAAAAGTTATTTATTTTTTCGCAGTAAATTTCAATTTAACTGAAGAAAATGAAAGAAAATCATAAAAATGTCATCTTTTAACATTTAAAGATAGTATCTTCTGTACATACATTTTATGCTATGAACTTAATTCAAATTTTCTGCATACGTTATACATACAATTTCTATATATGTACATATGTATACACGTACAATTAATGTTCACATATGTACATATGTATGTATAACCTAAAATTGAATTTTAACAGACAAAAAGTATGTACAATATGTAATCATACAAGTTTTCTAGCATAATAATGATGATGTACGTGCATACATACATATGTATGAAATGAATGTAATTTAATTTTTATGTTTTTATGTATACAAATGGAACATTTCCATTAAATTTTTTTTTCCAGTTCCCTGGCTTTGAATTTCCTTTTTTAACGATTGAATTTAAGAAAAAGCTTCTTTTTTTCTTCTTTAATTTCTATTTTCTATTTATTTATTTATTTTTCTATAATACCTATCAAATTTATTTGTCACTTTTTTTTGCTATACCTTACAAACAATTTTTTTTTTTTCTCAAAATTATTTTATTTATTTTGTATTTAAAAAATAATTTTTTTTTTCCTATGAAAAAAAAAAACTGTAACAAAATATAATACAAGTTTTTATAATTATAATTTTACACTTACCTTTAAGCATTTTGTTGATCATCAAAAAATGTCTAGTTAAAGTATTTTGTATTTAAATACTACATGTACATATAATAATGTTATGCATACTCTTTGTATATTAATATATCTAAATATGTATGCGTGTGTGAGTGTATACGTAAGTAAAATTTAATTTAATGTATATATAGATATAACATCCGGGTAAAATTTGTAGACCATTTCAAACGAGAAAACAAAAAATAAAAACAATAAAAAAAATATTAACAATTTATTATGTATTAACTCCTAAAATAGTCAAAAATACAACAACACTTTATACAAGCAGATATTCTCAAGTATCCATGCAAATATACGTAAGTGTAACTTATAAAATTAAAAATTAAATTAATTATATAGCTAGTACAATTCACATGTATACCCAAAAAAAAACAAAACATTGGTACAAAAATTTCATATAAATTTTCATATTTAATATCATCAATCTATTCGGTGTAAAATAGATAGACACATTAATGTTTACATTACATTTTTATTTTTTTTAATTTTGTTTTGTAGATACATATATGCATATCCTAGGTAAATTATATTCAGAGCATATTAACATAATTTCAAAAATAAATTTTTACTTGTATACAGACATAATTTCGCAATAAATAAATAAGGAAAAACAAAATATGTAATAAAATTAATTCTCATTCATACGCCTACGAATTAACATAGGTGTTTGTATACCCGTATGTATGTATTACTTTTTATTTTTATTTTTGTAATATAATTATGTACATATATTTATTTTTTATATTTTACTCTTTTTTCTTTAATTATTTTGTTATAATTTTATTTTTTATTTTTCTTATAATATAATGAGTATATATTGTGCATTTACATTTTGGAAAAGCGGATTAACTGTTCCGCAAAAAATGATTTGGCATGCAAATAAACATTTATACATCATCAATAAATTAGTTCAAAAAAACAAAATATTTTCATGTACAAATTTTATAGATGTGATACGATCTTTAAGAGTGTATAAACAACATATATTATTAATATAAATAATTTATGCAGTTGTTCACCCAACAATACACAGTGAATACGTATAATTTATACATACAAGTATTTCCATTGATTTTTTAAAAATGTAAACAAATTCAAAAAAATTGAAGAAATCATTTTATTATTTTTTTTTTTTTTAATTGTACATTTTGATTTATAATTGTACTAAAATTTACAACTCGTGCCCTGTAATCTGTATATTATATTCATGTCTTTTAAAATTAAACAAATTTGTTGTATTTCTAGTTTTAGTATAATACAACCACATATAAGTGGAAAAAGTCAATGAAATATACATATGTATGTATACAAAAAAAAAAAAAAAAAAGAAGTCGACAAATCTTTGAAATCTACATCTAAATAAATGATAAATATCTTTGTGTATTTAAATATAATTTATTGATACGAGAGTGATATTCAAAATTTTTGCTACAAATATCAAATACATGCACAGATATGTATCTGTTGTATTTCAATGTCTTTTTAAAGACTTAATTATTATTTATTTTTAAAAGTCAGTGTCAGTGTTCGGTTAAAGATTTGTGTTGTTTTTTTTTATATTTTTTTGTTCATTTTTTTAACATAATTTTTTTTTTTAATGAATTAAACAGAAATGAAATTTTTTTTTTTCATCGTCTGTGTTTACCTGTAGTATTTATAACACAGTCCACAGATGTATTTTCTTACATATAGTTTTTTGTTTTTTTTTTTTTATTTGTACCATGCTGGATGATGTCGAATATAAAATGGTAATAAAAGATGATAGTTTAGTTTGTATTGCAATGACATATAGCGAAACAACAAATATGGATAGATGATGATCAAATTCCACTCTGCCACTTTCACTGTCCGGTTCAGCGAACGTTGATGATATGCTCCCTGTTCAGCATGAATGAAGTATTATTGTGCGGAAGTAGCAAAAATGTCCATATATACATAAGCATATTTTTATTAAAAAATACATAGCATATATGTATATACGTACATATATCAATACGAATAACATTATATACGATTTTTTTTTTTTTGGATCAAAATATGTGTATACTATACCAAAATGAAATAAAAAAAATTATATAGGTACAACACAACCATATAAATAAGTATAACATCACTTTTATGATTGTGCACAAATGCATACATCATTATATGTGTTATATGTGTATCTGTGAATATGCAAGTATAGTAATGAAATCTTCAAAATTTACCATTTCACAAATACATGTGTATAAAAGATGTATATAAATTAAAAAAAAAAAAAAAATGTATATATGTCGATTGGATTACGAAATAAATGAATACATAGTATGCACATACATAGTGTCTTTATGTATTTGAATTTAATCATGATAAATTATATTAGTGAAAATTTTATGTAAAATTTTATTTACTTTTTTTTTATGAAGGAGTTTTGCTCATTTTGTTATTTCTCATATACATGCCTTTCTTCTGTAAAAGTTTGGTAAACCCAAAATAAAAATAAAAAATCAAATATTATAATATTTGTTAATAAATAGTATATGAATTTCAAGATTTTTTTTTTTTTTTTTTTCAAAGAAATATAATAGTTTCCGCGACATAACAGTTAGATTCACTAAAAATATTAGTTCATATTTTTTTCAATGTCCTTTTTATTTTTAATAAATCCTGTTAAGTGATCATATACGAGTATATAATACAAGACGACAGCCTTTATTTAACATTATCTGAAAATTTAGTTATTAATTTTATAATGAAAATTGAATAACAAAAAAATCCTAGATAAAAACAAAACCGTTATTATTTCAAATAAACAACATATGACAATTTTACATAATTCAAAGATAAACAAATTATTTTAAAAAAATGAAAGAAAAAGAATTTAAAAAAAAATCAACAAAATAATGAATTTAATTTCGAATTAACTTAATATTTTAGTCATGTAGAAACAAATGCAAATTTTTTGTTTATTTAATTTTCTATTTTTAATTTTTTTTTCCACTTTTATTTCATAAGCATTTAAATTCATAATTTTTGTTTGTGCTTACAAAATTTAATGTTGAATTGTTTTCTTTTTTTCATTTTATTTTTGGTTTTTCTTCAGTTATGTATTCAATGTTTTATAATTTCACTTTTATTGTGCGGTATTATAATAAACTCTTACAATATATTGTCATTATACGAAGACGATTTTAAGTAATAAAAATTGTTTTGTTTATCTAAATACATATGTATAGGTACATATAGTATTTTGTTTTATTTCACTATTATCACATAGGTAACAAAATGACCCTATTATGTGTATATTATATGAGTATATGTGTAGTTTTTTTTATGTACGGTATATATGCTTGTGAATACTATATTTATGTATATATTACATTGAAACTCTTATGATTATACATATATGCATATTTATATGTAATTTATTGATTAGTATGAATTTTAATATATTCGATATTTATTTGATACTAATATTTATTTATTTATTTTTCTTCAGAATTACCATACATACATTTATACACTTTATAAATGTAAAATTTATTTATACATTTATATATATACATATATATGTATAATATAATATGTATATTTATATATATATATATATATAGGTATATAAAACAACAAATTTTAATTCAAAATACAAATGCCTGCTGATAAAATTTACGTATCTGCACATACACATGTAAATATGGATGTTGTACATGTAAATGTATTGAAATTGTTGTTTTTATTTTGAATAAAATTTAAAAATCTTATTCCTACTGAGTAACCAATGGTTACGTCAAATATTATATTTGTCATCAAAATTGCTATTATTATTATTATTATTATTATTATCCTCATCATCATTATCGTTATTATCATTGCTATTATCAACATTATTATTATTTTCATCATACATAAATGAATATACGTAATTTACTGTTAAATTAATTCACTATAACTATAACATAATACATAAATATGTAAATATTTGAATATTAGTACTCAAAAAAAAAAAAAATAAATAAATAAATCAAATAACATAAACAACAAAATTACGAAAATAATAATTGAAATAAAAAAAAATACATCTCCATATGAATTTCAAATTAAATGTGTATTTCTTCCTATCATTTGAATAGAATATTAATTAATAATTATGTATGCGCATACACATGTACCTACACAATAATATCATATGAAACACAAATAATAACTGTATATAAAAAAAATTGAATAGAAATAATTTTATATAATATAATACAATAAGAAATGTACTATATATACATTTTTAATATTTTTCTTTTTTTTTTTTTATTACGTTTATATACGTAATTGATACAATGCGAAAAATCAATCAGTACAATAAAAACATATGAGAAATTATTCAGGAAATTATGATGCTTATCGCATATTTAATATCACGTTTTTAAATATACATACATATATAAAATAAAATTTTTATGTATTTATGTATGTACGTATGTATGCGTAAAAACTTACGTATCAAATTAGATTGAATTGCAAAATTTAATGCATCATAATACTATTTCTACCTGTTGAAACAATCATGTTAAATATTCAAAAAGAAAAAAAACAAAAAATCAACTAAAAATTTCAAATTAGTATTCTTAACATGATTTCTTTTTAATGTTATTTGATTCCAATTAAATGTACTCCTTTTACCACTCTTATTTTTATTTCAATGAAAAATATTTGTTTTTCATAACATTACAGTAAAGAATGTTATAACATACATACATACATATGTATGTATATGGGTATGTACAACAGTCAGTTATTATTGGATTTACTGCTTTTGCATTATATACACATGTATGTATGTATATAATTTTTAAAAATCTCAAAAAAAATGACTTCGATTATATTAACATAATATATCTTTTTAAATAAATAAAATGATTGTCCTCTCGTACACATATTAAAGATTACGGATAATTATCATTATCATATGGAATATCCTGAATCGAAATTAAATTATCTTACATACTACATATTTACATATATTCAAATTTTTGTTGTAAATGAATTATTATTTTTATTTTAATAAAAACATCTTGTTTATTCATACATTTATAAATAATACCAAAATTTATGAAATTATTTTATGTTAATTTTTACGGTCGAAATTTCAACTACAATTCATCACTTTTGTATACAAAATAACTACATACGTACATACATATGTATGTATTATTATTTTTCTATTTTACAATACAAACATTTAAATATGTATACCTATATAGCTAAAATATGAATAAAGTAAATCCATATAAAAATTAATAAGTAAATGAATATATGCAAGTATACATTTTTATAATTTTTCTACATATTATACATAAAAATGTTTATATGAATGTATAGGTATATACATATACATATATTGGCTACAATCAAAGTAGAGAAAGTGAAACGTGATTCGATTATTATCGCATTTAAAAGAAATAAACACTTAAATCAATTCTACATTTTATTTTACACTATTGAAAATCAATACCTGTGCACATCTAATACATACATATGTATATGTCGAATAATCGAAATAATAATAAATAAAGCAAAAAAAAGTAAAATAATAATAAAAACGACTTAATGTCCATTTTACTATTTTTATTTGATACACTTGCATACATGTTATACAGATGTTTTGTTTTTTTTTTTTTTTTTTTTTTTTTTTTAAATGCTCTATGAAATACTCTATAACCTACACATACACACATAGAGTAGATATGAATAAATTTAGATGCGATTTACTTTATTAGCTCTTTCAAGTATCAAGTTTACAACAATACAGAAATAAAAAAAAACAAATTATAATGGTAATCGTATACACATCTACAAATAACAACAAATATAGTAAAAATAAAGAATTACAAAAAAAAAAATTTTTTTTGTGAGTATTAAATTCACAATTGAAAATTTGCTATATTTAAAATGTCTTCAATGGTCGAATGCTTGATTGAATTCTTTTTTTATTATTTTAATTTTATTTCAATTTATTGAATTAAATATCACATTTATATCTATACACGTACATAAACGCATAAATAGATGATGATTTTTTTTTTTTATTTATTTATTTAATTTCTTTTTGGATAACAATTCGACGATTATTTAGGTCAAATAAAATGAAAAATTCAATTCTTCTCAGGTGCTTCCTTTACAATAATAGTAACACTATTAAATGTTAAAAAATTAACAGAAGAAAAGTGAATTGTGAACAAAATTAAAACAAACATATAAACATACATAAATGAAATGAATTTTTATGTTGTATGCATATTGTGTACAAATATATTGTACATATGTACTTCCGAGTATATTTGTATGCATATCAATAAATATTTGCATGTATTTTTTTTTCTTTTTTCATAAAAATTACGCATACTTTTTTTTTTTTTTTAAATGAAACTTGCATAAATGATATAATTTTTTTTTTTTTTTTTTTTTAATTTAAATTTTTAAAACGATTATTCTATAAACAAATAAAATTTTAATTAAAAAATAAAAATGAATAAAAATAAAACAAACAATTAAAAAACAAAAATTGCATAATATCTGTAAGACAACATAGTAAACGTACATATTTATTGTTATTAAGTATATTGTTACGAACAACAGTATATAAATTTATTTGTATCTGTTATCTATATTTCAAGTTAAAAATTAAATATATATAAAAACATATTTTTACTTATTATTTTTTCCTTTCATAAAATGACGTATAGAAGAAAAACAAAATTATGTTATTGATTTTCATTTGTTGATTTAATTTTTTAATTAAAAAGTTGATTTACAGGAAAATTTTTGTATAAATCTTTAATAAAACAAAATATGTATAGTATATGTACATTAAGGATTGTAAACTAACATACCTTTATGTTTTCTATAGACGTGTATATACATATGTACATATGTACGTACGTATGTAAGTAATGTACAGTATACGGCAGGGAGAAAAACAAAAAATATTGTCAGGAAAAAAATATAAATTAAATTTTTCATTTATATATCGAAGCAATGAAAAGTAATGGAAGCTGGTAAGAGCTTTTCTACATTGTATTCATAAGCATGAGGGCATAAAAATTAAATTTCCATTTTTTATGTTTAAACTAAAAAATTTAAATGGCAGTAATGATAATTATGTAGCTTACTTTTTTCTTTTATACATTGTATACATGTACAATGTAAAAAAATTAAAATAAAAAAAATTAACTAAAGTTTTTTGTTTCCTCATATAAATTCAAATATACACATGTGTATATTAGTGTCATTTTTATTATTTCATTTATCATAAATTATTACTTACTTTAAAGTTTATTGTACATTTTTATATATAAAATTACAACTACCACTACGACTACTAATATCTAACATATATATGTACATATATGATCATACGATATGCTTACGAATTACAATATGTGTACTGTGGAATGGATGATAATGATTATGATGATGTTTTTTTTTTTTTTGTATTTTTATTATCATATGAATTTCACTTTCATTTAGAGATTTTTTTTTTTTTCTTTATCATGTGGAAAGAAAAATATTGTTATAATTATAATTAACTGTTAGAGCCAAGTAAATTTTTTAAATATTCAACATTACAAGAAAAAAAGTCAAAAAAAAAAAAAAAATTTAGACATAAAAAGTATTAGACATATGCACTGAACTATACACGTGTTCATATGCATTCTATAAAATTATTAATAAATGTCATTCATTAAATTTTGATGTTGTTTTCATTTTTTTTTTTATTTAAATTTTTATTTTTGGCAAATTAAAAATTTTTTTCTATGTAAACAAAAGAAAATAAGAAAAAAACGGTTATAATATTTCATTCAAAATTTAATAGTTTCAATTTTAATACAATGTTGTATCTACATTCATGAAAATTAGTATAGTTTCTTTTGCTGAAAAAATTCTCACCAATAATTTTTTTTTCTGCTAATTATTGAATTTTTTCTTTTTTTAATTAACATTTTCATTTATCACTTTTGTAATTAACAAAATAAATTAAATACAACTGATAAAAAAGAGATACATTATTGTAGTTTATTTTTCTATTCGTAAATACAAATTGAATTAAACGAAAATAGACTCTTTTAGTTTTAGTTTTTATAGTTGACAAAAAAATGGTTTTTATTTTTGAAAAATTCCAAGGATTATTTTATATTTTTTCCATACATATTTATTTTGTAACGGAAAATTTCCATTTTTATTGGATTTTTTTAAATACGTTGTGTGTGCCTTTTGAATCTTTTTCATTTTTCTGTGAATTTATCAAAGGAAAAATCCATACTTTTCTTTTTAATAATTTTACAATTCAAAAACATAAAAAAAAAACACTTGAACTAAATTTATAAAATTAAAACGAATTTACAGCGACAGTGAGTAATAACGGATACTACGTAATAATTGAATGCAATAAACTAATCAAAAAAAAAAAAAAAGAAATACGATTTAAAAAGGAAAAAATAAAAAAATAAAAGTCAAAATCAATAAATACACCATTAAAATATATGCGTTAGTCAGAAAAAAAAGATAACCAATTGCCATTTACGGTTACTAATTTCAAAATTTTTATATCCGTTAATTTTCATTTTCATTATTTTTATTTATATATTTGCCAAAATTTTTTAAATATAAATCTACTGATTAAAATCGCCTACCTACATACATATGTACATATATAAATTATTATTAAAATAATAGTGTGAAATTGACGTATTTTGCAAGGCGACAACCAAAATTTACATCCGAAAAAAAAAAAAAAATCAAAACATTTATTTTTGTCAATAATTTGTTGAAAGTCAAATAACACATAATTTTCAATTTTTATATATAACATTTTTTTTTAACGAATCCAAAAAATAATAAAAAAAAAAAAAAAACAAAATGAAAAGAAATGAAAAAAAACATAAATTTTTAAAAATGATTTAAGAAAAAAAACCAAAAAAATATACAAATAAAATAAGCATAAAAATAAAGAGAAATAAAATTAATGAGAAATGAATCATAAAAATAGAGGGGAAAAAAAAAACGTTAAAAATCAAAAAACCGAAAACCTCAAAAGAAATCGAAAGCAGAAAACGCAAATCTTTTCTTCATTATGTACTCAGGTATATTGCGGTTTAGGTTACATAAGAAGGAAAAATGTTTAATAAATGCACATACATTATGTGTATTCATGTGTATTTGTACACGTTTATATATGAATTTTAAAAAGAAAAAACACACATATACACATAAACGTATGTATGTTTTTTCTACCTTTTATAATATATTTTTAGTTAATTTTTTGAGTCAGGAAAGACCATCAATATGTTTATTGTTTATAGTTGAAAGCTATTAACACACAAATAATAAAATTTACAAAATACATATGTATGTACATACATGATAATGATGAACATTATTAACAATATGTGATATTTGTTGTGGTTTAATATCATATCTAACAAACCATGCATTCATCCATATACAAATTATGTTTATTTATGTGTACCAATCCATATAGAGTATCACGAATAAATGCATCTTCATCATAAAATACAGCTATTCAAGATATGATCATCATACAAGTATTGTATTACGTGAAATTTATATGTTTTCATAATTAAAAGAAAGAAATGTTACAAATTCAAAATATATACAATATATATCATAGTTACGGATACATATAAGGAAAATATACATACATAACTGATTTATAAACATATTAGTGTATGATTGGATATTGAACAAATAAATGTTCCGTGTTGTATTGTTACTTAGATACAAATAGCATTCATCACCTTTTGATATTTATAAAGGTTAAGAACTTTTCCATAATTATGTTAATATTATAGCAGAGTACTTTTCATAATTATAAACATTTGTTTTTTTTTTTCATGTAAATATGTTATGTGCTTATGTATTTGCGTTCATAAGCAACGCAAATTAAATTATAGCAAAATTAAGGAAAAAAAATTAAAATTAATTCAAAGAAAAAATTAATTAAAATAAAAATAAAGACTGTTTCGGGCGATGAAGGACAATAAGAAAATCAATTTTTTTTTTTTTTTTTTTGAGTATACCCACATATATTTTTAATAATATATCTGAAGTTAATTTTATATTTTTAAATTGTTTTGTTCAATTTTTTATTAATTTGTAATTTATACACTCGAGGATAATTCATGATCTGTAGTAAAAATGTTATAAAATTCTATAATATGTAAATATGTGTTTATTCCGTATGTATTTCAAAAAAAAAAAAAAAAAAAAAATTAAATATCATGTTTATTAAACTTATTAGATCTTTTTGCAACAAATCATAAATTATCCTTTTTTTTATTCACTTTACACATATTAAATATTTTTTATTGAGAAAATTTTACATAAATATTTGTTAAATAATCAATTAAATTATTGTATAATTTGTTAAATGATCGATTTTTGTATAATCATGCATTTAAATTGATATTTTTTTTTTATTTTTTTATTTTATACATATACATACATGTAAAACATTGAACATTTAAGATAATAATTACAATTAACAACAACATTTATAGATAATAATAATTAGAATAATTGCCAGTACATACATATATGTATTAAATTTCTAACATTTATATTGTTAAATTTCTTTTATTAACATTTAATAAAACTTTTAATTTTTTTATATATTTTTTTAATTTTTTTGTATTTTGAGAAAGTTAAGGGACAACACTTCACTTACGCAATTAGTTGAACTATATTAACATACATATCTTGCTTTATTTTACGGACATTTATAATTTTAATTTTTTTTTTAAATTTTATTTCTCATAATTTATTGAATTATGTATTTTCAATATTATTTTCTTTTGACTGAATTTACATTTAATAATAACAATCTAAATTGTACATAAAATTTGTATAGTAATCAATTAAATATGTTAAATATGTTAAATATACAAATATAATGTGAACTTTTTATAACACAGATATGCTTTGGAAATTTTCTCATTTGAAAATATATACATAATTTTTTTTTTTTTTTTTTTGTTAAATATTAAATAACTTTGTGGATTTTCCAGATACCAATCAAAATTTTCTATTTATTTCTATGCACACATAATACAGTGTTGTTAATACAATTTATTACCGTTTAACATAATTTTTTTCTTAATTATTTTATTTTATTTTATTCTTAATTATAAGAAATAAGAAATTAAAGAATTTGGATAAAAATGATATTATAAATAAGATACATAATTTTGAAATAACTAAATTATTATGCATTTTAAAAAAAAAAAAAAAATTTAATTAATTTTTATAGATTTTAATAAGTTTGTATCTCTTTAAGATTTTTTTTTCAATAAGATAAAAATAATATAAAATATTTTACACAATACATAATATGTATGTATGTTTGTGTTTTTTCTTCCTTTGTTTATTTTATGGTGAAGAAGTCAAGCGTGATTATAATACAGTAAAAAATAATAAATTGCTATTAAAAACAATACATTAATCAATAAAAAATATTTTTATATGAAACATTATATTAGCAATTAAAACACACTCTTAATTAAATCTTATACTTGAATATAAATAAACTTATACGTATACGTACATAATATTGTATGTATGTACTTTAGCATATATATATATACGTTACATTTGCGTAGGTATCATAGGTAAGTGCTCTGTTAATTATATTTTACATACATATATACATACGTACATATTACTATAAGATTATGTTAGGTAAAAATCAAATATAATTTATTTAAAAGAAAAAATTAATATTATACCTACATATTATAATATAAAATATAAATAAGTATATAATGTGTAATAAATCCAATATAATTCATCTATTAACAATTTAGAAATATTATTAAATGTTCAATTGTAAAAATTTATTTATTTTGTAACAAAATTACATAAACAAGATAATTTTCAAAGCAAAAGATCTTTAACACAGGATAAACAGAAAATCACAAGAAAAATTAGATCTATTTTGATTTCTATTGAATACTAAAAAATGTATAATTACATATTTCAATAAAATACGTTATAATTCAAGAACAATTTGATTTACCTATGGTATTGCTTTTTAGAATCACCCTGTACACGTACATATATATATTTATTCAATTGTTAACTAATTGCATTTTAATTTTTTGAAATATTGAGAAATTTTTGATATATGCACAGATATGTATACATATGTGTATGTAGATTTAAAATAGAAATTAAGAAGAATGATTATAGTTTTATACTTGAAATTAATGTACTAATTTTTCTTTTTTCTTTTTTTATTTTAATTTTTGTTTTTTTTTTTTTTTTTGTATAAATCAAAATAAAGTAATAAGGTATATTACCAAATTGTTTTTTTTTTTTTTTGTATTGCATTTGCATAAAATATAAACTGAAAGTGCTAAAAAAGATCAATAAATTTGTATACATACGTCATTATGTATACATTAAATACTGCGTGCAAAACAAAAATTTTAGTTTATGTAAATTTAATTGAATATAGGAATTATTTGTCAACATCAATAAGTACAGTATATGTATTAACCATGACGATTAATACAGTTTTTTTGTTTTCTAACCGTTTCTGTGACGAAATTATTCAAAGAAATTAAAGATAATGACTGCACATGACCAAATTACATGAATATGCACTATATGCACATTAATTTTTTTATTGAATTTAAAAAAAGTAGAAAAATAAAAACGGTTTCATAAAGATTTTCACAACATTTACGATATATGTACTATATATATGTATGTATGTACATATGTATATGATGTTCTGTTATTTTTGTTGTTAAAATTTTTCCTTAAAATTTTCACTGGCTTTAATTCTCTTCCTTAATTTTTCATTAATAATAGTTAAAATATTTTTTTCCTTATTGACAGCACAGCAGTATTATAATTTATGTATTTATATATTATGTGTTTTAACTTACATATATGTGTATGTATACATATATGTATATATTAATTTAAAAATAATTTTAATAGATCTAATAATTAAAGAATTACATGCATGGACAATTCTACACATGCATGTATATTTACATTTGGATATCCTAAAAGAAACTTTAGCCCTTATATCATTTGAATTTAAATTTTATCAATCTCTTATATTATGTGAATATTTAAATATATTTAGATAATTTATATAGACACCAATAAAACCACGAATCTAACAAAAAGGGATATGTTAAAAAATTTCTTAGTATATAATAGTTCAAATGTATGCATATGTTATTGTTGTTATTATTATTATTATTATTATTATTATTTTTTATTTTTTTTTTCAAAATACTATTATTAATTTAAATATTACTATACTCAAAATCAAGATTCACTTACGGTTGAAGTTGAAGATGAAGATGAATCATTTCTTGTAAGTGTTGTCGTTTGTGTTGGTGTTTTTGTTGTTGTTGTTAAAATTTCGTTACTAGTTTCTGCAGCAGTTTCAGAATTATTGCTTATAGTATCGCTTGTATTTGTATCTGTATCTGATTGGCTATTATTAGTTGTATGATGACCGCATTTTTCACAACATTTAACTATGGTTCTCACGTTTTTCGATTGAATTGGATGAATTATTGTCCAACCATCAGAACCAAGTATCATACCATCTGTAGCAATATCGTATTCTAATGATGACCATAATTCACCTGGTGATAATTTTTCTAAATCTAAACTATTATTACTATTCTCATCAATACTGGATGAATCAAATGATGTCTTTATTCGCTGTCCATACTCATCACTAATCCTAACACGAATTTTTGGAAATAATATTTGGTTTTGATCGTCACTGCTACGCCTTCGTTTTTGTTGTGTTTCAATATCTATACTCATGCTACTGCTATCATCAGAGCATACCTCTTCAATTTCAGACATCATTCGACTTGAATAAACGCTATTTTGAAATGCTAAACGTGTTGATTCTGCTGCTGCTTTGAATGAATTATTGAATAAAATACAGTATTTTTCTGGTATTATAGGATCTAAATATCTTTTTCCATGATAAACTGTTGCTGTTTTTGTTGTTGCTGTTGTTGTTGCTGTTGTTGTTGATAGTATAGACGATGTAGGTGAATCTTGTTTTTGTGAAATAATCTGGATATGATGATTCTTCATATGACATTGTAACGGTGAAATTATATTAGAACTTGAATTACAACATTGATGAACAGTTTGAGCATCACAACATTGACTTGATGAAACTAATTTGTCGAAATTATGAACAAAAACTGTTTTATCAATTGTATATCGTTGATAATCTACGGTTAATGAATTTGATATACCCCTATTCTGGACTCGAACTACAACGGGTATTTCTGACTCCATTGTTTCTTTCGTAAACATCGCCGATAAATTGATTTGTTCCACATCTGATGGTGTTAGCATTAGCGGCGATACCATAGGAGGTGGAGTTTTTGGCGGTGTCCCTAGCGACTCATAAGCTGAAAATCAATAAAGTATGATTTTCTAAAATCAATCTATTCAACTTAAATTTAGTAGAAAAATAACAATAAATAAACTTTCAAAAAACTAATAACTAAAAATAAATTTGAAACATTTTCTACTGTTTAAAACTAATAAATTTTAATTTCTAAACAATAAAATGTACAATTAAATTAAACGATAATGAATTCAAAGATTTATACAAAATAAATTTTGATCACAACATGAATGAAATTATGAATTTGCTACACTACCTTCCCTTCGTACCTTCCCATGAATCTTCATTATCCTCACGGATTGCGCCACCACTATTCGATTTTAAACTACCGCCTGAATCAAGACAAGATTGTGCGAATAAATCCATTCTCGAATCTAAAGAAAATTGTTTGCCTAAAAGGTTAAATAGAGGAAACGAAGAATTTGTTAAAAACAAAAAGAGAATACATTTTATTTATTTGAGGCATAATATTAATATGCCGTATAGTATGCAAAAGAGTCCAAAATTTAAATTATCACTCATGCAATTTTTTTTTTTTTTTTTTTTTCAAATATGTATAAATAACATTAAAAAATTTTCAAGATAATTATGAACAAATAATAATACCTGACATTAAAATTCCACGAACCCTACGTCTCGTTGAAGGTGAATCTTGATGCTGAAAAATCAAGAAATGCGATTTGAAAAATTATAGTTTGTTAAAATAAAAAAGCTTTAATAAAATTTTACTAACAGCAATTCTAAAGCCAGCATAAGCTTTTGATAAAAATTCATCAGCATCAAATATAGCGGCAAATGACCCATTAACAATTTTTGGTGACATTGGAGAATTTGCTAACAAAAGACTTGATCCAAATGCTTCATTCTTATCTCTTGTATCTGTAATTTAATTTTAATTGATAAAAGAAATAATGATCAAAATAAACACATTTAATTCGTTTTTTTAAAAATTTACTACTCATTAAACCTTTCAAAGATACTTTTGCACGATCAGTCACTTTGATATCAAGTTCTTCAAGAATTTCAGTTGTTACTTGACGAATTTCTGCCCAATCAGAAACAATATCATCACTACTTGTTCTTGTTGATGTAACAGTGAATCGTATTACATATTTGCCTTTAAGTGAAGCTGGTACACAATGTAAATTACCACGATGATTCAATCTTTTTAAAAGCCTTTCAGTTAAATCATTATCACCTTTTATGCGAAATACTACCATTCCTAATATTATATAAATACATACATGTTATGTATCCGTATATATAACACTATGAATAATCTATGTATTGATATTCGGAACATACCTAAATGTCTTTCAGCTGGAAGTTCAAATCTATGGTCAGCTAAAACCAAAGCTTCAAATTTTTGAGCCATACGAACACCTTCACGAATATGCTTTTGTAAACCTTTTATACCAAATGAACGTAATACAAACCAAAGTTTTAATGATCGAAAACGTTTACTTAGTGGAATTTGCCAATGCATATAGTCAATTGCTAAACCTATATAAAATTTTGTTTTAAAAAAAAAAAACGTACAATAAAAATGTATCCAACATAAAAAACTTTTTTCTTTCTTTTTTGTTTTACCAGAATTTTCATGTTGTAAATAAAGTGGTTCAACATTAAATGTTCGATGTACGGCTGTACTATCTTTAACCCTAAATATCAGAAATATCACGAAAAATATTAACAATGTTTCATTGCTTCACAAGTAAAATTCATCTGGTCAACAATTTAAAATAATAATAATAGATCTTACCACATCGCTGTGCAATCAAAATGTACCATCAACCATTTTGATGGATTGAATGCGATTGAATCAGCTTTTTCAATGCCCTTTAACCAAGTACGAAATTCTGGGCAAATGAATGCACTACCAGCATACGCGGCATCTACATGAAGCCATAGCATGTGATCCCTACAGACATCACCGACCTTAATAAAATTGTAAAAAAAAAAAAATAAAAAATAAAATAAAAAATAAAAAAAGAATAAATAAATAAAAAATTAATAAGGTCTTTATTTTTAATCCCCGTAAAAGATTTAAAAAAGGGAAGACAAATAAAATATTTAAGAAAGAGAAATTTGCGTGTGTTTATAATTACTCTTTTTTAAATTATGTACATACCTCAACAAGATTATCGAAAGCACAAGCACCTGTTGTTCCTAACGTAGCACATACCTAAATTTATAAAAATTTAAAAAAAATTACTTAAATAATATATGAATTGACTATATTGAAAAAACTTATCGTTTTTTTTTTTTTAGCTTAAATACGTTTATAAATAAATATTAAATAAAAATATGTAGAAAAGCCAAAGAAACAACAAAAAAAAAATTTATAAGAATTATGTATTACTTTTGTTTATTTCACATTAATTTTTGTCAATAAATAATTAGTCCCATAGGGACTTCCAAATAGAAAATCTTCTTTGCGTCATTCATTTCATTATAGTTGTATGGACTAAATGGAAAATGTATAATTTAAAAATCTGCATGTATACCATATATATACATACAATCATACTTGTATTCTTTGTAAAATAAATCAAAAAATAAGAAATAAATACATAAATAAAAAAAAAAAAACCACAAGCTTAAAACTGTCATTTGTCCTTTTTTTTTCCTTATTTTTCATTTTCACATTGTTATATAAAATACAAACACGAATACATTTCATATAAAGTAATATAATATATGTATAAATAAAATTACTTAAAAGCAATTCAACTAATACATTCTGATGAAGAGGATGACAACAATAGTGATTACAAGAATAAATGAAAAATGTTAAACATTAAAAAAATTATAAAAATAGAATGAATACATGTGCATAGATAAATATATAAAATAAAAATAATATTTAATAAATTTTAATTACCCAAAAGGGAATTAATCCCTGTTTAACATCATCTTCGATAGCCTCACGTAAAAGATTACCTCTCATTGCTAAATTATCATCAGATTCTATATAACGCATTCGTACAAGTCCTTGTTAAATAAAAAGGAAAGTAAAAAAAAAATTAATAAGAAATGAAAAAATAAAAATTTTAAAACTTTTTTTTATTTTTATTTTTTAATTATAAAATATTTTTATTTTTTTAATATTTAATTTACCAATTAAAGCAGCTTTCTCAACACTTGAATGTGCCTGATCTGAACAGTATGCAACTAATCTAGCATTTATTTCAGCATCCTGTAAACCAGGTGATTTTTCATGATAACGTTTAATTGCCTGCGTCCGTCCAGCTAATAAGCATACTAATGTTGCTTCACTTGCTGTTGTTTGGATTACTCCCCCACCTTTATTGCTGCTATTCAAATGTAAAAACTCATCCGGTAATCCAATCATTTTACCCAACCAATTCATGACAATTGTCTCTAATTCTGTACATGCCGGTGAACTAGCCCATGTAAATCCAAGACAATTAATAGCATCAGCTAACATATCACCAAGTAATGATGGAAATGAATTTAATGCTGGAAAATATGCATGCATATGCGGACTTTGCCAATGAGTAATACCAGGCATAATAACTCGTTCGATATCATTAAAAATACTATCCCAATTTTCTCCATCGATTGGTGCTGATTCTGGTAATAAATTTCTCATATATCCTGGCTTAACATTCGGAAAAACTCTTCGATCACGTATGTTTTCTAAATAGTCCGCAATATAATCAACCATTTCTTTACCTAATAGAACAAGGAAATTATTTATTTCATATTAATTAAAAGGATAATTAATTTAAGTTTCACTAAATTAAAAAAAAAAATAAAATAAAATTACATTTATTTAAATTAATTAAATCTCAACTGATTTTTTAAATTAAATTTAGAATTTATAATAAAAAAATTTAATTTATTTCACAAAATTAAAAAAATATATAAATTAAAAACTTTTATTTAAGTAAATTAAAAATTAGTTTTTGTATAAATATTTTCAACTAAAAAAAAATAAAACCGAAAAAATGAACTTTTAAATTAATCAAGACAAATATGCATTTCTACACACTTGCAAAATTAATGTTGATAACTAGACTGTATGCAGTCAATTATGCTATTAAGCAAAATTTCCGCTAAATTTATAGTGACACAAAATTAAAAAAAAAAGAGGTTTATTTATATAATACACATTGCAATCATTCGTTTTAGGATACATATTGCATATGTATTTATATGTGTATGAATATATAGGTTGTTCCATAGTAGAGTATAGTTTAGAGTATTTCTAGCAAAAAATCGTTCTAGACTCCGCCCCTAAAACTCACCCCTTGTAATATATAGGGGATTTGAAAAATTTCGAACAGATAAGGTACATAACGTCACATATGTACATATTATCCAATATTTTCTTTTATATCGCAGAAGCTTAACCGAGCTAGAACGATTTTTTACTAGATTACACTCTAAAATATACAATGGACTCATTTTATGACCTTTACTATAGGACACCCTGTACATACCTACATATATTCATTTGTGTGTACATAAAATGCAATACATGCAAATAAAAAATATGTAATGAATTTTGTGTAATGTGAAATTACAAATTGGCTTTATATAATTTTGTTATCCTTCTGATTGTATGGAAATGTCATTTTAAATAAATTTAACATTTTGCTTATATTATTCTGTTTTTCTTTTTCGCATACATGCATACATATGTATGTATATGTATATGTAACACAATTGAACGCATAATTGCTTGTACATAATATACCCAAACATACATGGATTTCATTACAAACAATCACCATTGAACATTATATTAATAATATTATTTTATTATTCCCAACATAAGACAATTTATGTTATATATGTATGTATGTATGTACATACAGTATATATAATACATATGAAACAATTTAAAAAAAAAAAACGTTAAAATATTTTATTTATGTTTTGTCTTTATGAGATTCTGTTGTTTCTTCAACAAATAATCATTTAATAGCATATGTGTACACACATATATATGTACATCATATGTTTTGTATGTAACACCCTTCGTGAAAGATACAATACATTTACCTAACAACTAGGAGAAAAATATTTAGAAAAAAAAACAACATAAAATTTAATAAAACGTGACTAATATTAAAGGATTCATTTTATTTGAATTAAATGAGTTAAAAATGTAAATTTTCTTTTCAAATAATATTGAACGTATGTATAATGAACATAGAAAGGGGATCTTTCAAATACAATTGATATCATTTTATTATTATTAAACAAATTGATAGGTTTATGAGCAAAGAATAAATAGGCGAAAACGAATAATGTAGCTTCTTTTTTTTTATTACAATGCAGCTTTAGTGTTTTGTTATTTATTAATTTTTTATTTATTTTTATTTATTACTTGCCACTTACATACAGATTTGTTAGAGAAAAAACAAAAATAAAGAAGAAACAAGCTCAATATAAACTTCTCAGCCAAGTACATATGTATGTATGTAATATGCAAACTGTTGATGCATGAAATTTTTTGAAAAGCTTTAGAATATGCGACATCATACATATCTACATACGCTTTTTAAATACATATGTACATACATATAGTATATCGTCAAGTTCATTAGTGACATAATTAAAAAATTTTATTAAGTGAAATGTAAAAAAAAAAATAAATAAATAATTAATGAGATGAATATTTGTATCCACATATTCTTGTTAATGCTTTCATAATTTTATAAAAACATAATTCAATGTGGGAATAAGTGGAAAATTTTTAAACGCAATTTCATATAATCACGTTTAATGACGTTTCTTTTAAATTAATCATTTTTGTTATATGTAAATATTAAATAATGAAAATAATAAAATTTTCCTTCAACAAAAAAAAAAAAAAAAAAAAAAAACGCATATTGAATTCTCTTATTGATTATGAAAAATTTTACATTGTTTTATCCTTACTTACTAAGTTTTACATATGCATATGCATAATTTGCATACTTACCACGTTTTCTGTACTCATCAAAATCCATTTTATTTTTTTCTTCAATTTCAATTAAATCGGTTCTTAGAAATTTAATTTATTACAACAATAACACCAATATTAATGTACTTGATTTTTGTTTTTCAAATTAAATTTTATTTTATTTGTATATATTTATTTATTTAAATCTTTTATGTTAATTAGATTTCTATTTTACAATTTTATTCCTGTTTAATTAGCGTTTTGGTTTTTATTGATCGTAAGGATTTTATCTTATTATCTAAAATATTTCAAAATAAAAATATGATATAATTTTCTAAATAATGACTATAATTTTTTTTTTTTTTGTTATTCTATTCTAATAGTTAATTACTTTTTGATTTTTGTATAATTAAAATTAAAATTCACAAATATAACGTAAAATAATTTTTTGTTTTTTTTTTTTAAAGATAGTTTGAAGAAATTTAAGTGGAAAAACAAATTTTTAAATTAAATTAAACATAAATAAAAAATTTAATTAATTTTTTTTAATTTAATTGAAGAAAATATGTACGTAAATTAAACAAAGATTTTTAATTTTAATTTAATAATTTTATCGTTACGATTTAGATTTATTTATGTTTTTTTTTGTATCTGTTGAATTAAAACTGAATTTTTTTATATTTTTAAATAATATTAAAAAAATTAAAGAAAAAACTAATGAAACGACTCATCACATTACACACTTTTTTACTTTTTTTTTTTTTTTTTTGTTAAATTCAATTTATGCTTTAGTGTCTAATCATTATTGATGTACTAGTCCGTTTTCATGAATAATTGAGTATAATATATAATTCATGTGTAACATGAATACAATCATATTAATTTTGTATATGTGTATGTACATAGATAATTTTTTTTAATGCAATTTTTGTATTTTCTTTGTATGTACTTGTTTTAGGTTTTTTTTTTTTGTTTTAAATTTCTTTTCTTTACTTTATTTGAAATCATTTGTGAATGTGTAGAAAATGTGAATAATTTTTTTTTGTTTTTTCAATAGTATGTCATTCTATCAAAGAATTTAAAAGGTTTCATATTTCTTTAACGTCGTTTATTATAACGTAGATACAATATAAAAAGAGTATAGGTAAATAAAATGCAAATACTAATAGATATACATATGTATGCAGTATTGTTGAAATAAAAATTGAAGAAAAAAAAATGAAAAAAGACAAAAACAAAAAAACAAGCCATTCATTACAAATTTATTTCTTTTCTTGGTCAATTTTATTTATTTATTTATTTTTTATTTTTTTTACTTCAGAATAGAATTACAAACCTACACAGAAAATTTTAATTATTAGTTTTTCAACTAATTTTCTAATCAAATTTAAATTCAAATTTAAAAAGAAAAATATCAGTTTTTTTTTTTTTTTAATCACAAAATACAAATAAACAAAAAATAATTATCTTAGTAAATTACGACTACATATACGGAAATATCATACGTACGTTAATAAGAGCATTGTAAATTTTTTATATTTGAATTTTTTTCTTTTCAGTTATGTTTAACAAATTCTTATTCTTATTCATTCAATAAATAGATTTATGTAATTTTAATGGTTTAAAAAATTTCTAAACATAACCGAAAAAATGGTAAACGAAAAAAAAAATAGATAATTCAAATTAAGGCAAAATACAAAATATTTAATACAATAGATAATAACGAATTTTTCTTCAAAAATAAAATAAAAAAATAAAAACAAAAAAAATTATACTGATATTTCATATATTACAAATACTTAATAAATAAATTTTATAATTCAGGCAAAATATTTTATTTAAAATATTTTTAAAATTCTTATATCAATAAAAGAAAATCTACAAAAAAACCAAACAATTTTGTTTTAAATAATTACTTGTGAAAATTTATTAATTGTAACTTAACTATGAAATTTTGTTTCAAACAAGACAATTTGGTTTTTTTCATGTTGTGAACAATTAAAAATATGTTTTTAATTATTTTATTTAATTTTTGATTTTTTTTATATTAATTTTTTATTATATTTATTTTTATTTTTTATTATTATTGTATTTTATTTATTTATATATTTATTTTTGTTTTACCTAAAATAGTTTTATAACAACGAACTGAATAAATTTATTAATTAATTTTTATTATTTTGAAACAAAAATTTTTTTAAAATTTTTATTTAATTTTGTTTTGCATATTTTGGGGATTTAAAATTTTCAAGATCAGCAAAATTTTCAAAATTCAAACAAATGGAATGAAATGAATCAATTATGTAATTTTTACATTTAATTTTAATTTTTTGTAGAGCTTATTACTAAAAATTTAAAAATAATGATATTTTTATTACGCACTTTGTATTATTAATTGAAAAACAAAAAAGCTAAAATTCAATATTTTAAAAGAAAATAATAATAATAATAATAATAATATTATTAGTTTAAATTAAAAAATCTTCTTTACAAAAATTAAAAAAAAAAAATTTTTTTCAACATTATATAAAAAACTATTCTATTCATAGCTTTTGAAAAAAGAAATTCAGAAACAAAAAAAGTTTTATTTTCTTAAAATGAAATATATTTGTTTTATTTTTTATTAATTTGTATTTTTTTAATTATATTTTCATTTTAATAAGAAAATCAGTACTTGTTTTCTTCTTCTCAATAGCACTGTAGTTTTATTCAGCCGTTACTAGTTACCTTTTTTTTTTTTTTTTTAAATTAAAAATATAGTACTTTTAAATGTTCAGATACAATTTTAAATAGTTTCAGTGAAAATTTCTGAGAAACAACTGAATTTTGATTGAATGAAAAACTTCCTTTTATACATTTTCTACAAAATAATCTTCATATACCCAAGGGAATGTAAATTTTTCTTTTTTGCCATTTGTTTTATTGTTTATGTGTGTATGTATTCTGATGTATTGTTTCTATTGTTTCCAATTAGTTAGTACATAAACAGTACATTAAAATAAGTATATGTGATAGTACATGTCCATATAGCCATATCTAATAAGCGGCAGTTTGAAATTAGTCCTTTCAGGGTCATTTCATGTAGCAATAATACAAGAAAAAAATTGTATTCATATATATAAATAATGTATGGTTTATATACAGATGCATACGTATATGTGGGCGTTCGGTATATACATACATATACTAGATATTTAACATATACATAAAAACATGCATAATAAAATTGAATGACGAAACTCTTTTTTATTTTTTTTAAATTTAAAATTAAATTTTATTAATTTTCCAAATGTTACAATGTAATTCTAATAATATTTTTTTGGAAATTTGTGATCATGATCAAATTTGTATTATTTATTATTTATAAAAAAAAAAAAAAGTAATGAAATAGAAAAAAATTTTTGAAAATTTCAAAAATATTGTATATTAGAATATACATATATGTATGTACATAATATGTATGTACGTAATATTCAAAATGAATGCGCATGAATAAGCAAAAGTTATTTTTATGGGTGGATATGAAAATTCTTTTTTTCTATTGTACGTATATGTGGACAATAAACAATTGATTCTTTAAATTAAATAATTTGAAGAAGTAAATATTATAAATAAAAATATTAATAAGAAAATTAACAAATTACCAGACTGGCTTAGGAATAAGCATGACTTTCATAATTACATAGTCAAAAATAGATAATATGATCTATTATAATAATTGAATTTTTATTTCAAAAAAAAAAATACTTGAAAACTTTTTACGAATTTCATGTATATTTAAATACTTAGACACAAAATTATATGAATTTTATAAAAGAAATCAACAAAATTAATGTTGTACTATTAAATACGTAGCTCTTTAAAGTTCATTGTCTACTTTTTATGTCTTTCATTCAAATCTTTCGTTTTGATGATGTTTTTTTTTGTTAAAAACACTCCGATACTTTACACATTTTAATATGCTTCTTGATTTCTCAATAAAATATGTGAGAATTTCTTGCAAATTACCAAATGTAAAAAAATTTTTTTTTTTTTAATTTATTACCTTATAAATTTTTAAAACATGAACAATTTGAATACAAAAAACAAAGAGAATTTTTTTTTTGTTTTTAATTTTAATTTAAAAATAAATAACGAATTTGTGCATAAAATATCTGTAAATTTGTTTTATGATTAGAATTCTAATGTGACTGGGAAATGTTTTATTATTATTTTATTTTTTCTTTTTTTTTTTTTGTAACATCTTTTTGTTTCTTTGTCTGTCTGATTAGCAATCATACGTCATAAGATAGTAATTATCCTATCATCAATATCATTGTTATATTGTGCAATTCAAAATATAAGTACATATTAAACACTATATATTATGATACATGTACATACATTTGTATGTAAATACAATATATGCGTAAATAAATATGATATTTTCGGTTATCTATAGAAATAACCTGACTCATTTATTTTTAATGGTCAATGAACTTGAAAATGATTGGGTTTGCCTTCTGTTTTGGCGCTATCGACAAAAAAGTTCAATGACATATGAAAGAGCAAAATTTTTTAAAAAAGAATTTCTTTTCTGTTTTCTTGTATATGAGTATATGTGTGTATATTAGTTTTTTTTTTTTGCTTATAAGCACAACTATAAAATTAGACTTTATGCTCATATATACAAATTTTCTTAACAAATAGAAATTCACAACTATTAAAACATCTTTTTTTTTTTTTTAGTCAAGTTAAAAAATTTGTTAGACATTCTCAATTGGTAGGATAGGTTATAAAATAAAAAAATTATTTTTAACGATTTTATTTTATGATATAATGATTAATGAAATTTTGATCTACAGAATTTATAGTTAAATTCTAATTTAAAATTTAAAATAAACGAAGGATTTATACTTGTTTTTGTTTTTTTAATGGTCAGATTAAAAAAAAAACAAAAAAAAAACAAAACAAAAATTTAAAATTCTGAATTTATATCAGAATAATTAATAATTTTTTTTAAATATTCAAAAGTTTTTTTAAATTTTTAATTTGTTATTCAATGAATATTACAATGTATACCTTACTTTGTATGTGGGTATTATTATTTATCTACAATATTAAAAAATATGAGTGTTATTTTATAACGTATTTTCCTTATGTAAGTATTATTATCATTAATTGAATTTTTTGCATTTTATGTCAATAATGCCAGTTACAATTTTTCTCTGAACAATCATAATTTTTCTTATGATGTTTAAAAATGTGTTTTGTAATAACGTGTCTCATTTACAAAACCAAAAAAAAAAAAAAATAAATAAATAAATAAATAAAAAAAAAATAATAATAATGAATAAATAAACGAACAGAACGTATTCAATAGGATTTGCAGTTGCAGTAGAAATTATTTATTTTCTTTTTCTGAAGGTACAATATTTTCATTTTTATAAAACTAGACAAAGATTTAAAATTCTAATGGGATTGACATAAATGTACATGCATCTCTTAATTTATATAACAGACAATACATGCATCACATACGTATAATGATATAATACACCCCCATATATATGTATATACATATATACATATTTAATTTTAAAATTAATTCTCTCCAGAATAATTTACATTGAAATAAAAATTTTAAAGAATTTCAATTAATAAAACATAAAAATGAAATTTTTTTTAAGGCAAATAGAAAGATTCATGCATTTGTTAGTACATACATATATTAATTAATTATTTATTATACATAAAAAGTGTTCATTTCAAATTAAAGGTAGAATAAGCATTCAAAATAATAACTATCAATGTAATAAAATGAACATAAAAAATTAATGTTAAAATCAATCGTTTGTATCTAACTTATTGCATTTATGTACATATTATAATATTATTTACATACTCAAATGTTTATATTTTAAATATTTTTCATACTGAATTTTATATGAATTTATTGATATGTACGTATGTATATTGTACGTATAAATAATATATTGCATATACTTATGTATGTACATATGTAACTGCTACATCGTTAGATTATACGACACAAATATGATTAAAAATCTAAGTATATATAGTATTGTATATATGTATGTATACACTAGTTACATATGTATGTATAATATATACTATATATAATATATAATCTTGAATTTACCGCTAACCATTTTTACCTTATCAACAATATACCCATACATGTCCATGAACATGTATATTAACGTAAACAATACATATGTATATATGTGAATGTGTATAATAACAGGTCAACGAACGTACTTACATGCACATTGGCTCCATTTCTCCAATATAACTGTTGTTGTTGTGTAATCATAAACATTCATACATAAACTTTCTTACTTTGCTTTTGTATGAGTATGGTTTTCAATCTCTATTTGTATATATTTGTACCAGAGTATTATGAACCAAAGATATAGAATACTTAGTCTATGTTTGTACTATGTATATAATACATCTAACATACACAAATTAATATATGTATGTATGTATGTATGTATGTATAGTTGTACATATGTATACAATATAAATATTGTATAGTGTTATATTCTTGTACCCAAATACTTTTGCTGAAATTACAATTCAAACTTTATAATATAACTTCTTATTCAATTCCTTTGAATTTATTTAAAGACAAATATAATGTGTATTCAAGTGTATAACTCGTAGGTAGATATATATTTTGTAGTTAATTTTATGTCTCAATTTGCGTATGTAGTATTTATTTCTGTTAATGTATATTTTTTGTTAAAATATTTTATTTAAAATTTTTCATTTGTAAAATAATTTCAATGATCTCATTTAAATTTAATATTATGCTTATCTTAACGAAAGAAAAATTCAAGAAAACCTATAAAATACAAAATAATATTTAACAAAATTTATTAGACGAATTGAAAATTTTTGAAAATGAACTGTACGAACTGTTGGGTTGTTTCAATCCTTCTGTTTCAAGATTAAGTCAAATATATTCTATTAATAGGTACTTAGTTTAGATTGTTCAATATAAAATTAAATTTTCTAAATGTACAGATTAATTATTACTTTTATAAAATTCATTTCATATAGAAATATAAATTCGAATATTTTTATATTTCATGTAAGAACAAATTATTCAAAAATATCATAAAAACTAATTTGAAACATAAAATTATGGTTTTTTTTCTTACTGTAAAATATTGATAAATAAATAAAGATTCTTTTCTTATTCAAATAAAGGTACTAAAAAAATAAATAAACAAATAAAAATTAGAAATTGCATTCGTACGTTTAGTTACGAACAATTTATTCTCTTCGACCTTTATTTTTACATACAATTCTTTTTTACTGTTTAATTTGCTTATGTTTTGTATATTCCTAAATGGCATCTTTTACATTTTACTCAGACTCATAGATGTAAATACAAATACACATACAAGTGTTTTTATATAAATATAAAAATCATATTTAAAAACAAAAAATAAAAAGCAATCTCTCTTAATTTGATTAATGTTTGAAAAAGCACGAATTTTCTTTGTTTTTTTTTTAATATGAATTATTCGTTTGTTTTCTTTTTTAATTTATTCTGTTTTTTTTTTTTTTTTTTATAGTGAGAATGAAGAATATACAAAAAAAAAGAAATTTTTATTAAAATTTCCATATTTCAAATTAACAAGAAAACATGTATAAGTTTGTAGATATTTAATATTCGTTTTATTTTTTATGTATTCATATTTAAGCGCACATAACATATGAACATAAAATATATAAATATTTACAATTTTACACATAAAAAAAAAGATTTCATGTAAAATTCCGTTAATTCTTTTAAATAACGATATGAAAATACTAAATTAAAAATAATTTAAATAAATTTACAAAAAATAAAATAAACAGAAAAAAAAGCGTATAATCATTAGATCTATTCATTCATACGTGTATAAAATGTATGAATTACGTACAACATACAGAAAAATTTTCCATATGTAAATAAATTTGTTTGTAGTAAATGTTGCTTTTTTTTCTTGTTTGAAAATTATGATCCTGGAAGAGATATTTTCGGTTAATAGATTTTACACAATTTACTCGTACATTCATGAAAATTGTTCAATTTTTATTCGCAACATAAAGGTACACACATATGCATGCAGTAAATTTAAAAAAAAAAAGTGCTTAATATGTACATATGTATATTTAATATATTATCACATGTAAATGAGCAAAACACATGCTACATAAATGGTACATGTACTCTTGTCAACGTAATTAAAAAGTATTCAACATTTAATGCCTGAAAAAAAATATATATATAAAAGCATAAGAAGAATTTCTTTTTCCATTATATTACATACATATGTAAATTTATTAATAAAGAAAATGTTAACGGCAATAAATTACAATTATGGCAATATTATGAATAAAAACATGTATACAAACGTGCTGACATTAAAAGAGTTTTTTTTTATTTTATTATTATTTTTTTTTTGTTATGTAGAATTTTATAAGTATTTCCATAGTAATTATGTATGCTTTGTTCGTTTAAAATTCTAAGTGATGAATTTTATAATGGTAATTTAAATAAGTTATCAATAATTAATTTTATTATTTTCCAAATACATGTATTCATGTTTTTTTTTATATGAAATTTTGAAAAAATAAAAATAAATAAATAAAAAGACAAAAACAAATGTATTCAATTTTCTTTAAAATTTTCTATTAATATCTTGGAAAAATTTCTCTGTGTTTAGAACAAATATTTACGAAAATTTGTTGTCTCTACTCTATCTAGATCAGACGATTTTTCTTAACAATTTTCATTTTCTTTTTTATTCGCCATTAATTTTTTTTTTTTTTTAATTTTTCGTACCTGTACTTTTCCTACTTTGTTTCTAAAATATTTTTTGAATGAATGTTTTATGTGTCTTATATTCTTTTTATATTATTGTATTTATTTTCAATTGATTTATGAAAATCATAAAGATTTATTTTTGAATTTTTAAATAATTCTGTTGCAATAAAATTTAAAATATTTTTTTAAAAAAATTAAAGTAATATTTATATGCGAATCTGAAATTTAAAGAAAAAAAAAAAATTGAAAATATTACAAAAGATATGTAAAAAAATAAGAAAAAAAATATGAAATAATATAAACCGGTGTTCCCAAAACCAGATAACTTATCCGAACTCACAAGTACAAATGGTATGTATTTGAAAATTGTGAAACAGGCAAGCAAAACAGGCAGGCAGGCTGACAGACAGGCAAATATCTATATACATACGTACATATATGTATATGTATGTAGTCGTATATATGTAATCAACAAACAAAATAACCAGGCATATTTAATTTTGGGAATGAGGAAGTTGTAATACACCTCATGAAAACGAGTTTTGCCAAAAATAAAAGCTTTTAACTAACTGTTTAGAGGTCTGTACACTGACCCTTTAATACATGAATAACATAATCATACCTACATTCATACATATGTATATCCAAATCCAAATATTACTGTATTCTTATAAATATAGATTTCGCAAACAAATTAAATATTTGCGTCAACTATTTATGGGAAATTTTTCAAAGAAAATTTCATATCAGAAAAATTTTTAATTTTATTATTAAAATTATTCAAAAATTTTATTTAAATTTTTTTCATTTTCAGCAATAAATAATTATTGTGATTTTTAAATATGTATAAATTTATTGTAGAGTTATTTATTTAAGATGTTATTTAAAATAAAACAAAATTAATAAAATTGCACCTTTGCATTTATTTTCCTTTACATATTTTTATACTTTATTTTAATTTTTTTTTTTTTTTAATTTCAAAAAAAATTGTATCATTTTTTTTTTAATTTTTAAATAGGAATATAATAAATAAGAACAATAACAATAATTAATAAAAATCATATATTTGCATAACTATATTAATCTTATATTGATATAATAATTTTCTCATATTCGTAAAGCTTACATAAAACCTAACCTACATATCTTATATGTATATAGCATACCTGAATGATGTTGATGATGATGAAAATGGTGATCATGATTTTGTTGGGTGATGATGATGACGATCAACGATGTTCAAGACAGGCAGTAGTATACAGAGAAGGTTCTTTAAAGAAACTTGATAATGATGATGACGATGACGATGATGATGATGATGATGATGATAATGATGAAGTATCATAGTATTATATTGCTTTCGTTTCTTAGTAGTTCGAAGAAATTGTACATATATAATAATACTTTAATATGAAACATACACAAATGTACATACATAATAAAAGAAGTAATCACATCTTGAAGAAGTATCAAAATGAATACAAGAATCTTCTTGTTTTCTATAGATATTTTACAAATATCACGTGCACATACAAATATACTATAATACATATGTATATAGAAACATTTTGTCTTCTTTAAATTTTATTTTATATGAATGTACATATGTGGTAGATTGGTATATCTTTCACTTTACTAAAATGAAAAACTTATTTCGTTTTTTTGATTTTATTTGTTTATTTTCTGTTTTGTTTTTTTTTTTTTTTATTTTATTATTATTTTTCAAGAAGAAACTGTGCTTAAGAACTTCGCATTGAAGTTCTCCCATAGTGGAATGTACCATTTTAGTGCGCATCTGATTGCCTGTTTGACGAGAGGTCACAAACCTTTTTCAGTTTTCGGTTGTTTCTTATAAGTCACATATTCGTTGTTTTTTTTTTTTTTTGTTCAATAACATTGTTGTTTTGTTATTATTATCACTATTATTATTTTTATTGTTGTTTTTGTTGTTGTTGTTATTGTTATTATTTTCATTATTCTCGCTATTGTTCTTGTACTTTTTATTGTTATCATTACTTTTCTTATTTTGATTATCATAAAAAAAAAAAGAGGGAAAAAAACAGAATATAATTTTTTAATTAACCTATTTTCATTATTTCATTCAAGAAAAATAATAATTCTCTCTTAGTTATTTTTCATCAATACATCTTGTTAATTTGTTTTTTTTTTCTCATTTATAGATAACGTGCTAACTAAGAAAATGTATATTTCGTGCGCATAAATATATACGATAAAAGCTTTATTATTTGATATTAATACAAAATTCACATGCATTCACGTATGCAATTACTTAATCTCATCTATAAAAAAATTGTTGCAAATTTTTTTTTTTTTTTTTTTTAAATTTAAATTATTGTTTTCCTTTTTATCCTATATTTTTCTCATTACATTCGTTTGATCTTGCATTATTGATTCTTTTTTTATTTTTATACATTTCCTTTTTGTTCTACATTTACATTCATATCTTATCATATTACATATATGTTTTTACATTTTTTTTTTTAAATGTATTTTTACATTTTTTTTAATAATTTTGAAGAAAAAAAATATAAAGTTTCAACAATTACATAAGAAAATTAAATAAAATTGAAAAAAAGAAAAATTTAAAACAAAACAGAATAACGATCAGTGAAAAATTTTTAATATGTACATGTACATGTGAAAACAGAAATAAAAAAGAATGTGTATGTGTAGAAAATATGTATGAAAAGAATTTGCCAATAAAATAAATACATAAATATAAACAAAACAAAAAAATAAAAAATAAAAAAATTGTTATTAATAAAGTTATTTATAATAAAAATAAAAAAATAACATAACTTTGATTAGATGAAAATTAAATTATCGTCTATCTTGTGCGTTAAATACGTTTACATTCTATGAAAACATTTTCAAATTAACAGTTTTTTTTTTGTTTTTCTTAAACTATCAACTATGTAAATTTATTACAGATTATGTGTATTAAAAACAAAAAGAGAAAAAGTAACATATTTTTATTAAGGAAAAGGACCAATTTTTCATCACATATATTTATTACATTTGCAAATAATTTTTTGTTTTTTTGTTTTTCTTTATTTAAATTATTATTAACAGAAAATTTTTTAAAAAATATTATCAATTTTTAATGATTAAGATGAAAATTATGTTTAATTGATAAAGTGTATACAATTGTTTACTTTATAATATATATATTTTTTTCTTTCTTTATTTTAAATAATTAAAATTTTAAGTCTGTAGAGTTCATATAACATTTTATAGAAATTTTAAAAACGTAACGAATTTCATATTGGTTAAATAAAATAATTTAAAAAAAAAAAAATAGAGAAAAAAATTTAAACGTTTTAAATTAATTTTTCAAATAGCGTGATTTACGAGTAAAAGTAAATCAAATTAAAATGTGTACAAAAATATTGAATATTTCAGTGAAACTTATACAACAGTTAATGATGTTATTCAGTAAATTCAAAAAATATAAATTTGTAAAATTGTGTACTATTTGAATATTTTGTAATTTTTATACATTCTAATAAAAATAAGTGTACAGGAAAAAAAAAAACAGATAAACAGAAAACAATATAAAAAATAAAAATATAAAATACAAACCATTTGAACATTTACATTTTGGTAAAAAAACAACTTTTTTATACTTTATTTTAATTGGAAGTAATTTTAAAAATGCCAAGCACTATTAGAGGTAAGTAGTTAATTATTAATTTACAAATGTTAATTGAATAAAATTTCCTAAAAAAGAAAAAAATGTGTATAATTTGTATAAAAATTCGTTTTATATTTTCATTCGTTTTATATTTAAAATTTTTATTTTAACTGAATACATTATTACATAATACAATCTTTTTATCAATAATTCAAAGTATTTTATTTTCTCGAGATGTCAATTATTTAAACTGTATGGCTGACATCATGGAAAATCAAGGTCTTTTGAATTATTGAAAATAAAGATATATTAATATGTACATTTAACTTAATAATTATTTACTAAATATTAGAAAGTAATTATTATAATTATTTTAAATTAAAAACATTTTTGATTTTATTTTGTATACAGATCCTTTTTTTTTATTGGGGATTATGTTTTTTGATCAAACATCATTGATTTAGGTTTAATGATCAATACTAACTTGCGTATGCAAATGTACTTTTATAAGAAAATAAATGATCATTTCGTATCTCATTGGACTTCAAAAAAAAAAAATAAAATAAAAGAAAAATAAAAAAAATAAAAAACGCATATTGAATTTTCTTTTTAGGGTTTTCAATATGAAAACTTCATGTTTTTCATGTTATTTGTTCATAAATTTCCTTATTTTTCATTGTATGATAATGAAAAATAAAAATATTTTTTTTTTATTATTTTTTTTTTTATAATTAAAAAAAATAAAATAAATTTATATGTTTTTCTTTTGAAATTTTTTCTTTTCTATTTCTTTTAAAATTATTCTACAAGTAATTTATGAGTTAAACAGTAACTAAAACATTATAAACATATCAAATGAAAGAATAATAAAATAAATAATATACGTATATGTGTGTAAATATAGTTGTATATTTGTAGTAAAACCAAACCCAAATTCTTGAACGTTTATTGACTTTTTTAATCCATCTTATATGATAATTATATACAAACTGTTTTATACCTGTATGCTGTACACAGAACATTAAACGATAGATCATTTACGTGAAGGTGATGATGATATGATAATATGATTGCAATAAAATTTTTAATCATATATTATTTATCTTAGATCTAACAATTATTATTAAAGTTGATTAAATGCTCTATGAAGAAAAAAAAAAACAAAAATAAAACAAATATTTAAAATATATAAATTTGATTTTTAGATTTTTATTTTTACCTTTTTGTATATATATATTCAATTATTTGTGAACAAATCTTCTGTATAAAAAGGATAATATTTAGATTTTATGTTGCTTATTTAAATTCAAGAGTACCTGAAAAAATTCATGTAAATTACAGATTAATTTATTACACAACTTACATACATATGTATGTATGTAATTTTAGATCTTTTATTTTTTTTTCTTCTTTATTTAAAATTTACCTATTCTGAATATTGAAAATAATTATTTTTCTATTGCTTTTGTTTTCATTTTTATCTGATTAAAATAGCTACAAAAGATTTTATATCTTTATTAATGATACCCTTTTTCCGATTATTGTATAATACCTGAAATTCAACAATAAACACAAATTATAATTTTTTTTTCGAGTACATTTAAAATTTAACATAATGAAGATATGTATAAAGTGTATACGTGATTGAATGTAACAACTTTTTTATTATCACATTATAATTGCATCTATGTACATATATGTATGAAAAGAGTTGCAATCGTTTTTGAAATAAATATCAATTCTTTTAATATTATAAATTCTCAATATTTATTTATTTATTTTTCTTAAGTATATATTACCAGATTAAATATTAATTACAAAATATTACTTATAATTTTCCACTACTGTTATTTGATAGAAATAAAAATATGTGCATATAAGAAATTGTAAATACACAAATATGAACATACGCATATCACACATACATACATTAAATAGAAACATGTAATAATAAACAATAATCATCTTATCAATATATCGACAGAAATTTTCCTTAAAGAAATTGATTTTACCGTTATTAAATTTTCTATCCTTCTTTTTTTCCATATACGAGTATTTATGTTTTTTATTCGTTTTTCATTCCTTTTTTATTTATTTATTTATTTTTCTTCTAGCATTCAAAGTATGAATTTACTTTACTAGCTGTGATGTAATGTATTTTTCATTCATTTTTTTATTTTATTACTATTGCATCTTTGCTTGTATATAAGAAAATATTTTTTATATTCTATTATACATATGTATAATATCTATGTTCGTATACAATAAATAAAGATGCTGTAATGCAATTTTGTATCTATAAAATACATAGTTGAAATTATAATCAACATACTATGTAGTATATTTTATTATTTTCTGTAATATGAACGTAATGTATACTTATGTATGTATGTATATGTTAATTTATACATATTTTTATCACATTACCGCATGTACATATTAATTTTCCGTTTTTATTATTTTTAATTTTGTCTTTTTTTTTTTTTTTTTTTTTTTTGTTGAGTAGTTTTTCCTTTCTTATTATTTTTTATTTCATTATTTACATTTTGTTTAAAATAAAACACTAATCCTTTTAAAATGTATTACATAAAGTCATTTATGTTTGTTGTTTTTTTTTTTGTCGTTATTTTATACACATATAGTTTTGTGTGCAAAATACAAGCATAAAAAATGTTTAATTTTATATATTAGTTTTTAAATCTTAAGATTTTAAATATGAATAAACATACGTATAGGTATTCATATGTCATATGCATTAATAGTATAGTACTTATAAATGTAATTATTTACATATATGTATATCTACATACAGATGAGCAAGTGTATGTCGTATGATGGTTAGCACACATTACATTAAAATCATTCTCTTCAAGTTTTTTTTTTAATTATTAATAATTATTATTATCATCATCATCAGTATTATTCGACTTTACTTCGTTTATATTCTAAATGGGCTTACATCCCAATGGTCCATAATTGAAGATCTTCTGCTAAGAGGGCTTTAGAAGGACGTTTTTTTTCATTATTTTTCATGCCTTCTGTGGAAGTCTGATAGAATGAAGGTGGAAGATCTTAAAAAGATTGAGAAAAAAAAGAAATTGTGGAATTTCACAATTTTTTATTAGCCGAACAAGAGCAACAACGTATTTTAATTTGTTTCACTTTAGTTCAGTTTCGTGGTTAAGTTCGACTGTTGAAAACGTGATAAAATTATAAAGAAAAAAATAATTATTGTGAAAATAAAGTTTAAACAGAGTCTAAAAAACAATGTAAGTAGCAATTGTATACTTTTTTTGTATTTAATGAAAAATTTTTATTAAAAACATTGAATTTTTTAGCATTTCAGAAATAAAAGAAATTGTAGACAATTTTTACAAAGATGCCATTGCGCTGTGAAGAGCCTTGTACAAAGTAGCTGACAATAAATTCGAAATATGTATATATGGTACGTCATTTTTGTTAAAACTATAAATATTTATTTATTTTTATTAATTTCAATTTCGTACTTTAATCCTTTCAGATGCTGTCAAAAGAAAACTTTGGATTGGGTCAATTAAAAAAAAAGGGATTCAACTCATTGAGGATTCAAATAATTATATATTTTGTATTGAGTTAAAATAAAATGTGTAATAAAATTTGTATTGAATTTGAAATTTTTGGTTTTCTTTGTAAATTGAATTTGAGACCTTCCATTGTGTGTAAAATACACCTTTCTAAGAAGACCTTCTATATAACTTCAAAGCACCTTCATAAGAAGGCCTTCAATTGTACGTAAAATCAACATTTTTAGAAGGCCTTCAATACAACCCCTAAGCACCTTCCTTGGAAGGCATGATTTCCAATGACATGCCTGTATAAAAAAGATATGAGCGAGGATACGAAGAGGAAGGTCTCCGTCCTTCCAAAAAAGGCCTTCAGGAGCCTTTTGGAAGCCTTCTTTTGCCCACTGGGATATTTATACAATATAAACACATTTATGTATATATATATATATATAAGCGTAAATAATACATATGTATATAAAATTCATAAAAATATATGTATATTTGTATATTCAACCATTCAACTGAACTGGAAGCATATATCTTATACAGTTGATGATCATTTTAAACACACATACATCTAAAAATCTAAATCTAAAAAAATATACATATGTATATATTTTGTATGATCTCAATATGAACACGATTTTATATAGTATATGTGTACGTAATACATATACATATGTACATAAATATTTTCATATTATCTCTATGCGCCATCTGTGTATTTTATTTATATAGAAAAACATATCAAACAACAAGTTCATTCTATTCTAAACGCAAAATGCAATAAAACTATTTGTGTTATGCTTTGCTTACAACTAAATTCATATATGTATGTATGTACTTATGTACAACATATAATATACACAGGTTTTTTATTTAAATAACATGCATTCATATGAATATATTATGTACATACATATGTACATACCTATATTTATTTATAATAGAATGTAGGTCACTATACAATTGGAAAATATAATACTGAACTTGTGCCTTTCATAATAATAATGAAATATACAAGTAAAATATGCATTTACGGATACACGTGAATATCTTAATTAGGAATAATGCAAAGAAGTATTACATTGAATTTTTGTTTATACAGTAATATAGGGTTAAATCGTTTTCATACCATTTTTTTTTCTTTTTTATTTAGCAGTATGTGTGCAGTCAAAAACTTTTACTGACATTCCATTTTTTTTTTTAATTCAAGTTGTGACTTTATTTATATATTGAATAGTTTTTAAATCTCAAATTAAAAAAAAAAAAAACCAAAAAATTTATATGTACCTCTAAAAATTTTTATAATATAAATTTTCAAATCAATGCAACATCCTTCAACATTAGAATTCAAATTACAGAAAATCTTTTTAATACATTTACACATTTTTCTTTATAGACGATATATAAAGTGTGAAAATTTTGTACACTCGAACAATTTCAAAAAGAAGAAGAAAAATACAAAAATACCAAGCATTAGGTCATTTTCCAAAAAAATTAATAAATATGTACAACACACATGTACGCATGCTTGAAAAATAATTTTCTCATACAATATTTATTTAAAAATTAATATAAAATAATAAACAAATTATTATTTTATTTCACAAAAAAGAAAAAGAAAAAATAATAATTGTTAATTTATCTTTACTTGCAATTAGAAAAATCCATACTCAATACAAACTATGTGTATTAATACACAAACATTTATTAGTATATATGAAGACTTTCATTATTTGAAAATAATGTAAAAATAACGACTTTGTATTTAAATATTTTATCATGTTATACAAATTACGATACATAAAATATTTTTTTAAATCGATATCAAATTTTCTTAAATTAATTTTAAAAATTAAAATATGATTTATTTTGTTCAAAAGTAATTTTGTCATTTTATTACCGTCAAAATTTATTTTTAAAACAAAAAAAAAAAAAGCATAAACAAATACTTAAAAACCAAACTAATTAATGTTAACATATTGTGAAAATTCGATTAAAAGTAGGAAAAACAAATAATATGCTTATTAAAAATTCAAAATGAACTTTTAATAAAATTTTCACCACATTACAAAATTTAAAAAAGCTTTAATTAAAAAGCTTCTAATAAATTATGTACAAAATAATATGTTTATTTCAACATAAACTTTATTACTGTTTTTTAGATAATTTTTAAAAATTAAATTTGAAAATAAAATTTTATTTCATACATCAAAGCGTTTTTCCAATAAAAAAAAAAAATAATAATAATAATTAAATAAAATAAATAACAAAAGACAACGTATCCCTTTTCTTCTATATTTTCTTTTTATTACTTAAAATATTTACATTTTTAATTGATTTTTGAAAATTCAAATTTATTATTTAATTACTTTTTCGTTGCTTGTATGTTATTATTCATTCTTTTCATTTTTTGTTTTTGTTTTTTTTTTTTTCTAAAATTTTCTTCTTATTTTTTTTTTCTTATTGTAAAAATATATAAAATGAGAACACAAAATAAGAATAAAAGCAAAGAAAATAATTTTAAAAAATAAATAAGTTTAATTAAAATATAAAGTGAAATTTAGCCAAAAATATCCTTTAAACTGCACATGTTCACATTCATTCACCATGAACTTGAAATTTTATTTAAATACTTGTAATTGTAAACATTCCTATAAACGAATATGATAACAAGTCGTTTGAAAAAAAAAATTGCTTTTTTTTTGTTTTATATTGAATAAGAAGTAAAATAAAATGTTTAGTTCGCTTGCGCATTCAATATTATTGTATGTACACATTTAACACATTTCACCACTGTATGAAGATACGCTATTATACCACTATTACGTATTAAATACAAAAAGGATATAAGAATGAAGAATGTGAATAAAATAAAATCATGATTAAAAGAAAACAAGGATATATATGTATGTCAACATTTCTTCAATTCTCTTTTAATCATTAGGTTATTTTTATTTTTCTATTTTTTTTTTTTTTTTTTTTAGATTTTGTTTTTCGTCATATACGTAATGGTATGTGTACAGTTGTATGTATATTGTATTATTTTATATTTTCTGCTATTACATTAATATTATGTGTATGTACATAATATTATGTAGTGTTACATATACGTATGATATAAAAAATATACATACATATATGTATCATATAAAATTGAAATGTCATAATACTACAAAATTTTTGATTTTCATGTATTCTCTTACTACTCATCGAAATAAAAGGAAGAAATAAAAGGAAAACAAAAATATTGTCACATTATATTTAAAAACCAAAAAAATCATATATTATATTTTGTTTATTTTTTTTCTTTCAATCTTTCGTTTTCTCAGTAAAAGAAAAAAAAAAAGTAAAACAAAAAAATAAATTACAAAAATTTTTATGTGTATATAAGAAAAAAAAATTTATTTTCCGCCATTCATTACTACAAATAAAGGACATAAATTTTATGAGAAAAAAAAAAAAAATACAATATTGATATAATTTTAGTTACCTAGATTTGTTATTTAGTTTACTATTTTTGAAGTTGAATATCTTGAAAAATACAACAGAATTTAATATAGAGTAGAAAGAGAAAAAGAAAATAAACAGAAAAATAAAGTAAAATTAAAAATAAGGAGAAAGAAAGACCCAAAAAAAAAATAGTTCAAAGTCAATACAACATATAATTTATATAAAAGAAAATGGAAAATAAAATAAAAACAATAAAAATTATGAAAATAAAAAAAAAAAAAACTATTATATAGTTTTCTAGTGATAACATATTAGAAATTTTATTTTTAAATTAAATCGAATTTTTCATGTATTTAAAATAAAATTCAGTGTTTTTTAACTATTTTGATCATTATAATTAATATATTGTAAGATGTACATACATATATGTACGTACCCACATACGCATACTATACTCGCATGTTTAAATCAATTTGTTTTTTTTTTTCTTTTGATTTTATTTTTGTATAAATTGTAAATCTATAAAATATATCGTTTAGAAAAAAAAGTGATTCACAAGATTAAATTTAATTTTTATTCATTTTAAATATATTTAAAAACAAAAACAAAAAAAAAAACGTATACATAAATTTTATTTGTGATATTTATGTATTCATTTAAATGTTTACATTTGAGTAAGTAAAGGATATTTCAATCATATGTATATCTCCGGAAAAAATAAATAAATGAAAACAGTAAGAAAACAATAAAAATAAGTGTTGTATGTATCGGAAGTAAGGTGTTTGTGAAGCAAAACAATAAAAAATTAAAAATAACTAAAAAATAAAAAATTTATTCAAAATAATTTTTACTACTTGCCAGAGATACTGAAATAAAAAAAAAAATAAAAAAATAAATAAATAAAATATTGTACATATTATGTCTACATATACATATTGAAAAGGAAGTAAAATCAACAAAAGAACATATAGACAAAAATACAATACATAAAAAAACAAGACTACAGAAAAATAAATAGCAAAAGGATAATTTCAATAATAATAATAATAATAATAATAACAACAACAACATCATAAATCGGAAATATAATATATGTACACACTATACAAGCACTCTTATTAAAGGTGTTAAATGCGCACTGCAATATGTTCATTACTATCATCATTATATCGTAATATTATAAAAATTGTATTTATCAATTGCATTTATATAGTATAAAATATTAAGCAAAAAAAAATAAATAAATAAAATGTACATGAAAAATAAAAGCACAAATTTTAATTTTAAATCAGCATTATAAAAACATAAAACGAAAAAAAAGTAAAAACAAATTTTATATTTAAAAAAAAAAAAAAAAAGATTTAAAAACTTTAGTGAAAAATTTCAACATAATAAAAATTTAAAAAAAAAAAAAAATAATATTTTTTTAAGTAACAGTGGTAACTAAATTATCATGTATCTAGGAATCTAGTTTAAATTGAATTAAATTTTTTAGATGTGTTTTTTTCAGCACTTTAAACAAATTCAAATTTAATATCATCAAAAAAATTTTAAATTACAAAATTTGCATATTGTTTCAAATATATATAATAGTGAAAAACAAAAATGTTTTAAATCGGCACATACAAACACACAAATATGCAATAAAATGCAATATATTATAAGCAACAAAATATTTTTTTAAAAAGAAAAGTCAACAATGTTGTTGTTTTTTTTTTCGTGAATTATTGCATTTTTTTTTTCAAGTTTGCACTTTAATAAAATAGTCAGTGAAATAAGAAAATAAATAAAAATATATATTAAAAAAAAAAAAAAAAAAAGTAGAAGAAATAATAATTTTATATTTATGTACTATATGTAATTTAAATCACATACTTTAGATATATTAAAATTCATACATATGTAAATCATATTCTATATATTTTATTAATCTTAAACATTATATAGTTTGCAATAAGTTCTGAAATATGAACTAAATAAATAAAGAAAAACAGAAAAGCAAATAAAATTTAACATAAATTATTATAGCAATAAATAATTAATGTATATACTTATATACACATTGTATTTAGTGAAAATTTGTAAAACAAACAAAAATATTTAAAAAAAAATAAATAAATAAATTTAAGATTTAATATCTAATAGTCCAAGACAATGAAAAATAACAATAACATCAAAAAAGACATAATATAATAATAAAAATATGAATATATGAAAAAAAAAAAAAACAAAAATATTTATATATAAATTTCTCGACTGATTTTGTGCTATTATTAATATATATGTATATCTAAAATAAATCATAAATTAAATTAAATAAAATTAAATATATAAACAAATTGAAAAATAATTTTAAAAAATAAACTTGTATATTAAATTTAAAAAAAAAAATAATAATAATAATCATAAATCAGATAAAATAAAATAAAAATAAAAATAAAATAAAATAAATGCACACAAAACACGCATAAAAAAAAAATAATAAAATAAAAATTATATAGAAAAAATTTTTAGACATACTTGTAATAATATTTAAAGATATATATTGATATACAAAATAATTAATTAAAACAATAATACACTCTTGTCATACAATAAAGAAGATTTTTTCCCATTTTTCAAATAATCCTTATATATATGTAAACAACAAAATAAAATGAAAAATAAAAAAATATAATAAAATAAAAACAAACACACAAAAATTATTTATACATATAAGATATAAATACAAAAAAAGGCTGATTTTTCTAATTTTCAATGTTGTGTCTATATATTTTTCTTACGAGAATAAAAAAATATAATAATAATTAAATAATGTTAAAAAAATAATAAAATAGAAAAATTTTAATAAATATAACATTATATTGTTAAATAATATACAATTTATAAAACAAAATAAATAATTAAATCCATTAGAAAAAAAAAAAAAAAATTTATATTACACAATATAATTTAACTTGAAAAAAATTAAAAATAGAAAAAATTTAAAAGATACCTATATACGTATATAGAAAAATAGAAATAAACAAAAAAAAAATTTTATTCTTAAACTGTTCACCTTTTTTACACCTGTCGTTCATTATTATTATGGACAATTTTAATGATAATTCAAAAACAAAAACAAAAAAACAAAAATAAATTTTACATGTATAAGGTATATAAATGCAATTATTATATACAATTTCAAAAAATGAAATTAATACATTTTATTTGATTTGACTTAGATATGTATACGTACACATACATTGTATAAAATGAGCATCAGTTTATTTATATGTTTATGCATCTATACCGCATTAAAACTGATTATAAAGGATATGATGTTGATATTGTATACAGTACATTGGGTACATAATCATGAACATTTGTTTGATCATTAAAAATACAATAAATATTAAAAAAATATAAAAAAATCAAACATTTTTAATTTGAAACAGAAATATGGTAAAAACTAAAAATTAATTTCAACGTAAATTCAAGAAATAAAATAAAAATCTACAAAATTTCAAAAGAGACAAACAAAAAAGATAAAACAAAAATTTTACCAGATTTATTTTACGAATCTATAGATAATTTAAAAAATACATCAATACTCATATAGGACAAAATATAAACAAATTTTAATATTGTTTCATTTTCATTTTACATTTAACTTTTACAACTTGTAATTTATTTAAAAAAAAAAAAAAAAAAGAAAGAAAAAAAAATCTATATATATGTCGGTAATGAGGATATTTCAAAGCAAAAAAGAAAAATTAAAAAATTGCACATTAAAGTGCGCAAACACCTATACAGATACGTATAAACTCGTATAAATATCAAGAACAAAATAAACAAAACAAAAAAATAAAATAAAAATATGTATAACGTACAATATTAAATTTACACGAAAAGTAGAACAAGAGAAAATCTGAATATAACAGAAAGGACGAAAATGAAAATTCAATAATGGTGAAATACTTTTTGAATAGAAGGAGAAGCTAAATGAAAATAACGAAAAAATTAAACAAAAAATAATAAAATTGCTGAGTATTTGTATTTGTTGAAAAATATGATACCTACATTATATTTTGTGTGATTGTTTGTGTACACTTAAATGGTTGGTGTCTTAGATGAAAATTTAACACGTTTTTTTTTTTTTGTTTGTTTTATTCAAAAGTTTTTTTTTTCGTCACTTAGCTTTAATTTAACAAAATTCAAGAAAAACTGATTAAAGAAAAAATTCAAAATAATAAAATAAAAATACTAAGTAAAAACATTTAAAAATTAAAAATTTACAAAAACAAACTAAAAATTAAAGAGCTACATACATGTATGTAATTTATGTATATTATTTCATCGAAATTAAATTAAAAAAAAAAAATAAATAAATAAATAAATGCAATTTTATATTAGGAATATGAAGAATAAAAAAATAAATTCTCATAAAAAATTATTTATTGATTAAACATGAAAACAATGAAATTTTTAGAAAATTAACATAATAATAATAAAAAAAAACAACATACAAATGAACAGAAAAATAATTATTATAAATCATAATTTTAATTTATTTCTCTGTGATTACAATTTCACTTCAATACAATCTTGTGATTACATTCATTTGGGTGATACTGATATGTGACACAAAAAATAAATAAATAAATAGTAATTATTCTATTTTATTTCAATATAAAATATTCATTAGTGAATACAATTTAATAAGAAAAACAAAATTTATACATACTTGCGAAAATTCAGATATATTCAAAATATAAGAAAATAACAGAAAAGAAAAATTATCAAAAGATACAACACAAAGTTTGTATCTTAGTAGAATATATAAAAAAAATATATATATATATATATATATATATATATATATAAAGACATTGATCTTGTATAAAAAGTTAAAAAAAACTCATTAAAAGTGGCGGCGACTAGTATTTCTTCGACAACAATAAAATCACCAAAACAAATATTGATAACTTTCACATCATCTCCGTTATCATCATCTGCATCTTCATTATCATCAATAACAAACAAACCAACATTATCCATACAACAACAGCAGCAGCAACAACAACAACAACAACAAGTGATTCCATTAGAAAATTCCACATTAGAAATATTACCTAATTCACCACCCCTTAGTCAAATAATATTACCACATCAATCGCATATTTCCTTACAATCATCATTATCCCAACAAAATAACCAAAATTCAAATGTCTTATCACAACGGGAACAGATACAGCAAAATCAGCAACAATACTCAACAAATACAAATGAAAATAGACAAAATCTACAAATTAATAGCAGCAATAACAAAAATCATAACAGCAATAACAATAGTAATCGTGAATTTAAGTTAAATAAAAGTATTGAAAATCGGTTAATATGTTTTGATCTAAGGGGTGGTGAATTAAATGAAAAAATAACAACAGCTACGGCTACAACACAAACAGTTAGAAAAACTGTTGGAATAGAAACACAAACTGATTTAACAGCTGACGCAATAACAACAACAGCAACAACAGCAACAAGATCATCATCAACATCAACACCAGATAATATCATTATTGAAGAGACTATTAAGGGTATTACCAGTGGTGGTGGTACTATACTTACTAGTGCATCATTATCACCGAAAATTGTTCAAATACCGGCTGTCATTAAAATAGAAGATAATTCATTAAAATTCATAAATGAGAATGGTGATCGATGTGTTCTTAATATACCAAACGTAACCTGTGATAATTTAGGTGCTGGTGTAATTAATATAAGCTGTCAAAAGTCAACAGCAACAACAACAATAAATCCTTCAATAATAACTGTTGAAAAACGACATGTTGGTTCAAATACAACAACAGCAACGTTAACTGTTGTCGAACATCAATCGCATCAAAATCAACAACAACAACACGCACAAAGTAATCAAGAAACACAGCAATCGACTACGTCACGAGAGACCACAACAACACTTAAAAGTGGAATCATGACAGGTGAGAATTCAGTACAAATGAAAAATAAAAATTCATTAATTGATGATTACCTATATCAAATTAAAATATAAAAATACGTAACTACGTACATAATCTTATGTATGTTAAATAAGTAAGAAAATTTGACTAAAGTAAAATTCAATATTTTAAAAAGTTTTTTGACTAAACGAATATACTATACAAAAACTGATTCGAAGACATGGAAAAGATTTTACCAAATTTATATTATTAATAAATTCTTTCATACATTAGTCATTGTTTACATCGATGTAAACATTTTTATGCATTCAAATTTTAATAATTTTAATTTTAATATACATACATATTTAGACTGCATAACTTTAATTAATGCATAGATTGGAATTAAATATAAATAGTGATAACAATTGACAATTTAGAAGAAAAAAAATTCTAAAACTCTGAAATGCTTATTATTGCTTACATCTTATATTCACAGAATTAATGTTTTTTTTTTAATGGTACATTTTTAAAAAATTGTATATTTGGATTTCTTGTTTTATAATGACCATAATTAATATAAAACCACATTTTAAATATACGCCAATGTGTAAAAATGTTCATTCTACAACAGTATTTTTTTTTTTTTAAACAATGATACATGTACATACGTTGATAGTCAAGTACATACTTTGTGTATATTCTACAATAATTATGAAAAATTTTTTCCTCACATTTAAAATTTATCATTTAAAAAAATATCCACAATGCATACAACAAAACATAGAATTGAATATAATTTTTTGAAATTTTTTTTCTCAATTTGCAATACACATATACGTTATGTGTATAAGCCATGATATGAGTATAAATAATAAATATACCTACTCGTTTGTACGTATACTTACATACCTGCGTACATATAGGTATGTCTTCTTTATTTTTTTATTATGATAACAATTATATTATTATAAATTTTTTGCATACACATAAAATATTTACTTTATAATACATATAAATGCATAAATTACAAATACATACATACATATGTAATATATATTCATATATGTAGATATTCGTATAAATCTTTTTTATTACATTGCATGCATGACCAAAATAAAATTAGTTTTAAAACGCAATCAACTGCACAATAGGCCTTGAAAATTTCTTCAAAAACAAAAAAAAAAAAAAAAAACTCTTGTATTATGCACAGAATTAAACATCAAAGTAGGCCTTTTCCCACAAGGTTCCGTTAGAAGAAAATCAAACAACAAACAGAAGATGCAGAAAAAAGCACAACAATAAGATGATTACTTTTTTTTCCTTTTTTTTTTTTTGTTGAAGAGAAGAATGGTATTTTATTCTTTTTTTTTTTAACTTTAATATATTTGTGTGCAATCAATGACAATGCTCATGTATGTGTATACTTTAAAATTTTAATAATAGATTATATTTATATCATACAATAATAAATATGTATGTACATCCATATGTATGTATGTATGTATATCTAATAAATGTACAATAAATGAATATGTGTGCTTTTCATATTTAAAGTCGATAAATTATTATAGTTTTATTCATATTTATGTATATATGTATGTATGTATGTATGTATGCATTTATACCACCCCGGTTATTACCCACTTACATGTAATATATGTATATATTATATAGTTTGTGACAATATGTAAGCTACTACATTCATACACACAAATTCATAATAAGACAATTTTTTAATATTTTATGCACACATTTATACATATTTACACGTACATATTACATACATTAAAATTTCTACTGTTTTTTGTTAAATAATTTTGCTTAATGCTTTTTTGTGTTAATTAAATTGTATTATAAATGAAATTTAATGTTCAAATTCGATTTATTATTATAATACCATCATTAGCCAAACAATTTAATGCCAACTACATAGGTATGCACTGTATATGTGTATGTGTATGTATATAACAATACGTTTATTTATATAGAAAAATACGATAATTCATTGCAGAAAAAAAAAAACAACTTTATTATTTAGAAACATTTATTACCGTTGGCCAATTATATTTATATTAGTTTGAAAAAAAGAAAAAGAAAAAAAAAAACATACCTATTTAATATGTCCACATAATCTACTGACCATCAAGGCTTTTTCTTTACTTCTTTTCTTGTTTTCTTCATGCATTTTCTACATTCAAGTTTATTTTAACTTGAGTTGCATAAAATTCAGATGATTTTAGATATTTACTAATAACATAGCTATTGTTATCATCATTACTATCATTATCATTATCATCATCATCATCATCATCATCGTCATTATCACTAACACAAGTTTATGTAGGTTTATCAATTGTTCAACGTTTGGCTTACTTAATCTTGGTTTTTTTTTTTAATGAATAAATTGTTGTAAATACTTTTTTTTTCTACGCGAAAATATAAGAAAAAGAAAGAGTACAACAACAAAATAAATTTAAATATGAGAATGTAAGATAAAATAAAAACCAACAAAAATAAAATAAGAAAATACAAAAAACAAAAAATAAAAAAAAAAACTGCTTTGAAAATGTCTCGTCACTTCATATATGTAAGCATAAGCTATGTTTTGTGAATTTTATATTCATGCTAGTTCTTCACAATATATAAGTTCATAACATATATTTTATTTGTATTTATGAAGGTTTGTGTATATGTGTGTGGATATGCATTATAAATATATGTATATGTTTCATGTTTTATCACAATATCGTATTTCTCTGTATATGGAATAAAAATATAACTGTACTGTTTGTAGTTGACGTAATTACCGCTAGAGTTCGACGTACGGTATAAACATGGTCAAGCATACATAAATAAAATAACATTTCACTGGTTTCAATATTAAAATAATAAAAAAAAAATCATCACCATCATCATCATCAACCTACTATCTTTTACCACAGCCATTACCAAGTCATATAAATATATACACATATAAAATACCTATGTATATATATGGATGTATATACATACGTATGTACATAAGTTTACACATATATTTAGCTGTAATACAAACGGAAAAACATGCAAAGGTAAGAATAGATGAGCAAAACTTAAATACATTTGTATATAAGTAGGTATACGTACGCTACATAATAAAGGCCCAACATATCATACGTTTATTCAAGAAATTTAACTCGATAGATAGATAGAAAAAGATACATACATACATATGTACATTTTGTATACTTATACATATATGAATATGTACATAATAAAACCACTTCGATTATTCTTAAGCTTTGTTAAATCTAAGATAAGATCAAGGTAAAGAAAAATGAAAATTTAGTTTAAAAAAAAAAAAAAAAAACAAAAAACAAAAACAGTTTACATATATTTTATAATATTACATTCAGGAAAAACATTTCAAAAAAATAAAAGATCAAATTGATGTTATTAACGTTCAGTTGTTTTAAGTATTCTAATGATCTAAGTAAATTTTATTTGAAATAAATTTAAATATAAAATATAATTAAATAAAATTTATTAATAAATTTAAGTAACTGAAACAAATTTTTAAATTTATATTCAAACACTACAATTGAAAATTCAATGGAAAATACAATTTTTCTTAAAATAGGTACATTGTCTTCAAATGATTTACCAAAAACCGATATTTTCATTCCATGCAATGCAATGAAAAAAAAAATATTTAAAAAATAATAATTTTAACAATATTAATACATATAAATTTACAAAATTTATGATTTATGTATACATGATTAAATGATTTATTGTTAATAGAATTTAAGATTAATATTTTAAACTTTTACCCTTTCATAGTATTCTTCTTACAAAAATCATTAAAAAATTGTCATTATGTATTTTCAATTACTCTATGTTTTATTATAGTATATCTTTGATTATATGTATGTAAGTACGTGTATTTTATTATTTTTATAAATTTTATACTCATATATTTACACATATTGTATGTACATAATATGTATGTATGTATATTCATAAAAGCGTATTTATGTATTAATAAAGGTAGGTATTGCAATGTAATATAAACACAATACAATATTGAAAAAGATAAACTTAAAAAAGAAGTATAAAATCTTCTTTTTGGTTATCAGCATCATCATCATTATAAAGTTATACATATAACTGTATTTGGTTAACTTTCTTAAACTAAAATAACATTTTACATGTAGGTATACATATGTATGTATGAATGTATGTACTCGTAAGTTAGAAGTTATACCTACATTAAGAAATTGTTAAATGCAATTGATACATATAGAAAAATGTTGATGAATATACTCGTAGATAGGCTTTTAGGTAGGTTGGTAATATTATTAAAAAAGAACATACTTAATCATTGGGGAATGCTATATAACTTAATATAATACCTGTGCATACGTTCAAAAAATAAATAAAATACAGACGCATCAAGCATGTTTACATATGCAGACACCATCAAATATATGTACATATATACATATATACGTATTATATGTATATGTATAAAGGATAGATATGTGTACATACATACATTATGTTCTTGCAGTTATACAATAATTTACATACATATATATACAAATAGATTTGCGTATGAATGCACATGTTAGCTTATAAATTGTGTAATATTTATGCATTTAAACAATAAATTAAGATATCCATTTATTCATATACGCATATACATATTTATAAACATTTTCTAATATAAAAATTATGCATGTGTACATAAAATATTAATATAAAAGCAAACTTGTAATATTTGTATTTAAAATGTACCTACATACATAGCTATTTTATGTTCTATGTGTAGAGTGTACGTACCTATATACATACATATGTACACACATACATATGTATATTTTAATGCAGGCTATTTATATTTGTATGTGCTTGAATTTTTTTAAGAAAAGAAAACTTGTATTTATTATTGCTGTCACGTAAAGCGGTAAATTTGTGACGTTTCCCAGCAACCAGATATTACCGTTATTTCAAAATATGTTATTATGTTGATAGATAAGCGATGACGGTCGCGTTTTTACCCTTTACATATTAGTTTTGTTTTTTTTGTTTTCATGTTTTACTCATTTTATTCTTATTCTTTCTTTTCTTCTTAGACTTCCATACATACATAAATGTTCAAGCGTTTTTCCAATTTTCTGTTTTTTTTTAATTTTTTTTTGTACCTATAAACAAAATGTATACATACATATTTAGGTATATATATATTTTTTTTTTTCAAATTGCTTCTTAGCTTATAATGATAATTCTAAGAAATGATTATCGGAGTTTTATTTTTGTTTTTCTTTTTATATTGCACTTAAATTTATTTCAACACTTTCACAATACAAAAGAAAGGAAAAAAAATTACTAATGAAATAAACAAGATTTTTTTTTTCCTTAGGTAAATCAGAAAAATGAAATGTTGCCGTTGTACATATACATATATGTTTATCTATACAAACTTACGAACATATCCACATATCTTATGTATTTATGACGCATATTAAAGAAAACATCATAATTATTATACAATCAATAACATTTAACTTTGTAGATATTACCAACATATTGTTATGTTACCTACTTGCTTTTAATTATTTTCAATTAAATTTTTGAAAATATGTTAAAAATGAATATCCGTGAAAAGAGTTAATTTTTATTTGATTTTATTACGTATATTGTATATAGTAGCATAATTACGATATTATTATTACGGAATTATGATAATTGACTTTTGAGGATAATAACGATATAAAAAACTTTATTATTTTATACAATCTTTTACAATAAATAAGAATATTTTCTATATAAGATGCTAAAATACATATATTGTATGATGATAAATTACATATTTAATTTTATGTGTATATATGTATAGATATACCTACATATGTGTGCATACGTAAAAATACATTTTTAAATAAAAATTATTATGCAAATACCTAAATATTAATGGATTTCTTCATTTTGTTGTTGTTGTCTTTAATCATTTTACAGTAAAATTTTTATGTACATTTCATTATAAGCATAAGAATAATATTTCATTCACATATGGGCATACGTTATGTTATATGAAAATGGATAGAATATGTTAGTTTTTTTTTTTGAGCATCATAAAATATATCATTTGAAATATTGAAAATATAAATACAAAAAAAAATAATTTACAGTAAAATTTCTTTGAATTTCTATAAATAATATTCATAAATTGTATGTTGTATACATACATATTATATGTATATCCACATGAGGTACTAAAAAAAATTGATAAAATTTGATGTATTTTAATTTCAATAAAAGAAAAAGTATATAGGTATATTCTGTCCACTAATATTATGCACGTAAGGTCTTATGGAGATTACTTAAATTGGTACCATTTCACATCACTATGTATTGATATTCAAAAAATTCGTCTGATATATAGTATAATAAAAGCTTTGTGAATTATGGTAATACTGCTCGTGAAACAGTCTTAATTAGAAATTATGAGAAAAGAAAAAAGACATATGTACCTACTCCCATAAGACCTGAAGTGCATAATATTAATGGACAAAGTATAGTTAATAATATAATTTGTCTATCCTACATACATTTACAACTGTGTGTATACATACATATGTACATATGTGGTTAAAATTTTGTCAAAAATATAATCGATCAAAAATACAATGTTGTGTTTTTTAATTTTTTCAATGAAAGAATAAAATTAATTCAGATTAAGAAGCTGCAAAAAAAATCATGTTATGCAATCAATTTTGTATGAAACTAATTTTACATATACATATTTACTTGAGACTAAAAAAAATACCACATTATTCGTTGAATTATAAATAATATTGTAAATAAGATTAAATATTTTGAACATTTTTTAAATTTCGATTCTGGATTTTTTATCTTTTTTTGTTGCATTCCGTACAACCAAGATCTCTGATGACCTTAAAATTTATCATCAAGCTAAATAATTATGGCTCAATAGCAGAGCCTTCGAAGACTAATCTTAATTGGTTGTGTTTCAAAACCCTAGAGTGCAAAGAGCTCAATTTTGAGTTTAACAACTAAAATCTAAAAATCTTTTCTGAAAAAGAAAAACGATATTTTTATTATTTGTATTGGCATAATTCAAACACAAAATTTGAATTCAGTAATATGGAATATAATTAAAAAAAAAAAAATTCAAAAATCGATTTTAATTAATTGCCAAAAAAGAAAAAATAATTTTCAGATTCATATTTTATACAAATTTTCTTGCAGTAATTTAAATTTTTTTATTTTATTTTTTTTTTTCATTTTGTGACACATTTTGAAATTTCTTAATGTGCAGCAATTTTCTTTGTTTGTTTTTTGTTTAAAATAAAATTGGAAAAAATAAATTAAAAATATATTAATTTTTGTTTTTTTATAATTTTGAAATTTTCTCTTTTTATCATTTTTACTTTTGAATAGAAAATATATAAATGTTAAAAAATTAAGTAAATAAGATAATATCTTAAAGAAAATGAGGATTAAAAATGTTAATTAAAATATTTTTGTTTTTCTTTTTTACATATTATTGAATTTTATTTGATTATTATAGTGTCTACAAAAATTTACTTGTTAATATACATATGTACATATATATTTTGACTTAAAATAATATATAAGAAGGGATTTAAATGAAAATTTTTGATCATCAATTTTCTAATCTTTAATTTTTTTTTTCTTTTTTTTTTCAAATTATAAATCGTGAATATATGTATTAAAATGATGAAAAAAAAAATATATATTAAAAAGAAATAAATAAAAAATGAAAATTTCTTAACTTTTGATGACAATAGTTTATAAATAAATGCATATATAAAACTGTATGTGTATGTCATATATGTATATAACATACATACATACATATATTATACATAAAGGTATTTTTAAATGATATTCAGTTAATTTTTAAAATACATAGCAGTCATCATAAAATATGAAACCTTCAATAGATTTCTCAATAACTAAAATTTATTGGATGGCCAATCAACTATATCATATTGTATATAGGTACATATATGTATGTACATATGTATGTCATGCTATAAGCTATATATGTATACTGTATGTATATATTCATCATATTTTTTTTTTAAATCTAATATCTAGTATATTATGTATTTGTAGTTGCATGAATTTACAATACATATATTTAGATTACTTACATTTTAATTTGTTGTTGCTATAAAAACATAATATAAACTATCGTTACATTATACTTGTTGTTAAACTTCAAAATTGCCAAAAAAAAAAAAAAATGTATAACATTTTCTGTCAATTTCATCTATATACTAAATATACGTATACACATTTATATAAATATACATATACATACCTTTATGTATTTGTAATAAAAAATGCAGTGCTTATATACGTAATATATAAATATATATTTAAATATATGTATGTATGTGCATTGTATTTGATTTGTGCATGTTTATGAAACACAAACACACATACCTATTATACAATAACAATTTCTTTAAATCGAATCAAAGAAACATATAAATTTCCAATGATATTTATTGTAAATCTTGCTATATATACAGAATATGGTCATTTTTGTGCTTCACAAAAAAAGATCTTCTGAAAAAAAAAATTGTTTTTTTTTGTGTTAAATTGATTGAAAATTGATTTTTTTTTTTTAATAATTTTATAATTGTAGCTTTTTTTCAAGATAAAAATAAGTTTATTGTATTTCTTGTATAAGTATATGTGTGTACGTTTATTCATATTTATATTGTTCAAATACGTACATACATATAAACATATATTGATATATACAAGAATCAGATTTTAAAATAGCTGCATTTATTTATTTTATAGATATTTTCATTCAATTCAGTATTGTAATCTGATGCTAAATTTTTTTCATCACAATCATATACATATATACTATATATTCAATATAAAAAATAAATTTCCTATTCATTCGTATGCAATCTATCTATGAATTTTCTCATCTCATCTCATCATAAAAGCAAAATTTTACTTATAATATCAATTGATTATTAAATATAAGTATATTTAGATATGTATATTTATTATTCATATTATTTTTCATTTTGAATTCAAAACATTTAAATTAAACATGTTAAATGAAAGATATAAGATGATTCACTCATGAAAAACATACATATGTATGTCGCAATATTTTATGTATTATTTTTTTTTTTTTTTTAATTTCAATTAATTTAATTTGAAATATAGGTGTAAATCAATTTGAAAACAAAAGTAGAAGTAAAAAAAACAAGAAATTACCTTCATTATTCTTAAATCAGAAATTAACGAAACGGTTTTTACATTGTGTTCTATAACATTAATTAATTTCAAATATAAGTACATACATACACAAATATTGTTTGTGCATACAAGCAATATAGATTTGAATTTACAATAAAATCATTATTTTAATTAATAATAATATAAATCAATTCATTTTAACTACATATGTATATCTATTGAGACCCAATAAAATGAAATGACTAATTCGAATATAAAGATATCTAGCGATTCAATTTACAAAATATAAAGTAATTCTATATGTACATACTAGTAATCTATGAATTGTATCTACTTTTTATTTTTTTATTTATATTTTTTTTTTTACATACTTAATTATTTTACAAATTTTGTCACATGTCAATGACTTTTAATGTTGACTTGTCTAATTATGATATAAACCCAAAAAATAAATATCGACATATAGACCAAATAGATAATATAACTATTGTTTTTTTTTCTTATATAAACACATTTTTGCTTTTATTCATTGATTTTGTTTAATTTTTACCTGCAGTAAAAAGAATTTCTGATAAATTAAATATGTATGTGAAAATTATAAATTTTATCGTAAATTTATTTTTTCTTATATACTTTACTACATGTATATATACATATTTCGTAATATACAGATATTGAACATATTTATGTAAGATTTACGCATAAACGTGTGTCAATGACAATCATTGTTTCTGTGTGACATATAATATATTATAATTATATAAATGCATATTTGATCACATGCATAGGCATATGTGGATGCAAATTTCACTTAAAATGTACATACATATAATATGTTAGAGTTTATATGTACATATATACATATGTATCATAGATAAATTGCATGTGCAATATAACTACATATACTTATGTATGTACATATGTATCTATACAAGTGTAGGCATATATGTATGTATATGTACAATTAAATTGATACATGTCGTGCTATATGCACATACACGTGCATATACATATACAAGAACTATATGCAGTTGATTGTCACAAAATGTGTAAGTTGTCACATCATCATATACAATATTACTGTGATAATAACAATAATAATAATAATAATAATAATAAAAACAACATATGCATGTTCACTTGTTCGGTTCCTTTTGTGCAAAAATTGTGTCAAAAATTCCGAGTGCTTTTAATGTCACTCATCATATCTGTGTACTATATATTCATTATATGTAATGTATGTATGTACATATGTGTATCTCACATATTTATATATAGGAGTGGCAAAATGTTTTTATGATGGACATAAAAACAACATATAAAATTAGGACACAAGTTTTCTTTTCATTTTTTAACTTTTTTCTTTTAAGTTTTACATTTTCTTCTTTTTTTTTTGTTTTCCTTTTTTCATTCAATTTTACATAATAAAAAATACAATAACAACAATGATAAGAATAGAAATAATTCAAATGTCTAGAAATAGGTCTAGATGAACTATATATTTGTTGCAATTTTAAAGTTTTATTTATTTATTTTTTTTTTTTTCAGTTAGTAAATATTAAATTAATTGGTATTGAGGCAATTTATATATGCAAAACAAAATAGAAGAAAAAACTATTTAACTATATTTCTTAACTGTGTTCTATAATATATATGTACATATTACCATGTATATGTGTGTAATACCATTTATAATATGTATGTGTGTATTTTGTCCAATATTGTTCTCACATCTATGTATTTTAATATCAAAATTTTAATTCTGATGAATTTAAAAATAATAACAAAATTCAACCAAAATAAAATAACAAAAAAAATTTTACATTACATGTAAAAACCATAAAACTCAATTATAATCTGTATTATATTGAACATTTATTTATTAAATTAAGTATATGAGCGTACACCTTATTCTGACATCATAATACACGTGTACGGTACACACATAACAACCTTATTATATTGAATAAAATTATAAGTGCATATCAAAAAAGGTATTCATGACATACAATTGAATGAAGATAATCATATCGTATTTAGGCGTGTATAGTCTAGTACAGTGTTTATACGTACATACATACATATATGCTTTTATCATTCACAAATGTCCTGATATGAAATACATGAGAAAAACTAGAATTTAAGAATGAAAGAAAAATTATTTTTTTCATAACCTTTACTATATAGTCTTCTTTTTTCTTAATTCGAAAATACATTATGAGAATAAAAATGATCGATTTTTATAAACTACTGCCGCTGCGCTACGTATAAAATCATTGCACAAATTGGTACATACATATATTCACCTACGCGTTTTTATTGTTGTAATTATAGTCCTTTTATATATAGTTTTCCTGGATGTTTTTTTTTATTTTGTCTTCAGTTTTATTTTGATATACACAACAAATATAAATTCTTGTTTTTTACTTTTCAGCTCATCTTATTTTTATTCAATTTTTTTTTCTCGTCGTTGTTTTTTTCTTTACTTTTCTTTGCTATTTGATCAAGACTAAGGGATAATAGATAAATCTATTGTTGTAAAGGAAGTTTAACAGTATGGTCGTGGAACATTGATTATATTATTATATCTTAGACGATTAATAAAAATTAAGATGAAAAAAATGTTAGACAGATGAGAATCAAATTGCAGTTGCATTGCAGTTATGTATTGTGTAATTATACGCGACATATAGGCTAGATATACATATAAGTACATATGTGTGTATATACATGTACTCAAACGTAACTGAATTAAAAGTACAGTTCTTTTAAAGTATAGTGGGATGGTTGTTACTCTATTATTTCTAACAAACATTATGATGTATATTATGTATGAAGAAAAAAAGAATCTTTTTTTAAGATAAGGATATCCTGGTTCATAAATCCAAAATTAAATAGATGAGAAAATTTTGAAATTTTTTAGCCAGACAACACGTAAAGAACAAAAAAAAACAAAAACACCCTCGATAATATATAGCGAATTTATTCGCCTTAATAATGCACATGTTAAAATTACAATTTATATAATAGATTATTACAGGTGTTAAGGAAAATATTATTATTTCTGAAAAATTCTTTGTTTAAATCTATTTTTTTAATCAGTTTTAATTTAATACATGATAACATGTACATATTTCAAAAAAAAAAAAAAAAAAAAAAAAAAAAAAAATTGCATAGAAAATTCTGAAAAAAAAATGTAAAACTCAATTTATTAGAAAAATTAATTTTCAATTATCAGATTTGCAAACATAAAATAAAAACTAAAAATATTTTTTTTTACTTTTCTTTTCCAGGTGAGTGTACCATTAATGACTTTATTATATTATTTATGAATTATGGTAAGTAATTTTGTATACAATAATAAATACACAAGAAATTAAATTTTTTATCCTTTTATCGCGAGAATAATTTTAAAAAAAAAAATACGTAAAATGCCCTAGAATAGAAAAAAAATTAGGTAACACATATACATATATAATTACCAATGACACCATATATAATGTATAAACATAAAAAAATTACGTGTGGTAATACTATATTACAAGGATAAACAAAAAAAAACATTTAACATTGAAAAATTGATTTTAGTATTTTATCTTAAACTAACTGTTTCACTTTATTTCTTGTATACATATTATATCCTTATACCTTTCATTCAAAAATTATTTTATTATTATTTACGCAATTTAGAGTGAAAAGAAGAAGAATACCTAAAAATAAAACCTACATTTGGACAATAAAATATATTATGTAATGTATTTGTGTAAATCACATTACATGAAAATCCTTTAATATTTTTTATTTCCAGTTTAAATTTTACCTGCTTGAATAAGTAATTTTGTATTGTACAATTTACAATTACCGATATTTTGTATTGTGTTCTGAAACATGAAATTACTGTATTACACATATTTTTATGACAATTATTACTGTACATACAAATGTACACATGTATATTCATACATATATATACATAACTATATATATATATATACATAGCTATATATCAGGTAACATTTAAATTGGTTTCTGTTATAATTTATTTTTTATTTTCTTTAAAATATGTGCTGCTTATTTATATTATATTATTTTTTTTTTGTATTCTTCTGTTTTAAAATTACTTGAATTACATACATACATATGTACAGATATACAAAAGAAATGTAAATGGCCATTAAATGACTTGATTTACCGTTTACCATATATGTACATACATTTATGTGTACAATATATGAATATATGTATGTGACAAATACGTTTAAGTTAACAAATAAAAAAATAAAAAATCTTTTAAAAAAGACAATTGACATATTAAACTAACAATGACTAAAAAGATGTTTTATGTTATTAACTCCTCATACATGTTCTATGTAATATGTTCTCATATATACATACCTATATATTGTATAAATAAAGTACCATAGTATTTAAAATGATTAAGTAACTTTTTTCCGGTTCTAAAAAATTAAGAAACAAAATACTGTAGCACTTATTATTTTTTTTAACAAAAAAAAAAAATAAAATAAAATAAATAAAAAAAAAAATACATAAAAATACAAGTATTTTTTTTTTAAAGCAAGAACATATAAACCTAATTTGAAAAATATAAATATAGGACAATGAAAATTAAAAAAAAAAAAAAAATCATGATTTTAAAATTAAGTACAACTGGCAAAACTATAGTACCTTAAATTCAACAATATTTTGTTTTAACATGTTTAAGGATAATAGAAATATGTACTACATATATAAAATGTATGTATAAATATAAATAAAAAGATTTTAATAACGATTACATATGAATATTAAAAATACGTAATTTTCTCTGAATGTAGATAATACTATCGATTAAAATTCGAAAAAATATCCTTTTTACATAAGGAACAAATAACAATGAATAATAAGAATGTATTGATACCGTAAAACGAAAATGTTGAAATATTTATAGTTTTTATATTATTAAATTTTTTGAATATCCTGTACAAATTTATATATGTATATGTAAACGGAAAAATTTTTCATTTCTATTTTTTATTTTAAAATAATAAAAATCAGTATTATGAAATTTGTATAATGATAACTCTTCAAGCATAGAAAAAAACATCATTCTAATTATATATTCATGTGTTTTTTTTTAATATTTATTTTCGGATTTTGAATAGATTCTAATTGAAATAAAATCAATTGAAAATCAAAACTGAAAAGTTAAAATCATTAATTCTGAATGACAAAATTCAATTATTTACCAATTCAAAATATGTACTTTCTTTAAAAAACAGGAAAAAAAAAAACATTTTCAAAAAAAGGACAAAACTAAACAATTTAAGAAAAACATAAACATTATCAACTGATAGCAATACGTTTGACAAAAAAGAAAAAGAAAACAAAAAAAAACTGAAAGAAAATGTAAAACTTTTTTTCTCTTTAAATCAATTTCAAAGAGTTATTTCAATTCATTCAAGAAAGTTTTTCCAACTGTTTTCTTTTTATGATTGGAAAAAAAATGCTTTTTCATTCCCTCTTTAAAGCATTGAAAATGAGTATTAAACTTTCAAAAATTTTCTCTCACTATATGAGCTTGGAAAATTTTCAATACCATGTTATAAAAAAGTATTAACAAATTTGTATTAAACAAATACAATGATGCAATGCAAGTGCATTGATTAAAACAGTGTGTGTGTAAGTTTTCTCGTTTTCATTATTTTTCATACATACATATGTGTACATAATTATGTATATACAAATAAACACGAGTTCTTGTGTATATAGATGTTTAGTAGAGTATATATGTACATATGTATACATATAGGTACAATAAATAAAATTGTATATATAGTAATTATATGTATGTATGTATGTACAAATGTACATATATAATTTTCATGTAAAATATAATATGCTCCTTACACCTCCCTCATTATGAAAATGTGTTTGTTTGTACACGTGTTATCATAAAATTTATGTAATCGAAAGCTTTAAGCTTTCACCTAGAAGCCATTGATCTATGATGATGACGATGATGATGATAATGATGATGATGGGTTATGGATACTTTTTTTTGTATGAATGTGCATGCATATTACATTTATTGCATTTTTATGTATGTTTTTTTTCTCTCTATTTCTGTTTTTTTTTTAATGTAATATTTATGTACATATACATAATATTTTTTTTTATGATATGTTGAGTGGAAGTTAAAAATGTAAAAAAAAAAATAATAAATAAATAATATTTATTAGCATTCCCTTTGAAGCCTATCGAAGAGTATATACCTATGTATTGTATATACCATGTTTTATTGTTTTCTAAAGCTGTTTGTTTTTTTTTAAATAAAATTATTTAATAATGAAATTAGCAACATAATGTAATAAAATGTTGCAGAACTTTTAATAACGGATCATTGTAAGAAAATGTGAAAAAACAAAAAAAAAAAAAAATTCATTGGTATGAAAAAAGATGATTATGGTAATGATGATAAGAAAGAAGAATTCGAATTAATCAATTTATACGGTATACATATATTAAGGTATTTGAGATAAATACACATGTATATAGATTTTTATTGTTTAAATAATAATTAAAGAAACGAATTTGAAAATAAGAATAAATAAATAATCAAATAGGGAAAAAGAAAAAGGGAAAGGGAATAAAGGTAAATTAATGTTGCCATCTGCAACACTAGTAAAGACCCAATAAAGGAGATATCAAATCATCAACCAACCAAATTAACTAGCCAACCAGGTAGGGGCACAATACGTACGGTACATACATACAACTGATGTGTAATAGGTATAACGTGTACCGTTTTTTTTTTAAAAGCATGTTGCTTTACTGTTGTTGATCAAATACGTGCTGGATGGTTTATTTGTATGTTAAGTTGAATATGTTTTTTGTGTATTTATAATATGTTGATATAAAATATATTTATGTGTATGTGTAGATTTTGTGTATTATGTTTGTACGTATATATTGAATGCACAGGTACTTTTACGTTTATAATGTACGGTATATTCATGTTATTTTGTCGTGTCATAGATGAATCTGTTCTGTTGTATAGTATCTGACTTTTATGCAGGCAACAAACAGCTAAACAGCAATAATACAAATGAATTGTGATTGTAACCGTTGTTGCTGGCATTTATTATGTGTGGCCCAGTCTTTAGAGACATACAAAATGGTGAGTGAAATAAATTGAGCCAATAGTTAATGGCAGTCTCTAAACGGACTTCGTGTTGAGCGCATCTCTGGATATAACGTACCAACGTGTACGCACACTTTATTTTTTTTATTTTATTTGTTATCTACCTGTTTTCTCGTACATTTAAATAAATACACACAATATTATCATGTGTACATAATAAATGTGGTGACGAAGACTGCATCTACCTTTCATATATGTATATGTGTATATAAATATATATATATATATATATATATATAAGTACATATTTATATCCTTTAAGGAATAATCCGATCCGCCTTTTATATAAATATACGTACATAATATACACATACATACATATGTTGTAAATCTATATAGTGTTGATTTCATGTGTATCCTATAATATAATATAAAAGTTAAAGAACGTACGCATATTAGACAAATGCATCAAACTAAACGCCGCGTATCAATAAACTGATAAAATAAAATTAAAAAACACACACATTTAAAATTTGCAAAAAGGATAATCACTCCTATCAATACTCATCTAGACTATTTGGAATATTTTAGCTTTTTTTTACCTTTTTATTCAAATTTATTTATGTATGCATGCATTATGCACATAATAATACATGGTTGGTATTGGTAAATGATTTACATAAGTTGAAAGAGAATTATTCGCGAAAGCTCATATATCGTAATCATCAGTCGTGTCCTCTGTTGTTAAGTGATAAATGTGCGTATATTGCAATATTATCCTTGGTAGCACATATCGCGTGAATTATAATAATAAGTTTTTTTTTTGTTTTTTTGCTAAATAAATTTCGATCATTAATAACGTTCGAATAGACAAGAAAAAAAAACACAAAACGGGAATGCAAAAAGGATATATAAACGTATTAAAACAGGCAGTAAATAAAGTTGAATTTAAAAATCACTGTTATATAAAATTTTTCAAAATAAATATAAAAAATCGTCAATTTTTAAAAATTTTTTAATTGTAACAAAAAAAGAAAATATATATAATATTTGTGTTGTGATATGTATCGAGTATTTAGTTTTTGTGTACGATTTTTTTTTTAATTCGTTATTTTATTTTGATGCTTTTCATTTTTTTTTTTAACAACATTGATAAGAATAATTAACTTATTTTGCATTTAAATATTTTCATATTACTTTTGTTTTTGTTTGTTTTATGTTGTTGTTTTTTTTTTCCAAAAAGGATACACACAAAAAAAACTTTAAATTGTGTTTTGCATATAAAACGTATTTAGTGTACCTATTTTATTTGAAAATAAAATTCATTTTGAAAAACAACGATAATATGATAATAAGATACATAACCACTTAATAGTGCATTGGACAGCACAACAGCATTTTTATTTGTGATTTATGTAAATAAACATATCTGCATTTATGTATACGTACATACATAACATGTATATGGGATGTTTTTTTTTTTTTTTTTTAGTGTACTAATAATAGTAATAATCATATTGCATAAGAGGCAGTTTGGCAGTAAACAAAAATAAAATAACAATAATATACAAAAATAAAATAAAAATAAGAGTAAAACGCACACAAATAAAAAGTTATTTCGAGATGAAAATGTGTTCATAAACATAATTCAAATTATAAATTAAAATAAATTAAGAAAAAAAAAATATTATAATACATATTTACTATAGATATTTTTATAATGTGTGTACATTTGCCTGCATGATATTTTCTTTTCATTACTCTTTCAATTACAACAATTATTAATCCTTTATTAATATATTTAACGTTAACTTAGTATTATAATTTTTTTTTTGTCTGTTATATTAAATCCTACTTTTGAAAATTTTTAATTTTTATTTTTTATACTACCTAATATGTTTTTCCTTTTTTCCCATTCCCAATTTCTTCCTTTTCACTTGTTTTCTCCGATACGATTTTTCTTGTTTTGTTTTTTTTTTTTTTTTTAAATTTAATTTTAGTGAAATATCAAATAAATGCGTCATCGTTCCTCATTCAATTGTGATCGGGATCAATTGTCTTGTTTTGTGTTGTTGTTCTCCTTTTTTTTCTCTTTTTTTTTTTTTTGTTTTCATTTTTAAAGTATATATATTTATATGTACATAATATATATATATATATACATATATATATTGTGGTAAATACATGTATGACAAGTGCAATTATTTAAATATTATTTGGAAATAAAAAAAAATATATACCTACATAATAATGTAAATAAAGAACTGACTTTATAAGAGTAAAAATAAAAAGACATCAATTTATACACATTACATATAGGTATATGTGTATTTTATAACAGCCACAAACTAGATTCAAATAAAAAATGTAAAAATAATAACAAGTGCGAATAAAAATTTATTAAAAAAAAAAAGCAAAACAAAAAATTTATACAATGTGAAAAAATATGTATATGAAATCACATGAAAACAAATGTTTTAAGTTAATTTTTTTTATATCTAATAAAATCAAAAAACCCCAATAATTTTATATTACTTTTATACAAATCATTTTATCAATTTTATATGAAGTTTGTATAAATATATAAAAAAAAAAACAAAAAAAAAAAACGAAAAAAAACATAAAAACAAAACAAAACAGGATAATATAAATAATTCTTTTAATGAGAAAATCACATATTTAAGTGAAATAAAGTAAATACCTAAATGAAAAATATTAAATAGTATTCAAATGATCAAAATTAAATCATTATTATATCAAAAATAATTTGGATTAATATACCATCGTAAGTTATAGTGATATATATATACATTATGTAGATGAATATTTATTTTAAATATACTACCTATAAATTTAATTGTAAATAATTGATAATATAAAATTTGAATAATTTTATACAAGTTAAAAATACAAATAAAATTTTAATTAACTTCTATCTTTTATTTACAAAATATAAATTTTTATTTACAATAAAATAATAATAAAAAGAGTACAAAAGTTTTCAATTCATTCAATATCACACGTATATATATATGTATATATGCTTATAAGAAATTCTATAAATTTTTTATTTATTAAAATTTATTTTTCCAATTTTCCATAATCTATAAAATATGTATAAAATAAACATACATATGTATGTTCCAATATTTTTACTCATCAATATACCTACGTACAAATACATTAAATAACCAAATTATATTGCAAACAAAAAATATGTACATAGGAATATTTTGGACAAAACAATGTTTGGACATTAATAGAAAATTTCTCAAATATTATGTATGCGTTATTTTTTACAAAAAATTTAAATTTCCATAAATAAAGTTTTCAAATTATATAGTTGATTTATTCTAATGTAATAATCATTTATTTTACGACATATTCAAAACATACATTGTTATGTATATTACATATATATTTTGTTGAAATTTTTCATTATTTATTTGAAAAAATTTTATAACATTAGAAAATGAATATATACTATAAAGTTATATAAAATTAAATTTGAAATATTAATTGATAACATATACGAGTATCATATTATATAATATTTTCGTTGTTATTAATGAAAAGTTAATAAAATCCTTTTCAAAATTTAATTTTTAATTCTTATATATCAGTATAATATGTAAAAAATTTTTTACACATTATTTTAATACAATAACAATACATACACACACTTATATATGTACAGTATACGTGTAATAGTAAAAAAATAAAAAAAATCTTTTGAGTAAAATTATTGAATAAATTTAATTAATTTTTTTATAATATAAATTTGTTTTCATTACATATAGAAAAGTTACTGATACTGCTTTTCTTTTCTTTTCTTTTTTTTTTTGAATTTTAGTTTTCTATTTTGTATTAAAAGAAGAAAAAAAAAACATACATTAAAAGAATAGTAATTAAAATTTTAAGTATAGATATGTATATATGCATGCATAATACCAGCATATTAATTTAAATTTTTATGTAATAGTGAAAGCCATCACACAGGTATACTTTTAAATACATTTATGTGAATGTACTAAATATTTATATATATATTAAGTACAAATGCATATGAAAATACATGCATATATATACATGTTCATACATATATATAGTAGATACATACAATAAAAATTTCTTTAAGCAATAACATTCATTTTATTCAGTTTTTAAATCGATTTTAGTGAATACAATATGATCTTATGTACCTTCACAATAAAATTTATAAATATATATACGTATACATACGTATGAATGTAATATAGCATACAGTTTCAAACAAACATATTTACCTGTGAACGTATGCATATAAAATATAATTTAAACAAAAACGCGTTTTAGTTTTACGTACAAAAAATTCGTAACATATAATTTTATAAATATATAAAATATGTATTGTGTATGTGTGTATATATATGCATACATATGTATGTATATAAATGTATGTTATATAAATATTTTAAAATTTCTCTTTAATTTTAATATACATAAAGACACAGGTATACATATAATTATTATGTATTAATAATATCCATACACATATACAATAAAATGTATGCGAATACATAATTAATTATTACAATTACCTGTCCATACTTTATTCAATCCTTTTAATTTATTTAATAAAAAAGGATAAAGACACATATGTAGATTTAAAAACTTTTATATATAGGTAAATGTATATCCTTTCATTCATATGCTTACATGTGAATACATTTTCTTTGTGTTTTTCAACATTGTTCATACTATTTACTCTATTATTATTATGTTACTGTTAACCAACCCAATAGACCCCCTTTAAAATCAATTTTAAAAAGCATTCTGTTTTTCATTCTTTATAGTTTTTATTTTTTATTTTTAATACTTGTATAAAAACATACACATGACTTTTATATATGTATTACATACATATTCAACTTACATCCTTTTAATATTTTTATCGATCTTCTGTTTCCTACATGAATAGATTTTATCTATTTTCTTGCATTTCCTTATCGAAAATTTTTGTGGTGTTATTTTACCTACTTATAAGCATGACACATATATGTATGTACATATATTAACAGACACGATATAAATACGTACGTAATTTGTATGTATATATACATATAGGCTTTTTTCTAGTAGACAAATTTAATTTTATTAAAATAAATTAAAATTACATATAAAAAATAATATCATTTATGTTATACCATGTCACAGTGGTCCTTTATTAAAATGAAAAGTTTTTCCATGTATGTGCTAAGATAATGATAGTAGACGTTATATTACATGTGTATATACATATATATGTATGTACATATGCATTACGTATATTATAAAAATTAATGCTTGTTGTGGCGGGAGAATTTTTTAAATTTTACATTATTTTCACAAACAATATAGAGTACGTATACTGATACATACATACATAATACATAATACACAGTTGTATACATAAAAATATATACAATATTGTAAATTTATATTAAAACTATTACTTATCCCTATTCCTTTTATATTTCACTTATCAACTACCATATCATACATGTATTTACACATATGTATATGTATCTACATACATATGTATGTATATGATTATGAAAATTACAGCGAACTTGCATTTGGTTTAGATATCCTTTTTAGCTTTTTTCATTCTACATTAGAGTATATGGACTGTTTTTGTGTGTATGTATGTGTAATAAAGAGAAAAAGATAATATATAATACAGGAATACAGCTAAGTATACATACTATATATCATACTCGTCGATGTCCCATTTTTTTATTTGGTCGTGGGAAAATTCATTACAACTACAAGTATAAAATTTATAAAATATATAAAAAAATATAAAAAATATAAAACATGCATATATGCACTGCGTATATGTACGAACTTTTCGGATATGCAATACGCTTTTATGCGATAAAATTTATATACGATATACGCATGCATATGACTGAAACTATTGGTGATATAAATTAAATGCATTGAATCCACCACAAATTATTTCATAATCAGAAAAATCCACAAATATATGTACATACATTCAGGATAGGTACAGATGAAATATACCTATATATGAATACATCATACATATTTATGTACTACAGTTATGTATGCAATAAATGATGAGATCTAACAGAAAGGCCTATAAAGTATTCAATTTAATATGCAATGACGACAAAACGCCAGTTCGACGACTTGTATGTCAGTATATGTATGACTATGTGTGCGTATATTTTTATATCAATATATTGTACATCTAAATACATATGTATGTATATAACGATGCATGGAAAGCAAACACGCATAAAAAATTTAATGCATTGAAAAAATAACTGCGCTTGTGTGGAAATATTTATATACATACATATGCATGTATGTATGTATATTTTGGTATATCTATCGTTATATGCATTATAATAACATTATATATACACAGATCTACATATGTACATATCTACGCTTGAAATATAATTATATGTAGTATATGTACCAATGTATATATCATATGGTAGAAAAGCTCAGCATGTTTATAACAAGAAACATATGTACATATTATGTATGTTTGATTTGTGCTATGTGTATTTGTGAATTGTATGTTTTAGTTGATTGCAGTGGAGCACATGATGGAGCTATGCTATGAATGCTCGCTAGTGTTTTACTTCAACTATGTGTATACACTCGTACATACATATCTATTATATTTATACATTATGTGCATACATATGTTGCATGATTTCAGCAAAGAGTCAACAGCTCCAATGCTTTTATAAACACAATATAGAATATAAATATGTACATAAAATGTTTTAGACGATGATGATGATAGTGGCGATGGTAGTTCAGCCGAGGCTTATGGGACATAATTTTTGCTGCATACATCATGCACATGCAACTATGCGCTAAACAGTTAGCCACCAGTCGAGTCGAATCGAATATAAGTCAGCGGGTATATGGGGCAGTGGAGTCTTTGGCAGCAGAAGCCACTTTGGGTCTTTATCGATCCCTCTATCCATCGTCCCCTTTTTGTATAGAATATACATTTTTATTATTCATGCCGCACACTAACCGGTTGTTAGCTGTTTTTGATTACGATATCTAAGGGAGGAATAAAAGTGGAGGCATACTAACTTAAGTTGAAAACTATCAAGATAAAAAAAAATGTTTTTTGTCGATGTTTTGTATTCGTCAACCTATTTTTGTGTTGTTGGCACTTTAACTCTATCTTTTTCTGTTGTTCTATTCTGTTCCGCATACATTTTCTATCTTTTCTACATATTACATACTAGGTATATGCATGTATATATACAGTATTTTGAAAAAAATGTACTGAATACATACATACATACATATTATATTATATTAAAATATGTACCTATATACTTTTTGAAATTTATGTACGTATTCTGTATGATATATGTACGTATGTGCTCAACTATACTTATATACCTAAATATTTAATATGTACATATACAAATAAAACATAGACTCTATGTATACAAAGCTTGATTTGAAGTAGGTGAAAGGTGGTAAATTTTCCAGCCTATCTTCCTATTTTAAATAACAATATAATCAACTTTAAAACACAATTTTACTAAAATTCTTTGTATTATTAAATATGGCCATACTTATGTACATGCATTTAAATTAAATTTTATTTTTAAAAATTGTGCAAGACTATTTCTTATATTATAAATTTTATAAGTTTTTTCATTGACTCATAATAAATTGCTTTGACTTTTTTTCTTTTTTTTATAAATACATTCCTATTGTATATAAACGTAAATAATTTATGTATACAAACATATATATATGTTCTTTATATACATATATGTATATTCCAATACATTAAATTTATATTTTTGAATAGATCTCTAATAAAATTATTGTACAACGTATAAACAATAAATTAATTGACAATATACATATGTACATATACCTATGCATTTAAAAAAATAATAAAATAAAATATTTAAAAAAATAATATTTTATATAAATATACGTACGTACGTAATGTTATATATTTACATAAATTTCTTTATATCATAATAATTAATTTCATTATTTTTAAATTTTTACACCCAATTATACGATTATATTAGAATGAAATAAATTTGATATTTAATACTATCATTGTGAAAACTTTTGTACTCTTTATAATAATACACATTAACAAACCTACATATATGATAAAATTTGTCGATGTTTTTTTTTTTTTTCAATGTTCTATTATTTTATAATGCAGTATAAAAATGGATTCTAGTCCTGGATAAAATAAAAATAAAAATTTTTGAACTATATAAATATTGAGAAATACATATGTTATCGCGACTGAAATAAAACCAAACCAAAAACAAAAAAAGAAAAAACCTAATTTGAAAAAATTAAATCAAGTTTGTTTTTTATATTCAAGGATAATTAATACAAAGAAAACAAAAAAAAAATTTAAAATTAAAATTTATCACGAACACATATAAATGGAATAAAATTTATTTTGTATAATATCGGTATGGAGAGAAAATTATTTATTTATTTTAATGACAATTTACGATTCAATTGCATTTTGGTTGCTAAATTAAATATGAAAATTAATTCTTTTAATGAAAACTATTGTTATAAACAATATACATAATATGATTTTTATATAAAATAAACATTTCACTTTTTTTTTTTGTTAAATAATTTTGTCATTTTATTACTTTCATATGAAAGAGTAATAAAGCAATAAATATATATTTTGCTTATATACATAATATACACTTAAAAAATATATCCTGCAACCAAATATATATATATATAAAAAAAAACAGCAAAAAAATATTCTTCTTTGTTTTATATATGTATACATAATTTTAAAAAATAATAATTTTTTTGTATACATTATATTTGTTGTTTTTTATTTTTTGAATGAAACATGTGCTATGAATAGTGAATTTAAACTTTTAAAAAAAAACCCTTTATGATAAACAAATACAGAAAAAACAACAAAAAAATCTGTTATTTTCAAAATATACACACATACATATAAATAAAGTAGAAGAAATGAAAAAACGACATAAATACAATTATTGATGGAAAAATAATTTTATTTTTATTAGTAAATAAAGTGTCTTAATTAAATGAAAATTAATAAAATCAAAAATAAAAAAAATAAAACAAAAAAATACATTTAAAACAATTAAAATTAATTGAAAAACATTTAAAAAAGCAAACACAAAATTTTTTTTTTTTTATATTAGAATAGAAATGATAAAAGACTGCAAATTTAAATAGGTATTTAATATATCTAATCCGTACATACATATAATATGTATATATAGCAAAAGGATAAAACTTTATATAAATTGGTGTATGAAAACATTAACTACATATAAAACTATACAATTTACAATTTTTGTATTGGTATACATATATATATATATATATATTCTTTTTGGCTTCATTTTAAAAAATTCAGTAATACAATATATAACGTTTACATAATTATTTAAATGTACATGTATGTGTTATAAAACAATATATGCATATAATAATAATTTAAAATAAAAAATTTAAATTTAAAAAAAAAACGTTGTGTGTGTACATTTGTTTTCTTTTTTTTTTTGTTAAATTGTTGAGAGAAAAATCAAATAATGATGAATTTATTATTATCAAAATAATACAATATTTAATACAAAGAAAACATAAAATAAAATAATAAAAATATTGAAAAAAAAAAATTTATATGTATATATATACAAAAGGTATAGAAAAAAAAACAAAGTTGATTGAAAATTTAACGTAAAATAAAAACAATATAACGTATATAATATATACAAATAAATGCATTGTTTGTTTTCTTCAATTTAATTATTTTTTTTTCTAAACAATATATTTTATACGAGTACCTTTAACAAAAACTGTGATATTGTTGAGCATATTTCATACATTATTATACATATATATATGTATATATATATATATTGTAAAATGAAAAAGTAAAAATAAATAAATGAAAAAGAATCATTTATATATATATATGTATATGTATGAATATATATGTGTATATAAGTGAATAACTTAATTAAAAAAAATAATAAAAATAAAAATAAAAATAAAAAACCAAAACAAAAAGCAGTTAAAGCGATTTTTTTTTCATATATATACATATATTATGATTCAAAAAAGTGCGTGTGTACATAAAATTTTATATGCAAAATAATAAAATATTACATTTATATACATATGTATATGGAAAGTAAGCCGAAAACAAATTTAAAGCAAAAATTAAAAAAATGCATAAAATTAAAGTAAATTAAATAAAAATTTAACAAATTATTAAATATCATGCATAATATTTAAATATGATATATTGTGTGTAATGTTCTAATGTAACGCATATATATATATATGTAGCACATATGACACAAATATAGAAAATTAAAAAAAAAAACAAAAATAAAACATTAGCTTCCACAAGAAATAGATAAATAATTACATAGATTTAAATTAATAAGAATAAAAATTGTTTAATAATAAATTGAAGACCAAAAATAAAGGACAAGAAAAAATAATTCGTTATTTTTGTTTTTCAAATAAAAAGGATATTATTTTAGTTTTATTATATTTCTTATATGAATATGTTACATAACGAAATAAAAGAAAAAGACAAATAACAAAACAAAAATGTGCATTAAATTTCATAAGAAAAAAAGAAAAAATTTACAAAAATTGCAACTTAAATTTATATAGATATAATACATAATATTCATATTATTAACATTATTATATAATTATTATATATATATATTATTATCAATTTGCTATGAACCATATATTAAATTATATATACATACATACATATATATATCTGTATACAGTTAGTTATATATACAAATGCATTAAAAAAATTAATAATAGTAATTAATAATAATTGTTAACAAAAAAAAAAAAAGAACGATTATATTTATATACACAATATAAATCGAAGTTAAAAATAAAGAGAGAAAAAAAAAACAAATTAAAAAAGAAATTTATATATACAATACGTATAAATGGGAAACAAGTGGATATTCAATAATAAATTATTAATACAATAATATTCAGCATTTATTCATATGCAATATACATATATATATATATAACATACATATATTATTTTATACACAATTATAACGATATGTGACAGTTATTATAACGATATTAATAAAAATAAATAATTAAATGTTATACAAAAAAAATATATAATTCAAAATTACAATTATATATAAAAAAAAAAAAAATTTTTTTTAAATCTATTTGATTTTTATATTAATTTTATTAAAAAACGAAATATTTGACAAAATATATTATTTAATTTTTAAATATAATATATATACATATAACATTAAGCTGAAAAAAATGAAAGGTGTTTTATTTTATATCTAAGTAAAAAGGTGTTAAGGTAAAATTAATGAAAAGAAAAAATTAAAAAAAAAAATTGATATATGTATATTTAATATAAAAAAATAAAAAATACAAAAAGCAAAAATAAACAATATACACGTAAAAGATAAATTTTAAAAATGTATACGTCACGAATGTTTGATATGTGGAGCAGTGTCACCACAAAATTAGAAGCTCATGCAAATATGATTCAAACAAATGTACAAACTCCTGGACAAACGCAATCAAGTGGATCAATAAAAGGTAAAAAAAAAAATACATATGTATATAACAAAAAACAATACAAATTAAAAAAATGCATATATTAAAATTTACTTATTTGTAATAACATCGAATACTGTGTTCTGACAGACAAACATTTTAACTATATGTACATACATTTTCGCCAAAAAGTCGGCACCCTCAGCATTTTTTATTATTATTGGCTAATTTTTCAAAAATTAAAATTAAAATCTCAATATGTTTATATATATGAAACAATTCTTGGTTAAGATGTTTAATCATTCATAAACAATTTACAGAAAAATAATATTATTTAAATTTTTTAAATATTGAGCTTGAATTTTAAATTTTGAAAAGTTAGCCAACAATAATAAAAAAAGCTGAGATTTGTGGGCCATTTGTTGGCGATAAATTTAACTATTATTTAAATTTTATTCACAATATTAATAAAAGGATTTTATTTATTTTTTTTTTCTTTTTCTTTTTTTTTTTTAATTGAATGTTAACAGTTTTCGATCTGAAAATCATCGAATTTGAAATTAAAATTCATCATATCAAAAACGTATTTTCCATAATTTTGTACAGAACTTCAAAATTTATATTTTACTTTAGATAAATTAAATTTCCATTTATAAATATAAAAAAAAAATATTGAATATGTTATTCATTCGATATTATATACATACGAAGTAATTTAGAAAACATATGATACTGTTGTCATTTACGCTTGTATTACATAAAATATTTTATTACAATCTAACATTAAATATAAGTATGTATTTTTCATGTCCTTTCGATTAAAGATTTCAATATAACTGAGGAAAACAAATTTTTTTTAAAGACTAGTGCTAATTATGAGACATGTGTTTGTACTTTTATCCTGGATTTTAAAATTTATTTTAAATTTTGTCCTTTATTTATTCTAAATCCTATTTTGACGTACTTTAACAATTTAAAAAAAAAAAAAAAATTATTTTTGACTTACATACATACATACATATATTAAAAATAGTCTTATAAATGATTATCTATTTTTTTCGGGCCGGATAGTATAAATTGGGCCGGTCCGTTAATTTCACTATTCAAAAACAAAATTATCACATAAGAAATTTTGTTTTTATAAATATTTTTACTTGAATAAAAATAATTAATATTTAATTAAATAAAAATTTATAACGTGTATAAATTTTTTCAATCAATTTATTATCTAACATTAAGCATATCATACATAAAAATTTATATTTTATTTAACAAAAATATATTATTTCATAATTGAAATTAATATTTATTATGAAATACATCCATATGAATGTGTACATATGTATATGTATTGCATTTCACTTCAATTTTTTGAAAATGAATGTTTGTTTTTTTTTTGGTATTTTCATTTTTATCAAAATCAATCATTGTTTTCCTTTTGTTGCTTTATTAAACTTGCTTTTTTTTGTTTTTGGCTTTTAAATAAAAAATTTTTTTCATTTTATACTTATTTCAATTTTATACTAATACTTGTGTGTGTGTACATATTAGGAAATTAAAAAAAAAAAAAAACAGCAACAAAAGAAGAAAGGAAAAAAAATATATATGTTTGTATATATAAAAACATATTATAAATAAAACCTAGTCAATCAATCAAAATTGAACAAAGTAGAAAAGGGAAAATTTTATTAATTCAATTTAAAAACAACATATTTTACTTTATGACATTACATTCGTACATTCACTTTTGAATATTAATTAATATGTAATCTTTGTACATATACATAAAATGCATACTTTCATAAACTTGATGACATACATAAATATACATACATGTACATATATGTACACATTTTTATGTGTGCACATACTGTTGTGTATAGTACAAAAACTTGTGTATACAATGTACAATTATTAAGTAATAATTTGTTAATAACAATTTTTCAATATTTAAATTTATTTCCAGTAATAAAGAAAATAAAAATTACATAAAATATTTAATGTATTGAATATGCAAATGATGTATGATTTAACTTGCATAAAAATTGTAAGAAATATCATTCGTTTTTTTCTTCTAATAAAATAGAAATCATAGTTATAAACAATAAGATAAAATAACATTTGAAAAAACAAATATTAATAAATAATAGAGAATTTTATCGAGTCATTTTTTTTTCTATTTTCTAAAAAAAAAAAAAATAATAATAAATAAAAATAAATAAATAAAATTTAAAATAAAAATTATTTACAAAATTTGAAATTTTGTATTTTTGTATATTCAAATATGCTGTTTTCATTTTTTATACACTTACTTTTATAATTTATACACAAGTCAAAAACTTGTTTATTATGAGGTTTAGTTATATTTTGATTGTTTTTTTTATCAAGTTTTCTTTTTATTAAAATAAAAAAAAATTATTTACAAATAAATACAGTCATATATTACGTATGTCCAAATATAAGAGCAACATAAAATACACATAAAAGTGATGTTGATAAAATTGTTGTACTCATCAAAGGAATAATCATTTTATTTATGATTTTTTATCTTATTGGTATGAATGTTTTCTAATACATATGTATAGGTATACGTACATACATACAATTTAGTGTATGTCCTTTTTCTTCGTTTTTTATTTTATAATTTTAAAAGTGGAAAATAAACTTTTTTAATAACTTTAAATAATAATAATTAATAACATTATTGTGTTAAAAATTTTATCCAAATTTTTTTATGTATAATTTTAATTATGTAATTCTTTATTCTGTTGGACTTACATATTCATGTATGTAGGTAGGTTCATAACTTTTTTTATTAAATTGTGCACAGTTTTATTGTATGATGGTATGCATTTAAATGTACAATTTCAATAGAAATATCATTACATGAACTCCGTAACATCTAATGTATACAATTAATGATTATGTATCTATATGTGCCTACATAGGTATTATAAAAATATACATATGTTCCTTTTTTATACATTCATATGTTCCTTAACTAAAACATATTTAAGTGTATGTGAACACACATATGTATTTATAAATATTTTCATATACATATATGTACGTATTTAACTGCATTAAGTAAATTACACATTCTAGTTACATACATACTTATACCTATGTGTGTTGTCACCGTTCCCATTTAAATATAATTACATATGTATATAGGTATATGTATGTACAATTCAAAGTTAAATAAAACAAAAACCACCATCATTTTTGTTTTTATTTATTTCTTCTATCATTTTTATTTTTTTTTTCTGTTTTATTTTTATTTTTTAATTTAGTTTATTTTATTTTTTTAAATCTGGAACTTTGCCATTCTAAGCGCCATTATCATACAATACACTTAGGTATGCATATTGTAAATAATAATTCAACTTCAAATAAAATAAACATCAGCAACAGCAGCCCTGGCCAACATTGACACAATTCCGTTCCGAAACTTACTTACTTACTTTATTTTACTAACTGTGTAAAATATAGATACATAATGATAAAAATAATAATAATACAACATGCATAGTAGATACATGATTTAAATTTCAATTCATGTTTCATACCTGTATAAAATTCATATACAATTTTATGTGGGTATACACATACTCACAAATAGGTATATATGAAAGTTTATATTTATTTATTTATTTTATTTTTAATATCAATATTATGAATGTAAGTACAATGCAACTAAAAACAACAAAATAACACAAGAATTCCATTTCTTGTTATATTTACATTACATATATTATACATACCTATATACATACATATATTATCTTGTATTTTATATTACTGTAAAATGACTATCATACTTGTTTATATTTTCTTATTTCTTTGATTATTTCTTTTTTATCGGGGTTTTTTTTCTTACGACTTTTGGCGGTCGATAGTCATAGTATTCACTTCGTTTACAAATCAGAAACCAAACAACACAATTTTCAAACCAGTAAATACAGTACGATGTAGTAACAATTCTTTATTCATTTTTATTTTTTAACTCTTTTTTGTTTGTATGCATATTCCATATGTATAGTATGCATACAATACTTATACGAAAAAAAAAAAAAAATAATAAAAAAAAACGAAACACTAAAAGCAAAAAAAATAAATAAAACAAGTAAAAGAAAAAACAAAAAAAAAGTATTCGTGGATACAACAGTAATATAATTAAAGACATGTACCTACCTATGTATGAGTTAAGATATGATTGTTGAGCTCGCTCCAACAATCATTTGTCCCGTATTTTTTTCCCACTTAACTAGGTTCCCTGATTGAAAATTGTGTTACGTTACTTCATGTACTTTAATTCCTTTTCTTCTTCTTTTTCTTTATTATCATCATCATTAACTTTAAAGTCATATACATACATATATAAGCTTTATATATTATATAATGACGATGACGATGATGATGATCATAATAATATAATCATGATGATACCGACATACATTTACATAAGGTAGCTAATGTTCATTTATATGTATGTGCGTTTATATGCATATGTACAGTAACTTACTGCATATTACAGATAAACTAAACACATTATAATATAACTAAAAGCCAACAAATAAGCATGCATGCATATACATAGTATTGACTTTAAAATTGGCTTACAAATTTATATAAGTATATATACATAAATATATATTTAATATATTTCCACTATATATACATACATATACAAATGTATATGCGTGTGCATATATGAAATGTACACATGTTATGTACCTATATATATATGTATATACCTTTCTTATGTATATATACATACCTGGAACAGCTAAAAACTTGTAACACGTATACGTGTACCGTATTAACTTAAGCAAAAAAGAACAGCTAAAAGGAATTCACGTAACACATCACGCAAGGTGTTCCCTTGTTCCGTTATAACTGTAATTTTCTTATTCTTGTTTTCTTTTTCGTTTCTTTTCTTTTTTTTTTTTTATTATTTAGATTCTTTTTTTTTATTACTTTGTTCATATTAATTTCTTTTCTTCTCCGTATCTGTTCATCGTTTGTTTTCTTTTTTTTTATTATTATTAAATATCTTAACAATAATAACAAGATAAAAAAAAGAAGAAAACAATATAAAAAACAGTAATGGAACAGGGAAAAATTAACAACAAAAAGAAATGCTAACACCTTAACTTACTATATGATTGTTTATTGCTTTAAGTTTCATGAAAATACCATCACCATCTTTGATGAAATTTCATTATGATAATCATTAATGGGTGCTAACTATCCATACACGATGTATGCGTGCATGATATACATACGTAATAAAATATGTTATTATATATTTTTTTCATACATACAAACACTAATAAATATGTTACATACTTATATGTGTATACTTTTAAAATACGGTAATAATGAATGAGTATATGTATATATACCTACATAGTTTTCATAATTGATTTAAAATGAACAAATATTAATACCATGGATTTGATATATACGTGCATAGGTACATACATATTATGTACATATGTTTAAATAAAATGTATTCGTATTAAGTTTTTTAAGTATGTATGTATGTGTGAAGATTAAAAATCCATGGTCCAAGGAGCTTCTTTTCTTTCTAATTTTGATTTTTATTTTGAACTAATAAATTTATTCCTTATCATAAAACAACTAACTTACATTACATACAAATGTAGGTGCCTATTTTTGTGTATATACATACCTACATATGTATATAAAACATATTTATATCATAAAATTGATTGGATATTTTGACTTATTTGATTCTATAAAAATACTAATACGCACACATCTACACATAGCATGTATGTAGGTATATATATTACATATTGTATAAATAATTAAATGCAGTTTTACAACCAGTCATGTTTATCATCAATAAGATACATAACTGACTTAAATATGAGAATTCTAGAGAAAATATTGTAATCAATGCACATATGTATGTTAAAATTTAAAAGTTATGAATAAAAAAACTACAAAATTAAAAGAATAAATAAAAATGCGACTTTATCTAGAGTGGTGAATAACGTTACTTTTGCGTGACTTAATATTAAATAATATACATATGTATATATAGGTACATATATGTATGTACATTGTTTATAATGTATGTTGAGTAACAGATAACATTACACATACATACATATATATATATACATACCTACCTAGTTTAGTAAATTTTTCTAATAATGCTACTGTTCAACTGATTATGATAAAACTGATGTGATTATAATGATGATGGGAAGAAACTGGAACCTAAAATTAATGCATATAGGTATGTACATATACATATATATAAAAAATAAAGTAATTCGACATAAATATTTATGCACGTATAAATTTTTAATTAAACAGGGTTAAGATAGGTATAATTTTCTCATTGATATGCATTATAATAATCCATTAAGGATAAGAAATAATAAATATTGTTCACAATATATCTAAATATGTATGTATGTAAACACATATAGAATAAAAACACATATGTACCTATCTATGTATGTATTATGAAAAAAAAAACTAAAGTCAAAAACATAAAATACAACACAAAACATTTTATTTGAAAAAAATCATTTAGCTACATACCAAATGAACTATTGACCGTCACTAAATAAAATGATAATGTGTATGATATATGCACATGCACATATTATATTTGACATTTGTATTACATACACACCTACGTATAAATATATTGAAATAACAGTATAGGTATGTACTCATTTTATCTATGCACATCATATTTCTAGTATGTGTACATACAAAACATACGTTCATATAATGAAATACATTTTTCCCCAATTATTTTATAATATTTACTTATTTTCCTTAAATCATTTTGTTGTTGTTTTATTTTTACATACCTGTATTCCAATTCTCAGAAATATGAATTTCAATTTATCTTGAATTATAAAAAAAAAAAAAAAAACAAAAGAGAGAAAAAAATATTTTTCTTTTAATGTGAAGTAGGTGCTATTACTGTAAATTTATAACTGCAAAATTTGGTGAAAGCATTAATATTCTGAATGATACGGTATTATAACGATAATGTACATGCATAAATAAAAGTAAAGAGTATACATACCTACATATATACATGCATTGTTGTAGAATGTACATACATATATCATAATCCTAACATATACATAGGTGTATCTTCATGTACATTCTCATTTATTTTGCTGTTTTAATCTGTAATGTATGTATGTAATTTTGTATCCATATCATTATGGGATAGGGTTGAGAAATTTCATATCTACTTAATGTATAATAGGTATTTGCAATACGTATAATATATATGTATCTACATATATACCTATATACATTTTATTGCTTTCAAATTAAAATATAAAAAATAATAATAATAATAATAAAAATAATTGAAATTCACTAAGTTTTAAGTATAAAAAAAAATTACGATTATGATGTAATTAGGTACATATTAAAAAAAAAATATATTAAAAAAATATTATACTAGATTGTTGTTGGTTACTGTTAAAAAGTGTGGGTGTTAAAATAGGAGGTAAAATGTAAAGAAATTTTTTTATTTTTTTTTTTTACTAAAATTTTTAACATGCGCAAGATCTTAGTTTATTAGAATTTCTGAAAACTTGATGTTAACAACAATTTATTACTAATTGTATTAATTTGTATCCTTTCTAATACATAAATTTTTCTAATCTCATGACATTAATATTTAAATTAAATTTGGATGGCTGTCTATATAATCATAGAAATAACATACATATATATACATACATTCCACATATATTCGTATAATTATTTAATACATAGATACCTATTGTTTACAATTACAATCACAAAAAAAATCAGCTTAAGAAATTTCATTAAAATATTTTGTTTTTATTAAAGAAAAACGTATAGGTAATTCATATTATGTATACGTATAAGTTATTTAATCAATCTCAAATCATATAATGAAAATAATCTGTAAATTGTAATTTCTCTCTCCTACATTACTGCTGTTTCTTTTTTTTTTTTTTTGTTTTTTCATTTTTCGTTTAATATCCACAAAATAAAAAAGAAATGGAAACTTTCGCTTTACTTTTTTATTTTTGCCTTTCATTTGTATTTTCCTCTTGTATTTCTACAAATTGTACAAATATTCAGTCAGCCAAAAAAAAAAAATGTTTTGTATATTTTTTTAAATGAATTGACAATATCATATAGGTACCCACGTACAGATACATATAACTTAAATGCATTTTATTATACTTGTTTGTATGTACCTATACTATATATTTGTAATTTTGAATTGTAAAACAAACAAAAATCAAAGAAGTAAATAGGTAATACATATAAAATAAAAATTAACTATGCTAATAATTTAAAAAAAAAAAAAAAAGAAAATTTATAATACATAAATTGACAATACAATTGACAATTATCGTACAGTGTATAATACAACATATGTAAGTGATTTTGAATTACAAACATACACGTATTTAAAAAAAATAGTATGAAATAATATTATTTAAAAAAAAAATATGTACATACAATATGTAGTGTACAAATCACATACGTAAGCATATTTTATGAAATTTGTGTAGGCATAGGCCTTGCGCTTAAAGCGTATATAACATAGGTATATATACCTATATACCTATAATACAACATCAAATGCAAAATTTTTATTTTTCTGACAGTGAGAGAACTCCACGCATTTTGAAAATGAGTTTAAAAAGAATAAACTTAACAAAACGTTATAAAATTTGAAAATTCTTTATAATAAAAAAGAAAAAAAAAATCTTATGATTCTCAATTTCTGTATTGAAAAAATCAAATAAAATATGTACCTATTTAATTAATATGTGGTAAATTGCACAAATAAGGGTATACATACATAGATATTATGTGCAACGAATTAATGATTAACTATACATTAATTATGCCACAATTTATAACTCCATTATCACCTTAATTATTGTATTTGCCAGAAAAAAATCATTTAATTTATGTATTATTCTTGCCAAAAAGAGAAAAACAATTCATTACATAAATAATAAAGATACTGTTGTTTAATAGTGTAATGTGCATTCATATTGATAATTTCAAAATATTGAATTTATTTTTATTCAGAATTCAAAATTAAGTTATACAGAAAGTGTACAAAATATTTTACACAAATATTTTATATGTAGATAAGACGTACATACATACATATTTTTAATAAATTTGAGCGTACTAAACTAATATTGAAAACAAAAAAAAAAAGCCATAAATATACATTTATAATTCGTACTTTAAATATTTTCACTACAGGTCTTATGGAAACTACGAAAAGTAGTACCACTTTACATCATTGTATATTGATGTTTAAAAGCTCTTCTCATACTGTATGAAAACTCTGCTCGTGAAATGCTCTTATGAGAAATTATGAGAGAAGAAAAAAGACACATATACTTCTATAAGGCCTGCAGTGAAAATATTTAAAGTATAAAGTATAATTTGATTTAACTTAAATTAACTAAGTTTTTCAATAGCATTTAGTTATGCATGTTATGTATGTATATATGAATATTAAATTATTCAAAAATAGAAACAAATCTTCTGTCTATAATTAAACATGTGTATGTATGCATTGTACTTACACATTTGGCAAAAAAAAAAAAAAAAAAAAAAAAAACACCAACAATGACAATAAAAAAATAATAACAAAAATTTAAAAATATAAAAAAATAAAATTGACTGATGTTAACGATAATGAAACATCGAAACTCTTTTCATGATTATTGCTCACTTTCGCGCAATATTAACATTAATTTCTTTTGGGTTCGTTTTATTGTATTATTCTGATGAAATAATTATGACAAAAAAAAAAACGGTTTACAGTACATAAATTACACATACATGTTTCAACTTAATATTATATACATATTACGATTTCATGTGTATAGTAAATGACATATAGTACATAATATTCAAATGTATGTAGATACAATGTGTGTATTTTAATTGGTAAAAATTCATATAATTTATTCGGTATATGTTTAAGTATGTATGTATATATACTCTAAAATATATGTATGTATATTTTACTAAGTGCCTATGTTCATTTGCTTTTTTTTTTTTTGTATAGTCATTACACTTAGTCATATAATATATTAGAAAAAATTTTATGTGCATTAAACTCTACTACATATTACTGTTACGATAACAGTATGATATACACTATAATTTTATAATAGATTTTTGGTTTTCTTGGCTTTGATTCGACTGGAATTATACATAGGTATACATAATACAAAACACACATGTATAATTTATTTTATATTATGTTATACATGCATGCATATACTTACATATGTACTGTATAAAATAAAGTGGTGGTGAATGTCGACGACTTCCAAAAATTTTCTCTTATAGATCAAAATTCAAACTGCCAACCAAAAAATGAAAAAACAAAAAAAAACCAACAACAACAAAATATAAATCAAAAACATAAAAGCAAAGCGGCGGAAAATTTTTTATTTTTGTGCGTCCGGCAGCAACTTAGGTTATTGCCCTTTCAAAAAATAATAACAGAAATAAAAATAAAAAAAGCAGAGAAAAAAAAAGAAAAACAAGAAAATTTGTTTTCTTTTTTCACTTCTTAAAAGCTCAAAACTCTTTCTTTATATACGAGTATATACCTACACTAACTACCTAACTATGTACCTATGTTGTTATTCTGTTATTTCTTGTACACACATACCAAAATATTGTGCAGCAGAGGTATAGAGAATTTCAAATTTATACCCCATGTAGTAACATATTTGTGAGTTTATAAATTTTTTTTTTTTACTTCTTAAATTTCGATTTTCTTATTTTATTTTTGAACAAAATTAAAATTTGATATGTAGTAGCCACAGCTAAATTGGTAAAATTAAAAGAAGTTAGAAAATACTTTTGTAAAATTTGCTGCAATTGTTTATCTTACGAATGTATTTTCTAAGTACCTATATAACAAATACAAAGATATGTACGTACACACATGTAAATGTATAACCCGAAAAATTTTAAGAAAAATCATGTGTATGAAATATGTATGTTACAGTATAAAAAAGAAAATAAAATACATAACAGCATTTTCTTGAAATGTTATTTAGGTAATTTATTTATTTTTTTTTTTTTTCAACTTATTTTTAATTTCACATTACTGAACAAAACTGTTATTTTTAGTTTTTTTTTTCTTTTCCTTTTCTATAATTTTAGGTTGTTATCTATTTGAAGAAGTATTTGTAGTATTAACTGTAAAAAGAAAATCAACAAATGAAATATGAAAATTATGTATTTCGTCATTATTATTACTTTTTTTTTAATATTCGATTTTTCTTTAATAGGTACGTAATGTTTTATTTTTATTTTTTATTCATGCAGTTTTTCTTTCCCATTATTATTTTTTTATATTAATTTTTGTATTTATGCTTCCAGTTCCATCAAATATAAATTATTGTATTCATACATAAAAAATTACTAATTTTGCTAGGTTCTAGAATGTACTTATATTTGATTAATTTTTGATACTTTTAGTAATGTGTTTCAAAAAATTTTAAAAATCAAATTTATGAATTTATGTATATAATTATTAAAAATGATTTGAATTATACAATAAAATGAACGAAATCGAATTTGATTAAATACATAAATATGTCTAGATGTACATACATATGTATAAATTTCCAAATCAATTAAATAGGTGCCTATTAATATTTCTTTTTGATTTGATTTTTTGCCTATTAAATTATAGTTTTTTTTTGTGTTTTTGTTTTTCTATTTTTTTTTCTCTCTGAGTCTAAATAATTTTTTTTTTTCAAAAAATATTTTGATTTTTAATTGAATATTTTATCAACAATTAATTAATTGAAAATGATTATTTATATGTAATGTGCTAACAGTTGAATAAAAATTGTTCGTATACATAGGTATGTAGATATATAACATAGGCATAAAATATAAGTTACCAATTATTACAAATATCCAAATCTAAGCGAATTTAACAAGTAAATAAACTATAAATTATATGTATGTGTATACACTGAATAAATAAATGAATGACATGTGAACTACTTTAATTGGATTCAATTAAATTAATGTTATTGTATAAAAATGCATGCATGTATGTATGTATATATTCATATACGTACATACAACGTGCAATATGAACATAATATACATACATACATACATATGTACATATGTACGCAATACATCCCTATATATATATCTATATAAATTTAAGGGCATTCATAAAATTCTTCCCTTATCAAAAATAATTAAGGAAAAAATGAATTGTTTCTATTTTGTAAAATAAATAAATAAATAAATAAATAAATAAATAAAAATGAATAAAAGTAAAGATATTAGATATTCATTATTTTCAGTTCAGGTGCATTCATTTTTTAACTGTGATTTTTGTACTTTTCGTTTAAAACATATATACTTACATACTTTTATTTACACATTCATCTACATTATATTGTACACATGAATACATATGTTTGTGTATCTGTATATCAATATGTACCTTTATATAAAAAAATTCATATATACATTCATGTACATATATCAGAATGTATACATGAATTTGGATATACATATCATATAGCACTTGAGCAAGGTGTAACGGGCGTATTATTCGTTATATCATGTTATATATACATATGAATATCTATATATTTGTTACATATTTACACATATATATATATATATAAATACACATGTAAAAATGCACATACCTATATTATCGGTATTTCAAATGTTTTGAAATATATGTGTGCATATTAATGTAATTCATTGCGTTACACATATATATGTATATATCGTTTTTGACGTATATGTATATAAATGCGTATACGATATGGCATAATTTGAAAATGTTATGTAATGTTACATAACTAAAACAACAATAAAATGAAAAACAAAAAAAAACATTTTAAAAAAAAACGGTATTTTAATTAAAACTGGTTGCTTTATAGTTTAATTTGTTAGTTGTTGATTTTTAGTCGACATTCAATACACACATTACGTACCTACATAATATATCTCTTATGTATCTACAAAATAAGTACATAAGCAAATGTATATCTACATGTGGAAACAACATTTTATTACAACAACAACAATTTTTTTTTTTCTACATAAATTAATGAATTAGTTTTGGATCGTATACACCTGCATATTGCTCCTTTTTTTTGCTACATGCAATGTAAATTTGATGTAGAACGCATAAATTAATTTAAATTTTAATTTAAAATATGAAAAGGAAAAAAAAAACAAACGATTTATAAATCTTTAATCATAATAATTTACAAAAATAAATATGTAGCATATACAAATATGTATGTATTAAAAAATATGTACATACATATATAAATGTACCTAGTTGAAATATCTGTGCGCATATAACGTGAATAAAATATTTTATACTTTTCAGTATAAAAAGTACCAAAATATTTGTACTTTTAGGCACACACATTTTAATGTTCGCACAAATGTACACTCACAAAATTACATTTATATACGTATATATGTGTGTTTGCATTTTCAAGACATGTGTTTATATAGCATTGTATATACGATATAGTGGTTCAAGAGCCAATTCGATTAAGTTCATTTTTTGATATTGCCTGATTTTTGTAAATTTTCATTTTAATCTTTATTTAGTTAATAAAATGATTTGCTTGTTGTTTTTTCTTTTTAAATTACTTCAGATAATTTTTTTAAACAATTAAATAAACAAAAAATTTTGGAAATTATTGTGGAAATATTCAATTAATTAATTTTTTTTTTAATGAACTTAACCGTATTGGCTTCTGAGCCACTCATACATCTATGCATATAAGATACCTTTTCTCTTTTATCTTACGAGTATTGTTTTAAGTATTGATGATTAATTTATTTTCTTTGATTGAAAAAAATTTAAATAATACACGTGGAAAAGCATAATTATTTACCATGTTCTTCATATGTCTTTTTTTCGTTGTAATTTTGAATATTTCATAATAACAATCAGTTTGAAATGTCTTAATTTTGTTTTATTATATTTTTTCAAATTTAAAATTCATTTCTTCAGCTAATATGTATGTATGTATTTAATTAATATTAAATGTAAAAATGACTTAATTGCATGTTACGAACCTTTCTTTTATTTTCATATAATTAGTTTTTTATTTTGAAATCGAATGCATGTATTTTCAAAAATTGACATTAGCTTTGTTTTCAATTTTCTCCCTTCTACCAACTTCTACCCATTTTTTCCAATGTACTAAGTAGGCATATCATGTACACACATATATACATACATATGTTTGTGTGTACATACTAGTGCATATATTTCAAAAAAATATAACATTTAATAATTTTCAATGTTAGAACTGAATGCAATTTATTGCGTTCTAAAAATTTTACAAGGTTATTAAAACATGAAATTACACTTTATAACACAATAACTAAAAAAATATTGTTTTATTCACTTTTTCTTTTTTAATAATTTTTTATGTAATACTTACAAATATTATTTTTATTTATATTTCAATTTTAATTATAATTTTATATTTTGTTGATTAAAAAAAGATTTTTTTTTTTACTATAAAATATAAAAATAACCAATATGCTGTTATTAATTTTTAATAAAATATTTTTAAGAATTCATATAGGTACAAACATATCATGTGTATTATTTTTATAGTTCTTAAAAAAAATAATAATAATATAAACTTACATGCGTGTGCGTAACATATACACAAATCACTATTTTTTCTCAATGATAATTCATCTAAAAATATTAAGAATATTTTTGGAAAAATTTATTTATACATGTGTGGGTACATACTCCCAGATGCATAGAATATTTATATACATTGCATACACATGCATACATATGTATGTACGTATATATATATACATACTAATGTGTACACAATGCTGCATTTTGCTGCAATTACAGTATTTTTACTGCTATTTCATGTCTAATACATAGTACTGTCATCTCAATGAAAATTTGGCTTTTTGAAACTACATGCATTTGATTTGATATATACATATGTACGTACATATACCTATTGCTTTTATTTTCAAGTATAGTAGAACAAAGAAAATGATCAAAGAATTCGAAATTTAAGTTTCGTATATCGTCTTCAGGCGCCGCTTATGATAATAAAATTCAAGAGCCACTGTACATTGTACAATATTGAATTGAATAAGCATTATCAATTAACTTTTACGATACTGACTAGTGACCAGACTGCTAGACTAGTTTATTTGCTATACTTTGTGCTATTGCATGAAACGTGAAACTGGTTGAGAAATGAGTATGAAGACATGTATAGTGTAAGGAAAAGGACATTATGTGTATTTAAAAAAAATATTATTTTGTATGGAATAGTCAAAAAAACGTGAATAGTCAAAACACTCTTATTCAAAATAACGAGAAAAGGAAAAAGAAATGCACTGACCATTATTAATTTAGTTTGTTACAAAGTCATTATTGTTATATGTACATATTTATTTTATATACACGAAGTTGCATTTCTTAAATAGAAATTATAAAGTTATGTATTTATTCTGTTTACAATAAAAATCAAAAAAGAAAATTGCTTATTTTTAATAAGACAAATTTCAAAAATTCAACCGCAAGCATTTGAAAAAAATATAAGAAACTCGTAATTAGAAAACTTAATCTAAAAAGGGATTTTCTCGAATGCATTATATTGTATTCAAGTTTTGGAAAACGATAGTATTGTGTATACTATATATATACATATACACATTACAAGATTTACACGAAATTTTTTATGAAATTCCAATCAAGTGAATAATAAGTACAATACTACAAATATTCACAAAATGTAGCTTTTATCATATTTATAATTTTCTTATTCGTTGCTTCATTGTCGTTCTTATTAATCCATGATGAATGTTATTATTATTACTATACTCTGCCCACTAATTATATGCAGTTAAGGCCTTATGGTAGTATATATGTTTTTTTTCTTCCCTCATAATTTCTAATGAGAGCGTTTTAAGGACAATATTACCACAATCCTTAAAGTTGAAATACAATATGGAATTTTGTGCATGTATTATGATGTACGTTAAATGGTACCTACTACCAAAGCTACTACTTTACGTGGTTTCCAGAAAGCCTTAACTGCATACAATTAGTGAACGGAGTATAGCTCAAATATACATACATACATGTACATATGTATGTACACTGATCAATGAACATCATTATTATATTTTTATTCAAATATGAAATATTATCATCAACAATATTTGTAAATTATTTGGTCGTACATACATACATATGAGTATCTATATTAATACAAACATGTATGTATGTACATATGTATGTGTACGTGTCCATAGACAAGTGTATATGTATGAATATTTGTATAATAAATGTATTTTCACATATTTTTTTCAGTTTACTGACTCGTATTTCACTTAAAACCGTTATTCATATAAACACTATACGAAAAAAAAACAAAATAAATAAAAAAATATGACCTATCTTTACTTTCGTCTCTTTTCTTTCAATTTTATTTAAAAAAATATACAAATAATAATAATACTACAAAAAAAAACTAAAATTCCAAAAAAAAAAATCTTAAAAAGAAATGCAACCAAAACAGTTAGCTATCTGCATCATCACCATCATCAATATCACCATCGTTATCATGCACTATTGCTTTTTTTATATATTCTTCATTATTCTTAAAGAGTTTTTCACATTATTTTCTTTTGATACTTCATTCTCAATACGTAGATACACAATATTTTGTATTCGTATATGTACAAAAAATTATAAATATAAATGCATGTATGTATACAACATTTTACGTCATATAACTGTAAATCTCCGAAAACAGTAAAGTGGGATTAAAAAAAATCATACTATAATAATAATAAAAAGAAGAAGAAAAATTAAAAAAAAAAACACACTAAGCAAAACAACATAAATAAGCACAGACATTCTTTGGTGTCCCCCAGAACAGTTATCTTATCAACTATACAAACAATTTTCTCTTTTACCTGTTTTGAATCTGAATCATCTATATTTACGTATTACATGCATTTATTTATGTATGAATGTACACAAACATGTAATATGTATATATGTATGTGTATATTTTATATACTTCGTTGTTACCTTTCTTTGATTTTAAATGAAGAAAAAATGTATCTTTCTTTATTATTTTTGTGTAAAGCTCACATTCTTCAAGATTATAACCGAAAAGAATATGGATAAATAAAATTTGAAAGAATAAAAACTCACCTTAAATGTTAATGTGAATTTCATTTTTGTGCTCACTGTTTTTATTTGATTTAAAACTAAATGAATATTTGAATATATAAAAACAAATGTATATATGTATGTATGTATGTATGTATGTATGTATGTATGTATGTATGTATGTATGTATGTATATAAAAACATGGACATACCTTGTATATAATGTATGATATGACAAATAATGTGTAATTCATAATCATCAAATTAATATACGATAATTGTTATTTATATACATATGCACATGTATGTCATTAAATGCATTTCATTGCATGCATGCATACATACATATGTAGATAATATTTTCGAAAGTACTGTATACATACAGTTGTTTTTTCTTAATAACAATTCACAAGTATTTTGTACATATTTAATTGAAAATTTATTATATGCATAAATGATTTTTTTTTTTGTAAATATCTTCTTTTCTTTTAAGATTCTCGTTTTTATGAAATTTTTTAATTTATTTCTGTGCCATACATTATACGTATACATATACAATTGTTTTTATTACCATTACATATTAAAACAAAAAACAATATAACTTCTGTTTTTCTCGAAAACAATCCTACAAAAATGATTATTTTTTATAAAAATTAATAAGATCTCATGATCCTTTTTAATTAATATTTTTTTAGTTTTTACAATTACAATTTTTATACACATTTTTTTAATTATTATTGTAATGGTTTTTTATTTATTATTATTCTCAAAAAAAAAAAAAAAAAAAAAAAAAAATACAAAAAACAAAAATAATACTTAAAAATGAAATAACCATATGTACATATAGGTACATACATATGTAAGTTACAAGCATAAAATTATAATATAAACAATCAAGAATCTTAATGTGTCAATGACATATAATGGTACTTTGCTGTGTAAAATGAACAGGTGACAAATAAAAATTTTACTTTTTCCTTTTTTGTTTTTGTCTTTTGTTATACATTTTGTTTTTAATAAAGAAAATTATGTACACATGTAAATATTTTATTTTTATTTCATTTACCATATTAAAAGCTATTTAAAATTGTTTTTTGATAAATTATATACAAATGTACATATGTATAGGTATATTTACATATTCACATGCATACTTTTATTAATTAATGTACAGATGTATGTACGTATACGTATGTATGTATTGTATATTTAAAAAACTAAAATATATTTAACGGTTCTTTTATTGAAATAATTAAAAAATAAAACAGTATTCTTTATTTTATGGACACGTATGTACATACATACATACATATATCATTAAATATTCATCCACCCAACTGCCGGCCTGTACTTTCTATACACATATGTATGTACTTGTATAACAAAAATATATCTGTATATGTAATATTACTGTTATGATAGATTCAATCATTAAAGCATGAAAAAATTATCTTTTTATTTAAAATACATTTTTCATTTTAAATACAGGTATATACATACATATGTGTGTAGTATGTATGTATGTATGTGTAAATAATAAATGGAAAGAAAAAATCGAAATATAAATTGAAATTTTTCAAAATTTTATACATTATGGGCCTTACAAATAACCGTTTAGTAAGGACTTAGTCTTAGATTTTTATATGAGATTAGTCCTTAATAATGACTTAGTAAGCGGTTATTGATAAATCCTATATGAAAACTGTTAATTTTTTATGAAATTCTAAACTATGTATGATCAAAATGAATTTTATTATCTTAATAATAATAATTATTATAATGTATCTTATAATTGTGAATGTAAGATAAAAATAATTTCACAATAGTTTGTTTTTGGAATGTACTATTCAAATACATATTATGCATTATAACTTAAAATTAACGAATATTATGTAAATATAATCATATTAATATTGAATAAAAATTGTTATCATCATACACTACATATGTATGTACATACGTATACCTATAACTAGAAATTAAATTTTTATTTTTTCTTTAAATATATATATGTACTACTTATAAATATGCATATTTAATTTAAATTTTTAAATAAAATTCGTTCTTACGAAATATTTAATTTCAAATCATAATTTCATTGAATAATTATGTAAGACAATACATATGAAATTTTATTATTAATTAATTTATCTATAAATTGCAATAAAATTAGAATTTAAATAATTTGAAAAAAAAATATACATATATATTATTTTTCCAATAAATTAAAATTTCACAATTCGAATTTTTTTCTTTTTCTTTCAACAATAAAAGTGATTAAATATTTTTGTTCACCATATATATGTACACATAGGATCTTTATCATAATAATACGTTGTAATTTATATTATTTATCTTTTTGTTTTTTTTTTTGTTCATACGAAATAACTTCATATACATACATAAGTATAAATGTACATTTAAAAAAAAAATTAATAATAGAAAAATTTGTTTTTCACATGCATATTTTAATGATCATGCAGTTTTTATCTGTTTTATATGTAAAAATATTTAAAAATTTTGAAAATTGAAAAGTTCAATCATATACATTCGTACATACATATGTACGTGCATAAAAATGAAGTTGTAGCAATAATTTACATTCACACATATTTTACCCTCTTTTTTGAAATTATATACCATATGGCATTATAAAATTTATTTTTAAATCAAAATTTAAATTTTACTTCAAACAAAAAAAAAAAAAAAAACGCACTAATAATCAAACTATAAAAGAAAATATTTGATTAATAATACATAAAAATAAAGAAAACAGAAAAAAAAAATTATAATAATCAAAAATTAATATGAAAATAGTGAAAATTATAACCTTCAAAATGAAATATGGTATAAAATATATACTCGTATTTGTGTGCTTTATTTATGTATTACAAAATATAATTCTTTTCATTCCTTTTTTTGTTAATTTTTTTATATACGTACATGAGCAATCCTGCATATACATAAAATTATTCACCTTTTTTCTATTTGCTTTTCTTTTTTTTTCCACAATACACACATGTGTATACACATGTGAATACTATGTACATATTATTGCTGTTTACATTTATAAATATTTACAAATTTTAATTCGAAATCCCAATCGCATATTATTAGTTAATTGTTTGTTGTTGTCTGTTTTCAAATGTTTCTTTTTTGTGGTTTTTATTCATTTTTTTTTTTTTTTTTTTTTTTTTTTTTTTTTTGGTATTAACAAATAATGAGTAATCCTTACAAAATTGTATTAAATACAAATATTTAAAAAAAAAACACACACACACACACACACAACTTTGTAAAATTGCCTAAGAAATAATAATTTAATCGAATTCAAAGAATATGCATACATGTGTATGTACAATATTTTATCACATTAATTGTTACATCTATTGATTATTACTGTTGTTTTTTATTCTGTTAACAACTATACATTTGTTTTTGTTATATATCTTCATTTATGTATGTACATATTTATCAGATATATTCATGTAATAATATTTAATTTACATATATTTTTCAATATATAAATATTAAAATGTTCATCTATACATACACACATGTACATATGAATTTTATATACAATTTTTTACATATATACATACATGAATATATGTAATATGTATATATGTACAAAGTGCACATTGCATCAACTCATAAGTCAAGGTCATAATAAAATTTATCATATTATTGTGTATTTCATGTTTTCATTATAATTTCATATGCATATACATACAATTTGTACTCAAATATATTAAATGTACATACATACGTATACTCACATCAAAAATATTCGAATGCACATTTATATGATGCAAACAATTTGTCGACTTGACATCATTAAAATACACTATAAAAAATTATATATTATGTATAAATACATGCAATTGATAGTACAATCATTAACAATCAAATATTACATCAATAAATTCATACATATAAATATATACACACGTATTTTAGAAATTAAATACAACATATCCAAATAAAAACGAACAATAATATTTAAAAAAAAAAAAAAAAAAACTAAAACTTTCACCATACGTATCTAGAGTTTTTTTTTTTAAATATTTCATTATATGGTATGTTATTTATTTTTTATTTTTCATATACATATAAGCATATTTTAATTTTTCAAATTAAAAAAAAAAAACTTCATTATATTTTTAAATATAAATTTAATACATATGAAGAATAACTTAAATTTTATTTTGTGATTTATGCAAAAAATCCAAAACTGAAAAATAAAATAAATTTCAAATAAAAATGCATTCATAATCAAATAATTTAAAAGAAATTTCAATGATTTTCAAATAAATTATCTTCTTTCTACAACAATCTTTTTAGTTTTTGCTGTTTTACTTATATTAATTATTATGAGTATTAAAACTAATTAAAGAAAAAAAAAACATACTTGGTTTACATGTATATGTATATATGTATATGTACATATTTGTTAAGTATATTTGAATACCTGAACTAAAAATATATGGTATGGTTACATGTACAAACATTCGTATGAAAATGATAAGAATGAACCCGATTTAAATTAAGTAACTAAAGTATACTTGTATCAATATAAATAAACAAAAATATAATTAATGATAAAACGCACTAAAAATTTGTTACAAAGTATTGTAAATGTTCATTATGCTGTTCAACGTACGTGCATAATAATCATATGTGTATGTATGTATGTTACATAGATGACTTTCATCCACCTTGATATATTGGTACGGAATCTCTTTTAATGTCCTAATATTAAAAATAGCATTAATTTGGCATATGATCAAATTATATTATAAAATATATTTAAAAAAAAAAAATACTAAAGAACAAACAAAAAATTTAAATTCAAATTTATAATGAAATAGCAACTATGCAGTTAAAAAAAAAATAAAGAAATAAATAAAATTAAAACTAAAATTAAAATAAAACAAATTAAAAGTGAAATTATTTCGTATTTTGTTTTAGTATTAAAGTGTATTTCTTTTTTATACTTAATTCAATTAAAGATATTTTATGTTTATTATATGATTCAATTTTAAAAAATATTTATTTATAAAAAATTGAATTAGTTTTTTCAATTCGATTTTTATTTAAAAGTTTAAACGTTTTCTAAACTTTTTTAACAACTTTTTGTTTTCATTATTATTTTACTAAATTTTCTTCTAAAATTCCATTTTAAATTTGAAATAAATATGTATACAATTTTCATGGTAAATTCACGCAATCCTTTTGTATTTAATAGTACATACATACATATACAATTTTCTAAAATTTTCTTCAGTTTAAATACACATGCATACATATACATATTTTTTTTTTTTTTTTTTAACAAATTTTTTAAATTTTCAGTACAGAACTGATCAATTTTTATGAAAAATTTATGAAATTTAGTATAAATATTATATTAAATCATTCAAATATTCAAATTAAAGTAATTCATACATTATATACTATTCATTTATTTATCACGTATCATATGCGTTTGTATAGTAATACATAAAATATTTGCATATTGCTTATAAATACATGTATGCGTGAAAGCAAGAAAAAAAAAAAACATAAAATTTTTTATCTATTTCTATTATAATGACGTAAAAAAATTTTTTGGCAATTGTATTTACTTCGATATAAATTATTATACAATGTACATTGCAAACTTACTGCATATATACATATATATAGAAAGTTTAACGCATTCACCAGAAAATTCCTCATATAAAAGTAAAAATGGCATATTAAATGCAGATTATTATTTATTATATTATTTTATTTATTTTATTTTTATTATTATTATTATTATTATTATAATTTTATTTATTATTTTTATTTTATTCTTGTACATGTACCTTATGTATTCAATATAAAAATTATTTATGTATATTATATCCGTTTACATTAAATGTTTATATTGTATATATGTACATACATTGCATATGTGTAAACATAAAAAATAAATTAAGAAAGTAAAAGTTTTGATTTTGTAATCGTTTTATAAAAAGAAAGAAAGAAAAATAAAAACATAATAAAGAAAAAAAAACTTTGTAGCAAAATCGAAAATAAAATTTATAAATGAATAATTGTGCAATATTATTTTTCTATTACACAAACTACGTATATAAAAGCTTTTATAAATGTATTGCATTAAATATTTGAATAAAATTTTAATAGATATTTGTAAATTGATAACACTAAATATGAAAAAAAAAATAATAATAATAATAATAATGAAGATCATAACTAAATAAATGAATTTTAAAGCGTAAAAATATTGATGACAAATTTATTATTTTTATTTTTTATTTTTCTCAATTAACAATGCATGCGATTCAAATTGAATTTTTCAATTCTTATCAATCTATGATGACAGTTAAAATCAAAGTTGAAATAATAGACTTGATAAAGAAAAAAATTTTAAAAATAATTATTCTATAAATTCAAATAAAAATTGTTGAATTTTAATTTTCTGTAAATGTGTCATATTTAAAAATACACACACACACACACACATTATATTCTTGTTACTTACATGTACATATCATTCTATATTAGCTGGTATATTGCTTTCAAATGTTTTGTAGTTCACCTTAGTTTTGATTCAAATAAAATAAAAAGTTTAGTATCTAATATTTAATTTAATTGTAATTATTTTTTTCAAATTAAATTTTTGAATATTAAGTATAAATTTAACAGAGAATTTTTTTTTTTTCTTTTTGATAGAAGCGTATAATTATTTTCGAAAAGACTGTACACGTACATAACATTCATATGTATACGCATTAGTGTATTGTATTTGTTTGTTTTAATTTTTAATTATCAAATGTATACATGTACATATGCATATACATCAATGTTCACATACATATTTAAAAAACTGTACGTTGTACAAATTTAAATTAGCAATGAAGTAAATGAAAATAAAAGTTTTTATTTAATTTTATTTTTTATTTTATTTTTTTTATTTTATTTGTTATTTTTTCAATTTTATTAGCTGTCTTTTTTCCTTGTGTTTTACTTTCTTTAGCATTGTTATACACTATTTATTATTTTTATATTTATATTCATGAATGTTAACTATAATTCGTATTTATATATGTATGTATACAAGTACATACAATCATATTACAATTAGCAATAAAAAAAAAGTGAAAATATCAACAATACAAAAGGAAAGAAACACCCCCACATTCTATAGTATGTACATATATTGTTTATACGAGTACATACATATATATAATGCATTAGTAGTTGAATCTATGATATTTGCATATACATATATACGTTTGCATGTGCACTATGTATGTTTACATGTATGTAAAAAAAATAAAATGAATTGTACAATCATAATAAAATGATAATTTGCAATGTTTATTTAATATGATTAAAATTAGATGTAACCGTATGTACACGTTATTGTTGTATACATGTACATAAGTGCGTATACACGTATAAAAAAAAAGATAGAGATAAAATTAAATAAAATTGAATAAATAAATAAAATAAAATAAAAAACATATAAATAAGATAAAAAATTACATACATACATTGAAAATTTATTTTAGAAAATGTTATCATAATTACATATAATATAAGTTCATTGTATAAAATGAATATTTTACATGTTACAGATTTTCATGCTAAATTTTATAATACGTAATGTATACATACACATAACTAGTAAGTAGCAATACTTATGTATATATAAATCCTTTTTTCCTTTTTTTTGTATAAAATACGCATTTATGTATTTACAATAATTATTTCTAACTTTTTTCTTTTTATATTTTCTATGAAATTTTTATCTAGTTGTTTTTTCAACTTTTTGCTTTTACATTAAAAATTTAAAATAAAAATAAAAAAAATGCTTTTGAAAAATGAATTTTTGCAAAATTAAAAGAAAACAAGAAAAAAAAAAGCATTAATGAAAAATAAAGAAACAAGTTATGATAACGATTTGTTTTATTAAAAGCAAAACAAAAAAAAAAAAAAACAAGAAAAAAAACAGAAAACAAAGAACTAAAATAAATTAAAAAAAAAAATTTAAAATAAAAGGAAAACAAAAATGAGATACATATCCGTTTAAATTCTATGTTCTAATTCTTATAGCAAAAAAAGAGCATAAAAAACAAACAACAAATATAAAAAAAAATAATATTATATCTACATATATAAATACGTATATACATTTAAAAACAAATGAAAAAATATATGTACAACAAATTGTTGAAACATATATGATGGGGGTAGTAGTTGTATACGTTCTGAATTTTCTTGAATACAACAAAAATGAAAATTACAAAAAAAAAATGAAATTCATGTGTGTATATATATATATACATGGATATAGAAATAAATAATAACGTTTTTCTTTTTTAAAATTGTTTTTTTTTTTTTTTTTGTTAACAGTTGAATAATATATATTGGAGATTGGGTAAATACTAAAAGAACGACAAAAAAATTGGGTACAAAAAAAGAAAAAATTAGAAAAAAAAAATACAACACTGCAAAAAAAGTTGAATGAGTTGAAAGAGCAAAAAAGAATCTAAAGAAAAAAATTATGAAAATGAAAAAAAAAAAGAAACACGCAGCTAGAACTTTCCTATAAAATGCATAGAAAAGTACAACATAGAGATACACATATACATATATAGTACATAGTCATATATGTTTGTATGTATTCTCATATGTATATTTATATGTATATTTTTAAATTTAAATGCATACACATACATATGTACATGTATAAATATATGATCACAAAATGCAATCTAATGCAATGCAATGAATAGATTGTGGGCATTTATATTTATGTATTTTTTACGTACATTATATCTATGTATATATGTATTTATGTACATATACATATATGGATACACAAAAATATGTATGTACATATGTATATATATGTACAATAATGTACGTTAATAAATACCTACTGTACGTTTATCATTATATATGATTGCATATTATATGTTCAAATAGGCATATATGCACATTAATAAGTATACATAATTTATACCATATATATGTATATATAATAATAAGATTTGTGCATTGCATTGTATCATATCACATATGTACATATATGTATGTGTATATTAGATTGCTTAGAAAAGTATATATTATATACAAGAATTAATAGTATGTAGCTACAAACAAATAAGTGACGACGACCAGTTACATACAGATTTTTTTTTTTTAAACTATACATCTACTTTTTCTTCTTCTTTTTTATATTATACAACATAATAGATATGAATATATGTACGGTTTAAATAAAAATGACTGACTGCAACTATATTATGCATTTATTTATATAAATTCACACATATCATACATATTTATACGTACATATATCAAAGTTAAATGCATGCAATGCAATAATATAGTCAACTAATAAGTAGGACAAAGTTGAATAGACGAGCCAAGGACGGGCGGGTATTAAAAAACAACTCTCAAGTTAGACCAGCGCGCGAGTTAACTTATATAGCTTTACAATGTGTATGTGCATAAATTTTCAATGTATGTGTATAATATGCAATGTATGTATATGCAATGTACTTGTGCATTATGTGTATTATATCTTTTATACAATTTTGTTGCTGTTGATGCATTGCTATACTAAGTATGTACATGCATTTTTAACAAAATACAAAAAATATATATATGCATGCAATGTATAAATGTATGGGTGCACGTTAAATATATGCATTGATACACATACTAATAATGCAATAGGTACATATATATGTATATGCATATCAATATGTACACATAGCTGTATACACACACATGAGTTATGTGGTCGTCTAATTCACAACGTACATATGTACATATATATAAAATATATACATATTCATTTTATTTTCTATTATACAAACATATACATACAAGTGCATTTATACATACATATATACAAAATATATTTATTTTCATGCAATGAAAAAATAAATATACAACATATCTATAGTAAAATTTTTCTATCAGAATATATACAAGTACCTATACTGTATATACTATACATTATATACCAATTGTAATTGGATGCTTGCAAGCTATTCTTTTTTCTAATAACTTTGTTTAGAGAACAAGAAAATACAGAGAAAAATAAAATAAGATGAAATTTTTCATTTTATACTATTTACGTATATATTTTATTTTTTATTCTATACAGACATTATGGCATATTTTATGAATTTTCTATCAGAATTCTATAAAATATTACAAAAAAAAATCGATATAATACCATAATACAGATTTAAATAATATGTTTATAGTAATAAAAGTTATAATAAAACTTATATTTTACACACAATACATAATTAATGATGATGAATACAAATGTATGTACATATGTACATTTAATAATTATGCAAACATATTTAAATGTTCATTTATTATTGCGAAAATTCAGGATATCATACGTAAATTGTACAAAATAAATTTCTGACATATGTACATTATACATATATGTTTTACATAATAATAAAACAGGACATATTGTACAGGATTGTTCTAAATACAATATATATTACAAATACATATATGCATGTGTATTGCATATTCTATGATTTGTAAAAAGAATACATCCATTACTACATTATTGTATAAGCGCATAAAATACGTACATATATAATGTAAATGGATGTGTTTTTAACAAGAACAATTTATAGATTTGATACAGAAACTAAACATTTGCATTTATAAAATAATGAAATATGTACTCACCTATAGAGTTTTTAAACGTTATATTTTGAAATTCTATAATACACACGCAAAATATGTGAAATAAAAATAATATTTCACATTATGTAGGCAAACACTTATGTTAACATACATATGTATTTACAAAATGATATGTTTTTAAGGAGTTTTTTAAATTTCCTTTTTTCTCATACGTATATTCCTACAGTATGCATGTAATATGTAGCTCATATGCAATTTTAAAACAATATATAGGTACGCATGTATGTACGTGTCTAAAAAATTAAAGTGTAAAATGTAGTTTTCTACATACATACATACATACATACATATATGTATGCTATATGCCATAAGGAAAAATTTTATATGTAGGAAATTTCGCACAAACACAAGACAGATTTTCATGAAAAATATTCTTTCTTTTTTTTCTGTTTTTAAACTAAAATAGGGCATATTGAAATTTGAAAATTTCCAATACATGGTTTTCGTGTACATATATCAACAAATATTTTCACAACTGAATTAATAATAATTATGAAATTTGAATTTTTTTCTGTTTCAAAAATTATAATTTACAGAATTTATTCAATTTTAAGCGAATGTTTACAATTTTAATAAAATTTTCTTTTCAAATTTATACCGGTGTACATATTATTTTAATTTACGATAAAATTTATCTTATTATTATGCGTGAAATAAACGTTGAAGAAAAAAATTAACAAGTAACATTATTATTGTTGTCATTTTTTGTCATTATCTTATTTTTATTATGGATAATTGATAACAAATTGATACCTATATACATGTGTATATACACATGTTTGGTTCAAAATAGTATACATGCACATGTAAGTACATATAGTGCTACATAAAATTTATATTGAATGTAAAAGTGCATGATGCATATTGTTTATTCATATATGTATATACGTATGTTCATATATAGACATTGTGTGTAATATTATTATTATTATTATTATTATTATTATCTGTATATTAGACACATATTATGCATTATGTTTTTATGTTTATTTACATAGTTGTTAAAATTCATTTAGATTAATTCAACTGGATATTATTATATGCCATTCACTTTTCTAAATTTATCTATTTTATAGTCTATATGTATACATACATATAAAATGTATATATGTATATGTAATATTTAAATATGTATGTACATATACATATGTATTATACACATGAATATTTTCATGTAAAGATATATATACATATATATAAATATGATATACATACATTGTGTATACGGGTATGAATTTATAATAAAGTAAGTATATCATCATATTATTATATCATTTACTATCATTATTTATTATGATATTCATTACATTACTAAATAAAATATTATGAAGTCATAATAAATAAAAGACATAATACTTACAATTATGTACATACATACATATGTATATTGTACACATAGAAATGTTTTCAATATGAGGAATATATTTTTGTACATGTATGCATATGTATGTATATGGTTGTGTGTGATGGATTTGTATTAGTATTAAAAAATAAATAAAAAATGTACTTACAAAAATCTAACGATTAAGAAAAACATTTTATCTAATGTACTTAAGATGCTGTTGCATTTTTTTTTTTAAATATAAGAAATCGACTTTATCACTCTAATATTCATATACTTTACATTTATATGCACTTACATGGTTTTATTTAAATATACAAGTAAACACCTATGCTTGTACGTAATTTTATTTAACATAGTAATATTATTACTATGTTAAAACATCTATTTCTATACATATATAAACATGTATGCATACATCACAAATTACATATATGTTTGTATATTTCTTGGTATACATACTCAGGTACATGTACATACATCAAATGTAAATTCAAACATATGAATTTTGCCGTTTAAATTCTGGTAAATGATTATAATATACATATAAGTACGTATGTAGTACATACATGAATATGTTAAACTTAAATTTAAACACTTGTAATCTAAAAACATTTTAAATGTTGCATTACTTATTTCGTATAAAAAAAATAAAATAAAAATTTTATGAACATTAAAATGACATAGTGGTTAGCATGTATAAATTATAATTTTGTTTGAATGTTTTGTTTCAGTATGCATTCATACGTATATACAATCAATATATTTACATATGTACATACATGTGTAAACTTTTATGTACGCGCTACATTGTACATACATGTGTACGTACGTATATGTATAAGCACAGTCCAAATGTTTCAAACAGTCATAGCAAAAATTTTAAATGAAAAATGCAAAATTTATTTTTAATTCAAAAATCTAATAAAATTTTAATATTGTAAAAATGTTGAATTTTGAATTACATAAAATTTGAATAGAATAATAAAAAATATGTACTCCCACACACAATATATGAAATTGATTTTTTTTTTTAATGTAATAGAATAAAACAGGACATTTTTAATCAAATATCAGAAAAATAGTCTAGTAATACTCGATAATATAAAAAAAATTTAAAATCAAAAACATGGAAAAATATTATTAAAATATATGTACATATGTATGTATCTAATTTTTGAATTTTTAAAAGATGAAGAGAAAATAACTAATATCAGTAATTACAAAAAATTTATGAAATTAAACTGTGTGTAAATTTTTTTTTAAATATTCATATATGTACATATGTATGTATGTATTTGCAAATATCATTAAAATTTAATTTGTTGTTGTATTTTTTATATCAAACTGAAATATTTGATTCATAAAAGAGTGATTTTTTTCTCCTTATATTGAAGGACTTTTTTCATTATTACATATTAACGATAATACGGTCAAAATATCAAGTATTGAAGATTTCCAAATTGCAAAAATTAATAAATATGAAAATCTCATATATGTTATAAACGTATGTATGTATACAAAATTCATGTCTTATATTTTTATATAGCAAAATTTAAATTGCAACATATGATATGTACTTATAATTTACATACAAATGAATAACGTGTATGTGTGTAAGTATATGTAACTATACATCCATTTGGAAAAATATACTTATCAAGTTATCTACATATGTATATATAACAAAAATACATAACATACATATGTGTATGATTTATATGATACCTTCTGCATTATTTTCATTTTCAGAAGCTATACTCGTACATATGTACATCATATTTTGTTCGAATTTATTAGATACGTACATACAAAGTAATTTTTAATTTTTATTTGATATTCACAAAAAAAAAAAAATTAAAAAGGAAACTCTTGTATGTTAACTGCAATGAATTTCCAATACAATGGAAAAAAACCCAACAAAAAATAATTAGAACGTATTGTATGTGTTAATGTTTTTTTTAAAAACATACATTTATATGCATACGATATATGTATATACATATATATATATGATTAGATTTTACATATTAATACATACATGCATGTATCTAAATATATCTAGTTGTTTTTATTTTTTACCTAATTATATACATACATATATGTATGTTATAAAAATCATGCATGTATACTTATAACTTCGTCAAAAAATCAATTATCCATCTTCCTGTAATTATAGATTTGCGCAATTGTAATGGCATTGCAGTGCCGACAATTGTTCATATTTATGATAATACATAATGAATATATTATATTACTGGTGTATATTTGCGAATTAACATTTGCATACATTATTACATGTAATTTAGATTTTAATGCAGTTTAGTGCACTCAATGCACCTTGAATATACATACATACATACGAGTATGTATTTTTTTTTGTGTGTCATTTTACTTTGTGTTGTTTCTGTTTCTCCATATTGTACCTACTAAGTTATTAGATATCAAAATAACTCCTATATATGTACATATACATATATGTATGTATGTTTTTTTTCACAAACTTATGTTATTTTCATTTTTAATCTTCTTCTGTATATACAAATAAAAACACAACGAAATAAAGCTACTAATTTACTTTTATGTTCAATTTTTAACAGATAATTCTTCAAAATAGATACTTTTTAATGTTTTTATTTGGTATTTATTAGTTACATATTTTTCTTTTTATTCTATTTTTGTCTTAGTCGTTTTTCTGTGCCATTTATTATTTAGCGATTTGACTATGATGATTTTAATGATAATATGTATTTCTTGTATACATGTAGATTACATAAAAATGATACTTAAACCACAATAGGAAAAAAGTCTTACTACATGTACAAGAAATATACATATGTATGTACTTATACTATCTAATAAATTGTATTACTTTTTGATGTAAAATATACATATGTACAATACAATTGCATTTTGTTAACATGTATTCATTATTTAAACAAATAAATTAACAAAAATGATTAGAAATAATCACAACGTTCATTATTCGGATACGCATAAACACGCATGAATATTTTAAATAATTCTAAAATTTTTATGATTTTATATTACCTGATAGTATGATCATACAAATACATACATTTTTATATACGTATGCACATTTAATGTAGTTATAGAAATTGTACATTTTTTTTTTATCTTCATTTAATAAAATCACTTTACTATAAATAATGTGTCTCCTTCTTACTTAAATTTTAACATTGCAATTTCTATAAAGTACACATAAACATAAGTACGTATGTACATATAAGTATATGTTGGTATTACGGTGGTAATCACTAATCATGGTCGAGTGCATTCATCCATTTGAACAAATTAAATGCACCTTATATTTATTATTGTTGTATTTACGAATTGCATAATTTTAATTATGGTACGAGTACATTGTTTATTTACAACGGTGGTCGATACTACTAACACTATTTTTATAATTGTTTTTTGTTTTTTTTTTTTTTCTTTCTTTCAAATTATATTTGACTTTATTGCATGTATACAACAATGTATAGTACAGATATTATGTATAGATTTTAGTTATCTAAAAGAAATCAAAAAATATATATTTTTTTATTTTTATAATTATGTAGGTATATATATACTCGTATATATAATATGTATGTATGTATGTATATAATTTGCATTAACACACGACGATGTCAAATTGTTTTGGATGATTGACTGACATAAGACAGGTTTTATCGTAATTTGTTTAAAATAAAACAAAACTGCTAATAACATTTTCAATACATACTACAATTGTTATAAAAACAAAATAAATAAATAAAAATAAAAAAAAAAATAAAAAAAAAATGAATGAATGCATGTGTGTATATCTAGTATTTGTATATAATAGAGATAATGTATAAAATTTTCCTAATTATTTACATACAAACATGCAATGATAAAAAATTAAGAAAAATCTAGAAATTAAAAAAAAATAAATAAATAAATAAAAAACATATGTATGGAAAAACAATTTTTAAATATTTTTTTTTATACATCTGATTCCACACATAAATTCATTTTATTTAAATTTGTATGTAAAATTATGACTTAATTTTCATTTTCAAATTTCAATTAATATAAGCAATCAAATGTTATTTCTTAAAAATTTATTACCAAAAATAGAAATAATTTCAAATAAAGCTTAGATACTTTCTATGATTTCAGCTTTTTGTAAATAAATTTATGTATGTATATATTTGAAACAAAAATTTTAAATACAATATTAAGTGCAGTGTATAAAGAAGAAAATTTGAATATATAATAGAAAATACGTACAATTAGTTTTTCTTTAAACGTATGTATTGGATTGATTCATGCATCTTTTATAGCGATTTAATAATAGAACAAATATAAACATTATTAGATTTAATTGCAATACAGTATTTTTTATCTTAAAAACTCTTAATTAATTAGTACTGTAGATTTATATTCTGTTAAAAATTATACTTTTTTTAATGAATTGTTCCCTTTCTATACATACGATCAATTTTTATTTTTTACAATTATTTTCTTATATTTCAATATTTTGTTTTTCATATATCATTAATTATTTCTTTTAACTTCTTTTAAAAACAAAAAAGTATGATATCGTAATTGCAAAATTCTACTCGTTATTATATTAATGTATTTTTTATTATCGTTATTATTTTTATATTTAGCTAGTGGTATTATTTTATTACAATCATTTTAATTTATTTGTTCCTTTGTTTGTTTATTTGCTGTTGGTCATGTTGCATCATCATCATCATCATCATCAACATTATTAGAAAAAAAAGGCGGTTAATTATATACACATACATATGTACATTATATACTAATGCATGCACATACATACATATATCTAATTTAATTTTTTAGTATTTCTTTGCTTCTATTTTTGTATGTTCTTTTTTAATTTTTATTATTTTTCTTTTTCTTCTTTTTTCTGAATAACCCTGGAGATGCGTGTATACATGCAAAAGTATGTAATACAGTATACATTCATATATACGATCAAAAATCTAATCAAATGTGTGTACTTGATTGATATATGCATTTATATTATACATACATATATACATACAATAAATGCATGCATATAAATGTACATTTTACATACATAAATATTACAATTTTTTTTTTGTTTTTATTTTACATTATAATTTTATTCGAATGTGTAAGTATATATTTAGCGTTCATTAATACATGTACACATACATACATACATATATAAATATGATCTTGGGTGCGTTTATTGCACTTTTGCTAATAATTCTATTCTTCAAGTTTTCAAGTATTATTTACGTTCATGTACATGCATGCTGACATACATACATGTGTATATACCTATATTTATATTATACACAATTTAAAAAAAAAAATAATAATAATAATAATATACAGCAATATTTTTTCTTTTAAAGTGCTATTGCAATTTTACTCATGATATATGGTATATTTATGCAATAACTGAGAAAAACAAATTCTAAATTTGTTAGAGAATTATTGTGTAAATATGACTAAAAAAATATATGTATTGTATAAATATTATATTATGAATACAATTTGAAAACAATATTTCTTTTTGTATATCTTTTACCTCTAGTTGATTATTAAAAAACAAAAAAAAAAAAAGGTACAAATGAGAATATTGTATAAAAAACCATTGTCTTTTATTAATCATCTTATATCGCGTACATTTTTTTCGCGATATCTAATTTTTTTTTATTTTATTTAGTTAGTGTGTATTTTTTATTTTTTATATTTGTTTCATATTTTTTGTATTACACAATTGCTTTATACTATTATTATATCTTACAGAACTCATATATGTATGTATGTACAGACATTTGTTTTTTCATTACTTTTTTTTCTGTTGGTTTTATTCTTTAAAAGAACAATAATAAATTTTATTTTTGTGTCACATTTTTTTTTTACAATTATTATTCAAACTTTTTTATAAGATTAAATGTACATATGTACATATATACGTACAGAAATATACAATATGTATTTATAATTAGTGCATACATGCAACAATAAAATTTGATGTATGTACATATACACGTTAATAACATCGTAATAACGGATTGCTATGAAAATTACAATAAATGTAATGTAAATGAAAAGAAAAAAATATATTTAATTAAGTATTCAAAAAGGAAAAATGGTTTTTCATTTTCCTTCATATCGGTTTTTTTTTTAATTTATTTTGTGTTTATTCCAGTCAATTTCTTTCGACAAGGGTATATTAAAAAATTGTAAAAAATAAATTATGTGTCCTTTCATTGCTAATGTTTTAGACAAAAAACAAAAAAAAAAAAAATTCTTTCAATTGAATGTGTTAGTAACATGAAAAACCAACAGAAATATGTACATAATATATACCTAAGACGTTCGAATGTTTAAGACATTTTGATTATTAGTTTATTGAAAATTTTATTAAGAGTACGTATACATTATGTAAAAAGTAAATTCTAACTTAAAATATTATAAAAAATATAAAAATGAGAAAAAATTCAATTATGTATTTTTTTTTTTTTAATTTTTAAAATTTTAGGATAATTTTTCTTTTTTTCATCTTTCTTCTTGTTTTTATGTAGAAATACTTAATAGATTTTTACACATACATACCTATATTCTGTTATGTTTTTTGTAATTCATACATACATAAATATGTATATTTTTTAAATTTGAATAATAAACAAGGCGATTATTGCAATATTTATTTGTAAAGTGCATAAAATGTGTTTAACTGCAAGTAAAGTAAATAAACGACCTAGAGCCAGTGCCATAACTAAAAAGCCAGTTTTTATTCATACACATATACTTACATATGTATGTGTTTAAATTTTGTACAAACATAAATAAGTATATATACATATGTAATTATATTGGAATCGAAAATTTTTTATTATTATCTCTTTACGCAGTGACATCATGTATTCATCCATAACAAGCTGACAAACCGTTTAATAATAATGCATAACAAAATATGATATAATATGTGTACATATATTGCACATGATATGTGTATACAGTATTGTATATACTTTTTTTTATATACAAGCATGACATAATATACATACTATATATCGATGTATGCACATATACATATATTTACAATTTTAACGCATATATATATATATATAAGAATGTGCACATATACATGTATGCAAATTAAAAAAAAATAAAATAAATTAAAATAAAGTAGGTGCATTTTTATTGTTTGTATATATCATTATATACAATTTATTGCCTTTTTTCATACGAAAAATAAATAAGTAAATATATTTATTACAAAAAGAAAATACCTACACTACATACATATGAATTTTGTTTAATCGATTTCACTGTCGATTTATAACTTTATTTAGATACATAAAAAAAAAACAATATAACAGTAATTTGAAAACAATATTCAAAACATTTTATAAATACATTTACATCTAACATATTCAATGTATACAATACAATATATACAAGTAAATGTATTTTTTATAGTTATCAAAAATATACATTATAAACGTACATAGTATATATATGTACATATTTTAAAACATTCATGTACGCATGGATACACAGGATGATAGATTAAAATAAATAATGAAAATGCTATTGTTAAAGGATAATGGAAAAACTTATTAATAAATGAATACCTACATATGTATGTATATGCTTAAAAAATTGCCTGTTGTCAAATTTCAATTTAAATCTTTAAAAAAAAATTAGTCCGATTGGGGAATATTTTTTTAATTTGGGAAAGTCTTAATTGCTGCACATTATGTATGTATGTATAGGTATGTACCTATCTATATTTTATTCAAAAATTACTACCATACATACAAATTTATCTAATTTTCTTTTTTAACGGTAACTGATACACCCTATAGAAATATGTACATTTGACAAATAAAAATATGAAAACATAAGTATACATATACATTTGCATACATTTATAAATAATGTAAATAAATAAAAAAAACAATACCTATAAGATACAATCTTGTTTTTATATGAAAAATATGCAACTAAATTACACATACACATACATATACATATAAATGTATATATAAGTTTGTAAATATATAACAATTGTGTATTACCATGTATATAAAGTCTCTTATACTTGTATATTTATGATAAAGAATAAAATTTATACTTTGTATATATGTATATTCTAAATACAATACTATATATATAGGCTTTGATATAAGATCATTAAGAAATGTATACATTCGTGTATATAGCGGTAGCTGTATATAATACACGCAAGCAAAGTAACGCATTTTCTTCGGAATCGGTACTGTGCACTTCAAGCTTCGTAACTAGGTCATTCCGATGGTGGGTCATTGCACTTTCTGTATGGCTGCTGATTTCCCTACATACACATGCAACGGGAAATGTACACAATACACACACAGTACAAAATATACTTTTATTTGTATAGATATTTGTGCATGCATGACTTCAAAACATATTTTATAATTCAACTTACAACTATATATGTACCTACATATATAAATATTTATATTATATATACGTGTGCGCATACATATTCTATATAAACTCTTTTTTTTTGATATACAGATGTACAGCAATGTAAAACAAAATAGTTGTATATTTAACAGAAGTATGTACATTTATATGGTACACATGTACCGTATAGATGATATTTTTCAATATACAAACACTACTAAGTATAAAAATAACAAAGTTAAATTATATACCATGACATGGTATAAATAATTTATTTCTATAGCGTTTTACGGGGATGTATGTGTCTACATGAAATATACATATATACATATATTTCTATTCACATTTTGTTCTATATACATTTTTTTATTGTTTTCAATATAATATATGTATGTATGTATATATAAACATACATTTTTTTTTCAAACCAAACAAAAACTGATGAAACACCTACACTGATGCATAAAAAGCGTTTTTTTAAATAAGCTTTGAGAAAATATCCAAAAACTTTTTAAGAATATCATTACCAGTGATGCCATTTTAAATGAATTTTAAACGAATGTATTTAACTGAAAATAAAAATCGTTTCCTTTTAAAGAGTTAAAAATCGTTAAATTTTGAACTTGAAAGTTTTGCAGTGTCTTCATTAGTATTACTTACATTCAATGCAATATTTGAACACTTAATCAATTTAATCTAGTCAAAATTAATCAATAATTTTTTTTTCTACTTGAAATGACTATAAAATTATTGTTTTAGGCATTTTTTGAGCGTTTTAATGTTTTTATGTTACCTGATTTCTAGCGGATATGAAAAAAATATCTTTTTTGCAACTAAGTCTTGATAGATTGGAAAATATTAGTTGGCATCACTGATCATTATTCAATTTTTAAATTCTCACTTTTTAATTCTCAAAAATTTTAGAAATTAAATTAAGAGCATAAGTACCGTAAAAAGCATTTAATTTAAATGTGTGAAATTTCAAAAAAAACAAATTCTCTTAACTGCATTTTAGAGCAACATACATTCAATAAAAATAAAAAAAAGTACACATTTATAAATAAATAAAAAATAAAATAAAATCAATCAATAATAATTTTTAATAAAAATCATTAAAAATTAATACCTACATTAGTAGACTAATCAATGAAAACTGTAAAATTTATATAAAATTTATTAAAGACTTAAAAGATTACAATTTTATACAATTTTACCTGTTTTAAAATGAAATTTGTAACATACACATCTTTAGAAATAATAAAGAGAAATTGTTAACATTCATAAGAGAAAGAAAAGTTTTAAAAGCTTTTAAGTAAATTTGAAAATAAATATTACAATTTGATTTGAAATTTTAAAAAATAAGTATGTTTAATTTCAGTTTAAATTTCAAATATTTTCTTTTAATAGAGTTCTATTTATGTACATACATATATAATATACGTACAGTACAAATTTATTTAAAATTTTCTTCATATGTACATATTTATACTAAAAGAATGCATAATTTGATTTTTTTTTTCTTTTTTTATTTTTTAAATTCAAATAAAAAAAATTTACAAAAATTTTTATTTATGTAATTAATTAATATCACAGAATACTTTATATTATTAAATTTAATAACCAAAATATTTACATACATATACATATATTAGACAGATTGTAGGTGAATAATATGTATTTATATACCAATCATGTACATACATATGTAACTTTTGTTAATTTTTTTATACTGTTCTACATTGAAAATTCATTATTTTATTGGAAAATTTTTTTAAAATATATGTATGTATAAATAAAATATATGTATGTAGGTAATTTATTTTTTAAAATAGAGTACAAGAATTTTGCATTCAATATATGTACAAATATGTACATACGAGTGTTCATGTTTATATGGATCATGTACATACATTGAAATAAGTCTGTCTACATACATGTAAAACTATTTTTCATAAAAATTGATTGTAATGTGTGTACATACGTGCATATTATGTAGTTTAAAATAAATAAACAGAAATGGCAAAAATAAATTTAATAAATCTTGTTACATTGATTAAACTTAATAAGTTCTTTTATTCTATTATTTTCCTATATTTATGTATTGTATTAAATAACCCAATTTATTTGTACTTTATTTTTCTCCTTATTTCTAGTTTATGATTTAAATAAAACATTTTGTTATATTGCATAAGTGTAAAACATTTAATACCTTATTATAATTGTCCGTATATGTAATGAAAAAATTGCTTTTTTTTTCTCTTATCTGTGAACTCATTACAAAAAAAAAAACAAAAAAAAATGCATTACACAGTTTTATTATTGCGTTAATCTTATATTTATACTATGCATAGTATCTACATACTGTAATATCGAGTATGAATATGAGTATCCAACACATACATAAATAAGCCTATGTATGTATGTATATTTTTCTTGTGCCAAATTAAAATTGCAATTATCCATGAAAATAAAAACAGATTTCTTGGAATATCTTTTTTTTTTCATATGCTTAAGATGGAAAATAACAAAAAGTACGAATGAGATTGGTGTTGTCTGCATAATTCATCCGTCAACAATATGCATAAATAATGTTGGTTTGAACTTAATTTTTTATGATTTATGACCCAAGTTCATTTTTTTTTGTTTTGCCTTTTCATGAACTGTAATTTTCATTATTTGTATTTTTTTTCTGTTCATTCTGAATTTATTATTTACTTTTTTTCTTAAATACATTTTTCATTGGTTTTCACTTTTTTTTTTTTTTACATCAAACAAATATACACATAACAATACACATTCATGATTTTTTTCTTTTTTGGTAAATTTAAATAAAAGAAAAATTATCTTTCAGAATCAAGAAATGTTTTCATTACAAAAGAAAGAAATTGAGTAAACATATTTAAAAATACTTAGGTACATATACGTATATAACATATTCTGCAATAAAATGCATTTTGTAAATTGCATCTGTACATGAGTACATATATGTGTACGTGTGTATAAATGCAATAAATAATTTACATATTTCTGCGTAGAAACGAAAAACTTTATTTTCAACCATTACATATACATACCTATACCATTTTAAAGATAATTTAAAATTTGAAAAATCTAAACTTAAAAATTTCATGAATTTAAAAATTAACTGATATATTTTTTTTTTCTTTTGATTTCAAAGCATTTAATTAAACTACATAATTGTAAAATTTTTCATTTTGAAGTACACAGTAAAACACATACAACTACTACGTATTTTCACAAATAGCAATTTAATCAATAAATTTTAGTATGTATGTAGGTATATATATTTTTTATAATATTCATTGTATGTACATATTATGTAATAAACATTAAAAAACAATTTTTTTTTTTTCTTAGATATGTGTGTCCAATATCCTTTTATTGCTTATTTCTATGTATAGGTATAAAATGTAATTACGTATATATTAATAATTTAAAAGAAAACAAAACCCATTCAAATGTAAATTGATTTTTGCATTTTTAACTATATTACTGCATAACCATATCCATACATGTGTAAATATATACATACACAAAGTACATTTATGTATGTGTGTGAAAATATAAATATGTATATCATTTATATATTAATTTTATTTTCTTTTGTTTTTTTTCAATTGTTTTCCTCCTTATATTCTTGGTAATTAATATTTTATTAAATTTTATTTTATTTTCATATTTTTGTTTTATTTTATTTATTCTCATGATGATAAATTGATTACAATAATACATAATATATTACATGAATAATTGGTTAAATAATTCGAATAAAAATACAGGAAAAAAATTTTTTTTTGTTTTTATAATTTCATCATACCAAAACATGTGTACGTATGGACACACACATATTGTACAAATTTCATATATGTACATAAGTACAAACATAAAAATGTAAGTATGTATGAAAATGAGAGATACAAAAAAAAAAAAATACAATAAGAGGAATATAATAAATTTATATATTTTTCATTCAATAAATTAATTGTTAATTCAACGGCATCTCATACGCCATACAAATGCATGAAGGTACGCGAACGTATTTATTTATTCATATATGTACCTATGTGCATTATATGAAATATATGTATAATATATGTTTATGTATATGTACATGTCTACATATAATGTACTTACACGTGATAAACTTTATTAAATATTTATATACATATTTATATATTCTCGTATGGTGCTTATATATTATGTGTACTTTCACTGATTTTTTTTTATTATTTAATTTATTGTATTACATATTTAAAAAAAAAAAAATTTTTTTTATTTTTATTTTAATTTTATGAATATTATTAAATATTATTACTAACTGATAATATTGTTATTGAAGTTGTTATGTATTATTATTTTGTACACTTGAAAAAATCTTTGATTTTTTAAATTTTTTCTTTTTCATATTACATACAAATATGTACACATGTACATGAATAAAAAAATAAAAATTTAAATAGTACGATTATAAAAAACATTTATACTTATACATATACCTGTACCCTGTACAAGAGAGAGGCTATACACGAAAAAATAATTTATTAAAAAAAAAAATAAAAAAATAAAATAAAAAATAAAAAAATTGAATGATCGAAATTATGTAACTTTTTTTTGTACAATGTCTATAAAATGCATAAAATATAGTACAAATTTTGTAAGTTCATACACATTATTAAATAAATGTACAACTACATATATAGGTACATACATACATATGTGTTTATACAACATTCAATACATAAATATTATATAAAAGATAAAACTGAATTGAATATTTTTTTCATTTATTCATTTATAATTTATCTATGCACATACTTGAATGCATAAAGTACAATGTAGATACATGTCTGTATATTTATGTATGTGTACGTACATACATACGCATATGTATGTATATTACTTACGCATGTTAAATTTTATTTTTCACGCTATTAATATTTTATTTTCTATAGGTATGTCATTATATTTGAACGTAAAGTATGCATTTATACGTGAATAGAGGCTATCATTTGATTGTTTTTTTGTCTACAATTTTTACAAAAACAATTAAATCATAACTTGAAAATTTTTTTTTTAATCAAAATTTTTTTATACCATTTATTAATAATATTTAGGTAAAGAAAAATTCAATTACAATTATGTATTTATTATTCAGTTTAGATTTTATTATAAAAAGTGCAAAATTTTAAATTATCAAAATAAATTACATAATTTGATTTTTATATCAAATTAACAATATAAGTTAATTAAAAATTTTCGTATTACGATATTTATAGAGTAAACCTTTTAAAAAATTGTATATTTTTTTCAGTGTCAATTCTACACCCACCAATGCATAAAATATTCAAACATGTATGGTGCATATATACACATATGTATACCAGTACGTAATACAAAAGAAAATTAGATTGCAATTTGTTTTTTTTTTCCTTTTTGAGTCCTTTTTTCAAATAACATTTCTCTTTAAGATAAGATTTATCTTTATAGAAAATAAACTGAAAATATTGAAGAGAAAAGCTCTGATACTATCTATACAAAACAATTCAATTTTCAATTTTAATTGGCTTTTTTTTCATGTTTTCCTACTAAAATAAGATTTAAAAAATGAAAAATGTACACTTTAAAAAAAAATAAATATTTTTTCTTATATACAATTTAACACATGATGAAGAATGCTAATATTTATATATTTTAATTTTAATTTTTTTTTTTTTTACTTTTATTTTCAGGTAAGAATTACTAAATTGACGGCTATCAGTTTATAGTTAATTGGATTACATGAAAACAAGTAAATAACAATATATTTAAAATATATGTATAAATACCTACATATATAGAATTTGCATGCATTTACAAGCAAACATTTTTATTTAAAAAAAAAAAAAAAAAAAAAAAAAAAAAAAAAAACTAAAGAAGAATAAAGTAAACAAATAAACAAGTCAACTAACAGAGAATATTTTTATTGTTTTAATATGAAAATGAATTGTGTATATTTAGTACATACATATACATAAATGATTATACAAGTTGCAATTTCATATGTATATAATATGTATGTAACTCAAGTACACAATAATATTAAATCAGGTAAAGTATGTGCAGTTTATTCTAGATATGTAGAAATATTCTGAGTGGTATTTACTGTAATATTCATATACAAAAAAATATACATATATATTGTGTATACATATATGCATTTATTTTTTTTATTTTTTTATATTTTCATTTTTTTATTTATATAAATTTTATTGTATACACGTAAATTGAATGTACTATTATTATATATTCTTTAAGTCCATGTATCAATTATATGTATATACGATATAGGTTATGTGCAAAAATTTTTTTCTTTTTTGATGAAAGGAAAAACTTTTAAATGAAAACTATAATACAGTACAATAAAAAAAAAAAAAAAAACAAGAACAAAAACGTATATACATATATGTACAGTACTCATATAAAGGGTATACAATAAATTCGTATTTTCTGTACATGTATAACATTATATAAACAAAAAATAAATGCATATAGGTATATACATATAGATTTTTTTGTATGTACACTACCTATACATATTTATTTAGAACAATTCGATATATGATCAAATTTAGAACGATAAACTTTAGATTATGTTGTGAAATAGGGTTAAATAAGAAATTACTTTTTTTTATATATACATTTTAATATTTCTTTTTCCAATATTTATTTATTATTATTATGTCTTTTTTTGTATCTTAACTACTATTATATTTAAAAGAAAAAAGAAAAAAAAATGTTTTTGTAAGAACTTTTAATTAACAATATTTTTTTAAAAGCCTATCTGCAAGTACAGATATAAGTATGTACCATATAAATGTATCAAATATAATGTATCACATGTTATCTGTGTAAGATCAGTGAATACATATGTACATACCTACATATTTATAAATTTTAATAAATTAAAATATTTTTACAAAAGATTTTCACTTTCGTCAATTTAAACATAAAATTTATCAAATATGTATCTAGAAAAATATTGTACCTATACTATATAACATATGCTATCGTATTTTTAAATATAAACGTATACATACATATGTATATGTATGTACATATATGGATAATGAAAACAATTTTTTTTTTTTTTCAAAAATAAAACGAATATGGTAATAATTTAAGTAAAATTTGGAATTTACTCAAAATAATTATTTCTAAGTTTTGTATTTACATATACTATATATAATGTAATTAGTTTAAGTAGATATATTTTTATAGAAATCATCTATACGTATTACTGATACTATTTAAGTACTTGTACAACATCAGAAAAAACAAACAAATAATAATCACATAAGAAAAAAATAATTTAAATCTCACTCTTTAAAATTGCAAACTGAAACCAATATAAAAAAAAAAATAAATAAATACGTAGGTATATAAATAAAAGACCATTTTCATTTTTATAGAGTTGTGTATCTATGTGCATATATATGTACATATTATGTATACACTATATACATGGATTATTGTTTAAATGTAATATTATATTAAATTATTGTTAAAATTTAATGTTATTCCCCTTTTAGGAGCAATGAACAAGAAAATTCACTTCTTGGTCATTTAATCGATGTTTGTTACCCAATGACCCTTTCTTAAATGGCCAAAGACACAGTCATCTATCGTCCATCGGTCGGTCATCATAATATAATACTATTATGAATACAATATATTCATTTATCACGCATACCTGCGTTATGTATCCGTTATACACTTAGATTTTATATATACGTGCAAATATATATACATTTTATTATGAATATATGTACATGTATATACATATATACTGTGTATAGTATATACATATGTACATATGTATATGTAGTACGCAACAGTACAGTGCGTACACAATTAAATACACACGAACAAAATAAAATTCCATTAATAACTATATACATAAGTCTATAGTGTATAAAATTTTCTTCTTTCTTATTATAATATGTACGTATAAATGTATATACGTAAACACATAAGGCCATTGTCCGCTAACAATCATTTTTGTTTTGGAATTTTTGAATGATAGCAGAACATTCAACCTTAAGTACTAGCGATATACTTGCTTAAACTCGCATACCATACCTTCTAGTTGTACATACATATGTATGTTTATTATTCGTATAGTGACATTATGTGTAGGAGTAATAACAAAAATGTAAAAAACATTTTGGATACTACACAAAATATATTTTCTCACTTTACATGCATGTATGTATGTATGTACATATGTACGTGCAGATAGAGTGTATATATACATACATACATCACGTGTATATTGATTAGATTACCAAAACAATTAATGATCTTTTATATTTTCGTAGAAAATTTATTCTTTTGAGGGTGTAGGTAATTTTTTATTAATTACAACAATATCAGAAATAGGAATATAAATAAACACATACATCACAAAATAATAAAACATTGAATATTCAAAATTTATTCTGATTCTTGAAAATGTAATTTTAAATATAAAGTTTTTTATCCTTTTTTTTATTATATACATATGTACATACATACAGTATCGCCAACAAATCATCGCACTCTTAGCTTTTTTTATTATTATTGGTTAACTTTTCAAAATTTAAAATTCAATCTCAATATTTAAAAAATTTAAATAATATTATTTTGCTGTAAATTGTTTATGAATGATCAAACATCTTAACCAAAAATTGTTTCATATGAACATATTGAGATTTTAATTTTAATTTTTGAAAAATTAGCTAATAATAATGAAAAATGCTGAGGGTGACTTTTTGGCGAAACTGTACGTATTCTTATATCTTTTATTCGGTACATATGTATGTATGTATGGATCTGTATTAATTATTGGAAAATTTCATCCAAATTTTTGAAATTCGAACAGATTTATATTTTTTGTTTCTAATTTTATTTTATTATTATGTATTATAAATTATTTTTCCCTTCTTTTTTTTTTTCAAATGCAATATTTCTTTCGTAAGAAAATTTGTCATCAAATTTGATCAAAACAAAGATAAAAAAAAAAGAAATATATACAAAGACAAAAAAGATGCAATCGAATAATAAAAATATTTTAGTTTTTATGTTGTTGGTCAAAACCATAAATTAAATTGCAATATATTTTTTTTATGTTCATTTATTTTGTACGTACGATACTTGAATAGACATACACGTAATAAATTATATACGTACATACATTTATATAAAAATTTTCTATATATAATACATTATTTTGTAACAATAATAATTTTGTCTTTTTTATGTATTTAGCTTACAGATTATATGTAAAGGTCATGAAAGTTTTTTTAGGGTTGTGTCACTTTAAAATATTATATTTACACATATGTATGTACCTACATACATAGTATGTATGTATTTCAATTTAATTGTGATTCATTATATTGTAAATATTTTTTTATTTATATATGTAAGTTATAAAATGCATACATATGCATAATAATATTGTGCAGTAAAATTTTATAAAAATAGTATCTAATATGTATCTCACCTGTTAGTCGTGCTATGCCACATAGTCAATGAACTTTTCAATGAAATCAAGCTTTTTTTTCTGTTTAACTCATTGTTGTTGTTAATATTATTATTATTTATTATTATTATTATTATTATTATTATTATTATTATTATTATTATTATTATTATTATTATTTATTAAAAATTTTAATATTGTTGCAATCGTTAAAGATGTATGGTTTGGTATATTTATATCCATTCATATATCCCACTATTAATCCATGCTCAAATATATTCATATGTGTATGTACTATATATATGTACAGTAGATATATAAAAATACAATATGTATATTTTCATACATGTTATGTATAAAAAAAATACACATTATATGTATTTATACATTTATTTGTTTTTGTAATAGATTCATTTGTAACGCATTCACATCAAGTTTATTCATTTTTATGATGCTATTTGTGCATGAAGTATATACATATTCATATACATACATATATGTATGTATATTGAAATTATACATACATACATATGTATGTACATAAATATATATGATAAGTTATACTATATATACATAGTACTGCTGCAACAGTAGAAGAAACAGCAATAAAACTTGAATAAAAACTATTCAATAGTTCATTGATTATGCGCATTCGAAATAGCACTTTTTTATTGAGACAACCGCTAGATTTTTAGATTTTTTTTTTTTAAAACAAATAATACAGCAACAAACTAAACAACAGGAGCCAGAGAAATAAATATTAATTATACAAAAACTTATATTCATAAAAGTCACATTACACATAAACATATCTATAATATGTAATATGCTTTATGTTAGAAATATTCAGATATTCATATTGTTATGTACATACGTACAGACATCAATATTTTTCAGGTGAAAATTATTTTTGCAATCAACTTTATTATATATGTATATAATACATGTATACATATCATTTATTTTATATACATATCTGTATAATTTATATACATAAATTTTAAATTATGGTGCATATGTATGGATATTATGTAAAAATGATTAAGTTGTTGTCTGGCTGTAATATATCTGTCCTTGATTGATAGTCAACCTATAATAGATATTACATATACCTATAAATAATTATAATTTAATACATACATATGTAGGTATATATATATATATGTTTGTATCTGTTTAGCTTACACATATATTATTAAAAAATATCCGTACATGAAGTTGTACGTAATACGAACATGTGCTAATTACATACCCATGTATAAACTTACATATATATGTATGTGTTATGTGTCAAGCCAAGTAACTTGCTTGTATACAATCCGTCAAGGAATGTCATGATCTGCATTTGATGAAATTTTTTGAAAACTAACTCAGTATAACAAGATAATATTTACATCTGTACAAAACTTAAACTACCCATATTTATGTACATAAGTACATATGAATGTATGTTCGTATATAAAAACAGGATTCAATGTGAATTAATTAAATTATCATTGCTAATATGTATGTACCTATATATTTTCATAATAATTTTGTTTACACACATTTAATTAATATGTGTGCAATGTGTATTGTCAATTTGTGAATAAGTTTTTAATAATTTTCTTCTTTTTTAAATACTATTGATTACTGATATTAAAAATTATCCAATTATTAAAGTTTTGTAAAAATTATAAAATTAGATTTATTTACATTTCGATTTTTCATATATGTATGTACATACATACATATGTACACGTTCAAATTAAGTATTTACAATAATTTACGATATTTCCCTGTCTGATTGAGATTCTAGATAATATTTTTCATTAACTTATTCAATTTATTTATTTTTCAACAATAAAATAAAAAAGAAATACAGTATTAATATGTTTGTTTAAGAAAAACTATTTTTAAGATTTTATTTTCGTAGTTTAACATAAGATTTACGTAACCAGTTGTATAATTTTTGTACATGTACGAGAATTTTGTAAAAAAAAAAAAAATCGAGTACTCGTATTATATTTAATTAATTATCTGTGAAGATAATTAATTAATGCATTTATTGAATATACATACATATGTACATATGTATGTTTATAATGAGTTTACGTACATTTTATTAAAAAGGCTTCTTTAACACAAAGCTTCTAACATAATAATTTTTTTTTATCACATTTGTGAAAAATTTATCTAAAGGTATTTATATAATACAGGGCGTCTCAGAATAAAGTTTATAATAAATATTTTCTTTAGAGTTTAGGCTGACCTAAAGTTTTACCAACCACCTAAATCCACCCCTTTTATATGTTCGTTTATAGTTTATACCCAAGAGTATTGCTAAAAAAAAAAATCAAATTTAGTTGCACTATTCTTAATAGTGATAATAATAACAATGATCCATCAAATACATACCTACATATATATATGTATTATGGTTTACAGTACAATTAATATACAATACATAATACATTTTATAAACAAGTGTTGTTATCTTTTAATTTAACTGAAAAAAGTAAAAGATACAAATTGATTGCTGATAGTACATTTTGTGTAAATTGATTGATATGTATATGTACTTATGAATAGGTGTTTTGATTTTTATGTGTGCGTTTCGTCATACATATACATATATTCATTATTCTTCTGATGAAATAAGCTCACTGTCAATACTGTCATACACATATTATTAGGTATAATGTAAGCTCTTCGGTGAAAAGCGATGCATACACAAAATAGTGAAATGTACATACCTATATGAGAACAAAATACAATAATAAGCTTATAAGGCATACACTTCCCAAGAATTTAAAACAAAAATGTTTTCTTTGTTTTTTTTTTTTTTTTTTTTGTCTAAGTCATTTACCCCATGAATGACGAAGTTTCATTTACACCCGTATTTATTTTTTTAGATAAAGTTGTTTTACACACATCACACATTCATTATTATTTATTATTATTATTATGTCAAAGCTGACTAGGAAGAACGTTCGTTTACCTTTGATTATGAGTAAAGAGAAGTCTCTGACCGTGTTGGTGTTACCATTGATAAATTATTTTATTTATTATTTTGAATTTTTGCAAAATCTTTAAAAAATTTTATTCTAATTTTTAAACTTTAAATGTAAAAATTTTCAAACCTTTTTATTGAAATTGAATATGTACATAGGTAGGTATATTCACATGAAATAAAAGGTTTCATAATGAATATGTAAAAAATTAATAGAAACATTGGTAGGTACATTACATGAATGTTAAATTTATTTTAAATAAATGAAATTACATGTGCACCGTAAGAAAATTCTAAAAACATTACCATAATTTTAAAATTATCAAAATTTTTATTTTATGATGTACCTACATATGTATATGTATGTATGTAGATATGTGTAAGTCTCTGCTTACAATTCTGATATGAGTTTTATGTTATAGAAATAGAACGATTTATCTATTATTAGTTATCATAATGTTCTTGATTAACATATTAAAATAATGATGAAAATAGTAATTTTATACAAATAGGCACATACATACCTATATAGGCTATATTTGCTACACATTGACATTACATATCTAATATGTACATACATTTGTATATATGTATGAATATGTAGGTAGGTATACAGTACAGAGAATCACTATTGTTTTATACAAGTTACTATTTGTCGCTAATCAAAAGTTCATTTACCTAATTTTTGACAAAGGTAGCAAAAATTAAATTTTTGTAAGTGTGTACATACGTACTCAGTATATTATTAAATTATTTATTAGAAGAAAAAAAAAGTGAAGTAGATAATTACCTTTACTGCTAGTTAATACAAATACAAATGTAGGTACATATTTTTATTTGTCAAGTTTTCTATTTTAGTAATGTGTAAACGATTTCATGTATGTATATTGTATACATAAGTGCATGCATATATGTATAAGCTCAGGTTACTTATGCAAATGAACATATGTATATATTATATTATATGTATATATTATATTATATATATATATGTATGCATACTTACGTGCGAATAAACATTAGCACCTAAATAAATAAGAAAGCTCTTAAAATTGTCCAGACATTCAGTTTAGGTTTTAGGTATGAAGAATATGAGGTTATTCTAAGAAACATCTTCAACGTGCTACATGCACGTGCCAATTCTATATCCCAACGACCTCAAGTAAACTTCTAAACTTTCAATATCCAACTATTTATCTAACTAGACCTCGTTCTCTAATAAAAAATTAGTAACCATTTTCATTCAGGCAATCAAGATATCGAGAACCAACCAAAGCAACCCACTACAAAATATCAAATTTATTTTGTTTTACTTATGGATATACACGTATATTTATACAAATTGTTTACACATATACACTCACATTTATATATTAAACATAATATTATATGTACGTAAGTAATTTTTTAACAATAAATTTCGTTTTGATATCAGCTGATAAGGTCTTTGTTCTTAACGTTATTACGTTACGTTAACGTTGCCATATAATCATCATCATCAGCTTCAGTTTTAGTTTCCGTTTACTCTTTGTTTCGTCATAGTACAGTGACCACAGAGACTAAAATTTGTCATTTTTATGTGCGAGAAACGTACATTGATATTGAATACATAATATATAGGTACATATGTAAGTGTGTTGTGTATATATGTATATAAAAAAAAATTAAAAATATGCATACAAATGTATTAATCAATTTTAAGAGCAATGTCCAGAAAAGCAACACAAACAATCATATTATGTATTTATTTATTAATTATAATCATATATTGCAAATTGTATATAATAATAACGCACATAAGCAATCCTTAAGGAATTTTCATTTAAAATTTTTATTAAATAAAAAAAATCAAGACGAACCAGAGAAAAGAAAACTATGAATTGATTAAACTTTCTCCATGAAATGTGGCAATAAAAAATGTTCTTTTACTTACTATGTATGTATTCACATATGTATATAAGAATACAAATGTGTATTTTGCAAAAAAAAAAACGTTTTTTTGTTTGTTTGTAATGCGAGATAATCTACTCACCTACAATATTCAAAACAAAATGGAAATAGAAAAGGTGTGTTGGTTGATTAGTATAGCATGATATATGTATATCTATGGTATATGTAGCATACTTAGGTATAATATGTAATGTATTATATTTTATTTTGTACACCATACACAAGTTATACCTGCATACAATAGAAAAATAAATATGATTACGTCTATAAATATATATGTACATACATATGTATGTATATGTACCTAATTGAATTCTTTTTTATTTCCTCTATTCGTTATTTTATTGAATTTAATAACATTTTTATAATCGTAGTCGGGTCGAGGGCATTAATTTATTAACTTCACTTATCATCATTGTTTGATAGTAATCGAACAATCGACGTATGATTTTTTTTTATATGGACAGCAACCCCTGATTTAAATACATAATTAACATGCGATAATAGATACCTATACTGATTAAAAAGCCAAACAAACATTTTGGAATGAGATAGTATTTTGTCTCTTTTAAATCATCATTTAGGATTAAATTAAAATCACAACATTTTTTAAATTTCTCTTTTTTAATTAATCATCAATCATGATTTTCTTTTGTATAAGTAAGTACATACTTACATATTGTAGGTATGTATGTACCTACATTTTTAAAGTTCTTATTTTATTTTATTTTATTTAATTGTTGATTATTAATAATTTAAATGTAAATATTTTGTATCCGTGGATACTTTTATATTATTGAAATAATAATTTGATTTATTTATTGATACCTATTACTTTTATATTATATTTTCTATGAATTAATTTTAAATTAATAATGACTTTCTGTGCCTTTATAGTCACTCAGCAACAGTAGCACTCGCTATTATGTATGTATATATAAATAAGCAATACTAATGGTAATATATGTATGTATGTATGTATGTATATAATATATAGTTACAATTTCGTCGAAGCACTCTCTGTTTTGTATTGAAAAGATTAAAACTAAAAATGCTTTAGAGGTCAATGCCCGCAAAAAGCACTAGCACTTTTCTACTGTATCTTTCAATTTTCTTTTTGTTTTTTTTTTCTTAATTTTTTGATTATACTTTTATAGATACATAGATTTTTATGTACATATATATATTTATAATTATAAGTATACAATAAAAAAGTACATAGAATGAAAAGAATATTATACAAAAGAAAAACATTGAATTGAATAAGTACAACACGATGAATGATTCTGTCATTTTTGATTTCGTCATCTCATATAACTTTTATCTAACAGTTACATTCGTAAATATGTACATACATATGTTGTATATGTATATGTATGTATGTACATATGTATGTACATTTTGCTAGACCGCTAGTTTTACAATCAACAGTATAGGTACTTTTATAAATTATTTAACATTCATAATATATACATACATATACACATATACATATGTGTGTAGTCGTGTATGTATGCATGATTTATATATAAATATATATATATATATATATATATATATGTATATAGCCAGACGTATGTAAATGTATACTATATTCCTACATACGTGAAATTATACACACTCTAATGCATACATAATATCCATGGTGATGGCGGAAGCTTTTTCATCGTCATCATCATCATCAAAAATTTTTTCTATACCGTCTACTATACTTTCTTTTATAAAAGATCTAGACATATATTAAATTTATTCATATTAAAAGTATAAAAAAGATATTAATGTAGTAGGTATGTGCTAAATTCTAAAATTTTATACACAATGTCTCTAAACTTCTTTGTATATGAGTATGAGTGCATATATAAATTTGAATATACGTACCTACATATTTACATATATATAGTAGATACATATGTAATTTAAGCATTTTTATTATTAATATGAAAACTAATTTCTTTCTATTTACAAATAAACGTTATACCAACAACACAAAAATAAGAAAAATCGCAAACTTACAAAAACTACTATATCTACCTTCCTTTCAATTTTTTATTTTTTGCTATATTTAAATTTGAAACTTTTTATAACTACCTAGGTACCTGTATTTTTTTTCATTTTTCTTAAATAGGTACATATAGGTATGATTTTATGTACATAGGTAGGTACCTAAATATATGTATGATTTTAAGTTCTATAGAATTAAAGTGTACAGTAACAAATGTATGTACATATGTATGTATCTAAAAAGAAAATTTGTACATACGAAAATTCAATGCATTAATGAGTAAAAAAAATTTTTATTTTTATTTTTAGTATTACTTTTTTGTTTTTAAGTTTAAAATAAAGCTTAAGAAATTTTGTTTCAAGATATGCACCTACATACATATATAAATACATATGTATACATACATTATATTGTTAATTTTTTTAATGTATTTACAAATACAACATGAAAATAAATATGAAAGGATATATATTCATATGTACTTATATACGTACACACATGTATGGATGTATATGTTATTCGCATATATGTACGTACGATATTTGCAAAAGTGTTCTAATGAGACAAAAAAAATCATACATATTTCATATAAAACATTATTTATCCGTCTATGAGTTTTTCTAAAAGTTTGCACTCTGATCCTTTAGGTTTCTCAAGAATTAAGAAATAAATTATATGCATGTATGTATACAAGTATGTGACCGTACAAGTGTAACATATAGAGGCGATGAATCAGTAATGTTAATCTGTTTTACCCAAATCCACGTGGTTATGTATGTATATTTCTCGATTATGTAAGATTTTGTATATGGTTGAGTATGAGTATTGATGCGCAGATGTTTATCCTACCTTCAGCATCATTTTTAAATTTTATGTTTTTTTTTATTTTTCCTTTTTCACTTATTCTCAGAAATGTGAGCAACCTGACCTATAACACTATCAAAATTGTAATCGTACTCTACACCTTAAGGAAGATTTTGTTTTTATTGCTTTTTACGAAATTTGCGGTCCTTGCATTATTATTAACCAAGTTAACCAACCAAATCTATTTGTTTGATTATACAAACATATGTGCATATAATATATATAGGTATGGCTGTACATATTGCATACATTTATACAATTATTATTATACGTATATACATTTATACATGTATTTACTGTATGTGAATGTATGTGAAAATAAATTTTTGGATTCCAGAACCTACAGCTTCATCTATCAAAATAATATAAAAATTTATACACACTATACGTGTATACATATACGTACATATATGTATAAATGTATGCATATATACATAATATATGCATACATATATAGTTGTTGGTAGTTTTGTACTGTAACACTATAGGCAATACGATTAAGATAATACATTCACATATGGTAACATAAAAATTTTCAATGAAAAAATACGCTCTTCATTAGCCACCCACCTACTCCCCCATTAAAAGAGAGCCTTTTTATTTTTTACAAACAAAACAGACTGATTAAATATACACCAAAGACTATCATCGCATCATCATCTTCATTATATTTCCATTCACAAACGTCGCCACTAAACAACCACTACAAGTAAAAGAGCTTTTATAAAATAGGAGTATATAATATATGATGTTGTGCATGTGTACAATAAAATACACATATTATGTATATACATTTAGGCATAGATACAGTTAAAGGACATTAACTCGAAAAGGAAAAGTATATTTTTAATGCCGTTCAAAGTTTTTATTGCATGTTGAGTTTCTATTTAAAACAAGCTTATTTGAAGAAAGCTTTGTAATTGATAAAAAAATGAACAAAACACACGAATATTTTAATATGTGTGTAATAGCACATAGGCATAAAGCTATAGAACACGTAGAGTGTAGTAGCTGATATAGAAACACGCAGTTACAGAAGAGTCAATGGCATCGAATTGCCTATATACTGAACTGAGTACGTCATCTCTCTCTTCTTTATATAAAATAACAGAATGAAAAATATGTGCCAATGGCCTCAACGACCGACCGGCTCGGCAGCCTCTAGCGCTAAACTAAGCCTATAATATGTCATATTATACTGTACACTGTACAGTGTAGTACATACAATATGTACACTGTCTTGATAATATGATGATGACGATGTATTTGTTTTTGTTATAAATATACATATATATAAGTTGAATGTGCATATGTATGGATATTGTAGATACAACATACATATATATGTACACAATATGTAAATGTAGTTAAATTTTAAAAGTTGGTTGGGGTTGGGTTGGGGCCGATGGTCGTTTGCCTATGAAAGTTTCTTATAGAATCGGTTATATTTTTACCTACATCTATGCAGTTTGTATTGTATACACATAAACACATAGTCTTACACAGCATGCAAACATTATATGCATAAGCATTGATTAATATATATATATATATATATATACATGTGTATATACTTATATGTATAATGTACATATGTACATATAAGTAGAAAGCTTTCTACTCGTTTTTTTTCCCACTGCCCCATTCCGTTCTAAATAGTTGTTTTCTACTTTTTTTTGCTTTTTCTTAACAACTTTTGCCTTTTGCAAGCAGTAGCGGCAGCAACAACGGCCTACGTTTTGTCGCTATGTTTTTATTGAATAGTTATTTGGAGAAGGATAGAACTACTACTACATACAAAAATAAAAATATCGCATTGCTCTCCGCATGGTATATTTTTGATAAGCAAAATATAAATTGTTAGAATCGGATTGTATGGATGGTATAATATTATGTATATGTATAGTATATAGTAGATTGGATGCTTATTTTATGCCATACACTTAAATATATGAATGGGTATGTAAAATAGACATGCGACTGTAGTCAGTATTGTATTGTATATTGTAATTGTGAACTAAAAAAAGGGGAGTACAACGTATGGGACGGTGTGGTAGTGCGATCGGTTATGAAGCTTAAATTTTTAAAAACTCCAAAGTCTGATGAGGTTCTGCTGTTTTAACTCGGTCGTTCGTTCACATTTCTAGATGCCGCCGTTTTATCCGCTTTTCTTTTTATTTTCATTTTTCTTTATATTTAACTTCTTTTCCACGTCTTTTTTTCCGAGTCATAACAAGAAAAGAAATTTTTTTTTCTTTTATTATTTACCACTTTTAAAAACGTTATATTCTTGTAATAATTTTTCTTAACTTGTGTACGATAAACGTACGTTCTATATATAAAGTTAGCGTGACATTCTACAAAAATACATAATAAAAATAATAATAATAATACAATAAAAAATATAGTTAAAAAAATATAATATACATATACACATACATATATATATTCCATGTATACATTATATATCTTATATGTACATATATATGTACATATTGGAAAATTATACACAACAGTAATTTTATCTAATTCATCGCTTTTCAACCCCATATGAATATATATATGTATATGTATAACAATAAACTTTTGGGAAAATATATATAAGAAAAACGAAAATTCTATAAATATATATACATATGTACAAATGCATATATGTATATATTGTATACAATTTTATTATACAATAATAATAAACTAAATTATACGAACGTACGTTATATATCCTGTCAAACGATAAGAATAAGGGAGCGGTTTATAAGTGAAAACGCATCGCAGTCTCTTTAAAAACACCGAAAACTTAAAAACGTGTGCTTTCTTTTAGTTTATATTCATTTATTCGTTAGTTTTCTTAAATTTTCATCAATTTTATTTGCATAATATTCATTCTTCATACGTATATGTAAAGTTGTATAAAATAATATTTTTGTTTTCATTTTTCTTTTTTTTTTCTTTTTTTTGTTTTTTTTTTTTGTCTTTGATTTCTGCCGTTTATTATACGTGTGTACTTAGCTAAAAACTTAAAATTTTTATTACGAAGAAAAATCTGTTTTCTTTTTTTTTTTTAATGGAAAAAGTGGTTTTATTTAAAATTTAAATGAAAATGTGTGGAAAATGTGAGTTTTCATTTTAGTGAAAATTAATTGAAATTAATAGTGCTTGTTACATTTTACTTTTATGTAGTTTTTTTTCTTTATTATTTTAACGGAAATAAAGGAAATTAATATGTAATTAATGAATATAATGAAACAAAATAAAAAAAAGGCAAACCTCGTAACATATAATAATAAAAAAATAATAAAGCCAACAGTCCTTGTTTTACATTTAAAAAAAAAAAAAAAAACAATACATACTCATTATGTGTATATGGAATTTAACAGTGTTTTTTTCAAATGTTAAAATAAAATCCACATAATAATTTTTATTTACCTATTGACTTTTTATTTTATTTTTTTTTTTATAACCACCTAACTATAGATGGAAAAATTTTGTCTCTTAAAGTAAATTGATTATTTTAATTTTTATTTATTTATTTAATTTTTGTTTTTCAATTTAACATGTAATGTATCTGTGATTTAATGTTTTATAGTTGTTTTACACATAGATGATTTAAATAGAATCAAATAATTTTGTTTGTGTGTGTTTTTAATTCGAAATTCGAAAAAAAAAAAAAAACTTAATAAAATTTTAATACGTTGCAATAAAAATAATAATAATATGTAATTAAAATTTTGTCTAATATTTTCATTCTAATCATACACAGTCAACGGTTTTAAAAAATAAAATAAATGAACGGTTTTCTTGTATGTATGTCTGTCTGTACGAAGTTTATTTATCTTTTTACATATATGTATAAATGTATTTTTTTTTTTAATTTTTCTAGTTATTTGTTTATGTACCAACATATGATTTTTTTTTTAATATTAAAATTTTATACACACATATACGCATGTATAATTCAGTGTATTGCAATTGCATATTAAACGACAAGCATTGTTATTGTTGTTCTGTTTTTTTTTTTTGTTATTTCTATCTTCTAATCACAATTATACCAACACATTGCTTGTAAAATGTTTTACATTAAAAAAAAAAGAGGCAAGAAGTAAAAACACAAACAAATTTAACGCATTAAACTATTTGCCTAATATTTAAACTAAGATTTGAAAAAAAAAAAAAATTAACTCACCTTTTTTTATAAATGCAAAATAATTTTAAAATGAATCTAAAATACAATGATTGCAAAATGTTATCAATATAAATTTATTTTCATTACCGTCTTATTCAAAATCCTAAAACGCAATATTCCTATGTACCTATATAATATGTATAATAACAAAATTTTGTAAATCAATAAAATAATAAAAAATATTTATTAATTAATTTGTTATACAAATGTATGTAAAATGCATTTTTGTATGATATCTACGTTTTTATATGTATTTGTCATATGTGTGTACCTATATGATATTTATATTGATCATGAAAAATGTATACATAAGTGAATAATATTAATGCACGTATTTAATTGCATGCACATGATTTAAATATCTATATCATGTCACATACATATACATATACGTATATAAATAAGTTTGTGATGGGAAAAATGATTTTTTTTTTTTTTTTTTTTTTTGATAAATTTTCTTCTGGTTATTTACACAAATATGTATATGTGCATTGCATAAACATGTACATATGTATGAAGCTATAAAGGTACTTATAAATGTTTATTTTAAATACGCATATTAATATATGTAGTGATAATCCGTGTGTATTGTAAATACAAATTTGCTTGTACTTCTTCAATTCTTTTTTCTCGACATTAATAATTTGAAATTTTTTGTTTTATTGAAATTGAAAATTCAAAAAATTTTAGATAATAAGAAAAATTATTTATTGTAGATTATATATTGTATCTATCAAAGACAAAAAAAATGCTTATAATTACATATTTTTTTTATTCACGTATTAATTTTTATTAAAAATATAATGTATTGATGTGGTATTACACAACACACACTAATGCTTATATCACTGCTACACAGGTATACATATGTATGTACATACATAGATTTTATAGAATCGAGTGTGTAAAAATTTTATTTATTAATAAAATAAGAGTTAAAAAGAAACAAATGTTAATTCAACAATGATTTACTTCAAGTGTTAAGTTAGCTCAGTTTCATATGACAGTAAATACCTACATAATGTATTAAATATGTTCAATTTTTTTTAAAAATTCTTAATGACTTTAATCATTTCTATTACATATACCTACATATATTTGAAAAAATTTTTTTTACATTTTATTATTTTTTAAATACGTATGTATGCAGGTATTTAAAATAAATTTATAAGACAAAATAGGTATCATTGCATATTTCTATTAGTTTATTACATACATACAAACATATATTTAAAAAACATTTTTTTTGGGGTCTAAAAGCAAAATTTGAATTTTTATTTTATTTTATACGTTATGAGTATTTCAAATATTTCTAAATGTACGTAATGTGCGGCAACAAAATATGCATTAGAATTATAATCATAGGTTTTTTTTTCTCAACATTAATGCATACACATATATGTATGTACGTGTGTAAATTAAATATATAATTATTACATACATTGTATACTCAAACATATTTTCATAACGTACGTATATATGTATGTTTTACTTTATACATATGTGTAGTATGTGATAATATACATATGTACAACGAACAGTATAAATAAATAAAATATATCTATTTAATATCACAATTCATTTCGCTCTCTGCGCTTATAATAATATATACAAACATATGTGCAAACGTATTGTATATTGCATGTACATAAAAGACTATACATTTATATATATCTATTTACATACATATATATCATTAAACGAATACTTTCACATAATTTTCATGTGTATTCAAATAAATATACAGAACATATGTCTTGAATTTGCTTAAAATGCATATCTCTGTATATACATGTACACCATGCATAATATACATACATACATATATATATATATATGTACGTGATAAGAAGAAGAAACACACATTTTTTCGTTTGTGAGGGAAAAAGTTCATTGACATTTTTCTTCGTTTCTTACGTCTCCACGACGAGTCATCAAATAAAACCGATATAAAACTTTTTTTTTATAAATTTTTGTTTTTTTTTATTCATTATATTTTGTATATTTTATATTTATATCTGTAAATGTACATATGTATGTACTCATATTTATGATGTGTGTATGAATTGTGCGAGTATATAAATTCTTTGCTTTATATAATAATTTTGTAGATATATGTATGTATATAAAAATTTTTGGTATAAAAATATAAAAGATATTATTAAAAATATATGTACATACATACATGCCTACAAGTTATTTGTTGTTATTGTATATCTATAATATATGCGTACCTATATTTGTATACATAATTATATAGATTGTATATATATATATATAGGTATATATATAGGAATTTTGTTAAAAATAATAACATTAATTTATCCACATTCATACATATTATCTACATACATACATACATTAAATATGTGTAAACTAAAATTTATAAAATTGAAAAAATAAAACTGTGTTGTGTTGCAATGTGAAATAAAAATAAGATAAAAAGAGTTAATCATATTTTACTATATTACACAAATTTCAAAAAAAAAAAAAAAAAAAGATTTCAAATTTATTTCATAAATTTTGCTAATTATTATTAACATTATAATAAAAATTTACATATAAAACTGTATTTATGATATGGGTATTGAATACATTGAAATTTACTCATTATTTTTAAAGTGAAAGAAAAAAGAAAGATAGGTACCTATTTGGTGATATTTATAACTTACAATAAGTAATATTTGGTAATATGTATGTATCTAAAGCGAAGTGCAATATATACGATATGTTGTTGAAAATAGGTATAAAGTATAGGCTTGCATATTCAATACGTACATTTTAAATGCACATATGTATGAAAATATGTATGTGGGTGAATATATAATATACGTAAGTGAAAATCATCTCAATCACAATTTTTAAATATGTACTGAAATCTCTTCAAACAAATATATATAGTACGTTATTATTCCTTTTTTTTTGTTAATTTGATGAATTTATAGAGTATTATAAACAAAATATCTGCGCGCAAAATAGGGAATAAAAAAAATATTATTAGGTACCTACCTACATTTTTTTGAAATAACAAGAATTAGGTAATTAAAATATCTAGACAGAGAAAAAATAAGAAACAATTCATTAATTTTCTAGGCATAAATGTATGTAAATATGTACATATGTACATGCATGTATAATGTAGAGAAAAAAGAAATACGTGTAAAAAATCCATTAGGATAAATTATGTATTTTATTAGAAAATGTTTTTATTTAAAAAAAGTCAAAAAACCTTGAATAAATTTGCATAAACATACATTTGCACATACACATGGATTTAAGCCAAATAAAATTCTGAATTCTGAATACGACTTAAATCTTCTTTAAACATTGATTAAATTATTTAATGAAATCAATCTAATCAAATTCTAATTAAACATTATTTCAAAAATTATTATACCTATTTCAAATATCTATCTAAAACTAGTCTAAAAAAGAAAATAATAATTTGAATTCTTGGTCTATTTTCAATTCATCTTTCAAAAAATTTTATGTATATATTTGTAAAATATTTAAATAGCAAAAAATTGTAATTTTTTTTTTCTTCAATCAAATTTTAAAAATAGATATTAATTATCTTTTTTTTTATTATTCATTTTCTACATATGATTACGATTCTATCATACTGAAATTCTTACTATGAAATTTACAGATCATTCAACTTTTTTCAGTTTATTAACATCGAATCTAGCGTATTATGATTTCATCATCAAAGCTTTTCTTTGATACCTAATAATATACACATATGTAGTATGTACATATATATGCGAGTATACTTTATATGCAAAAACGTACACATACATATGTATATATCTACCTATGATTATTTCTTATTTGTTAATGTAATACATGTATGTACCTATGCATATGTAGTAATTTTAACATTTTTTATATTTTAGCAAATATGTATGTATCTACGTATACATTTGAAATTATTTTTTCTTTAATTCTATCTAACTTTGTTTTTTTAGTAATTTTTGTTGTCATCAAGAACTTTATTTTTCCTTCTTCGAAACAAAAATAATATATTTTTTTCTTTTTAGTACACATTCTCTATTACTATATGAAATATTTATGCATATATAGGTACCTATTTATTGTTTTTCTTTTTTCTTTTTTTTTGTGCAATCATTTTAATATCTCATATACTTAGGCTTAAATATAAAAAATGTATATGTAGGTACATACAGATACGTATGTTTTTTTTAAATTATATTCATTATAATACTTCATTCAAAAAATTTCTTGACCTTACCAAAATTAATCACAGAGAAAGTCTAACCATGTCTAACGAATATTTAACTTTTATTTTCTTCAAACTTTCTATAAATGCGTATAGGTATATTCACATATAGAAATATATATACATAGGTATGTACATACATTTATTTAAAAAATTGTTATCGTATGCAAATTATATCTATTGACAAAAATATAGGTAATTATTAGTATATACAGATGTACATACATATGTACATATATGTATATGTAAAAATGATATCCTAAAAATCACTTAATGTACATTTCATAACAATAATATACATACATATGTACATAATATATTTTCATGTATATACAGTGGAACGTCTCATAACCGGACACTCACGGTCACGTCACGGTTCCAAGTTTTTTGGAAGATGGCATCTTATGGGAGATGTCCGGCTATCAGAGATAGAAGAAAATTAAATGTGATTTTTTAAATATGTATGTATGTATTGCAGTCTTTTATATTTACGGGAATGGATTTACAAATACAAAACGTAGGTACGCTGTACAGTTGTACTTGAATTTGGACTCAAATATTTTATGAAATATCGGCTGAAATCGTAAAAAGCATTATATATGTACGTGTGTACGTATGAGCTGAAAATTTCTTACAAACTAATCGGAAAAAAATATACATGTAATGAACATAAACCGTTATTTTTCGTTACAATACAAGTGTACAAGAAGTAAACATGATACATCAAATTGACCAAAAAAAAAGTTTTTTTTTTGTGTATTTAATTCCCAAATCAGAAATTTTCCAAGAAAATGTCCGCTTATTAGAATAAATTTAAAGAAAATTCAGTGAAAAAGCTGTCCGCGTCCGATAAAAAAAGAGGTGCTCGCTCACAAGAGTAAAAATCCTCATTTATGAATTATGATATACAGAAGAACCAACCACTCGATTAGTTAGTGTTAGTAGTTAGATAGAGTTACTGTTAACTGTATGCTCATAGTAGCCTAGTAGGGTAGGGTAGGTGTCCTCTTATAAGAGGTGTCCGTTCAGAGAGATTCTACTGTATATGTTCATATATAACAAAAGTATATCGCAATATTTATTAATGAAAATAAAATAAATAAATTTAAATAATAATAAAAAATAATAAAAATAAAAATATTAATAAATAAAATTATAACTAGAAAAAATATACATTTGCTAGCAAAAAAGAAAAATAAAAAATAAAAAAAAACCTTTATTGTCAACACTGAATTTTTTTTTGTTTGTTAAATATTTAATAATACATGGATACGTGGATGTGCACATAAAATTTCATCAAAACTGAATTGACGATGTTATAGTTTTTACTTTTTTAGTCGATTTAAATAACACGTCGAGTGTACATATTGATATCGTATTGTGTTTTTTATTTACAAAGAATGTTAAGACATTCATTACGTATGTATATATGTATATACATATACATATGTAGTATTAATAATATAATAAAGTATAAAAATTTTTGTGTAGATTTGTACGTATTACTTAAGCATCGATTAATAGTCAGTTACAAAAGTTACGAGTTTTGATAAATTTGAAATAATTGTTGCTGAGTTCTTCATTGCTCAGAATTTATTCATTGTTATTTTTTTTTCTTTTATTTATTTTTTTTTGAATAAATGTTTTTTTTTTTAGTTTTTTATTTGCTTAGCTATTTTACAAAATTTTTTCATGTGTATCGTGAAAAATCAGTGAAAAATTAAGAAAATATTGCAATATTTTTAATAATTTATTTTTTAAATAAAAGTAAAAATTACGCACAAAATTTTAAAAGCTATAAAATATATAATATCAAAAATGTTTGAATCAGTGTTAAAAAGAACAATTTATCCGACTTAAATGTGCAAGTAACATCAACTCACTATTAATATGATTATACATGAATACATGTACATACATATATGTACTCGTATGTACAAAAAGCAATTAAATTTTTAATTTTAACATTTGCATTATTATAAAACAAATTAATTTAAATGAGAATAAAAACACAAAAAACAGGATCTATGTTAGCGTTAATTGAAGATGGATAATAATTTTCCTGACTTTTTAAGTTCGGCATGGTCGAGCTCGAATAACAATAGTAATAACGGGAACAGTAATAATAACAACAATAATAATAACAATAACAATAGTAACAATAATAATAACAATGGCATTAAAATTGAGCCATCATCTAGTGGAATATCAATGCATCAACAACTACAGCAATATAATCAGCATCATCATCATCATCAAATGCATGCTCATCAACAGCAATCTCATATGCATCAACATCAGCAACAGCATCACAGACTGTCTTCATCAATTTCGTCATCATCATCGTCTGCAAATAATTCGCTTATCAATCAACAAAATGTGGCAGCGGCACGTGCTCTTTTTGATGCAGCAACTCTGCGTCATCAATTTAATCGTACTTTATCAACTAGTGGTAACAGTTTAATATCTTCAACTGTACAACACAGTCATCATCATCATCGTAATTCTTCTACATTAGATTTAAAAGGATTACGTCTTTGTGGCCTTTCAGCGGCAGCTGCTGCAGCAGCCGTTGCATCTTCATCAACAACATCTTCTACATCACCCGTTTCAAGTCCTTTAAGACTGCCTGTAGATACAACAATCTCAAGGAGTACATTACCATTATCTCAGCAACAGCAACAACATCAGGAACATTCACAATCACAGCATCAACAACATCAGCAGCATCAGGTGCATCAGCAATTTACATCATCAGTACCATCACCTTTTGGTAATACATCGATGTGTTGTTCATCGCTCGCCAATGCTGCTATTAGTAATACAGGTATTGGTAGTGTTTGCCAGTCTGGACCAGATTCAGCTGATAGCACAACGCCGCCGCCATCTATACAAAGTTCAAATTCATTAGCTAGTGTTATTGAACATGAGAAAAAGACTGCTAACTCTATAAGAGGTAATTTCTTCAAATAGAATAAAAAATAAGTACTTACATATGTATATGTGGGTAATTCGAATTAAAAAATATAGATAAAAATTTGAAATATACTACTTTATGGTATATCAATTTATTCAAGCGTTTACTGTGATATTTTTCTACTCAAAAATTAAAACTCATTCATATTTAAAAAGTCGGTACAATTAAAATTTGCACATGACTTTAATATAATTTTGGAAATTTTATTTTATATGGCAAAAAATACAATAAAACAACCGAAATAAATAAAAATTTCTTTTATTAAAAGTTTCCCCATTTATTCAATAAAATTTTGAATTAATATGTTAAATAGGAAATTATATTTTATTTTTTTATACAGAGATTTCATTTACAAATTTAAAGTTCATTAATCTCCTTAGAAAAAAAGATTGATTTAAAATCCACATAATTTAAATTATTAATTTTATTACAATATAAGTATGAATCATTTCAATACGTAGGTATATATGTACATGCTACGTATTTTATATAAGTACATATGTATGTATTTATAAAGTTTTTGTTCATTTTATATTAAAAAAATATCCGTACGTAATACATATATGTATGTATGTATTTAATAATTCACATGCACTAGAACGTGACTTTAAAGTAAAAATTTTGGGGTGCCAAAAAAGTCATTGCCTTCTTAAAAACTTGCGTTAAAAGTAAACATCAAGAACAGATACACAGCATGTAGATAAACTGCGATATGTGTATGTATATAAACTTATACATGGATCACAAAACTTTGGTATCGAACAAAACGTGATTCAAAATTTAAAAAAAATAGCAATAATAATGCAACCAAATAAAAAAAAATTATTAAATACAAAATTGCTGTCGTCATATCTACATTACTTTAAAGTACATTAATAAAAATAATTTAACCATGCGCGCATTCTATAATATGACTATTATCAAATATCAGTGTATATAATATACATACATGCATATGTACATATGTAAATAACTTCGTATTTGATATAAATAAATTAAAACATACAAAATTATAATATTTACAATGTTATTTAAAATAAAACAAAAACTTAATGTTATAATATCAATATACATACCATTTTGTGTTTACCACTCATATGAAATTGTACATACATACATTGTAAATGACATATTGACGTATACAATAAAGATTGTACAAACATTCGTAGGACCTTTAAAAAAGATTCGGTTACTTATTTTAAGTCTATCAGAATGTAAAATGCAATTTTTACTGCAATGTAATGCATTTTGAATCTTCAGGTGAACGACACTTCAGTATTACATATAAGGTGCATATAAAAATATGTACATACAAATGCACATTTAAATTTATGTACATACGCTACATACATATGGTTTATATGTAGTTTAAAAATGAAATGCAATATTCGCAATATTATGTATATAAAAAAAAATAAATAAATAAAAACAAAAAAGAGAAATAAAAAAGACAGCACCATAATCAAATACTTAAATGCAATACTTGCGATTTTTTTGTGGTTGCATTGGTATGTTTGCATAACAAAAAAAAAATGTAATTGAACTGGACATATGCGCCTACGTATGAGTAGAAGTTGGTAAAAGAGATTACATTGCATATACAAAATTTTTAGTATACATATGTACATACATAATATATTTAAATGGAATTCATGTGTAATATACGTTTTATAAGTTAAATTTTGGTTAAATGAATGTTGGAAAATAAAAATATTTTAAGGATCCTAAAGTCCTTGAAAGATATTGTAAATTGTAACATATCTTATATATGCTCTCATTACTATGTACATATATTACATACATGTAACACACATAAAAGTACTTTCATCTTGTCATTATTTTGTTTATTGTTTTTTCGTTATTGTTTATTTCCATTTTTCATTTTTGATTTAAAAAAAAAAGGATTTAACCATTGAGATGTGCTACATATGTATATGTACTTACTTATACATTGATATTTTGTTCACGGTTTATTGACCATTAAATTAATATCATGACTGTTTTATTTCTTTGCTTATTTGATTTCTCCACCTCTTACTGTCTATTGATGGTACAATTGTTATTACAATTATTACTGAAAAATTTTTAAGGTGAATCTGAAGAAGAAGAACAACAAAATAAATAATTATCATATGTACCATTATTAAAAGAATATAATATTTATTTTCTTTAGTTAATAAAAGTGAACATCATATACATATGTACATATGTGTCTGATAATACTCATTTACAATAAAGAGTAATTTATATGAAAAAATCAATTTTACTATATATAAAATTTACCATTGCAATGTCATGAAATAAAATAAATTTTCGTACGATTATGTGTTGTCTAAATATTATTGTTTTACTTTGTTTGTATATTACTAAATTATAAAATATTACTTAATAGGTATAAACAGTGTAAATAAATTTCATATTTTTCTTATTTATGCACATGTATATATAATGATATGTATTTTTAATTTTTATATGGATTATTTATTTATTTATTTTTTTTTTTTTTTTATATATAAGCATAAAATTCTTATGAATGCATTTGAATTTTTATAATCTCGTATTTTCTTTATATTAAAAATATTAATTTTCGATTATGAAATACACGTATATGTACATTTTATTTTGTTTATACTTTCTGTTATTATAGACTTATTAAACATAATGACAATTTATATAGTATCTTTATTATTTTTATAATTTTTCTGTTGATACATTTAAGCTGTAATATTTTTGGTTTATCTAAAATTTCAATGTACTCGTACATACACATATCTATTATATGTAATGTATATGTAATGTACATTTGTTTATTGAATCATTTTTGTACAATATCATATGTACATATGTATGTCCAATCATGATGAATAATGTAAAAATAAAAAGTACAATTTGTGTAAATATATATGTATATACACTTAAAATGTACACATGTATATATAAAATACCATATGCTATTCAAAATATCATGACTGATAAAGAAAAATTGTATTTTATGCATCACATAATGAAAACGTTTTATACAGAGATATGCATGTATTATAATTACGCATGCTTTTTAAATTAAATACAAAAATTTCATATTTGTATATACATACATATATATAATATATATAAATATTAACGTGAAGTGTATGTACTCGCCGTATACAATATATAAAACATCAGGCTAAAGTAAGTCTGTTATTTAAATTTTTTTTTTGTTTTCATTTTATTTATACATATTTTATACATTTATTATTTATTTATTTTTATATTTCATTTTTTATTTGTTTTATTTTATATTTTAGCGATTTGAACGTTTTGTTTACATTTAGCGATGTGCTCCGATTACACATTCTGTGTATACTACGGTTATTGACTTTTTGAACTAATTTTCCATATATTTATAATAAATATGAGACTTTGCAACATTCATAATGATATTATTATTGCATTGTAAAGTTTTTCTTTTAAATTTTTGTCGTTTTTATTTTAATTTTTATTTTTTGTATTATAAAGACATGCATTTTTTTTTTATATTTTCTTAAATTAATTTAATGAGTTCTTTTTTTTTTTTTTTAAATTTCTACATATATATTTATATACCATACATACTCGTCATATACTTATGTGTACATATGTATGTATGTATGTGTAATAAAGGCTTGGCAAAATTTTAAATACATAATTCAAAAATAATTTGACTTCCTCCTATGAATTTAAAAAAATATTCAGTTGGAAATTCATTGTGCGAATATACATACGTATATTTAAATCCCACCAAAATATACGTATATTATGTATAATTTCTTTATCCTTTTTCTACAATTAACTATTTATTTATTTACTTTTTCCTAATTTTAGAAAAAAATGAAAAAAAAAAAAAAAAAAAAAAAAAAAAACAATTTTCTATTACATTGTAAGTAAATTCGAGAATTTGAAATTTTTTTTCGGAAATTGAGAGGAAGAAAATAAGATAAAATAAAATACATACATACATTTAATAACTTCACACGTCTGAATTTGTTTTTAAATGGAAATTAACAGGAAAAAATAAAAAGAAAATTCTTTTATTGTATCATGTATAATATACTCATACATACGTAATTTCATTTTTTAAATAATTCAAATTATTTTCGTTCGTTAAATACATACCTATAAAATTTTTTTATTGCGTCATTAATTATTTTCGTATTTATGACTGTAGAAAATAAATTTCGATTATGTACATATGCACCCACGCTTTACATTCGTAATACGAGTATATCAGTAAAGCATAAATACGTGCATTTATTAAATGTTATAGAAAAAAAGAAATCATAAATATAAATAATTTTATTACTAATAACAATAAAACTAGAAAAAGAACAAATGATTTATGTTTAATAATAATGAAATAAAACAATATTTCGAAAAAACAAAAACAATCAGGAAAAACTTTCGTGACAAATTAGTAAACAATACTAAAGTCAATAAACCGCCAATTGAGTTTGTTATCAGTTGTATGAAATGTCATTAACCTCAGTAAAAATAATTTTTTTTAATCTGATATTTTTGCTCACATACTTACACATTTGTATGCATGTATACAGATATTTGAAAGAATTCTATATTTTTTGTCGTTTTTAAGTTTTCGTTTACGTTTTCTTTGCAAATAAAAATTTGTCAATGTTTGCTTATTTTTTCTCTTTGTATTATATAGATACATTATTGTACGCTTTTTTATATGTATTTTATTATTTAATTTTTCTCAATTATTTTGTACAATAATTCTTGATTTTTTTAAGAATTTTTTTTTTTTTTTTGGTAATTCTAAATTTTGTTTTAATTGACTCTATATAGCATATCATATGTATGTGCTCGTCATGTACTTAAAAATGACAAAAATATTTTGATTTTTGTGGTGTGAAACGTACATACTATATATACTTATAATGTATACGTATTCATTATAATCACAAATCGAGTATGCATATGTATGTGTGTATACATTCATATATGTACAATAAATACCGTAAAACAGGTGACTTAAATGTTTATCGTCATAAAGTATTGTACGTAATGATACAATACCAATGAATAAATACACATGGAGTAACAAATAATATTTAAAAAAAAAAACACCTTTCTTTTTTAATGATAGTACGTATAGGTAATCGCATATAATTTATAATCAGGTATCAATACAAATTTAAAAAAATGATAACGTATCTATACAACGTAATAGATATATTTTTAAGATTTATACATTCTGTATAAGATACTACAAACACACATATACACATACATATATATTTTTTTTGTGTTGATTAAATCTGTGTGCATTATAAGATAGATTTTTTATATAATAATATCTCATTTTTGTTCATAGTCGTTTAAAAGTGTACATATGTATGTATATAAAAACAATGAGAATACGTTAATTATTATTATTTGATATAAATACAATACATATGTACATATATATGTCGTGTGTCGTACATTTTATAAGAAAATTACTACGGAAGAGAATTTTTTATTAAAATCGCTGTACACTTATATATACAGTACATTTATTTAAGTACCATGCAAAGTAAAATTACATATTTATTGAATTTTTCTTAATATTACATATTTCTTTTGGTGTTTTTTTTTTTTTTAGCTTTTAAAATTTATTATTTTGTATTTCTTTTTCATGTACAATGTATAAGTACATTTTTTTGTCATTTTTTCGACAAAATTATTTTGGTAGTTGTTTTGTTTTCTTTTTTATTCTACCTACAAACATATACATATGTATATGTATGATACGTATACAACTGTAATGTTTTTCTAAATACATAGATACATATATACATTTATATAGTGTACGTGTACTGTACAGATTATGTGTGTATGATTATTTTGTAGACGAAATTTTTATGCAAAAGGTTAATGCACTCTCATCAAATATATAGTATACAAACATTTTCTTATCATTAAAAAGTATACACGTTATACGTAAAGCAATAAATTGAAAAGAAAAAGCCAAAAAACCGTTTTGTTGTTCATATACATTTTTTGTTTTTTTATTCTTTATTATTTTTATTTCTTTGGTTTTATTTTATTGTATAGATATATATTATTTTCTTTTGTTTTATGTATGCGTTATAAGAATTATAAATTTCATTTTTAGTATTTTTCTTTTTCGTTTGTAATAATTTAACTGACACTTATTATTATTATTAATAAAATATAGATGTAAATCGTGTAATTACGATGTAAGAAAAATAAAATAAAATAAAATTGTATAAGTCAGAAAACAAAATTATGAATAAAATTTAATCAAAATTCAAAAAAATTGAAATATGTATATTACAATTATAGAATTTTAAAATTATACACATATTATACATAACGTCTATATAATTATGTATGTACAATTTACATTTTATATTTGTACATACATACGTATAAAAAAAATAACAAAAAATATCTACATGAGAATCTAAGCATATGTTCATTAATTATTATGTACATAAATTAATACATAATTATCAATTTATTTATATAATTACTCATTAATTATTATTACTTTAATTATGAAATGTTCTTGCTCTAATTGAATAAAAAATTTAATTTAATTATGGCCAATGTACATATTTGAGTAGTTTTGTTTTACTTAAAAAAAATAAAAAATAAAAAAAATAATAATAATAATACTATAAAAAAAAAAAAAAAAACTTGTACACACTAATTATTTTATAAACAAATGTAAAAATCATTTTAGTAAAATAACAAAATTAAATAAGTAAAGATAGTTATGTGATGATAGTATAGATAAATACATATGTATGTATAGATAGGTATATAAGAAAACTTAATACATTTTTTTAAATTATACATAGGTATATATATTATATGTATACATAATTATTTATTTTACATATCCATATGAGTATGAAATAATATTTATATTGTAATTGTAAATACGTATGATATTTGTAATAAATTTTGACAAATTTTCAAAAAATTACCTATATAATATGTACAAATTATATTGAAAAATGTGTACGTATATGTATATGAATATTATCTTTTTGAAATTCAAATAATTTGAATGCTACATAACATATTATTGAAAATTTTGTATAAGATATATGTATGTACATATAATATATAAATTGTTTATTTCTTTGTAATTTTTTTTTTATGTAAACAAATGAAATTTCAAAAAATAATAACATAAAAATCAATAAAATTATTTTATAAAAAAAAAAAAAACGAAAAATTTATGTAAGAACAGAAAAAGAAAATAATGTACATATGTACATAAAATCAAAAAAAAAAAAAAAAAAATAAAATAAAAAAATAAAATAAAATAAATAAAGTAAATTTGTACTGAAAAATGTATAAAAAAAAGTTTAAAAAAAATGAAAAAGGAAAGACAATTACATGTATTTAAAAAGTAGGTTAAATTATTATGATGACAGATCAAAATGCATTCATATACATATGTATGTACATATTTATATATCTACTTTCAGATATACATATGTGCAAGTAAATATACATAAAATGTTTACATGAATACGAATACATACATATTTTACCGTTGTACGTACAATTCATCATGTGCATGAAAGATTATAAACATATGTATGTACATATACATATATTTGTATCTGTATTAATTCTAAAGATGTACATATAATATGATATGAAAAATATACATATGTTTATAATACACGTAGATACTATATATATGAACATACATGCATACATTATTAATATGCAAGTTGTTCCGGTTTTTTTGATGAAAACCAAACACAATTAGTTAATGTTTGTTCAGCCGAATTACTTGAAATGCATTTAATATATGTTCTAAACTTGCTAATATTTTTATTTTATACATACATATGTGGATACGTTCATAGACAATATTGTATATATGATTATGTTTATTTGAAACTCATACACATACGTGTATAAAATATAGACATGAATGTATAATATAAATATCATATATCATAGATGTATGTACGCTAATTTGTATTAATTATTTACACTTACATATGTACATATGTATGTATACATTCATAATTCAAATTGAAAACAACACAAGAAAGAAATAACTTATGACTTATGACTTATGATTCTTTAACTTGTATTTAATATTTTGTAATATAAACTTTTTAATTTATAATATACCTAGTCATTGAAATTTCATAAATATTAAGAAATTATTGGCAGTCTGAAGTTTTGTACTAAATTTAAAAAATCAAAATCTGAATCCTATTTTTTTTTTATTTCTGTGTTCAGGATATTCTTTAAAATATTTTTTTAAATCAAAATAAATTTAAAAAAAAAAAAACGATTATTTTATTCAAAATTTAAACAAAAACAAAATCTAGGTATTGGACATACAAAACGATTTAGGGCATTTGAGATAAAATAAACATTGGCATTTACTAAAATACATAGTGTGTTATATGTGCATACATATATGTACGTTATGTAGTTAATGTATTAAGGAATTCAATTTTTTATATTTACATATACATACGTTATCTAGAACTATAATTTTAATTGATTTATCTGCTTAAAATGAATAATTTTATGCATTATTCATGCGCTTATATTAAAATGTATTTATATATACATATGTACAAAATTATTATTAAAAAAAAAAAAAACACAAAAAAATTTATTTATTTAATTTAAAAAAAAAAATGCTATTTTTTGTGCTTGTTTGTAGGTCATAATCAATTATTTATAGTACAATTAAATGTAAACAAATAAACAAATATATACTTTCACTCTTAAATTGTTATCAATATTAAATAAATAAAATTTTATTCATACTAATCTAAATTATTTATATATGTATGTATAATACTTGAAATTTCATAATACACATGCATTGTACATTATTAAATTGCAGATAAACATACTTATGTGTACATACTTATACAATATATTTATATAGTGTTTACATTAAGCAGTTGTGTACGAATAAAAAATAAAAATATGTACATAGATATATGTACATATATATGTATGTAATAACACAGAAATCATTTAATGATATAAATACTCATGCCCTAACATTCGTGTCATTTTTCATTCTAAACATACATTCATACATATATGTATACACCATTATAATATGATACATTGATACATATACATATGTACATACATATGTGTACTTAATAGCAATTATTGTAAATAAATATTATCTAAAATGAAACTTTGTACTTACATATATTATTTGAACATTAAAAAAATTTAATCGTATGTATATATTTACATACATATATGTATACAAGTTAATTTTGTAAATTTATAGATGAATTACCTACTATAATTGTAAATATATGTATTACGAGTATGTACATATCAAAATATGTACATTTGTATAATGGAATCATTTTAATTAAATTTCTTGTAAATATTTATTGTACAATTTTTACGTATGTATGTATGTACATCAAGTCGAAAAAAAAGATTATTAAATATGTATAGAAAAGCTATAAAAATTGTATGTATACTAAAAAATAAATATAATGCATTTAAATCATATTATTATATAATTGAATATATACGAGCATTCAAGTATACACATATGTATGTATATATGTATGTAATAACAAATTGTATGCATATTATTGTGCTTATTAAATTGTGTACCACTTGCAGTGAAAATTGCAATTTAATTTGATGAATTTGTTGTTAATTCAAAAATGCATACTTTATGCACATACATACATAAGTGTATCTATTTATATGATTATAACAGGATGAATGATGTTGAGGATGATATTGATTTTACAACGCTCATGTAAAATATACAAAAAAAATAGTGATGTTATGTGCTACTTAAATATTAATTACTGCGTTATATAGTGTAGTAAAATTTCATTGATCTAATCAGAATATTATATTTTAAAAGATGATGGCATGATGCTTAATGGTATTAAATATCTTATATTTAACATTGTATTATATTTATACATACATACATATGTATATTTTTATTTATGCGAGTGCTTGGTTGTAATTATACGTAGATATGTTTAAAATGTATAATGGAAATGAACAATTTTAAATAAAAAACATATATGTATATGTATTTTTGAATGCATTTACTTACCCTATGTACAATAGTGTGTACTATGAACAATCAAAAAGCACTGGTTAATAATTGTACCCTATATCTGATTTGTTAAATGACTGGCTAAATTACATGACAATAAAGAATGCTACATATGTATATGCATATTAAGGCAGTTGATTGTATTCAAGCTATTTTTATTGCGATATGACAAATGCACACATATACATATGAAACATATGAAACATATGTATACATATGTATGTATATGCAGAGCTATATATAATACACAAATGTACGTGTATATATGTAAAATTTTCGTATGCAATCATTTTCAACAAAAATGGATTAAAATTTAAAAAGTTTGAGAGTTGCAAATCAATGAAAGTAATTCGCGAATTTTTTTTTCGTATTGTCCATACAGGTCAGGTCTGATATATGTATATTTAAATCTATTTGTACATACATACATGTTTGTATTATATGAACCTTGTACATATAGATGTACAAGTATAAACATTTTATGTATCGGCTGCATATACATGCATATGAACATGCATATATTGGGTAACATACCGCAAATGCAGTATCATTCATACGTATGAACGTATGTATGTACATAACAATATACCCAATTGCTTGTGTATACTATGTTAATGTATGTACATATATATTTCCCATTGTATTGTTGACCTATTTTATTTCAACTTTTGCTATTATTCCAATTTATAAAATCTTCATTTTGATATACATATGTATGTATGTTACGTTTATATGTAAATTCGATGCATTCATTTTTCATAGTAGTAACGTTTAACGTATAGTTTTGTTTATACACATAAATTTAAATACCTTAAAAATAAATAATTGCTTGAAATACAAAACAAATTTATAAATACATTTATGTACATAATATATAACTTGTGTTTTAATATGGTACAATATCGATTTGGTCAACTGAAAGATATGATGATATATGTATGTATGTACCTATGTACATGTATGAATTTTTTTTTTGATTTTTTTTTCTTCTTAATTAAAAACAAAAGAAAAAAAATCTAATATAGGTAGTAGAGAATAAATGCACAATAACGTGAAAGAGACAAAACGTTTATTATCACTGTATGGCTAGAATGTGCACAATTTATATGCATATATGAATAGGCACACATAGTTATGTACATACATATGTATAATTATATATATAAATGGAAAATATGTGAATATATAGGTATATTATATAATACTATTTGCAGATATGTAACATGCTTTCTTGTAAAAAAAACAAAAATTACAAAAATTCTTGTTATTATACTAAATGATAAGCGGATGCCAGATGAATTTTATAACTTCAGAATGACAATATTTTTCTGATGTGTTTTGTATCATTGTATATGTACATACGTATCTCATAATAATAATGTGTGTGTATTACATGAAAAATTATACCTATCATACCTACCATGTGTGCATTTTGGACAGATATATGTACATATGTATGTATAGACTGCATCAAGTGCTTGATATTTATGTTTGTATGAATTACGTAATAAATATGTACATACATACATATATACCTACATAAAATCTACAGATAATAATATATACGTGCATCTTATAAATATATGTAAATGTATACAAACATTTATGCAAGTATCTATATGTATGTATGTTGAAGAAAAAAAACTCAAACATAAAAGGTGAAACAGAAAAGAACTACAGGAAACAATTGGAAGGAAGTCACAATAGAGCTTTTATATTGTGCATTCTCATGATTTCTATATGTACCTACATATTTTGTTTTTTATCATGATTTTTATTTGTTGTTATTATTATTATATGTTATTATTATTCATTTTTTTATTTTTTATTTTATTTTAATTACTTTCTTTGTTATTTTTTGCGATATTACTTTATAATATTGTAGACTTGTAAAAAAATATTTTTCCAAATATAAAACAAAAAACAAAATTACACATACATATGTACTTGTATCGTATGCTTATAAATATGAGAAAATAAAATAAATGTTTATTTATAAATATAAAGTTTATATATGGAGAAAAGTAAAACTTAATAAATAAACAAAAGTAAATTTCAACTGAAAAAAAGAAATTTAAAAATGTAAAACATAACAAAAACAAAAATCACATTGTGTATATTCGTTAAGTTCACAATAAGCTTTTGATTTTATAAACAGAGATGAGTGCTTTATTGCAAATGCGGTATATATACACTCTTGACACAGTTATTATAACTTCTGTGTGTATGTTTGTTTTTTTTTGTTATTATTTGTAAAGGCTCTTTAAGATAAGTATGTATGAATTCACATTATTATACTTTTTAACTTTTGTAGCAGAGGTACATGCATTTTTATCTATGTACATTAAATGCATATTTTACATACACATACATATAAACAAATATGTATGTATATTTATATTTGATGCAAATATAAATCATTATTTACCTATATGTAAATATCTATATGTATGTATGTATGTTTAAGTTTAAGTACATTCATACATACATACATATGTACATGTATACATTGTGTAGGCATATTTTGTATATGTACCTGTATACCTATCAGTTCATTTTATTTATGTAAGAAAAAAAAATGTAACTCCAAAAAGAAAATTGCATACACATTCACATATGTACATATAAAGAATAATGCATCAGACATTACGAAAGTTACGAAATATAATTGCATATAATTTTCGTATTTTTTTTCTTTCTTAATTACTACAATGATGATTATTTATTTTTATTTTTTCCGTTGCTTGTTTTTATGTTTTTGTGTTTTTTTGTTGTTGTCAGTTTTAATAGTTTATTAGAGGATTTTTACAAATACCTACAAAAAAAATACACACATACCTATATGTACATATGTTTTTTACTTTTCCTAATTTTTAAAAATCCTTTTCTCCTATATTACTTTTATATAAGTTGCATAATTCTTAGGCTAGAATACATAGATTACAAGTGTATGTATGTAGGTATATCGACATACGTATGTATCTGAACGTACGTATTTACACAACTTTCAATCGAAAATTATATGTAAACAATTTGTTGTATACATCAAATATGTATTTATGAGTGTACTACTTTTTTTTCGACTTATATTGATAAAATTTAGTTTAATTTGGTAGAAAAAATCCAAAGGTGAAAAATAACATTTTTTAAATTTTTTTGATTACATAGGTATTTATAAATTTGAATTAAAAAATGTATGTAATATGTAAGACATGTTGTTGACTTAATTTTTTTTTAAATCATATACAACATATAATTTAAAAAATTTAAACGAAAAACTGATAAGCCGAAAATAAAATTTATAAAATTAAAAAAAAAATTATTTTATTTTAAAAAAAAAGTTACTATATAAATTGTTATAATTTATTTTATTTATTTTTTACTGTTTATTTTAGCCCAAATTGAAATAATTCCATGCAAAGTGTGTGGTGATAAATCATCTGGTGTGCATTATGGTGTTATCACTTGTGAAGGATGTAAAGGTTTCTTTCGTCGATCTCAAAGCTCTGTGGTCAATTACCAATGTCCACGTAATAAACAATGTGTCGTCGATCGTGTAAATCGTAATCGATGCCAGTATTGCAGACTGCAAAAGTGCCTCAAATTAGGAATGAGTCGTGATGGTAATTATAATATAAAATCAATAATAATATAATTAATTTCCTTTTTATATATTTATAAAATCGTTTATATAAACTATGTAATTTATTTTCAAATTATTACGTCACATAAAATTTAAAAATTATTCCCTTGAAAAAAAAAAAGAAAAAAAAATTTAAATTGTAATAACAAAAGATACATTGATACATATCTGATAGATTTATTCATTGTTTGTAGATTTCAATAATTACAAAAAAATAAGTATGTGACTATACTGAATTAATGAATGGCATTTCATGTTTTCATTCACTTTATCACTTTTCTAATGAAAAGAAGATATCATATTTACTTTAAAATTGAACAGTATTTTCAAATATGTACCTATATATGCGTATATTAAATTAAATAAAACTTTAAATAATATCATCATTTAAATCGACAACTAATCAAATTATATAAAAATCCTTATTATTATTTATATCTTGATCAATTTTTATTTCATATTTGAATATTTGTTATGCATTAATTTCTTTTTGACTTTAATTTACATTTATATTAACAGTTTAAATAGTATTGTATACAGTATTATATTTAATTTTAATTGAAAATTTAAAACAATGAAACATTGACATAGTTTTCTATTTTTTAAAAAGTTATTAAAGTCTCACATAAAATGTATTTAGGGTATTTATGTATATGTATAGTAATCTTTTACCGTTTGCATTTACATGTCCATTTGTACTAAGGTAAAGGCATTTTTTTATATTTTCTATTATGTATTATTATCATCACACGTGCTGATTACCGTTGATTTATCATTTTTATTTACATATTATGGATTCGTGTATTTTGATTTTAAAACATTAAATAAAATTGGAAAATGTCTTTGCAGATACGTGCAAATGGCATTAAAGTTAAATGCATGTACTCACATACGAACTCAAATATGGTAGACGTATGTATGTATATTGTATTAAATTTTGGCTATTGTTCCTACCTAATTAATTACTTTTTTATCTTGTTATTTTGATTAAATGACAGACATAATATGTACATATATAAGTGTATGTGTATATAAGCACATAGGTACATTAAAAAAAAAATCGGAATTTGGTATTTGTACATACGTATGTACTTACGACAATATAAGTAACAATAAAGTAATAAATAATTTTTTTTTTATTATTACTTTTCTTAAAGCAGAATTGAAAAAAGAGTAAAATAAAGTAAAAATTATGAAATTGATTTTTATGAATTATTCCTTTTCTATAACCACATCTGTGATTTAATAATGTATAGGTATAAACTATGAAGATAACTTTTTAATTTTTTCTTTAAATAAATAATTAATTATCAATATAAATTTATATTACAATTTTATATTATTTATTTTTCTGATGGTATAACCTAAAATTTTTAATATAATGTACATATTATGTACGTGCATATCCATACAAATATTTTATTGGTCAAAATATAACTTGGTAAAGTAAAAAAGTAAGGTATACCTTGAAGACTATCCAAATACATAAATATATATACATGTTTGTGTATTGCAATTGTTATTATTTCAGATTTAGATTTAAAGTTTGAATTTTACAATAACTATCATGATCATCATCATCATCATTATAATCGTCTTCATCATCTTCATCAATAAATAATTTGACTGGGACTGTTTATATATGCATTTTTGTTTCTATATAAAAAGATTTTATACAATTGTAAAAATACGATTGTAGATACTTATTTTTATTTATTGTTCAAGAATATTTTGTTAAAATTATTTTTAATATTTTTTTTCTTTCGTTCTTTTTTTGAAATATACATATATTTTTTTTTATATTTTTTCATTTTTATTTTTGTTTATTTTATTTTTTTCCACTTTTTTCTAATACAGTTTGATTACGTTACATTATCAACTATTAGTATCTATGATTTTTTAACATTATTCAAGCTTTTTATTATGAACATGTGTATATACATACATACATATGTATGTATTAATAAACCAAATTTTACTATGCATCTTCTGTATAAAAGATACAGTACATTAAATATAATATTTCTCAAATATCTTAAGAAATAGCAACAAAATACAAAAAAAAAACCAAAAAAAAGAAAAAATAAATAAATAAATAAAATAAAAAATTAAATTAATGATTATTTGACCATTAATTTTTTTCTCTCTTTTGTGTATATTTACGTATATATCTGTATATTTGTGCATATTTATGTATGTATATATATACGTATAAAGTAAATGAATAAAATGATTATGAAGTAAGTAGTCAATGGAAATTGCAATTAACGGATGAAATAAAATTATGATGAAATAATTTATTATTAACTAAAATTTCTATTACGCTATATATGTATGATAGAATACCTACATTATGCATGTTTGTATCATTATTAAGTATTGAACATTTTCAAATTCATCATTACCTACATAATAATAAATATAGAAGTAAAAAAAAAATGTGTATATACATATTGGTATACACACATTGGTATTGAAAATCTACAATACGGTAAAATATCTGCATCATAATTGCTATAATATTATATGTACATACATATATACTCGTACTTATGATATATAACAGTTATAGATGACGAAAAAACATTGTTTATACAGTATATGTATTGTATATATTTTTTTCACATTGTATCTCTTGAAGCATTTTAATTTCATTTACTTCAAATTAAGAAATTTATCATTATGCAATACGTATTCCGTTTTTTTTCTACATATTTTTAATTTTTTTTTTTTTAATGAATTTTAGATAGCAATAAATACATAATAATAACAACTAAGAAAAAATTAAGTAAACAAAATAACAGTAAAAACACAAAAAAATCTTTTATGCGTCGACACGTTTTTGTTTTTGTTTTTTTACTTTAATAAGATTTGTTCTGCGTATTGAAAAGTAATTTTACAATATTTTATTTAAAAAAAAAAAAAATTATTTGAATTTATTATTTTTATACAGATATTATGAAATAAGATTTTAAATTCTTATAAATTAATTTTTTATTAGATTATTTATTTTCATGTTGAGATCAATCATGAAAATTGTGCTAATATAAAATTAGAATAGTTTTTATTTTAATTTTTTCGAAAAATTTTTTCATACATGCACATGCATTAATTTACATATGCTCATATTATTCTCGTACATACTATACTCTGTCCATTAATATTATGCACTTGAGGTCTTATGGAGATTCCATATGCTTAAATTGTTACCATTTTACATTACTATGTAGTATGTATTGATATTTAAAAAATTCATCTGATATACGAGTATGTATAATAAAAGGTTTGTGAATTGTGTTAATACTGCTCGTGAAACAGTCTAATTAGAAATTATGAGAAAAGAAAAAAGTCATACATATGTATGTACTGCCATCCATAAGACTTTAAGTGTATAATATTAGTAAACAGAGTATAACACTGTAACCATGTGAATTTAAAAATACAATTTATCTACCAAATTTCTTTCAATGTGATAGCGATAATTATTAAAATAAAAAAATGAAATTTATATCCTTTAATGATCTATATTTCACTAATTAAAAATATAAAAATTTTATACTTGATTCAATTACACACACGTACCTTTTTGCATATTTAATGTAGATTTTTTTTCCTCATTTGAATTTTTATTTATTTTTAAAAAATTTCATTTATCACATTTATTTTATATGTATTATGATATAACATGAATACATGTTTGTACTATTTTGTCAGTTATATTTTTAGAAATCCATTAAAATCATTTATTTTGAGGAACATGTAACCATGTAAACTATGTACATATACTGTAACAATAATGAGATTCTTTTTAATTTTACCTCATTAAATTTATATAAATTTATTTAAAACAAAAGAAAATTATATTTTTGTATAAATAATTCATATGAAAATGTTCATTTTTTTTTATTATATTATATTTTAAATTAATTTCATTTATTTGTGTTTTTGTTTACATTTTAATTTGTTTAAAAAACATTTTCATATTGTACATGTATACATTTACAATTACATACAACAATTTTTTATGTATTTATAGCATAGATACTGTATAACTTTTGTGTATACAAAATATCTTGGATACCATTTGTTTTTTCTTCTTTATCAAATAAATAAATATTTATTATTGATTTTTAGTTTCGCGCTTGCAAAGAAATGAATGAAAATGTATTTTTCTTTTATTATCTTTCATTTTATTTATTTAATTTTTTTTTTTTTTTTGTTCATAGAAGTAAATTAATTTTTTTTTGTACCATTTTATATTCAGATTAATGAAAACCAAACGTTTTTTTTTTTCGTTAGAGAAGTACATATACATACCCATTGCACATATGCATGTATTATATACATTCATATGCTCTCATTCAATTATGTTATGAATGTATTTAAGAGATTTTGTTTTGTTAAAATCTTTTTTATGTATATTAAAAAAAACAAAAAAAAAACAGAAAATAAAAATTAAATAAAATGAAAAGAAAACTGAAAATAAAATATGATTGCTTCATTTCTAAAAAGGAAAAAAATTGTAAGTTTTCTTTTTTTTTGTTTTTGTTTTTAATCTACAAGTATAAATGTACATAAAACAATTAATATTAAATGTGTACAAATAGACATGTTGAATTTATTTATTTTATTTTATTTTTTTTTTCGTTGCATTTTGTTTATTTAGTTTTTTTTTTTTTTTTTGTTTTCATCTTTCTACTGTATACGCAATTTATTTTAATTTTACAAATATAGGTACATAAGTGTATGTATTATGTATAAATATGTTTGTATTATATATAATAAAAATGACAACAATGATGTTGATGTGTTAAAGATAAAAATAAAATGAAACTTAAAAAAATTAAAAATAAAAATTAATGAAAAAGTTATTCATATGGTATTCTTTAAATACATAATGTAAGATATGATTTATTTATGCTGCTAAGTATGTGATTTATGTATATGTGTGCATATAAATACAATAGTATGTAAGCATGCATATTTTACGAGTACATATTTATTTATTTATTTTGCTCTAAATAAAAATTTTTAATTTAATTTGCATATATATTCATATTTAAACATATTATATATGTATATTTAAAAAAAATATATATATATATTTACATATTCATATGTTTAAATAATATCTAAGTAAAATATAATAAAGATGTTTAATATTGGAAAAAAAAAAATTAAATAAGTTCATTTATTTAAATTAAATCAATCATTACACAATTCAATCTGCAAATAGTGTTCATTTTACGATTATATGTATGTATCACAAATGGAATGGATACATGAAAAAAGTGTAATTTGTTAAAACCATATACATACTATATGTACATATGTACATACACATTTAATTTTTTATATTTTTTCATCAAATCCAAATTAGTTATTATACATATAGTATGTGCAAATTTTAAAATTCTCAAGTTTTTATTAATCAGTAATAATCTTTCAATAGTAAATTATCATATGTATGTACTTATGAATGATATAATTTAAGATTAAATATGAATACGCCTACAAAAAAGATACATTTATATTGCATATTCGAAAATGGGGAAACATACATAGAAAAACATTTTATTTTTTTAATATAATTTTTATTTATTCAATGATTTTGATATGTAGATAGCTATACTTTTTGTTCACGTGTTATAAAACAAAACGTTTTTTTAAAATTATATAAATTTTAATATATGACGTATGAACATAATGATGATGATGACGATTACACTGCTTATATGACGTATGAAAACATACTGTACACGTACGTGTAGGTATATGAAAATCCAAAAGAAAAACTTGCACGTGCTTTTTCAATTACGTATATATTATTGTAGTTTTATACATACATATACGAATTTACATGGAAAATGTTACTTTATAATATAACATTATAGATATTGGTTTTATAGGTGAATGACTTATTATATATGCTCGGATAAATACCTACACGTGAAATTTATATTGTTCACATGTTTTATTATACACGTGAGTATATATTATATTCCGCATTCTATACGATCACTTTATTCGAACGATATTTTATTAAATATAATGTGAAATTTTATATTCATATTGTATTCATGCGTTTACATATGTATACATATATTAACATATTTATACATATATTAACATATATTTATACATATGCGTTTACATATTTATATATGTATGTGTACATAAAAATATACTACATACATATATAGTGATATTTTTAAATTTTTTAGATACAATAAAAATTTAATAATTCCATTCTTTCCATATATTTTTACTTTTATACGTTATACATGGTTATTCCTAAATAAAAAATAAAAATAATAGATCATTAATAATATGATAATCATTTTAATCAAAAGATCTATCAATAAGATAAATAAGATTTGTACTGATATTATATTCTGTATATGTGCATTGTAATGCATACAAGTATATGTACAAAAATATGTATACGTTCGAAAACAAATTTATAAAGAATATGTTTTATTTTATTTATTTGAATATTTTATTATCGTATTGTGCAACAAACTATGTATATATACATATATTATACAATTATGCGTGTATTCATTTTAAGGCTTTGAAAATGAAATATACGTTACATAAATAAACATAGATATGTAGGTTTTGACAATATAATGACAAATGTAGCAAAGTAATCTATAAATGTGTAAAAGTACTTCATTCTGTAAAAATTCTTTAGTGACTCTTTGTTTGTTTGTATATTCTTCATATAAATACATATATCGTTTACATATACATACACATGTATATAATATATGTATATGTATATGCATATGCACGTGAATTGTATGCACATCACATATTGCATACATTAAATCAAATGAATAACATTTAATTGTTCAGATATGCATACATATACAATGTGTGTAAATATATATATTCAAATATATATTTATGTATGTATGTATGTATATGTGAAACAAAAATGCAATTGACCTCACTTCTTGTAAGGTTGAAGAACCTTTTTTTGTTTTTATTTATCCGTATAGTGTTTTTTTTTATTTCATTTTCATTTCAATTTTTGTGTGACATATTCTGTAATAAAATAGAATTTTTACTTTAGTATTACCGTAGGTATTATATTACTACTGTATTATTTCTTTCCCTTTTTTTTTTTTTCCTAGCAAGAAACTTTGATGATTTATTTCTTTTTGTATTGCAAATTTTAAGAAAATATAAAATTTGTAATACAAAAAACTGCACATATAAATCTATTAAATGCACTACATCACAGAATACATTAGACGTATATGTTATAAATATGCGTATACAAAAGTAATACTATTGGTAATACTAGCCCAAATGTATATATACAAATGTACGTATGGTAAATATACATGCATGTTATGTATATATTAAAAATGCACGCATGTATTGGTTAATGTTATTAAACAAAGTGAATACATAAAATATCAAGTTCCAATTTTATTATTGTAATATAATTCATAAAATATACATATTCGTGCGAACAACATACATACATATGTAGTGTTTGAAATTTTCAAAAATAGGTAAAGGAATAAAACATACATAAAAAGGAAAAATAAAAAAAAAAATACAATTTACATGAGTATAAATGTACTGTACAAGTAATACATGCATCGTTAACTACAAACAATTTTTATAAAATATTCACAAACTTTTGTAATTATAAATTTAAAAAAAAAAAAAAAAAAAAAAAAAAAATTAATAAAAATTCAAAATACCATGCATAAGTAAATACTTTATGTTATTTTTATTCTTTTACAAATTATATCAAATATCCTTTTATAAATAATTAATTTCATTTGTTTTTAATTTAAATTCATAACCACATACAATTTATAAAGCTAGCCATTAAAATCATGAATTACATTTACGTGCACGTACATATGCACATAAAAAAAATAAAAATAAGGATATTGAAATGTAATGGACGTAATAAAATAAATTAAACTATAATTACTTACAAATGGTTTTCTTTACAACTGTTATTATTAAAATATTAATATAAAACGATTTTATAAATTAGCAATTTTAAATATTAAAACTCAATTATTTGCTAATATTGAAATTTTAATTTCAATTTAATAATTGGTTAAATGTTTTTAATACATTTTAAATCTGTTTAAAACATTTAACTAAATATCCTTTTATAATGAATTACATTAAATTTTAAAATAATTATTGTTTTATATTCTTTTGTATTTTTAGCCGTTAAATTTGGCAGAATGTCAAAAAAGCAACGTGAAAAAGTTGAAGATGAAGTTCGATTTCATCGAGCGCAAATGAGAGCGCAAAGTGATGCGGCTCCAGATAGTTCAGTGTTTGATACGCAAACACCATCAAGTAGTGATCAATTGCATCACAGTTATAATGGGTAAAATTTAAATAATTATTTTGTAACAAGATATATAATTAAACAAAACAAATTATTTTTATTTGTTTTTAGTTATGCATATTCAAATAATGAAGTTGGATACGGAAGTCCATATGCATATTCAGCATCTGTGACGCCACAACAAACAATGGGCTATGACATATCTGCAGATTATGTTGATAGTACTACAACATATGAACCAAGAAGTACGATGATAGATTCAGACTTTATTGGTGGACACAGTAAGTTTTTATTATCTTTTTAGTTATTTATTTTTTAGTTTAAAAAAAAAAAATGAAAATGAAAAAAACGAACAAAACAAAGAAAATTAAATTTTATTTAATATTTAATTTTCATTTTAATTTAAAAAAAAATTTTATACGGTTTCCTTTCTTTCTTTTTTTTTTTTTTTTTTTTTGTTAAGTTTTAATTACATTCATAGTTTTATTCATTATTAATTAAATTATAACTTTTTGTTTTTAATTAAAAATCCTTATACATGCATACATAAATACAAACATTTACTGTATACAAATTAATATGGATTAAAATTTTGATGTTCGTTTTGTTGTTAATTTATTTATTTGTTTTTATTATTAACATATTATTTCTTTTCTGTTTTTTTGTATATTGTATTGAAAATCGTATCGATTTTAATCACTAATCTATACAAATTTACACATTCTAACAAGAAGAAAAATCATTTTATTTAAATTTTAAATTAAAATCTGACTTTTATTTGTTAATACTGTTATCATTTAACAATGTACATACAATAAAGAAAATTAATACATCACAATTAGATTTTTTTGTTTTTTTTTTTTTGTTTTTTTTTTTTTTTTTTTTTTTTTGAAAATTGTTAGCATTAATTGAAAATGACAATTGTTTCACATGAGAAAAATTTATAACGTAATTAATTTTTTGCGTTGAAAAAATATACACATTATGTTTATCAAAATTGTTCAAAAAATTTATAAATGTGATTGAACATTTTGGTAATTTGTTTGGTAATCTATTTATTTATTATAAAAAAAAAAGAAAAAAGAAAAATAAATTTGTAAAAATTTTATTTTATTTATGAATATTGTCATTTTCATTTAAAGTTATCTACATACACATATAGAAATATTTTTGTACAATTTTTATGTTTTAACACCCACAAAATAAAATAAAAACAAAAGAACAACAATAATAAAATAAAAATAGATTGGCATTCATTTAAAATAAAATATAAAAAGAGAAAGAAAAGCAGGGCTTTTTGGTATAGCAAATTTAATAATGACCATCGTTACTTGTAAATTATATAGTTACATCACCAAAAGAATTTTCATATAAATAATGTAAAATACGTGTAATATGTATGTATAAGCACATAATTATGCACATTTTACATTGTTATTGGTTTTTTTAAATTATCATTTTTTTTTAAACTCTGTTTATAAGATTGTTTTTTGTATATACATATAATGATACGAATTCGTTCTCTGTCCCTTTATATGCAAATGCATATAATTATTTTTTTTTTAATATGTATTAAGTTATATTACACTTTACTTAATCACGCATTATCATATATAAAATACACATGTATGTACGTATTGTATACGTAATTGTAAATAAATTTGCTAGATACTAACAAAATAAAAAAAATAAACAATTTTTTTAATTAAATTTTTGTTTGTGATTTTAAAGAAAAATTTTCTTAAAAATTTAAAGTAAGATTAATTTTTAGATTAATTTTTCACTATAAAATTTTATTTTATTAAATAACATGATATCAGCTTTCCAATACTTTTACATATGCAGAAATTAAATACATATAATTATATGTATGTACATCTATATATAATTTTTTTATAATTAAAATTTTCTATTTGGATATCAAATAGCATTTAATGATTTTTAATAATAAAAAGAGATTATCAATTTTAAAAATACACATTTTGAAAAATGTATTAAAATGAATAAATTGTTTAAAAATATTTACGAGTAAAAAATGTTTTGTATACATACAGTCGTTACTTAATATGAAGGTATAGAAGAATGCACACAATTTTAAACTGTAAGGGATTTAAAAATTTATTTTTTTAATAATTATTGTAGGCTTGTTTTTTTATTGAACGTAATTTATTTTTATTATTCGTATAATTTAAGTACAAATAATTAATGATTTATTCATAACCGAATGGCCTAATAATTTTGTCTTAATTTTTTCAATATTGTCTTTTCTTCATATATATTTAAAAAATGATTTTCTTATTATAGGCCAATTTTTATATTCAATTTGATACTTGTATAGTATAATGGTATAATTGTGAAGTGAAACTGAATTTGAACAAGAGATGATTATATTTTATTTTAGAAATTATGTATATTCATAAATGAGTGGATCTTATCTGGTTTTTTTTTTGTCTTTTTGTGCACATTCTATACAATCATTCAAAAATTAATTAAAGCCCTGCTCAAAATTATTATGCGTTAATTTATTTAATTTTGTTTGGAAGAAAAAAATACAAAAAAAACAACAACACAGAAACAATTATGACAAAAACGAAATTTTTTACATATATTTTTTCTAAAATTTCTAATTTTGAAATGCATATTATATTATCCATGGTGTATGTCCTCGTACATATCTTTATACAAACCAAAAAAAAAAAAAAAGCAACAACAATATCCCAAAAAATTTTATAGGCAGTTCGTTGAGACGAGGTACACCATCGGACTGTTGTCATACGGATTCGAATCCTAGTACCGGTGGTGGTGGGGGAAGTAGTGGTAGCGGTGGTGGAGGTAATGGTGGTGGCGGTTGTGGAGCTGATAGCGCTGGTGGAGGTGGTGGAACAACTACTACTGGTACTAGTAATACACATCTTCACCAACAAACCCACCCACAAGACCATCACCATAATTCACAACATCAACCACAGCAATCAGCAACATCCCAAATGACTCAAGTCAGCTTCATAGATGATGACAGTTCCTGTGATTCGAGATGGGGTAAGAGTGAAAAACCCATACGGCTCATGAAAAACTTAAAAAATTTAAATAAACAATATAAAAACTTAAAACAAATAAATTTTCATATACATACATATACATGCATACCTTTATCTATATACATAATATAATTTTACTCTAATTTAAAAAAACAAAAAAATGAAATATATAATCTTGCACAAAAGGATACTTATGCTTAGATCAGAGAGAAAGTGTGAAAAAAGAGAGAGGAAAAGAATGCGAAAAATAAATTAAAATTATATAGTACATATGTATATTTAAAAAAAAATTAATAATAATACTATGTTTATGATAATAATCATTTATTATGCGTATTTTTATAGTTTATTTATTTATTTTTTTTTTTTCAAAATTTGTAATATATATGATATTATGTACATATACTACAATATATTGTAATATGTTAAGAATTAATTGTAATGACTTGTGTATCGCTTTCTTGTACATATAGTAACATTTGGTATTTGTGTGTAATAAAATTTATATTTACCTATATATATGATTTTACTATTCTCTTGCATATTCAGCATGAACAGCTTTCCATGTGTATAAAACAATAATTGGTTTTCTTCACAATTTTTTTTTCTTTATGTTTGTTTGCATTTTTTTTTTTTTTTCATATTTTGTTTTTAATTTATGTTCATGTAGTGAGCAATATTAAATATGTGTTATATACTATACATAAAAAAAAAAAAAAATTAAAAAAGATTTAAAATATTAACTTCTAGAAAAGGATAATACATTTATAGGATTTTTTACAAATATAAATCAAAAAATGAAATTTATTACTATAAACAATAAATAGTTAACATTTACCAAGAAAAAACAAATAGAAAAAAAAACAATAACCAAAAACAAATGTAATGATATACATATATTTATTTACTTCAAAATTTAAAATGTTATGCATATTTTTAAATATTTTATCACAATGAAAAATAATAAACAAAATAAATTTAATTGTAATAATTTTATTAATTTTAATTTTAAGCTGATGGAGATATTAATGATGTATTGACAAAGACTCTTGCTGAAGCACACGCAAATACAAATACAAAATTAGAAATTGTGCATGAAATGTTTAGAAAGCCACAGGTTCGTATTAAAAATGTAAAAATAAATTTCTAAAAAGCGAGAACAAAAAAAGAAAAACAAAAAAAAAAAATAGAAATAAAAATAAATTATTAACTTGATAAAATAAATTATTTAACAATAACATTATTTTTCTTAATATTTTAAATATAGGATGTTAATCGAATACTTTATTATAAAAATCTTGGTCAAGAAGAATTATGGTTAGATTGTGCAGAAAAATTGACACAAATGATACAAAATATAATTGAATTTGCAAAATTAATACCTGGCTTTATGAGATTAAGTCAAGATGATCAAGTATGTAAATGTATCTAAATATTTTAATGAGTATAGTCATTAATTTGGTTTTTTTTTCTGTTGCTTTTATTTTTAATTTCGAGCAGATATTGTTATTAAAAACAGGATCATTTGAATTAGCAATAGTCCGAATGTCACGATTAATGGATCTCTCTCAGAATGCTGTTTTATATGGTGATGTGATGTTACCACAAGAAGCCTTTTACACATCTGATTCATATGAAATGAGATTAGTTTCGTGCATTTTTGAAACAGCCAAATCAATTGCCGAACTAAAACTGACTGAAACTGAATTAGCATTATATCAGAGCTTGGTGTTACTTTGGCCTGGTAAGGAAAATATTTTCTCATACATTTCCAAATTTTTTAAAGAAATTTATTTTATTAGAACGTAACGGTGTTCGGGGGAATACAGAAATACAGAGGCTCTTCAATCTTAGTATGAATGCAATACGGCAAGAATTAGAATCAAATCATGCACCATTAAAAGGTGATGTTACAGTACTGGACACGCTGCTTAACAAAATTCCTACTTTTCGGTATGTTTAGATATATTTACTAGTACATAGTTATATGAATGAATTTTGAATTTTATTTTATTTTTCTTATAGTGAATTATCAATAATGCACATGGAAGCGTTAAGCAAATTCAAACAAGAACATCCCAATCTTGTTTTTCCAGCGTTGTATAAGGAATTATTTTCGATTGATTCACCACAAGATTTAACGTAACAGGCCGCACAGAATTAAGACTTTTTCTTCAAAATACATTTTTAAGCAAAATTATTATACTAAGAACAAAGTTACAAAAGGAAAACAAAAACAAAAAAAAAACCTTTTTTTTGAATTTCAGATCATATTCATACATACATATGTACGTATAGCCTACATACAATATACAAAATATGTACGTACATACATACATATGTATCGTAAATAAACAAGACAAAAATGAAATTATTTACATTCATGAAAAAGTAAAGATTTAATTAATAGAATTAAAAATATTTAATAATATAATTCATCACCATATAAGCCGCATTGACATTATAACTTCTTAAGGATAATGGAACAAAAAGAAAACAAAAATAAAATAAATAAACAAAAAATTTTTGTATATTTTTTTTCTTGTTGTTTTGTAGGAACATGTACTATTTAAATCAAATGTGTAATATTATCTTTAAAATTACAATTTTTAAAATGAAACAGCTGAAAAAAAATAATTTAATAATTAATTCAATAATTAAATCAAACAGAAACAATTAAAGTCAATACATATAAATAATACATTTACATTTATTAAAAAACAAAAAAAAAAAAAAAATTAATCTACATATTACAGTATATAAAATTTAAAACAAAAATATTCTTTTTTTAATTTAAAACTAGAAGAAAAGAATACCGAAAAAATGAAAAAGACTATATGGCACAACACCAATTCAAATAAACATCGAGACTTAATGAAAACAAAAAAAAAATTAAAAAAGTAATAATAATGATAAAATAAAAAAAATGAAAATAAATGAATTTTTAAAGAAAAATTAAAATGCTAAGATTTTTTGGCATTTTTAGCATTTTGGCAGTTTTCAAAATATAAAATAAATACATAGCAATTTTTTTACCTTTTATTAATTTTTATTCTGTTTTCTTTTTTCTTAAGTAGAAAATTTAATAATCCCTTTTTTTTTAACTTATTATACACGTGTACATATTATATATACGTATATATGTACTTATACCTATATACATATATATATACATTATATAATTTCACTTGTTGACTGTTTCAAAACTAGTGCATTTCAATTTTAATAAAATTAAATAATAAAATATAAAATAAAACAAATGAATAAAATAAATAAAAATAATTAAAAGTTGTAAAAGAAGTTCATAAACAAAACAAAATAGGAAAAATTTTTAAGACATTAAAATACTAATAATGCTAAAACAAAAAACATTCACATTCGTATACACACACTTACACATTACAGATTTTATACATGCAATACATACATAAAAATATTTATATCGTCTGCAATATTATAATATTTTTCTTGATTGCAATACATACACACAAAATATACAATTCATCTGTATATAAATCCTAATTAATTCGTTTAAATACAAAGCATCAACACTGTACTATTAGTCTTATTACTGTTGTTATTACTACTGTATTATTGTTATCTATTTACATAGTATACCAATTGTAATAGTATTGTTTTTAATGTTTATTTCTAAATTGTTTTATTTTTTATTTGTTTTATTATACTAAAATCCTATATCAAATTTGTAAATAATTTCTTTTAGCATTTATTATTGAATTAAATGAGTGAAAACAAAAAATTTTAATTGACTGAAAAACCTTTTACTTCTTAGATATGTAGTTACATAATTTTTATTTTTTTATTTTTATTTTATTCAATTTCCATTGTTTTGAATAGTACCATTTTTATTAATTTTTCAAAATATATTTTTCTGTCTCTTTTTCAAGATATATTTTTAAAAATTTCTTTCAAAATTTTCCTTTTTATGTTTATAGTTTAAAAGTTTTTATTTTTTTTTTTTTTGTTTGGTTATTCTAAAATAAAAAATAAATAAAATCCGATAATTTTTTTAGATAAATAGAATTAATTTTTTTTTTTTTTTTAAGATAAAAAAAAACCTGAAACAATCTTTGTGTGATCCTAATAGGAATGTTCATAGGTCATTACACTACAAACAAAATAAAATTGTTTACGAAATTCAATCAGACTATTATAGGGCGATTTTTCATTCAAAAAAAATAAAATAAAATTAAATTAAAGAAATATAAAAATAAATTCTCGTTCTTATTATTTTTTTAAACAAATTTTAACATTTTCCTTTTCGAATTGATTTATTTACCTAATAAATTTTTTTAAATAACTAAATAATATGTCAATTCGTATATTCACCTGATGATACCACACTATACTTGATAATACACTAGTATACAAATGTAGTCAAACAAAAGGTCATATTCAAAGACAAGGCATTTTGTTCTTTTCTTAATCTTACAAAAAAAAAATATATATATATATATATAATTAAAAAATACAATTGAATGAAATCATTAAATGATCAAATAACGAATGAAATAGGAATAATAATAATAAAACAAAAAGAATAAAAAAAAGGAAGAAAAAAAATAAATAAATATAAAATGTGAAGAGAAAATCAGAAATTTACTCATTGTTGTGTTCTGTACATTATATATTAATATTTTAATTATTTTTATTATAGAAGTAAAACATAAAGAAGAATATACATGTATATTATTTTTATTTAATAAAATTTTTGTTTTTGTTTAGTTTTCTTTTCGTGATTTTAATTTGTAGTTTTTATTTCTTAATTTCAATTTTACAAATATAATATTTTTTATTTTTATTTTTTATAAAATTATAATTTTTTTTTTTCATTTGATGTGTTTGTAACAATAATAAGGAAGAGTATATATATATATATATGTATACATATATGTAAAATAGTAATATTGATGATGATAATTATGATTTTTTTTTTTAATTATAATGTATTATTATTAATAAAACAAAAATGTTCTTAATATTTTGTAATTATTTTGTTTATAAAGATATATATATATTATATATATATCATATTATAAATATAAAAAATAGTTATATTGTTTGTTGAAAATAAAATAATATAAAAGAAAGAACAATTTATATACATATATTAAATAAATTAAATTAAAAAAAAATAATCAAAGTAAAATAAAATTAAATTATTAATTAAAAAAAAAGAAATAAAATAATATATTAATAAAAAGAAGTACTAAAAAAAAACTAGTAAAACAAAAAAAAAAAATCAATAACAGTAAAAATACAAAAAAAAATTAATCAATTAATTTTTTCAAATCATCAATATAAAAACAGAATAGTTTATTTATGAAATTAATAGGAAACAAAATAAAAAATATAATAAATGAAGCAAATAATAAAATGTGTATTTAAATAAAGATAAAGTAATATAAACTAACATCAAAGGTATCATTGCAAATATAGGTAAATAGATTTAATTTTTAATTTCTTTTTTTTTGTACTTTTTTTTTTTGTTTAAATTTTAATTGTCATTGTTTTTTTTTTCTTGTTTTCGTATTTTGAAATAAATTATATATATTTATGTAATAATAAAATCAAAACCAATAAAAAACAAAAGAAAGAAAATTCTTTAATAGATAGCTAATTGTTAAAAGCAAGATAAATAAACAAATAGATAAACAAGAAAGAAAAAAAAAAGTAAATTGTATCAAATTTTTATATTTTGATTTTTTATTTGTTTTGTTTTTAGCAAATAAATAAATATAATAATTTTATTATAATTCTAACTATATTATTACTACGTCGTATATAATACACAATAGGTTTATGTATTATTAGTTTACAGCAATAGTTAAAGAAATGATAAAAACAAGAAATATAAAAATAAATAAAAATGAATGAACGTTTTTTTTTATCTTATATGAATATATGAAATAGTTTTAAATAATTATTATAAATGTAAATGAAAAACAACAAAATTTAAACAAACAAAAATGAAAAAAAATCAAAAAAAAAAAAACGATAGAAGAAAATTATAAAAATTAATAAAGTAAAATGAACGGAAAATATGAAAGCAAAAAAGTTAAACATTTATTCTATTTTAACATACTTTTATTTTTTTATTTTTCCTCTTATAAATCCTCTTCTTACGTATACAAAAAATTTTTACGAATTTCTTTTTTTTTTTTTTTTATTTTTACACAATACAAAAACTGTGCATTTTTTCCTCGTCATTAAATTTATCTTTTAATATTTTTTTTTGATTTTACTTTCATTTTTTCGCTACCATATATTATATGCATGTTTTTTTTTTTTTTTTTTTAAATATTTTTTAAAATTAAATTTCATACCTGTGTAAATTGATTGTTAATTAATTTTTAAATTAAATTGCTAAAATAAGAAATAAATTAATTAGAAAAAAAATGAACACACATACACAAAGTAAATTAAACTCAAAAGTTGAAGAGAAAGTAATTTATTTACCAAATTACAAATTAAATAACAAAATAATAAAATGTATATTTAAAAATGAAATGTTGCAAATATTTATTAAAAAATGATATATATTCAAAATATTCTAAAAATAAATTATGTTTATATATGAGAATACAATTGATTTTGTTTGAAATTAAAAAAAAAAAAAAAAAAAAAACAAAACAAAGAAAAATAAAAATAAAAATCAAATTAAAAATAAATCATTTAAGAAAAATTTTTAAAAATAAATGAAAATTTTTTTTTACTTTTTGTAGTTATTGATTTTGTTTTGTATGATATGCTACATAAAAAAGGAGGGAAATGGTTATATATAAATATGAAAAAGAAAATATAATATATATATATATATATATAAAAACAAAACAGAAATGAAAAATAATCATCATTTATAAGAAAAAGTTATTTAATTTTAAAACACATGATACATATATACATTATACATCTCTGTGTATATGTGTATATATGTGTATGTATATTTGTTTATTATTACAATTTTCTCTTTAATTTTAGTTTCCTTTTCTTGTTAACATAATTATAAAGAAACAATCTATATATAGGAAAATATACATATAAATATGAATATATATTATAATTCTTAATATTATATTTTAATTTTAATTAAAATTTTCTTTCAAATATACTATATTATGTTGAAAACATAATTTTTTTTTTTTTGAAAAAAGAAATTAGTAAATTTAAAATCTAAATTAAAATAATAAATTAATTAATGAAAAATATATAAAAAGAAAAACAAAACAAAAAACAACAACAACAACAAAACACATTTATTATTTTTATATATGTTATTAAGTATGTAATTTTTATGTCATGTGTAGGTGATTAATATTAATAATAATAATGAGTTCATTCTTAAAAAAAAAAGGAAAAAAAAATTATACATATATCAGTTATTTTGTGTTTTTATTATCTGTTGTTTTATTTTCAACTGCCTCTTTTTTCATTCTACTTTATTTTCTTATTCGATTTTGTATTTTGATTTTTATTTAAAATTTATTAGCTTATAATACCTAATATAAAATATTTTATGATTTTTTTCTATTGATGATATTTAATGGACAATATATACACCTACGCATTACATCGTTTTTTTTTTTCGAAATAGATGCTTACAATGGTAACAGATGAGATGATTGAATTGTTCAAATCACCTAACATTCTTGTCTTAATGGGTTTTATTAAATTTTAAATTATTTTTCTTACATAATACTACAAAATAATTTTTAAATTTTGATTTATGCTTACATACATATGTATATGGTTTGTTTTTATTTTTTATTTTTTGTGAAAAATATGTATACATATTTTACAATGACAAAAACAAGTAAATTATTTTAGTAATTTTATTTAAATTTTTTTTCCAGAATTTATAGCTATTTTTTGGTATGATGATTCCTACTCTATATGTAATGGAAAATAAAATTTAATTTAGTTAAAAATGTATCTTATTTATCATTCAAAATTGATTATACATGGAAAAGAACTAAAAGTATGGGTACTTTCATTAATGCGTCGTCGACGTGTGTTAAGGACTATCGAATAAGAAAAGTTGTTTGAAAGCGATTGAGTAATTTCTGTTAACTTTGCAGACTGCTTGAATTAATGAACCTGATACATTTCCACAATTGCACTAGAAAGAAATTTATGATGTTGATTTTTTTGCCGTCAGCGTCGATGAAGCATTTATAAAAGTACCCTATGAGATCAAAGTCTTTGATGTACTATATTTGCTTTTCATTGTTGAGTTGTTTCTTCTTTATTTTTAACATGTTTAATCTTGCAATCTATACCTTTGTATGAATATACATATCTATTTTTGTAGAAATAACATACGCTATAATAAATTTTGAAAAAATGTTCACATATTCGAGAGAAAATTATAAAAAAGTAACTGAAAAAATAGAAAATTGATAAATTAAAATTTTAAATTAAAAATTTAATTAGACAGAAAAAAAAATCAATAAATAACATTAAACATTATTTATATCACATATTGAGAAAAATAAAAATCGTTACACATATACGAAGACATATATAGGAAAACACAAATTATAAATAATAGAAAAATATATTACATTTTTGTATTGATAAATTTGTTTTTTTTTCTTATTTTTCTTCAAACTTTTCATTTTTATTTCATTTATTTCAAGATAGTGTTATTTTCCATTTTAATTATATCAAAGATTATTTTTATTTTCATATATTTTCCATTTTATCTGCCAAAATACAAAGAAAATATCGGACTTCAAGAAAAGAAAGAAAAAAAAAACAAATTCAGAAAAATTTAAATTCTTTAAATGAAAATTTTCAATAACAATCAATATTATGAAAAAAAAAACAATGATACTACAAAAGTATCTTACATAATGGAATACAAGACTTAAAAAAGAAAGAAAATTCATAAAAGTTGAGAGATCATTTTAGGAAAATTATTTGAAAATTTTTTTGAAATACAAAATATAACGAAAAACGAGATAAAAAAACAAGTAAGAAAAAAACGAACTTACAAAATGAACAAATGGAATAAAAATAAATAAACGTTTCGTACACTTACATACACACACACATACTTACACAAATACACACGTACACAAAAAATCTATTATATATTATACATGTATGAATTAATTGCCTTAAAATCTATTTAAATAAATTTAAAAAAAAAGAAGAAAAAAAAAACAAAAACAAAACATATATATTAAATATATATATTATATATTAAAATATAACAAGAAAAAGGAAAAACAAATTATATTATAAGAAAAATATAAATTATTATTATTAAAAAGCAAAAAAAAAAAAAAAACAAAAAAAACAACATTAAAAAAATTAAATAAATTATTAATAAAACTATTGAGTAAAGAAAAAAGAATTAATAAAAAAAAAACATTTTAAGATATAGTGAATTTATATATTATATATAAAGAAAATTGAAAATAAAAATATTTCAGAATGAAGAAATAAAAAAAAAAATTGAAAGAAATATATATACATATATGTAGATATATACGAGTTATATAAAGATACAAGAAAAAATGGATTTAACGTTAAAAATAAAAATTCAAAAAATTCAAAAAAAAAAATAAAAATAAATAAATACATATATAAAAATGATATTATTTAATGAAAAAGAAAAACAAAACACTAAAAAATTTATAATAATAAAAGAAAAACAACAAGAAAAATAAAAGAAAGACATAAACAAAAATGTAAGAGTGAATTCATTTTTATTAATTATCATTATTATTGGTAATTAATTAATTAATTAATTAATTAATTATTATTATTCTAACAATTATATATTATGTATAAATAAAATAAACAGTACATATATAGTTGATTTACCAGAGATCAATAATAAATAAATAAATAAAATCAAATAAATGAAATAACAAAGTTACAATGGATTAAAAGTTTAATAGTATAAAGGTTTTTTTGGTTTTTTGTTTAATTTTTTTCAATAAAAGAGGAAAATATAAATGAGAAATACAAATTCTATATATACATACATATACCTATATATGTATAAAACGTAAAAAAAAATAGAAAAAAAATCAGAAATTCGAAAAAAAGTAATAAAATAAAAAAAAAAAACGAATATACTACAAACCAAAATAATTATGAAGTAATACAATAATGAAATTCTCCTTCACTTATACACACACATACACAAATATTTACATAGAACAAAAAATATATATATTCAAAAAAAAACAACCATTAGAAAAAACAAATTATTTGAAAACTTTAGTATTTAAAAAAAAAAAAAAATTAACAGCAAAAACATAAAACAAAAAATATGTAACAGCTAATAATCATCAACAAGCAATAACAACAACAGAATATCAAAACGAAAAGTAATATGTAAAATTTAATTGATAAATTTTCTAAAGTGCATTTATTCGTAAAATATTCGAATACAATCAAGAATTCGAATCAAATTAACGCATAATATTAAAAAAAAAAAAGAATGAAACTAGAAGGTAAAATGAAGACAAAAACAAATTAAATGAAAATATACGTACAGATGAAAACAAAATGAACAAGAGCTATAACACAAAACAAAAAAGCATTTTTCAAGTACACAATTATAATACAACATTAAAAATCAATAAAATCAATAAGATACAATATACATAACATACATATAAATACTTAATAAAATAATTAAATATTTCAAAAGATTAAAAACAAAAACAAAACTGAAATGAAATTCAATTTAAATTTAATCAAATTAGTTTCAAAGAATTTAGTTGAAAATAACATTATACCAAATAATTCTGAATATAACAAAAAAAAAAAAAAACAGATTCAATAATAAAAAGCACTTTTAATTCAAAAACAAATCATAGTATTATACATAAAATTCAAATAAAAATTAAATCAATTAAAAAAAAAAATTAAAATTAAAAACAAAACATAATAATGAATTTGAAAATAATTAAAAATTTTTAGAAGAAATAATAATGACAATTAAATGAGAATATAAACAAATTGTTGAGCATTTAAACTGATAAACTAAATAAAATAAAATTAATAAATAAAATATATATAAATAAAAATAATTCGAATTTTTTACAGTTATTTAAATTTTTCTTTTATATTTTCAGTCATATATTCATTATATTTCACTTGATTTCCCGTGATTATATTTACCATCTAAAATTTCGAATTCTCGAATACTAATGAATTTTAAAAATGATTTTTAATTGAAAATAACAACAACAAAAAATTTTAAAAATTAAAAAAAAAAAAGACAGTAAAAAAATAAATTTATTTGAATTATATTTCTCGAGTTTTTCCATAATTTTTATTTCTATAAATAAATAAAATTAAAAACTAGAGCAATAAGAAAGCGCAAAAAAAAACACAACTTCTACATGTTCACACAATTTTCACAAAATGAATTTCTAAATTATCTACAATTTAATTTAATGAAAATTGATAAATTTTTTTTTTTTTTTTTAAATCATTTTTTTGTTAAATTTAAAACTAAAAATAAAAGAACAAATTTAATATATTTTTCTTTGTTCACGTAAAAAAAAAAATTTTGTAAAAAATTTACAGTTTTCTTGTAATAAAGTCAAAAAAATTAGGAGAATTCTTTTCTAAAAAAATGAAAAAATTGTTTTACTATTATAAAAAATTAGAATCCAATTTTTTTATTAAATTTTTATTACGAATTTTTAACTAGAGATATATATGTAATAAAATGAAATGAAACTGTAGAATGAGAAACAAAAGAAAATTCATTTTTGTTTTTTATATATTATTATTACAGTTGATATAATTTTATATAAATATAAACATAAAATTCTTTATTTATGAATTAATTGAAAACTTAAAAGAACAAAGGAAAAAGAAAAAGAATTTAAAAGAAAATTGAAAAAAAAAAAATAAATAAATAAATAAAAATAAAATAAAATCAATTAACAAAAAAGCAGTAGTGTCCTTATTGTATGAGTTTTTTTCTATATATTGTGAAGACAAATAAAACAAGAAAATAAAAGAATCATACATTATAATATTATTAAATACGAAATTAAAAAAGAAAATTGAAAAGAAAAACAAAAACTTTTTTATATTATGTGCACATTATAATAGGTTCAAAGAAGAAAAAAAAAACTGAAAAAAAAAAACTAAATAAACAAATTCGAAAAAAAAAGAAAATACAAAGTAACTTAAAAGACTTTACTTTTGTTTCAAAATTGAAATAATTAAAAATTAATATTAATTCAAAACAAAATTTTAAAAAGGAAATAAAAAACAATTTACAGATAAAAGACAAAAGAAAAAATATAAAAAAAAAATGTATAAGTATATTTTTTTTTATTTTCTAATATTAAGTGAAACCCTAAAGAAAAGAATTACAAAACAAATTTGAAAAGAACAAATACAAAACAAGAACAAAAAAATAAAAAATAAAAAAAAAATAAAAAAATAAATCAATAAAGTAAAAATTTTTTATACGAGTAAAAAAGAAAATACAAATATATAAATGCAAATTTATAATATTGAATACACATATATATATATATATATATGATACATTAAAAATTTATTATTAAATTTAAACTTTATTGAATAAACAAAAAACAAAATCTAGTATACAAAATGTAAATTATAATTTGTAATTAATTATGTAAATTAAGTTTAATTGAGTTTATTTTAAAATTGTTATAAATGTATTATAAAAAGGAAAAATATTAAACAGAAAAAAATAAATAAAAAATAAAAAAAATAAAAAATTATAATAATAATAAAATCATAACAATATGATAGAGAGAAAAAGATATGTTTTTTTTTTTTCCTTTATTAACACATATAGAATTATATTGTACAATAAAAACACATATATTAGAACTGTTTCATTTTTTTCATGTTTCAATTATTGAAATACCTATTTGGTCCTTTTGTTTCTTAAATTTTTTTTTATTTTTACCTCATTGTAAATACAAATATTTTGAAAAACATTTTGTTTTTTCAAATTGAAATATTAGTACAAATTATGTGAGATTGTAATTATGAAAAATTTAAAATTCATTTTGAAATCATGTTTATTGGTAATATTATATGTAATATTGTGTATATTATTTTTATCTATTAAATAAAGTTCTTAATTTTAATTTAATGTTGAATCATTTGAAATAAAATATTAATTTAATTCGTTATTATTCATATTTGAATTTTTTTCAATTGCTATTATTTTCTATATTATCTACAATATATAAGTTTCTAATTTTTCTATGAATGCATCTTTTTTGGAAAAAAAAACAAAAAAAAAATATATATTAATAATAATTACATTTATAAAAAAAAGGAGTAAAACAAAATAAAATGTATAAAAAAACAGTTTACGAAAATAAAGCAGAAGTTATTTTGAATTGAGACCGTTTCCAAAAGACTTTAAATCACTTTTAAGTATACAATGAAAATGAATATTAGATATTAACAACAACAACAACAACAACAAAAACATAACCAACATTATTTGAAGAAACAAAAATCAATTAATCATAATTAATAAATTACATTATACATTTAATTAATTAAAATAAATTTCAAACAAAACTAAAAAATACAGTACAGAATTAATATATATATATATATATATATAAATTTGTATATACATACATATGTACAATTTATATACACATACATACATATATATTAGAGTAATAACAAAACAAGAAAACAGAAAAATTTTAGTAAAAAAAAAAATAGCAAAAAATAAATAAATAAGTAAATAAATATAAATATATATATATATACGTATATACATATATATGTATGTATATCTACTTATATATACATATATAAAATGCATACAATACAGTGATATAGTTCAAATTAAAGAGAAAAAGAAAATAATATCAACAAAAGAAAACTTAAAAAAAAAAAGGAAAAATTAATAAAAAGAAAATAAATAAATTAATAAAAAAAAAATAAAATTTAAATGGAAAAAACATTGTTTTTTGTTCAATTTTTGTTTTTAAAGAAATTTTAATCACTTATTTAAAAATACAAAAATTAAAAAACAAAAAAAATAATGAATTGTTTTTTTTTTATATTGTAATGTTTATGTTTTCTTTATCCTGAAATAAAAATAAAAGAAGAAAAAAAAAACTTAAATTATTTGTTTTAAATTGTAAATGTAGGTATATAGTTTGTGTGGGACTAATAATTATCTCATTACATTTGTGTATATATAACATTTAAGTATGTATACGCACTATTATTATTATTATTCTGACATGATTTAATAAAGTTTATCTTTTAACCTTGAATTAATTACAATGAAAAATATCATTTATTTTTGTGATGTTATCCTTCTCAAATGATATGCTTATATGATCATTTATGATATAACGTACATGTGTAATTAAATTTATTTAAGACATATACTCATAATTATGTACATATGAATGTATGTATATACGTATGTAAATTATTAAAAAATGTTTAAAATTCTAAACCCAGAAAGAAAATAACGACATGACATAGTATATCTAAGATCTTTTGCGTACGCATGAAATACATATTACTTGTATTTGTTTTTCCTCTTTTTATATATAATTTGTGTGACTTTAATCTATTTCTCAAATCTTGTTAATATTTTTTCTCATCATGTTGTAATTACATATACTGTGTGTGTATACTTCTTAGAAACGAATACTGGTATGTACGGATTCATTTTAAAAACACTATTAAATGGGTAAAATTAAATCAATTAAAAAATTGATCACAGGGGAAAAAAATCTACCGAAAAACAACAGTATGTATGTGAAGACAAAAACGACATTTGCTGTTTTTTTTTTTTTTTTAAATCAAAGTACATACACATTTGTATGTACATTTTCACGAAATATATTATAAAACAATTAAAAAAAATAAAAATAAAAGAAAAACTAGAAGACAATTTAAATGGTTTATAATGAATAATTAGTAATTGTTTAGTTAGGTCATTGTGTTATTACTATTATATTTAATTGAACAAAAGAACAAAAGAAAAAAGAAAATCTTTGTTTAACTTCATATAGTATGTAAATAAATTTTTAAATAGATATTTTTACTACGCCCATCATACATAATGTAGGTGTATTAAATCAGTGTGATAATATTAAATAAAATTTTAATTAATTTTTATATGGTTATTATGACAAAATCACTTTTGTTGTAGAATAGTATTTTCTTGTACTTGGTGTATATGAAATATTCCTGAATGAGTAAACCATATGATATCAGATATTGTATTGTACATACAGAAGGTACATACGTATATATTGTTATTTTTCTGTTTTTAGTTTTACAAAAATTAAAAATTCAGAAATACAAAATAAAAACTAAACCAGTTTTTGTTCTGTCAAGAATAATTTTTAACTAAAAGCTTATTTTTTAACTGGCTAAGCTAAATTAATAGAAGCTTTTGGTCTGTCTTTACCAATAGCCAGTTAAAAAATAAACTTTTGGTTAAGAATTATTCTTGACAGACCAAAAACTGGTTTAGTTTTTATTTTGTACTTCTGAATTTTTAATTTTTGTAAAATAAAAACAGAAAAATAATACAGACACTGTTGACAATTTTCAAATTCAAATACTGTTTCTTCTTCGTTTTGTAAATTACTTGAACGAAATAAATAGAAAAAAGGAGAAAAAGCTTTCAAAAAAGCTCAAAACCGGTTTAACTAGTTGTAGGAACGATTTTAGCGTTTAGCTAAGAACGTTCTGATCGTTCTGAACCAGATAAAATTCATTACAGACCAGAGGTTTAGCCACTTGAACGCGCTAAGAACATTCTTAAATCCCGGTCTATCATCCTTATTAGCCACTTGAACGGGCTAAGAACGTTTTATAAATACCAGTCTGTCGTCCTTATAAGCTTATTTGTCATTATAAGTTAATTTTTCTTAATGTTTAGACCATTCAAAATCGTTATAAATTGAAAAATAACAATTTTTAAATATAGACATAGTTAATAACTTTAGATATTTTCATTTCATTTCAATGGAATAGAATATCTCAATTTCATGTTCTGGTATTTTAGCGAAAACATTTTGAATTTTAAACAAAAATCAGCTTAGTGACATTTATCTTGAGATATCCTGTATATCTAAAATGAATTCATTTCTTATTTTTTCGTATAAAAGAAATAAAATGCTTTTTTCTTCTAAAATTTTTATCATTTCCTTTTATTTATTTATTTAATGTTTTGCATTTATGTATTTATCAAATCTTCGTAAATATGAAAATCTAATGTCTAACCAAATGCGATTCGATGTGATTCAAATTAACAAATTGATATTCTGATTAAGTTTAACCAAATAAGATCTTTTTTTTTTAACTTTGACCGTATTTAAGAGACCAGAAAGGTGGAAAGACAAAATTATAAAGAGTTTCAATATGCATATATAGGTATATATTTATGTGTGTATGTACATATTGTTCATACAAAATATCCAAAGTAAAAACATTTTTTACTAGCACCTAATATTATAATTTCATGTATATACATACATACATATGTATATCTATACAAACATTTTTTATTTAGAATGTAGATACTCAACATAAAATAAGCACATTTTACTCTAATTCTCATTATAATATATTCTGATCTACATCCATTAAAAAAGATTCAGTTTAATTATTATTCTTACGGATGCCATTTGAAGGTATTTCCTATACATACAAGTACGCATATACATATATATGTATGTGTACTTATATATATATATACGTACATACATGAGTAAATTCTATAGTTTATAATTTGTTTTACATACTTCATTCATAAATATATAGCACAGAATTTTGTTATATGTATGTACATACATATGTATGTATGGATTCAAGAATATTTAAAATTGATTCAAAAATGCGTTACAAATATACAAATATTATGTATCCCATGTACATATGTACATATACATAAAATTGTACTACACATATTTATATTATTATTTTTTTTTATTGTTGTTGTTGTTATTGTTATTATTAAACATTATTATTATTGTTATTATTATTATTATTATTATTATTATTATTATTATTATTATTTTTATATTGTGTTGTATTACAACTCAATGAGGATGACGTTGATGATGATCATGATCATGATGATAATAATGATGATGATGATGATGATGACGATTAAAAAATAAACGGAAAAAATTCATGCAAACATATAAATCAGACAACAGTCATGATTGTTTAGTGAACGCGACCGGATAGTGAACTTTTATAAATATTACCTAATCTAGGAGATATAGCATATATACAAATTTTTTGTTTTTTATGTTTACATTTTTATAACTATTTTATATTTTTGATATTTTTGTTAGAATGTCGTTCGTTTTTTCTTTATTTTTACATAAATAAATAAATAAATAAAAAGTTAAATGTGTTACATATATGTAATCAATTTAAATCAATATATACCAGTATATACAAATAATCATTAGATTTTCATTCATGATTAGAAAAAGAATTAAACAAATTACACACACACACAAAAAAAAATAAATAAAAATAAAAAATACTTGGACATAATACAATTAAAATCTATTTATATGTATACATATGTATATTTAGACTTAGAACATTACAAATCAACATATTTTTGTTGATCACATAAAACAGATCAAACAATGCAGTTTTTTTTCATTTGTTTATCTATTTTATTTATTTTATTTTTTTATATATAAATTGTGGAATAATTAAGATATTTCGAATGATTCAAAAAATATCTACATACAAAAAACAATCATTTGAAATAAATGATTTAATTACGTGTTAATAAGATTAAATATAAGTAAAATTTTTTTTTTCAATAGTAATTTAAAAATAAAAAAAAAAAAATTTTAAAAATGACAACAGAAAAAAATTTATGATTTTAAAATACAACAGATGCGTTAATTATATTGAATCATATGTTTAACAAAAAAAAAAAAAAAAAAAACAACAATAACAAACAAATTGATAAAAAATTATAAATGAAATGTCTGTTTTTTTTTTTCAAATATAATGATAATTTAATAATATTATTTTAATTTAAGGATGTACACGAAGGTAATTAATTCAATACAGATAAATTATGGATATTTATAAAAGATTGCTGTTTGTACTTGCACAAACATAATATATTGTGCGCGGACATAATAATTGACTAAATAAATATGATCAGAAATATGAAAATGTTTATTTTCACTTTCATTTTTGTTTTTTTTTTTTTTTTTTGTCATTAATGTTAAATGTTATTTATTCAATAATCAATTAAATATTACATATAAATATTTTTATTTCTAGACATATAATCAAAATTCCTCTTTAAAAAAAAAAAAAATAGGATAAGAACATACATATTAAAAAGCATGTATTAACATAAATTTATGCATACAAAGAATTTTTTTTTTCTTTTAAAAATCAACAAAAAATCAGTATTTTATTCTGATTTTTTGAAATTTAAACCAATCATTAAAAACTGAATTTTATGCAAAATAATGTTGGGACATTTAAAAAAAAATTTTTTTTTATTATTAGAATTTATTAAAATTTAGAATTTACACATGTGGAAACTATAAAATTATGAATAAATGAATGCATATGTAATTTTATATTTTCATTATTATAAAAATTCGTTACAATAATTCATGCATGCAATGATACACATTTTATGATAATATTATATGTAAAAAGTGAAATTTATAAAAAAAAAAAAAAACAAAAAAAAAAAAAATCAGGGGACTGATTTTAGTTTTGTTGAGAAAGAACAATTTTAAAATTTTAATTCATTAGAAAAATTCTTTATATCAATTTGATTAATATTTACAAATGTGTAAATTAAATTTTCTTGACTATAAGAAAAAAAAAAAAACTACAGTCTAAAAAAAAATTTTTTTTGTAACTATTAAATAAATGTAACTTGAATGTATTCTACATTATATAAATAGTAATATTTCTTTTCTTTATTAAATATAACTAAAAGTGTATAAAGTCATTAACCTGAGAAAATTTTTTTCTACATCCATACACTGTATGTATAACATTTAGTTATAATTTTATTCTTTTTATTATTTTTATCTTATTCATAATTTTTTTTTTTTTTTAATAATTTGCAAATGCAAGAAACTTCAAATTGCTTTTTAAGTTGATTCATGCCTGAAGAAATGAATTTTAAAAAATTTTTTAATGAAATACTTTACATTTGATTAAAAAGAAAAGGAAGAAAAAAAAATAATAATCATCTTTTGTAATAGCGCCTATAAAAATCATATGAATGTAATCAACATGTCTATATATTGTGTGTATGTAACATATAATAATCATACGCGTAACAAGATATGAATGTTGTTTTTTTTAAATCTTATTACCATTTCATCTACTATTTTATTATATTATGTATGATACATAATTATTATGAATATACAACAATACGTATGCAGCGTTGCCGTTCTACTACTTATGTAGTAGATCTACTATATTTTTCCAGATTTTTAGTATTCTACTACACATAAAATCATACTTTGAACAATTCTACTACATCATTTTTAGACCTACTACATTCTACTACTAAGCAAATTAATTAAGAAAAAAAAATTAAAAACGCCTGAATGGCAACAAGAAATGCATGAAGAACTTTATGTTTATGTTCTTTTTGATTTTCGTTATGTTAAATTTTATTGTTATCAGTTCTTTGTTATTGTTTATATTGATTTCATATGTGAATTTAAACGCATTTAAGGTATACAAAGGGGCCTAGAGAATTGATTTTACTAGTCTACTGCACACTTTGAGCAAAATGTAGTAGATTCTACTACACTCAAAATTTTGAAGACGGCAACGCTGTACATATGTATTCTCGTACATAATTAAAAATTATAAGAAAAGAAGAAATTCTAAATAAAAATTTCATTTACGCTCGCATTTGTATGAGTGTACGTATATTAAATAAAAGATAATGATATCAGATATTTAAAAAAAAATCAGAACAATAAGATACATATATTGAAATTATGAACATTCAAAATTATTTAGAAGAAAATAATAACAATGATAATATGCAAAAAAAATAAAAAATACAGTTGAAGTAATAAAAAATAAAAACAATATAAAAAAAACAAAACAAAGAAACAATCTTCAATTAATTCACGTTCTCTATCACTATAATTTCTTCTTTAATTTACAGATATTTAATACATAATTATACGCATTGCATTCTGACATGTTTCATATGGATGAGTATATCGTGCATATATGTATGTATGTACATTCTTAAATAAATTAAATCATTTTTTTTTTCCTTTTTTTTTCTTTTTGTTAAATCTCTTTTGGAGAAAAATTCAAAATTCAGATATTAACGCCATTAACGGTTCATTAACATCTTCAACAAAATTTAAGTTTATGCATATTATATTATACGTATTTATTATTTACATATGTACATATGTACATATATGTTTTATTAATGAAAAATACTTTTGCAGTTGAATATTACAAATACATGTAAGGAAATGCTCTAAAAAAAAATTTTTTTTAATAATAATAAAATACTTAAAAGAATGTTTAAAAACGAAATCCAAGAAAACAGTGTATTAAAAGGTACCATTCTTTAATAACATTTTATGTTATGTTTATGTACATAAGTGTAAAAAAAAATTTTTGTATCACATGATGACATAATATTTTATATTAATGAGTAGGTGGTAAAAAAAAAAAAAATATTAATTTTTTTTATGTAAAAGAAAATTCTAACAAAAACAAAAAATAAATAAATAAATAAAAAAGTGGTTATTTACCAAAAAAGAAATATACTTTTAATAATAATAATAATCAAATGAATAAAAGAAAAAATAAATTTGTGTAAACTAAATTGTGCTTTTGTCTTCATTGAAAAAAGAAAAACGATCAAAGAAAATATCAATTGATTTTAATTTTTTTTTTTTACGTAATTTTATTTTACTAAATTAAGAATGTGTAGGAGACGTTTAAGAACACTACAATTTGTTATATTAATTTTATATATTAATAAAATTTTTGGTTCAAATAATGATGTTAAGAATGGTAAGTATTTTTCAAATTATACACCTTCATATACTATATGTACTATTGTTACTATTAATTTTGTTAATATAAAAAGATAATAAATATAAAGGAATAAAATGTTAAAAATTTGAGTCGTTTTTTTTATATTGATAAAAAGAATATTATAAAATTTTTAAGGTCAAAATCAACTTTCACTACGATATTAAATTGAAATTATGCACAATTTATCTAACGTATTTATATTTTATTAATGTACCTATACTTCCCGTTTTAAATTATTAACAAAAAAAAAAAAAAAATAGTAATAACAATAATGTCACTTACACACACTTTCATATATAGTGCATACATACATATGTATATGTACATACTCGTATACATATGTTCATATGTGTTCCATATATTTCATTTGATGGGACAAAATTAAATTTAAAAATTAATGTACATATGGTATATATGTATATGTATGTATATACATAGAATGAACTTGACACCTTTTTTATTATGAATGTTCATTGATCTTTTATATTATGTTTAAACATGTTCATAATTTCAACGTAAACGTACCTTCACATATGTATGTAACATATATATATGTCCAAAATAGAAGGGTATATATGTACTGTTGGCATGTTATAACATATATTGAATATTTCTATATTCATTTACTCAAAATTCATAAATTTATATGAACATTAAAAAAGCAAATTGAATTTTTATGTATTCATGATGTTTTATTTTAATTTGATTTGTTTTCAAATTAAAATGAAAAAAAAAATCAGATGCTGTCTGGTTTACATATTTTGTACTTTTTTGCTGTACATTATAATCTCATGTGTGAATTTATTTAACAATGTTTCACATAATATATGTACTTGTATATAATTTTTACTTTTATAGAAAACGATTTTGTCACGCAAAATGCAAAATCCTCTGATGCGTAAAGTAAAGTAGCACTTTTATAGTAAACATTAAATATTATATTAAATAGTACGTTATATTTTCATAAAATAGTATATATAACATTATAATTATGACACCGTCAATGCCAATGACTTAATTTTTTTTTATATAATTTACTATGTAATATATAGATAACAAATCCAAATTCATTAAACATAGCGTACATGAAGTACATATTATCTAGGTACATGTAAATTAATAATATTTATATATGTACATAAAAGTATTTATGAACATAAGTACAAATTATTATGAAGAGATAAATCTACATACATACATATATCAATTTTCTTTATATATATTTTTTTAAATAATTGTCAATATTTACTTTTGATTTTTAAAAATTCTTTATTTAATTTTAATATCGTAAGAAAATTGTAACTTATTTAATAAATAAACAAAAAAAAAAAAACTATTGACAAAATTTCAAATTTTTGAATATAACGTAAAATTTAAATTGAAACAATTTCTGTTATTATTACATATATAGTATTTCTTTCAAATATAAGGTATTGTGATAAATTTTATATTTCATCACTTTTGTATTTGTTCAAAACGCATGGAAAACGAGATTTTAATTTAGATTTTTCAATGTCAAATTTTAGTATTGTTATTGTTATATATAATCATTATTATTATTATTATTATTATTATTATTAAAACAAATACAGGCATTTTATTTTGCTTTTCCATAAAAAATTAATGACATTTTTATTTAATTAGATATATGGTAACGTATTTTTGTGCAATGAAAAAATTTTTAGCTTTTTTTTTTTGTTACATTTTTAAATATATATACATTTTTTTTTATTAAGAATTATCCTTTTTTATATAAATGCTACTATACAGATAATTATAGATTAATTATATTTAAATTCAAAATTGTAAATGCATCTTTAACCGAATTTTGTCTGGAAAAACAATAAAGATAGTTATGTAAAAATTACAATTAAATATGTATATACAATTATCTTTAAATCACAATTGATATAAGACTAATTTAGTCATTTCATTTTTTTTTTTCAGTTTTTTAATTTTAACATTATTCTTGTTTTTTTCTTTTTGTTTTCAATCATTTGTACTATTTACTTATTAATGTTTAAACAATACAATTTGAAAATAATACATTGTTTGATTTTTTTATTTTAGATTGTTTTGAACGTATAGCAGTAGATGCAATGTTACCATTTGAAACAACATTTCGAAATGAAGATATTAATTCATTGAAGGTTTGCCAGGAAATATGCGTAAAAGAAGGCGAAAGATGTCAAACAATCGCATTTGGGTATGTACATACATATATGTATTAATTAAGTAATATCAAGTAATATGTATTGAAATACAGAATAACAAATAAATCATATTTTAGTGTTCACATTCGAGGGAATGGCACGTGCCAATTATCAACTCAAAAAATTGATGGTTCAATGCCAAGACCTGCTGGAACAATTTTTGACCCAGATTTCGATGTATACGCAAGAAAATTAAATTGTTTCGAAGTTGCTCCAGATATTAATGCAATTCCAGATGAAGGAATGATAAATTCAAACAGGCCACCACCATCATTACCTCCTTTACCTCCATCTTCATCTTTTGATTCAATCAATACAGATGATGATACTTTACCTTTAACATCACGGTTGCCTCCATCAACACCTTCAACAATTATTAGTGATCCAACGCGTTTCACACCTCCACAAAAACCTGATCGTTATCCAACTACATATGATGAAGATCGGAATCGTTTCAATGATTTCAATCGACGTCCTGGTTACAGTACAACGTATGATATGAGAAAACCTACCACTATATATCCGACGTACAATCAAAACAGGGATAGATTAGATTTTTATCCTTTATATAAATATCCAATGCTTTATGAGCAAGATTTCCCTTCAACTAGTAATCATGCGAGTTATCCAGGAACCTATGCTCAAAATGTTCCTACTGTAGATGAACGATATAGACCAAATTTAGCTGATTCTTCAGGAAATCGACTAACAACACCACGACCAGTTTATGGATTAGGATATGGACACGATTATACCTATGGTATTCCTACGAATTTTGAACCTACACCAAGACCACCAAATTACGGTGGAACAGTGTCAGAATATCCTTCTACAACTCCATCATCGTATAATGGAGATCGAGTTGGAACAACTCGTACTCCATATCGACCAAATTATAATACAGATGTACATAATTATATGCCTAAACCCGATTATCAAACGCAAGAAAAACATGGACCGGCCACTAATGTAATCCCATTGAATGATGGTGCAAGTGATCAATCTAAGCCTTCAACTCAAACTGGTAGCGGGTATGAAAATAATCAAGAGCCAGTCCAACATCCTATGCCAGCAACTCCATCATATGGAACAGGGACAGGTACAGGAATTGGTACTGGAACAGGAACTGGTGGATCAGTAGGTTCAAAACAACCTTCTCATCCACAATACTATCCTTCGGAAGGTAATTATCATCGAATACCTGGACAATCTATTGAAACATATTTTAATCCTGATGATTATTTACAAACTAGATGGACAAGTAAGTAAGTTATAAGTTGCCATGAGTTTCAAGGACATCTTTTTTGTAATCATCACAAGTGTGTGAATTTCTTTGCAACATGTGCTTGTTATCCACAATATATACATACACTTTTTTCATTAACATGACTACATAATTGAATTTAATAACATTGTCTTATAAAATAAAAAATATCATTCAAATTAAATAAAATTTTTCCTCATTTTTAACCAGATTTCAATTTAGAAATAAAAAAAAAACAATAATGATTATACGAAATTATAAGCACAAAAATTGAAAAATTCCATTTTTATGTTCATTTTGTCTTTTAAAAATTACTAAAGAAATTTATTTAAAAAAGAAAAAATAAAAAAATAAAAAGATCATATGTATAAATTTTCCATACGTACATAATCTTATATAACTAAAATTAACCTTGTGCAAAAGTAAAATATAGGCACATTAATTTAAATGTGAAAATACATAAAGTACAGACTTTTCTCATTAGATGGAATAAAATACATTTTTGAAGTACACTAAATCTTATTTTTTATTCTATGTAGATATGTATTTACATATCTGTTTTTTTTTTCTTTTAAATTAAATTTTCTAGTTTTTTTTTTTTTTAAAGGTTTTTAAAATTAAAATTAAAAGTTCAATTTTATTTTAATTTTTTTTTTCTATTATAATTATCTTTTTATTTATTTATTTTTCATTTTCACTATTTGTCTAAGTTGTTTCACATAAAATCTAATTACAAATGTAAATTAATTATTTTATTTTATTTTTATTCTATTTTATTTATTATTGTATTTTATTCATTAATAATTTAATCATTAAATGTTATATAACTTCTTATTATTTCTGTTTATCATTTTGTAATTTATCTTTTAATTTCAATGTCACATAAATTTTAATATAATTATTGAGATTAATTAGGCAATTAATTGATGTATGTACATATATTACCATAATTTGATTTTCTTAAAATTGTTCTGAAAATTAATTACGTATATACGTACATACATACATATATGTACGTGCATATGGTACACGCATTTATATTGTATAATTTTTTTTTTGATAATTTTTTAACTTATTTTCGTTTTTATTTGAAAAAAATAAAAAATAAAAATAAATAAATATTTTTTTTTTTATTTTTATTTTTATGTTTGTTATTATAGCTAAACCAGGAATATATGGTAGCGGTTACGGTGGCCGATATCCTGTTGATGATATCTTTCGAGGTAAGTTTTAAATATACAATAATATGTATTTAATGTATGTATGTCTACATATAATTATAATTATTTGCGATTACTTTGGCTAAAAATTAAAAAAAAAAAAGAAGTAAAATACCATACATGTGTGTAATTACCATTTTATTTCCTGAATCTAAATAAAATAAACAAAAGAAAAAATAAACATCTGTAAACACATGAAGATATTTTAAAAAGAACAAATTTTTATCTAACTTAGAATGAGTGAGGAGTTTTTCAGTTTAAAAATAAATTATGTGTGTATAATTCAAAACCCAATTTTAACAAAGTTTTTATTTTTACATTGTGTGTGTACGTACAAAAAAAAAGAAAAGACATTAGGAGATTTATCTGTATTTGTAGAGCATTATCATTGGAACAGAAATATCTCCTTTAAATTGAATATAAAGAATGTTTACAAACTTTACATATTAAAAATAAGAGATATTACAATTTTCATTTGAAAAATACATATGTACATACCTAGACAGATTTGATTTTTTTTTTTATTACTCGATTTGATTGATTTTTCATTGTAAAATTTTAATGGAATTAAGAAAACCTTTCAAATTTGAGTCCCTGATAATTTCAAAATTTTAAATCAAATTCTACTTAGTGAAAATTATAACTAATATATTATTATTTTGAATAATTACAAAAATAATTTACTTGAAAAATCAAAAAATTTATTTATCTAAATATTAATATAACATTTTTTACTCCAGGTTCTTTAAAATCTGAGACTTTTCTGTTCAATAAATTTTCATAATAATTTTGTTTTTTTGTTTTTTCAAATATAATTAATACATCAATTAAGATTAAATACAAAAAAAGCAATACTTTTGAATATTCCAATTAAATAAGAAAAATAATAATAAAAATTCAATTATATTTTCTTTTATTATAATTTTTATTATGACCAGTAACACTATATATACATATACATAGAGATATACATATATATCCATATATCATCCTTTGCACATCTAGTGTACACAATACATAGATTTATATACACGAAATAATTTTTCTACCCAGTATCTATGAGAATAAAATTATTGCGTGTAACGTGTAACATATTTTATTTTTATTATAGATACATTCTTTTTTTTTTCTAAATTTTATAAATACAACCAATTACATAATATTTATCTAAAGGTCAAATATAGTACACATGCATAACTTAGTCATTTCTGGTACATACAATAAAACGAAAAAAAAAAAAATGAACATTTTCAAATACAATACGTACTCTTTTTTTTTTTTAAATTATAAACCGTCACTATTTTATGTTTACAATATTATCGTTAAATTAAAAGAAAAAAAAAACCCTAAAAAAATTAACAAAACAAAAGTAATGCATTCCATTTCCGTTTAATATTATTGCCATAAAATGTATAATCAAAATAAAATAAGAAAAAAATTTAAATAAAATAAAACCTAAACTAGGCCATTAATGCATCTAAAACATTTAAATGCATTATAGATGTAATACACGTATAATGCACATTTATACATGAATGTAAATGTAAAAATATATAATTGCAATTTTTTAAATAGAAATAAAATAAAATGAAAATTATTAAAATACAGAAATTGTACTTGTATCTAATAAGTATGAAAAAAATACATAAATAATTAAATTAAATGACGAAACCCCATAGACGTACTCCATACTAACGTTTTTTCTTTTCTTTTATTTTTGACAAAAAAAAAAAAAAACCATAAAAGACAAATTTTAAATTTATAATTGTACAATTATAATTTTTCGTCTGATGAATAATGAGAAATACCAGAAAAGAAAAAGAAAAATAGAAGTTAAATTCAAGAAAATCATACATATACTCGTACACAATTAATGTAAATTCATCAAGTGGAACTAATAACATCTACATAAATTCATTAAATTTGAAAATATGAAAAAAATATATATATTAAAATAAATCAAATTATTATCAAGATATTGAAAATCAAAGGAAATGAGCAGACATGTTAATTATATTTTAAATATTAATATTTAAAATTATTTTTTAAACGTATTAAAAATTAAAAAATTATTTTTAAACGTACAAATTTTTTTTTTTCGTATATTTACACTTACACATATGCATATACTTGCAATAAATTTATGATATAGAGGAATAATTAAGCATAATTCCTTATTGATTAAGTGTTCTATAACATTTTGTTCTAATATCATAAAATAAAAAAAATGAAAAAATAAAAATATAATACAATAATTTTTCTTGAACAATAAACACATTTTTATTTTTTTTTTTGTAATGACATTTTTTAAAAATAATATTCAAATTCGAGAAATAATTTATTCTAAATGATTAAGAATTTAAATTAACAAATAATAATAATTATAATGTAATTATACAAAAACAGCTATACACAATATTGTGCATCCTGTTAATTAACCATATTTGTTAATAAAACTGCATACATATGTACAAGAGTTAATAATAGATTATTTCCAACATTTTAAAGATTAAGGTCATTGATTAGAGAATTTTAAATTTATCATTATAAATAAATTTTTATTATGAATTAATTATTTTTTTTTAACAATTTTTATTTCTTCATTGTTCTCTTTTTTTTTTTTTTTTGCATTATCTAATGCTTTAAAATGTTTATGTAAATTGAAAATTATACACATCAATAAGATATAAACGAACAAACAAAAAAAAATTTAAAAAAAAAGAAGTTATTTAATAACGAATAAATCATAAAATGATGAAAAATAAAATTATTGTACATATCAGAAAAATTAAGAAATTCTGAATTATTGAATATTATATGTTACTATGTTACACAATAATCGGTTATATAACAATAGGTTAAAAATTTTTTCATAATTTTCACTTAAAATATTCTAATATTTTCTTAACTTTGATGTTAAGAAAAATAAATTATGAGTGCAAGCAGTGTACATGCATACAACTGATATATAGTATACTATGTATACCTATATATGTATGAAAATGAATTTTGGTATAACAAAATTAACGATAACATATTGCATTTTTGAAATTATATTCATTCATGATTTATTTAATTCTTTTTTTCGTTTGATATCATTTGCCTTCTTTTTTTTTTTGGCTTTATCGAATGTGATTGAATTGTTATAATGTATATACGCATAATAATACAATACATAATGATTGCATATATTACCTTTATATTGTATACATATTTATAATAAAAAGATAAAATGGTACATAATAAGATGGAAATAAGAAAATAAAAATTTATTTCAAAAATAAAAATATCTACAAACATAACTAATGATTACTTATATGCGCGAAGTAATTTTCTTATCATATTAAAATCTTATACATAGTATACATAAATGTTATGCTGTTCAGTAATACGTACATAAACATATATATTGTCTATCATTTGAACTAAAATACAAATGTATGCATATTTAAATAAGCGTTTTAACGTAAAGGTTTAAAATAGAAAAAGGTTAAAATGCAATTCATCTATTATAATTTTGTAAGTGCAACATTTTACATACATTGTATATCTTAGTTTATTATTAAACGTTACATACAATCTAGCAAGGTTTTTTCTTAATACATGCTAGATATGTACATATGTATACATATGTATATAAGTATGTTTTTTTGTTGTCATATAATAAAAGATACAGTTAAAAATGACGGGATGAACTTTTACGTAATTTGTTTTAATTAGAATTTTAATCATAGAATCATTATAAAAATCAACTTTTACACGTACCAACAAGCTATACAGTACGCATCCTTATAAGTGCTATCAATACATATGTACATATATGTATGTGTTTTATATATGAACAAATCTTACAAAATTGTATCTCAAATTACCTATATCTATTCATTAATTCATAATAAAAATGAAGATTTTATTTTCTTCGAATTTTAAACTTAATTTCAAATAAATGCATATTTTGTATATTTTCTAAATATGCAGAAAAAAAAAATTAAATTGTAATAATACAGTAACATTTAAACATGTATATAATTATCGATGAATATAAATGTTATACCCAAGATTTATAATGTGTAATAATTATCAACATTTACAGCTATATGTATGTACTTATATTCGAATACACTATACAAAATGTACAACTATTTTCACACATTAATCGCATACATTAATTAAAATAAAAATTTAAAAAAAAAAAAGAAAAATAGAAAATAAAATGGAAACAAAAAGTAACATTTTAAGAAGTTAAAAAAACTATATATATACATATGTATATAGAAGAATTTGAAAAGAAAAAAAATTGTAAGACAAATAAAATCAAAGTAAATTTGTATACAACATTATGCATATAATATTTAAAAATAGTAAAAATTCTCAAGTACTTAATGTATATACATATGTACATATGTACATACATCATAGCTATAATATAAGCAACCTGCTTTACCTCATTAACCTCAGATTATTTCCTGTGCAAATTCACAATATGATCTGAAAACAATGCTTTTGACAAGATAATACACAAATGTATTCATGTACAAAAATACTTGTGTTTTTGTCTATACTCGAAAACTGTGTAAAACGAAAAAAATAAAAAAATAAATAGAATATAAAAACAAAAATCATACAGAGAAAGATTTAAAATAAATATCTATGGGTTTTTCTTTGCTTTTGTTTAATGAAATGTTGATAATAAAGTGTACAAGATACATTACAACAATTTTTACAGTCTTTGCGATATTTTCAATAACCTTCAGCCATTATATAAGAATATATGCTTCTTCATACTGCTCATATGTAAAATATCTTTTCTTTTGGATACTACACATGCATATTCATAATTAATTGTTATTTTGTTCTTTTTTTTTGTTTTTGTTTTTTCGCTTATTATTATTTCATATTTCATTTATGAAAAATCAATGATTTTTAAAAGAATTACAAAAACACAATTAAAAAAAAAAACACAAAGCAAAGAAAACAAAACCGTGAAAATAAAAAACAAAAAAAATTACATTTAAAATTGTTTTCAATTTACATGGAAAATTATGTTAACGAATGTAAGATCATATTTACTTGAATAGATAATAACAAAATATTTATAAAAGTATGTAAGAAAATATTTTGCACATATACATATGCAAATTCATAAAATATTTTAGTATGAACATACATATACATACTATATATACGTAAATTCGTTTATGTAAAATTTGCATTTTTAAAAGGAAATTAATAAAAGTGTTAACCGTTTTTTAGTTTTTATATAAAAAAATGCTTTTAATTTTATTACTTAAGAGTTACCAGAAAAAAAAAAACAAATTAAGGAAATTTTATTTCAAATTTTATATTAATATAGCATTTAAGCATAGCAATTAGAAAGGATATAACGACAATTTTATGAATAAATTAAGTAAAAGAAAAAAAAAAGAAGTCATATATAAGTCATAAGTATATACGATTGCCAATTTGTATGAAATTATTATTAAGATGATTCATTAAAGACAAAACTCGTTTTCATTAATTAATTAATTATATTCATCATTTTAATTGTTTCTTTACGCTTTGTAGAACATAATTAGCTTATTATATTATATTACATAGGCATTTATATCCATAATTACATTTCTATACTTGTTTTATGTTCTAAATGAACAAAAATTGAAATTATCATCAAAATAAGGATATGATGTCACCATCGTATTTAAAATTCTTTCAAATACTTTTAAAATTTATTTTAATTATAACAGAAAATTTTCTAATAAAAGAAATTTCTTGTTTGTAAAATTTGAATTTTTGAAAAAATTCTATTTTCTTTTTTCGAAAAATACTTAGTTCTACGGTAAAAGAATTTGAAAATTTGCATATTCCATTATTTGTCTGGTAATTCTCAATTAATTCATTAATAAATGTTTTAAATATATTGTATGTAAATATATATGTATGTTGTACATGTTAATTTGTACATATATACATATGTATGTATGTATGCGTGGAAAAAAAAAGATTCTTTCCTTCAATTAAAAGATATTGTTATTTAAATACTCTTTACAAAAGTACCGACTTATAATTTTTAATGACACTATCTGTGCTAATATACATAAATATGTACGTATTTGTATGCATACACGATTTGCAATACCTAGTAATAATAATGTTGACGATGATGATGATGATAATGGTTCCACTCTTTGACCACAACTATTTATGTATCTTATAATGGTACTTATTATGTACGTTATAATGATACATACACAAATGTTATGCATTGCATTATGGCAGATTTTTGTCTGCCATTGAAATCGAGAGTACTTACCTAAGTTTTGCGTATAACCACACATATGCATACCTTTTTGTACTAATAAAACATTGTAATTTTATTAGATTTTAAATCTGATATCATCCTACTACCATACATATATTAACCATGATACCTCAAACTCAAACATCGGCTACCAACAATAATAACAATATAATAACACAAAATAGTATTTATGTACATATATATATACTTTTATTTAATTTTATGTACATTTTTAAATTTTTTTATATTTTGTTTACTATATACATATGTATGTATATATTTTTTTTTTTCAATTAAACGAAACATTGTATGTATGTATGTATGTACATACATATATAACATGAATACATACATGTGCAATCCATCTTCTCTAACAATTGTATGGACATGGTATTCATTCAATAAAACCAACCACCCCCACCCACTTAATTTAAAAACAAAAAAAATTTTTTTTTTTTTTTCATTATTTTAATATTGTAGTTATATAGTTTTGATTTAGTCTGAAGTTGAAGTTAAATCCCACACCCACAATAATATAAACTAAAATTAACAAAAATTAAAATAAAAAAGTATATATAAATAAGAATTTTACCACCGCATAATAAAATACATGCATATAATAATAATAGCATATAAAATAATAAATTTAGAGAATTTTGATATAAAAATCATCTGCACAATTAACGGATAAGTTAGTCAATAAAAAAATTTTCTATAGAAATTTAAATTTTCAAAAAAAAGTCTCTTAAAAAATTTAAAAAAAAGAAAATTTCACTTTTTAAAAAGAAAATTAATTATTTATTAAAAAATTTAATTAAGCAAAATCAAAATAACTTTACGTATTCTAAAAAAAAAAAAAAATAATAAAAAAATGTAACAACAATATCTAACAGATAATTAGTATTACTACCAGTATTAATAAAATATTCAAGTCCTTGATGTAAATAAATAAAAATAAAAATAAATTATTTTGAATATAATAAAAAAAAAGTGATGTCAATTTTCATGTACATAATATAGTTATAATCTAATAAAAACAAATTTTTTTTTTTTTAATAACATACCATACTAATTTGGATTTATTGTGTGATTCCGCTATTTAAAAAAAAAAAAAAAAAAAAAGAATTAATTATAATTAAAATATAGTGTATTGTATTAACACATATTGTATTAACATTAAATAATATTGTCATGGATGCGTAATTACGTTACTACATATACGTATATATCTAATTTTTTTTATAATTTTATTTTAAATATTGTCCGTTAATAAAAAAATTACATTATTTATATCGTATATACATACATATGATCGCATGTAATGTATGTATATGTACTTACATATACATTAACATATGCATCTTTTGTAAGGATATATCGTATACCTATATAATCAGAAATTTGCAAATATTTGAATAAATTTTAAATGTGATCATTATATCACATATTAATATTGTGAACAATAAAAAATTCTTCTATATATACATACATATACCTATATATTTAAAGTGTAATTCTTTTTCTATACTGATTTTTTTTATTTGCTTTTAATTTCAAAAATTTCAGTTTTTATTTCAATTTTTTTTCTTTTTTTGCAAAAATTCAAAATAATAACAATTTTATATTTGTGTGTATATTATTATTGTTGTATTGTACTTTTATTAATTTATTACTCAATTTATGTGAACTTATTATTTTTTTTATTTTTATTTTGTTTTTTGGTCATTTTTATATGTTTGTTTACATAAGCACTAAAAAAATTTAGTTACATACATACATATGTATATTATGTGTTGTTTTAAAAATAAATAAACAAAAATAATAAAAAAGTGACTATCAATGTGGATGGTATAGTTATACAATATTTTAATATTTTTAAAAAAACAAAAAAAATCAAAAAATTAAATGTGTGATTGGAAAAAGAGATCAAAACAAAATATATAGACACATATTTCTCATTAGTTATTTATTATAAATGCATGTGAATGAGTTTTTTGTAAAGATCATTTTACTATATTTTTGGTGCCACAAAATTTATTTATTCAGTATTTTTCCCGCCGTTTTTATATTTACTAGAGCGTGTTGTATCTCATTTTTTTTTTTTTTTCTTAAATTATGTTAAGTATTCACAATACTTATATAACAAAATAAACTGTATGTTACACAGTATTAAAATTACAAATTAAAATAGATAATAACCATTTTAAATAGAATATTTACATTCACTTTTAATAAATTTATTATTAATTTAAAAAAAAAAAAAAGAATTAAAATACGTGCATATCCAGATTATCGATTACATTGATATTTTCATATTTTCATTAAAGACATTATATAGACATGTTTTTAAAATGGAATTTATTTATACAATTTTTACATATAATAATAAATCTAAATGGATTTCATGGAAGTACAATTATTATTGTTGAAGATGCTAAGGGTATGTCCTTAAGAAAAAAAAAAAAATTTCGTATTTTTAAATATTGTATGTCTATAAAAATTTTAAAAATATTTCATATAAAAAATATGAAAATATTAAATAGAAATTAATCTCATAGATTATTAACGTTTATTTTTTTTAAATTTTTAAATTTAATTTTTACTTTGTAAAAGTAATGAAATTGTTTATAGATATTTTTATTCTTCATGTAAAAATTATACTCATAACATTTTATTATAACGATCAAAGTTCCTGCATGTGTATGTATGTGCTTGCTAATTTATTGTACGATTTTTTTTATGTATATTTTTCATAGAAGATAAACATTTTTCCATAGCATACACTAATATACATGTATAAATACGTACATATACATACATCATATGTATGTATGAACTTAAATTTTGTGTATAAATTTCATAAATTATTTTTGATCTTGAAAAATTCTTCAAGACATAATTATTATTGAAATATGAAGATATTATAAAGTCTATCAACTTTGAGTTAGTAATATCATGTTTTATGTTACATACATATGAACTTTGAGCTTTAATTATATTTTTATTCATAATTTAACTACTTTGCAAAAAAAAAAAAATTCAAATTCAAAATTATTGAATTGTAACGCCACATAATAATATGTAGAATCAAAAAATAAAAAAGAAGAAAAAGAAAAAACAAATTTTAATTTTTAATATATTTTTTTAAAACTTTAATTGCTAATTTTAGCTTGTTTTCGCCGTGTATTGGCTGGGAAAAGAGTGGCACCACACTGGGTGAGAAGAACTCTAGCTTGTGAACGTGTTGAAGATTGTATGCAAGAATGTGGTCATGAAAAACGTTTCACATGTGAAGGTTTCAATTATCGCCTTGATCCATCTGGTCATGGTCAAGGTGACTGTGAGCTCATCGAAATTCCACTTTCTCAAATGGATTTATATTCAAGTACCCATAGTCGCGACTCAAATCTTTTAAGACATCCGGACTATGACTATTACGAACGAGATAGAAATGCACCAAGCAGTTGTAGACAAACTTCTTGCATTGATTGTGGAGTAAAGCCACTTAGTCCTCCACCAAGTTATTATCGTCCGTACGATGATCATTATCCACCACCAAGCAGTAGTGGATATGGTACTGGTCCATCAATTGATAGATTCAAGCCACCAGATACAGCTATCGATAAATATCATCCCGTACACCCACATGTATACGAATCAAGACCACCTTCATCTGAATATCATTATGATTTTTCATCACATTCTTATGATGGCGGTTACTATAAGCCTAGCAGTTATGGATCAGATATAGATCGATATGATATTATACATTCAGATGATGCGTATAAACCAAATCGATGGGAGATACAAATACCATCAAGTCATGGAACCAGTTATGGAGTACGAGATGATTATTATGATCGGCCTGATCATTATAGACCTCCATATAGACCAGGAGCAGATTATTCTCCTTATAGGCCTCATCGAGAACATGATCATCATCGTGGTCCTTATCCGTTACCTCCTCCTCCGCCGGCATCGTCCTTACATATCTACTATGATAGAGACAGACCTGATCATAAGAAGCCTTCAAGATTTATTCCCTATTTAATCGGTACTGATGATTGGGCCACATATGGTGGTAGTTATGGAGGCGCACCATATAGTAAAGATTCTGATTACTGGGGAATAAGAAATGAAAATCGTAGAAAAGACGGACCAGACTTTAATTATTTTGAGCTGGGTGGAAGACATAAATACGAATATGGTGAAGATAACTATGTTTGGAATTATCCAGGATCACGTTACGGTTTTGAAACTCGACATCCACACAGAGATAGACCAGATTATAGTTCACAATGGACACGACGGCCAGGATTAGATGGTTTGTGTTTTTCTTCAATAAGAAGCACATATGTACATATGTATAAATGCAAACAATTTAAATATTCTTAATTTTCAATACAGAATGTTCTGTAAAATCTGGAGAAGGCTTTAGATTGCATAAAGGAGTAGTAAGACATTCTTATGTAGCACCAAGCGTTACAGAATGCGAAAAATTATGTTATTCTGAAGATAAATTCATTTGTCATACATACAGCTACAGGTAATTATGGTGAACAATTTTTTTTCTATTTCCTTGTAATCAATCTTATTTTATTCATAGATATTCAACATTAGGAAGAGAAAATTGTTTACTTTGCGATCGCCCTGTAAACCTTTTGGACTATTACGTAGATGTTGAACCAGATCGAGACTATGATATTTATTCGATGGCAGATGATCCTAAGACTTGTAAATATCCGTCATCAAGTAGCACAGCTATATCAAATCCAAGAAATAATGCACGTAAGAATTTTGTTTTAATATGTTATAAACTTATTATCATCATTAAAAGCAAATTACATGTTACATATATATAATTTTATCTTTTAGAATGTTTCTTTAGAGCAATTGATGCCACACGTTTCTTTAAATCAATTGTGCGTGATTCATTAACAGTTCGATCAGTTGGTGAATGTGAGCTTGAATGTATTAAAATAACAAAATTTACATGTAGAGCATTTGCTTTTCGTTATGGACAAAGATCTAGTGGTGGTATAATTGATAATTGCCAATTAAGTGATTGGCCAGTCAGAGATATGGATAAAGAGAGGCATTTAATATTAGATCCATCATTTGATGTATTCGAAAGAGCAAGTTATGGTCATGGATGTGAAATTCAACCGATTGTTGATGAGAAACATAAAAAATGTAAATATATATTATATTAATAATTTTAAAATTTGTACAGTTAAAATAAAAAAGTAAAAAATAAAAATAATTTTAGTATGTTATCTTGGATATGGATCACCAGCAAAATTATTATCGACAGCTATTAAGAAAGTTATATCTGTACCAACAGAGCTTGAATGCAAAAATGAATGTATACGATATCGTGAAACTACATCATTTAAATGCTTATCTTTTAGTTTTGGGTAAAAATTTCATTTTAATTATAAAAAAAATACTTCGATTTTTGTTTTTGTTTTAGTTCACAAGTATCAACATTTAATTGTGAAATGTCTGATCTTGATCAAACTCAGCTTAAATTGAATATACATTATGCACATACACCTGGTAGAGACTATTGGCTTTTTGCATGGAACCCATTTGATTGGACATGTCGTGATATGGTAGCTACAGTCGGTGGAAGTCGTGTAAATAATGATCGTCGTATGGATATATTTCGTGAACCTGGTAAAATGCATATTGTAGAACTATGCACATAATTCAATTTAAAAAATATATATATTAAGTTATTAATTTAATTCAATCTAGTAAATTTATTGAATTGTTTTTTTTTTTTTTCAAAATTATATCGTACATTCGTTTTTTTTTTTTTTTTTTTTTTTGAATTCTAAAATTTATACTTATGATTTTCAAAAATGATCTCGCAAGTTATATTCTATCCCATTGTGTTGTAAATAATTTTAAAAAATTATAATATATCGATCTATGAGTAGGAATATCGCTTTTTTTATTTGATTTATTTATGATCTAAAATAAATCGCGATTTAAAAAAAGAAAAACAAATTATTAGAGAAACAAAAAATATCATGATAAATAAGTACATATTTATATACAAAATATTATGATATTATGTATATTATGTGTGTTTGTATACATTATTAAAAAAGGAGAAGTAACATGGAGACATTTTACCGTTTCTGGAAAACCATGCCGTATTGGTAACGGATGTGATAAAAATTTAATAACCGGATTCTATTCATGTGAAATTGAAGGCGGCGAAATTGGTTCATGGGATTATTGTTGTAAAGCTGATCACCCCTGTGGATATTCCCAGGGGTTTGATTATCCATGGTAAAATATATTTATTATTAACATGTATAATGTATAAAAAATTTTAAACTATAATTTAAAAATTTTTCAAATTATATTTTAATTTTAATAATTTATTTTTATTTTTCAACAATAAAATAATACTAATTCAAATGTAGGTGTTTTGTTGGTGATGAATATGATCAATGGCGTAAATGTAGTGACCGTTATTATCCACATTCACTAGGACATCATCATCACCACCATAATATTCAAAATAATGATAATAATAATAATAATACTCAAACAAGTCGTGGTGTAATATATTCAACAAAAAAAACTAAAAAGAAAAATGAACAATATCAGACATTACCAAGACCAGATGGACTTGAAAATTTAAATGATTTTACTGCAGCTAGATTATGGCCAGTTACATATTTATATAGTGAGGGCCCACCAAATTCAACAGAACTCAGTAATTTCGTAGACTGTAATAAAGATACATGTTAGATATTATTATTTTTTTTTCTTTTAACTTATGTAACAATTGGAAAAAATAATGAAATAATTAAAACAAAAATTACTGCATATGTATTATAATAAGCAATTAATGGAAAACTAAAATAGTATTTTTTTTTTTTAAATAATTTAATAATAATAAAAACAAAATTATGAGAAAAAAATTAACCTTTTTATACTGCTTTAACCATCAATCGTGATTATGCTATGTCAACAAATTTTTCAGGTGAAAAAATTCTAATGAAAATACAATAGATATTACAAATAAAACAAATATGATTTCAAGACTTAGTAGAAAGCATCTAAAAGTAAAGAGTAGTCCAGTAAAGTATCTGTAATCAAAATTAAGGAACGATAACAATAAACAAAAAATCAATTAGTTGAAAATCAAAATGTAATATTTTCAAATCAAACATTTTACTATAACATTTGATTTCATTTTTTAGAATGATTACAAATGTGATTCAATTTTTTATATTTTTAAATACTATAAATTATACTATACAGATATCACACTTTTTTTCCATTAATTTTAGCTAATTGCTTTCTACTAATTTTATCAAAAAATAATAAACCAGCTGCTCTTTCAATAGTCTCTGGTGGTACTTGAAATACTTGTAATGGTGTTTCATCGCTAATTACTTGATTTGGCATAACGTATGCTTCCATTTCTAATTGTTTATCATTTGTTTCACCAACTACGATTTTATAAAAATGTGTTGGTACAGCAACTGTATTTACACCAATTACTTCATATTTAATATACATTTTACCATCAGATTCTTTTCGTGGTAAATATAATGGTCCTGTACAAACATATACATTTGGATAAATTTTTGTTAATTTTCGTACATATTTTTCCAATCGATTCCATGAATCACGATTAAAACCGCTACCAACTTGTGGTGCCATATTACTTAAATAGAATGTTTCTTCACAATGTTTTTGATGAATTTTATGATTACCAGCTGCTGCTAAATGACCACGATCATATCCAGATCTTTTATAATCAGAATTATCAGATCTAAAATATGGATGTATGCTATCATCTGGTTTAAATTCACATTTTGATCGATCGACATTATCATTCTTTTTAACTGATTCATATGTTAAATGCTCAAATACCCAATGTGCTACTCGATTCCTTCTATCATATGAAAGTACATAATCAGAAAATGAACGTATATTATCTAAGCTAGGAAAACCATATTTCATAATTTGTGAAACACGATTTGGTATTGATACAATATCTTTATTAATTTCATTTGATGATATTGGAACCGCAGCTGAAACTGTTCCAAATATAGGTAATGCAGGTTTTCGAGTAATCTAAAAATGAAAAAAATTTAAAATTTGTATTTCTGTATGTACCAATTATTATTACTATTCAAAAACAAAAAAAATCTTACATTAGATAATATAGGATGTGGTGTATTACAAGAGTAATAAATTTCGTCTTTCTCAAAATGTTCGTTTAATGAAATTAAACGATTTCTCTCATATAATGTACCAAAGAAAAATGATCCTCCGGCAATAGTAGCCAAAAAAATTACTTTTTGAGTCATTTTAAATGATTTTTTTTTATATTATTGAAAATAACGAATAATTTAGTTGAACTCTATAAAATATGTACACATTTTATGGTAAAAAATGTCCATCAAGTCATACCACACAAGGGATACAAGCTCAAAGTTACGATACAAAATCAGAATCAGCTGGACTAATTTTAAATATATATTATATGTACATATTATATTCATCAATTGATGTGAAACAAACAGCTGAGTGCTTACGTACACAAAAATCAAACAGTAAATAGTAATGTATAAGATAATTAGATACATATGTTGAATTCTTGACAGCTGATATATGACTTGTGTCATGTGTGTACACTGTACACCAAGTACCAACCGCAACCAACCACATCATACGACTTTCATGTGGTTTTCATGAAAATTACATTATTGTAACTTCATTCAATTCATCAATCCATTATTGATAGAAATGTAGAAATGTAGAAGAGTGGTGAGTGATGCACTCACTCACAATAAAAAATAAATAAATAACATAAATTCCTTTTATTAGAAAAATTTTATTCATTGTTTTGATAGAAAAAAATATAGGTAATTCATTAAATTCAAACTAAAAGGGAAATTACATGTGCATACATATGTATGTCATAAAATATTTTATTCAATTTTCAATTAATTAAAAAGAATTAAATTTTAAATTTTTTCTTTCAAATATCTAAACATATATCATTATAATAAAATCCATTCATGCTCAAATGCATCAATCGGTATTAAATCTAATCTCGTCACAAAAATTATTCAACAATGCGAATGGCTTAATGGTTTTTATGAAGAAATTAGGTTTGATACAGTAAAAATATATTTTTAATTCATCATTCATTTTATATGTCTTCGAATATTCAATATAAAAATTCAAAATTAATGAATACATAAATTATAAGAACATTTCAAATTACACATAACATACAGATAATTTCTAATTAACAAAATTTTACAAAATCTGAAACAAGAATTATTAGTAAATAATAAATAATACTACATTTTCGAGATTAAATTGAATATAAGATTTTGTTCAAAAAAAAAATTATAATAAATAAAAGTAAATAATAATAATAATAAAGTAAAAAGTGTATATTGAGTTCATATGTATACAAATTTTTAAAAAATCTACGAAATATAATATTTTTTTTTTATTTTCATTTTTATGTTTAGTCAATCTTAGAATCTCTTTTTCAATAAGGATTTTTATTTTTCTAAGAATATGAAAATATAGGAAGAATACAATATGAAAACAAAAAAAAAATTAATGTATGTACATATTGTATACGAAAAAAAAAAATATATATATATATATATAAAGAATTTGTACTTCAATAAAAAAATTTCCTCGAAATACTAGTTTGAATGTCTAAAATGAAACAAAAAAGAGAAAATACATTCCATACATTATGTAATTTAGATTAAAATTAAAATATATACCTTTGGGAATCTATTGTTTTACCACCTTTTTCCTCTATTTCCGTAAGATCCATGTTTACGGCCACCACCAAATGACTCATTTTCCTTTGCACGACGCTCTTTCATGGCTTTAAAACGTGCAGCCATTTCTCTTAATTCATCTGGTACTTCTTGATTTGCTTCTTCAAGAATAGAAATTAATTCTGCGGCATATCCCCAATTTGCTCGTGTAAAGAAACTGATAGAAGTGCCTCTTCTTCCAGCACGTCCAGTACGACCAACTCTATGAACATATTCTTCTATGTTATTAGGAAAATCATAATTTATAACATGTCTATAAAGGAGAAAAACCAAAATCAAATTAGATTTAAAAAAAAAAAAAAATAAACAAAATTTCAATTTTTTACGTTATATTTTGAATATCAATTCCTCTGGAAGCTAAATCGGTTGCAACTAATATTTTGACGTAACCAGACTTTATATCCTCAAGTGCCTGTTCGCGATCACTCTATTACAACATGTAGACAATAAAAAAATAATTACACTTTTAATTATGATGTATGTAGAAGAGCGAAATCACGAAAGTTACCTGATCGCGAGATCCATGTATACATTGACACAAGATACCAGCTAATGTAAAATCACTGGATAGATCATCAGCACGTGCTTTTTTACCGCAGAAAATTATTACTTTGTCATCGTCAGACATTTCTTTTACAAACTGTGTAATCTTGAAAAGAAAAACAATTTATGTAATTATATTTCATTGATGTAATTAATTTTATATATACTTTGTTATATTTCTCTTCTTCATCACATATTTCAATAATCTGTTTGACTGTGTGTACAGCAGCCAAATCTAAGGTACCAACACATACTTGAATTGGATTTTTCATGTAACTATTAGCTAATCTACGTACACCTGGTGGCCAAGTTGCACTTGTCATAACAGTTTGTCGATCTGGCCGAATATCTAATAAAATTTTACGTATCTGTGGTTCAAAGCCCATATCAAGCATTCTGTCGGCTTCATCTAGCACCAAATACGTAATTGTTGTAATATCAACAATTTTTGCCTGAATCAAATCATTTAATCGGCCAGGAGTTGCAATAATTATTTCTACACCTAATGAAACGGTATCGATCTGTTCTTTACGATCACCTCCACCATATAAGCAGACACTAAATACATAAATTAAATATCAATTAAAAAATTAACATTTCTATCATATAATCTTACGATTTCATCCCACGAAATGAATATTTCCCAACTTCTTTTTCAATCTGTAATGCTAATTCTCTGGTAGGAGCTAAAACCAATACATTTGGTCCATTACGTTCATGACGTGGTGTCGGTTGGAATTCCGTGTGTATCATTCCTGGAAAGAGAAAAGCTAAAGTTTTACCGGTCCCAGTCTGTGCAATGCCTATCATGTCTTCTCCACTTAATAATATTGGCCATGCTTGAGTTTGTATTGGGGATGGTTTTTCGAATTTCTGAAAAATAATTTAATTACATACATAGACATTCGTTAAATGTACTTTTAATCAGTTTTGTTTTTTTTGTGTTTTTGAATTACTTGTTTTCGAATTTCTTCCATTAAATCAGGATAATTTTCAAAACAGTGTTCAAATTTCCAGATTGGATTTGGAATAGGACGAGATTCATTAACTGCATTTTTTCCATCTTTTTCATCGTCTTCAAATACACGTGACACTGTTATATTATTATTTTTTTCTCGAATTTCTTTTACTTGTTCCTTTGTTAATGAACTAACTTCATCATGTTCTATGTAATGATTTTTCTTTAATTTTGGACAATTAGCCCATTTCTTTCTCTGCTCCTCTTCCTGTAAAAATGATTTATAAAAAATGAAAAACATTTTTATATTTTCTCTCGAATTTGAACGACACAAATAACAAATCTTTTATGACTTCTGTTTATACACTTACAGCCATTTTATTAGCGGCTGCCCAATCAATTGGAACAAATTCTTTAGGAGGTGAATTATCGCGTTTATAACTGCTGTCATCTTGATAATCTTGATTGCTGTCATTACGATAACTGGAATTGTAATTATTTCTGCGATCGGAATTCCAATCACTTTCACAATTAGGCTGGTGTTTCTCGGAATGATACTTATTTTCTCTACGGTCATGATGATGTCTATCATCTCTCCAGTCAGAATGGTTATCTTTGCGATCAGAGTATCTGTCATCTCTGCGATTAGAGTGTCTGTCATCTCTACGGTCAGAATATCTATCATCTCTACGGCCAGAATTTCTATCATCTCTACGGTCAGAGTGTCTATCATCTCTGCGATCAGTGTGTCTACGATCAGAATATCTGTCATCTCTTCGATTTGAATGTCTATCATGTCTTTGATCATTTCTATGTTTTGAATATCCTTCAGTATATTGAAATGAATTACGTTCATTTTCCATTTGTTTTTGAATATGAGATAATGCCCTTTTAACATTTTTTTCATGCATACTAGTTACTGTAACAGTTCTTTTGCCTCTTTCATTTCGATTGTTAACAAATACATTAGCTAAATATTTAGCGGTGATTTCCCGTATATTTGACCCATTACGACCGATTATCAAGCCAACATGATTATCTTCAATGTCTATCGTACCTTGAAATTTATCATCATGTTTTTCAATAGTTGTATCTTGATTGAAATGAGTATCTTCATTAATACTTGTATCTTGATTACTGGCTCCTGTCATATCTTCATCATCCCATGATTCTTCCATGTTTATTTTTCTTTATATTTGCTATAAAAAGATATTGACATTCGATGTACATTATTACAATTTTCAATATTTTGGTATAATGAATTGATGATTAATGATTACCAAGAATCGTTAATGTATCTTTTTAAAATGTAGAAATAATTTTTGCACAATTTAAAAATGTAAATCAACAAAAAATTCTAATTCTGACAGTTTTGAATACATTCTAAATCTAATATTTTATGATTTTCTTTTTAAAAAGGAATATTTTTTTATAAAATTAAAAATATCTCAAATAATAATAAATTAAAATAGAACAAAATATTTTTTAAGTTCAAGAACTTTACCATTTTGTTTACTATCATAAAACCTTATACATATGTTAGGTATTTATTTTGAAAATAGAAACTACTCAATATGGTACATTAAAGAAATGTGATCAATAACATTTTTCATTCAAAATTCCAAGAAAAACAAAAACAAAATCATTTTTTACAAATTATATTAATTTAGAATATAAAATAAGAAAAATAGTATTTTTACCTTTTTATAACTAAAACCCAATCAAATTGTATTCAATAATTTTAATTAAAAATTAAACTTAAACAAATGTGGAATTATCTTTATTGGCTCAACTCAATCAATCTTACCGGTCCGATTCGGCTTTTGTTATTTTAAGAAAAGTTATTTCAAATTAAATTCCAATTTGATTTGATTGACTAATGACTTGCATTATTTTAATTGGTTAAAAAGTTTTTAAAAAGGCTAAAAAATTGTTTAAATTATTACCAGATGTTTTCACATTAGTAAAACAAACCAGCATTGCCATTTGGCCAGATAATAAAATCAGAATGAATCGATTTTATTTATTATATCAATTTAGTCGGATATAATTTATTGTACATAATTTACTAATTATTAGCATTTTTTTTTTTTTTTTCAAATTTATTCATTTCGAAATAATTTTTATTTCTAACAAGAAAAAATGTGCACATTAATTGTCTTATTTTGATTCATTTCAGATTTTTGTAGATAATTTTTCAAATTAAATTAAAAAATTGTGGAAATTATATCTGATATTTATGAGATGCCAAATGATATTGTAAATCAATTCGATATTTATCTATCATAAAAATTAATTTTTTGATTTTTAGTAGCCATTTTTTTTCGATTTCGATAATATCGAAAATTCAATATTGACTGCATATTGAGTGACACTGTTAATTTACGAATTACAAATAAAATACAATAAACAAAAACAAACTTTTATCATAAAAATGATCATAACCTAAAATTTTGTACAACGTACAAAATATAATAAAATTATTAAAAAATACATCATGAAAAATTAGATATGAGTATACCTATATTAAAAAATTTAAAGTTTTAAAATAATTTTTGTAAGTTTTTACTAGAAATACGTTTTTTTTTTAGTTCTTGTATTTATTTATTTTTATATTTTTTTATTTTAGTTTTATTTTCTGTATAGGTATAAATAAAAATTTCAGACTTTAATGTTTATTTTCTAAACAAAATAATATAAAAAAAGCAGAACAAATGTAAAAATATAATGGGATTTTTAGAAGATTGTTTAATTATTTTTATATCGCAGGTAAATATAAATAATTTTTTAAATTTTAGATTTTAATTAAAATAAAAATAAAAATTTGTATATTTCTAATTTTATGTGTGTCAATATAATCATGTACCTTATACATATGTGTTTTAAATAATTTTGTTTTCCTTTTAAAATTTGTTTTTTTTTCTCGTTTTTTTCTCAATATTATAGATAGTATATTTTTGTGGAGGATGGATATTTGTTGTTAAACAATTGTTTAAAAATTATGAAATACGTCATATATCAGTGCAATTAATATTTTCAATAACATTTGCATTATCATTAACAATGTTTGAATTAATTATATTTGAAATACTTGGAATATTAGAATCATCATCAAGATATTTTCATTGGCGTTTAGAACTAACATTATTATTATTAATGGTTGTTGCAGTTATACCAATTTATATTGCATATTCATTTATAAGTAATATATCATTCAGTAAGTTAATCAGTTGATTTTATTTTTTACATTTTATGTACGTACTTTTGTATTTAATTTGTATCTTATCGTTATATGTGCATATTGATTCATATTTAAAAAAAAAAAAAAGGAAAAAAGTAAATATTTTTAATTTTTTAATTATTTTATTACAGTTCCAAAAAGATGGATTAATCCAATGACATTATTTTCATGGATTTTATATTTATACGGTTTATGGCGTATTGGTGATCCATTTCCTTTATTAAGTGTTCAACATGGAATATTTACAATTGAACAAGTAATAATAAAAAATATATAATTTCTTCACAGTTTTAGTTTAGATGTAATTTGTAATCTAATTTTTATTTTTTTACTTTATTTTTAAGGCTGTTTCTAGAATTGGTGTAATTGGTGTTACTGTAATGGCATTATTGTCTGGTTTTGGTGCTGTGAACTATCCTTACACAAGCATGTCATATTTTATAAAGTAAAATGGAAAAAAGAAAAGAATTGTACTTAAATTGTTGAGATTTCTAAATTTTTTATTTATATTTCTTTTCAATTCGACTTTTTTTAATAGACCAGTATCACAAGTCGATATTATAAATTTGGAAAGACGTCTTCTACAAACAGTTGACATGATTTTATGTAAGAAAAAGCGTATAGCACTTGAAATGCGTAAAAATAAAGAATTAAATCAAAAACCACGTTTATGGAGTATACTTACATCAGTAACACAAAGAACAACAATTACTGAAAGTACGAATATATTTATGAAAATAATAACTAACAAATAGTGAATTTTCTTCTGTTTTTTGTTTTTCAGATATTGGCCAATTAAGAATTGAAATATGCGGTTTAGAAGAAGTAGCAAGACAATTATTTTTAGAAATAAATTCTATGAAAAATATGCAAGAACGTCAAAAATGGGCGAAAACATTTCAAGGGAAATATTTTAATGTTCTAGGTCATATATTTAGTGTTTATTGTTTATGGAAAATTTTAATTGTAAGTATAAAAGAATATAAAATTTGTAATATTTAATATTCTAATTATAATTTTAAATTCTTTGTATGTATAAAGTGCATTATTAATATTATATTTGATCGTGTTGGACGTAAAGATCCAGTTACAAGAGGTCTAGAAATAGCTGTTCATTGGTGCGGTTTCAATATTGATTTAGCATTTTGGAATCAGCATATATCATTCTTACTTGTTGGATGTATTGTAGTTACATCAATACGGGGTTTATTATTAACATTAACAAAAGTATCTACATATTTATTTATACATACAAACATACATATTTTATAAAATTTAAAATAAAAAAATTCATTTATTTTTCAGTTCTTTTACAAAATATCATCAAGTAAATCATCAAACATAATTGTACTGTTATTAGCACAAATAATGGGAATGTATTTTTGTTCATCAGTCTTATTAATGAGAATGAATATGCCAGCTGAATATCGTGTTATTATAACTAAAGTACTTGGTAGCTTACATTTTAACTTCTATCATAGATGGTTTGATGTGATATTTTTAGTTAGTGCGTTATCAACAATATTAATTTTATATATACTTGAAAAACCATTGAATACCGATGTAACATAAAATTTACCTACATACCTATATTTTTTTATTCATATAATATGCACATATTAATTATTACAATATAATGAAACAAGGAAATAATTTAAATTATTATTATTTTTCTTTTTTATTAAATTATAAAAAAACTTCATGAAATTTTTACGTTGAAAATTATTTAAATAAATTTATAAGTAATGAGTTTATAATTAAATATTATGTTTATTATTGAATGTCTGATTTATTTGTATGTATTAAGAATTACAAAAAAAAGAGGAAATAAATATCATATACCTACTTAATTTTTGATTAGTTTCATTATAATATGTATGTATATTTCATTTGTGATTTGTTTAATAATATTCAACAAATTCTTTCATTCACAAAATAAAAGAAAATTATTTTGGATAATTTGACAAACAAAAATTTAATTTAATTTAAATCTTAAAAATGGGGTTGTCCAATTTTATTTGAAAAAATAATCCATGTTTACATTTTTGTTTTTTATTTTTAGTTTATACTTTCTACCTTTTATATGGAAAAAACGTTAGTTTAGTATTTCAGATTTTTTTATGCGCGCCGAGTACTCCAGACTAGTTCGAGTACTTACTTACTACTTACACCTACTCTGCTTCCACATTAAAAAAGAGAGCATAATATGCCTTCTACACAACACATTACATTTACATACGAAAATACGCAAGATTGCACAAACTCTGTTTACAAAAATTTGTGATGGATGCATGGATGATGGATGACATTTACGTGGAACGTAAACAAAATTCTGAAATTTTTGTGTTTTGTATTGTTGTTGTGCCTTAAAATGTTTATTTTTGATTTGATTTTGCCGCTGTCTCGTAATGCATCCATACCATAATTAAATCTATATTGCATATTCCATAGTCCTATTGTCTTGGTTGTCTCATTTACAAATCGTAAATAAAATATTTTTTAAATTAATAAATATAAATTATTATAACTGAAAAATTAAAGAAAATATTTATATAACAATATAAAAGAATAAATTTGACCATTTAAAATGACATCTGCTAATGAGAAATTAATTAAGAATTTAGAAAATCAACTTGAAAGAGTTGTTGAGCAATTAAAAGATTTAGATGAATGCAAGTATGTATACCTATTACCTATGTATGTCTGGTTTCTTTTGTTTTTATTTTACAAAATATTTTATTAAAAAATTAATTTAATTGGTAATTTCAAATCGATCATGAATTTGTTATATTGTTTATATTTTAAGAGATGAAATATCAACAGAAGAATTCGAATTAATACGAATAGAAACAGTGGAACAAATTAAAGAATTTAAAGAGACGTTAGATCGTATGCAGAAGGGTAATACATCATTGGAGAATAAATTTTCGTTAATGAAAACGGTGTGTAAAAATATTTATTTATTGAATTGTTTTGTTGCTTTTCATCAGAATTATTTTTTGTTGTTGTTGTATTTATAGGCAATTAGAGAGGCAATTGCAAATTCTTTTAATACTGTTGAAATGATAAAAATTTTTGGTGAACAAAGTGCTAATGAATTAGAAAAGCAACTCTTACAAATTGATGAAGATTTTCATTTGAAGAAAATTACCACAGAAGAGTTTGAAGAGAAAAAGGTTTGATATATTTATATTTGATTACAAAATAAAAAATATTAAAATTTGCATTTTTTAGGCAAAAATATTAAATCAAATTTTATCTAAAGGTCATCCAGTATCAGCTAATGATAAATTATTTTTACAAAAATACCAAAATAATCAAAATGATTTTGATCAATTAGAAAGAGTAGAAGAGGATATTTAGGCTGACCAAAAATCATAAATATTATATACCTACCTAAATTAAATAAAAAATGTTTTTCGTACTTTTATATGTGAAAGCTTATTCTTGTAATATTAGTTTTCTAATGATGGTCTTTTAAAAGATCAAAAATTTTTAAGATTTTTTTTTGCCATTGTGATATTCTTTGTAATAACTGAAAAATCAAAGATTTTTATTTCAATTAGCTTTTGTTTTACTCTAAAATATGAACAGACAAAAAAATTCCTTTAAATCTGATTTAATAACAAATTCAATTGTTTTTTTTTTTATTTTCATAATTTAATTTCGCTTTATTTATTATTTTATTAATATTCTACAATAAACGTGTGATAAATTTAACTGAATCTTGTTTCATAATACAAAATTTTGATTACTCAAGAAAATGGAATCTAGAACCATATTTAGCTGGTGGTCTTGGGTAGTCATCTGGTAGACCTGGTGTAGCATCAGGATACACTTTCTTTTCTCTCTTTGGTGGTGCCGGGCGATCTGTAGCATGAATCTATAATGCAAAATTTTACCAATCATTATGAGAAAATAAATTTTAAAAAACATGTCAAGTATCTTACGTAAACACAAATTTACAAACCTTAGCTCTTGTAAAGTAACCGTAATCTGGTCTTTCTATTCCTAATTTATTCAATATGCATTTATCATAAACACCTTGAGTTGTTCGACATCTATAATTTAGAAATATGTTGAATTCATATTACATTTTTTAAATGAATTTTTCTTACAAATTGAAACTCATTGTTCCACTACTTTTATCTAAACAATTTGCATATTGCATAAATTCTTCAGCACAAGTTGCTTTTACTTTACGAAAGAAATCAATTGCACAACTGGTAACAGCTTTACCTTCATTAATACATGCCCTCGGATCATCTAATTCTTGGCGACATAGCATAAACTCCTAAAAAAAATATAAAATATTGTAAACAAAATATATAAATTAAGGTTATGTAATTAAAATTATGTAACATGAATATTTAATACTGGAACATTATAATTTTATTTAAAAATATATATGTTTCAATCTTTTTTTTAAATTTTATTAAATAAAAAAATCCTCCTTTACATTATTTTGATTTTCACATTGTTTTCCTAAATGAAAGGCTCCAGCTCGTAAAGCAGCTGTTGATAAATTTAATTCTGGCACAGTTAATTCCTCATCTGGTGGTATATGCACATCATTTGTTATGACCATCTTTTAGTTTTTACAATCTTAACTTCTAAAGAAAATTCAAAATAATTTAATTGATTATGCTAATAAAATATTTTACTACTGGAGCTAATAAAAATTGAAAAGACGATATTAGCCAGACAGATTTTCGTAGGAAAAAGGTAAAAAACTCAGCTGAAAATGACAATGACATGTGTCATCGTCTACGAAGCAAGGCTGAGGAATTATAAGTTAAATTCGTTTAATTGAATGTAAAAAAGGAAAAGAGCTAGATTGCTTTTACCGTTATATAATGGTAAAAAAAAGTCAAAAAAAACTATTAAAAAATTTTTGCACTGGTAAAAAAGTAACAATTATATTTTAAATGAAAATTCTAATTTGCTAAAAGAACAAAATATAGATATATTACAAGGTAGGGGCCAGAAGGATAGGCATTTTTAAGAAATGATCCTTGATGTAATGGAAATAAAATTAAAGAGAAAATCTTTATTTTTTGATGCACTTTCAATTAAAACAAAGCTCAATTTTTAAAAATGCGTCCACGCGTTCCGGGTGTACTTGGATAGAGCCCCGGAAATTCAATATAACAAAACCCTTTTTTGAACTTGTAAGGTCGAGTTCATGTTTGCAAAAAATTGACTGCAGTACTTAGTTTGTCAAAACTAAGTTAGTACTAGCCTTCTAGCCTAGCAGAACACTAATATCGTGCAGCTGTTTTTATGAACTGTCTATTGCAAAAAAGAAATGACGCTTAGTAATAAAAACAAGCAGTAATATGTCATGATTTAGAATACATTTTACTTTGTCTTTCTCTTGTGATGTATTTGCAGACATAATTTTACAGCTGCTAAGACTGCTGTCAAACTTATTCAGAACTGTAAACGTGAACTTACTTCTTTCGCGCAAAAAACGAATATGAATGTAATAACTTTGCAGAACTAACTTAAAACTGCGAACATGAACTCGACTTAACTCTGCTTTCTAGTTTTGAAAAACGATAACACTGTATACAAATAGTGACGCAAAAGAAAAGTTTTTAAAAAAAGAAAACCTAATGAAACAACAACTATAACTTGACAGATGATTATTGATTAATAATTAATATTTAATTTAAAGCTGACAGAACAACTTTGAAAAATAAGAATTGGAAGCAGAAACAGAAAATATTTAAGGTAAATAAAAGTTTGAATAAATAAAAATACTACATTAAAAAGCCCAGAAAAATTTCCAAAATTATAAAATAAAAATCACTATAATTTTTTTTCCATACAAAATATTTAAGAAAAATTGAAAAAATTTCTACAAAAATTGGTGATAAAAATTCAAACAAAATGCCTGCGACTACAACAACGACGCAGGCAGGAAAAAGAAAACGTAAAACACGTTCACGTAAAGCATTAAAAACTAACATATTAAAAGAAAAACAAAGAAAAAAAGAAGGTATTAAAATATTTTCAAAAAATTATTACTTACAAATATCTTGTAACTATAATATACTTTAATTAGAGCATGAAGCTGAAGTTGAAGAGGAACGTCAGCGTAGAGAACGTGAAGCCAGAGAAAGACAAGATGCAATGGCTGTTGATGAAACTCAAGAACAAATTCTTAAGCTTAATCAAAAGTTAAAAGAATATTTAAATGGAAAAGAGCAACAAAAAGACAGGTAATTTAATAAGATTCTTGCAAATGTATATTATTCATTTATTTTGTAATGATTATATATTATATTATATTATAGTGAAGTTTTACCAATTCGGCGTCTTCCGCCACACAGTTCCACAATAATTTTACCATCTAAACAAACACATGCACAAATTCTTGAAAAGGTAATTTTAATTAATAAACAATTATAGTTTCGGTAAATATCTAGATCCGGGTACACACGGTCGCTCAGAGTATAGAGTTGGTGGGGGGATATAGGGTCGAGTACAACACTGATCAAGTGTTTTTAGGTGGGGATGGTCAAGGTGCGCAGAAGGGGGGGGGGTAAAATTGAATTTTTGGGTTTTTTAATGATTAAATAGTGGCAGTAGAGAGGGAAATGTGGGTAAAAATGGGTGGTCACGGTAGAGGAGGATAATATGAATCTGCCCCAATCACCAAAAAGTGGAACCCGTGCTTAGGGGGCGAATGACAGGCAGATAAAAAATGAATATTTTTTGTATTCATTTTTCATTTAGATATTTTTTATTTAATTTTCAGGGACCTCTTGTACATAAATATCTATCAGCCAGATACCACATGGGTTGTATATAGGTCCCCATTATCCTATGATACCCTCTGGGCCCTATAAGTCCCTAGATCATATCATCTAGCATATAATATTCAATAATATATACACACCTAATATTCGAATTTTTACGTTCATCCTATTTCCTCTTACCCTTCTACACAAAATTTTAAACCATCAAAACATGGTCACCTTTATCACACTCACCCTCCAACACGCTCTTCCGGCCCACCCCCACTCACTTTAATGCTCTACCGACTCACTGGCCTATTTACACCCTCCAAGGCCCGCCCTACCCACGCGCACGACCCGACGGACCACCCCCAGCCACGCATACCCCCTCCGGCCGCCCCACAAACTCATATCGCGCGCGCTGTCGAATGGGGCTGTGCATGGCTGGGGACGGCCTGCCGGGGCGTGTGAATTTGTGGGGCGGTCGGAGAGACATGTGATTGGATGGACCGGAAGAGCATGTTACAGGTTGAGTGTGTAAAGGGATGGTGACCATTTTTTGATGGTTTGGAACGTAAAAATTCAAATATTAGGTGTGTATATATTATTGAATATTATATGCTAGATGATATGATCTAGGGACTTATAGGGCCCAGAGGGTATCATAGGATAATGGGGACCTATATACAACCCATGTGGTATCTGGCTGATAGATATTTATGTACAAGAGGTCCCTGAAAATTAAATAAAAAATATCTAAATGAAAAATGAATACAAAAAATATTCATTTTTTATCTGCCTGTCATTCGCCCCCTAAGCACGGGTTCCACTTTTTGGTGATTGGGGCAGATTCATATTATCCTCCTCTACCGTGTCCACCCATTTTTACCCACATTTCCCTCTCTACTGCCACTATTTAATCTCTAAAAAACCTAAAAATTCAATTTTTAGAACCCTCTCCTGTCCGGCCTTTGTCCGTCACCCACCTAAAAATACTTGATCAGTGTTGTACTCGACCCCCTATACCCCCCCCCCCCCCCCTCCACCAACCTACTCACTACTCTGAGCGACCGTGTGTATTCGGATCTAGATATTTACCATAGTTTCGAGTACCTTTTATTTTATGATTGTTTCATCTATAAAGGGTACACCAGTTTGTGTAACGAGTCCAATGAAACGTGTTAGAAGTCCTTCACCGCCTCCAGCTCCGAATTATTCTCAAAGTTCACCATATTCGCCACCAGGTTATTTTAAATCTAGATATACAAATATGTACCTTTTCTTTACCTTTTTATTATAATCTCCTTTTTTAGAACACATTGATACTCGACGATGTACAAAAATTACAAGAATTTTATGGAATAGTAATTAAATATTTTTTCTTCTATTTTTTGTTTTTTTCTAATGGAAATCATTTTGTTTCAGAACCGTCAGACTTTCAAACGCCTCCAGGAACAGTATTTTATCAAATTACAAATCCATCCGGTCAACCAGATTCTCGACCAGCGACTGCCACTTCAGCTCAATCAGTTATGTATTCGTCATATAATCTAAATATGAATGTTCCTCCACCAGTGCGTACACATTATCACATTGAAATTCCTCCACCCCTATCACCAAATCCCGAGGAAAATACGCAAGGACCAGATGAACAGCAAGATCCTCCTCGAATATATCAAATTAATTGGGATCCTCTATTGATGCCACCACCAGGAGCTCCACCTGGGCAGAATCCATATTTACCGCCACAAAATGATCCTTAAGTAGCTATGGAAAATGTACCAGACAGTAGTGGATGTCACGTCGAAGTAAAATTGGATCATTCACAGCAATTTGTTCATACATCTTTATTACCTGGAATACCAATACATCCAACTTTGATGTAAATTTAAACAAATCAATCTCAAGTAAATTAATTAAATATTGATTGAAATTAAAATTTGTTTATAATTTTTCTATTTTGTTTTTTATTATGCTTGCTGAATACCAAAACTGATGGTAGTATTACACAGGGTTATTCAAGTCGTGGCTCTAGTCATAATCAACCATCACCACAATCACAAATACATTATTCAAGAAGATTGTATTAAACATGAAAAAAAAATATTTTGTAATTTTAAGAATATAAAATGAAAATATATTAAAGAATAAATTTATTATATGTGTTAAAAAGCACCTTTAAAATTTTAAAGAATATATATAGGTATTATGCATATGTGTACAACATTTTTGTCTCAATTATATTTGTAACATAAAAATATAAATTTTTCAAAGTGGTTAATATGTATGTTTACAAAATGATAATTTATATGACAAAATCCAAATTAGAATTCTATACATTCCGAAATTTAACAATATAATTTTTCTCGTTTACATTTAACTGTGTATTATTTCGATTATTTGCTTTTCTTTTTTCTTTTTTAATTTTATATACATATTTTAAAAAAAATTCCAGTTTATTTGCCAATAAATATTTATTTTGGAAATTTTAAATTATATTAAAAGTAAATAAATGACTAATAATTATATAAACAAATTTTTTTAAACATACATAACCATAGGTATATTATTTGTCAATAATATAAGGAAAAAATAAAATAAATATGTACAACTGGTAAATTTAAAAAAAAATATATATATGTATGAACTATAGTTCTACAATAATGTACTTATTGTCTAAAATACAAGAATATAATATTTAGTAGGTAAATGAAAATTTATTGTTCACTTCTTATCATTATGATATAATTTATTTATATATATGTATGTATTATGTATGTACATACATATGTATTTATGAATAATAAAAATTTATTGTAATTAAGATTTAAAATATGTCCATACATATTTTAAATTTTTCATAATAAAGCATAAAATAAAATTTAAATGTATGTATAAATGTATAATATGAAGTTTTTATTCTATTTACTCAAGTTCCTTATTTGTTATATTTAAAAATCCTTTTAAATTAACCTTATCTTTTAAAAATTTTGAATCAAAAAATACGTTTACGTATATCTCATATGGCGTTTACAATATGTGATTAAAAATGAATTGTGATTTTTTCTTAATTTTTAATTATACAGCAACATTAATTTAAGTTTTACTGGTATGTACAATAATTAATTTCAAAAAGCAACTAGAAAAGCAACTCTTACAAATTGATGAAGATTTTCATTTGAAGAAAATTACCACAGAAGAGTTTGAAGAGAAAAAGGTTTGATATATTTATATTTGATTACAAAATAAAAAATATTAAAATTTGCATTTTTAGGCAAAAATATTAAATCAAATTTTATCTAAAGGTCATCCAGTATCAGCTAATGATAAATTATTTTTACAAAAATACCAAAATAATCAAAATGATTTTGATCAATTAGAAAGAGTAGAAGAGGATATTTAGGCTGACCAAAAATCATAAATATTGTATACCTACCTAAATTAAATAAAAAATGTTTTTCGTACTTTTATATGTGAAAGCTTATTCTTGTAATATTAATTTTCTAATGATGGTCTTTTAAAAGATCAAAAATTTTTAAGATTTTTTTTGCCATTGTGATATTCTTTGTAATAACTGAAAAATAAAAGATTTTTATTTCAATTAGCTTTTGTTTTACTTAGGGTGACCAGACGTAGTGCATTTCGCAGTACAGTACTGCTTTTTTAGAACTTGCTCTGCAAAAAAAAGTGTACTGCATTGTACTCATGTACTGCTTTTTTCTCACTGTCCTGAAATGTACTGCAATTCAACAATTAACATCATAAATTTCGAAAATTGTAAATTTATTAACTACTGGAAAATATAAATTGTTGTCTTGGGTCTAGCTAGCTGCTAGATAGACTTTTCTGTTTGGTGGGGATCATTTTGTTACTAACACTATTACAACTTTTATTGGATATTACACCCATCAAACATGTAAACAACACATGTACTATCTGGCTGCCTCTAGTTCATCATTCTGTATGTAATAAAAAGGTTTCTTTTTCAGCTGAAAATATTCATTTTTTATGTGAGCGTCGCACCCCGTCGCAATGCTGATTCTACTTTTTGGTGATGGGGCAAATTCATCGAACCCTCCTCTACCTTGACCAACCATTTTGACGCTCTTTTTCACCCTCTACTAGACTATATTTGACTATTAAAACACCAAAAAATTCAATTTTTAACCCCTTCTCCTTCCCCCCCTTGACAAACAACAACCTAAAAACACTTGATCAGTGTTGTACATGATCCCCTCTAACCCCTCCACCAGCCTACAACAATGAGCGTACGTGTGGCACAACATCTACACTTCGTCTTTATAACATAGGCACTTGTTGTTGTTAGTGGTGCTTCTTCTTATTCTTTTGCGTTCAATTTGTATAAATTCGTCTTTTTCTATCTTTACGACAGTTTTACCAGATTGATAGTTTACTACGTATTTTAAACGAAAACAACAACAACCACACGGGAGCAACATAAATCATAAACATGAGCTTTTATGTTGTATTATTAAGCCGTGCCTATGTTATAAAAACGAAGTATAGTCTTTAAGACACCAACTAAAACTTGACAGATGATTTTTGATTAATATTTAATATTAAGCTGACAGAACAACTTTGATAAATAAGAATTGGAAGCAGAAACAGAAAATATTAAAGATAAATAAAAGTTTGAATAAATGAAAATACTACATTAAAAAGCCCAGAAAAAATTTCAAAATTATAAAATAAAAATCACTATTATTTTTTATTCGATACAAAATATTTAAGAAAAATTGAAAAAATTTCTACAAAAATTGGTGATAAAAATTCAAATAAAATGTCTGCGGCTACAACAATGACGCAGGCAGTAAAATTAGAACGTAAAGAACGTTTACTGGAAGCATTAAAAACTAACATATTAGAAGAAAAACAAAGAAAAAAAGAAGGTATTAAAATATATTCAAAAAATTATTACTTACAAATATCTTGTAACTATAATATACTTTAATTAGAGCATGAAGCTGAAGTTGAAGAGGAACGTCAGCGTAGAGAACGTGAAGCCAGAGAAAGACAAGATGTAATGACTCTTGGTGAAACTAAAGAACAAATTCTAAAGCTTGATCAAAAGTTAAAAGAATTTAAAAATGAAAAACAGCAATTATTTTTGCAATTGAAGAAAGTCTTGAATGAAGATGAAAATAGAAAGAAACAACAGGAACAAAAAGATAGGTAATTTAATAAGATTCTTACAAATGTATATTATTCATTTATTTTGTAATGATTATATATTATATTATATTATAGTGAAGTTTTACCAATTCGCACTCTTCCGCCACACAGTTCTTCAATATTTTTACCATCTAAACAAACACATGCACAAATTATTGAAAAGGTAATTTTAATTAATAAACAATTATAGTTTCGAGTAACTTTTATTTTATGATTGTTTCATCTATAAAGGGTACACCAGTTTGTATAACGAGTCCAATGAAACGTGGTAGAAGTCCTTCACCGCTTCCAGCTCCGAATTATTTTCAAAGTTCAGCATATTCGACACCAGGTAATTTAAAATCTAGATATACAAATATGTATGTATTATTTTTCTTTACCTTTTTATTATAATTTCCTTCTTTAGAACACGATGATGCTCGACGAAGTGCGGAAGTTGCAAGAGTTTTATGGAATAGTAATTAAATATTTTTTCTTCTTTTTTTTGTTTTTTTTTCTAATGGAAATCATTTTGTTTCAGAACCGCAGCAATATCAAACGCCTCCAGGAACATTATTTTATCAAACTACAACTCCATCCAGTCAACCAGATTCTCGAACAGCGACTGCCGTTGCAGCACAATCAATTATGTATCCGTCATATAATCTAAATTTGAATATTCCTCCACCAATACGTCAAAATTATCACATTGAAATTCCTCAGCCACTACCACCAAATCCCCAGGCACATACGCAAAGACCAGATCAACAGCAAAATTCTGCTCAAATATATCATATTAATTTGGATCCTCTATTGATGCCACCACAAGGAGCTCCACCTGGGCAGAATCCATCAATTCCGCCACAACATAAACCTCAAGTAGCTATGGAAAAGGCACCAGACCGTAGTGGATATCACGTCGAAGTAAAATTGGATCCTTCACAGCAATTTGTTCATACATCTTTATTACCTGGAATACCAATACATCCAACTGTGATGCAAATTCAAACAAATCAATCTCAAGTAAATTAATTAATTATTGATTGAAATTAAAATTTGTTTATAATTTTTTAATTTTGTTTGTTATTATGCTTGCAGAATACCAAAACTGGTGGTAGTATTACACAGGGTTATTCAAGTCGTGGCTCTAGTCATAATCAACCACCACCACAATCACAAATACATTATTCAAGAAGATTGTATTAAACATGAAAAAAAAATATTTTGTAATTTTAAGAATATAAAATGAAAATAGATTAAAGAAAAAATTTATTATATGTGTTAAAAAGCACCTTTAAAATTTTAAAGAAAATATATACAACCCCATATACATTTTACTCAAAGCAAAACCGGTTCAAATGTGTATATCGTTAAACATGCCTGTGAATAGATTGAAGTGTACGTACTTATATGTAATACGTGTTGTTGGAATATTTTGTAATGTGCGTATTTATCGTATATATGCGTGTGTAATACTACTGTCCTAACAAACAAATTATCGTCCTAAACTAATATAATTTTTTTTAATTCATTAGAATACTCTACTTGGTAATTGTACGATCATATGAAGCGTCATAAATTTTATCACATCAGAAACGAGGATAGTAAATTCAAATTGTAATGTATTGTATGAGAAAAACAATATATTTCGAATATGATTGGTTTAACATTAAATTTTGATTTTTTGATATTTAATATTCATACTTTTTTGGTAATGATAAATAAAAATATGATCGTATGAATGTATTATATATCGTATACGTAGGTATGTAATTTTAAGTGTACAGTCCACGTGGAATCCTATATGTCCCTGTACACATATTGTACCAGAAACTTAATAACTTGATTTTGTTAATTATATAAATACAATATACATATACATACATACATACATACGTGCAATATTCTGTACACATTTTTCAACCGTACACAAATTTGTGGGTTCGTAGATCGTACTTGTATATATTTTCTTGCCTGATTTGAAAAGTGTAAAATATGAATAAAAATCGACGCGAAAAAGATAAAGTAATGTACATATTACATATATGTATGTATGAAATTGTACGATATATGTATGTATGTATGCTAACCTGAAATTACACATTTTTTACTACTATCCTACTCCTAGTCTCTGATCTGTAATTTACGTTCATTTATATGATCAAACCATTACAAAATTTGTGTTCTAATATATTGCAAAAAGTATATATTTAAATAGAGTTTCCAGTTATGAACGAAAGTTGTGTTTGTTTAGGATGACGGTATTTATAGTTAAGCTATACCAAATTCGCATGAAAATATTTACAAACACACGTATGTAATATATTATTACATATACCTATATGCATATACATATGAACATATATAATAAGTACTTGGCACAAAATTTTTCGAGTTCATTTTGTACGTTAATATACGATAAAATTATTTCATGTTTCTATACACTCAGCTACTGACTCAATTACACAGTCCCCTCTTTCATCGCCCGAACCATTCCGTCGACTAAATGATGTTTAGAAAACTGATATTGGCTCTTTAAGATTTCAATTCTTTTTGGTATTATGCAAATTTGTACAACATTTTTGTTTTATTTATATTTGTAACATAAAAATATAAATTTTTCAAAGTGGTTAATATGTATGTTTACAAAATGATAATTTATATGACAAAATCCAAATTAGAATTCTATACATTCCGAAATTTAACAATATAATTTTTCTCGTTTACATTTAACTGTGTATTATTTCGATTATTTGCTTTTCCTTTTTCTTTTTTAATTTTATATACATATTTAAAAAAAAATTCCAGCTTTTTTGCCAATAAATATTTATTTTGGAAATTTTAAATTACATTAAAAGTAAATAAATGACTAATAACAAAAAGATTAGAGAACAAAGAGTCAACTTTAATTTTCTCAACATCATTTAGCCGATGGAATGGTTTGAGCGATGAAAGAGGGGACGGTGTAATTGAGCCAGTAACTGAGTATATAGAAACATGAAATAATTTTATCGTATATTAACTTACAAAATGAACTCGAAAAATTTTGAGCCAAGTACTTATTATATAGGTATATGTAATAATATATTACATACGTGTGTTTGTTAATATTTTTATACGAATTTGGTATCTTACCTATAAATACCGTCATCCTAAACAAACATAACTTTCGTTCATAAGAACAATAGAACACAAATTTTGTAATGGTTCGATCATACATATGAATGTAAATTACAGATCAGAGACTAGGAGTAGGATAGTAGTAAAAAATGCGTAATTTCAGGTTAACATAAAATTTAAATTCTTTATATGATCATACAATTACCAAGTAGTATTCTAATGAAATGAAAAAATTATATTTGTTTAGGACGATAATTTGTTTGTTTAGGACAGTATACACACGCATATATACGATAAATACGCAAATACTCAAAGAGAAATAATAAAATATAATTCTTTTAAAAATTCTCTAGTTGAAGAAAGGCAAAACATGACGTCAGACAGAAATGACCAAAAATTTAATTGAGTCAATGCCGCGTAGATTGGAAACGTTCTTGAAAGCAAAACCTCTCATAACAAATATTAAATTATACGAAAGTTTTTTAAAAATAAATAGGAATTCTTAAAGTGTACAAATACTTTTAATTCGAAATTTATGTAGAATTTTTGTTTTATATAAAATATTATTTATATTTATAAATATATAATATGACAAATATATACTCATTTTAAAGGTGACATTGGCCGTGTCCGATTTGAAAAATGTCCTTATTTTTCCCTTTGGTACTTTTTTTTGGCGTTCGAATTACATTTGTGTCAACTTTAAGTAGACAGCTGTCATTCACTTATTTGTTTACAAATATTTCTATTAATGGTTTCAGCGCAAAAATACATTCACAACAATATGAATTATCGTAAAAGTATAATTTTAATATTATTATGTTTAAAGATGGGTGTTTCATTTATAATGTACGTGGAAAATGTTCTGAAAGTTCATGATCATCATCTAAAATAAAGCCAGCGAATATTACGAAAGATACATGTGTGTATGTACATATTACTATAAAAATAACTTATCAAGCGAAGTATGACGAATTAAGCAATTGTCAAGTACAGTACAAGTCTACTAATTTTCTTACTTCGCCATAAGTACGAGGCGAAGTAAAAAAATTGTGTAATCGGACACAGCCAAAATTTTGATTAAGAAAAGAAAACAAAAAGCAACTACAACTACAACTTGACAGATGATTATTGATTAATATTTAATATTAAGCTGACAGAACAACTTTGATAAATAAGAATTGGAAGCAGAAACAGAAAATATTAAAGATAAATAAAAGTTTGAATAAATGAAAATACTACATTAAAAAGCCCAGAAAAAATTCCAAAATTATAAAATAAAAATCACTATTATTTTTTATTCGATACAAAATATTTAAGAAAAATTGAAAAAATTTCTACAAAAATTGGTGATAAAAATTCAAATAAAATGCCTGCGGCTACAACAACGACGCAGGCAGGAAAAACAGAACGTAAAGAACGTTTACGGGAAGCATTAAAAACTAACATATTAAAAGAAAGACAAAGAAAAAAAGAAGGTATCAAAATATTTTCAAAAAATTATTACTTACAAATATCTTGTAACTATAATATACTTTAATTAGAGCATGAAGCTGAAGTTGAAGAGGAACGTCAGCGTAGAGAACGTGAAGCCAGAGAAAGACAAGATGTAATGACTCTTGGTGAAACTAAAGAACAAATTCTAAAGCTTGATCAAAAGTTAAAAGAATTTAAAAATGAAAAACAGCAATTATTTTTGCAATTGAAGAAAGTCTTGAATGAAGATGAAAATAGAAAGAAACAACAGGAACAAAAAGATAGGTAATTTAATAAGATTCTTACAAATGTATATTATTCATTTATTTTGTAATGATTATATATTATATTATATTATAGTGAAGTTTTACCAATTCGCACTCTTCCGCCACACAGTTCTTCAATATTTTTACCATCTAAACAAACACATGCACAAATTATTGAAAAGGTAATTTTAATTAATAAACAATTATAGTTTCGAGTAACTTTTATTTTATGATTGTTTCATCTATAAAGGGTACACCAGTTTGTATAACGAGTCCAATGAAACGTGTTAGAAGTCCTTCACCGCCTCCAGCTCCGAATTATTTTCAAAGTTCAGCATATTCGCCACCAGGTAATTAAAAATCTATATATATAAATATGTATGTATTATTTTTCTTTACCTTTTTATTATAATTTCCTTCTTTAGAACACGATGATGCTCGACGAAATGCAGAAGTTACAAGAATTTTATGGAATAGTAATTAAATATTTTTTCTTTTTTTTTTTGTTTTTTTCTAAAGGAAATCATTTTGTTTCAGAACCGCAGCAATATCAAACGCCTCCAGGAACATTATTTTATCAAATTACAACTCCATCCAATCAACCAGATTCTCGAACAGCGGCTGCCGTTGCAGCACAATCAATTATATATCCGTCATATAATCTAAATTTGAATATTCCTCCACCAATACGTCAAAATTATCACATTGAAATTCCTCAGCCACTACCACCAAATCCCCAGGCACATATGCAAAGACCAGATCAACAGCAAAATTCTGCTCAAATATATCATATTAATTTGGATCCTCTATTGATGCCACCACAAGGAGCTCCACCTGGGCAGAATCCATTATTACCGCCACAATATAAACCTCAAGTAGCTATGGAAAATATACCAGACCGTAGTGGATATCACGTCGAAGTAAAATTGGATCCTTCACAGCAATTTGTTCATACATCTTTATTACCTGGAATACCAATACATCCAACTGTGATGCAAATTCAAACAAATCAACCTCAAGTAAATTAATTAATTATTGATTGAAATTAAAATTTGTTTATAATTTTTTTATTATGTTTGTTAATATGCTTGCAGAATACCAAAACTGGTGGTAGTATTACACAGGGTTATTCAAGTCGTGGCTCTAGTCATAATCAACCACCACCACAATCACAAATACATTATTCAAGAAGATTGTATTAAACATGAAAAAAAAATATTTTGTAATTTTAAGAATATAAAATGAAAATAGATTAAAGAATAAATTTATTATATGTGTTAAAAAGCACCTTTAAAATTTTAAAGAAAATATATAGGTATATGCAAATGTGTACAACATTTTTGTTTCATTTATATTTGTAACATAAAAATATAAATTTTTCAAAGTGGTTAATATGTATGTTTACAAAATGATAATTTATATGACAAAATCCAAATTAGAATTCTATACATTCCGAAATTTAACAATATAATTTTTCTCGTTTACATTTAACTGTGTATTATTTCGATTATTTGCTTTTCCTTTTTCTTTTTTAATTTTATATACATATTTAAAAAAAAATTCCAGCTTTTTTGCCAATAAATATTTATTTTGGAAATTTTAAATTATATTAAAAGTAAATAAATGACTAATAATTATATAAACAAATTTTTTTAAACATACATAACCATAGGTATATTATTTGTCAATAATATAAGGGAAAAAATATATAAATATTCACAATAATGAGTAATAACTGTTAAATTAAAAAATATATATATATACATATATATATATGTATAAACAGAATAGTTCTACAATAATGTACTTATTGTCTAATATACAAGAATATAATATTTAGTAGGTAAATGAAAATTTATTGTTCACTTCTTATCATTATGATATAATTTATTTATATATATGTATGTATTATGTATGTACATATGTATTTATGAATAATAAAAATTTATTGTAATTAAGATTTAAAATATGTCCATACATATTTTAAATTTTTCATAATAAAGAATAAAACAAAATTAAAATGTATGTATAAATGTATAATAAGAAATTTTCAATTAATTTTTATTCTATTTACTCAAGTTCCTTATTTGTTATATTTAAAAATCCTTTTAAATTAACCTTATCTTTTAAAAGTTTTGAATCAAATAATACGTTTACGTATATCTCATATGGCGTTTACAATATGTGATTAAAAATGAATTGTGATTTTTTCCTAATTTTTAATTATACAGCAACATTAATTTAAGTTTTACTGGTATGTACAATAATTAATTTCAAAAACATTAAATAATGTCATTGCGGAACTCTGGATTTTTCAAATTCTTTTTAAATTTTATAACTTGCATACATATTTAATTTACAATTTTACTCGTATTTTTACTATACTTTTATCACAATTATATATGTATATGAATGATGTTTTTTCATTATGTACCGAAACGTATGTGTACAACATACGTTTTATAAAACATAAATTTTGTAAATATAAAATTTTAGTATGCATATCGTATTTTAAATGTACATATCCATGTATGTATGTAATCAAATCTTGATGTAAATCAAAATAATCATTTTCCATTAATTTTTTTTTGGGATTTATTCTTTCTTTTCTTCAAGTTAACAGACAATTTTATTACTTTATTTGTATATAAGTATATACATATTACATAGGAAAAGTATAATAAAGAGATGTGGAGCTCTAAAAGAATATTTATTCGTTACAATTTAAAAACTCACATATACATAAATATGTATACAAGTATATTCATTAATATATACCTAAATCAGTATGTTTGAATTCAATATCTAATCAAATATTATGTATATAAAAAAATTTCATGTAACGTGTATAATTTTTATTTTATTTTTTCTTTCTTTTCTATACCTTGTCCACTAATTCTATGCAGTTAAGGCCTTATGGAAGCAGTACCACTTTACTTTACTTTTACTGTATATATTGATATTTAAAAAATTCATCTGAAAACTTTAAAGATTTTGGTAATACTGGGTAGTGAAACCGTGAAACAGTCTATAATTAGAAAAAAAAAAAAAAAAAAAACATAAAACCTTAACTGCATACAATTAGTAGACAGAGTATAGATTTGAAATTTTTTAAAAATCAGGAAATGATAAATGATGAAAATCTAAATTTATATTTGTCTACGCGTATGTGATATGTGCTTTAAATATGCAATTATGTTTGAATACTCTTGTTTAATTTTCCTATTTACATTATTATTATTGTTCATTCGAATATAATGTATCTATAACCAGGTATAACATACCTATAATTTTCTATTTTTGCATACGAATGAAATATTTTTATTATTATTTTTTTTTATTATTTATTAATCGGATATGATATTTACAAAATTAACTTACCGGTTGTTAGTTACTACACAAATCAAAAGTAGAAAAGCACTTAAAAGTTAATCAACATAATATACAATTATATTGAAAGATTTTATACATATGTATGTACATAAGTACACACATTATATGTATGTATCTAAAACTGTGGAAAAATGTAATAATTTAACATATAAAAAAATAATTTTTAATATGTATATGTACATACATAATTGTAAATAAATGTAAAAACAAAATTAAAGAGTAAAGATGAAACCAAAGATACATGTATTTAACGTCCATAGTTGTATATGTGTATGTAATTTATATGTATAAATCATAAATTTTTTTTCGATTTTTCCAAATTATTGATAAAAAAACAAAAAAAACAAATTTTATTTTGTTTACCAAGAAATAAACAAGAAAAGCTATGTTTCTTCAAAATTTTCATTTATCTTTGTCAACTACGTATACTTAGAAAGAAAAAACGAAACAAAAATTTTATTAATTAATTATCATTTAATTATCTTATAATTTTTTTTCATTTATTTAAATTTAATGGATGTATTTATGAATTTTTTTCATTATTTAATAAAAAAAAAAAAAAACATAATTCGTGAGAAAATTAATATAATTGATTGATGAAATTAATAATTATATGTAATTATTATTTGCATTTTAATTACGAAAAATAATATATTTTTACTTTATTATTATTATGTTGCTTACGATTGAATAATGAATAAAAGTATGATAAATTTCGTATATTATTATTTATTTTTATTATTACAATTTTTTTCCTCAATAATAATTAAAAATTAATATTGCAAATAAATAAATGAATATAAAAATTTTTTTTAATTCTTTATATAATTTAAATTTACTTAAATATTCTTCCTCATTACCAAATAAAATAAAAATTAAAAATTGTGCTAAAATTCACATTATAATTTCTGAATATTATAATTTAATTTGAACACATTTACTTAAATGTGTTTACAAAAATATTTTGATAATTTAGTCTATACGTGTACATATATATGTATGTACCTTATATGTACAGATGTTCGAATGAAATTACAAAAAGAAAAAAAAACAAAAAAAAAAATTAAATTAAATTAAATTAAAATTGAAATTGAAATTGAAATTATCAATGATTTTTAGATAAATGAAAGCAGCACTAATGAAATTCAGGTATTATCAATTTATTGTATACAAGTATATTTAAAAAATACATAACGTATAATTATGTATGTTCATTTTAAGCTTAGTAACGATATAAAAATGAGAAATACTGTTTAAATATTTAAATATCCAAATTTGGTTTGTTTTATTTTATATGAGTAATATTTATGGTAATTTACAATAAAAAAAAAAAAAATAAATATGCATTTGTTTGTCTTCGTTGATACATGTGTAATACAGACTACATATGAATTGTTATTAATTTGATATGCTCAACAATGCGAAATAACATTAAATAAATCATCACATTTTATTTAAAATGATTGAATTTGAAAAAAAAAATAAAATAAAAATAAAAATAATAACAATAATTCTTGTATACAATGGTATACAGTTGTGCCTACATTTACTTATTTACATTAAAATTTAGAATCTTTATGTTTATAAAAATACAGCGTGTATAATAAATAATTTAATTTTTTAAATTTATTTTTAATATGAACAGTCAAAACAATAATTATTATTTGTTTGATTAATTTGATGTTTGCGTGAAAAAATAATTGAAATAATTTATATTATTATCACAAGAAGTTGTATAAAATTTAAAAAAAAAAAAGCAATGAAGCGCATGAATACATACATACACACGCATTATTATGTGTTTGAAAGAAACCTCCAGAAATATCAATACAAATTATTTAAATTTTTCGTATTATGTACTTTTTTTTAATGAATAAATAATATCTCTAGAGTCTAGATACGTATATGTACATACATACATACGTTATTGTTATCGGTATAGAACCAAAGTATAACATGCCTTGAAAATTTTTAAATTGAACTTTGAAAAGGAAAATCAAGTATGTACGATTTATTGTGTAGGTGTAATATTTAAATCAATTCGTTATACATGTATGTATAAGATTTTTTTTTTTTTTTGTATAAAATACCATATGTACGTAAAATTTATAATTAATCAAAAGTGTAAATTATACATTTTTAATTATAATTCTAATTTTAGCCAAAATGCGAAGTATGTATATGATAAAAATTGAAAACAAACAATGAAATTTAATATGAAATTTATATCAATAGATAAAATATATTTATTTTACGTATTGTAAATATTTATAAAAACAAATAAAAAAAATTCCCATTTCAATTAAATCTAAATAAATTTTACGTACGCATAAATTTTAAGATCGATTGAAATTCATATTTGTGCTTTTTTTTAAATATTTAAATAATACATAGTTAATAAACGCCCCTTTATAATTACGTATACGTTGATTCAGAAAATTTATATAATTTATATAATTTATATAATTTTTTTTTTTTTTTTGTTGACAATGAAAGAATTTAATCAAATGACTTATAAATTTTCAAATTTTCAAATTTTCCAGGGGGAGTATATGTACATACATAGATACATATATACGTATTTACAAAATATGAGAAGAATTTTCCCTGGGAAATTGCGTATTGCGTACATATAATCCATACGCATGTATATTACATACTGTCAATTAAATATAGGTACATACATATTTTATTTATTGATTTTTAATATCAATATGAAATTCGTATGCATAATATAAAATGATATTGTACATATTTATATGTACATATACGTACATATGTATGTATTTACAATATAGTATTAAATAAATTATTCTATAAAACTAAGAATAAATATAAATTCAGGTATTAAGTATATGCATATAATATTTTACAAATATTTTGTATGCATTTTAAAATCATGTCATAGTAAATAATACAAATAATGAATAAAAAATTTTAATTATTTAGTTAATTCCTTATTTTTTTTGTTTGCATTAAAATTAGTTTCAGTCACGGTTTGTTGTTAAAATTTTGTGTTCTTTATAGTTAATATAGATATATATTACACTATAAAATAAAAAAAATTCAATTTAAATTCGTATGCATATGTACAAAGCCGTACAAAACCATATATGGTTTTTTTTTTTATTATATTGTTAGTTATTCGAATAAAGATAATTATATATGACTGTAATAAAAATAAAACAAAAAAAAAATCTGTGTAAAATGATTCTTTGTTTTTTTTTTTTTTAATTTATATATTATTGCAGATACTATAAGTTGTTCCATTATTTATGCACATATACTTTATGAATAAAAAGAAAAAACAAACTCTTTATATCTTGTGTACACATACATAATAAAACGCTAGAAGGACATCTTCTTATAGATTTAATTTTTTTTTTTATGATTTGAATTGTAAGAACAAAATAATATACATATGTAAATATGTACGTTTTAATATGTGTTTATTGCATGCTTATCTGCCTGTGAATTTTAATTTCTTTTTGAATGCAGTCAGTCGATCATCCACCCACTTATGAATGCAGTTTATATTAAATAACAATATAATGTATAATTTATGCCATTAATTTTTTTTTTTTTTTTTTTTTTTGGAATTTCAAGACAAAAACTATTGAAATCTTATTTTACTTTTATTTTCAATGCAAATTAAAACAAAAATAAACGTGACAAACTAACATGCATCGCGTTTGAAAAAAAAATTTATAATATGAAATTCATGTACACATGTAAAAACTTTTAAATGGCATTATTTACTTTTTTTTTCTTTGTTTTTAATTAAATAAATTAAAAAAATGACATCATTCGTTAAAATAAAAATTAAGGTAAAAATATCTAGGTGCTAATATAGTTAAAAAATATAATTAATGCTCTAACCAGTAACGACCACCTACTTACATTTGTATGCATATACATACATATGTATGTATGTATGTAAAAGCAAATAGGTAATTTGAAGAGGTTAAAAACTTGAATTTTTTACTATGAGAATACATTATGAAATCAAAAAAAAAAAAAATAATGATAACGTTTCATACTCAGGTCCATTTTTAGTAAATTTACAACAAAAGCAAAAAAAAATAATAATTGTACATATATAGGTATGTAAATTTTTTCATTAATTAATCAAATCGAAATTAACTATCTTTATCTATAAAAACAGAAATTCAAGATTCATTCTTGTTTTATTTTATTTAAAAAAAAAGTACTAGTAAAGCTCAAAGTGGATCATTAAAAGAAATACAAATGCTTAGATTTGAAACAATTGGGTATATCATATATGTAGGTACATACATGCCTCTGCAATATATGTACATATGTTCTTTGTGATGCAAGTAGTATCTAATACATACATACCTATTATTATATTTTCTAGACAGAATGCATGTATGAACTGAATTTGGTACGGTAATGAAATTTATTCACATGCACATAAATATGTTATGTTAAAGAATCTATGCAATAATAAATATAGATGTACATATGTATATATGTGGATACTAAAAGCAAAACATTATATATATTGCATGTTGGATATGCTTTAAAAAACGTGCTTTGATTTTAATTGTTTTGTTCTAATATAAAACATGCGAGTACTTATACTCATTGTACGTTTATAGATGTTTATATATACATTCATAATACATATGTATATGTATGCACTTCATGATAATTAAATGAACAATATAAATCATTTTAAAAAAATCTAATATTTTTTAATTTTTTAAAATAAAGCAATAAAATTTATCAATACAAACTAAAAAAATAAAATAAAACGTGGGTAGGTATCACTCGTGAATACACACAAATAGTACTCTACAGACCATATATAGTTAGACTTTTCACAGACAACCTATACATTTATTTATTAATCAGATGAAGTGCATTTACCAACAATTTTTTTTTTTTTCAAAACTTTAATTTATTATTTTAATAAATTTGGCATTAAACGTTTTTCTTTTATAAATCATCCGTAAAAAGGAGGTGTTATAAAGCAAAATTAGCATTTAGTGTATATTTGATGTAAATGCAATGTACATATGTAGTACATAAATTGCATATATATGTACGTGTATGTAAAATACATTCATCTGAACTATTGAAATTAATTCATGTATACATACATATGTATGAATATGAATCTCAACATTTATTTGAAAAAAAAAAAAAAAATGATCTGTTTCTTCTAATAATTTTCAGAAAAAGTTGAATGAATCGAGTTATACTCGTACATAAATAAATATCATATCTCTATTTGATATTATACTTATATAGGTATATGCCAGAAGAATGCATACATAATGTTTTATAAATTAAATTACAATAAAAATTATATTAGATTTAAACGTATATTATGTATACAATTGTAAATATACGTTCACATCACATAAAACGTCCACATTAAATGGATAAGAATGTTTTGTTCATGGAAAACCAGTTTCTTTTAAAAGGTGCTGATGTTGTTATCCACCTGATTTTTATCTTTTATAATAAAATGCCTACTACGTATGTTTGTTTTGTTTTTCATTTTATTTTATTTATTTACTTTTTTTGTATGTACATATATACATATATTGTTAAAATCATACTTATATTTAATTAGACATAAAAGAAGTAGGTATTATCATGTATTATATGTATATTTTATTTTATTTCATTGAAATTTCTGTATTATATTTGCCTTCTGTATTATTTCTGTATTATATCATTAATTTCAATTTTTACATCTTCAAAAATTAATAATAAAATAAATAAACAATATTATAAAAAATAAAAACTATAATTTGATTTCTATATTATACATAAAAGCGCGGTAATTAAATATGCATTATACGTACATATACATATGTATGTGCAGTACTGATTTTTTTGTACAAATATTTAATTAAATATCATCTTAACTAACTACACTAGAATATTATCTTAGATATCTTACTAATATCATATGTATGTAAGTATGAATATATACATATGTATGTACATATATGTATGTTATCAGGAATAAAATATACATAGTTTATCATATATGTATTCCTTAATATTTTTTCAAATTTTACATAAATATATGTATGTATGTACATATATATTTAAAAATTTTGCAAATTTGTAATATTGGCAATGAATTGATGAAATTCAGTTTAATATTAACCCCTCACAAACTTTTGCCAAATGTGTTGAATTAAAATATACAAAGGTATTCATTACTTTGAAATTGTACATGCGCGTACATAATCATGCAATTACAATTTTGTCACTAAGTTTTTTTTTGATTGAAAAATTAAAAAAATATTTTTTTAAAACAAATACATATATAAATATAGATACTTATTATTTTAAATATTAACGATATGTGAGCCTTGATCTTAACGTATTCTTTATATTACTTTTTTTTTTCAAACAGAATTTATTCATAATTCAATGAAAAATAAAATATATACATACATATATATTTACCCATTACTTTACTTGTATACGAGTATCTATACAAGTTTTTTAATTAAAAATTTCATATAATTTTATTAAATTTAAGAATTTAATTTATTACAATTTTACAAGCAAGAAAACAAGATTTAAAAATTTCATAAAATTTCAGTAAATAATCTATATATACGTAAATACAATTTTTTTTTATTATAATTTATTTATATAATTAATTTCAGACTAGTTTTTTTTATTTTTATTTTAATAGAAATTATTTTAAAAGTTTATCTTTGTTTCAATGGGTGGCATTTTGGAAGAGTATATTACATGAGAGTAGCATAAATTAAAAAATAATAAATGAAAAATAAATTCGGCGACATTGTTTTTTTGTTGAATGTTTGAAATATGTACATACATATATACATAAATATACGTTTATTGGGAAACTTTTACATTTATACACATACATACATATATACATTTGTAAATAACATTGGCTTTTAATGTTTATTTATATAATTTATGTATGTACATTTTATAGACACACATACATATGTATTTCCCAATAAATTTTTAACATATCTATTTACGTAGTTTTAAACACCTTTAAATATTTTAGTTGATATTTTAAAGTGTATTTTATTTTTATTTTACTTTTATTTTTTACTTAGTCAGATAAACAGTACATACATACATTGTAAGTATATTTATCATGCCATATAATGATTATAATAAATTTTTTTACGATGAAAAACAATAAAAGGGCACGGTATATAAATTTATTTGCTTTATTTTCAATTAAGTATAAACTAAGCAGTTTGTTATTAATTGTGTCAGTTAAATCATGAATCTCACATTTCTATACTCTATACACTAATTCGATACAGTTAAGATCTTATGGAAATGACATAAAGTAGTACCACTTTACGTCGCTGTATATTGATATTGAAAAAAATTCATCTCGTATTATATGATAGCTTTACAGGTTGTGGTAACACTACTCGTCAAATGATCTTATTAGAAATGACGAGAAAAGAAAAAAGGATACATATACTGCCATAAGACGTTAATTACATCGAATTAGTGTATGGAGTACAATTTACATAAATATAATATTCACAAAATAATATAATAAATACATATACATATATATAAATATCTTATGTCTACATGTGTATATATGTGCATATGTGTAATGTTGTATACGATAATGTATGTAATTGAAGTACTTATATAAGTACATACTTAAACCAACAAATCTATAAGAACAAGTTTTCTTTCTAATTTAATATTTATTTAGGTGTTTTCAATGCTGAACTATTTTTCCTAAATTTTATTATTTTTTTAAATGCTCAAATTAATTATAAATTAAAATTAATTATAAATTTTTAAATAATTATTTTCTCGATTAAATAAATATATATTTAAACCAAATGTAATAAAAGGACATATGTATGTATGTATATAAAACTTTGCAATATTAATAAATTGATTTTTTAAAAATATTATTAAATTGTTTTTGTTTCCTCTTAATAATTTTTTATATTTATTTTTTTCTTCATTATTTACATATATTAATTAATTATATAATGATAATATGATAGAATCGTCCTGAAAAATCATCACAATGATGATTAGGCACAGGCTCACATCGAGCTATTGCGCCAAAGAAAGAAGAAGAAGAAGAATTATTTCCGTCTATAAAAGAAAATAAAATATGATTATGTTATCCATTATAAATGATAACTATTGATAATTAAATATTTTACGTTAATTGATTTTAAATTAATTTCAGATGCATACATACAAGAAATAAATAAACAAATTTTGAATAAAAATGATTTTTCATCACATGTTATTACCACTTATTACTTATAATTTACGTTATTTCTAATGCAATTAAAGAATAAAACACAAAAATAAACAGAAAAACAAGCAATAATCGTCTAATTATTGAATTTTTAATGATAATAATAATTATTTCCTTTGTATATCTGTAATTATAATAAAAATAGCATTTGTTAATAAAAATCTTCATATAAATTATTATAATTATTGTTATACTGTTTATAAACATACTTAGGTAAATAACAGTAATAAGTAATGAAGATATAAACATATGATAAATATAAATGCATGCAGATAGAATCCTTTCATTTCCAAGTATATACATATGTATGTACATATTGGAATATAATACAATTAATTAACGGAAATACATACTGGATTATGCAAATTCATTCATATGTATGTATACAAATGTTTGTCTGTATATTTTTTAATTGTTGTATAAAAAAAAAACATTAAAATTCATAATGATAATAAATAACATAATATAAATCCTAAAAAAGAATGTAGAAATAAAAAAAAAAAATAACACATATTGTTGCTGTATATAATACATGCGTATGTATTCAATATATGTATGTGTATATTTTATACAATTATTGTATAGGAAAATTCTTAAGTAAATTAAAAAAAAATTCAATTTATCATGTGCGTGCAAACGTGTTTATTTTTTTCTTAACACAAAATGCATGCACATTTTAACAATTTCAAACGTATGTAATGTTGATGGTATGTGTATATAGACATACATATGTACATATGTATCTTCATAGTACTAAATGAGTATTTACCTATTTTATCAATTATATTATTATAAACTGAATATATCTTAAATTTTAAAATTTTTTTAAATTTTCATAAATTATTACAATTTTATTTTCAATTTAATTCTATTTGAAAATACACGAATTATTAAAATTAAATTTAAAATATAAAAATATTCTAAAAAGATACCACAATATAAAAATCAACATTCACTTAATGTAAACAAAAATATTAAAGAAAACATATGTATATATGCGCATTACATACACATACGCATTGTATATTATTTTTATACATTTTTAGATTAGCTTTGTTTTTTTGGCATTTTTTTAACCTTATGTATGTATGTATATTTAATATTTTATAATAGTAGAAAAAAAATTATTTTTCCCAAGATTTAAAAAACATGTTTTATAATACATATTGTAAATTAATATGATACATACATATATACATAAAAAAATTCGTATCGTATAAATCATATGATATAAATTTGAATAGTATGTAAGTATGTATACACGTGTGTAGATAAAAATTAGATCCTATGTTATAAAGTTGCAATCTGTTTAAAAAAAAAAAAAAAAATTTTTTTTTGTTTCTTTGTATGTATACACATACATATGTACATATTATAAATAATATAAAAATTATATCTTATGTGTATGACATATTACGTATACATTGTATATTTAAATAATATAATAAAGTTATATTTATAGAAATAATATGCAAATTTCTGCTTTATTTAATACATTTTTTGTTTAAATATTGTATTTGAAAAGAAAAAAAGTAAAAACAAAAGAAGGAAAAATGAATTTTTTCATTTTCAATACAATTCGTTTGTAGATACGTTTTTTATGCATATAATCATCACTGAATTGTAGTAATTTAATGTGAATACTTTTTATATTCGAATGCAATTTTTTTTTTCCCCTTAAAAATAATACATGTATTGTATTAGATATAAAATGAGAAATAAAATAATACATTTTTTTAATCATTTGTAATTTTTCTTCTATTGTATTATGTAAAAAACAAAAAATATGAAAAATTTGTAAAATTTTATAAGCACGTTATATATACACGTTCATGTGGATGTTACATGATTTATGTAGGTAACAATATAATAGGAGTATATTTTGTGGTATTTTTTCTTTATAATATTTATACCTGTATGCATACATATGTATACATATACTTACCTATGTGTGTCATTTTACATCATATATTATATTATCATGAATAAAAATTGTGTGAAAATTGAAAATGATTGATAACAATAACAAGAAAAAGAATCGTTTATATACACTTTTTTCACATTGTAAATTAATTAAATAATACTATCATATATGTATGTACGTACATACATATGTATACGTATTAATTATATAATATGTTTATATACGGTACGATTTGTGTTTTTTTTTTTTTAAATCATAAATCTTGAATGTTTGTTTTAATTTAGATAGTGTATATGTGAACACACTTTACATACATACATACATATGTTAAGTATGTACATATACGTTAATTTTGGCTTTATTAAAAGTAGATAAGAAAAACAATGATTTTTCATTATTGTATTTTTTTTAAATAATTAATTTGAATATTTAATTGTTAATTAGTTTTACGTTTAAAAATAATACATGTATATGGAAAAACACACATACTTGTTTTTGTTTTTTTAATTCTATGGCCGCATTGAAATTTGTCAGATGTACGTATTGTAGAAAGAATTATTTATTAAAATATAATGTTTGCATATACTACATTGAATTTTTCAATGTTAAATTTTGTAATTATGTTCTTTAAGCATCTATGTACATATGTACATTTGTATAAATCTTATTAGAAAATTTTATGAGTAATGTTTTATTTTATTTTATCTTTTTTTTTTGGTTTTCAATCAAATGTATATGTACATATTTTACAAGGAAAATTACATTTAAATTTTCTAAAGTAAAAAAGTTTTAGTTTTGAATTTTTGGATATTTAATAATACAATAATATTAAATTAATATGAAAAATTTCATACTTTATTTATTCTTTATTAATCAAGGAAAAACTTGTGAGAAAAATCTTTTTTTGTAAATAAATGTATCTTTATTTATATAGTAATAAATGAAAAGTATAAAAAAAAATGTATAAATGAATATGTACAAGTATTACTGTATATGTGAATGTATTCATTTGTATTATACATATACATATATGTATGTATACATACTTATGTACGTATGTACATATGCATATTTGTTAAGTTCCTCTTCTGACAATAATATTTAATTTCTTCGTACTATATAATAAATTAAATTTATAGAAAATTCAATTTACTAATATTTTTTTATATTATTTATCAAATTATGTTTATTTAAATATACATATACGCATATTTACTTTTTGGTATGTATGTATGCATATGTGTACTTTACCATTACGTTATTCTAGACAGATTTACACTATTGAATGTGTGTAGTAATACAGCATACAACAATAAAATGTAATCATGTAAATATAAATTTAACAAAATTTTTTTTTACATATCTCTAAAATATAAACAAATTCATTTTTGTTGCTATTTTTTCTGTTTATATTGCACTGTTATCTTACTCTGTTATCTTTTTTTTTCGTTTATATCATTTATAAATGTTTAAGTTTAGAAGTTCCAGTACCATTCTGTACCATCTTCTTAATAATATCTAACGTATGTATTGCACTTATACATTGTATATAAATGTACTAATGCTATTTTATTTTTAATGTATATACTGATATAGATAAAACTTTTTTTTTCTTTCTTTACTTTTCTTTTTTATACAAGTGGATACATATACTTACACATATATATTGTATAACTGTTGTATTTTTATTATTAAAACGGTATATGTATGATTAAATTTTATCTTATTATAATTTTTAATATTATCATCATAATCATTGTACTTATCATATGTATCACAAATAATAATAATAATAATTATTTGTAATAATAATAATAATAATAATAATAATAATAATAATAAATAATAATAATGATAACAGAAATAAATTATGATATTGGTTCTTTTTAGTTAAAAAGATATAAGAGTATGTAGAACGAATGCAATACATGTATGTATATATATGTATTTGTATATACATATATGTACGTATGCCTATATACACACATATGTAGTGCATAGTGTACGTATGCCTGTACTTATTATTATTATTACTACTGTACTGATTATTATTATTATTATTCACGATTGAATTCAAGGATCAACTGATCTACGAGTATTGGTATGTATGTATGTGTGTATATATAACTTTAGTAGTATGTGTTGTATATGTGTTTTGTGTATTAATTGCTTGATGATAAAAATGATAATTATATAATCTTAAAGAAGTGTATATTTTAGAACAATTAGTATGATATGTATATACATACTTATTTGTATTATAATATGGAGACGGTATATACAATTTGTATATTTACTCATACATAATTCATTTTGGAATCAGAAAAAAAGATCAAAATGTTCTTTAAAACAAATATCATAAGTAATGATTTTCTCTGTTTTTATTTTGTATGAAATACCCATATAAGTATGTAAATAAATATGACAAATAGATAATATAATTTATTTTTGTACTTTATTCATTGTATTAGTAGAATACATGTACGATACACATGTGCATATGAGTGTATACTCTATTAATAATCATTTATCTAGATAGTTAGGTCGTATACTATTTTCAATGAATACAACAGGAAGTATTTATCTAATTTATTTTGTATTTTGTATGCGGTTTTTTCTTTTAATGCACAAATAAAATACCTAAATATAACGTATCATACGAAAATACATAAAACATTTGAAAAAAAAAGTTCTATTAATAAAACATGGCAATGCTTATGCAATACATGTACCAAATACAAACATATTAGAATACAATGTAATATACATACACATGTATTTAAATAAAGGTTTAAAGAATAATTGAAAAGCAAATATTATCTGTGACTTTATAACACATTAATGATTAAATCATAATTCTTGATTTGAGTTTTTCAATATACGCATATGTGTGTATGTATATATACTACGTACATATTACATTTTAAATATTATAGACATTTATTCTTCATATGTATACATTTTATAAATAATATGTAAATCCATATGTAAGTATATATACATGTGTTTTAAAAATGACCCTACTTATTTAATAATATCTAATAAAAATCATGCATATACATACATACATACATAGATACATACATACATGTGTATATTATGTAATGTGTACACATAAATGTGATCATCTAAGTTATGTGAAAATATTTTAAGTAAAATTTAATTTAATATTAAATATTTATTTGCTCTACCTTCAAATTTAAAAAAAAAAAAATAGTAATAAAACAATAAATGATTTTTAAAGTGGTATAAGTTCAAAATTTTCAAAATAAAAATTTTCAAATAGTTTACATTATGTTAATTACAGATTTCATAACATTAAATACTTTTCTTTTCTATGAAAGTTAGTAAAAAATTAAAATGCAAATATAAAACTTTAAATATCTTAGAATTGTAAATTTCGGATATGTCTCACTTAGTCACTTTCAAAATCAACGGCTAACATTTTATATCATTAATAATTTTAGATAAATAAAAATAAATGAAAAATTCAAATTTTCAAGGGTCAAAGAAAATGTTAATGTTATTTTTATAATCATTATTTTTTCCCCCTATTTTAGCAATAAAACTTAATTTGAAGGACAAATGAAAGAGAATTTGAAAATTTTTATCTTAATGATACTTAAAATGATTTAACTTTCTGTTATTTTATTCACACTTTCGGTTATTTAATTTTTGTACGATGTACGTACATATGTATCTTTGAAATCATTTAGTAAATAATGAGAATATAAACGTCCATACACACATATGCATATGTACATGTATAAATAATGTTCGCGAACAAGTATATATTATACATACATATGTACATATAAAATATTATGTACATTTAAAAACAAATCAAATATGGTAATATATAGCATATAGATTATAGCATAACATTTAAATAATTTTATTTAATTTTTAATTATTTTATTTATGTATTTTTTCTTTTAATAAATAATTTTTCCGGAAATTTTATTTTGCAATTGAAAGTTTTTGACCTAAATAATCCGTAAAAAGAATGAAAAGTTAAAAATGAAAATGAAAAGAAATTTAAAATGAAAAACAATAAGATTATTTAAAAAGTTAATCAATGAAACAAAAATTGAAAATTACATTTTTTTTTTTGTATACGATTGTATTGTTGTTCATGAGCACATATGTACATACATAGGTACATTTGAAATAAATGCATAAGTATATATGCATACCCAAATTTATAAGTACAGGTATGCAATTAATTTATATAGCTGCGTTTTATATATGTATGTACATAATATGTGTACACATACATGTATGTAAAGTTTAGAAATTAATAAATAAATGTTATAAATATATAATATAATAAATGTTAAAATATACAATATTATTATTAAATAAAATTCCAATGTATATTAATAATAATAATAGATAATTTCATAGTATCGTTTTCATTTTGCTTGTACATGAATTTAATATACAACAAAAGATATGTTTTTTAAAAAAAAATGTGTAGATACAATTTACGATTTTTATGGTTCTTAATTTATGTTTTAATTCTTTTTTTTTTGGCTTGTTTTTTGGATTGAAAAGTTTTAAAAGGAATGAAAAAAATTAAATGAAAGTTGATGTTTTATTACATGTACTTATTTTAAATTAAAAAACAAAAAATTTTTCTACACATGTAATTTACAAACAATTTTAATAGTGAATAATATTATAATACATTTGATAAGGCATAATTTAGTATGGAATATTGGAATTTTAGGACCGGAACTAATTTATAATAAAATTTTTATTGAACATTATTATATATATGTATATACATATATACATACATATACAATATATAAAGAAGATATTTGTAAATAAAAAAAATGAACATTTTAACATAATAAGCTATGAACATTTGTACATACCTATAAATACGTAATTAATGTATTTATGTATCTATTTAACATTATCATTACAAGTTCAATAATTTACAACTATATCTACGTATATACATACATACGTATATTCAATATATGCTCACAATACATACATACGGGCATGTGCACATACGTATGTATATGGAATATCTAAATATATGAATACATATGTACATATATATGCATTTTCATTATACTTACCTTTCATACATAGTATGTACATATGTACATATGTATGTATGTAATAGCTATGCATAATGTGCACACTATTAAAGAGGACTATTAAATTATGAATTCTTATCATTACCACATTTTTCCCGGTCAGGGTTAGAAGTGAAATGGAAAATGAATTATTAAAGTGAATGAAAAAAAAAAAATACATACATACATATACATATGTATGTATGTGCATCAGCTGAGTTTTAATTGTTTAAAAGTGCATATATTTTTTAATACTCTTACACATACATACATTGTGTAAAATAATTAAGTACTCAGTTTTAATATCATATTACAACAAATTATAAATAAATGTTTTTTTCTTTTTCATTGTTTTTTGTGTGCTTTGTGTTTAGTCTAATAATTCGATGCACATTTTATACACACGCGTTTATTTTTCTTATTTTTTATTTTTATTTTAATTTTTGAATGTAGATATTCTACATTTCATAAAATTCAATAATAAAATTTTAAATGTATAAAATGCATTATTGTTCTTAATCATTATTATTCTTTTGTGCATGTAATTATAATATTACATATGTAATCTTTATGCATTTATTTTTATTTTTCATATACCAGATAAATAGCAATAACCCAATAATATAGTAATATATTTTTGTATTCTTATATACATTGGAATTTCAACACGAACAAATTAAATAAATTAAAATATACGACGCAAAATTATTGAAAAGAAAGGCTAGGAAATAATTGTTTTTTTTTTTGTGTTTTATTTTATTATTTACATAAATATCATCATTATCATCAGTATCATTCTCATGATCATTTTTATAATCATCTTCTTTGTAATTTTCATTTAACTTTAAATCTTTGATTTTATAGATTTTATTAACGTATGTTTACTTTTTAGTAAGATTTAACTCTAAGATATACTTTTACGTTTTTATTGATATTTATATATATAAATACTGATTATTTTTGTATTGATATTTATCATAAATATGTATAAGAATTTTTAAGAATGTTTAATTTAAATAAATTACGTCTGTATAATATTTTGTTAATACGTCTTTATGATAAATATATAGGGTGCTTTAAAATATGTCACCTACAGAGCTAATTTTTCTGAAATTTCAGAGTATGTATTTTCAAAATAAAGAAAAACAAAATTTTTGAAACTTGGTAGTAATAAATCCGGTTGTTTAAATGTGCCTATACATATCTAAAAGTTTTAAATTTAACGAATCTCGAAAAGGTGTATTTTATAGAAAAAGAGAATTATGTTTTTACTAATCTGGTTTCTATTAATAATTTCAATTTACCTCTTATGAAAACGTTCATTGACATGACATTATTTAGGAGAACTAAAATACTTCGCAAGTCTGTTTATTTTTTCCATGTACCGCCCTGAATATAAAAATAAAATTTAAGAGACACTGTACAAAAACATCCGTCCTAATTTGTGTGTAAAAGGCAACTGAATTCAATAATCATTATCAATTATGCTATGTGCTATTGGTATGCATATATGAAACATGAAAGCAAACAAGAATAGTTGTCGCTTGAAAAACAAGTAAAAGTTGGTTGAATCTACATCACTGAGCTGAGTGTGATCAATGAAGAAGTGCAGATGAGTACTGAGTAGTGCGATGAGAAAAAGTAGTGCCGTTTTGCACCACATCTATTTTTACTAGATTTTGTATGAAATATTCGAGCATTGTGGTAGCACTGCTCGTGAAACACTTTAATTAGAAATAGTGAGTAAAAGAAAAAGACATATTGAAGGCATACACTGAAAATCGTTAATAAACAAGGTAATAGAAAAACTATAAAAACATGCTAAACTTTCAAGAAAACATGCTTTGTTGTGAAGCTTATTTTATTACTGATTAAATTATTGATTAATTATTTTATTATTTATTATTTAATTATTTATTGATTACATTCAAAAGAATTATTGAGGGCGAAAATGTTTTGAATTAGAATTTAGACAATCATAAACCTAACAAAAAATAATAATTTAATTATTAATATGGGTTTTTCAAAGTTAAATAACTTTGTACCTATATTATATAATATTCTTTTGTTTAATTTTTCTATACATGATGTATTGGTATTATTGATTTCTATAAGTAAATATTACATGTAAATTTTTGTAATATATGGTATAAAATATTAACATATATGTACGTATGTATGAACATACGTACGTTCAAAAATGGTAGACATCAAACAATATAAATTGTATTATAATAATAATATATTATATAATATATCATTGAATGTAAATTTATATAGATAGATACTTTTATACTTTGGTATATGATTGAACTTTTACGTATGTTCATATATTGACGTATACACACATATATGTATAGGTACTTACGGAATTATTTATATTTATTAATTTATTCATACATTTAAATATTAAAAAGTATGTTTGATTTTTTTTTTGTAAAATAATTTTCTTCTTATAAAGGTAAACAACTTTGTTGTCACATCAAAAGAATATATTCAATCATATGTACTATATGTTTATGTAGAATTTAACATATGTATTTAGTATCTATCATAAATGTAATGTATTGTAGATTTTACACATCATATGATAATTAAAAATAAATGTTTTAATAATTTCAAGGTTAACATTAAAAAAAATGTATACATCCATACCTACTTAAATATGAATATTTATGTACAATAAATGCATTACATAACATGAAAATATCATACACGAGTATTTATTCTTCTTCATAAACACACATACATGCATGTTTATCAGTTTTATATTGAATTATTTGAATTATGACATATTTACGAATTTTTAAGATAATTAAAAAATAAAAAAAATTTAAATAAAATTGAAAAAAAAAAATTATAAAAATTACAAAACATAATGTAATCATACAATGTAAATATAAAAAATTTTATTACATACTTTGATGTTATTTACCAACAATTTAATAGACATATCCTTATCTGCATGTATAACAAATAAATAATAAAATTTATACGTACATATGTATGTATTGTTGTTCATTGGTGAATATAATGTATTTGCCAAAAACCAAACGTAAATTTTAAATAATTCATCGACATATAAAAATGTAACCGACATTATATTGATTACATACAGTATTGTAGAATTAAAAAAAAAAAGATATAATATGATTACTACATGCTTTACTTAACATTTTTTGGCTTTGTCAGTAAATGTAAGTATAGTATATATACATTTTGATTAAAAAAAAAGTAATAATTTTTATATAAATTGAAAATTCATGTAAATAATAATTTATTGTTCATGTTATTTAATTTTTACATTTTAATTGTTTCACACAAATTGATTTTTAAATCTCACCCATATGAAATCTATGAAATCATAAAAAGTGAAATATTCAAAAATATAGAATGTTTTTTAAAATAAAATGATTTTTTAAATTTTAAGAACAATGAGCTTTACGATACTTAGTCTGAAAAACCCTATATAAATATGTATGTATGTATGCATTTATGTACGTGAAGTATGTGAATATGTACGTGAATTCTAATAATAAAATCAACATCCTTTTGCCTCCTAATATTCTAATAAGTGTGTAGGTATTCAATTTCAATTTAAAGAAATATAGTATGTATAAATTTTTTTTTAAATGCAAAATATGTATGTAAGTTTTTTTCTACTAAACATGTGTATACTTCTACACGTTTAAATGAAAGTGAATTTTCAATTAATTTAGAACGTTCACAGATGCACATACATATGTATGTACATACCATGTAAAATTTTCTAAAACAAAAAATAACATTTGTAAATAAAAATTTTTTTTGAATTATAGAGTAATTTAATACATGTCATATTTGTAATAAAACGTGTATTTCATATAAATATCGTACGTAAATAATAATAAACACATGTATATAAAGAATTTCGTTATGTATAATATATATAAATTCACAAAATGAACACTTGTCTTTTGTTATGGTATGTATATATAGACATACATATATTTATGTGTCATGAATTGAACATAATTGAACAAAATATTTATAATAAATTTTAAAAACGCATTTCAAATTAATAATAATTACGATAATATGTTGTTGTAAAATATGATTTGATTATTATATCCACCCTCATCATGTTTATAACGAATATGTGTTGATATACATACTGTATGTATGAACGTTTGTATTCTAAGGCGTGTGTGGCATTTATTTACGTTACATGAGTGAATGATTTGTATACAGGCATTTAATTTTATATAAAATCCCAAAGGAAGATAGGAAATTTTAATTTACGTATATATTATTTTTATGTACGTATGTTTTATTCAATAATTAAAAAATATTTATTTATATGTTTAAAAATGCACACTAAGCGCCAAATTTATATATAAAAAATGTTTTTTAAAATTCTGTACCTTTCACCTTGGAAACGTGATAAGAATTACCTATGTTGAGAAATGAACTAATGAATTATGGCTATTAAAAATACTTTACAGATAAAGTTACAGTTTTAAATATTATTAACTTTTAAACCTTTTTCAATTTATATTTCAAATAACCTATCGGTTTTTTAAAGATTTTTGCTGTGTGTATTCTAACAACACACCCTGTCTGTTAGAGAATGATATTTATGCTATATTTTTAAAATCATCGTTTTATGTTACATATTATGACTATGCTTTGAAAAAGATATTCTATACTTATCTACACATATGTACATATGTCTGATTGTACATTACATCGCAAGAGCACATATGTGATTTAACTACTATGTATGTAATATAAACGTACATAAATGAAATTTGAATCTTTTTCAAAGACGCCCCAAAATTTTTTTGTTTTTCATTTTTATAACTTGTACTTTAAATAAAAAAATTTATTTTGATTTTATTTTATTTATTCGAACGATAGGTTTTTACGTTTTCATAATAAAAAAAAAAAAATAATTACAATAAAGATCAAGCCAAAAAACTTAATTTCCGGCACCACCTGTCATTGTAAATAATATACATACATATGGATGTATGTATGTTTTAATATAAAAATATGCATTGCTTGTACACTAAATTAATGTTAACTAAAAACTAAAAAAAAAAAAAAAAATTCTGTAAATTAAAATATAATAAAGTAATATTCAAGAATTTATTATAAAATATTGTAAATAATATAAAGATACAGTTCTAATAAGAAAAGGAACAAAAAAGAAAACGATAAAGATTAAAATAAAAATTTAAATTAAAAAGTAATTACAATAATTACTTTTAAATGATTATTGTTATATCTACAAAAATTATACAAAAAAAGTAATTTTCTATGTGTGAAAAATAAAAACAATAAATTATTTTTAGACAAAAGAACATTGATAATTGAAAATGAATACCTTGCATTAAAAAAACAAAATAAAATGAATCAATAAATTCAATATTATATACATTCATATAACAGATAACAAAAACGATTTAAAAACATTAAAAAAAAAACATAATATAAAAATTTTACATTTTTCCTTAATTTTGAAAAGAATTGTTAATAACAAACAAAAAAAAAACATCATTTGTAATGCATGTTTTCGCATATGTGTATAGATAAATTCGAATTCTACATGTTTGATTTAAATTAAAATTTTCATCAAAAAGAAATATTTTTCATTACAATTGTACACATGTATGTACTTACACATTAATTTTTTTTTTTTTTTAATATTATTGTTAAATTTTAAATGTTTGTTATATATATATATTTTTTTTTGTTTTTCTTAATTATTTCATTTGTATGTATTTTCTTATTTTCTTCTCTTTCTTAACATTTTTTATCTTTCTTTTATAATGTAACTCATTATATTGGTATTTAAATTAAAAAAAAAAATACAATGTATCCGTATGTACGTATATACATATTTAAAATACATACATAATGTATAATGTAATATTTTCAAAGCAAAAGCAAAGAGCAAGCAAAAGCATAATCATTAAGAAAAAAAAAAAAAAAATTCAATTTTGAAGGTAGTGTTTGTGCAATTATAAAATATATATGAATTTCATGTGATTGTATCAGTGTTGCACGCTGTACCAGTCCGTGCCAATGTTTCAACTTTTATAAAAAGAAGCAAAAATAAAAATAAAATAAAATCAAAAAAAAAAAAATCAAATACAACAACAAACAACAATAAATATAAAACATACATACAGAGATATGTATGTACGTATATATACCAATTTATATATGTACGTACGTATATAAAAAAAACATAATATTGTAAAACCAACTTTAGACTAGTCGCTCTTTTGCCTCAATCACTATACACTGTTAAACATTATCATTGGTATGTTGTTATAATAATAATAGTAATAATAATAACAATATAATAAAAATACTCTCATGGTATGGTAGATAGTTTTTTTTAGTATAAATAGTAAAAAAATATGCTAATAAAATAAAATAAAGCTAAGTATGTTAAAAAGTTGAAATGAAATACGAAAACCAAAGACGGAAAATAATAAAAATTTACATCTATACATATGTTGTGTATGTAAGTGTATGTGTATGTATGTATACACATATCATACAGTATATATATAAACATATATATTATATTACCAATACTTACATATTTTTGTGTAATACACATAAAACCATTTTTTTTTTGTTGTGTTACAAGATATTCTCATTTAAAATATGTACATATATATTGAAATTTAAAAATTTTACTTGAAATGTAGTTTTTATTCGATAAAATGTATTGGCTGATTTTCATTATTTGAGCTTTATTCTTAGAGTTGCCATATTAGTTAAATTTTTTTTTTTTTTTCGTATAAAAAGAAATTTTTTTTTTTTTTAGCTTTTTGGCTCTTTTCATTCTGATTTGATTTATATTTTGTTTTTTTACATAAACTCAAATATCATCAGTTGCTGACTTAATAAGATTACAACTTTTGTTTATGTTTTTAAAATGATTTTTACAGACTAAATTTTTATCAAGAAATGTAGAATAAGTAACTTGGTTAATTTGTTTCAAAATATTGTTAATGAATGGCAACTCTGTTTACAATATTTTATTAAATAGTTGTTAAATATATGAATAAAGAATGTAACAAGGAATATTTCATATTGTAGACTGATTACTCGAAATACATTTGTAAAAAAAGATATATTTTAAAAGATATCAAAGTATTATTATTGTCATAAACATATATTATCAAAGTATAATGCTAAAAGTTTAATTATGAATAATATTCACATTCAAGAATTTGATATAAATTTTAAATTAAATTGGCTTTAGTTGAAAAAAAAAAAAATGTAATATGATAACACTAAAAAAATAAATTCAAGAATAAAAATAACTTTTAAGCTGAGATCAATCTGATTGTTTACTTTGAATAATATTACGTATAGTACGTACATACATATTATTATTATTATTTTTATATGAATTTATATTAATTTTATATATGTTTAATTATAACTGATTTCAAATATGTTTGATATATCTTTTCAATTTGATAATAATTTATAACTATCTTTTTTATAATATGCTTAAATAAAATCAAATAGCATTAGATTTACATTTGTGCAAGTATGATAGGTACATTACTCTGGCGGTCATGTTTAAATAATGGCAATAAAATTAAAGTCTAGTATAGTTTGGCTTTTTAAAGTAAATTAAGATTAAAATTAAGTATTGTATTTTGTTATCCTATCATTTTATCGAGGGAGTAAAAAAAATTCTTTCATTTAAAAATATAACAAAAAAAAATATATATTTACATATACATATGTACGTGATATGTAGCGTAATTTTATTTTAAACACTTGTGTGTTCTTCGTTATTTTGTATGAAGAGAAAAAATAGTAGCTACACCAAGAAATTAATGATTTTCAATTCACAATCTTTTACTCATTGTTATTTATTGTCTTGAGAATTGTTCGAAAAAACAAATTAAATGAATTGTCATCAAAATATTTTGAAATAAAGGTGCAAATTAAACTTGTACATTACAAATTTATTATAAAATATAAATATTATGCAGAAATTCTTTGTTTTCTTTTTTTTTTGTTTTTTTTTTTTTTTTTATGAATAAAAGATTGAATTTAGTTGTCAGTTATTGAAATTGATATTTAAAAAGAAAAAAAAAATTTTTTTGGACAAAATGTAATCAACAGTATTTGTTTATAAGTAAAAATTGTAAAAAAAAGCGTTATATAGAGCTGCTGCTGAACTGAGTAGAGCTGTAAAGAAAAATATCACTTGCTTTGCTACTTTGTTCTTGTTGTTATAACAAGTTAAGCTAAGCGTATTAGTGTAAATTGTTTCATATATATACATACATACATACACATAAATGTATACGTATGAAACGTATATTATATTGTATACGGTGTAGATTTTAAAAAGAGAAGCTGACTGTTGGAGGTTAGTTGCTTAGGCATAAAATATTTTATTATAATATATTACAAAGTACTTACATACATTTGAATAATATATGAAAAAAAGATATACTCGTATATTGAAGCAGAATATATCATCATCTAAATTCTGGATCTGGGACCTGTTTCGTTTTGAAGTCGTACAGTAAGTTTTTAAATAATAAAACTCAGAGTGGTTGTCTGATCTGGGTATCTCTGACGATAGTAGTAGTAGTAGTATTAGTGTATTTAGTATTTTATATTAAATTGCTTCAAAATAACAAAAAAAAAAGAAGAAGAAGAAGAAAAAAAATATTTTTATGTTTGAAAAACCTAAAATAATATTAAACCAGTCAGTCAGCGCTAAAGCAGTTGTTCAGTTAGACCAAAAAACCAAGGTATAAAAAGTTCATTTTATTTTTTTACGGTTGTTTTTTCGGTTTTTTTTTTAATTGTTGTTTTGTTTTTCGGTTTTTGGTTTTTTTTCTGTGTTTTTGTTTTGGAATATACTGTTTTTCTTGGAAAAAGCTAAGCTGATGAACTCGTGACGGTATATTATTGCAACTAAATTTCATTTAAATTGAGTTAAAATAAAAAATTGAAAAGTTGTATAAAAGTTAAAAAAAAAAAACAAAAATATAAAAAAATTTTTTTCAAAACGAAAAATAAAAGAAAATTTCAAAATTTCCATTAAAGTTCGATGATTTAACATATTATCATTATATTTTTAATTGTTTAAAAGTCTTTGTTTAGAACTAAAATATTTCAATAGTTGATCGTGTGCAAAAATAAAAGTATGTGATATTTTTTTTAACAAAATTTTATTTTATAATTACGTGTTTATTTTAATTACATACAAAAATATATACCTACATTTTTTTTAATTTTTTTTTACAAGTAATTCCCTTAATCAAATTTTGTATTTTGCCTGAAAATTGTATTACCTTTTCTGAAATTTTTCATAAATTTTCATTTTTAATTAAAAAAGAAAAAAAAAATCGTATCTATTGAGAAGAAAAGTTTTTTTTTTTTCTAATTGTATTTTTTTTTTAAACGTTGAAAGAAAAAAAACCAGTTACAATTATATTGATGGTAGTGATGCATTTAAAAGAAAATCAGGGCTAGAAAGTACAGTAAGATTAGAGCTCCAAGGTCTACTGCACAGTTTTCAAAAACTTTCTTTATTGTACTATACAACATTATAAAAAAATTTATAACTACGAAATATATGTAACTACATATATTAACTAGCAAACTTACTCTACATATATATTACTTCGCAACTACATATATACACATAAACATACATATGTACATATGTAGCTGAGTACAAACTTATACAAAAATGTTATAAATTACCAAGAGTAAAAGCTAAAAAAAAATATATACCTATATATATTATATTATATGATTTTTTATTTCATTAGCTGTGTTTGTAATCCATAATAGTAGTTCAATAAAATGATCAATTGATCAATATTGTTTTTTTTTTTTTCATTTTTTATGTAGTACTGTATGTAACACCAATATAATACCTTTATTGACGTGTTATTTTTTCTTTTCCTTCTCCTTCTCTTAATTTATTTTTATTTTTTATTTTTTTTTTTACCATTTTCTCATTTTTGGTCATTTTTAATATATTTTTCTATCTTTATTGTATAATTTTATTAAATTTCCATTTTTCACCTTTTTCTTTTTAAATATCATTTATTTGATACTTTATAAATTACAAACACCCACATTCCTTAACATTATCTAAATACTTTGTATAGTCATACAGTCATATTATAAAATATACTCGCATGTATTAATATAACACAAAAAAAGGAAAAAAAAAAAGACATGTTTTATTTGAAATTGAAATTAATGTTATAAATAATATAAACTCGATTTCATGTAAAAGTAAAAAAAAAAATACACAAATTTATAAAATCATTCTATTAAAAAATAAAAAAAAACTTGAAAGTTTATTTCTATGCAAAAAAAAACTAATAATAAAGGAATAAATTAGAAATAAGAATTTTTCAAAAAAGTGTGAGTGATTTTTTTTTTAGTCATATGTGAACAGAAACTTTACGTGTTCGAAGATACATGGAATTAAAATTTATAAAAAGCAAACTTTTATTAATATATACAATACAATATAAATATGTATGTATGCATTTAAAAAAATTTTAAGTGAATTTGCAACATATGAAAAATAAATTTTTTTTTGTGTAAACAATCAAATGTGTTTTATTCGTTCATAAACAAATGAACATAAACAACGTTAAACATTTAATTTTAATATCTGCGTGAATAATACAATTCAAGTTAAAAAAAAAAAAAAACTAATAACAATAATACAAAAATTTAATATTTACTGTGATTTATATAATGATCTTGTTTTTGTGGATTATTTTTGTTTTAAATTTTTAAAAGGCAAACGAAAATTGATCGAATAATTTTTTCATGATTTTTTTTTTCTTCTTTTTTTTTTTTTTTCAAATACATACTTTATCTTTTGTATGTTACATATACATATGTATGTATGTAATGTACACAATTTTTTTTAAAATAAACTAGATAATTTTAAATAATTTTTAATATTATATTATAAAAATTAATTTACCTTTATACTATATAGTGTATAGTATAGAGTGTAAATGATCATTGTCGTAATTAAAAGTAAACAAATTGTATTTAAATATTTTAGCTTTTTTTTTAAAAAAAAACTTTTCGATTATTTTTAAAAAGACTTCATTTGTACAATAATAGGGAATTTAGATATTTTCTACTGTGTACGTATGTATATACGCATACATCAATTGTTTGAAATTAATTACTAAACACACTATAAAAATAAAAATAGAAGAAAACTCAAAATTTCATCCACCAGCATTTGTAGGTAAATATAATTTTAATGAATGGTATTATTTATTTGTTTATAAAATCAAAGTACCTATACAATAATTTTTCTTCGTTTCTTTTTTATAAGAAAATTGTATAATTATCTAATACTACATGCATTTATTTGTACGTACATACCATAATGTATTTTGCGTACATGTAAAGATATTAAATATATGTATTAAATAAACGAATAAACTCTATATTAAAAAATTTAGTAAAAAAATTGAAAAAAAAAAAAAATTGCTAGAAGAAAAAACAAAACAAATGAAATTCGAATAATTTTATATTTTAAATTTTAGTTTGAATAATATTTGTTTTTTGTTTGGATATATTTTCTTTTGTAGACCTTTATACGTAACATCCATACTTTTGGAAAAATAACTTAAAAACAAGAAAATACAGTTTTATTTTTCATATGTTACTAACAAAATTTTTGAATTTATGAAAAATTTAAGAAAGAAAAAAAAAAACAAAACTCAAAGCCAAGTCCAAATCAAATTTGTTGTTATTCAACAATTTTACAAATACAAAAATATGATTTGTTTATACATATACACATTTATAAATATATGTAATAATTTCATACTACATAATATTTAATATACCTATGTATATACTACGTATATTTATATAATTATACGTACTGGTGTTCGAATATGATATGTTTTATATATGTAAACATTTTTTTCTTTATATCTTTACCTCTTTACGTTTACCTATTTTAATTTTGAAAAAATATATACTTGTACATAATGTATTTTTTTTTTTTAGTGTTAAATGCAAATCATTAAATTGACCGAAAGTGAAAATGAAGCTCTCCTATAAGCATACAAGCACATATAATGTTGCACTAAATTTATAATTATCACTCAAGATCTCGTATATAGTATGTGTTTGTATTTTTTTTTTTTAATTTTACATTGTAATAGATTTCGTTTTTAATTTAAAAAGAAATAAAAATTACCATATGTATATACATAGGTATACTTACATACGTTTTATACACGTACAAATACAACGGCATAACAAGAAAATACTACTTGAGTATTATATTGTTATCAATCTTCATTTGGCGTTTTTTTTTTTTGTTGCTTTCATTAATTTTCATAGCTCAGCGGAAAAAATCAACAAACAAAAAAGTATTGTTATATAATCGATATGAATAATTGTACATTTTTTCTTCTATTTCATTTTCACACTATACATGAATTTGTTTATTTTTGTATACATTGTAATTTAATACATTCATATGTGGATGATCACATATTTATCTTTAGTAGATACGTATATATATACGTATATATATATATTTAAATTTAAAAGTTAAGTATTTTATGATGCCATATTATTACGAAGATTTTATTTAAAAATTTTTTTTTTCGAATTTTTTTTTTTTTTCAATTTGTTTTTAACTAATTTTGTTTTCAATACATCATACGTTCATAATTATAAGTTATTAAATTTTTTTAAGAAATAAATTATTGAAGGTTTACAAAAAATTATTAATTACTGAATATTGAATAATTTTGTCGTCTTCAATTATCCAAAATATCCTTTTATTTCATTTTTTACACATTACATATAAGGATATTTATCAAGAGGAAAAAAATTTTGAGTCAAATTGTGATATATTTAAATTAAAATTAATTTCTATTTTGTACCTTGTATATATAATAAGTATGTATACGTATGTCAAAAACTTCCAATAGAAAACCCATAAAAAGGAACTAAAGTCAATTTAGTCATTCCAATGTAGGTATCTTTTCTTTTAAAATATGTTTTTTTCTTCTATGCTCGTATTATAAAAATGAACAATTGAGTTTTATTCAAATTTTGAGTACAATTGTATTAATCCTTCATGATTTGTGCTGCAAAAAAAAATATATATATATTTCTTTTACTACACTACATAATATACAATAGGATGTACATAAAATTACTTGTCTTTTGTCTTTAAAATTTACCTGTACGTATTGTATATATGTGTATAATTTATTGTATATTTATATAACGTAGAAGATTATAAAAGTTACCTTTCTGGCTTAAACATCAACATTCATATAATATACATATGTATATGAAATTTGTTTATTATTCACACAAAACACATAAAAAGAATGTATACACTTCAATATGTATGTACATACTTTGGAATATATCACATAAAAAAATTTAATATATAGGTATATGTTGAGATTTGTACACTTTTGTAATTTTATTTAGTTTGTGTGTATCTTTAATATGGTTAGTAAGTTAGTTGTTTGGTTAGTTTGGTTTTTCTTTTCTTTTAAAAATTTTATTTTTTCGCAGAATTGAACACAGAATAGCAAGAAAAACGAAGAAAAAACAAAATTTGTCGTCTTTATACTTTTATCCATATATAAAATTATAAATACATATACATGTACATATAGAGTAATTGTGACTTTGTGCGTTTTGCTTGGACAAGCCTGCTAAAATCTAAAGTGCTAAATTTACTTCAAATATAATTCTAGTTTAGTAGCATTTTGCTGCTTTATCATATTTCATTATTTCATACAAAAACAATGAATCTACCAATTACTAAACTAAAACTTACTTTATTTAATTGTTGATTCTTTCCAACAATTTAGCACTTTAGAACTTTAACAACATTTAGCCACAATCCGCACAAACTCTATATGTATTAGTTTTAGTGCATAAAAATATAGTATATGTATATACATATGAATATAATGTACGTATAGATGTACAGAAAAATACCTTTTTAGTACATGTTTTGTATTTTTTTTAAAATTTATTTATTTATTTATTTTAATTTGTTCTTTTTTTATATTTATAATAATAAATTGTTGTCGCCATCAAAGCCATCGTCTTAGACAATTTAGGTCATTTTCAGTTCATTGACTCTAATTTTTATCATGTTTTATATGAACAAGTGTATGATGGTATGTAGTACGTACATATGTACATACATATGTACATACATTTTTATATGAATATATGTATGCATATGTAAAAATTAAAAAAAAAAAGAAGATAATTGTACTCACTGTAATGCACGAACTGTATATGTATATTTCTACATACTAGATGAAATTCAATTAATTCACAATATCTTCATAATAATGTACTGCATCTTTGTAATTTACATCCAGTTAACTTCATGTGTTAAATTATACACGTATTTTTAGATTACAGCTAATGTACACATATATGCATGTATGCATGTACAAAAATATTATTTTAACTTCTCCTTGTAATTTTTATCAATGCAGTGTTAAAATGTTGAAAGTATCTACTCAATATTATATATAATTACATGTATATGTAAATATGTATAACCATAAATGTATAACCTATATAAATGCATTATAAAATTCTATAAAAATACTCTGTATATAAAATAAATAAAAATAATATACACTTATATATGTGCATATATACATATGTATGTGTGTTTAATGTAATTACATGTAAATTAATTGCAAATTACATTAGAATTTTCTATGAACATTTTATTATTTCCAAGCATTTTAAGAAATCTACTGAGGTTTTAATTTTGTTCTTTATTTATGAATTTTACTTAAAAATTACCCAAAACATTTTATTTTGTTGCATATTGATTCAAATTCGATTTATATAGATACTCTTCCAATATACATACAATATGATCGTAGATATATTTTAAATCGTGTGTAAAACGAGGTTGTGTTAACAATTATTCAATATTGCAATTTTTTTTGGTATTAATTAGTACAAAACTATACTTATGTATAATAAATACATTTATGCATCATTTAAAAAAAAAACAAACAAGGTAAAGCTTAATTGTCTCACTCTTTCATAAGTCATTTCAAGAAAAAAAATTGTGCATGTAATATCTCTACTACAATATCTATAAACCTCATCTTTTATAATAACCATAATACTTTAAAGTATTTGTTCTCAGGTGCTGATTATTCCTTATGTAGGAGATCCAATCTATACGTACATATGTATATTATTTATATACATACATATATGTATCTACATAAATATTGACTGTTATGTGCTAATATATTTTTATGAACTTATTTATTTATATTTATGTTTTATGCACATATATGTATGTATGTCAATATGTATTGCACACATTATATATATACTTATTCGTTATACATATGTTAGTAATGTTGTCATATATTTTCTGATATTCTAGTAAAGAGCAAAAATATAATATCAATTTTATGATTAAATTAAAAAAACATATAAAATTTTATTCATACATTACTTACCTACATATGTATGTTTGTGGGTACACATACATATAATAAAAACGTAAGTTTTAAATTCAGTACGGCTGTGTATAATATTAAATTAAATGTACTTAAGGTATTTACATATACATATGTATGTATGTACAATGAATCTGAATAAATTAAATTACCTTTACGGTAAAATAACATCACTATTAATTTGTATACCTATACATTATATATAATATGTGTATTACATATTTCACATATGAACTTCTATATACATATGTACGGTATCTACACATACACACATATAAAATAATCATTATATATTTATTCATATTTTACCAATTTAGTCCTTAAATATTAACTGTTTATTATGTTTTCTTCTTCTTTTTTAAGTCTTACGTGGACTGAACTGAATTATCTTAGCATATTAGTTATAACTTTTATATTAGCAGCACTTTTGTATGCAATATAGCCATTATTGCTAATAATTTTTTTTTTTTTATCGTCGTAATGTTACTTGTCCGGTCTTTATAGTAGTTTTGAATTATATTTTATATTTATTCGTATATGATTATAATATTTCTCTTCATTTAGTTGTAATTGTTGTTACTGTTGTATTGTTTGTTTTCTTTGTTTTTCATTTAGTGGTCAATAAATGTAAGCTATTTATTTTAAATATATGGATAACACCTATTCCGTTTAGTTACCTATTTTAGACATTATTTATATATTTAGTAATAAAAATGTATTTCCTTAATATTAGTACATGTAATGTACATATATACATTATACAAATTCAATTCATGTATAAAATATAAAAAATCTTTTAGTTAGTTTAGTGTATTTTTTTTGAGATTTTTGAAAAAATAAAATAATACATTAAAATTATTTCAATCATATTACATACTGATTTTATTTTGTATATTTTTTCAAATAAAATAAATTTTTAACATACATTAACAAAAGTATATATGCATGCATTCATCACACTTATGAAAATAACGGAGGAAAATCAGGAGGAAAATTTAACAATTTCATATAGATAAAATGTAGTTAGAAAAGTAATAGAGTGTATCTGCTGATATGCATATATAAGGTAAACTTTTCATACACTTACATATGTACATGTGTACAATACGTGTACCTATAATGTTGTGTTTTGTCCAGATATGTTATATATATCTTTTTATAGTAGAGAAAAGAAAGGTACTTTTTATATTTTACATACGTCTACATACATACATATGTATGTAGACCAAGCCACGTACATACAGAAATGTAAAGATAGATACAGTACTTAGACATTGTTTTTTTTTTTTCTTCTTTTTATACAAGTTAAAGTTAAAGATAAAATATAAAAGAAAAATTAGAAAAAAAAAATTTCATCAACAACAACAAAGGCAAAAAGCAAAAATTGTTCGTCCACGATCTTGTACTTATGCATGAATGAAAAATTAACAATTGAAGTCATCAGATACGTTCTTGTATTATTTTATATAAGTAAAACGAGAAATTAACTGTAGTATATATTTTTAAAAAGCAATATAGAAAAAAAAAGAAATTAAATTGAAAAAAAAAAAAGAAAATACGAAGAAAAAACAAAAACATTTTTTGAATAATGATTTCCGTCGATCTAAATACGCCTGGAATTAAATTATCATGCTTTCGACGACCTACTATGTACTAAAAAATTGTTAAAAACTTTTACTGTAGTACACAATCTAATATATTATGTAGGTACATGAACACGATAAGATTATATGGTTTAGCTACCGTTAAAAAAAAAAAATGATAATATGATGTAAAATTGCTTTTTGTTTTTCTTTGTTATTATTATTATTTTCATACATACATATGTATGTACATACTCGTATGTACTCGAAAATGTATGCTAATATGAAAAATAAAGAAAATTTCAAAAATTTTCTTTAACAAAAGTGAATAATTTTATAAATATGATAAATTAATAGTGTATGCAAAAAGTGAATTGAACATTTTTTCGATGAATCATTTTATAATTCTAATATTATAAAATGAAATGGTTAAATTTTTTTTTTTTTTTTTTTTTACTTAAAGTTAACGAATTTAAATAATTTTTAAATTTAATTATTTTTCAAATATTATCATTTTAATTTGTTATTTAATTGTTCTACATGTTTTTATTTGTTGTAAAAGAAAGTACCTTTTGTACGAATATGCATATTATAGGTACATGTATATGAAATTTTTGTATATGTATGTACATATGTGATACATATTTACATGTAATCTTAATCATATAAAATTCTTTTTGCAAAATTATTCAAATATTTATAATAAAATTTCAATATTTGTAGTTACTTACATAACGTATATTCTTCCATTATAAATGGAAATACAAATTACGATGATTTCATTTACACGATGATCAAATTTATATGAAATAATGCTACTTTAATTATTATTAATAATTTTTATTCATAATGGTGTATTTCGAAATAATTGAAAAATTTCACAAAAATATAAAATAATAACAGAAAAATAATGCAAAACTTTTTTTCTCAATTTATCTATGTAATTATTCGGTTTAAAATAAATGGACAAACAATAATGAAAGAATTTTTTTTTTTCAAATTTTTACTTACCCGTTAAGATAAATTTTTTAGACTTCGGGTAAGTTATACTTAAAAAAACAAGATGCATGCACATGTAGTGTAATGAAATTATGAAAAATGATAAAAAATCAATGATAAATTTAAATTTATTTATTTTTTACTTTATTAAAAAGTATTAAATTCAAATAAATATTTCTGAAATAAAGAGTTTTTTTTTTTTTTGAAACTTTATTATCTTATATCTTAAATCTTAAAGCTAAGAATGATATATTATACCTAATTAAATGATTAAACTTTCATGTAAAATTTAATTTTTAAAATGTAAAATATACATACTAAGTCTGACGTTATTTTTTTATATTATTGAATAAAATTTGCATATGTATTATACGCAAAGAAAAGCAACTTATATATAGATTATTATGTATGAAAATTTCTGCTTAAAAAATGTTATCAAAAAATAAAAAATAAAATAAATAAATAAAATAAAATTATCTTAACAAAATTTCCACAATATTTAAAATGATTAAAATTTCCTTTTTTTTTTTTTATCACACAATATGTACGTAATATGTTTCTGTGTTCCTGAAATTTAAGAATTAAAATTTTTTAAAAACCTAGTTATACATACACACAAATAGGTTTCTTTTATATTATGGCTATTGATGGGATTTTCCTATAATTGCATGTGGAATAACACATGAAACAATAAAAAATTGAACTTTGTAAAATGATAAGTAAACAATGTACATTTTAGTAGATGACTTTACACTACAGTACTTATTGCGTATATATATTTACAATTTACATACACACACATGTACTTATGTGTGTGTGTGTGTCAAAACAAGCGATAAGAAATATCAAAAATACTGTATTCATTTTTTTCTTTTTAAATAAATTTTAAACTGATTGCAATTGTTTTATTGTAATAACTATAATCAAGTAAACTTGTATTTGAAATCAGTTTTCATATAATATATATGTACATATGTATGTACATACTTTAAAAATTCCCAAGAAATTAAAACTGATAAAGGCTTTCAAATTATATTAAAAATGACAATCAATTTAACCTTTTATTAAAATTCAGATAAATTACAGCTTTTTTTTAATGCAGTTTACTTAATTGCAAAAAAAAGAAAAATTAACACAAGAAAAGTTTAAATTTATCAATAATTCTGCAATGATATTGACCTCTATAATTTAAGCATTATATTTTATGTATATGGAAATAAATTAAATGGAAAAAAAATAAGAGAGATAACGATTAAATTGATGACTACCATTTGCTATTTTTTTTTCATGTGTTTATTCTTTTGCAATAATATTTATATAATGATAAAGAACATTTTTTTTTTCCAAAAGAAATGAAAATAAATTTAAAGAAAAAAATAATTTTTTCCATACAATACCCATAAATGAATATATTTATTGTATTATTGTTAATTTATTGTTTGCATTTGGTTGTATTATTATTTTATTATAACCTGTTTTCATAGTTATATCGTTATATAGAGGTCAAAATGTTAAATCTTATCATTAACTTAAGAAAAATCATTATAATATTTTTACATGGATTGATATACATACATACATATAGGTATATGCATAATGATAATAACAATAATAATAATGTTTATCAGTACATAATGCAAAAAACAAATATTATTATACACTTTACATATTTACAACAAATTCGCTATGTATGTACATATGTACATATGTGCTTTACGCTTATAGATTCCTGGTGTACATTCACACTTGCTTAGGTAGCTATTTTTGCAAAGCAATGAAATAAGTTGAATAAATTATATTTATGCTTCATTTTGCATAATCCAAAAAATAAACTATACACCTGGGTTTCTTCTCATTTTTAACTTTAAACAAGAATTTTTCAGCTTTTTTAAACATTTTTTTTTTTTATACATATCATATTGTATGATATATTCAAATCCAATCATTTAGACTTGAAAAGTATAAGTTTATAAGTTATGTTTTTTCTTTTCTTTTTATTAAATATATTCAAGAATATGTATATATACACCCCAGCATATATATTAAATATGTACATATGTATATGATGTTTTACTTTCATTATTTTTTATAAGTGTATTTCTTTTTGGATTATTTTTGTTTATTTCAAATATAATTTTAAATTTTTTTTCAATAAACTGGAGAAAACCGGTTTCTTTTCTAAAGAAATAATTTATTTTATTTAATTATTTATTTAAAAAAAAAATTTTTTTTTCTAGTTTCAAAGTTTGAAAATTATTTCAAAATTTCTTATTAAATCTAAAAAAATTTTTTAATTATATTAATACCACACATAACATAATGTTATTAAAAGGTTGTAATAATAATATACAAAAAATTAAGAAAATAGAAAAAAATAAAAATTTCTGGCTATTATTCAGATACATCTACCATACAAAATAAAGAAAGATAAATTTAATAATAGGAAAGAAAAAGTTCTATAAAACAAAATTACATTAAGTATGTCAGTGATTTTAAATCCAAAATAATTAAAGAAAACTTTAGAATATACAGGCATGTGCAATGAAAAAATTTTAAATTTTGAAAAATATAAGATTTTAAATTATTAATTTGAATAATAAATTTAAAGTAACAGCTATTATGAAAACTATTATTATTATTATTATTAAATTTATTTAACGTAAAATTATTTTATCTTATCTTTAAAAATATGCATATTTCATTGTTTTGTTTATTTAAATTTTGTTGTATTTTTAAAAAAAAATTTTTTTTGCGTTTTTACATGCATATGTACATATATACCTATACAAAAAAAAAAGAAAAAACAAATTTTAAATTACAATTTTTTCTTCTTCTTTTTTGAGAAATTGTTTTATTTTTTATTTTTATTATTTGTATAGAATGATGAAATATGCATCAAATGCATACATATGGAAGTATACATGCATACACGCGTATATAAATTTGATTACACATTTAAAGTAAAAATAAGATAATAAAGTTAACATACTATAGATACATCTTATTTACTTTTGTTATTAAAGTTTTCATTATTATTTATTAGTATACTTTGTTTTTCTAATAAAATAGTTATAAATGAATTAGTGTCAAGGTATATAATTGTTTTTTTTTCTTTTTTTTTTTTTACAATACATAGTACTTTATACATGTATGTACGTACATTATGTACTTGTGCATTTATGAATACAATTAAAATAAAAATAGAAAAAAAAATTTTTTTTCTTCAACTTTTATGTATGTAATTTATGAATTTTAAATTAACTAATTTTTAATAAATCACGAGAAGAATTAATGAATACATAAATACATACATTTAATTACATACCACAAAAAGAACGAATATAATTGAATTTAATTAATTTTCTTAAATAATTAGAAAACAATGCAAAGTGTTGCGTAATTACAATTATAATAGAATAATAAGATATGTACCTATGCATACAAAAATGTTTTGTTACATGGATAGATTGCATGGATATAGGTATATGTGTATATATTAATAATTTTTTGTATTTGTACGATTGAATACATGTGTATAAAAAAAACAAAATATAATTTTTTTTTTCTTTTTTGTATAAATTTTTAGTTAATATTGAAGATAAACAATATATTTTATTTATTGTACACACATACATATATTTTAATTTGTATACGTTTGTGGTGCAAAAAAATCAAAGGAAAAAATTATTATTACATATTATCTACGTATATGCATAAATTTTTGTTTATTTAATTTTTAATATTTATTAACATACTTTTTATTCATGTGTTTAAAAATATGAATTTCATGAAAAATGTGTGATATGTATGGTTTAAATAATTTTTATTTTATTTAGTTTTTGTTTTTTTTTTTTTTTTTAAAATATTTCTTTAGTTTCAACATTAAATCATGTAGTAGGTTATATTGTGCAGTAAGCGTGATATAATTAAAATTTATAAAATAACAACAAAAAATGTTTTTAAACTTACGTCAAGTACCTACCTATTTGTTATTTATTTGTTTTTTCTACACATTTTCATTTTCCTTTTTTTTTTCATTATATTGCCGTGTTCATATGTATATAAGCTAAAATATGCAACCAATTGGAAAAATAATCAAAAACTATATTACCAATTAAAACAAAATATGTATGTTTGTTTTTTTTATATTGTTTTTGTAAATTTGAAAATGATATTACAGTAAATTTAAAGCTCAAAAAACTTTATTTTCATTTAAAAGAAAAATAATTAATTTCAAGAAAAATAATTTCATACATACCTATATATACATATATACATGTACATTAGGTATTGTAACATGAAAAGCAAAAAAAAAAAAAATAAATAATAATAATAAAACGCACGTATAGGAATAATAAAAACAAATTTTTTTAACGTACATATTTACAAGTATGTTTGTATAAACGTGATAATATGTTGAAAAAGAAAGAGAAAAGCTTTTGTTTTATGTTTTTTTTATTTTTTTTTAAATATTAATTATATTTTGTTTTTTATTTTAATTTATTTTACTTTTTTCTTCTTTTCATGCTTGAAATAATAAGCAAGCACATAATATCTTACACAAAATTCATAAATTTTAAACGTGTAACGTTCATATAGACATTCCATAATCATAAATTCAAGAATTTAATTTTGTAGAAAATTTATGCTTTTTGAATTTTATCATTACTTTTGTTTTGAAGTTTTAGCACACAATTTTTTTTTGTACTTTGTTTTTCCTTTTTTTTTGTCTTTTTGAAAAATAAAATTAATTAATGTTTTTTTTTTTTCTATTTTTTTTTTTTGAAAACTAGCATACCTAAAAACGACCGTTATTAGTTTTTTGTTTTTCATTTTCAACAATTTTTGTTATAACAATATTTATTCTGTTCATTGTTATGAACAAATGTTTTAAATTAACACCTACATAATGCTTATAATATGTAATAAGACTTACATATGCTGTTGTTATCATAATTAATGTGATTTATTACATGTCAACAAAATATAAACATTCTAAAGGTAACTAACCATATTAGTTGATTATTTGAAAAATTATTGTTATGCTGTTGTACAATATGGTACAATTAAGTTGCATTATAATTTCACTTCCAAGTAAAATTACTTATCACGTATTTTTTCCTGAAACATTTTTATGTGCATTTAGAATGCTACATACTGAAGTTTCGGTACATATTTTTAATGCATTATGTACAATACATATGTACATACGTATATATGTGATAGTACAAAATTTATTTTAGTTTACTCCACAATATGGCAATTAATTTTATTCTTTTTTTTTTTTTTTTTTGTGAAAATTTGTGATATAATAATATGAAATCGTAGAGATTATGTACGCATATACATATGTAATTATTCATAATTTTATGATTGTGATACGTGACAGAATTATGAAATTTTTTATACATTTTTTGAAAAATACAATGTAATTATTTAATATTTTTTCTTTATCGTTTACGTTTAGTTATTTTTTATTAATATTATTATTTTCTTACTGTAATTTTTCATACTTTATATTTATTTTCACAATTTTGTATTAAAATAAAGTATTTACAATACGTACATGTATCACATATCATGAGTTAAGTAAATATGATCTTAATTAACTGAAAACTTTTTAAAAAATTAAATTTTATAAAACGTATTAAGAAATTCATTTAGTATTTTTATATCTTATAAAAAAAAAAATAAGAGAATAAACAAAAATTTGTAACAAATTACCTGGGTATATGTTTTAATGTATGGAAGTTAATTTTGTTCAATTAAAAAAAAAATTAAGAGCATAACCTAATTACCTATATATTATGTATTAAAACACACTTGATATTGACCTCCAACTATGTAAAATTATTTTATTGAAAAACTCCATATTAAGATTCTAAATCGAGTTAATAATATTAGGGTCATATTAATATCATCTATAATACTTATAATCAATAAATCTGCGGATATGTGCATATATACCTTGTTGTATATTTTCTTTTTAACATTAAAACAAAATATATTTTTTTCGTATTTCCTGTTTCCTTGAAAAATTTTGTTTACCATTTTCTGCACAAGAAAAATTTTGTTTTTTTTTTTGTTTTTTTTTTTTTAATGAAGAAGAAATAAATATATTTCACATCCCGTAATTAACCAATTTAACAAAACCATTCTATTACAAATGAATTAATTCCGCTTTGTATGCATATTTAATACGTATTCATACGTACAGATATCATGTATGTACATAACGTACTTCATTATGACTGCATATTTTTTGTGTGAAAAATTAATAAAAAAAAAAATAAATAAATAAAAAAAAAAAAATAAATAATCAAAAAATGCTCAAAAAGTTAAACTTTCATATTATTATTTTTCTTTTTTGGCGTTTCAAAGTTAATCACCTTCATAAAGTAAATATAGTTTTACATAGGTAAAATGACTAAAATTAATTTATTTTTCTGCATCCAATGCATACATATGTATATTTATGTACATGAGTGTTTACTATACAAAGTATACATACTCATATTGTTTTATTTCACGCATATATACATATGTATATGTACATATGTATGTGTGTGAATGATTGATTCAAGTATCAAGGCTAGCTGCTGCTAACAATTATTTTATCAGAATTTCATTAGGTAGGTATTGTATACCTATATTTAACCATATAATAATATGTACATATGTATATATTATAAAAATGTGTAATATTCATATCTTTGAATGTAAAATTTCAAAGATTAATTTATCGACGTACATATACACAGACAAAAAGAATTTAAACATTTAAAAAAATAAATAAATAACTAATACATACATACATATATTGTTAAACTCACCTTCAAAAACAGTCAAAGAATAAAATATAAAATTACAATACATATTTAAACTGTAAATAAATAAAATAATAAATAATAGTACATTTATAAAAAGGCACAACATTTTCCTGTTTATATAAGACTGCAATATATGTATGTATAGTAAATGTATATTCGATATAAAAAATTTAATTGTTAAAAAATAGTGTTTATATATTTATTATACAAATAATACACACATACATATGTATATATAAAATTACATAAATGTTTCGGTTGAGTTGTTTCTGAATTTTCACCTATAAAAATTAGTCGTGTTAAATTTTGATATCATACAAATCACACATTTTTCATGAAATTCGTTTTTTTTTTTGTTGTAAAATATATGCACAATACACATATTCATATATACATACTTGCATAAATTAACACGCATACATATATGAATATGTATTTATATGTATATGGTAGATTATGTGAATATATATATTTTATATGATATACATGTGTACGTATATATACATTTATATATGTATATGTACATTTATTCAATGCATACTAAATATATTTATATATCAATTTATATGATTGAGTTATGCAACTATAAAGCAAAACTGTGTATGTATATACTTTCAAATTAAGTAGTGTTTAGATACGTTTTTTTAAAAATAATTTTATATAATAGTGTATATACGAGTATAGTGACCAAAAGCTGAAAACAAAATTTTCTTTATATGTACGAATATTCATATCTACTGTATCTAAATTTTACTTTAAATTCGTTTCATACATTGGATTACAAAACACATTAATAGTTAAATTGTTCTATCATGTTGGGTATATATTATTATACAATGACGTAGGACATACTATAGGTTCAATATTTTTTAAAATAGAAAATTTAAAATTTAAAATAAGAAAAATATTACATTATAGAAGGATATATTTATATATGTATGTATGTACCATACGTGGGTAATTTATCTATTATATTGTTGCATTTATTATGTGCATGCATAATATAGTATGTATATGTGATACATATATATTTGTACATATGATACATATACATGTGTACATATGTACATAAAGTAATTTTGTGTTCATATGCATAAACTTTATATGTACATAATATTTTTATTTAATTGCAAATAATTTGATCTGTAATTTTTATGTAATCTTATTTCACTATATGTGATATATTATATGGTGGCACAATACTGATTGTAGTACATACTTAGTTACGTAAAATGATTGCAAATTTAGATTTTAATTTAATTTACCGCATGTTCATTTATTGTATGTACTTATTATACAGTTTTTTTTTCAATGCCATTATTTATTCATATTAATTTCTTTTGCTTTTTTTCAATTGCATTGATACTCTTATACTTGCATGTAATGTACATACTATATGTATGTATGCACATATTATTATGTTATATTCATATGATTTAGAATATAATTGTGTAACAAGTTTTATAATTGTACTTATAAGTTATAAGTAATAATATTAAGTATTATAATAAGTATTAAGTAATAAAAATTTTAATGTTTTTATGCCTTTATAGAATTTTGTATCTCACGTATAGAATTTTATATTTAATGTATAGGTACCTACTTCATTCAAAATTAGACACAGTAAATAAGAAAATACATTTTCTTTAATATGAGAAAGAATAAATGTTATACTTTTGTACAACTTTTTACGTACACTTGCATGCATGTATGTACATATGTACATATGTATGTATGTGCACATACCTAACATTTGCATTAAAATCAATTAATTTGTTATTATTAAAAGATATTTGTTCAATTATGCAATATAAAATTCTGTATATGTACCTACATAGTATATATAATTTCGTGCGTACACATACATGTGTAATGTAGGTATGTACCTATAATTACTCTTACACCCTACATGTTACAACCTTAAAAAAAACGAAAAAATTTGTTTTCAATTATGATCTATGGAAATTATTAATGATCTTTTTTGAAATAGAGTAAAAGTGATACCTCGTATGAATAATGAAAATTTTGCAAAATCGAAAAAAATAAAATCAAGCCCTAGTAATTTTTAATATTTATTTATCTGTATCTGAGCTGAGTACAGAAAAATTTTCTGTTTTAGCAAGAAAATAGAGAGCTCATACGTATGTATATGTAACAGAGAAATTATATTTAATTTCCAGTTGAATGAATAAATTGAGAAATATAGAAAAAACACTAAATAAGTGTTAATAAATAAAAAAGTGAATTTAATTAATTTTCAATTAATTGACTTTTGAAATATACATAACATAAGTACAATATGGTAATTTAAAAAAGTATAGGTATTTTTTTAGAGTGGTTACATTAATTGACTGCAAGCATATACAAATGTATGTACCTTAGTATAATTAATTTATGTATTGCATTGATATTAAAATTAATTCAAATTTATATTTAAAACAAAAAAAGAAAATTTTCAGAAATTATGCATGTTAGTATATGTACGAGTTACATATATTAAAACATGACAAATTTATAATGATTTCTTAAATTATATATGAACATAAACGTACATTGTATTACATTTAAAAATTACACAATTACCTTTATTAGTTAAGTGCTATGTAATAAACAAACAATTATCTGTTTTTTTTATGAAATTTCATTTTACTTAATTTTTTTTTTAAATATATATTTTTTTTTAATTTACATATTTTTTGTTTGTACTTTTAAGACAATCTTTTTTCGTTTATTCCTTATTTTAATAAAATGTGAAAGCTTTGTAATATGTATTTAAATTTGTACAAATAAAAATTCATATATCTATTTTGTTATTATTGAAGGTACAATTTTTGTACACTTTTCAAGATTATATATTATGAATAATAAAAAATGTAACATTGTAATATGTACAAATATTATCAAATAAATACGTGCGGAGCATATAATGTATATATATAACACAAGTTTAAAATTCGTGTGTAAATAAATAAGTATGTAAAAATTTACGTACATATATTTTATAATACTAACATTGACAAAAAATAAAAATAGAAATAATAGAATATATGCATATATACAAAAAAAAAAAAAAAAAATAATAATAATAAATATAAAAATAAATTAAAATTAAAAATTATGAATGAATTGTATCTATAAAATGAATTATGAAATATACATGTTTTCATTTTATATAGACATATTAAAAATTCGAAACTGAAATAATGTAATGTTATCATACATTACATACATTATGTTCATTTATAAGTAAATAAAAAAATATAAATAAAATCATACAAACAAAAAACAAATGGTAACAATACACAACGTCTATATGTAAAAAGACAACTAAATTTGTGATCATATTAGTAACTGTATAAAACTGAGCTAAAGTTTTTTGTTTTCAGTTAATTAGTCAAAATTTAAATTTTAACATTAATTCCGCTTTTAAAATTTAAATTAGGTATTATGTAGACATTACCTATATGAAATTTAAAAACAAAATATATGTAGTAGGGTAAAAAACAAAAAATCAAAACTGCTGGTACCATTTGATGATGGCCTCTACAATTTACCTATTATTATAATTTTTCAGTTCTTTTTTTAAATAATTTTACTTATCGGTATAAATGCAGACAATTTGTACCTGTTGCATATATTTACACTACTAGCCCAGCATTATTATCTAAATTAATACCTATATAATTTTATTATTGTTACATTTGTACTATGCTTACATACTCGTACATACATATGTACATTATGTTAAATATTTCTTATTTAATATTTTATTATTGTCTATTCATGTTTTTTTAAGTTCCCGATAACATACTTACATATGTGTACATATTTGAAAGTTTACCTGTTTAAAGTTTAAGGAAAGCATAGACAATAAAATGAAGACTAAGCAAAAAATGAAAACAAATTTCTACATTGAAAAGTTTTTGTTTATATAACAAATACAAACAAAGAATAATTCATATATTATATGTATGTATATATGTATATTTTTTATTTACTATATGAATGTATATTGTATACACAGTAAAATATATTGATAAATTAAATGAACGTGTATACAAATTGTACATATGCATAAGTATGTGAATATACTAATTATATGTGCATACATAAATTCCTATAAAAAAAGAAATGAAAAGTAATTTGCATTATGTATACATTATATACATACATGTATTTTTTTATGATTTGCCATATAACACCTGCATTTAAGTAAAAAATATTTTTGTCATGTGTTCGCAAATTTCTCTTTGATCTTTATAGGAAAAATTATTAAAATTAATTTTTTTTTTAGTATGTATAGTTTTTTCTTTCGGTTTGTTTTATTTTTTAAGCATTGCAATTGTTTTTTTTTTTGGAAGCAACAAAAAATGAAAGTAAAAATAAATAAAGACATTTAACACACATAAAATTTAGTTTGTAAATATTTAAAATTTTTGTTTTGAAATAAATTTATGTAGAGATGCGGATTTCCTCAACATTTCTATGCGTTAATTTCCAATGTCTCAATGTTAAAATATTTTGTTCTATTTATATTCATTTTTAAAAATTATTTTGTTCTTACAATTAGATTAAAATAAATTTCCAAAGTATTTTACATTATATCAGCATATCACACTGTTATACTATTACTTGATGGTATTTGCTTGTTATTATCTATAATGACCTTCGTGTCATCAGACTAGACATTATGACTACTTACATATTTTACGTATGTATATATACATACATATATTAATTTTATAACGTATAAAATACGAAATAGTTTTTTTTATTTTCGTTTTAAAATATGATATTATTTTATATTTTTATAAATAAAAAATACATGAATAAACATATGTACGCGTTAAATTTTTTTTTTTTAAATAAACTTTTGTATTTATAAACATTATAAATTAATTTTTGTCTCAATATTTCTATCAGTTTATTTTTCGTTCATATTTGTTTATCGTTTAAAATTAAAAAGCGTATGTATGTACATATGTACCATGTACCATTATTTAAAAAAAAAAAGAAAGATCGTTATTCAATCGTTCTAATCAATAATGTGCTATCATGACAATTTATCATTTTTCGTCTTCTTTCAACTAATTTTTATTTGTCTTTTTGAATTTTGACCTTATTACACTTTGATTTCGTTCTTAATTTTGATATCAATCATTTTTCATATTCTAATATTTAAATAAGTAAATGAATAAATCATTATACAAATGTAATACATTTACTACATTTGTAATTAACCATTTGCTTTGAATAGCAAATGAGCGATTAAAGAAATAAAAAATAAAAAAACAGTGGCATTTAATAAAATATGATTTTGATTTTATATATTGTAAAATATAGACCTACAAATCAAAGCATAGAATTTTGTAACTTCTTTTAAAGAAAAAGAAAAGAATCCTTAAAAATACAATCATTGCATCAATAATTTTATTTTATATTCATTACAGTAAATACTAAAATTTAACTATTTTCAAAAATTTTTCAAATATATATATTTTTTTTTTGCTTCAATTAAATACTAAACAATTTAACCAAGTTTAACTTACCTTACAAACATTACAAGCAGCTTATTTACGTTAAGGCTTATTGGACAAATTAACAGGAAAAAAACAATTATATAAGAAAGTATTTGTATCTCCGTTAAATATACATATATACACTTAAGTACATATGTACATGTATGTACATAGGTATATTATGTACATTACCCTACAAATCCACGTACAGGTGTATTATTATCTATGACATTTTTAAAATGTTAAAGATTTTCTTCGATTTCACATACCTAATAGTATTTTTTAGTGTCTTTCTTTTACTTAGTTTATTTAAAAGAAAATTAATATGATGTTTGAGATATTTTTATTTTGTTATTTTTCTAAAATTATATTACTAACATTTTTTTTTTAAATTTATTTTTAACTGTTGTTTTTATTAATATGTATAAATTTGTTGTAAAGTTTAATACCAAATTTTTTATTTTATTATTATGGTATTCATGTATGTATGTAATTATAAAATTTTGTTATGTTTTGTTGCTGTATCTATTTAATACATAAGAATAAATGTAATTATGTGTACAGTCATATCTACATGTACATATATAATTTTATGTTTTATTTTGTTAAGGGCACATATGAGTATAATAATAGATGTGTATAATTATTAAATTTTTATTTAAATATATTTGAGGGAATTATATCAAATTTATATATTTGAAAATTGGAAAATAACTTTCTACCCATATGTTAAATTTTATTATTATTATTATATACTTTTATGAACAACATTGTATTTTAGTAATTACAATAAGAAATAATAATCATTTTCATACACAATAGAAAATAAAATCAAAATTTCATCAATGAGTAATCATTTTTGCATTTAATATTTTTCATTTGAAAAGTTTATATGTAAGTAAATGTAAATGAAAATTTAAAATTCAGTACATCAAATAGATACAAATAAAAAATAAATAAATAAAAAAGAAATTATTACAGAAAGAGGCAAGCAAATAACAAATAAAATATGACTACATATAATGTCTATTTGTATAAATCTTTTGATTTGTATTGTGTTAATGTATGTCATCCCACAAAAAAAGCGATCACTTTTATAATTTTTCATACATACTTATGTGTATACAGTGATGACATTAAAAGTAATGACCCCAAAAATTATGAATGAAAAAAATTGAAAAAAAAACTTAAACAATAACGAAGAACGATAACTATTATATTAATTATTATTATTATCGTTTGCGTGTATATACATATGTGTACCTATATATTACCATATTACATTAAAATTTTGTTAAAGAGCGAAAGTAGTAAAATAAAAAAAAATTTGTTGTTATGCTATAAGCAAAAAACGTTTTTTTTTTTTCTCATTATTTTATTTCTTTATTTTTTCTTAAATGAATATTATTATTAATAAAAGAATCACATTGTCTGCATTTACTGAATCACTTTACAGAAAGGACAGAGTTGTAAGATCAAAAAAGTCATCATGATGATGCAGTCATGAATCAAAGAACATGTACAATTTTATATGTATGTACATACATATGTAATAAATATTGCTCTTTTCTCACAGACAACATAGACAAAAATGAATAAATAATAATTTCTATACTACATCAACTACATTACCATATAAATGCATACATAAAAATCATGCATTATTTAATATGATATATGAATATAAATTATAATAAAAATAATATGATTATTTTCCACTTACTTGAAGAAAAATAAAATACATTCTATCTTATTCTTGTGTAACAAAATGACAAGCAAACGTACATACATATGTATGTACTTACTTGCAATTACATTATGATGTGAGCGCATATTTAGATTAATTATAAACGTCATAAAATGTTAAGTACATACGTACATATACATACTACCTATATACAATATATATTATAAGTATATTATGCTCATGTAATATTTTTGATATGCATAAAATGATGATGACAGATAATCACTGTATTATTTATTATTATTCTACAAAAAAAAAAAAAAAAAAAAAAATAATAATAATAATAATAAAAATTCTATAGATATATACATACATATAAGCTTAATATTCACATTTGTTTATTCTTATCAATATAATAGCAATCTACAATTTTACATACTGTTCTTTCGGTATTTCTTTTATTTATTTAAATTTAGATGTTTAAATGTTTTACATGATGTAAACAATATTATACCTATATACGTATACATAATATCTGATAATATATATTTGAGAGCTTTTAAAGTAATTTTACATGAGAACATGATAAGAATATTTTAATTTATTTATGAAATTGTTGAAATTTTTATCAACCATAATAAAAGATATAACAATATTATATATGTATTGTACATATTTATGTATGTACGTATAAGTACCAAATATACATAAATAGTAAAAATCAATTTAATACATGTGGTTCATATAATACGATAATATGTATAATATATAGGACCAAAATTAGTACCTATGTATGTATGTATGTATTATGAATTTATGTCATATTTATTGACTGAATTGAACTTTATAGAAACATTTATAGATTGTAATAAGATAATGATGACAATTGTACACATTTTCTAAAAAACAAAAACAAAGTACGATGTTGTTACATACTGCATATACATATGTATTTATGTACATATGTAAAATATAAATTTATGTATCTAATTTTTAGACCTTTTATACGAATATATTTACGTATATATATATGTGAATGATATGTTTAAAAACGAGGAAATCATCACTTGAATCGAATTACCAGCGTCACTTTTCCAGAAGTTAATTTCCGTGGAGATAAAATGTATACAATATAGATACATTTATTCATGTGCATATCATTAAAAGTCATAATATATTGTACGTATTATATGTAAAAAAGTACTACATATTCACGATTTGAATATGTATTTACCTTCGTCATCAAAATTATTATTATGTATTGTCATAATAAAAATTAATGTTGTTTCTGATGATGTTATTTTATCATTATTATTATGAATGGTCACCACAAAACATAAAATTATGCTTGCTTATTTTTCTTATGTATGTACATACATGTGACAATGATGATGATTAACAATTTTTTTTTGCTTTTATGTACACATGTACAATGACATGCCATTTACTTACTGTGTATATATTATATTTATTTTTTATTTATTTTTTTTGTTTTTACTTATTAACTCTAAAATCAACAATGTATACAAATGTATTCAATGTATCTTAATTTTATATATGTACTTATACTAATGCATTTTATCCCAAAAAAATTATCATTTCGTATCTGTAATATATGTACATATGTATGTATATGCATAGCACTGTAAATGTAACAAATACACTACAAAATGCACTGCACTGAAAAAATACATGTATCGCATATTATGTATAAAAAAAAAAAAACACAAATACCTACATACATTATTATCACATCATTTTGCTTCTACATTTCAGTCAATGATAATGCGATAATATTGCATATCATGTTTTTAATATTCATGTACATAGTTATTTTTCTTTTATCTCAATTGTCGTTTTTGTTGATAGCTATTTCATACATAAATTTTTCAACATACAACTTAATTCTTCACATAATACATATTATTGTTAATTAATGTATAAAAATAAATACATATTGAAAAAAAGGAGCTTATAATAAAATTTTATACGTATATACATTAGAAATTTAAAATAATTCTATTTTTATTTTTATTTTTATTTTATTTCTTTTAATAATATTTTAATTGTTTTTTATTTTTATTTTTTTGTAAGCAATCTAGAATTGATAAGAATGAAATTAATTGTAGTTCAAGTTTATGAAGGTCTTAGCAATTGCTAAAATTGATAATTTTTAACTGAAATCTTGCACATTTAATTATATATGTACATTTTTTATTTTGATTTATATCAAAGAAAATAATTACAATCAATTAAATAAAATTGTACAGTATAATATAATTAAAAACTGTACATAAAAATATATATGTACATGTATACGTTCATGTGTACACATGTATCTTTTAAAAAAATAATAATAATAATAATAATGTGCAGTACATTATTGGCATATTGATAATGTTACTTGTCAATCAAATTGCAATTTATAGACACAAATATAGCAATTTAACAATTCAAATAGAATACATGTATGTTATACGTTAACGTTACATATATCTCGTAATTTGATGTCAAGATCGTTGACTTATTATTACAATGTTATCGTATTACGTACATTTGATATATACAATATAATATAAAATCCATCATCATCATCATCATCATCAGCATAATCATAAATCATATAAATATGTATGTATGTACACATATATGCATTATCCTTCAAATGAAATAAATATCGTATACATATATTTATTTATTCAAGAGACACGGAATTAGAGATGTATTATGTTTGTTTTTTTTTTTTTCTAACAAGTACTTGACACTTTATTTTAATAACACATTGAAGTAATTTTTATATTATTATGCAAAATTACTATTTACAATAAATTAAGGTGTAAACGTAATTTATATCTAGACAATAAAAAATTGTTTTTTTTTTTTCCCAAAACACGTTACAAATTTTAATACAAATACTAGTTCATCAATGTCATTTTGAATATTTTTGTTTTAGTTTAAAACAATAAAAAACAAATTATTAATATTAATAAATAAACGTTATTTTTGAAAGATATTTTTATGATAATTTTTAGAAGTCATTTTTACCTTGATTCTTTAATGATAAATGTATATTTAATTTTACTATTATTTTGTATTATATCATTGTTTTTTCAATGTTGTGTAACTATTTGTACGTAATAATATGGATATATATGTATATATAGTTACTATGAGCTAAATGTTTGAATTTAATTTATTAATATGAAAAATAATAAGGAGTATTTATATAATATTTATATTTTAAATTTACATTTATTATAAAAGTACAAACACAGATACATTGCAATTGCTTTTAAATGTAAAACAATTTAGAGTTATATGCGTGTTTCTTGGATCTAGATGCATTTTATAAGATAAGAGTATACATACAAACATTGATATTTTTGTTCATATTTTACGTATAATTGTTTTTTTTAAACATTTACAAAAGAATTTCCTATATCTCAAAAATAAAATACAAAAAAAAAAAAAACAAAACGTAAAATACCAATCCTTTTTTAAAATTTCAAAAAAAAAAGTTGTTAATTGTTCTATACATGTATGTATGCTTTTTATATGTGTGAAACATAAAATCTATGACTTTTTTCCATATGATTATCTTGAAAAAAAATAAAATAAAAAATAAAATGTGAAAAATTATGCACGCCCAATTGCAACAATTTTCATCTGTATGTGTACATAACGCATACATTTTTAAATGCACGTATATGTGTATAAACACATATGTATATACATTATGTTTTTTTAATATGTGTGATAAGAATTTTAAATAAATCTCTAAATTATATTATATACATTGTATTGCAAATAAATAAATGCAATGTAAAATATAGAAAAAAAATTTTTATGGCTTTTTAACTTTGAATATGTATAGTGATAAAATTAAAAAAAAAAAAAAAACAAACCATAAAATTAAAACGGAAATTTATGAAGATTGAAATACGATGTCATTTCATGTTGAAAATAATCAAATTGCATACATTGTATATTTCTTTGTTGAGTAAAAGTATTCTTGTTGTCTGTGTATCTGCATTTACATATATGTATATATACGCATATATGAACACATGTGTATCATATTATACAAATAGATGTAATTAAAAGCATCATTTTTATCAATATTATTTTTATTAATTCGTTTCCATCATCATCAACAAGAAGATATTTTTATGTTTACGTGTTTTTTATTTTTATTTTTACAAATTTTTTTTACTGCTTTTGTTTTTTAATTGGTTTTCATGTTTTATATTTCTATTTAATGTTAAATTGAAAATTTAATGATGATGATGACCTTTCTTTATTAAATTATGTTTTTGTATATTTCTTTTTGTACCTTTTTATTATTTATAATTTTGTGATAATTTGACATAAATAAAAATTGAAATAAGTTTTGTTTTTTTTCAACATTTTAATTACATTATTTTTATTTTAAAAACAAAACAAAAACAAAAAAAAATTATTGATATTTTAATTAATTTTATATTATTTTATTTTGTATTTTTCAGATAATTTTTATAACGAAAATATAGGCTACAAAATTTTATTGCTACTGTATTTTGCGAAAACATTAAACAAAATCATCATCTACATATGTTATATAAATATAATAAACAACTGCTGTAAATAAACATTATATTAAATTTACTTTTGTTTTATTTTTTATTTTAATTTAATAATTACAAAAAAAAATTTTTCGATGCACTTTTAATTTGATTTATTTTATTTTTTTAATCTATAAAAGAAACACACATACATACTGTATATTACATGCATATATATATATATATTAGAAATAAAATAGAATATAAAATAAATAAATAAATAAAAAGAGTTTCTCCTCAATATAGCTACGTGTGATAGTATTTAAGTGCAATTATTCAATATTAATAAATAATAATAATTGTTAATAAAGTACTTCGTTAAGTTTATAATAATACAAGCAATTTTTAATCAATACATATACATTAAAAAAACAAAAAGGAAAATCAATTATAAATAAAAGTAAACAAAGAGAAAAATATTTAAAAAAAAAATAATAATAATAATAATAATAAAAAATAAATTAATTTCATTTCGTGTACAAATAATTACGTATATAACATAATAAAAATGTCAACGTTAATGTTTTGGAATAAGCAAAATGCTGCTAATCAAAATAATGATACAAAAAATGGTAAAAGAAATTGGTTACATGCACCAGATGCTCTACTTAATGGACACATTGTCTATCTAGTCAAAGTATGTACACTTGCAATTTTTTATTATTTATTTATTATTTTTTATTTTGTCATTATTTGGTATTTATTTAATATTTTTATCTTTTATTTGAATTATATTTCAATTACAATATAGTTTTTTGGTAATACACCAGTAGAACAAGCAAAGGGAATTGAAGTTGTTAAAGATGCCATAAGAAGATTACAATTTGCACAACAAATGAAAAAAGCTGAAACAGGAAATAATCCAAAAACGAAAAAAGTTGAAATAACAGTTAGTGTTGATGGTGTTGCAATACAAGAGCCACGTACACAAAAAATTCTTTATCAATTTCCATTACATAATATATCATATTGTGCTGATGAAAAAGGTGTAAAGAAATTTTTCAGTTTTATTGCAAAAAATGGCCAACAATCATTACAAAATGGTACAATAACATCATTAACATCATCTACAACAACAACAACGAATATAACAACACAGCCAACAACAATATCTACAACAAATGGTCATACAACTGAAGAAGGTCACGAATGTTTTGTTTTTATATCTAGTAAACTAGCATCAGATATAACATTAACAATCGGTCAAGCTTTCGATTTAGCTTACAGGTGAGTAAATAAGATAATGTTTTTTTTTTTTTTTAAATTTGAAAATATGTTTATTATATTACATGAGATCATAAATTGAAAATTAATTTAATTTTTTCACGTATTTTCTGTTCTGCATTCATTTTATAGACGATATATGAATGATAGCGGAAAAACTACTGAATTAAGTAAGGTGCAAGCGCAAAATAAACAATTGGAAAAAACAATATCTGCATATAAACAACGTCTGAAGGAATTAACTGAATTATTACCAAAATCGGATTTAGATCGTATGTTATCACGATTAGGTATACGTGATATATATGAGGTTCCAATCGAAAATGGTATTATTGAAAATCATATAAATGGAAATAAAACATCAGAATCAGGTAAAAAAAAAAAATAATCAAAATTATAACTAAAATAATTCAATAAATTTTCATTCTTTTGTGTTTTTTTTTTTCAAAATTTCAGAAAATATAAATGAAGATAAGTTACTGATTGATACATCAAATAGTAAAACATTTGCACCAATTATACCACCAAGAAATTTACAAAATCAATTTAATAATACATTGGAAGCATTTAAACCAAGTGGTGGACAAAAATTGGAAGAATTATTATTAAATTCTGATTCTGATAGTGATTTTGATCCAAGAGCTGATGAAAATGATAGTGGTAATAAAATAAGTAATGATCTATTTGGATTTGAGCCACCAAAGACATTTGGGCAGCAATTATTTGCCACTAATAATAAAAATAATAACAATAATAATTACAATAACAATAATAATATTAATAATAACAATAATAATAGTAATAATAATAATAACAATAACTTAACAAATGGTATTAATGGAAACTCATCACCAACAAGTCCTCCGCCTTTATGTAAGTAAACATACTATACATTAGATATCATTTAAAGTAAATTAACAGAGAAGATTTTATACGTTCAATTGTTTAATTTTATTATTATTATTTTTATTTTTTTTTTTCTCATATAAATAGTAGCACCTCCACCAAAAGCAGCTGTTCCACGTCGAAATGTGTCTTCAACAAATGGAACTATGAATAATAACAATAATAATAATAATAATAACAATAACAATTTTGGAAGTCAAGATCTTTTTGGATCGATTCCTTTCAATCCTAATACATCGTCTATTTTTGATGTAAGTAATAAAAATTATTATTAAATATATTATCCTATTTCAAGACATATACTTATTACGTATTACATAGGTTTATCAAAAATAAAATTTATATTTGATTCAATTGCCCAACGCATTTAGAAAACTATTTAAAAAAATATGATAGATACTTTTTATTTAAGTTAACATTATTATTACATAAAGTGGTAAAATTAGTGTTGGCATAGAAATAATCTTTGTAAATATTGTAATGTGTAAAAATTTATTTTATTTTATTGTTCTTTTTTTAGTTTATTAAAAAAAAAAACGCACTCTAATGCAATCTTTTACTACTTTTTAATTTTGAAAATTTTAAATATTTTTTAAATTATAATAATATGTTTATAAGCTTGGTATGCAGGTTACAAATTTTTTTAAAATAATGTTTTCATACTTAATTAAAAACATTATCAAATGATTTTGTCTTACAAAAAAAAAAAAAAAAAAAAAAAAACGAATGAATTAAATAAATAAAATTAATCATTTGATAATGTGTTTTGTAAGTAGAGATTGTGTTATTAATCGTTTTTATATTTATTATACTTTATACGTTTTTCTGTGAATAATTTTCTTTCTATTATTTGGTTGTTTTTTTTTTTTAAATTCTTTTTTTTTTTTGTTATAATTATTAATTTTTTTTTTCATAATAACAATAAATTTTATTTTAATTTTGTTTTTTGTTTTTTCCTTATGTAACAAATCATACACATTTTATACTTTAAAAAAAAAAATTAAAATCAAAAACAAAAAAAAAATTAAATATGTATAATATTTTATATACATACATCTATGTATTACATACACATACATAAAACAAATAAAAATCAAATTGTAGGAACAAATTGGCTCAGATACTTATATAAATGCACACAATTCTAATAATGATAATATTAATAGAACAATACCATCATCAAATAATATTAATAATTCAATGGCATTTAAATTAAATTCATCAACAAGTATACCAACATTAGAATTAAATAGTACTGCATTCGATGATGATGATATATGTAATAATGATATACGTAATCCATTTAATAATGAATCTGGTATATGTGATATGAGTATTGATTCATCAATGATTATGACAACAACAACAACAACAGCAACAGCATCACCACAAACAAATACAATGAATAATATTTTATCTGATATTCATACATTTACAAATAATTCAACAAAATTAGATGGTATACTTAATTCAACATTTAATACAAAATTAAATGATAATAATATTGCAACAATAATGCCAAATGAAAAAATGAATCCATTTGGATTTTCGAATATAACACAAAATAATCAAATACAGCAACAGCAATCGCATAAAACTAAAGAATTCTCATTATCTAATCCTTTTGTTAAAAAGGCTGAAACTTTATTGGGTCCAAGAAATCCTAGTAATTATGATGCATTAAGAAATTCACCAGAAATTGAAGCAATGTTGCAACAGCAACAACAACAACAACAACAACAACAGAATAATAATAGCACAAATAATAAAAAGGATAATAATAGTAATCGTGTTACGCCAAATTATGATTTGTTTCGTGATGCTGCAAGTGCTGCATTTTCAGAATTTAAATCTAACATTGTAAATAATATTAATAACAATACAAATACAAATAATAATAGTAATTGTGGATCATCATCTATTACTACCTCAACTGTTAAGCATGCATTTAATAATGAATTTTCTAATAAAATGGCTGGGCTTTATTTTACAAATGCACAAAATAATTCTAATTTTGGATCTAATAAAGAGCAGGTATCTTGGTATAAAATTTTTTTTTTTAATTATTTTTATTTTTTTTATTTTATTATCATTTTCTACTTCTAAATGTAATATTATAATATTTTCCCTTTCTTTTGATTATATTATCGTTTGTATATTCATTTCTTGCTTGTAAATTTTGGTTAAAGTTTTCTTGTTTTTATTTAACAATATTGTTTTTTTTTTTAAACTAACAAGACATTCATTAATGATAAAATGAAAATAAAATATAAATTTTTATTTTACGTACAGAGGTACATACATACATATACACAATTATTATTTAATATTGTAGTTATTTGTTTTTTACACAAAATATCTTTTCTATGTTTTTATAAATTAATTATATTATTATAACGTTTATTAGTTATTCCGTTTTTACATGTATCATAACTTTAATTAGAAATATACATATATGTACATCATGGATATATTATGTAAAAAAAAATATATATATTCATGTATATGTGTATATAGTTTTGAAAATTCGTAAAAACAAATCCACACAATTTTTATGTAAATTAAAATTTTATAATTATATCTATTTAATATATGTGTGTACCTTCGATAGTATTGTGAATCATTTTCATAATGACCGATAATTGAACAAAAAAAAAAAAAAAAAATGACTTCAAAATTAAATTAATAAATTTTCAATCGCTACAATGTACACATTTGTAATTCTCTTACACAAAATACATATTATATACTTATTATACACTACATATTATATTTTTCCTATAAAAGTGACATACATATAATTCATTTCGAATATTATTAAAGTTGTAATTTTAACATTTTTAGATATGTATAAAAAATTATAAACAAATGATTTTGTTTTTATTATTTAAGTAGATACAGCTTAGGTGGTAGTGTGATCATAAATGTTTTTATTAAAAAAACTAAAAAGGAAAAAAAAATGAACATATAAAATTTATGAACAAATAATTGCAATTAAATGTTTATAGCATATTTATATTTTGGGTATAACTTACTTATAAAAAAATGTCTTTTGGGTCAACGATGATAGTAAATTATTTTTATGTGCTAGATTTTAGGATAATTGAACAAACTCGGAGTTCATTACTTTCGAATCATTAAAAAAAGATTTATTTATTATTTTTTTTTTTTTAGTTTTTATTTATGTTGTACAAGAAAACTTAATTTATAGATATTATAAATAATAAAATTAAGTAATGATTAAAATTTTTATTGACAAACATAAAAATAATATATGTACATGTCCTCAATATAAAATTTTGTTTGTTGTTGTAAAATTGTAATTTAAATGTAATTTGAGAAAAATATGTACAATATAATTTTAATTGTGTTTTTTTGTTTTTCTTTTATTTTTTCAGAATAATTTTAATCCAAATAACAAAAATATATTGGTCGATGATTTTTCACTGGAAAGTCTTGATCCATTACGAAAGTAAATAAACTTATCTTCTTCTTTTTTTTTGTTGTAATATATAAATAGATACTTTATGCAGATTACATTACAATATGGTGTTTATTGAATAGTAAGAATTTATAATAATTTTATCCCTTATTATTATTTTTATCTTTTATATTGCATTACTAAAATATATAAGGAAAAATAAAAACATAATTTAAATAATTAAAAAAAAAAAAATGAATTTTTAAAAATAAAATTTTTCTTTTTGTTTTTTGTATTATTTTCTATTTTGTTTTTTTTTTCTTTCTTTTTTTTTTTTTAGTAATAATTATAAGTTATATATAATAATGTTATATGCCTTTTCTTTTTATATAATAAACATATAGCATACATATAAATATAAAATTTTAAATATAAATACGTTAAATCAAAAGTATCCAAAAAAAAAAAGTTTGTTTTTAAGAGTAGTACTGTATAATAACGAAAACACATAAAATTTGTAATTAAATATAAAATATATAATAAACGTATAATATAAGTGCTAAATATAAAATTATAAGAGAATTTATATAAATATATATATATATGTATGTATATATATATGTATAATTATTATTATTTTTATTATTATTATTATAATTATTATTGTTATTATTATTACAGTTTACATTTGCAATTGCGTACTAATTATATTATTGTTTTGTTTGATTTTTTAAAATTTTTTTAAATATTTCTCTTATGAATTTCGCCTTTTACAGAGAAAACAACAAAAATATGAGAAAAATAATAGTAATTATAATTTGTGAAATTAAAATAATATAATTAAAAAAAGAAAAGGAAAAAATACAACAACAAAAAAGTATGCATAGCTAAATCGTGATAAAAAATAAAAAAAAAAAAAAAATATTAAAATAAAATAAAAATAAATGAATATTTAAATGCAAAATAATGAACAATTTTAAATAATAATTATAATATTATAATGTATATGTAATATGTATTAATATATGATTATATTAAATATATAATAATATAAAAATTAATAAAATCTTTTTTTTTCAATATACCTAATGTATAAATATATATTTGTATACTGTACATGTATTAACGTATTAATACGTATATTTTATTATTATTACATTATTATTATTATTATTATTATTATTATTATATTATTATTATTTTATTATTATTATTACATGTGTAAAGATAATCTCTGTAGTTATATTTATCTTATATTTTGATCAGAATTCATATTTGAATTAATTCCCTTTTATTTTTTTTTTAATTCTATCTTCTACAATTTTTTTTTCTTGATTTACTGTAGCTTATCAATCATTTCTAAATACATATTATACTTCAACTATTTTATTTTTAATTTTCTGATCATTGTTGAAAAGAGATAAAATAAAATCAATTATTCTCGTTATTATTATTATTCTTATTATGATTATTATTATTATTATCAATTTGTTATTTCTATGTTTTATTTAGTATATTATCTTGATTTTCACTTAATCATCTTTATATATATTTATATTATTTAAATTTTTTTCTTTCTGTTTTGAATAATTTAATTGGTATTGTATTACTAAAATAATGAGTATAAAATGATTTCTTAATTTTTATTTTTGTTATATATACGTATAATTCATACTTATATGTAAATTTAAATAATAATAATAAAAATAAATAAATAAAAATAAAAACAACAACAACAAAAAGTCTTATTTTATCTATTGTATAGTTAAATATTTAGTTGTTCATTTCATTCTAATGATATTTAAATTTATTATAATAATATGCAAAATTCAAATCAAAAACTAACAATAAAATATACAAGAAATATTATGTAATGTAACTCTTATGTTCTTTATATTTTTTTTACATTGTTACAATAATAATTCATATTTATATGAATGTGTTAAATTTTTGTTTGCACACACTTTACGTATAATGTATGAAAAAATATGTACATCATTAAATTTGTTAAAATCCTTATGTGCTTGCGTTTTCAATATATGTATATGCATACTTTATAGTAAAATAAAATAAAATAAGAATAAAAAAGAAATTAATACTATTATAAGCAAATATGTATACTTTTATGGAATAGATTTTAATTTCAAATACATACCTAAAAAAAGTGAGAAAAAAAAAGGAGAAAACAAACAAATAGGCGATAAAAAAAAATTCGCATGCACAAGATAATAATAAAATTAAAAATCAATACATATACATACATCTGTATAATATGATTTAAAATTGATTTAAAACTACTCAATTTTAGAATAAATAATTGTATTATTATAATATTTGATTAAATAATAATTTAAAACAAAAAAAAACAAATGTTTTGTTATTTTTAATTTACTATAAAATTCAGTAATAAGAACATTTAAAAGTATAAATAATGCAATAAAATTTTCAAAAGAATCATTTTAACATGAATTTATTTGTTATTCATTTGCTAACTATATGATACAATAATTTTCCTCTATTGTAATTAGTTGATATTTGATACGTTTATATACATATAATATATGTATATATTTTTTTTTGTTCTATATATAGTAGCTTTTACATATAAATTTATTAATTGCAACTATACATTGAAATTAAAATGATAATAATAATAATGATAATGATGATAATGATGATGATGATGATGATGATTATAATATAAAATCGATATACATTTCCATTAGCAATAAAAATTGTATAAAGAATAAAATAAAGTACATAAATTACAAAATATAAATAAATTAAATGCATTAATTGGAAAATATATATGCAAAAAAAAGTAATAATAAATGAATTGATGTATTATGTAATAAACAAATAAATAAAATAAAATATATATTTAAAAAAAAAAACTATATTAAAATCGTTTTCTTTTCTAAGTAGTTAGAATGTAACGTATAATTTAATTTTGAAAACAACTCAACGGTTTATAAATTATCAAAAATTTCAAACTTATATATAAAGATCATGCAGTAAATTCTTTTTTTGGAACGAGATTATAACCGTTGTAAGCTATTAACGAAATTCAAAATTTTCTTATTTTTCTTTAATACTTTTTTAAGAAAATTTTGAGATAAAAGTAAGAAAATTTTGTATTCCACAAATAGTCCAAACGTTTAATTAAAAAATAACTGCTATAAAATAGAGGCGTCATCTTTGTTTAACTTGAGAAAATATAAAATTTCCTACAGTTATATTTACGATTTTTTAAATATTTTCTATTTTGTAAACTGAGCGATAAAGTTTACACTGTCGTCCACAAATAAAAAACACGTTCAAATAAACTATCAGCTTAACAGAGATTATTTTTCTAAAATTCTACTCTGTATAATAATTTATTTAATGCAACATAAATAAATACAACATACACACAATTTTCATAATCTTCTTGTTTAATTTTAATTCTTCATAATTATGCTTAAAGTCTTAAAGTGATAACTTTTTCGAAATGATGAATGATATATCGAATTTCACTAATATGAAATGATAATAATCTACGACGAAGGCTCAATAAATTTATGTTAGTTAATTTAAAGAACAAAACAATTTTTTTTCTATTTTTTTAATCAACATCTTGCAAACTGTCTTTTTTGTCAGAATTAGAAAGTTTGTACATTTTTATCCTATCATTAAATTACAAATGACATGATAATTAGCATAACATGTAGATTCATAGCTGTACATGTAGGTATCCTTTAATGACTATCATATTGCAAGCAATTTGACAGAACAATTGTTTATAAATTACCCGGACCTAAATGATTTTTTACAATATGTAAAACTGTTGATAATAATAATAATGGAAAAAAAAAAATGGAAAAATTTTTCTTTCCTCTGTTTTTTTTTGTCTTTTTCAACTCGTAAAACATAAATCAACCCATTGACAAAATGATTAATTATGTATGTTCTTAGATATGATATTTTCTTATTTATATGTGTATACGGACTATGAATATACATATGTACATATGTATATATGCACTTAAACAGTATATTAGCGTATATAATGCATTTTTTGATAATATATGCATTATTGTTAAAATTACATACTTATATATTTTTAACTTAATAATTTAGCGTTGTTTTTGTGAAAATTTTTCTGTTACTTTAATAATTTACACCTTATATATCACGTGAATGTGTAGAATTAATGTAGAATAACAAATAATATACTTAATATTTAATTTGCTTCATAATCATTTGAACAATTCCTATTAAATATTTATTATTTCTTGACGGCTCTCAAATAAAGAGAAATATAAATTAGTTAAATAATCCATTACAATTTTTACGAGAATAATTTTGGTATAAATATAATTTATCAATGAAATATACAAAATATGCATATTGTACGAAATAATATGTATGGTATATACGATGTGATATACTTTATTCATTTCATTTCATAAAAGAATATTAATAGCATTTCTTTCTTCCCCTTCAATACCTTTTTTGATAATGTATATACTCATTACACACGTTTACATTAAAATATGTCTGTGAAATTATTGAAATTGCTAAAAGTATTTTATAAATAAAATAATAAAGTAATAATATGGTAATACAAACTTATCACTAAACATAAATTCATATACGTTAATACGTTACCATAAATCATTTACATGCGTATACGTATGTATGCGTATACATACATGTGCTGTATACTTAGAAGAAATATTGTAGGATAATCATGACAAAAACAAAGTAACAATAATCTATAATAATAATAATAATAATAATAAAAAAAGATTGAACGATTAAAATCCTATTTATAAAATTTTATGTAGTGCATGCTGCATGTCATGAGTTTATTTATGCACAGATACATATATGTACATACATACATATATGATCGAATGTGTAAAGTATATGTTCATGATAGTCAAATTATATTTCTATAAACTATTAAACTACTTATATAATATGTTTATGTATAAAAAGTGTAGTCAATTATTACTGGTTAATCATTTGTTATAACAATTATATTCATGCATATGAATAATAATAACGTTCTATTACATATTTTATATAAAATATGTATTGTATATCAATACTAATAAATATACAATCAATAATATTAATATATACCAGCATATACTTTTAATATACATTTCTATAGATCATAATATATGCATATCTTTAGATAGACACATAAAAATGATGTATAAAAAGTATCAGACAATTTATTTTTATGTGTATATGTTTTTACAGGCATATCGTTATTATGATTTGATTCAAATCAAAAAATTATCATGCATCTTCTAACTTTTATTATAATCATGTTTTGAATAATAAAATATTTTCAATCAGATTATTTTCAAATTTATGTATACGTACGTACGCAAACATATTTACATACATACATATGTATGTACATACTTACTAAAAAAAAAACTTAATTTTTCTTTATTGTTTTATTTTCAATTAAATATGAAATTGATAAAAATAATGATTATTAAAAACCGTTCACATATTTTATAAAAATTTTTCTATTACAAAATAAATGAGAAAAAAAAATGCATAAATAATTTATTTATATTTTAATTATTTATACAATAAAAAAAATTGTTTTTAAAATTTAATTTGTAAACATTAATAAAATTTTAAATTAAATTTAATAAAAAAAAATTGAAAAAATCTAATTCAAAATACTTTGCATATAAATTGCTACATTTTAATTTATAAGTACATACATATGTATGTATATTTTTTTATGTATGTACATTTGTACATGTTTGCACCTTTAAATGTACATTATATGTAAATTAAAAAATTACCGCTTTTCGTAAAACTTTTCATCTGTGATTTTTTCAAGTTCTAAATTTAGGAAATAGAAACTAGGGTTTTTAGAAAAAACAAAAATTAAGATATTCTCGATTATGTTTATGTTTCTGTCAAATTGAATAAAAACCGTCATTTATAATTTTCATTTGCCATTATGTGCGCGGTAAATAATTTTAATAGCATATACATAATATACTCATTATCATTATAATATCTTATTATATTTCAAATTTAAAATGAATATTTTTTTTTTGCCATCATCATTATCATTATCATCATCATTATTGTTAGTTCAACCACTATACAAGATTATTTCAAAAATACACACACATAAATACAAAATGTACAATTTAAATTTTATGAGTTAACGGCACAAGAATTAATCAATTTTTGTTATTATTTTGTTTTCCATTGTTTTTATTTATTTATTTTTTTTTTTTGTGTCATAGGGCCAGATTTGATCCTTGATTACCAATAAATTAATTTGTATTTGTTGAGTAAATGACAAAAAACAAAAACAAAAAAAAATGAAAAAGTAAAATATATTACAACATGAATAAATGTGTAAAAATGAGAATTTCATTAATTCAATAGTCGTATTAACAAGATAGTTCTGAATAAATTTTCAATTTTTCTTCTTTTCTTTTATTCATACGCATCTGTAAAAATGATGTAAAATCATAATTTGTTGATAATTTATTTACACATTATTCAAAGAGGTTCATGTATAATAAAATGAATTATCCGTATAGAATAAAAAAGCGATAAAAATGTTTTCTTATTCTTTTTTTCATGAAATTATAATCTATACCACAATTTGCACATGCAATCATATAAAATGTGCCAAATGACCCTCATCATAAAACATTTTGCCGGAAGATAAAAAAAAAATAACAGGAAAATGATTACATACACCAATATTAAATACTAAAATGATATATTTTTCGTGATCACATACAAATACAAAAAAAAAAAATATCTAGTTTATGTGTGTACATATTTTCGTTTTTGTTTGTCATTTTTTATGTCTTTTACAAAATACTCTGATTGCTTTCAAATATGTATATACACTCCCCTGCTGTGAAATGGGCAGCTCCTTGGCGAATACATTAATGATCTTAGCTGCATGCATATATACGAGTAGTATTGTTTTCTTTTTCTTATATTTAATTTTTTATTTTTTTCATTATAAAGTTTGTATATTACAAACATAAAATAAACTAATATTCTTTACTTATAATAACATTGCATATACACAAATACATATACATATGTATGTATATAGTACAAAAAAGAAAATAATTTTTGCTTATACAGTTTTTTAATCTTATAACACACACACATATTATAATAATGTATTTTTCATGTAGATACTGTAATTTTTTTTTTCAATGTCCTTTGAACTCTGTATCCATTATATATGTATAGGTACATGTTTATATAATTATATGTATCAACCACAATGATATTTAGTTAACTCATATTATCATTATCATCACATCATCATCCTTGTCATCATCATTGTTATCATTTAAAGGAAATTTTATTCAAAAATATATGTATATACTGTACATATGTAATATACATATATACATATACATTAATAAAAGTGCGGGTGACCCATTTCACTTAATACGTATGTATATACAAACAAAGCGAAATTTTTGCCGTATACTAAATAGAGCAAAATGTATATACATAATATGTAGTCCGTAAGTATATAATATATGGAAACAGATATAACAATATATATGTATGTATAAACGTATATGTACGTATTTTCCTAACATTCGACGTATATACATGTTACATGTATGTACTTATACTAAAATATAAATGTATACACATGTTCCAAAACAAATGACAATGTTTGTATACCAGTTTAAGTATACGTATTTTTGTATCACTAAATTACGTTAAATGTCGTTTTTTGGGTGGTACTATAAAAATAAATTTATTTTGTACTAACTGCATAACTGAATAAACTATTACATGGATAAAATTTCTGCTATTTTTTTTTTGTTTTTTGTTTTGAAAATGTATACATACATTTTATATGTGTATAGTTGTGTTAACGAGTCTATACTTTCTGCACAATAACAAACGAATAGAACTGTGTAATTTTTATTATTATTATTTTTTTTTTTTCTAACTTTTTTTGGTATGTAATCTGTATAACCGATGTCCCTTTTTACAACTATGTACGTACATGTATATGCATGTATATTTATAAAAATTCTTCTAACGTTTTTTGCTGATTCAGTGATATTTTTTCCAGCAAGTTTTTTTTTTCATTTTCTAAAATTCACAATGTTTTTTTTTTTCGTTTTATCAAAAACCAAAACAAACAAATAAAAAAACAATTGAAACATAATGCTGAATAATATTATTTGATATGTATTGAAAACATTCAAACATTTGCTTTATATATAGACACTGTACGTATGTATGTATACATGACAGGATAAACATTTTTGTATAAAAAAATGTACATTATGCAATAGAATAAATGTCATCTTTTAAATGTTGTATTTTGTGGGCGAGAATGTATTAAAAATAAAAACTTCACTAAATAACTAACATTTTAGAAAAAAAAAAAAAAAAACAAATTGCAAAATGTGCAAAATCAAAATAAGAATAAAAATTTAATGAAAAGGACTCCATTTTTAAATTTTATTTAAATTTTTCAAAATTTAGTTTTCCACCAAAGCTTCAAATTTGTTTTTATTATTTTTATTTTTTATTTTTTTTGTTTTATTTATTTTTTCTTGTAGCCTATGTACATTACCTATAATTTCTTGCAATTATTTGATGTACATTTATTATTTTGTTAAATAATAATAATTAAGAGCTTGTTGATAATGTTTGAATTAATCATGCAGATCATTAATACGCACGAGATTTTTATTTAGTAAAAAAAAAAATATAAAATCCCAATGTATATAATCTATTCACGCATACACAAATGTATGCATTATTGTAAGTATGTGAAAAAAATCCTATAAAAGAAAAATGCAGAAAAGTATAATTTATAATCAGATACTACAAAAAAATTTGCATTTGCAAGATTCAAATTAAGATATTAAGTAGTTTATGAAATACAAGTATTTTCACTTATATACAAATCTGTACATATAGATTTATATAGCTATATTTGTAATGAAAATTAATTGATTTTAGATACTGTTGTAAATGTTGAATTGAAAATTGGACAGTAAAATAAAATATTGTTATACAACTATAACCATGTATCTAAAATGAAATTTAAATGCTAGTGATTATAAACAATATTAAACAAAAATAAATATAATGTATCTATGTATGTATATAAAATTAAAAAAATAAAAATAAATAAATAAATAAACTTTATTAAATTAAATACAAATTTTTTTAATATCTATGAGTGGTTTGCAAACAGACCACGCATATAATTTAATCCAAGATTTTAGACAAAGCCCACACAAGGATTACATTATTCAAATGATTGATAGAATATATATATGTATGTACAATATGTATATATGATATAAATTGCTATACATATATTTAATCATGTTCAAATCATAATATATTTACATATACATATATATATTACATATACCTACTTTTAATGTATCTACATATACTATTGATAAAAGATATAGGTACCCATATCGTTTTAAATATTTAAATACAAACATGAAATTAATATTTTTATTGTGTTTTGTTTCAATTTATAACTACTGACGTATGTTGTGTTGTGTATCTAATCGTGTATAAATAAGTATATGTACATTTATACATATGTATGATGTTATATTTATAAAAAAAATTCAAATTTGAATTCGTAATGAGTAATGATCTGAATGATGATGATCTTTTAAAATCATCGAATATTTTTCATATTTGATTTATACATATAATAGCGACTGTATATCTTAAATACATATACGTATACAGCACACATACCTATTATATTTTCAATTACACAAATTATTATGTAAAATAAATTTATTATACATATGTACATATGTATATCTCTTAGTAATTGCTGTTATCACATTTATGAAATTATTATCACATTCGTATTCTTATTTACATATTAGAATAAAATGAAATGCTAAAATGCTTTAAGTTTGTTAACATACATATGTATGTAACCATGTTTTTTTTTTTTTTTTTTTTTTTTTTTTTTGTAAAAGGATAATATTTTGTATACGTATGTGCACATGTTAAAAGAAAAATCCTGTTCTATTAGCAATAACTTCAATTAAATTTGTACACGCCTTAACATAACTAATCGTTTCTTGACAACAATTATTCCCAAATGCACGACAATCCTCTCTTTTGGCCCACCAATATGTATACATTTGACTTATTATGTATACATGTTTTTTTTTTTTTAATATTATTGCACATATTATAATTATCGTTTGTACGAATTATGAATATGCATAGATATACACACATAAATGTATGTAAGTCGAAATTTTTCAAGAAAATTGGTGTGCAATAAAATTATTTTTGTGGGGTCCTTAATTTCCCATATGTTACCCTTATTCATAATATGCTATGTATGAATGTGTATACTGTAACAAAAGTATGTATAAAAATAATTTGCCAGATTTTACACAGATATGACAAATTCAAAACACAGTAATAATAGAAATAAGAAAAAAAAAAAAACTTAATAAAACAAAAATTATTCACAAGTCATAGTCACTCAAAATCAGAGTTTCATTATTATACATTAAACTACCAAATATATACATTTGCACGATTATATGTACCTATATAACAAAAGCGTCAGAAAAATTTTTGGGTGGGCGTGGCTGCCACCAAAAGCCATTAGTGCTCTTGACAAAAGAACAATCAAATAGATGGCTTTAACTCAGGTTGCCTTTTTTATTCCTTTTTCCAAGGATTTGTGTACGCATAGCCATAGAATGTAAAAAAGGGCGCTTTGTACTCATATGTATGTACCTATACAAAATGTAATTTGTGTATGTATGTACATATGTACGTGTACATGATGCATATTACGTTATTTGTACATTTTCAAAGGGATAAAAGGACTCATATTATATGTATGTTGACTATATATAGATGTGCATTTTAACGTTTAACATTAATTCTATAAGTGATCCTTTTTATAAAGAAAATATAAAAAATTTACTTATAATAGAGAAATGGGCGACAATTAATTATATCGACAATATAAAAAATAAAACGATACGTACCGTTACTGTGCTGGTTAAATTAATTATTACTGTTCATCTGTACACATATATATGTATGTATGTATGTATGTATTTACCTTCATGCACATAGAAAATATCGTATACTGATCTCATGTACAGAAATTATAGTTTTTGATCTACAATGGGTACAGATCAAAATAGGTATGATTACATATATAAGGAGTTGAAAATCATATTTCAGATTTATGAATACATACATACATACATTAATATAAAAGAAAATCACAATATCAGTAGTAAATATGATATGAATGACAAAAGTCAAAGGTAATTGGGATGAAGGGCGTGAGACACCTGGATTCTTTACATACACATATGTACATATATACAAAATTTTAGCTGTGTGTACAAAGGAAATATATAAAATAAAGAAAATTAATAATATTAAATATAGTAATGTATAAAATCAGGAAAAAAGATGTTCAGTGTTTTTCATATTCTTTTTTTAATATTTTATTTCCGTTTTGTTTTTTCCTTTCCCTTTTTAATCACTGTTACATTCAAATTATAAACAAGTATATATACATAGGCACTAATGTTACTTTTTTTTTTTTTTATTTTTTTATTTTATTCTTGTTTATGATTTTCTTTTCCAGATTTTATTTTTCGATCCTTTTTTTTTTGATACGTGTGTAATCAAAAGTGGCAATTTGGTGCATGAAATTGCTCAATTTGTCGCGGTGACATTTCCTTTGAGATTTTTCACATATTATATAAATGAAACAGAATGTATGTAATTGTATATATGTAGATACATGTACATTTATTAATCTAAACATACTTATGAACGCATATTTTAGATTTGTATAAAATTGTATACATACGTGAATATTTTATATGATAAGTGTATAACATTTAGTATAAAACATATGAAACGAATGTTTAACAAACCCCTATAGAGATTAATGTTTATCTTGATAATTCATTGGTAAAACGATTAAGGGCAGTTGTCCTTTTAAGAGTGTACTTCAAGCGTGAAAAATTACATTTAATATGTGCGTATTATAACAATTTTCATAGTTGAAAATGTCAAAAAAATTATGTGTTTTTTTTTTTAAATATAATTACCTGTGAATAAATACAATGTTAAGTATTATGTATTATCATCTATTTTGGCATATGATATGGTCGTAGATTATATGAATTAACAAAATCATGTAAGTGTATATGTATAATTCTTTCTTAGGAAAAAAAAAGCACAAATATAATATAACCACACGTATAGAAAAATAAAATCAAAAAGGATAATTATTTAGAAAATTGCAATAAAAAAATGTATTAATAACATTTATTTATTTTTACCCACAGTAATTATATTTCATTAAAATAATTAATTTTCAATTCAAATTTTTATTTATAACATACTTACATTTTTATATACGAGTATGTACCTATATATGTACATATGTATGTATGTATGTATGTTAAAAATTAAAAAGACAAAAAAAAAAACTTTCGTTTATTTTCCTCTTTGTCATCTTTAAAATTGATCTATTGTTGTGATTATTTATGGGAAAACTTGTCAAACCCCAAAAATTTCTCCTATTCATGTATACATACATACAAATATGCATATATAAATATAATATTTACACAATAATACGTATATTTGGATAATGCATTTAACTTCTTCTTTTTTAAAGCAAAAAAAAAGAAAAAATTATAATTGATTACGACAAGAAAATATCCATTATGTTTTTTTTTTACATCCTTCTTTCAAATCTGTACAGTATTTCTATCTTATACATTCATTTCTAATATCAAATTATAAAAACTAATTGACAACAATAACAAAATAATATCTGAAATTCATAATTCACAAATTTAATTTTAGAATGGGCGGGAGAGCAATATTGTAAATGTACATCAATAATTCATAATGTAAAATTCAGGATATCTGGCATTATAATGATGTGATATCTTATACATACATAATATAAAAAATAAAAATTCATTTGATAGCATTTATTTATTTATGTATATGACAAGGATATAACAATATATGCTTGTATGTGTATGTAAATGTATGTGTTTATATTGGGATGTCAAATTTGCAATTTAAGAATAGAAAATATACATATGTATATAAAAATCTAACTAAGATTAAATTATGAGAAGTCCATTAAGGAGATCAATGTCAACTGAGATTCTTTTTGTATGTGTATTTGTATATATAAAAATATGAAAATTTTTACATAATAAAAAGTTTCCTGCATATATTTTTTTTTTTTCATTATTATATTGTACTTTATCATATGCTTGAATTCTGTATAACAGAGAGATCCACCTACTTTATCATAATATCTACTATTTCGTTACAGAATTTCTATGTCCTTTCTATATAAAATAATAAAATGGTACGTACATATGTATATATACATATATTTTTATCCAATTATTTATAAATGATGAAATGTATGTAACAAAAATAAGAAAAAGTAATGTAGAAAAAAGGGTATTGCAAACAGTACAAAAATGTTTTTCTTTACATTTTTGATATACACAGTACATACGTACATACATATGTATATGTATGTTAGTTGATTAAAAGAAAATTATTTAAAAAAATTTATGAAATACTTACAAATCCATGTATATAGTATTTTTATATATTTAAATAAAATTTATAAAATAACTCATTAAATTGCATATACCTCATGCATATACAAATATATGTGCAATTCTCAAATTTTATTTTGTTAAAAATTTTTTAAAATTAATTAAGTTTGTTGTCGCATATATATTACATTGATTAAAACTATTGATAATGATGAACTGCCAATAATTTATTCACTTAATGAATTTTTAATTCAATGAGTGATTGATCAGTTAAATTGAATTATCACCAAAATTTATGTTGTCTGACATGGTATACATGATGTATATAATCCAGACAATTCTAAAATCTACAAAAATTCATATTAAGAATGTTGTGTATTCATATTGTGTACATATGCCATATTGTAGATTGTATTCTTTAAGAAATGTTAATACAACAATCAATAGATTTTATATGTACGTACATATGTATATGTGTTGCGGATAGTAGAATAACCAAAAACAACATAAAATGTTTTATTTATATTTTATTTTGTGTCTGCACAATTTTCATCCTGTGATGATGATGATTTTTCGGAGCCCTTTGTAATTCCGTACTTTTGTTTTTTTTTTACATACATAAATCATATGTATAAACTTTTTATAAATATGTGAAGGCTTTCTAAAGAAATTCGAATTTAAAAAAATTGATCATCGCATACAGAATAAGATGTCTGGACATTTTTCGATCGAATACAATATACATAATAATATTTGTCCTTTAATTGCATAAGTACACATACATATATACGTATACCTTGTACTACATATAAGCATACATAATGAAATCTACATGTACAAAATATTGATGTATCTATAATATCAGAGTTATATCACCACCGACATATACCATCACGATCATTTTATTATAATTAATTATTATTATTATTATTATTATACACCTAAATAAATGTGTATATATACAAATAAATATCCAATTTATAAACAAATCATAAGCATTTGATTTGATTATGCTTGCACTTATTTTATCTGCATCTGTATAACATGCATTGTTAGTTGTATGTGTGCATTTTTTTTACCAGCTTATTATAAAAATGCCGAAAATTCCCATGACTTATGATCACGTACATTTATTTTTCAAATGACGCATACCTTACATGAATGAATGAACTTCGAAATACACATGTATAATAGATTGTATTGTTGTCATTAACATAATATGATATGAAACAAAATATCCGATATATTAATTGTATTGAAACGATGTTTTCTAATATATGAATGTAATGTACATAAATACATGCATGCATGTATATTTTATTATAATGAATTAATAAAAATTGTTTGTTGTTATGTGCTTCTGGGCTTTTTGATATTTTTATAGTATCATTTGATATTATTCTCATAAATGATGATATTATAATGATTAGAGCTATAACAATAATATCATGCATGCAGTATACGCTGATATGTTCTTTGTAATATTAAAAAGTGTGTATTTGGAATTTATAAAATCTATAATGTGTATCTATGCGATGATCGGTATCTTTCTTTTTTCCTTTCATATTATACGAGTATATATGTACATACTGTACCTATCTATATAATATATGAAATACATATTACATACATAAATAGCTCATCAAAAGTCTATTAGTCTGCCGAAAATTATCAATTAAATTTACCGCATTAGAATATTATTAGTATGTACATACATATATGTACATTTTACCTATATATACCTACGTATATATGACAATTTTATATGGTATTCATTTCATATACAAGTACATACATCTGTGTACAAAACAATTTTAATGATTTCAACATGTGATAAAAACACTTATAAAGATATGCACTATAATAGAATTGTCGGAATAGTCAAAAATCAAATAAAATCAGAGAACATAAAGGGTTTAATCACTTTTATTACACCGGAAATTTCAATCAAGATCGGGTCAAATATAATAAAGTGAAAGAATATATGGATAATAAATAATGAGACAAAATGTTAATTTTATGAATAATAAAATTAATAAAAGTGGAAATAAAAACAAAAGAAATTCGTGATATTATTGACGCCCAATTGTCTAAAAATTCGATCTTTAATTGATGATTCATTGAATTATAGGATTTTGTACATATTAATTGGATTACAAAATCTTTTATTATTATCGTATTGAAATATTGGAATTTAACTATATTATTATTATTTTTTTTTTTTTTAACATTTTCGAAATTTTTAAATTTTCTTTGTATATGAAAAATATTTTCACAAATACATATATAAAATAGTTTTCTTTTTATCTATGCATAAATATTTTTATGTTGAATTTATTTCAGAACTTCACAGTATTTAATCAGTTTTGAAACGCATTTTTTTTCTTACATCTGGGGAATTTTTTAATAAATGAAAAAAAAAAAAAAAATGTTATAAACCATTCAATGAAAGAAATCTTTTTATCTTATATTTAACTAAAATTAATTTGGAATTTATTGTAAAATTTTTTATACTTTTTAAAATCTATTATATGTGATAAAATTAAACAACAATGGCCATAATAAAAATTAATAAAAAAGACAATACAGAAATATTTAAAGGAAATTTCTTTCTTGTGAATATATTTTATTATTTTAAATTTATAACCTGTGTAAAAAACAAATAAAAAATATGTTCAAATTTCAAAAGTAAAATTTTCATTTGTAAAAATTAAAACAAAAAATTGTATTTGTTCAAATGAGAAATCATTACAATGATTATGACCATATGTTTTCCAAAGAAGTAATCACGAAATATGATATGATTTGTTCAATTGAGAAAATTGTATTTGTTCAAATTGAAAAAAAAAAAAAGATAAAATATCTCACGCATAAATTAATGAAAAAAAAAAAAATAAATAAATAAATAATTACCATTCAAAAATGTATGATTTTCAAAATATTGAATTTTCTTATGTATGAAATTTTCGCGTTTGATGTAAAGTATTAGCATTGAATAATTGTATACTTTTTCTTTATCTTAAATGTTCAATATGTTACGACCTCAAATTCTATGAGAAACAAAAATAAATTTATGACAATACATGAAATATTAAAATGAAAGAAATATAGAAAAAAAGAAAATATATATTTTTTTTTTATAAAAATTGTCTTTAATTAGTTTAATTCATACACATTATTCAAACAAATTTTATACATTATTAAACTTATAAGTTTTGTGTTTAGTATGCAACCATACTATATATATAATATGTATACATACACAAGTATATTTATAATTAACGCATATGTGCAAGTATATGCGTACTATATAAAATACAATATACATATTATAATTTTTTCAATAATAATTTATTTATAATTATGTGAAATTGAAAGCATATTGTATTTACATTAATGATATTCTATACACACTCATTATTATTTACATTTATTTATAATTTAAAAAAAAAACTCTTGATCTGAATTTATTTACTTTTTTTTTCTTTCTTTTTTTTTTTGTTAAACAGAATTCAGTTCAATTTTGATTATAAAAATTGTACCCAAATTAAGTCCCTATGACAAAGAATTAAAATTCATTGAAAATTTTTAGTCACATGTATGTATATGTTTTACACATAAATCAATATGCACTTCGATTTAAACCAATATTTGTTGCATTACCGAATCTTTCAAAACCACTTACATCTAATGATGATGGATTCTTTCGAAGATCTGGCTTTGGACCACTTAAACCCATTTTTTCCATATGTTGATGTTGTGATCTAACTGCAAATCGATTAACATGTACAGGTATTGGTACAACAATTTTTGTACCATTATTTGATCCACTTGATCTACCTAAACCATGTGATGTTAAACCAGCTTTAACGCGTTTCCATTTTGCACGACGATTTTGAAACCAAATTTTAACCTTATTATTGAATATTAACAAAAAAAAAAAAAAAAAAAAAAAAAAAAAATGAAAATGAAAATAAAATAAAAATATTTTATTTTTTTATATTTCGAATGAGAAGGAAAAAACTATTTAAAATTAATTATTATAAAAATTTTTTTATTTACTTGAACTTCGCTTAATTTTAAACTTGTCGCAATTTGACTTCGTTCTGTAAGACTAAGGTACTTTTTGGCATGAAATTCCTTTTCTAATTCCAATAATTGTTCAGATGTGAAGGCGGTTCTACGGCGTCTTGATTTTGAATTATTACTACTTCCACTGCTACCATTATTGTTATTATTATTCACAGAATTTATTCCTAATTGATTTTGTGATGATCCTTTATTATTTATTTCACTACTACCGGACACGTTTAGTGTCGATGAATTTCCATTATCAGAGCATTCACTGTCTGTATCTCGACAATCTGAAAAAAAAAATGACAAAAACAAAACAAAAACAAAAATATAAATATTAAACGTGTATATGATGTTTATTTCACAGTCATAACGTCGGGATTGTCATTCCCATGAGATCAAGGGATTTTCTAATCTATATAACATGAAATTCATAAATGTGTAAGCATAAATTGTCTAAAATCATCTTATACCATTTTAATTTGTTTTTTTTTTTTCGTCTTTTTTTACATTTTAAATACAAAACATTCAATATAATTTAATACAGAAAAATCAAATTAAATTATTCAAAGTCAATTGGATGCAAGCGACAGACCGATAAACAAAAACAATAGTTTTGAATCCCTGCTATACACAGTATTTATATTTAACTACATAAGTATAATGCCATTTAGCCTTATATTGTATATTCGTGTTAAAAAAAAAAATTGTATATATACATATATGATATTTTGTGTGATACATTTTAAGTAAATATATGTAATATTATAAAAGGGATAATATGTATCATTTAATGGGATATCAACCCTCCCGCAAATTAAATTATTTCATCATTTTCCTAACACTTTTATGGCCGGATTAACATTGATCTTGTGGGTTACTGTTGTAAATTTTCAACTTCAAATAATTTTTACAAAGCAAAGTATAACAGATAAATATTAGGCAAAACAATTTAAGGGTGATTTGTACTGTCTTTCGACAAACATAATAGAAATTTTATATAAATGTTTTTCTTTTTTTCTGTAATAACTATAATGTACTTTATGAATTAAATATTATGGAAAAATCATTTTAACATGTGAAAATATTATAAATATGAAATGCATGAAGTTAATGTTGAATTAATGATTTAAAATTATAATATATATGGCATTATAAATGATATCTCACATACGTATTTATATGAATACGTATGTATGTATGTATATACATCATACATACGTATACTATATGTACGATTCATATGAATTTTATTTGTGTATATATTATTGTCTTGTGTGTTTTTCCAAAATGAATTTTTTTTAAATGTTTATTTCATACTTATCAAAGATTTTCTATTTCTTTAAATATGAAATTCGTACGTGCATACACATATAAATTCATACAAATATCGTATATGTATATGTATATTCTATACAGTATACATATAAAATTGCAAATGTAAATTTAACCTAAAAACTTGAATTTATTGCTGAACAAATATCTGATGGATAGGTGTAAGGGAATGGGGTAAAATGTTATTTTATTTTGATTTTATGCTTTCAAAATGTTAAATGACGGTTATGAATATTATTATAATGAATTCTAAGGGATAAATATTATTTCTTATTTCAAAATGATGACGGAAAATCAATATAATAACAATAGAATAAAGGAACTTTTTGTGTATATAAATATATAAAATACGTTATATACATTAACTTTGAAATTTTTTTTACATCTTTGTGTGTATGCGTCTTAAAATTCATTTCTATATTCTTTAAAGTTGTGTTTTGTTTTTACAATATATTTAAAATTTTAATAAGTAATCTGGAGAAATAGAAAATGCATATACATATATACTTATATACTTATATACATACGTATACGTATACATATTATTTGTAAAAATATTTTAATTGTACATTCACATTAGAATTTATTAATTTAAAAATTTTGAAATATGAAAAACGTTAGCATAAATTCAAATTTAAGAATTTGAACTTAATTTTTTTTTTCATTTTTATATGTACATATGTATACATAATACGTATGTAAATAATTTTATTGTAAAATGTTGAAAAATGTTTATAATTTTGATTCTTAAATATACACATCAAATGTCAATCAAATCCTTCGTAATGCGTATGAGCACAAGTATTCTTTTTCTATATCATACATACGTATGTATGTATATAAATATACGTATGTATACAAACATATGCAGGTGCTGGTATTAGTACATATATGTTTTTGCAAACAATTATTATTTGGCATTACTGTCACGCTCTTATGTTATTTAGAATGAATTGATTTGTTTTTATTGAAAATAAAAAAATATAAATAAAACTTTAAAAAAAAAAAAATCTATAATTCATCTATTGTTAAATTTGCAGATTATTTATGTTATGATTTGTCTTTTTTTTTTCATAAAATTTTTTAAATGTGATCTTACACTTATTGTTTTAAAAATGGAATTTTCAAGTTTTGATTTTAATATCCGCTCCAAAAATATATTTTAGTATACACAATTGAAAATCTACATATTATATGTGTAAGTATATACATGCATATATTTACTCGTATATATATTAGTACACACCTTTTTATACATATACATATATGTACATTTTATGTATGTGTATACGCATGTATATATGTATGATATAATACATATCGTATAGATAAATATGTATATGTATAGTACATATCTAAATATGTAAATGACCATTACTAATTTCTTGAAGTTATATATTTTGATTAATTTTTTTTACACATTTTCAAGAATTTTTTTTTATATTTTTATACAATATATTTGAATTTTTGTTTTCAATTTAATTTTGTTATTATTAATGATGAATGAAAATTTTTTCAATTGTTAAATCTGAATAATGTATAAGTAAACAGAGATACTGTAGAATGTAAATGTATCTATATTTAAATTTTATTATTACATCTAATAATGCCATATACATTTGTGTTTGTATGTACATAAGTACATACATATACATAAAACCAGCCTTCATTCATATGAATGAATATTTTTTTTTAAGAAAATAAGTGAAACAATAAATTGACAATAAAAATATAATTAGTTACAAGAAAAATGAAAACAAATACTATGAATTATCATGGAATTTTGATGACTTGAAATAAAAAAAACTATGATAAAATATGTTATGTAGACATGTACATGTTTATAAGAATATGATTTTTTAAAAATTATGTATAATAATGTATGTTGATAAGATTTACATTGAAATATTTATTTCAATTCAAATATACCTACATATCACAAAGTTTAAAAAATTAAAAAAAAAAAAAAAATGTTATAGTACATAAAGACGCGATCATAATCGTTTCAAATGATTGTTAATATACTACTGAATTGTTTTATAATAATGTACCATCTATAAATTTATATCTATAATAAATTTAAAATTTATATTCTTTCTATTGTTATTATTATTATTTTTATTGTTTTCTTTTGTGTTTGTGTATACCCACAAAATAATATACATAAATTAATATGATCAACATCTGCTATATTTTGGTTAGATTCCTAATTCTTATTATTGTATTTTGAACGCCTTACATTTGGAAAAAAAGGAAATGACTTTTATTAATGTGTAAGTCGTTACAACAGATTTGTATAAGTATATGTATATATACATATGCGTATTTGTATACCTATGTGTGTGTACATATGTATGTATATTAATACCCTTTAAGGTTTATTGAATTAAAATATACAAAAAATACTCTCTATAATAAAGACATATGAAACTAGTATACGTGCAGATCATACATATTATGTGCTTGATCGGTAAAATATGATTTTTTAATATGTACTTATAATAGCTAGATTAAAGTTAAAGACAAAAACGTTTAAGATATTTAAGATTTCATCTATTCATTCATATTTTAATTTACATGTATTTATGTATGTATGTGTCTATCATTTATACATGTAATTTAAAATAAACAGCGTTATGTGCATATCTATATGTACATATGTATTATATGTGTGAGTTTGTTATATCTGTAAACTTTTTATTTATACACATATTAGGTATATGCACTTTCTTTCCATTGAATACATAATAGGTACAATTCAGCTGATGCCATCAAGTACATATATATGTATGTACATATATATACATATAAATAAAAATTTGATGTTGTGCACATAAATTAACAAGGATGATAAACAAAATTTATGTCATATGTGATTGATTCCTTAATATGTCATTCAAAATGACTTGCATTAATTTTTTTTCTTTTTTTTAAACACAAGTAAAAGATGATTATATTTTAAAATTTCACTGCACGCTGCACAGTAATATATGTCTATATATGTGCAATTGCATACGAGTACACATATACATATAGGTATGTACATAAGATAGGTACGTTAACATGAAAAAGTCATGAATACCCACCAGAATTAAAATTAATTTGAATTAATTTTTAAATATTATTGCCTGTATTGCACGTACATTCATTATCAGGTTGTTTTCAATATAAATCAAATTTAAAAATTCATCAAATAACAAAATCAAATAAAGTGCATTTGCAAATGTCTATATCTCAATGCTTAATAATTATAGTTTTGTAAAGTGTAAATACACATGTGTTTGTATTATACATGGATTTTCAGGAAGGAAATTATGTTTTTAAAAGTATTCAGAAAGTAAAATTTGAAAATGAATATTAAAGCGTGCCTTCATTGGGTTAGACAATGTAATTAAAATATATCCGACACCAAACACGCTTTTTTACAATTACAATCAAGTACATATTGCAAAAATCTATACTATATCCTTGGTGTAAAATTAATAAGAGATTGAAATGAAAAAACAAAATCTTATACTAAAAATTAGGATAATTGCTTATTTAATAATTGTGCAAATGGTGATTAATTATTGTAATAAAAAAAGTATACATTATATTATACACACCAGCCATAATTTTTTATACAAATTATAATTATTACAATATATTATATACATATGTACGTGTATAGGTATATTACCTCGTGTTTTATCTGGTTCACTTGGTGACATGGTTAAACTTATTTCACTACACGAATCCTCGCTTTCATCATATTCATCAGGATTATGTTGTTTATTCAATTCATTTTTAACCATCATTACAGGTGTCATTTGTACGTTATTTATATAATTTGAATTATTACTATTATCATTTGAATTAGCACCATTATTACTATTATTATTAATATTACTATTACCATTTATAATTCCACTACATCTTTGAAGTTCACTTCTATGTGAAGTTCTATCATTATAGTATTTATCAATATTATGTACAGATGTCGATAATGATTTTTCAATAATATTTTCATCACTATTATTAACAGCACAAAAATAATGATTATAATCTAATAAATCACTACCACTAATGCTAGTTATATTATTACCTATACTATTGTTACTAGCATTCATTAGAAATTCAGTTAATTTTTCGTGTGTCGAATCACCAACATTATTTGCAACAAAATGTGCTAACTTTTCACGATAAATGGGATCTGGATGATTAAAGAATATCCGAGGATCCATCATCATACCAGTCGGTGTTGTTGTCATTAGAATATCAATATTTGAAAATTTTTCATTATCCATTGATGATATTGACGGTAAATAATTCGAAGTGATACCATTGATAACATTTTGTAAATGATTGTTATTACCTGTAGATGATGATGATGGTGGTGATGATGATGATGGTGAACCTGTTGTTGATACATTACAATTAGAAAAAAACTGTGATAGTCTTTCATGTGCTGCTTGACCCAAATAACCCATCCAGGGATTATAAAGTGGAAAATTTGATAAATTATTTAACGATGATGTATTTGTTGCTGATGATGATGATGTTGATGATGAGAATGCTGCTGCTGCTGCTGCTGCTGCGGCAGCTGCAGCTGCAGTTGATAATCCTACGGCTGATTGTGTAAAACCAATTTGACATTCTGAATTTAAATTCATATTATTTAATGATGGAGGCAAATAACCTGATGTTGTATCCGGGGATGAATTTGTGCTATTTCGATTCGCAATTATATTTTCAATTGAAAATGAATTTGCTAAACGTGATAATTTTGTACCATCCACTTTTGTTAATATTGAATTATTGTCAGTTAATTTTTTATCCATGATTTTTTGATTTTTATATATATGTATATATTTTCTTTTTTTTAAATCTTTTTATGTTTGATAAATACTTAAATAATATTAAAATATGTTCAATTAAAAAATCAAAGCAATAATAATATGAAAAACCAAAATTTTGAATTTAGTTTGTTATAAAAAATCAAATACTAAAAAATCATTTTATAAAAATTATTTAAAAATGTCTGTTGTTATTTTATTTTCTTGTTTTCTCTAGTACATGAAATTACATTTAAATCACTTTATATTAGGCAGAATTATAATATTTACAAACAAATATATTTTTTAAATTTTTTCCATATAAACAATAATAAACTTCATTTTACACGTTATTTATCTAATATGATAAACAATAAGAAAAAACGATAATTATTAAAATAAATGATTTTATTGTTATGTATAGCGAATGATAAGACAAAACTGTGATGAAAACTTCTCAACAACTAACTTTAATTTTTACTAACTGATTTGAAGATTGTGGTAACTGGTAACAGTATTTTACATGTATGTAAAAGTAAGTATATAAATGTGTAGGGTAACAGAAACAGGCAAAAAGCCAGCTGATATTAGTTTGGTAATAAGTCAACAAATCATGAACAAAAATTAAAATAAAATGAATAAAACTTCAACAAAAGTCTGTCCTCTTTCCTTATATGTGAATATATATAAGTATATGGATTTACACATATAAACATATAAATTCATATATAATATGTAATATTATCATAGACGAGTATATATACCTATATAAAATTTGATCGTTACAAAAATCAAGTTATAAAATGAAAATAAACTAAGCTCCGCCTTTTAACGCATGGCAGATTGACAGACAAGATATTCCTCAGATACATGGTTGGTACATAATGTTGTATATACCTATATATACATATATTTATCTACAAAATATTGAATTAATGTATGATTGCACAAATTACAATTTAGATATTTAAAACGGTAGATGTATCTATAGGCTGTATTCGTGTACATATCTTATGTTTTTTTAAAAATATTTCGCACATTTTCATACGTAGGTACATTTTTTTGCTTGCCAACATAACATTATACCTATATCTATGAATTTTTCATTTTTTTCAGTTTTCCATAGTTTTGTCTGTGAAGCAGGAAAATTCAATTGAATAATTTGTTAATAATAATTATACGTTCACAAACAGCATTTTGTTTCAAAATGGAGATATTTACATTTTGTCTTTTGTTTTGATATAATTAAGTTTCTTTTTTTGATTAAAGATGAACAGTGTATAAAAGTTATACGATTGCACTGGGGTGTATGTACATACTACTTTAATTAGATTTTAAATTTAGATCTTATGATTTTTTTTTTGTTTTTTAATATTTAATGTGTAATATTGTACTCAGTATTTTTGAATAAATAAATAGATAACTAATTAAATACTTTTTTAAACATTCAGCTAAATAGATACTTAAATATAAATTTGTAAATGCCTTGACACGTGTCTTTCGTTTAAAAGACCATCCCATTTAATTAATGATGTAAGATGTAAGCAATTGTAAGTTTGAAAGAAAACAAACGAAAGCTTATTAAGACACGCCTTAAAAATGTTTAATGAAATCACAACATAGGTAAAACAATAGAATAAATGTAATTATATAACTTACAATTGTTGAGAAATGGATCTAATATCATTGTATTACATTTGCTACTCTACTATATACTACACCACTTATGTACTATACTACTTTACTACATTGTACTACATATATGGATTTAGTATTATTTAGTATTATATTGTATTATAGCTATTGTATTATATTTACATTTACTCTCTCATATTTATTTGATTGTATTCTCTCTAGTTCTCATATTGCCTGTTAATCATAATTGATAAAGTGTAAATTTCTACCTAACTAAAATTGTATATTGCTTGATTTGTAACATAACTTATGTACATTGCATAGCTTAAAATATTGAACATTGTACTGTAATCTCATACGATTTGTTTGAATACCATTTACACATACACATACACGCACTCTTTGATAATTTGGTGTAATGGTATATCTCATTGTAATTCTCATCTAACAGCATTTTGAATAATTGATACTTGCACTATTAATTTTAATTTTTGAATCGTCCTTCTCGTTTTGACGGTCATCGGATGAGGTTGCATCAATTCAACAAAAAATTGTAAAATAAAAACATTGTAATTTGTACATCATAACAATTAAAAACTTGTAAATTAAATCACATTTTTTTGTTTATTGAAATTATTACAACATTTTTTGGTCCTTCGAGCCGGATCCTACAGGATATTATTTAAGATAAGTATTTTTCTTTAATATTTTGATTTTTTCGAAATTACTTTCTAAAGTGTGAAATAAAATTGTAAGCCGGTAAGAAACACGTGTCATTGTGCTGTGATTGGTCTTGAACATTTTTTTAATTTTTTTTGATTTAAATTTCTATTGATATAAAAAAAGGAGGAAAGTGAATTTATTTTTTAAATATTGGTTAAAATAATTGTTTGAAATTATAAAAAAAAAAAAAAAACAGTGATTGTGATTATCATAAGGTGTGCCTCACATATTGATGCCGATGACTATTTTTTCATATTGTAATACATACGCATACGTTCAACTGCATTGTATTTGCATTGTACTTTATTTGAAATTGTGTTCCATAAATTGCAATCTTGTAACCTTTTGAATCAACTTTACTTTGTCATAACCCCGATTTTTTGTACCATTGTTGTTTGTAATTATAATAAAAAAAAAAAATGGACGCATTGAAAAAGAAACGTGGCACTATTAAGGCTACAGTCACACGTCTCGGTACATTTTGTGAAACGATAGGGCCGAATACCACTCTCGAAGCGTTACAGGCTCGTTTACAAAAGCTCAATGAATGTTGGACTGAATTCTTTTCTATACAATGTGATATATGTGAATTATTGTCTGATTCTGAATTTAGTGAACATAACATAGAAAGTGAACAATTTGAAGACAAATATTTTAAAGTGCATGAGTTGTTATCCATAGCTATAAAGTCACGTGTTACATCAAATTCAGATAACGATGTTACTGTTATTGATAAACTTGTTTCACAACAAGCCAGCTTCTTAGAGAAATTTTCAAGTACCTGCATAAACAATACTCCTGAAGCTAGTTCAAAATTACCGAAAATTCACATACCTCCATTCTCTGGAAATTATAAGGAATGGATTTCTTTCCGTGATATGTTCAACGGAACAATCCATGCAAATACAAGATTGACAAAAACTCAGAAATTTCACTACTTGAAAGGGTTATTAACTGGAGAAGCAGAGTCCTTGCTGCGCCACATTCCCATTTCAGAAGATAATTATGAAGAAGCGTGGTCAAGGTTGAACAGCCGGTATAACCGAAAGGCTCCAATAGTATCATCATTCATCAAGGCGTTGCTGAATCTTCCTTCGATTGCGGTCACATCATCAGTGGGTTTACGACGCATTTCAGATGGCTGCGATGAGGTTATACGTGGATTGAGAGCTCTTGGAGAGGAGGCTGAGCAACGTGATCCATGGATCATCTATCTTATACTCAATAAGGTCGATCCAGTTACCAAACATGAATGGGCAGAAGCGAACATCAACAAGGACTTTCCAACGGTAAATGAACTATTGACTTTCCTCGACAATCGATGTGTTGCATTGGAAGCATCTCAACCATCACATAAATCACATGTACCAACCAAACAAATAAGGGCTAACACATCAGTTACACAATCATATCAACCGAATGTTACTACTTGCCCCAACTGTAAGGGACAACATAATCTATTTGCGTGTGAAAACTTTAAATCTTTAAACATTGAAGCTAAACGAAAATTTGTAAAAGATAACAAATTATGTTATAATTGCTTACGAAATGGTCATGTTTCTAAGTCTTGTCAATCCAAACATTCTTGTCATCATTGTAATCGTAAGCATCACACTCTTGTTCATATCGATGATGACCAAAATCAAAACCATGACGCGCAACTCAATTCAAATGCAAAACCAATGATTAACACTCATTCTATTCGTAGCGGGTCACCTAAGATCACGTCGTTATTGCCAACTGCACTTGTTCATGTTTCAGATGTTCATGGAACCATACATCCTTGTAGAGTTCTCCTTGATTCGGGCTCTCAAGCCTCATTTATTACTGAGTCGTTTGCGAAAAAACTTGGTCTTCGGCGTCGACATGCTAGACTGTCTGTCAGTGGGTTGTCAGCAACTCATACAGGAGTTACAAGGGGAGTTGTCACAGTTACCCTAAAATCAATTTATTCAGCTGATTCAATTGTCATCAACGCTTTTATTCTAAACAAATTAACATCACCACTACCTAGCGAAGAATTAGACATAAATACCAACATCATCAGTACGCTTCAATTAGCTGATCCTAAGTTTAATCAACCAAGGGAAATTGATATCTTGTTAGGTGCAGACGGAGTATTCCAATGTTTTCGAGATGGCCATATTAATACTCACCCAGTTGCACAGTTTACAATTTTTGGTTGGGTTCTTGCTGGGGAAATACCTACTAGTGAGAACATTGATGCGCATTCAACACTAATAATGTCTCATTTTACAGAGTTTGATATTGATAAAACATTGCAACGCTTTTGGGAAATTGAACACATTTGTGACCAGCCTTCACTGTCATCAGATGAGCAACAGGCTGAAGCATCATACACACACACGACCGTTCGAACAACTGATGGTAAATATGTTGTCAATTTACCTCTCAAGGAGTCTGTATTTTTAGGTGATACCTTCCATGCTGCATTACGTAGATTATATTCATTAGAACGATCACTTAATCGCAACAGAGACCTAAGGAACGCTTATATTCATTTCTTAAAGGAATATCTAGATCTAGGTCATATGGAACGCGTACCTGCCACTGAAATCAACGCCAAAAATGTTTACTATTTACCACATCATGCTGTATTTAAACCTGACAGCTCCACGACAAAGGTACGTGTAGTTTTTGATGGAAGCTCCAAATCTACAAATGGTACTTCTTTGAATGACGCATTACTTCTTGGACCTAACATTCAGCCTGATTTATTCACAATTTGTTTACGCTTTCGTTGTCATCGGTACGTTTTTTCTGCTGATATTGAGAAAATGTATAGGCAAATTTGGATCAGCAAATGTCATCGCGATCTGCAACGCATATTGTGGCGTGAATCACCTGATAAACCGGTTGAACATTATCGTTTATGCACAGTAACTTATGGCACTGCTAGCGCACCCTTTTTAGCAACACGCACCTTGAAGCAATTGGCTTTGGATTACAAGACTCGTTTTCCTAAAGCATCACAAGTCCTTTTGAACGAGTTTTACGTTGACGATGTCTTAACTGGCGCTGACTCAATTGATGATCTTTTAACACTCAAGGACGATTTGACCACTCTACTCAACCTTGGTGGATTCAAGCTGCACAAATGGAGTTCTAATTGTTGTAGGTTGTTAAAGGATATTCCAAATACCTCTTGTGAATTATCTGCTAAGGATCTTGATGACAAATCAAAATCCATAAAAACTCTTGGTCTTCAATGGTCGCCATCAGCTGATACATTTTCATTCAAGGTTAATTTGCCACAAGCAGCTAAAACCACCAAAAGACAAATTTTATCAGACGCCTCCAAGACATTTGACCCACTTGGCTTCCTAACTCCTGTAACTGTATCAATAAAAATTTTGTTTCAACAACTCTGGTTGCTCAATTTAAATTGGGATGATTCTGTACCCAAGAAGGTAGAAGAAAATTGGTTACATATTCGAAATACATTGCATCATTTGAATGATATTAAGGTTCCGCGTCTAATGATACCAGACTCACATATTGAATACCACGGTTTTGCTGATGCATCAGAATCAGCATATGCTGCTGTTTTGTACTGTCGAAGCATTGATCAAAATGGTCATATTACTGTTCGTCTCGTCGCTGCAAAAAGTAAGGTTGCACCGTTGAAGCAAATAAACGTTCCTCGTCTCGAACTATGTGCGTCAGTGTTGCTTACACGCCTCATACGAAAGGTTAACAATTCAATCAAGATCAGACAAAATCATCAGACAAAACATCCTATCATTCTACCCAAGGGACACATTGTAACTACTTTGATCATCACGCATACACACACAACACATTTACATGCTGGAATATCTGAAATGTTCTTCATTCTACGTCAAGAATACTGGATTTTAGGATGCAGAAATATGATCAAAAAGATTGTTCATACATGCATACCATGCTTTAGACAAAGAGCTGTTCATAATCATCAACGGATGGCTGATCTACCAAAACATCGTGTTACATACGCGCGCCCGTTCGTAAACGTCGGATGTGACTACGCCGGTCCAATAACACTTCGGTTATCACGCGGTCGAAATCCTAAATACGTCAAGGGATACATCGTACTCTTTGTGTGCTGTTCTATAAAAGCGATACATTTAGAGTTCGCTAGTGACTTATCAACAGATTGTTTCATTTTAGCATTAAAAAGATTCATCTCCCGTAGGGGAAAATGTTTACATATTTTTTCAGATAATGGCACGAATTTTAAAGGCGCCAGTAGAACACTCTCTACTATGTATCAGTTGTTGCAGTCAAGGGAACATAACAACAAGGTTGAAAATTACTTATGCAATGAAGGTATATCTTGGTCCTTCATACCTCCAGCAGCGCCACATTTTGGTGGACTTTGGGAAGCCGGAGTGAAATCAGTCAAACAGCACCTCAGGCGAGTGATTGGAAACAACATACTTACGTACGAGGAGATGTATTTTGTCTTAACCCAAATTGAAGCATTGTTGAACTCACGGCCAATGTGCGCCATGTCTGATAATGACATCGACGCTCTAACACCTGCTCATTTCTTGGTTGGACATCCTCATACAACCTTACCAGACGCAAATTACAACATTTCAACGTCTCATTTAAAAAATTGGGAATTATTGCAAAGCATGGTCCGTGGATTTTGGAAAAGATGGCATCGTGACTACCTCACGTCTCTACAGCACCGAACGAAATGGCAGACTCAACAACCTAACTTAAGGAAGGATGATCTTGTAGTTATAAGAGACACTAATCAACCACCAGCATCATGGGTTCTAGGACGGGTGATTGAGTTGCATCCGGGTGACGATGGCTTAATTCGTGTGGCCACAGTTCGTACCAAATCTGGTCTATTAAAACGTCCAACGGTAAAACTTGTACCTTTACCTATATCTTAGCTGGATTCTCCAGCGAGGGGGCGGGATGTTGAGAAATGGATCTAATATCATTGTATTACATTTGCTACTCTACTATATACTACACCACTTATGTACTATACTACTTTACTACATTGTACTACATATATGGATTTAGTATTATTTAGTATTATATTGTATTATAGCTATTGTATTATATTTACATTTACTCTCTCATATTTATTTGATTGTATTCTCTCTAGTTCTCATATTGCCTGTTAATCATAATTGATAAAGTGTAAATTTCTACCTAACTAAAATTGTATATTGCTTGATTTGTAACATAACTTATGTACATTGCATAGCTTAAAATATTGAACATTGTACTGTAATCTCATACGATTTGTTTGAATACCATTTACACATACACATACACGCACTCTTTGATAATTTGGTGTAATGGTATATCTCATTGTAATTCTCATCTAACAGCATTTTGAATAATTGATACTTGCACTATTAATTTTAATTTTTGAATCGTCCTTCTCGTTTTGACGGTCATCGGATGAGGTTGCATCAATTCAACAAAAAATTGTAAAATAAAAACATTGTAATTTGTACATCATAACAATTAAAAACTTGTAAATTAAATCACATTTTTTTGTTTATTGAAATTATTACAACATACAATAATTAATATCTTTTTTATTTCAAATTTTTCATAAGTACCTACTAATAGGTACCTATACCTATTTGACAAAATCTGTTTAAAATAATTTTATTTAAATTTTAAATTCAAAAAATTAGTGAAAAAAAAATTAAAAGTGTTATTTAATTCAGTTTGTAAATGAAATTATTTAATTTATAATAGGTATTTGAAAAGAAATTCTTTTCATCGTACTTAACTTTTTCTTTTTTATCTTATTGTAAAAAAAAAATTATTCTTGTAGGTACATCTTGTTAAGAGATATGTTTTTCGTGTAATATATTCACTAAAAAAAATAAAAATTCCATGATTTTCAATGTTGTTACAGAAGTTGGTAGGTAGGTATATATTTCAAAAATAACTTAAAATATGGTTCAACCTTTAATTTTTTTAATAATTCAAAAGTGTATTAATTAATTTATAATTAATTAGACAGTTTGTTTCAGAAGTTGCTTTTAGTTCTTGAAACTTGAAAGGATAAAAGTTAATTGTATAGAGGTACATATAGGTAACCACCTAAAATACATACATATGTACGTATTTTATAATTTTCTAAAACTTTATTAACTTTTATTCAAAAAATTTTTTCTAAAAAAAGGAAAAATCACATAAACTGCATTATACGTAGATACTATATATATTTAGGTACCTATTACATTTTAAACAATTTTGTAAAAATAGCTTAGAGACACATGTGTACACCTTTTATCAATATTTAAAAAAATAATTATAAAATACGCATGTGCTATATATGTATATATTGTAGATACCTGTATTACACACAAAAAATATACATAATAATAAAATTGATATTGTGCAAACAAAATAACAACGTTTTTGTTTATATTTTGAAAATACCTACATATGTAATAAATAAATGAAAGCATGTGTTATTTAGGATAATACATATGTATACATACATATAGGTATGATACATATAGGTACAGGAACCGAATACTTTATAGAATACTTTATCGATGATATAGGATAGATACATTTAGGTATTTGTTTTAGTTCCGCCCACATATTAAAAATCTTAGTTTCATTAAATCAACATTAAGTACGTAAGGCATGTATAAGTGTACTTATGAATAAACTTTATACAATCATAGTCTCTTTGTTAATTATATATGCAGTTAAGACGTTATATGGAAACTGTGTAAATTAATTGAAAATATTTTAAATTTATTCTTCAAAAATATAACATATGCCTATACCTACATGATTTTGAAAAGATTAGTTTAGACCCTAGTTTTTTGATTTTTCAATTCATGTATCAAAAATGTTGAATTTTCAAATTTTCTAATGGAAAAAGTTGTTATTGTCAAATTTTTTATATAATATTTGCATTTGTATGTATGCATACGTGCGTATTAGGACATGTAATGTAAATATGGTATAGCTAATAATTATTTTCATCTAAATTTATTTCAAAGTATAGAATATGCTTTTGAAAAAATCTAAAATAATTTTCTCTTTTAATTTATACACTAATGAGTATCACAATCACATACATGGATGATAAATTATGTCTTAATGATCAATTTGTACTATGATGAAAGAATCAGTCTTTAATTTGTCTTAACATAATTTTTAATTACTTATAATCAGATAATCATGTGGAAGTTAAAAAAAAAATAATAACATATGGAAACAGTTTTCCAACGTACATAATATATAGGTGTGTAGGTATAAAGGATGTTTCAGGAAAAGTATTAAATTCATTTCTTTGAAAGTTTAGAATGTTTCTAGAAGAAAATCATTTTAGATTATCTATAAAATCCAAAATTTAAATTATATAGTAAGCATATGACTATATATACACATATCTAAATATACATATATCTTTAAACACTATTCATGATAGGTGTATATAATTTTCTATAATTACATTATTTAATATATTATAGATTTTTTTAAATAAAAATATTATAATCTATACTTATGTGAAACAAAAACCAAAAAAAAAAACTAAAATTAAATAAAACGTATTATATGAAATTTTTGTACGTATTCAAATTTATTTATATATTTTGAGCAAGTTATAAAAGGACACAAGTGATTACAAATGTAATTAATCGGTTAAACTAAACAAAATAAATTATTCTTCTTTGAGAAGATTCATTAATGTTTATAATAATGAAATAAAAAAATGTGAAAAAAAAACTTACCGGTGTGTGAGTTTATAAATGTAAGTATGAGTCTACATATAGGCGACATATAACATATTAAATATTTTAAATGTATTATAATTTTTAATCATCATCATTAAATATATAAAAGATATTTAAATAAACAAATAAACATTAAATAAAAACATGAAATGAATGTGCATTTAAATATGCATTTATGCATATCATATGTATTTACATTATAAATGTGTACATTCGAGTATGTATGTAAATTATCGTTTGCAACAAGAAAATAGTTGAAATAATATATTTAACTAAAAATTTTACCTAATTTTCTATGATGATCGAATACCAATGATGACGAAGAAAACTTTTTACATACATACATATATTATACCCGTAATATATGAACATAATATACGATGTATATACATATATGTCATATACCTATAAAGTACATTTTATTTCAATAAAATGAAAAAAATTTTAATTTTTTGCTACATTTAATTTTAAGAATTTTTTTTCATTCTTATTCAATTCTCAGACAATCTTGTTAAAATATCATTTAAGCATTTAAATAAATAGGCGAATTTTCTTATTCATACATACATATGATAATATATATGTATATGTATATAAATGTGTATTCAATCTAAAATGTGTGATATACGTACGTTAAAAAACATTATTTAAATTTTGAAAATTTTCAAATTATGCATACATACAAATACAGTATAACATAAATGTAAAGATATAATTTTTTACAATAAAGTGACGACAAGCTGGCTAGGAATTTAAAAAACAAAAAAGCAATGTTTTTTCATACACATATGTATGTATGTACATTGTACAAATATATGCATACATACATACGTATACATGTGTTTAATATTTTTTAAATTGTCTACACTCATATAACATACAAATTTATATCATCTAATATGTATACTTGTATAATATATGGTTTATAAAATTCATACACATATGTACGTATGTTTGTAGGATACGATATAAGGCATACTATATCCATATTTATGTTTATATCTTAGTATGTTTTAGTCTTTTTTTTAGGCTTGTTAAGTTAAAAAATAAAAATAAAAACGATTAAAACTAAAAATTCTGTCAAATGCATATATTATGTTGACGTGAAATGAGCTAAATTATTTTATATTTTATATAAAAATACATCAATATATATTTTAACAGTTATATTTAAATGCATATTATGTGAATATTTTACGCATATATACGCGTGTACAGTTTTATATGTGCCTTATATATTCATTACAAATCGCACATGTGTGACATTCTTTATTTCTTTAAAAAGACCCGCAATGTTATTTAAATTCAACACCAAAAAATTTACTAATGTATATCTGTATGTAGGTGTACATGGAAAAAAAAGGTTTTAGATGCACTTTATTATATTTGCATATACATATACATAATACTTTTGTATAACATACACATATGAGTTGTTTTATTTGAAAGTGGAATAAGTCCATTTTTAATTTCCGAGATATTTTATGTTTTACATTTACATTTCCTACTAAATTCAACAGAAAAGTAAAACTTTGATCTCTATAAAGTGTGTACCTAATTTGTAATTTTTTCTTGCAAAATTTTCTAGTATTCTGAAGTTTGTATTCTTTCAAGGTGATTTATACTTAAAATCAGACTTTGATAGTTTTGGACTTATTCCACTTTCAAATAAAACAGCTCGTATATACATGCATATTTACATGCTTATATGTATATAATGTAATATGAATTTATTACTAAATTTTCATATATGTACAATCTAAAGATATATATGCGTACAATATTTAAGATAAAGATAATTTTAAATTGAATTTTTTATTTGTTTTTTGTTTAACTTTTTTTTTTTTGTTTTTTTGATTTTCTTCTCTTGTTATTTATACATATAGCCGTATATATTGTACGGCTTATTTATATAAATTATATTATTGCCTTATTTCAAAAGTAATTCGTCAACTTAATTGCATTTTTACGGATGGACGAAATTTATTACTTTTTCTTGATGTGTTAAAGTGTGAAACAAAGTTGAAAATTATTACTTTCATGGCACTTTAAATATTTACATTTTAAAATTTGATATTAAATTTGTAATAAATATACAAAAGATGTATTTAAAATTTATAAAAAAAAAACAGGGGAAATTGATTTTTTTTATTTACATCAAAAATTACTACATATTAAAAATGATTAATATTTTAAACATACTGTAAGAAAACAGGAAGGAAATTTATAATAACAAATGTTTCACTCAATATATTGTCATATATAAAAATACTATTATGTATATACATGCATACATACATATATGTATTAACATTTTTGAGAAAACAAATTTTTATCACTTCAATTTATTAACAAGAAAAAAAATCTTTTATGAAATATGAAAAAAAAAAACACTGATTATCAAAGTCTAATCAATAATATTCTAATAATAACAAATCGTAGATATTCATATGTTTTATTTCTTTTACTTTGTTTGATTTTTCATCCATTTAATTTCTAAATTTAAATGAATACATAACATACAAACACGTAAGTTTTACTCGTATATATCAGCAATGAATGTAATATGTATTGCAAATTATATGTATTATAATATATACATATATGAATATAAAATATTTAGATGGCATTTAGCTTATATGTGATAAAATGACGGAAAATTGGAAAATAAATTCATCAAATTGTAAATTATTTCAAATATTTACAACAATTTGTAATAAATTCATGTATCTCGTAATTCACGATATTATTTTATTTATGTATGTATGTGTACGTACGTACGCATATATTTTATCGAAATTCGTGAAATGTGATTAATATAATATGTGAATTTAAATGAGCTTATACACATAATTCGTATTATGTACTTATATACGTACGTACGTATATGCACATATGTATGTACAAGTATCTATTTAAAATTTTGCCCTCAATGTGAAATATACGCAATGTCGAAGACTTCTTGATTTATTTCAAAATTGTTAAATGTACAAAATATTTTCCACATTATTCTTAAGTTTATATTCTATTCTATTTCATTTTATTTTTAATTTATTTATTTTTGCTATTTTTTCGCAACTTAACGCTTCAAAAATATTTTCGTATAGTTTTGATATCTTTAAAATTTCACAATAGAAGGGCATGTACCTATACTTTATATTATTGTATATTATATAAAACACATACATACAATTAATGTATACACATATGTACATAATGATACTATACTACAAATTTAGATGAATATCATTTTGTAAAAATATAAAAAGAAAAAGAATATTTAAAAAAATATTATCCTTCAAAATTTAGAAAATGATGTTATACAATGTAAATTTTACAAATACATTTGAACATCTGGAAAAAAGATTTTATTTTTATTTTACTTTTATTTATCCCACATTTTATATGTGATGTTTGCATACTAACATTTAGATATATGTACATACATACATCAATTTTATATAAAAATATTTAATAATACAAATTTATGTATATGTTAAAATATGTTATATGCAGAATATTATTCATGTGTAAATACTTAATTAAAATTTATTTTAATATTACGAAGTGACAAAAATTTCTTGGCTCATTTAATTTTCAATATGTATATGTTCTGTAGATTTTTTATATTCATGCATTTTTATAATCGTTTTTTTTTATTCAAATATCCTTTTGAGGATTATATTACACCGCTAATTTTTATATTTTGACCGCTATTATATCGCCTATAAATTTGTGAATTTTTTTTCATCATTATTTTTAAAAAATTAAATTTTTTAAATTCAAATAATATTGAATTTTAAATTGTATAGTGTATATAATATGTATGTACATTTATTGTGTTAACAGACATACACATATGTACGTATTGTGGCAAAATTTTATTACGATACATTTAAGTACATGCAATTAATGGTCATTTATATATATTATTTTTTTGCCAAGTAAATTTACATTTATCATTCTTAATTTAACGTACCATATTAATAAGTATGTATATATATATATCTATGTAATAATAATAAATCTAATACATGAAGAAAATTAAAAATTTGCATATTTTGTATGACATTGTCCCCATTTTATTAAGTTTATTCATATATACATACTTAAATATGTACATACACATTGATATACATTTGCATAATTTAGCTAGTAAATAATAATTAAGTATATACTTTTGTACATATTATAACATATATATGTAGGTATATGTAATTTTTAAATGAAATAAAATCATTTTCATAAACTCACTCAATTTATACAACAATTATCATTCAGTTTAATTGTTTTGAAATGAAATCAAAATTTTAAACATGAAAAAGCAATTATGCTCGTACTCCTTTCAATTAAAATTTATTACTTGTGTATATGCAAATTTTTCTATTAGATATAAAGAAAATGAATTTGAAATGAATTTACATGAATACATATAATCTGTATATTATATTGTACATAATAAAATAGTTTTACATGATTTTTAAAGAATTTCTAAATTGATTTTTATTAAATTGAAATAAAATTTTTATTTATGATATGTTTTAATATGTATGTATATATTATGTAGATGTGTTAAAATTTAATAAATCAAGGACTTTAGGGATAATTTATCCTTTTGTATCATATTATAATTTTTGATAAAATATCATATACATATTTGATATCTGTATAAAAATTATGACAAGTATTGAAAATTGATTACAATAAAAAGTACAATGATTGAGTTATACTCGTATGTGAATTATCATGTGTGTATGTAGATATTTAAAAATTGCAAATTTTTTGAAAGAAAGGGAAAACTTGTCTTATAATACATGTATCAATTTAATATGCGTTTTTATCACACATATTAACGAATTCATATATTCAGATATTTTTTTTAACAACAAAATATATTATAATTTGTTATAACGATTTTAGAATTTCCCTAATTAATTGCCACTAAACCAAATGGGCAAAAGTATAAAAAATAATATACAGTATAAAAGGAATAAAACAGCGGAAGAAATTAAATGAATAATAATACATCCACTTGACGAATGGGGTGGTAAAATAGGAATAAAATATATTCATTAGGGGGATGATGTACATACATATATAGTATATATACGTTGTATATATATAAAAAAAAAACATACATATGTACATATATTTTACTAATAATGAAATAATGAAAAATATGAGTTTATGCAGAAAAGAAAATTGATAATCAACTTTTGATTTTTATAAAATGAAATAGTAATAGTTGCTTTGCATAATTTTTTTTCTCATATAAATTAAGTATATAGCTGCAGATTTTTCTCCATTAAATTTTTATTTTGAAATAATTATTATTATTTAAACATTCAAGATAATTAAATTACAACAGATTATTTTTCATCATATCTTCAACTTTATAATAAATAAAAATTAATATAAATAGAGTTGAAAAACAAAAAATTAATTTTAATTATACATTTTCAAGCTGAATTTGTTTGTTATTGAAATATGTGTAGTATCCAGTACCTATGTATATAATTTAAAAATGTAAAGAGAAATTATTACAAAAATGTGTAATTATACGCAACTGTATCTAGATACTCATAGTTAATACATAATTTATTATTAAAACAATTTTATTTGTTCAACAATTTAATTTCATTTTGATATACATATGTATGTACATATATTTGTTTAGATGTGCATGTGACGGTGTAACATGTATATTTATTTCTAACATTTAAATAATTAATAAATATGCTCTATAAAATTTAAATGAATACGTATGTAAAGTACATAGTAATCACTAATGTAATCTGTAATCAAAATAATCGATTTAATGCAATTAATTGTCCGTTTACATTCATTGGAAAAGATCATATGCATAATTGAAATATGTATAGATACAAATATACATTATATATGTATGTATACATATTTCTATTCTTAATATTATACGTAATGATATTGAAAATTACTATGTGAAATTAAACATATGTCAGAGATTAAAGTTTAACGCAAAAAAAAAATTTTTTTTTCTTATTATTGTAGTACTAAAATATAAGTGGCATACGTGTAATGTGTATGTGTTCACATATGAAATTTACATCAAAAACAAAAATTATACAGTATGAGTATGTGTATGTTTACATACATGTATATAAATATATACCTGTTTGTATGTATATAGGTATATACATGGAATACAAATTATATATGTATGTACACAGTGTACAAGTAATATACATTTGTATTTATACAGTGTGTATGCTAATGTACTTACATACTATATGTACAAAATAAATTCTTATTGATAGATAATAAGCAACTGTTTTCAATACCATAACAGTTTAAATGCATTTTAAATGTGATCATAATTATATATTAACTGTTTAGTTTTATTATTACTTCTCTTGGTTTATGTATAAATAACAGTAAAAAGAAAGAAAATTAAAAAATAAAATTATTGTTTATCCATTTCCAAAAGGAAAATTAAACCCTTTCAATACTCATTATAAGTCAATAATGATAATAATCATTTTAATCATAATATTTTTGTAACGACAATAAAATACGGACGTAAGCATGTATTCTACTTTTGACACACATGTATAATTTAAAAATTTGTAATTTAATCTACATTCTACATATTAAAATATGATATAATATTCCACATATGTACAGTATGTGTGTATGGCTCATGTAACCATAATTGTAATCGATTAGCATGGAAATATACATAATTGATAGTGTGTTGATATATGTAAATATCAACATGTATAAATAAATATGTATAAATTGTGTATCAACAATAATATGGTACACAAACAATATAAATTTTTTTTTCTTGATTTTTGTCGGATATTAAAATTTGAAAATGCCATAAAATGCAGTATTGTGATAAATAGGTATATTAAATATAATTATGCATGCAGATATTACCTATGTATATGATATGCATGCAAGTAAGTATACATATGTACATAACTATGTGAATTTAATACATGTATGCATATGTAATGAAAACTTACATCGATTAATATTTAACGTGAACGAGAAAGGATTTTACGAAAAATTCATGCTAATTAATTTTTAACTATTGAGTATTATGTTTTTTTTCCTATTATAATGTACATATGATCATATTTTTTTCAAATTAGATACATGTTTATTATTTTTTTTATTACGTATTCTATATCTTTTAAAATTAAAAAATGCAAAACATTGTTGTTATTATTTCTTAATTTATAACATTTTTTTTTTCATAATATTAAATTTTTTTCAGATTTTATTGCAAAATATTGTAAATTATTAAATATTTTTTCATATTTTATATGAATTGATTTTTTGTTTTCTGTACAATTTAAAATCATATAATTTATTTGAACTAAGTTTTTAATATTTTGATGGTTTATTTTAAATTTTATGTAAAAATTCAATACATAATTAAAATAATAGAAATTATTGTCAAAATAATTTGGAGAAATCAAAAGTGTTTATGAATTATGAACTAGACTTTAATTTATACCATTTTATACCATAATTATTTGAATTTAACAGAATTTACGAATCTATGATTTTTTTTTTGAAAAATATTTAAATTTCTAATGGACTGCATTATCTGCAACATTAAAAACTGTTGTAAAAATCTTAAAGCTTTCGTTCCATTTTTGTTTTTTAGATCCGTTTATAAATTCAAATTCTCAAACGTAATGTTCTCAAGTGACCGTTATTCTTAAAATTTAAAAAAAAATTATTTTCTATTTGCAAATGAATTTTATTTTTCAACAAAACAAAATAAAAAAATTAAATTAAATATATACTACATATTTTAAGAAAAAATATAAGATATTATATGATTTTTTTTCTATATTGCAATTAATTACACTATGTACATATAAATTTGAAATCTATCATATCATACATGATTAAAATTAAAATTAAAATTTTTTATTATCTTTACTGATATAATTTTATTTTACTGCTTCTATTTTATTTCAGTTAAATAAAAGTTTAATTTAAATTGTCAGATATCTACAATCCACTTTTTGTGTTCTACAACATTTTTAGTTTTCAATTTTCTATATGACGTTTGTACTTTTGACAGTTTTATATTCGGTTTTATTTATTTTTTATTATCAATACATTTTTCCTATTGGCTTTTCTTTTTCTTGTATTTTACATAAATACATATGTGTATTTTTTTATATCTTTACCATTTGTTGACAAGACAATTTAATTTTATTGAAGCAACAGTTCCGTCTTTAATTATTTTAATTTTATAACATAATCTCATATTCATATTTCATATAAATCGTAATTCGATGTATTCATTTCATGTAAATACAGTAAATACAAACAACAATCATCAAGTAAAGATCGTGAATAACGATACCACCACCAGCACCAGCACCATTATCACTGTCATCATCATCAGCATCAGCACCATCAATAGCAACAGCTACAGAAGAATAATACCAGAATGGCAGTTCTTCAGTAATTTTATACATTACATAAATTATTTTATTGAATTAATAAGTGAATGGAATTGTATACTACATTATATTGCATGTGTGGGTTTGTGTCGTGTAGTGAAATAGCTGATGTAGTTTGCTAGCAATAGTAATCAAAATCAACTATAACTTCTATTTTTATCTTTTATTTAATTTTATTTTTTTTCCTTCACTTTTATTTCGATCTGTCTGTGAAAAACTGAAAAACGAAATGAAAAAAAAAATATTTTCTTCGCTAGTTAACAGTTGTTCAAACAGCAGTTTCATTTCATGTGTGCCATGAGTTAAAAGATATGTGTGCCTCAACCACTACGGCTACGTCAATTAATAGTGTTATATTTTTCAGTTAAAAAAAAATTAATTTATTATTACAATTATTATAATTATTTTTTAATTTTAAATGTTTAATTATTTTTCAAGTAAATTAATTAAATTTCGTTAGCCGGTATAGTGTTTATTATTAAATGATCATTCGGATAACTAATAATTTGCTATTATCATTTTTAATTTCAATAATATTATCAATAATAAAAATTAAAATAATAATACAGTGTTGTTTACGTTCACGATCAAATTTAAATAAAAAAATATATACGTGTCTATCAATATGCTACCAAGATTACGTAGAACATTTTATGCAAAATTTCTTGTATTTGGTACGGTTCTAATATGTTTTCTGTTATATTTAAAAGTTGTTAATAAAAATTTAGAAAATATCATTGATGATGATATTAATAATAATGATAACAATATAAATAATATAAATAATAATAATTACATTAATAATAATAATAACATATATCAGCATAGTATAAGTAATTCAATAATTGATTCATTACAACGTAATAAATTTGATTCAATTATAATGATGAATCCATTAGAAAGAATGATAAAGGATGACCTTGATAAGCAAGTACCCGGACTTGGTGATAAAGGAGTATCAGTTACATTAGATGGTGAATCAAAGGCTAGAGGTGAAAAAGATGTTGCAAAAATTGCATTAAATGAAGAATTAAGTAAACATTTAAGTTATAATAGAACGACACCAGATGCTAGAAATCCATTGTGTAAATCAAAGAAATATGATCTAAAAACATTACCAACGGCAAGTGTTATTATAATATTTTACAATGAACCATATTCCGTCCTACTTAGGACCGTTCATAGTGTATTAAATACAGCGGATAAGTCAATTCTAAAAGAGATTATACTAGTAGATGATGGTAGTAATACGGAAGAACTGCATGATAAATTAGATTACTATGTTAATACTCGATTACCTAAAAATGTTGTAAAAATTATTCGTTTGAAACATAGGTAAGTGTTTTATATACATATATACATATTATGTACGTATAAACGTACACCTAAATATTTCTATATTAAATTATATGATCTTCATATTATGAGTATACGTATACCTATATATTTATAACGCATAGGTACATTAATTTATATACGTACGTACGTACATATAATATGCCTTGAGATTTTAAATAAGTAAATAAAAATAATTATTTTATTACTTTTGACTAAGTATCAGATTTCTAAAAGTTTGTTGTAAAGTTTGCATTCATGGAAATGCATACATACATATATGTATGTATATATTGCAATGTACTAACATAAAGAATAGTTTTAACAATATTGAAAATAACGAGTATAACTTTTCCATAAAATTTTACTGTACATAAAATAATGAAGGTGCCTACTACTGGTATAAAATTCAAAATATATAGGTACATATTATAATGTATATTTTATGAAAAAAAAAACCATGATTACGAATTTAGATATCACACGTATATTCAGGTGTTTTTTTTTACATTCTCTACTAAGTATAAAATATAAATACATGAATTTTACATAGCTTTTGTATTAATGATAGTGTTATTTTATATATTTATTTTTTATTTTTGTTAAATATCGTCTTGTCTCCTTATCTTCCATCAAGTTTTCTCCATGGTTGAATTATATTCACTTTCACCCTCACAATTTTTATACATACCTGTAGATTTTAATATCTAACACTTAATATCATTTTTTGCAAAAATAACAAAAATTTCAAAATAAGTATCACTATACAATGTATGTATATGTACATATATTCTTTTAATAAATAAATAGATTGTAATAAAGCAAAAAATAAAAAATAAAAAATTGTATTATATGAATGTACAATATGTAATACATAAAATCTACTTGATGCATCATAAGGTACAATCTTACATAGCCACATACTAAATCGTGTAAATTATGTAGGTATTTAAACAAATTGATATAAAAATATTAGAACTAGGTACATGTATACATAGTTACATTTGTGAATATATCTATTGATAAATACATACATTTATATTTGTTGCAATATTATTGTGTACTGTCTTTTATATAGACTCGTACATATCATTGTCGCCAATGTAATAAAAAATGATGATTTATAAAATGTCAATGTTCAATAAAATATTTAATTTAATTCATTGCAACACGGATACATTTATGATGATTTTTTGAATAAATTTCAATTTTTTATTACATGCACATATATGTAGGTAAATTATAAGAATATATTGTATATTGCTGGTACATGATTTAAAAGGCAAATAAATACATATTATAAAACAGTACCTACCTAACTATTCATTTTTTTTTTTTTTTTAAATATTCATTTAAGATGATACTAAGATGATGCATATTTATGAGTATAAGAAAAAAAATTTTATAAAAATTTCTTTATATATGTAGGTATGTAGAAAAAAAACATATTATATGTACCTTTCTATGTTGTATAATTTACATATATATATACAATTATAATTGATAATTGCATTTGTTCAGTATAATTTATAATAATATTTGAACTGAACATTAAAATGATTCTGATTCTTTTTTCTAATTTTAATTGTCCTTGACCTATCACCTATTAAAAAGGAACTAAAAAGACATTTTATTTTACCATAAAAAAATATGTGAGCACATGTTATTATATATGTACATATACATATACATACGAATAATGTAAATTGTATGTATATGTATGTGATATGTGGGCATCTTTCATCTCAAATATCAAATTACACCTTATCTACATAAATATGTATATTTTTTTCAAAGATTGCGTAGTTATATAAAATTATTGACGTCAAAAAATGTATATATTTGTTTAAAATAAAGAAAAAAAAAATGATAGAAAATCAGTTGAGAACCCGTTAGAAAGTTGAGTATTAAGTAGCTTCTTTGGAATTTATTTTTTTTTATTAAAAAAAAAAAAATTTTATACCTGACAAAATAAAATAGGTTTTACTGTTTAAAATTCAATATTTGATATAGAAAAAGTATACATATCATGTACAATTATATGGGTATATTTAAATTTTCGACAAATGGATACCACCTTTCGAACATAAACATCGTCGTCACTATCATTATTAGCATCACAATCAAATATACATATGTAGGTACTCATTATATGCATGAAATCAAATCATCGTCATTTCGTTTATATATGCATGCATATCTTCATATATGTATGGTATGTATGTATATACATTTGTGTTATCCAAAATCAAATTTAAAAAAATAAAATATTTTACATTTTAAACGGTTATTCATACAGGGTAATCTAAAAAATAAGTTTATAAGTATTCAATATACTTTACTTTAATAACAAAAGTAATTCATTAAACTTAAAGATACAAGAAGTGATGTATTGTACCTGCAGATATTTATTATTTAAGTATAGACATAAGACGAGATCTTGCTACAATTTTTTTTTTTCTATTCTATAATATCATGGTTTAATTACAAAATATCATACAAAAAAAAGCAATTTGTTATGCATTAAATTTTTCTTATAAATATGGATAGAAAAATGTATTATGTAGGTACCTACTATGTATATGTATACAGATAGGAATTGTTTTCATATATACACGTGCATATTCGTTAAATATTCTTAAATTATCAAAAGAATTAAAAACAAAACTGAATTAACAAAAATGTACATCATTGGTAATTGTTTAAATATTTTCAATTGATTGTTTAACATTTTATTTAAAAATATTAGCACTTAGGTATGTGTTGTACAAGATGATTTATTCTGTTTGATAAAAATATAGGATGCAACATGTGTATCTGATGCTTTCGTAATTTTTCATAATACATACTTACATTCTCGTAAGAATCTGTATATTTTGTTTAGATATCATTTTCAGAATACCTTGTGGTTGTTGGTATATTGCGTTGATCAGATAGATATTTCAAAGATACATAATAGATATATGTACATATATACATATGTATGTATATATATATTTAAAAAATGAGGAAAAAATTTACATATGTATGTACATATAATATTTAGTCACTTTGAGATATGCACATAATATTCTTTTTATTATGAAAAGAAATAAAATTTTGGGGGAAAAAGTAGGTAACTAATTAGGGTCCTCGTATTATCACTCTATCAAGTTTTCTATATTTCGTACTTTTTTAAGTTCATATATATGTAGGTACATACGTATATATATTTTGACTATTTAAAAGGTCTGTTCTACAAACATATAAGTATAGATAGAGTATACTTTTTTTTATCAGTTATTCACGTTTTATATATGTATGTATCTATACCCACATGTGTTAGTAAAATGATAGAGAGTTAATATAAATTGTTTATATTTAAAATTATTATTCTTTATACGTTATTGATATACGTAAAAATACGTTACGTATCATTTATATAATATACCTATTCATGAATATGTACATGTTTAAAAAATTAAAAAAAAACAAAAAAAAAAAAAAACAAGAAAAACCAAATTGAAAACTGATAGCAGCTTAATAACAACAAATATAACATGTTACTTATGTACATATTATTATAAATTTATAAGAGAGCACACCTTGATATCATTAATGTTAAACTTGTTTTTCGGGTTTCCATTTTTACCGTTGTAAAAAAAATAAATAAAAAATATCACATCTAAAGTAAATGTAACAGGTACATTATATTTTTTCTATGAAAAAAGCAAAAACCAAAAAAATTAAAAAATAAAATAAAGACAAAACACAGAAAATAATAAAAAGAAAAAAAAATCTTATAGGTATACCTAGGCATAATTTTAAATTAAAAACTAATAAAAAATAAGAGAAAAAAAAAAACAAATATTGTCCTTTCTTTAGAATGCAGTCACACAAGCTTTTAAATAACCTTTAGAATTCAGATATTTAAATACAATCTATAAAAAATTATTTAAACTATAAAAAAAGAAGAAAATTAAACGAATACATAAATGAATTAAAATAGCCATGAAAAATATTAGTCACCTAATATCACCAATTTTTTTTTAATGCATACATACATATATGTATGTACATGTGCAGGTTAACAAGAAAATAAATTACAATTAATTTTTATTAAAATTTAAAAAAAAAAAGTTCATACATATAATTTATACGTACGTATACATTATATGAAAATTCATTACAATAAATTTTTTATTGTACATACATACATAGATACATGTAAATATTATATTGTTACTTAATTATTTATATATAGGTACCTACATATAATAAAATTCATGTTACCATTACCTACATTATATACTATATATCCAGTCTTACTCTGTAGTTTGTACTTACATATAAGTGCATTATTAATTTATACAATATTTTGTTTAAATGAAAGCCCATGCACATACATAACTATATTAAAAAAAAAAAAAAAACAAAAAATGAAAAATAAAAAAGAAAAAGTAATTCTTCAAGTTATACAATTACATCCTTCTACATATTATAATTTTATAACTCTTATGAAATTATGTATTATGAAATGGTTTTAATATAATTTTACATGTGTATAATATTCATGAATTTTTTTTTTTATTTTTTATTTTTTTTTTGTTTTTAAAGTCGTTGATATTCTTGAAATATCAAAAAAATTATAAACATCTAAAAGTATTCATTCATCATGCAATCAATATTTAAAAAAATAAAAAAAAAATTATACCACACCTTAGTTTTTTAAATGATGTGAGAATAGTACGACACTTTATATAATTCATTTAAAAAACAAAAAAAAAAAAAAAAAAAAAAAAAAAAAAAAAAAAAAAACGTTACAAAAAAAGCTTTCGTAAAAATAATAAATTAAAATATTAAATAATTTTTTATTTATTTATTTATTTATTCTTTTTCTTCCCAAAACAAAAACTAATATGTTTACTGTGCATTTGAAAGTAATATAAGGTACTACCTAAATATATAAACAAAATAATATAATAGTGATGATAGCTATTATTTCGAAATATAAAAGACAAAACAAAAATAACATAAAGTAAGAGGAAAAAAACAAAACATACACACACAAAATGTACAAGAAATGTTTGTATAAGTTCGTTGACATTTTATAATTTACATTTAACATTTTTTATTTATTTATTTTTTTATTTATTTCATTATACACTTTATTATATTCTGTCATATTATTATGTATAGTCTATAGATCAAGAGCTCTTTTAATATTATGTATATTAATAACCGTCACCATTATATGTACCCATATAGTTATATATAAACAATAAATACTAACCATCTTTTTTTAATTCTTTCAAATATAGCTATGTAATATTATACATACATATATATATTTTATCATTTTCTTTTTATTTTCTTATTTTTAAAATCAATAAAATATAATGCAGTGTTTGTATTTAAATACGTAATACCACAAAATTAAATTGATTATTGTGTTTAATTTTCTAATATATTTTCTTTTTTCAAATTTGTTGTTTTTTTTATATGCCTGTATTATATTTAACAAAAAAAAAAAAAAAAAAAAAAAAAATGAAAACATTAAAACATCTGTTTTATTATTTAAATTCATAAAAATACAATAATCAAAATAAAAAAAATACCTTTATAAAAATCAAAAGAAAAACACAAGCAAATGAAAATAAAAACTGATTTATTTCAAAAGTTATCAACTTTCGCTATTTCAAAATTTTTAAATTATTGTAATATCTTATTTCCTTTCAATTTTTTTCTTCTTTGTTTATTTTGATAATTATATATGTATATTGTATAAAAGGAAAAGCTGGTAAAAAGAAAATCTAAGTAAATGGGTTTTTTATTTATTTATTTCTTTTTTATTTTGTGTTTTAAATAAAATTCTGCATAGGTTAAAAGGTTTATAAAATTTTTGGAAATATTAAATATTCGTTAAATACAATCAATTTTAAATTAAATGTAAGGCATGTTATATGCAAGAATATTAGACTATATATATATATTTGTGTATATATATCTACACATACATATCCTAATATAAGATTTGAATATGATCCCTTTTCTTTTATTTAGAAAAGCGAGAAATAAAATGTTTGCGTATTTGTTAACATATAATATAATCATATGCCTTTGTGTTATATTTAAATGTGTATGCAATATCGAATTTTTAAAAATGTTTTGATATATTTATCAATGAGTGGGCATTTATGACGCACAAATATCATATACATCATAATTTGCAACGTGATACCGTTGATATGATTACATAAACTCATACGCACGTATAAGATACATTACTATAACTTTGTGTTATATGTACATACATATGTATGTACAATCTTATGTAACTTTTAAAATGAAAATTTTTCTGATTTATTCTCATTGGAGATTTCATATTATATTTTTGAAAATCTATTTTATTATATTTTTCCCCGTCATTTTGTAATTTTGAAAATAAATTCGAGAATATAATTTAAAATTTTTTATATAAAATCAATATTAATTGTAGTTGTAAAAATATGTATTTTAATTTTTTATATGTATACTAGTAATTTAATAATTTTTTTTTTTTTTAAATTGTTGAAAATTTTGTTTCAATATCAATTAACATATTTTATAGTAATTTATTAAAATAAATTTTTCCATTTTATCTATAACTTCTGTTTTTATTTTATGACTATTGAGATTTCTTAATGATAAATTTAATTAAAATATTCATTAAAAATCCTTTTTTAAATTAAAAAAATTTTTACGTATATAATTTCGTAATACAAGTGGTTTTAATAAAAATAAAAAAAAATTATTGAAATATTATTAATGGTTTCTTTTCAATTTTTTTTTTTTTTTTTGTTTGTTTTTACCTATAAAAATTATCAGAGTTTAATGTCTACATAATTTAAAAAAAAAAAATTACTATTTAAATTTTCAATGTTTACAATACAAATAAGTGTCTAGTATGTAATGTAATGTACGTATGATATTTGGATTTTTTTTTTTTTTTTTACTGACAAAATAGTAAATATTACTTTACCTTACTTGTACTTATCTATACATAAAACACGCATTAATTTGCGGTATATAAACAAGTTTGCAAATTTTATTCGTTTATTTATTATTATTTTTATTACATTCCTTTTATAAGACATATGTACACATGAACAAATAAATGTGTTTACATTTGTATTTCTAGGTTTGTAATATTTAGGAAAAAAAAAAGAAAAGAAAAATACATACCAAAATCAATGATGCAAGTTATTATTTTATTGGATTTTAATTTTTATTTTTTTATTTTAATTTTCTTGTTTTTAGCTTGTTTTTCTTTTATTTTAATTTCAAAACTCGCGCTTTCTTGTTCTTTATTGTAAAAAAAAAGGTAAAATTACAAATTTTTAACTTAGAAAATGTATAGATATATATACACGTATTTGTGTACATATTAAACATATAGCAATGATATTCAGGAAAATGCAATATTGTAATACTTACTTATAATTCCCGTTTTAGACACAGGTACATATGTATATAGGCTCTATACAAAACGCATTCCATATTATTTCAATACATCATTCATTTTTTTTTAAAATTTTTTTTTTTTGTTTTATTTCGAAAGGTTAATTTCCTTATACATAGAAATGTAATGTACATATGTATATATGTATATATACGTTCATGTACATATATTATGTATGCATGATTCTGTAATACATACATACACATGTATCGCATGCCATCATAAATTACTACTATTGATAAATTGAAATTACATACATACTTGTATTTTTATATTCAGATACTTAAGATTTCAACAGTTAACATCATTTTTATATTTAATAAACTTTAAATCAAAGGTTAATGAAGAGTTTTCATCACCTTTCTAAGATGCTACGTGAAAGATGAAAGAATGTGTGTATATATACATATTATGTACATATAGATACGGATACCAGAAAATATGTTATATGTATGAACATATAAATGTGATTATATTTACAGATAGGTACATATATAATGTATGTATCTGTATAATTTATCTGCCTACATATCTATGTATCTATTCATTTATTTATATCTGTACAATAGCATTAAAAGAGATTCATTTTTTTTTCAAGTTCATTAGCTAGATAATCTACTGAAGTAATACATGTACATTACACAATAAAATATAATGTAGATACATACATATGTATATGTATATGAAAAATTATTATATAAGTAAATCGACCAAAAACAGTAAGGAAAAAGTAATAGCAATCATGATAGATTGATGTTGATGATGATGATTATTATTAATAATAATGATCATGATGCGACAATGAAAGTTCAGTCATTGATGGTTTTATTCATTTTATAGAAACAAAAAAGATTTTTAAAAAAAAATATTTTTCAAGGAATCATCATCCATATCAAGAAAAGTATTTTATTTTATTTTTAAATGATAACTATAACAAGTATCGAACATACACACTCACATAACATTTAATATTATTAAATCTGGAGCTATTTAATATAATATAGTCATATGTTTATTTTCCTTTTAATATGTACATATATATATATCTGTAATCTTTTGAAATTTTTATGTATACGTATATAATGTATGACATACAATAAAACATGTAATTATTGAAGTTACAGTTATTTATGATGTTCTGTGAAAACTACATTACTTATTTAGATTTTTATCAATTACGGTTACATATAAGAAAAAAAAATACATATATAGAACTTTTTCTTAATTTTAAGTTGATTTTTGTTACAAATGATTAATTTATATGAAATTACAATTTGTTGCTAATCATGAATATAATGAATACAAATCTTATCACATACCCTAATCAAAATTTACTGTTTTCTTATTTTTAAAAAATTAAATAATTTTAATTTTTAAAATTTAATGCATTCTAACTTAATTATTTTTTGGTTTTTTTGTTTTTCTATTTTATTTTTTGAATGTAGATTAGGATTAATACGAGCTAGATTAGCTGGAGCTCGTATAGCTCGAGGTGAAGTATTAGTATTCCTCGATGCACATTGTGAATGCGTTATTAATTGGTTAGAACCATTACTTGAACGTATACAAGAATCACGTACCAGTGTATTAGTTCCTATAATTGATGTTATTGATGCTAAAGATTTTCAATATAGCTCAAATGGTTATAAACAATTTCAAGTTGGTGGATTTACATGGAATGGTCATTTTGATTGGATTGATATACCGAAACGTGAACGTGAAAGACAAAAACGTGAATGCTCAACTGAACCAGAAATATGTCCAACATATAGTCCAACAATGGCTGGTGGATTATTTGCAATATCAAGAGATTATTTTTGGGAAGTTGGAAGTTATGATGAACAAGTAAATAAGCTATGATTATTATTGGATTACAATAAAAAAATTATTTTATATATTTTGTTTTAATTTTAATAGATGGATGGATGGGGCGGAGAAAATTTAGAAATGTCGTTTAGAATTTGGCAATGTGGCGGAACAATTGAAACGATCCCATGTTCTCGTGTTGGACACATTTTTAGAGATTTTCATCCTTATAGGTAATTTATACACAATACTTGACATGCATTTTTTAAAAAAATGTAATTATTGTTTTTTCTCGTTTCTTCTTTTTGTTATTTCAGTTTTCCAGATGATCGTGATACTCATGGCATAAATACTGTTCGAATGGCCTTAGTGTGGATGGATGAATATATCGATTTATTCTATATGAATCGCCCTGATTTAAAGGTATCACATTAATATTTTTTTGTATTAAATAAAAGAGTAATTCATAAATTTTTTCTTCTTCTTTTTTTAAAAAATTAGAATATTGATGTGGGTGACGTAACACATCGACAAATATTACGTAAAAAGTTGAAATGCAAAAATTTTGACTGGTATTTAAAACATATCTATCCAGAAAAATTTATTCCTACCAAAGATATGCGTGGATATGGAAGGTAATAAACATTAATGCCTCTTGTTTCATTTATTTTTATTTATTTTTTATTTTTTTAAATTTTTTTTGTAATTAATTAAATTTAGAATAATGGCAACATCACGAAATTTATGCTTAGATGATTTACAACAAAACAATGAAGAACCATATAATTTAGGTGTTTATTTTTGTCATAGACCAGATGTAACTAAATCACAATTTTTCTCATTAACACGTAATGGTGTTTTACGTAATGAATTAAGTTGTGCCACCGTACAAAAAAGTGATTCACCACCATATTTAGTTGTTATGGCACCATGTCATAATAAAGATAAATACAATGAAAAATGGGATTATACAAGTAATGGTAAATTTGTACATTTAGAATCTGGTATGTGCTTAGATCATCGAGGTTTACAGTCATCTGACTTTGTACAAGTATCAGAATGTATTAATTTTAGTGATACACAAAAATGGCGTATAGAACATTAACATTTTTAATAATTATTTAGTTACAATTTAATTTAAATATTAGAAATTGATTGAAAATTTAAAAAGAAAAAATTAAATTATTTCCATTTTATTTTTTTCAAAATAATTTTATTCAATTTTCTTGTTTTTTCTTCCAAAGTAAAAGTAATCTTATTATCTAATCATATCTTTTTTTATTTTTATAAAAATATGCAATATTAACGTATTATTCTTATTTTCATTTTTGAATGTTATATTTGTTCATATGTGTAACGTTTTCAAAATATAATCAAACAATTAAGAAAAATGAACAACAATAATTTTGATCGTGCATGAAAACAATGAAAAGTGAATTTAAAAAATTTTTGTTAGATATAGTATATATCATGGAAAAAACAAACGGGAATAATGATCAAATCACATTCATTAGGAATAAAAGCTGATTTGATTTTTATTTATGTTTTTCTTCTTTTTCTTCGTTTTGTAATTTATTTATTTTGTAATTGGCATTATAGTCTAAAAATTGTGTACTTATTATGCTATTTAATATTGTTTTTCTTTTTATTTTGTCTTTTTTTTCTCATTCTTATTTTTATTAGAAAAATTAATTTACGTCTCAAAGCTAAATTTAAAAAAAAAAAACAAACAAACAAAAAGAAAAACGAAAAGAAATAAACAAATAAGAAAACAATTTTAAAATAATGTTTGTATGTATGTATTTATTTTCATAATTACATAAACAATTTGAATAAATTTTCTTTGTGATATTAAAAATTTCTATCACATATTCAAAGATATTTACATTATATATTTTTTTCTTAAACTGTTGTTTTAATTTAATTTTTTGTTATTTGTTAAATTATATTTTAAAATTAATTTAATAAATAAGACATAAAAAAAAATAAAAGAGAAACAAATGCATGTAATATATAAAATAAAGTAGAAAAATTTAAAGCGAGAATCATAATTATAAATTTTATATAAAAATAAAAAAATAAAAAGAAAATTTTTATACTCAAACATGAATATAATATGTATATTAAAAATAAAGAGGCTTACACTTTATTTTACAATAAAATATAAAATTAAAAGCCATTTTATAATATTTCAATTATTTAATCAGCCTTTAATGCATCATATTTTCGCAGTTTATAATTGTTGCTTAAAATTAATTTCAAAATGTGTAGTATTTTTCTATCATTCCATTATTTTCTTTTTTGAATAAGTAATAAACAAAAGTAGTTAATACTTTGGAATAGATATAATAAAAGTATATATCTATTATATATAGTCAATATTTTGTACATATACACTTACGTATTTCTACTAAAAAAGAAGCTTAATTATAAAATTTTCTTTCTTTTGATATGAATTGTTCAATTTTCCAGATAAAAATACAATGAAAACAAAAAAATGAAATTTATTAGTTATGTTTCTCGTTTCTAAAATTAAGTACATAAAATATTAAATATTTTTATACAAACTTTTTAAATAGCAATTATTAATAATATCAAGGGGGAGGATTAAGAAATTTTTATTATGCGTTATTATTTTTCTAAATTATTAAAACTAATTATAAGGTACATAACTATAATAAATATTTTTTAAATAACTTTAAATGAATTAAATACAGCACTTGTAAAATAATAATATGTACTAATACATGTTGTTCTCTATTTTGAAAATTTTTCAAATAATATGTATTTTATAAATTTATTGAAAAGAAGGCATTTAGTTTTCTTTGCTTTGTTATTTATTTAAATTACTTGTCTTAATTATATTTGTTTTTATTTTTTACTTTTAATTACATATGTACATGTAGAAAAATAAAATGATAAAATTTTATAATTTTAAAATATGTATAAGAAATAAAAAGAAAAACTATATATTATATATACATACATATTTATAAAAAAGACCAATTTTATTTATAAATAAGCACTTGTAAAAATAAAATAAAATATGATATTAATTTGTATGAATACATATATAAATTCTTTTCTCAAGTATCTTCCTAAAACTCAAGACTTACAATATTAAACGTATGGTATATACTTAAATATACATATATAATATTTAAATATATTTATGTAATAATAATTAAAAGGGCGTTGCATACTTGTATACATATATTATGAAATTATTGTATGTACGTAAAAGACTAATTAATTTAACATATGCTTATGTATAAGAATTGTTTTTAATTCTTAAAAAACAAAAAAAAAAAAACTGAAGAAAAAATTAATAAAACACGATTATTAATATATAATCTCTATTAGAGATTATATAGAATAAACTCTATTATCATTTCGTTTTTGTATTACCTATATATATCACATATTATATAGTAATAATATATTGTCGAATATTTTTTTTTAAATTTTTTTAAAATATATTTTAAAAAATAATACAATTAATAAAAAAAATTACTAACAATGAATAATAAAAAAAGAAAAACTTTCTTAATTTTGTACATATATTAGGTATAAATAAAAAAAGGAAATCAAAAATATATAATTATATTTTTTTAAAAATAAAAAGCGTATAAATTGATTATATTTGCATATTTTATTAATTTAATTTAGAAAAATATAAAATTTAGAAGATCTAGAACATAGCATCTTCCTATTACGTGGATTATCATTTTTTTGTTTAGTCCTTTTACGCCTAATTGGTTCGAAATATCCATGTTTTTTTTTTTTAAATTGAAAATGAATGTTAGTATATTTGAATGTTTTTAAATTGGCGTTACCTACGCATTTGGTTACTACTTCCTAGTGTTTTATCAAAATTTGCAACTGAAAATATTCACTTATGTATTAGTGTCTAGTAATGTAAAGTTGAGATTTATTCAAATGTGACTTATTTGTGGGTATTAAGGAATTATCAAAAAATGGAATCAAGTCATATAATTGAAGTTGTTACAAAAAATTTTAATAATTTTATTATATAAAAAAAGGAAAACAAATAAAAAACTTATTAATTATAATACATACATTAAATTATATAAATTAGTATAAGAAAAGGAAATAAGTAATATAATATCATAATTCATATTTTTAAATTTGTCCTCTTGCTTTTCTTGGATCAAAGTTTGGTCTTTTCAAATGATGATAATTTGGTAATATTTTCCTAAGAAAATCTAATTGTGCTGTATGTGATCCTTGTTTTCCTAGTGCTTCTCTTTGTAAACAATTTTTACCATAAATAACAGTATTTTCTGGTAATATTTGTTCACCTTCTAACTTACATCCAGCACCAATAATACATCCATTTGTAATTGTAACATATGGTGATACATGTGATTTACATTCAAATACATTTTTATCGCCAATTTTCAATGCCTCAACTGTACATCCAACTTCAAATACATTATTTGAACCAATTATTAATTGATTTTGATTTGTTTGATTTTGATCACCACTACCATCATCTAATATTGTCTGATTCTCATAATCTTTTGGTATTCTATACAATATCGTTGCATATTCTTCAACAATACAATTTTCACCAAGTATTATTGGTCCTGATTCAGCTATTATTATTGCACAAGGATGTATAACACATCCACTTGAAATAGTGATATCACCACGAAGTGTAGCTTCTGCACAAACTTTTGCATCAACCATTATTTTTATACTAAAAGAAAAAAAATTATGTAGAAAAATTTTTCAATATTTTGTCATTTACTGCTTAATTGTATGTTTATTCTTACTCGTTTTCCATTTTTTATTTAAATGAATTCAAAAAATCTAATATGAAAATATTGTGATTAAAACCAAAGAGACTACTTTCAATAAATAATTTTTTTAATTTTTAGTCCTTTGCATTCTTTTTTATAATTACAATTTTGTATTGCAGAACTAAATAGGATAATAAAACAAGTGAATTGACACTGACTGAGGACAGCTGATTAAAATAAAATAACCGAAACAGTGCTATCGTTTTGCTGAAATTGCAGTATTACTTTTATTTTCAAATGTAATAAAAACAGAAAATTATTAATGTCGACGTCTTTACAAAATGTAAATATATTTCATTTTAATTATTAACCAAAAAATAATTATTTTATATTTACTATAATTTTTTATTTTAGAAATCAAAAATTTATCTTGTAAACCATCACTTTCAAAGCAACTCAAAAAAGGTAACTGACTGAATTGAATAGTCTTTACCAACTATCATTTATTTTACTGACTGATTATACTGCTAGCCTAGCGTAGGTAGACTGGTTTGAGTTTGACTGGTATGCTGTCTACACTCTATACATGAAACATGAAAGTGAACAAAACTAGTTTACTGCTCAATCATGTACACACAGCAATAGCAAACAGTATAGTCAGTAATAAGTTGCCCTTTTGAACATAAGGGAAGATGGGTGGTATAGTACAATCGTACAGTGGTTCTTGTGAAACACAAAACAATTTGAAAAGGCTTTTTGAACGTGTCATACAGCTTTCAAGTTCTGGAAAACGATAGCACTGATCACTAAACCAAAAATCAAATGCAATCATACATATGTTCATATGCAATTGCATTTACAATTGTATATGTATTATAAAGTACAATATATAATATATGTATATATACTAGTATATACATATGTATGTATATGTTCAATCAATATATGTTCATTGCCAATTGATATCGGTGTCTTTTCCAACCTTTAAAAAATTTCGTCTGATAAATAATAAATTACACGGCGAATGACACTGACAACGTAGATATTTAATAAGATTCTGCAGGAATTGAAATTTTAAAATTATTTCCAAAATACAAAAGTGAGTGTATTTATTTTTCTTGTAATATATATTACTATTGGTGTTATTTTGAAATAAAAATATTTTTATTTTTTTTACATAAAATAATTTTTTCAAGCAAAAGTAAATTTAAGGTTAAGTACAAAATAGGTTCTTATAATATATGATATGGTATCGAATAAATAGTGTGATGTAAAATTTTCGAAAATTTTACAATATGAACTTTAGTTGGAAAAAATTTATTATTAGACCAACTGAGGAAATTTAAAATGATTTGTTGAAGTATTGTACACATGAAGTAAATTTCAAATATTCTTGTGAAATAATTTTATTTGGCTTATGAAATTTTATTCTTTCGTAATGCAATGATTGAATTTTTTTAAAAAAACAATTTTGTTTCTCTTTTAGGTTTAGATAGAGAAAAAAAAAAGCCGAAAATGGTAATAGAAGGTGAATTATCTGCGGACCAGCAACAACAGCAATCAAAAAAGGCTGCAAAAAAGCAAGCTAAAGAAGCAGCAAAGGCAGCAAAAGTAATTTTAAGATAATACAAATTAAAATACGTCCACTAATAATATAAATCATTTTATTTTAATTCCATTCTACATTTGTGATAGAAAGCAGAATATAAAGCTGCCGAACAAAAAGATTCAACACCAGAAAATGCTGAAGATTATTCATTAAATCAATATGGATTTTTAGGTATAATACAATCTAAAGATAAATTTACAGAACGTACATTTGTCAATGTTTCGGAATTATGTAAACATTATAACAATAATGTATGGGTAAGAGGTCGTGTTCATACATCCAGAAGTAAAGGAAAGCAGTGTTTTTTAATATTGAGACAGCAAAGTTGTACTGTCCAATGTATAATTTCTGTTAATGATCAAATTTCAAAGCAAATGGTCAAATTTTCCGGAAAGTATGTTTGGAAAAATAAAAATTAAGAAAGAAACTTTTTGAATATTTTGTACAGCACCTTATTTTTAATTAATTATTATTATTATTTTTGTTTTTTTAGTATACATAAGGAGAGTATAATTGATGTTCATGCGAAAGTTGTTCAAGTATCATCGAAAATTGAATCGTGTACAGAACAATCTCTTGAATTATCAGTGTTTGAAATTTATGTTGTATCCCAGGCAAAGGCGCAACTTCCATTACAAATTGAAGATGCTGCAAGACCAGAAAATTTAGATGATCCTGAAGGGCTTAATATTCGTGTTAATCAAGATACTCGTCTTGATAATCGTGTATTAGATTTAAGAACACCAGCTAATCAAGCAATATTTCGTCTTGAAGCCGGTGTTTGTAAATTATTTCGTGATATTTTATCAGAAAAGGGTTTCACTGAAATTCATACACCAAAAATAATATCAGCTGCTAGTGAAGGTGGAGCTAATGTATTCACTGTCAGTTATTTTAAAGGTAAAGTGGGACATTAGATTTATTAGGCATACATTTTTTAAATATACTGTCATATTTTTTTCAATTTAGATTCGGCATATTTGGCACAATCACCTCAATTATATAAGCAAATGGCAATTGCTGCTGATTTTGATAAAGTATTTACTGTTGGTGCCGTATTTAGAGCTGAAGATTCAAATACCCATCGTCATTTAACTGAATTTGTTGGTCTAGATTTAGAAATGGCTTTTAAATATCATTATCATGAAGTGTTACAAACAATTGGTGATGCATTCACTGAGATCTTTAAAGGACTCCGTGATAGGTTAGTTAAATTTAAAATAAATCAACAATATAATTTGAAAAGCATTATTTTCCTTCTTTTATTTATATTCTAGATATCACAAGGAAATCGAAGCTGTTAGCAATCAATACAAAGTTGAACCATTCAAATTTTTAGAACCGCCGTTAATATTGCAATATTCACAAGGTGTAAATATGTTACGAGAAGCTGGCATTGAAATGGGCGATGAAGAAGATTTATCAACTCCAAATGAGAAATTACTTGGTCGTCTAGTAAAAGCCAAATATGATACAGATTTTTATATTTTGGATAAATTTCCATTGGTTATACGTCCATTTTATACAATGCCAGATCCAAATAATCCAAAATATTCAAATTCATATGATATATTTATGAGAGGTGAAGAAATAATGTCGGGTGCACAACGTATACATGATCCAGAATTTTTAATTGAAAGAGCCAAACATCATGGAATTGGTTTGTTATTTCATTTTTGTTCATTTTGTTTTGTTTTTTTTTTTTTTTAATTTAAAATAAAATTATTTTTATTACTTTATTTTTATGTAGATTTAACAAAAATTGCTGCATATATTGAAGCATTCAGATTTGGTTGTCCACCACATGCTGGTGGCGGTATTGGATTAGAACGTGTCGTTATGCTTTACTTAGGGCTCGATAATATTCGTAAAACATCAATGTTCCCTCGTGATCCAAAAAGGATTACACCATAATTTTTATTTTTTAAATTATTTGTACAATTTTATGTTATATAACAAAAAAAATGAAAAAAAAGGAAAGTTGTTTTAATAAAATTGATGTCTATTTGTATTTTAAAAATGTTCAATATTTTAAAGGGGGAAAATAACATGTTTTATATAATAGAAATTAATTATCAATCATATTATACATCAGTTTAACTGCATTGTCTATTGTTTTTTTTTTTTGTTTTATACAAAAAGGTATACAATTTTGTACAATCAATATTTTAAATAAAAAACAAAAAAATTTCAATACTAATAAGTGAAGTTATTTATTTTCCAAGAAAAAAGTATAAATGATCCTTAAAATTGAAAATGATATAGTTACATTGAAATATTTTAAATAGAAAGGTAAGTATTTCTCACTTGATTATCCTCATTTAATTATTTTCGTAGTACAGCAATAAGTGTGTGGATAAGATAATCATTAAAGTTTAAAAAATAAAATATGTAAAAGAAAAATCTCATAGATTATAAGTACAATAAATTTTTTATTGCTTTGGAAAGTGGCAAAAAAACTAAAAAGCATTGAGATGATCCACTTATTTTCTATTTTTATTTTAAATACATATAAGTAATTTAAAAATTGAATTTAATTTACGATCCGAAAAAATGAAAACATAATTTGACACAAATATTTGAAATTTTTTTTTTTTTTACCTGTTCTATTATATGTTCTATTACATATATTCGTATGTAATTACATATTCGAAATTTATGTATTTGTTCATTTCAACTAGTAATTTTTTGAAATTTAATAATAGAGTAAAATAAACAGAAAATATAAATATGTAAAAATAAAATACAGTATCCTTGGGAGGTTTTCTTTTTTACAATCGAACTTAATCAATGTAATTGAGTTCTAATTTGTAGTTTTATTTATTTAATAAACATATGAAATAATTCTCCACCCAAAAGTTACATTAATTATGGAATATTTGTGCCATTTCTTGTTTACAATGCGTTGATAATGTGGGAAACTGAAAATACATAGTTTTTATTATTTATTATATACCTATGTACATGTAATTTAATTTATATGTCAATACTCGATGTGGATAGTTAATGGTAATTAAATTGTGAACTGTTTTCCATAAATATCACTTATATTCATACATATGTAATCAACAATTCATTATTTAATGTAATGTACATATATATATTACATACATATATATGTATATGTAAAACTGTATATAAAAATGTTTATAAACACATGTACACAAATGTAAATAAGTAAATATATGAACATTTTATTTTTTTTTTTTTAACAAAAAGTATATAAATATACATTATTGCTTGTGTCCTTCGTGAATATGTATGCCAAACCAAACGTAACCGTCATTTTTTAACAAGTCGTTATTTTATGAGATATTCAAATATACTACATTATATAATATACATATGTATATACAAAAAAATTTTTTTTTACTAAATTACGTCCATGAATTTTATTTTTTTTTTAGTATAAAATTTACCTACATATTTTCAATTTTTTATTTTTATGTTTTAATATTTATTTATTTATATTATTTAATTAAGAAATTAGCTCTTATTGTTATGTCTACTATTATGTATTTTAGATATGTACATTTATAAAAGGATATCATATGATTCTTATTACAGTGAAAATGGATAAAACTGGTGGTTTTTTATATGTACATATAAAATACAGTTGTATATGATACACTATTTCCATTCTATTCAAAATTTTTACATTTAAATTTGTGCGCATATTGTATGTACATATCGTTTAAATAATATTTTATGCACAGACAACATAAAAAAAAACACGTAAAAATATAATAAGAAAATTATTTCAATATATTTATTTATTTTTCAACAGAAGAAAATAAACAGGTGCTTATAATAATAATAATAATAATAATAATAGTAGTAAAAGTAAAATAAATATACAGGACATCGTCTATGAACATATACTATCTACATTTTCATTAAAATCGAGGACATGTGATTATCGATTTTTCATTTTTCTCATGATTTTCTTATATTTTCCTAAATTTTTATGTTTACTACAAAGTATGTGTGTACACTTATGTGCATATAAAATAATATATATTTTAGGTGTAAATTAATTTAGGTTTGAAAATTATCACATAAAAAATAAAAAAAATGGTTTTTTAAATTGATTGGACACATCAGCATAAAATACTATATTTTAATTTTATACAATTTAATATGTTCAATATCTACGTATGTATTTAGTACACGCATGTAATTCATAATGTACACTATACAGTCACAATTATTATATTATTTCATATATAGATATACATATGTATCTTCTATATACATATTTCAAGTCACATTCATGCACATATACATACATGTATGTATTTGTGTTTATGTGCATTTTTATTGTAATTTTGATGGATGTATGAATACATTAAAATTGTACATACATATATTGTATAAAGCGTACTATATATGTACATAGTAATTTTATGTACACATTTTTCAAATGAGCAATTTATTTTTTTTTTTATCCTTTATCGAAATAAGCTTATTTATATACATATATACGATATTATGTTACATGGATAACACTATATTATTATATTATCTGTATTATACATAAATGGTATGAAGAATATATGTACATAAGGTATTAATAATAATTTATTTACGTACAATAATAATATTAAAAAGGATATAAAGAAAATTAACAGTCGTTATTGTATTAGTCCAATATTATATTTTATTCGTTTACTACATACAAAGTAATAAACAGATATAAAGTGCAATATTTATTTTAATAAATTTTTTAATTAAAAAAAAAATACTGATTAGATAAATAAAACAAAGTAAAAAAAAAAAAAATTAATTAAAAAAATTTATAACATATTTTTCTTGTTGAAATGTAAACAAAAATACGTATTATAAGTTAGAAAAACGATATTATTTTTATTTATTCTCTTTTTATGACAAAGTGGAATATTATTTACAATATAATTTATAAAAATTATAATTTATAAAATAAAAATGAACAATATTTAAAATACAAATGTGTGTGTGTGTGTTTTTTTTTAAATATTAAGAAGTCAAATGATAACACCAAATTAATATACATATGTATGTGCAATCAGGACTATTAAGCAATATATATTATATGTGTGTAATTTATAACGATTTCATTTTATTAATAATTGTAATGATTTTATAGATTATGCCATATGTTATTAAAATTCATGAAATTTTTATATATTTTTATATACTCATATTTATTTATGAAATTTAAATAAATAATCGAAATTTAAAAGGAAAATAAAGAATTTAAAAAAATAAAATAAAAAAAAAAAAAAATAAGAAAAGAAAAAAAAAGATTTTTATAAATCAACGTATTAATTAACGGGTATATATACATACATAATTTAAGATTAATATTACAATGTCGAAGCTTTTAGGAAAAAATGTTAATCTTTTGCAAGAACTTAAAATTCATACAAGTGATGTTACATGTGTTGAATTTTGGGGCAATGTCCTTCTTGTAACAGGATCAAGGTAAATATTTAACAATTTAGTTCATTGTACTCTTTAAAAACATTATATAATATTATGCACGTATAGGTACTTACACGTTTTACATATGTTACAATAAAATGTGTATTCTATTTTATATTAATTTATTTTTGTTTTTGTTTTATAGTAAATATGTACGTTTAGATTTTTATTATATGTACACAATAATTATGTATGTACAAACATATATAATATTCAATTTTTATAAAAATAACTTTACCATGAAATGTTAACTCATGTACGCTACATATATGTACATACATATGTATATGTACATATGTATATCGTACGTATAAAAATATTATAACATAGAATGTACGTGTTGTACACAAAATAAATATACAAATAAATTATATACACTTTAAAATGTTTTAAAATGAATAAATAATTTTATCATGTAATTAATACCTATATAGAATACTATTTTTACTTGTTGATTTTGTTCAATATAAAAACATGTAAAGAAAAAATAAGGATATACTTATAGGTAACACAAAAAGGATTAACTTTTGTTTGTTTGTTTTTTTTTTAAAATGTTTTAGTGATAAAACCGTACGAATTTGGAAATGGAATGTGGGTAATGGATTTATTGAAGAAACATTTTCGCCATTAATTGGCCACAAATATGGGGTAACATGTGCTAAAATATCTCCACAGGTATGTAAATGTATCATATTTTATACTCACACGGAATAAAAATTGAAATATGTTTTTTTTTTTTTTTAATCTTGTAAAATTATATTAGTAATATAAAAGTGAAGAAAAAATCACTTGAAATTAATTATGTAGTTAATTAAAAAAATTTTATCTAAAGAAGAAAAAAATGATTTTATGTTAATTTTACAAAATATACATTTTCATTTTTTTTTCATGTTCGTATTAATTTTTAAATTAAATCATTGTACATATGTATGTATAGGGTGGAGTATTAGCAACATCATCTGTTGATGGTACCATAATATTATGGGATTTATCAAATGGTAAAAAAACTGGTACACTTCATCAAGAAAATGGTGAAGCAGTTCGATCATGTTCTTTTAGGTGATTCTTATTCTTTGAAATTACTTTTTAGAATTTTTCTTTTGTGTCAAAATTTTTATCTTTTTTATAATTATAGCCCTGATGGATTAACAATTGCTTCTGCTGATGATAGTGGAACAGTTTGTATTTGGGGTCAAAATAAATGTCTTTTAAAGTAAGTATATGTACATACATACTATACATTTAATTAAAAAAAAAAAAAATTTAAATATCGTAAATATTTTAAATTAAAAAAAAAAAAACGTAGATTTTTCCTTTTTTTTATTAGTTAGAAAATTTAATTTACAAGAACATTGAATTTTAATTTTTTTTTTTAAATTTTATTTGTTTTTTATTTCTTTATTCAAATTGGCATCCTTGAATTCAAAATAGTCACGCTACGTTATATTTATGAAAAATTAATTTAGTAAAGTGAAAGTAAATGGGAATAAATTTATGTATTTAGAGTTTTGGCGTTAAATTATATATTCTTGATGTATGCGTACATACATATGTGCATACATTATTAAAGTCATTTTCTTCATTTTTTTTTCTTGTTTTATAATTCATATTGCTGATGTATAATATTATAATAAAAATTATTAGTATATTAAAATTTTTCAAATTAGTATTTTAATATTATATTCAAAAAATGTAATATTTTATTAATTTTTTTTTTTTTTTTCATTATTTTATTTATTGATTGATCAGTTGCTATGTCGTATATAATAAACATACAGTATACATATAACTTAAATTGTAAAAGTGAACACACTTGTATTTTTCATATTCATTCATGTAAAAAAAAAAAAAAAAATTGTTTTGGAAATTAATTAAATTTACATTAGTCGTACATACATATATATACATACATGTATATATTATATGTCCATATACACAAACTTATAAATAAACTTTTCTTTCATCGTATAATAATTTAGAATAATAAAATAAAAATAGACAAATAAAGAGACATTTGAAATTATTTGAAAAAATTGATTCTACATATATATGTATATGTATATGTGTGTGTATGTTAATTGAAAGAATTATTGTTAAATCAATCATTACTTGTCCTTAATTATAATTAGCAATAACAGGAGTATTAAAAAAACAAATGAAAAAATAATTTATTACGTAAACCTTTTAATTTCCTTGTTTTAATAAATTTAACCGTTTTATTATTATCATTTTTTTTTTTTTTGAACAATATAACTTTATAACAGGTGTTAAAATTATATAATCATTTTTATTTGAATATTTATTTTATTTTATTTACTTACATACATATAGTATGTATGTATGTATTTCTTTTCACTTATCTTTCTTATGTATATTTTTTCTTAATTAGAAGTTTAAGATATCATGAAGAAACCGTTTACGCAGTTGCCTTTTCACCAGATTCAAGTGTTCTTTTATCTGCCTGTAATTTGGGTAACATTCGTTTAACGTTAATTGATCTCAATTTTGAAAGTAAGTTATATATTAGGTAAATATTTTACTCTAATAAATGGTTTCTTGAAAACATACATCATTTATTTTAATTTAGATCAAAATGATGATGTTGATTGTTCAATAGATAATGCACATGATTTAGGTGTTTTATCAGCAGATTTTTGTAATCTTATTCATACCGATCGTAAGATGAAATAATTTTACCTTCTTATTATCACATATTTTTATATAATTACTTTATTTTTTAATTATGTATTATTATTTTATGGTTTTTAAATTTTATTTATTTTAAAAATTTTATAAAGCTACCGAAAATAATACCACAATATATACAATTGCAACATGTGGTACAGATCATTATATTAAAATATGGAGAATATATTGTTTGAAAAAAGCTAAAAATACATTAATTGGATCAAGATTAATACCAAATTCACCAAATGAGCACATATCAGGTTCATCAACAATATATAGTACAAATGTAATGAATGCAGAATGTGTTTTAGCAATAAATGGACATGGATCATCAGTAACATGTGTTAGGTAAATTATACAATATAAAAATATAAATAATAAAAATAAATACATTATTTTATACATTTATAATATACATATTGTACAGATTTAATAATCGTGGAACAATATTAGTGTCATCTGGTTTAGATAAAACTGTTAAATTATGGGATTTACAAGGTAATTGCCTTAATACATTAGCCGGACATACACGTTATGTTAATTGTATTGCAATTAATGGTGATTCATCAATAATTGCATCTGGTTCAAATGATCGTACTATTTTAATATGGGATTTAAATGGTACATTAACATTAGAATCGCATATAACTGGTCTACGTTCAGTTGTATTTAATTTAGCTGCAAGTCAAATGGATATACCATTAGATTTAATATGTCCAATAACACATGAAATTATGACAAATCCTGTGATAGCTGATGATGGTTTCACATATGAAAAATCAGCAATATTAGAATGGTTTGATCGTGGTAAAATTACATCACCAATGACTAATGAAGAATTGAAATCAATGAAATTAAATAAAAATGAAGAATTAAAAGATAAAATTGAAATATTTTTAAAATCATTAGATTTTGATAAATTTGATAATATTGAATAAATATGAAAAGAATTTTTACAAAGTGGCTTCACATAATATATAGTCATACAAATAAATAAATAAATTCACATAATATCGATCATATTTGCATATTGATTAAGTCCATTTATTTTAAATTCAAAATTATTGTATCAATTGCAATATGTTTCAATTTAGGTTTTTATTCTACATATGTATATTCTCAGACTCTTCTACCTTATATAAACATATTAATATGACAAAAAAAAAAAAAAAAAAAAAAAAAAACAAAATTCAATGTCTTTTGAAAAATTGTATTGATAAATGGACTTAGTCAATTTGCAAATCTAACTAGCCATAAATAAACACCTTTACAATCTACATACATATATACATGCAATAACACAGGAACAGTATACATATATATACGAATACATTTGTTTATATATAGGATTTTTAGAGCAATATAAACTGATCATTATACATTACATAAAGTGCATTAAATTATTTTAGAAAATATTTTAGCAAATGTGTGTGTGTGTGTGTGCGTATGTAATTTGCAAATTATATATTTAGTACCCTTTTATATACACACAAACAATCACAAGTGTCATTAAACAGAAAAATGGTAATTTATAAAATAAAATTTTAAAATATAAATCAATATTTATTGCTGTTTTCAATTCACATGATAAATTATACACGTACTATATAATGTAAGTACAATGTAATGCACAATTATACAAACTAATTATACAAATTACATACAATTATTATACACTTACACTAATTATATAAATTTTATGTGTATTAATATTAATAAAATAATTATAATAAAAAATATAACATATTAATATACATATTTGTATATTATTTCTATGTGTGTACATGTCTATACATATAAATACTACATACACGTATATATAACACATTTAATATTGCATGGATCTTAGGATTTGTTATATCCTCACCACTATTGGCCTGGTTCTAATTTTTCGTTTAAATAAAAAAATTTTGAAAATGTTTTTATACATATACATATACATACATAATACATATACCTATATATACAGAAATTTTAAAAATTTATTGTATATAATTTATATTATAATTAAAAAATAATAAAATGCATCTTAAAATAAAATAAATTAATTTGTTTTATTTCTTTCCAAAAATTAAAATAATTTTTATTCACGTAAAATTATATTATTTAAAAATTATAATCTTATCTGCTAAAATGTACATGAATATAACATGTATGTACATTGTTCTGCATGTTTTTTTTTTCTTACTTAATTTAAATGTAATTAACGTATTGTTTACATTTCCCATAGATATTTGAAAAATAACGATATTTAAATAATATTCTTTTCAATTTTACCAAATAATAAATTCCGATTGTCTGAACAAAAACATTCAAATTTCTTACATACACATATACAGTACATACATACATATGTACTTAAATATAAATAATTAGTCGTTTCTTTTTTATGTTTTCAAATAATCATACATTATTAGAGGGGAAAAAAAATACAAATTCTAAAAATTAATATTTCGAGTAATTTACATATAAAATTATTGTATATGAACATACCAATAATTTAAATATTTGTGAAATACTATATACACGTGTACATAAATAATGTGATTTACTTTGTATACTTATTGCTGAATATACCTATGTAAGTATGCAATCAATTTTCGTGTTAACGATATACCATTTTGATATAATTATATTTATTTTTTTATTTGTACATATTTTATTTAAAATACGTATCATATACATATATATATTTATATGAGCATGTTATATCGAGCATGTACACATTATTTATATATATATATAATATACAATAATGAAAAAGAAAAATCATAATCAAATAACGAAAATGATAATATGATGATGAGATATGATGATGATATATCAAATGTTTGCACATAAAATAAAAGCATATTAAGTATATAATTATTTGTCCTATAAAAAAATGATAAAATCCGGTCTTATTACATTTATTAGCTTAAAAAAAGAATACATAATGTATACATGTATGTGAATTTATTTATTTATTTTTTTTTTGACTTTTTCAAAAGAAAAATAAAAAAAAATGATGAAAAATGTAAATAAAAATAAAAGTAGTAAGTACATATGTACATATACTTTTAAGTTTTATGCATATACCATACATTAATATATACATAAATACATGCATATATTTTTCCTGCTATCATTTTTATCATATGTACTTATTTTATATACATATATATAGATATATATATATATATTTTTGTTGTTGTTTAAATATGTATAAATGTATATACATAAACATTATTGTTGTATACTGATAACAACAAAAGATCCAATATATCATTTTTCTTCCTCTGTATATGTATCATTTGTAATTACATTAAAAAAAAAAAAAAAAAGAAAAATTTAAATTAAAATAGGTAAAAACTGACTGATAAAATCTTTCTTCTATAAAGATAACATTATAATCTTCACTAAAATTTTAAAAAGTATAACAAGAAAAAAATGTGTTATCATTATAATTATTAATAAAAATATACTTAGATAAATGTACAATCTTGAAAGTATTTTAAAATATTTTGCATATTACAATTTGATGAGAAAAATTAAATAAAATGGACGAGATATAACATACTTAGATAAAAAAAAAATAAATAATAATAATAAATTAAAAAAAAGTTACTCATATATATCAGGAATTTAAAATAAAGTAAATAAATGAAAATTAAAGAAATTTAATTATGTACATAAATGCAGGAATAGATATTTTAATTTTTAAAAAATTTGAAAATAAATTAACGCAATAAAATTTAAAAGCTATACAAAAAATTTAAAATTTAATTTGAAAATTGATACATATTTTTAAATTTGTAAATTACATTACATAGTAATTAATATGTTTATATTTTATCTATCATGATAAAATTAAATTCGAGATATTATTTTTTATAAAAGTAATCATAGTTCATTATCCGATTTGGTTTTAGAAATTTTAATTTAATAAAAGAAATTTTTAATTAATCAATGAATTTTTAATTTAATTTATATATTACTTTAATAAAAAATTTTTATTTTTGAAAAAATAAAAAATTTATGTATTTGTCAATAATTTTAAATTTTTCTTATAATTATGCACATTCATGCGAGTACATAAAATGTTATATGAAAATAAATCTGTTTTTGAATTGTTTATTCAACAATAATTTATTTATATATGTATGTACATTATGTACATGAATATTTTTTTTTTTTTTATCATTTTATGCGTGGTACATGTTCAAATTTTTATTTATTTTTTTTTTCTACATACATGTTTACATAATATTGTTTAATTTACATTAATCGTATCATCTACCTTTAAACAGTATATAATATACAAGTGTATAAAACATATACGTACATATGAACTATATGTATGTATAGAAAATTTACGAAGCTGATAATGACAAAAAAAAAATAAATAAAAAAAAATAAAGGTAAAATAAAATGATTCAAAATGCGGCTCCAGACTCTTTTAGATAAGATTTTTATTTAATGCTATATGACAATGACAATATATATATTAAAAAAAAAAAAAAAATGAATGTACACTTGTGATATGTACATATAGAGTTAATTATTATAATGTGTATTGCATGTGACTACGTATGACGGTATATTATATGAGACATAAGCGTAATCTACAAATTTATATTGAATTACACATGTATGAATGTGTTTTCTTTTTCTTTTTTTTTTTTCAAAATGCTACCTGTATCTAATTTCCGAAAATTTTTTATTGTTGTATTTAACAATAAATACTACAAAAAAATTAAGGAGAAAAAAATTCGAAATTCTTCTAAAAGTGTAAAATGGTTCAATTGCCAATTAATTTTCTTCAATTTTTTTTTTTTTTTTTTTTTTTTTTTGTTACCAAACGTTATAAAGTTTAAAATCTAATTAATAAAAACGATGATATAACTACATATGCTCATACATGTTTGCATATAATAAATAAATTCATTTTAAATTAAAATTATAAATTCTACAAAAATTTGTATTAGTAATTAAAAAAATGTAATCATCATGTATTATATTTTAATAACTTACCACATATGTATATATTTTTTGTTATATCTTATAATGTGTGCATAATTATACGTATAGACATACATACCTATAAGAACATATACATATCAGAAGAATATGCAATATTTGTTTTTTATTTTTATTTTTTCATTAATACATGTGTACATTGCCACATGTACATATGTATGTGAATGCATATATAGTTTTTTTTTTTTTTTTTTTTTTTTTTTTTTTTTTTTTTTTTTTTTTTAAAGGATATGAACAGAAAATTTGAATTATATTTGTTAAATATTTAATTTTCTCTATTTGTTGATTATATCCACCTGTCTTCATTATATTTGTTTCATTTTGCACTTTTAATTATACACATATACATTATTATATGTACATAATTGAACATATAGCGTGTACATGTATAAATATAATCGCATTGATTCTACATATTTATATACGTTATATTTTATTTAATATAATTTTTATATACATACATACATATACAATCATTACTTTTTTTTGATTATTTTATATGTATGTACATTTGTCTTATCTATTATATATGTATGTATATGATATGTATATACACATATAAGACTTATTATCTTATATTATCTTTATATTATCTTATAATCATGACTATACTTAAATAAAATATAAGAAAAAATGAAGGAAAATAAAGGGGGAAAAAAATTAAATGAAAATGACAAAAATAAAATAATACATACAAAAGAAGGAAAATTTTGTAATTGTGAGTAAAATGATATATATGTAATTCTATATGTACAATCATATAATATATGTGATTATTTGTTAAATTTTTATATTAGAGTATAAAAGCAAATTCATCAGTCTTATACAATTCATTTCAAAGGTAGCTTTTAAATCATAATTACACATTTAAAAATAAAACATAAAGGAAAACATAAAAAAAAATACAAATGAAAGCTATAAACATTTTAACTTATTTATTCTAGTCTACTTATCTATTTGCTAATTTGTTTCTTCGTTTTTTTAAATTATTTCCACGTTGTCAGTTATAAAAAAAACACCTGTCCACATATTTAAACTCTTTGTCGTCACATTTTGTGCAACATGTGAATGAAAAACAAAATAATAAAGTTTAAAATAATTAAAATAAAACAGTTCATAAAAATTCATTAAATAAAATCATATAAAATTTTTAGCGAAAAAAAAGGAATAGCTTCTAATTCAAAATTAATAACGAAATTTTCAAAAAAATATTGTATTAAAAATTAAAAATATAAAAAAATAAATAAATAATTAAATAAAAATTTCTGTTTATTAATTAAAAAAAAAAATAATAATAATAAATAATAATAAATTCAATATAAAAAATTAAGATGACAAAAAACAAAATAAATTTAAATTTTTAATTATAAAATAATAATAATAAGTAATAAACGCATGGTATAAGAATTTTGTTTTTTTAACCAGTTGCTACCTGTTAGATGAAAATGCTCGTGAGAATTAAGTATACATGTTGGGAAGAGATAACAAAAATAAATTTAAAAAATTAAAAAAAGAACAGATCATGTGATTTAAAATTAATTTATTTTTCAATATAATTATAGAATTAACAAAGTTTTTCACGAAGTATGTATGGAGTTTTCTAGAAAACTCCGTTTTTCAAGTAAAATTTTCAAATTGAAGAATTAAATGTTTTTAAACTTATATTCTTTTCCATTCTATTTTTATTTTATTTATCATATTTTTAGATTATCTTACAGGTAAATTCATCTTATACTTATGGTAATCTTTTATTTAAAAAAAAAAAAAACAAAATTGTTTTTTCTAATTTTAATTTTTTACATTGCAATTTGATATAGTGATCAGTATTTTAATGTGGTTTCCGGTTATTTTATTTCCATAATCATAAGTTATAAAATTAAATAAAAATATCAATGGCATTTTTTCTGTAATAAAAATAATTTTTATTGAATATTTGCATAAATTATAAATAATTAAGGGAAATTATTGTTTAATTTAAAAAAATAAATAAAGGGTGGGAGGGGGTGAAAATATTAATTGTATGCAAAATATCTAAAATATTTGTTAAGAGTTATTGAAATTGGGATAACAGATTTAAATTCGTATTTAACCTTGTCTAAATGAAAATTGGAAAAATCAAAAATTTTCTTTAATATTTTTTAGGTGACACAGTTTCATTAAAACACGTGGCATAGCGTTTAATAAACATGTTATGGTAAAAGACATAAAAATAAAAGATTAAAGCAAACAGGTAAATTGTAAGTATTAAAAATAATTATTATTTTAATATCTTCAGAATACATAAAATCATTTTAAGTAAATTTCAGCTACTGTTTATTTTTTGTGTTCTCCAAAGTATTCATTTATTTATTTTTTTTAAATTAAATTTCATTAACTATTTTTGAAAGTAAAAATAAATTCATATTTTTTTTTTTATGTTTGTGTAGAAAAATTGTTATTTCAAATTTTGAAATGGGTTAAAATCATTATTAACAAATTATCACAATATTAAACATAAAAAAAAAATTGAAAAATTTCTTGAAGACTACATACCTATATGTATATGTATACTTTATTGTAGTCATCATATGTTTCAAGTGTACATATATATGAACACATTTACATACTTATATAATATACATATATGTATTATATTCACATTTAAGAGATATAATATGTGCCGGTAATATTCGAATGTATTAAAATTTTTTATTTTTACTGATAAAATTATGAAAATTCGTTAATGTTTATGTACAGGTGTATTTTATTTTGTTATTAGATTTTATTTGTTTATTTTGTCGTTTTATTATTATTATTATTTTTTTTTTAATTATTTACACAGACAGTATTCAATTTTTACGCATGCATATTACATACATATGTATGTGTATCTATATATATACAATATTTTCATAAAAATTTAATGGGCGCCTTGAAGAAAATAAGGAAGATATACATACATATATATATATACATATATATATAATACAAATTATGTATGTATTGTATTCCACGTAGAAATAATTCAAGTCGAAATATATAATAGAATACATGCATGTATGTGAAATGTAGATGATATATGTATGCATTTTAAAGATTTACACATATGTACATATATATTCTTTTTATTTGTGTAATAAATATTCACGTAAATCATTATTATTTTATTTTTTATGACAAGTTTTATTTTAATATTGTTCATTCTAAATAGAAAAAAATAAAATAAAATTCCACACTAAGTAGATATGTTTGTGTATGTATTAATTATGCTTTTTCTTTTAGTTATAAAATGCTAAAAGGCCAACTACTCTAACTTACAATTATTTCATTTAACAATGTTCGAAATAACTTACGTGTTTATTATATAAGCATACTAATATTGTTATCTATGGATATTTTGTACGTTATATTTTAAATATGCAATGTGCAGCATTTATGTATATATTTATTTAAAAAAAAAAAAAAAAAAAAAAAAAACAGTATTTAAATCGCATAGAAAAGAAAAATATGTGTAAATATTCCTTTTTTTTCAAATATCTTACAATAATAATTGTTAAAAATTGGCATCCATAATATAGGGTTATAACAATACATTTAAAGTAAGTAAATAAGTATAAGTAAGTTAATAAGTAAAAAAATAAGTAATAAAGAACAAATATACATTAAATATTCATGCATATGTATACCATATATTTTAGCAGATATGTGTGTATATTTTAGTTATTTATTTTTAAAATTTTATTTTTTCATTTATTTTTTTCTCCTTTATATACTGTGTTTCATAATTTTTTTTTGTTGCTATTTTTTTTTTTAAAGTTTTGTTGTATACATAAAAGTCTCGGTTCTATTTGATTAGCTTGTTACCACATTTTCTATGTGATATAAAAATGTACTTGTATAAATTTTACGTTGGAATATACACACAAAAACAAAAAAACCATATTTAGCGTATGTATAACATATAAGGTATTCATTATTATACCTAATTATTATTATTTATAATACATGTATAATTTATGTACTATATACATGTGTCTGTATGTGTATTCACATATACAAAAATGATCACATTTCATATATGAATCGTTAATAAAAGAAAAAAAAAAAAATTAAAAATAAAATAAATAAAGTAAAAACGAATTTTAGTTTTAAACTGATAATGATTAGAAAATGAGAAAATATTTTTTTTCTTTTTTTTTTTTTTTTGTAGCAAAAAACATCACACATTTTAGATTATATATAGTATTTTAAATATGTGTGTATTTCTATCGTAATATATTCATTTACTATAATAAGTTAATAATACATGCAATAATTTAAATAATAATTATTACAATATATTATACAATATACTATGTAGTAAAAGCATACAAAAAGTAGATATATTTTATGAATTTATGTTTTTGTATACGTGAATATAACACATATGTATAATACATGCGTATATTGGATGCATGATAAAATAAAAAAAAAAAAAAAGAAAATATAATGTATAGGTAAAATATTTATCTTATATTTCAGTAATAAAAATAGTAACGAATAAACATTTTCATATCACAGTAGTAATATTGAAAATTTTATTAACAGTAGTTGTAAATAAGTATCTAGTGTACGAATATAAGTTGATACAAATTGCAAAATTTTCAAAATATCGTATACTAGAAAAATATTTGAAAAAATGTGCCATAAAATAAATAAAATGAAAAATTTGGAATAATTTTTGAAAATTAATGAACAAAAAAATATATATTTTTTTTTTCAATTTATTGCGAACACAAGTATAATCATTAAAATCTATTTGTTTGGTACACATTTAAATTAAAATGAAAATAAGAATGTTTCTAAATTTTTAAAATTAAACTTTTTTTTGTTAAATTTGTTTTTCCGTTTTTAGGTCTGTTTTTGTTTAAAAAAAAAAAACATTAAAAAAAAAAAAACATTAAAAAAAAAAAAAGAAAATATTAATATTCATAAACATAAATCATAAATTTCAAGATAACATGCAGCAGAAAATAAATGAATTCTAATTTGAATATTTAAAAAAAAAACGGATTTGAAAAAAGGTGAAATAATACGGATTAAAAAAAAAAACAGATTTTATTTTTAAAAAAAATATGTATTGTATATGGAAAATATTTTAAATATAAAAAAATGAAAATACACAAAAAAAGAATCAATACAAAATTAAAAAGATTTATTAGAAAATTATTATCAAAATAAAAAAAAAAAATATATATATAAATAAACATTAAAATTTTCTATAATTTTTTATACCAGCATTTTTATCATAATTCATATAATAATTGCCACAATATACAGAATATACGTAAGATAGAGTAGATAATATTCGTGCTGTTAATAAAGTACTGATAACAAATAATATAAGAAAAGTAAAAAACACAAATTTTTATGTATGTAATTTATATACATTTGTATTTTGCAAAACAAAAAAATTAAAAAAAAAAAATCCACATGCAAACAGGTACATTATAAAGTGTTATAACAAAAAAAAAAATGGTGTGCATATACAGAATGTGTACACTTACTACGATAAAATAGAAAAAACAAACTTAAACTAAAAAATGTTTATCAGTTTTACAATTAGAAACACCGGTAAAAATAAGAAGAAAAATATGAGTAGCAATAAAAGTATTACACAGGTTATTGAATGTTAAATGTGTACTCTTTCTCTACGTACTTCGATTTATATAGCATGTATAATTAATAATATTAAAATAATAATTCGATAATATTTATTTATATTTAAAAATGATACACAACCAACTATACAGGTAAATTATAAAGAAACATTCGTTAAATTGATGTGTATAATTATTTAAAAACAAAAAAATAATAATAATAATATTATTACAATTAAAATAAATAGGAAAAACCTATGATATTGTTTATATAATACTTATTAGAAAAATTATGTAATTTTGCATATTGCTTCATATTAATGAATGGAAATTTTTTATTCAACATAATTACGAATATGAAAATAAAGAGAGCTATCCGTCGACAGTAGGGTATTAGTTCACTGTCATGGAATTGCTCTCTTTATGTACTATTCGAAATACAACAGAAAATAGGATACAAAGAATGCAATACAATACAAAAAAAAAATATTGAATTAATTTTATTTTAATTTAAAAAAAAAACAATTATAATTTCATAAAGGAAGCTTGGTATAAAAAAATTTTCAATGAAGAACTTCTCCCTTTTTTTACGGTAAGTAAAAATATTAATTAGATTTTTATTGTATTTTTTTCTTTTTTTATTTATTTCAAGTAAGGATATTTTTATTGTATTTTATAAGATTGATGAAAATGAATCCTAAAATCTGTACATTTATAATTTGCATACTCTAACATTTACCTGATGAATTGCCAAGGTAATTAAAGATATACATAAACAAAGATATCAAGACTCACTTTTGTAATCAACAATAAAAAATAAATTGTACATTTTTTAATCTAATCTAAATGAACATGTGCACATATTTATTTAATAAAATTAAAAATTTTATTGTTATTTTTATTTTTTTGTTAATTTTCGTAATTTCCTTAGTTACAAATTTTATACTACTGATTCATTTTAAATTTGATAAATATTTGAAGATATTATTGTTGAAATTTATTGTAAATACATATAAATGTGCTATATATATATACGTAAGTGTGTAATTACTTTTGAATTTTATATTTTAAAAATTGTAATAAAATATTTTTATTTTTTTTAAAGTTGTGTTATTTGAGCAATGAAAAAACCATTTCACTTTCTAACAAATTGAATATACTTCTTCGTAGATTGATATGAACACAACAATGAAATTAATCAATAGTACGTTTTAATGATATGAAAACAACAATGAATTAACCAATAATAATAGATAAGAATTCCTGATCATTTTTTCTTTCATTTCTGGTTTATTGATTCTATTAGAAAAAATATATGTACAGGTGTAAGTTATTGCAACGGAAAGAATTTATTTTGTAATATGCAAAACTAAGCTCAGTTACGAAATCCAAACTGTATAGAATTTACGAGATGTTCTTACTACCAATAATTACATTTATGTTGCAGAAACGTGAACATTCTTGAGAATAGATGAAGAAACATTTAAGTTTTTAAGATATTCGAAAAGTAAAATATCAGAAAAAATATCTCAGAGCAATTTAATGTAACAGCAATTAAAGGGTTTGGTTTGTTGAATTGGGATAAACAGATTACAGTGGATTGGTCTTAATACACGAGAAAACAACAAAATGATATACATACTAAAAGGCGGATAATTTCAGGATGGCCAAAATTACATTAGATGTAATACAACAGATATAGTAAAATACGTATGTACGTGGTTTTTCTCCTATGAACTGCATATAGGTACATATATAGTATGTTATAAATGAATTTTCGTTTATAAAAAATCAAATTTCAAAACGAATTTCAATGTTCAAAATTTTATTTCAAAAAACGTTTAAAAAAATTAATATGTCCTTTTAATCCTCGCATTAATACCAGTCACTTTCTTTTGTTTTAATAAAAAAATTATTATAAATTTATTTTATTGCTAAATTATAAAAATTCATTTTTACTAATTAAGTTATAAAAAATTTGATAAAATAATAATTAAAGTTTAATTATTTAATAAAAACAAAATGTTTTTTTTTTTTTTTTGGACTTGCTTTACATGTATAATTTTACAGTTAAAATAAAAAAGTGTAACTGAAAAATATGAACTTTTTTCAAATATTCATATTTATCAAAGTCAGGAAATTAGTAATTTAATTCAAGTAAAATTAAATTTGAAGTAATTTGTTTATCAATTCATTTGTTATAAAATAAATACCCTATATTTATGCAAAATATTGGGAAAATAAAAAAATGTTACGTTACTTTTGTGGCCAGTCAGATTTAAAATATTTTTTCTATAATACGTACATATTTCTCCACCAACTATCTCTGTAGAAGATCTGAAAGACTTGTTTTGATACATCTTTTTTCAAATTATATACATATGTATGTGTACGTATGTAAAAAATTTTGTTTTTCATATATTCTTAAGAAAATGTATGGGTGCGTAAACGTACATATATCTCCTTAGCATTATCAGTATATATTATAATGTGATATATTGAATCAAGCTCGTTCTATATATGTTATACCTGTTCACATACATAAATACATGATATACTGTATATCTGCGAGAACATACATACATACATATATATACAAAGTAAATAATAAAAAAATATGTATTAAATGCTTGTTTACAAGTCAGATGAATAGTACTCGGTATTAATTTAGTCAAATAATTATTCAAGTTTTTCGCATTAATATTGAATTTTATTAGCGTATAGGCAAATGATTGTACATGTATATGTATAGTTGACATCGGTTTATAAGTTTAATATTAAAAGTCAATTTGATTCATTCATATTCAAAGTAAAAATACTAATGATAAGAACTACATTTCACCAGTTTAAGTGAATTTTTGTTATCAGTTTTATTAAAAATCTCATAATAGAGTGAAAATAATAAAAATTTCAAAATAATAAATTTTTACTTTTTTTGTTTTCATTATTAGTAATTTTATACTTAGTCTAATTATATTAATTATTACAAATTTTTAGTAAATATTAAAAAATTTAGGTGTAGAGAATATTTAAATAAACATTTTATAAAATAAAACAAATAGTAGAGTAAATATAAGAAAAAAAAAATGGCATTCCGAATTTTACGTGTTTCAAGCAGTATTAAGAATATACTTTCTAAAAATATTGAAAGTGATACAATTACAAGATGTTTTTCAACTAAAATTGAATCAAAAAATATCGGTTTCATTGGTTTAGGTAATATGGGCGGACATATGGCAAATAATTTAATTAAAAGGGTAAATACAATTTTCTGTTACATTTCGATACACTATAGAGTATAGACTACACTATATAGATACACTATAGAGAAAAAAAAAATTTAATCAAAATTGCAAGTTGCCAGTTGGCCTATTTTTAATACAAAAAGAAAAAATTAAATTATATATAGTACATACGTGTATAAAGTATTTTTTAAAAATTATTTTAAAGATATAAATTATCTGCGACATTTGAATTTTATTTTGTTGTTTTTTTTTAAGTAAAAAAAAAAAAAAAAAAAAAAAAAATTTTTTAAATAATTTTATTTTGTTCAAAACAAAAATTGTTGCTATGTCCAATTTAAAAACAATATACACACGCACATAAAACTTTAAGTATGTGTGTATGAATGTATACGAATGAATTAATTATTATATATAGGTATAGGGTACGTACATTATAAATGCATGAAGTATATATTAGAGAAAAGATATGCTTATGATATTTAAATACAAAAATAATAATAAAAAATTAATTCAAAGTCAATAACATACGAATATAATAAAAAGCTTTTATTTTTTATTATTCACTTTCGTTTTTTCCAGATTTTATCCAATTTCTTAAAAATGAAAATAAAAAAAAAACAAAATGAATTTTTTTTTACTTTTAAAATTTTATATTATTTTTATATTCTACTCTTTTAATGATCAATTTAAGTAAAACAAAAGTAATGTAATTTACTTTAGGGACATAAACTTCATGTATATGATATATCAAAGCCAGCATGTAATGCATTAAAAGATAAAGGGGCTAAGGTGTATAATAATACTCAGGAATTGGCTAAACAATCAGAATATGTAATAACAATGCTACCAAATAATGATATCGTTTATGATACATATCAAGTTATGGTAAAAGATGATGTTAATAAAAATACATTATTCATTGATTCAAGTACAATCGATCCAAATGTTGTGAAATCAATACAAAAATATGTTAAATCGAAGGGTGCAAGTTTTATTGATGCACCTGTATCTGGTGGTGTACCAGGTGCAGAAGCTGCTACATTAACATTTATGGTAGGTGGTACTAAAGATGAATTTGATCGTGCCAAAAATATTTTAGAATGTATGGGAAAACTTATAACACATTGTGGTAGCTATGGAATGGGACAAGCAGCAAAGGTTAAATTTCATTATACAATTACATTTTTATTTTATGTTTGTTTGTAATATATATTATAAATTATTGTAGCTGTGTAATAATATGATGCTTGGAATTTCTATGATTGGAATATCTGAAGCTATGAATTTAGCTATTAGGCTTGGATTAGATGCAAAATTATTTATGGATATTGTAAATTGTTCAACTGGAAGGTGTTGGTCATCAGAATGTTATAATCCAGTACCTGGTCTAGTACCAACAGCACCAGCAAATAATGATTACAAAGGTGGATTCTCTACTGATCTTATTACAAAAGTAAGTGAAATACTTTACAATTTGTAAGTATTTTTAATTAATTTTTGCATTTTATTTTTATTTAGGATTTAGGTCTCGCTTCAGGTGTAGCTGCTGCATCTAATACACCCATTCCACTTGGTGCAATGGCACATCAAATTTATCGTACATTGAAATCTAAAGGTTTAGGTAATAAAGATTTTTCAATTATTTATGATTTTTTAAAAAATGAAAATAATAATTAATTGCTGACCACCAACTAACATTATGTTGTCAAGAAGTTAAAAAAAAAGACTAAAGTCCTCCGAATATGCATTTATTTTATAATATACTTTTAAATAAAAAATATTAATCATAATTAAAGTTTTATCATATTTTTATGAATGTAAATAATAAAAGTGCTTTTTTTAAAAATTAAATTATATCGAGTTTTTCACGAAATTATATCTTGTTTTATAACAAATTCTTTCAAATACTGTGATTTTGTATCACAGTTTCGTGAACATGTATAAATGGCCAATATTCCCCAATCTATCTGAATATTATTTAAATAATTTATTAATTGTGGCATTATTGAAAATTCAAAAATTCTCTTACTATTACAATATTCGCAATTTGAAATTTGATTTTTTTCTATAAAATCTAATTTATTTGATATCCAAAGTGGTTCTCCATTTCTTTGATATCTTATTATTTGATCTGGATTATGTTTAATTCTTTTTCTAAATTTTTCAAATTGTTTATCTTCAACATTTTCTGTTATAAATTTTGATAATTCTGATTCAGATACATCTTTTAATTCACCAGCTTTACCGGATTTTACTATTTCATCGTATTCTTTTAATCTCCTCTTTTCATCAATATCTTCATCTTCATTTTCTGAATTATCTAAATCGGATTCTTCAATTACTTCGGGTTCAATATTAATAATTTGTTCAGGAAATAGTAGTTCAGTTGAAGCTGAATTTATATTTTGATTTTCAGCGTTGTCAGATGATTGATTATTACAGATCATTTTATGATATTTCCAATCCATTATTTGATGGTTTTGACTACAATAATTTATTTTTCTGCATTTTGAACATGCGAATTGTCCATAACATCCACATACATGACATAATTTTAATGGACCTTTTACTTCAGGCTGTTTTTAAAAAAAAAAAATCAAAAATGAAAATTTTTTGGAATCTACAATGTTACATTGCAAACAATTATAATCATTGTACGTACTAATGGGTTTTCTTCATCAGGAGGTTCTGGAGAATAAAAATCATTACGTATGGGTAATTGACTTCGAAATGCCACAATATTTCTAGAAAAAAAAAAAGAACAATAAAATCGAAATAAGAAGAAAATTCTGAACTGAGCGTTTACATACTCTGATGAATTTGATTCATAGCATGATTCATTTTTGCAAATGAAAATATATATTGTCCTATGAAAACAATCAGGTCTAAAATCAATTGGTGCATAAACCTGAGAAGAAAATTTTTTTTTTTTTAAATCTTTTAAATACTATAAAAGAGATTTGTACATACTTACCTGACATAAAAATACTCTGGGTTTATTACATTTTGGACATGAAATATCTTCATTTTTAGGTAAGTTTTTTAACTCTAGCCAAGCTGGTTTTCCACCAACTTTACTTGGAAAATAACAATTTGTTAATAGCCATGATTTTTCACACTTTTCAGTAAAACCTAATTGAATTGGCTCTAAATCATCAGAGGCCATATTTTATTCACTTGTTTTTTATAATTTATTTATTTAAAAAAAGAAATGTTTATTTTAATTTATGAGATTATTATGATTAAATCCAAAAATCAAAATTTAAGTTTAAGTATGATCAGCCTGAATGCAACAGACTTATTTTTATTTATTTTTTATAAGTGTATGAGTATGACAATAGAATAGAAATAGACATGCGTGACGTATGACACGGATGTCACATTCATGTTTCACAAATCATAATCGCATTACTATTTCTACTTTACAGTTTACACGTGCTAAAAATAAAGAAAAAAATTTATAACATCTTTCAACTGTCAAATGTGAAGTAAATTGTCAATATTATCATATATGTATTCGCTTTGGCTCAATTTTGAGTTTATAACGAATTCACTATTATGATTTTTAAAATTTTTATTTTCGTATTAATTTCGCATATTAAAAATAAACATATCGTGAAAAAAATTATATTCTGCATAAAATTTTCAATAAAATTAGATTGATGTTGTCCGTTGGGATAATTGGCTGCCTAGCTTTTTAAGTTGATAAAACAAGAGAACATAATCGATATCTAAATATGTACTATTAATAACAGATCTTGAAGCTCAGAGCCATCTGTTTGTTCAAGTATAATGTTATATTTTTTTAATCTAAAAAATTTATTCAAGAAAAATGAAAAGCAGATGTGGATAAGGAAAAATGGAAATAAGTAAGGAAAAGCGGAAAAAGAATTTAAAAGCTTTTTATTTTTTCTGTTCTTGGAAAAAAATTTTTAAAATTTAAAAATATTCAAAAATTCAAAATTCACTTTTTTTCAAAGAGAATTGAATTAATATATGAACTATATTATTATTTTTTTTTTCAACTGAAGTTATAATTCAAACAGTTTTAGGTAAAGTAGAATTTTATTCCGTTTTTTTTTCATATTATTTTTTTAATATAATTTATTTTTTTTTTCTGCTAAAATAAATTTTAGTTTTATACGTTTGTATTCTGTGATTGAGAAATTAAAAAGTTTAAATTTTAATGTATAGTTTATTTGTGTAATAATGTATTTAAAAATGATAACAACAAAATATTACAAACAACAAAAATGAAAATATCAGACATGATATCTAAATACTAATAATTAAAATAAACAAAGAACGTTTTGTTAACAAGTATGTATTAAATAAAATGTTATTCTAAATAAAATAAATAATATGTAATAATAACAAGAATAATTTGTAAAAAAAAAAAACGATGACTATACTTTCATTTTACCAAAATTTATAATGTGATGATAGGACTGACTTCCACAAAGAGTCTAAAACATGATTGAAACAAATCGAAATTTACATTTTAATTTATATTTTTTAAACATGGTCATCTGTATGTATTTTAAATTTAAATTGATGCTTCTTTGTATTTTTTTTCTCACATTTACTGATTGCCGATTTTCTGTATTTTGTAAGGAAACAACATGAATCATAAGAAAATACGTGACTACTGACTATGCTTTAAAATCGCACTACTATAATGAATTCATTTACAACTTTATTCTAAAACATGTTGTAGAATAAAATTTTTTTTTTTTTTTTTTTTTTTAATTTTAAATGAATTCGAATGAGTGTATAGCGCATACATTTCGATTTGCTTTAATCATGTTTGAATCATGTTTTCATGATTTAGACCTTTGTATGAAATCAGTTATAATATTATAAGTATTTCATTTGTGTTTGAATTTATTTCCTTTTAAAATGTAAGTACCTTTGCCAGATATTTCTGTAATTTTGGTTTTATGTTTGTTCTATAAAAAAGATATTCTATACAAACTACATACACGTATAAAAAAATTTTTAAAAATTACATGTGCACTTATTTTCTATATAGTATAGAGTTATAACAATTTTTTTTTCTTTTTCATTTTATTTTTTATTTTTATTTTTATTTTTTTTCATTAATCAATTATCAAAAAATTTACTATTCAATTTTTATTTATTGTATTTACGTTTAATTATTTGACAAATTGAAATTTTACAGTATTACTTTTCTTTTATATTGTGTATATATGTATGGCCTTATTTTTAAATTTCAATTTTTAAGGATATTACAAGTATTTAAACATTCTAAGTAATATATTTTTTTTTGTCTATGTATATATATTCATAACGGATATTTTTAGAATTTAAATTTAAAATATTTATGTTTTGTTATAATAGTGAATAAATAATGTATTTTAACATACATATATATATGTGTAAACATATAATATATTTTATTTTGTATATTTATTTATACTCTTATAAATGAAATTTCTCATTTATTTCGTATGTACATATGTTGTTATACGGAAAAATTCGAAATATGACATGCATGTGTGAAATATTAAGGACTATTCTGGTTCGTAATTAGCAGACTTCGTTAACTTTACATTCTGATAATTTTCGTATAAAAATAAATTTTGTATGAAAATTAGTAGAATATCAAATTAACAAAATGTGTTAACTATGACTAGAATAGACCTGATTATTAATATTTGTTTTCAATTTTTTGCTCTTTAATTCTTTAAAATAATTAAATAATCAAGACTTACACAATACATTTAAGTATGTATTTAAATTAAGTGAAATTATTGTATGCACATACATACGAGTATGTATGTATGTTATACATTTTTTGGTTATACGTATTTTAAATCAACACTATAATTTAAAAATTGCTATTAAAATAAACATTAAAACAATTTTTATTAAAATTTTAATAAATTTTTTAAAATTATCATAAAAGTTTAAATAATTATTGATAATCGATTTTTGTAAATACAAATGAAAAACAATTAAAAATATATATTACATACATATATATTTTATGAATACAAACATTACAATAAATTAAAAACAAAGATACATTGCAAATTTGTATGTACCTATATATAAAGTACAAAAAAAAGTAATTATTATAATAAAATGTGTAATCACATAAATTGTTGTATACGTACATTTATTTAAAATATCAAAAATTTTCAAAGATTCAAATTCATATATTAGATCTCATTTTCATTCGCATGTATGTACACATTATTATTTTCTATTACAAATAATTCAAAAGCTTGCAACGTATTTATACTTTTTGTTTGTTTTTTTTTTGTTGTTTTTGTTTTTTGTTTTAACAAAAATAAAATAAACTGTATTGTTTTTAAATGATATTAATATATGTAATAATTAATTTTTTCAATTTTTTTTTTGTGTATGTATATTTAATTAGCTTTTATAAATTTATTTTTAATATCAGTATAGTATATGTATCAATTGAATTTGTTCGTTTTCATAAATGCAAAAAATATACGCTTTTATTTAATATACTGGGTGTCTTAGAATAAGTGCCACAGAGCCATTTTTTTTTCTTGATTTTAAAAAGTTGTTCTTGACCTACATATTCTTGCAAAAATTTAGCCTTTATGAGAAATAAATTGTTGGACTGATTCAATTCTCAATTTTAATTTAAGCTTAACTCTCAGTTTAACTAAACATGCCTAAAAAACTTTTGAAACATTATATCTTAGAAGAACCAAATTTAAAGGGTATACGAAGAAAAGCAAAAAGTTTTAAGGGCTCTGTTACACATGTTCTGAGCTACCATGTATTTATAATATATTAACGAAAAATAAGAACCGGACCCAAAGTGAAATGAATGATGGATATAAAAAGTTATGAAATACAAAAAATAAAAAAATAAAAAATTCAATTCAATTTAGTTTTAAATTTATTCATTGCATTTTATTTATTTACTCATATACGTATATAAATACGTATGTATATTCATTTGTAAAACAATATTTTTCTGTTCGTTTATTATTATTTATTCTCGTATATTTCATTATTTTTGGTTTGTCTCTTGGTTTTTGATGTTTTGTATTATTTGTTATACTTACATATATATGAGTAAAATAATACAGAATCAAATTTTATTTTAATAATATCTCATATTGAAATGTGTCATATTTTATTTTTTATTGATTTTTTATTAAAAAAGAAGAAATGAAAAAAAAAATTGAAATCATATTGTTTCCTTTTTATATATCAATATGATTTTTTTTTGTTCTTTATTTTGTTATCTATTTAAAAATATTTTTTGTTCTGTATGTATTTTATGTATTTTAAAAAGTTGTTGTGAAAATATGAAAATTGAATAATACTATCGAATCAATGAAAAATAAATATATATTTATGTAATAATAAAACATAAGATTTTATTATAATATTATTTCATAATATAAAAAAAAAATATCCATTTTATATGATTCGTTTTTTTATAGATATAAAAAAGGACATACAAAAGGCCAGTTTAATATTCAATTATATAGTTTTCCGTAAATTTGAATAAAAAAAAAACTATATATTGTATCATCTAGGTCTATGCCCATTTATTAATTATTGATTTTTATTGTGGTTGTTGTAGAGACATGTATTTTGTAATGGTAACAATAATCTCCTCATGTTTTTTTCTTTTCGTTTTTTGTTGTTTTTTTTTTAAATCGATTTATTGTCGTTATTTTCTAAAATACTTGTACACGATGATTTTCACGATCGCATACTAGAATATTACCATTTGACATAATTGCAACGCCTTCAAGTCCTTTAAATTCACAATCACCAGAACCCCATGAACCAAAAGCACGTAAAAATGTTCCATCTGGATTAAATATTTGTATACGATTATTACCAGAATCAGCAACGCATATGTATCCTTGATCATCGACTGCAACACCTCTGTAATTAATAAAAGAAAAAAGAAAAACAAAATGAAGAAATAAATTATTATTATGATAAATAGAGCATATAAGTATGGATGTATATATTTGTGCATTGTAATGTATATTATGTATATTAGCTGTTGTCTTTATTTTACCTTGGAAATTTAAATTGACCTTCTTCTGATCCTTCTGAACCAAAAGTTGATAAAACTTTCCCATTTACATCAAATATCTAAATTTTTCAAATATGGTATATTTGAAAATGAAAAATGAAAATAAAACATGTAAGTAATATGCGTACAATGTACATATTCATTAGTACGTGTATATTTACAAGTCCGTACATATGTACTATATGTACAATTAGAATTAGAATTTACCTGTATTCTGTGGTTATTTGAGTCAGAAACAATGACTCGATTTGTATTTGAGACAGCAATATAATGAGGATGTTCAAGTTGTCCTTCTCCTCTTCCACATGTACCAAATTTACCCACAAAAGTTCCATCTGATTGGAAAACCTTTAAAATAAATACAATTTATACAATCTATGTTGTATAAACATATGTATACACATATATTTTATTATTTAAGTACACCAGGTATGTACATATGTACATATGTAAGTACGTATTTTAATACAAGAACATGATTGCATCGAACGCTTTTATGCATTCTGATGTCTTTGAACTTTATGTATTTTAACATTTTGTAATCCAAATAATAAATTACTTATTGCTTGTCTTACTACAACAATGTTTCTACACACCAACACCACTTACCTGTACTCGGTGATTTTCTTTGTCACAAACATAGATGAATCCTAATGCGTCTGTGGTAACACCCCAAGGATAATTGAATTTACCATCAGCTGACCCTTGTGAACCAAAAGCTCTTAAAAATCTTCCTTGTGGATCAAGAAGCTGAATACGATGATTATATCTAATAGAAGACAAAATTATAGAGGAAGTTGTGATACCAACATCGTTACATTTAAGAATAGTAAATACGATATATAGTACGTTATACGTATGCACATAATATTATGTAGTATATATGTATGTATATGTAAAACATGAAAACAAATATCCTACACTTTTGACCTTCTTATATTTTGTATGTACCTGTCTGCTATAATATATTGTCCTATTCTGTTTACCGCAACTCCTGCAAGGCAATCAAATTCACCTTCATTATTACCATATTCGCCAAATTCTTTAACAAATATTCCATTTGAATCAAAGACTTGAACACGATGATTTGATGAATCAGCTACGACAATGCTATTATCTGGTCCCACGGCAATACCACGGGGCCATGTAAAGGATCCGGGCTCGCTCCCCCGGCCTCCCAATTGGAACAGCTGTTGACGTTTTCGCAGGTATAATGTCCTAGGGGAGATACCTGCTACTCCTGTTATACCTGCTGCTACCGTAGGGGAGGTAGGGGAGCCTAGCTCGTTTTTTGAATCATCATCTGAAGAACCAAGCTCATTTGCTTGACGTAGTGGCAAACCTAAACTTAAACGACGAGATGCTGATGATGTTGAACTACTTGGTGTTGCTGTTGCCGCTGTATCACGACTATCTTTTGATGATCTATTACCATATTTATTTTTAAGATAACGAGCCCATGAACTTAATGCTTCACCGTCTTTAGCGGTGCCCGATGCTGCTGCTCTTTCTGGTGAATTTTCACGTGATTTAAGTGCGTGAGAAGATCTACTACGAGAAAGATCAGAACCATATGATGATGGTCCATATCTGTAAACAGTATTTTACATATTTGATTTTATTATTTATTCTCTAATTATATTCATACTCTTATATTAATTTTAATTAATTTTTATATGTACACATATTATATTAATCGTTTTTTTTGTTATGTAGTTGTTTGCTCTAAGCTGATTTTTGAACAAATAAAAAAGAATACGTTAAATGTAAACGCGTATCAAATTAATATAAAACAACAAACGAATGAATAAAAATTTCATCATGAAACTAAAAATAATGAAAAATGAAAGCCTTTAAACATTCCGAAATAACAATAAACAAAAAGTAATTAATGATGAATACAACATAAGAAAATCTTTTTTTTTTTGTCTTTTATTTTTATTTTTAGTTATTTATTCTGGTTTTTGTTGTTGTTATTATGCTAGTATAAATATGAGTATTATTTTGTATTTTTTTTATTTTTATTTATTTATTTTCTTTTTTAGAAAAAAAAAGTTTTATGTTTTGTTTTGTAAAAATTTATAATTTTTTTCTAGAAAGATTCGCACCTTGAAGCAAGATAAGCAGATGGAGATGCTGTTGTTGGTGATACTGGCTCATCGAGCTCATCATCATCATTTCCAAATGTATGTGTTGATCGGCTGCGTGCCAATCTATTACGTCTTTCCTTCATTGCTAAATATCTAGATCGTCCAGTTCCATATCTACTGTCAGAATCTTCACCTCCAGCTAAATCATCTTCTGGTGGTACTACAGCTGTACTCTTGCTTTTGTTTAAAAAGCGACTTGTATAACTGCAATTATGTTTGGGTTTTGGTTTTGTTTTATATTCAACCTCGATTTATAACTGTCATAAATTTTGTATATCCTTCGATTTTTTTTTTTTTTTATATTATTATTATTATTATTATACGATTATTATAATAATTATTATTATTTTGTATTTTTCTATTATCATAAGTATATAATTCAATTGATACATACATATACAATAGTATATAAAATATAATTAATTAATGCATTTATATATTTTTTGAAAAAAAAAAAAAAAAAAGAAATTATTTTTTCTTCATTCGTTTAATAAATTATTGTATTTAAATTATAATGTACATAATGTGTATTATGTGTGTATATTATAGATATATATTTATTAAATGTTAGTTTTGTTTTTATCATTATCAAATTTAATATTTTATGTACAAAATACATACAAAAGAATATTGGAGTATGTAAATTCTAATATATACTTATAAATTTTTGTACTGGGCAGATTTTGTACATGTTTTTTTTTTTTCTTCGTTATTTTTTTTATTATTTTTTTTTTATTTTATTTATTAGCTATATATGTATACATTTTATAGATACTTTTCTTTATTACTGTTATTATTTTGAAAAAATATAATATCTCATTTATAAAATTGAGATTTTCCTTTTGCCATCAAAATTCTTGCTTATTTATAATAAATGCGCAAGTTATAGTCTGAAAAGTAATTGCCCAATACATAAAATTTTGAAAAAAAAAGAAACAATAAAGTACAAAAAAGTTAAATACAATTTTTTATTACATTCATTTTCATATTAATAAAAAATGCATTTTTATAGTTACATATATTACTAGAGAAAATTACATACGTATATATGTATTGAGATTCGACAAGCAAAATTATGTACATATGTATGTATGTATGTACTAAGTGTAATGAATTGTTTAAGAAAATTTAAATTATTGCTTCTTTTTGAAGTGTTAAAAAGATATGCATGTGTATTGTGTATGTATGCGTGTATGTATGATAAAATTATGAGAATTATTTTAGTTGCGCTATATAAATATTTTATGTAAATATAAAATACATTTTTAATTACATATAACTCTATATATAGTATATGTATATATATATTTTTTTTTTTTAAGTTTAAATTTTATTTATGTATGTAGAATAAATGAATGCAAAATATAACAAAGAAATTAAAAAAAACATTTTGTAGGATGTCATTTGAAATTGTTTATTTGCCAGTGTCGTGTGTATACAATTAAGTTAGTATCAAATTAGAAACATTAAATTTTTTTTTGAAACAAGATTTTTCTTTTCTTCTTTTTACTGAAATATATAAAAATTAAAATTCGCTACAAAAATTAAGATTTTTTCCTATTTTCGTAATTCATCTAATTTTTACGTATTTACATACATTCGTATAAATTTCTATTATTTAATAATTCTTCAATTTTATATGTGAACTTAATGAATGAATTTTAATTTTTACTATTTCATTTAAGTGGTATATAAATTAAGTAATTTTTAATCAACAAAATAAATAAAGGTAAAAAAGTAATATACTCGTATGTAAATAAATAAATAAATAAATAGAAAATAAAACAAAGAAAAAAATTAAAAGGCATTCGAAAACATTCGGAAAATTTTAACTAAGCATTTGGAAAACCGAATTATTACCTGCTTCCTGTCGATGAGGAACCGTACTTATAATCATCTGGCTCATGGTGTGATGTTGATGATGTGCCTGGTCTACTTCTTGATGCTGTTGTACCATATTTAGAAGTCGAGTCATTTGATGAGTAACTTGGTGTCGTATATGATGGTCTTACACTAGTTTCATCTCTTGATGTACGTCTTGCGTCTATTGCATCGCGAAATGAAGGTGTCGTTGTTTCTTTAGAAGTCGGCTTAACTGGAGTCTTCTTAGTATCCTCTGCTTCTTCTTCGGATTCCTCAGTTGAAGTTTCTTCTTCTGTACTTGATTCACTTTCTTCCTTCTTTTCGGGCGTGCTATGAGTACGTTGTGAAAGGAAACGACTCTGGAAAGGCTTCTTCTCTGGTGCTGAGTTTGTAGACGATGTTGTGCTACGTGCTGTTTGTGAGTCCGCAAGCCCTGCATCACTACCACGAGTTGAATAACGTTTTGAGGCATCAGATTGTGCACCACGGGTTGGCGTTGCATTTGATAAGCCAGATGCAGCAGTCGGTGATGCTACAGCAGCTGATGAACTTGAGCTTTCTGTTGACGCTGTTGATTCGGTACTAGCTGAACGTGTTGACTTCTTTTGAGCACTCTGAACCGCTGCCGTCGATGATGTTGTTTTATTTAAAGACTGTTGAGGAGATGTAATTGATCCATCAGATTCTTCTTCTGAATCGCTGTCAGCCTGAACAGAGAGAGATAATAATGGACGCAAAATGATGATGTGCTTTTATGACCATTTTCGTTTCGTTCGCATTCTCATTGAAAATTTTGATTGGAACATAACACATTATGTGTAACATATACACGAATTACAAAAATGATTGTATTATTGAAAACATACAGATTTTTAGAATAGTTAAAAACAACATATAAAGTGCAAGCATTTGTTTCGTTTTAAAACTTTTATTTATTTATTTTGTATTCAATGTTGTAGTGGTTTGTTCTGTTTTCCATTTTTTAATTATTTCAATTCTTAATTTATGTTCAAATTTTATTCATATATGAAATTAATTTCTATTTTTTAATGTTATATTATGTACTGTAATTTTTATGTTCGTATGTAAATAAAATATGTGTGTTTGTGATTTGTGTAAAATTTATTTTTTCCTTTTTTTTATTTAATTTAAGTATGTGGATGCTATCGGACGTAATACAATGTAAAATGAGATCGATATATGAAATGAATAAGTGCGATATTCTAATGAAAACAAATTTAACAAGATTTTTGTTAATTTACGCAATATAACAATAATAAAATATGTTAAAAACAAAATAAATTGAAAATTTTTAAATTTAAAAAATAATATTCATTATTTAATATATAATGATACTCTATATGTATATATATATATATATATAATTTTGTATAAGAAAATTTTAAATTATACTATTATATTTATTTAAAATAAAAATAATATAAAGTAATAAAAAGAGAATTAAGCAAATTTATTGTTTGTGCATATAAGCATATTATATAATGTGTATGTAATGGTATAAGGTAATTTTGTTTTGTTTTGTTTTTTTTTTTTACTTTTTCTTTTGTTTATATGTTTTGTACTATTATCAAGCTGTTTATTACACAAACATATAATATGTGCGTATATTCATATTATTTTTATTGTATTATATCATTTGAAATTTTATTGTCAATACTTATTTAAAATCAATTTGAATACTCTTAAATAGTTATTTCGTTTATAGGCATGTCTATTAAATTACTCTACGCATATGTATACTCGCAATTTATACCATGTGTGTAAAAAATTTTTTTTTTATTTTATTTTATTTTATTTTTTTTTTGTTTATGAAATTTTCATTTACGGTCGATGTTTTTTGTTGTTTTCCTTTTTGTTTGGAATAAAATTTTCATTTTACTTTTCTTTTTTTTTTTATAGTATTGTTTGAATGTTACTTAATATATATATGTACCTATATGTAGGTATATGCATACATATTATGAACACTTTTAAGAATAGATATATTTGCTATAAGGTATATTTATACATATTTATTTTACCACATAATATACACTATACATATAAAACCATCATATAATACTGATTTTCTTTTCAACAATTTTGATGGAAAAAATACAAAATATATGCATACATACATACATATGTATGTATGTATGTATGTACGCATTAATATTTGTTATGTGTACCGTTTTTTCCGTATTTTATTATTTTGAGTATATACTAGAAAATGAAAGGTAAATAAATATGTACTTGTAACATATGCATATAAGAAAAATATACCTACATACACATACAATGTATATGGACTAATATAAAAATGGCTATGTTGGTGAGAAGAATAATGTAAATAACTTTGTTATTTGCTGCTGGCAAATACCATGGAGGATTGTTATATGTATATTATACATATAAATACATAAGTAAGTATGTATGTATATTTGTACGTTTTATTTAAAATTTATTCGTTGTCGCAATTTGTTTTAAATTTTTTTCTACAGAAAATTTGAATTCGTACATTATTTTAGGCATGTGTATATACAGTGTATGCGTGTGCGTTTAAAAACGCATATAAATTTTCGTATACATTTTACTAATAATAATACTACATGATAGTATATAAAGGCAAAAAAGTATATTTAAAAGGCTCAAACAATTTACCATAAAAAAGTGAATAAGAGAAATTCTGTACGTAAAATTGATAATATTTGTTTTGTTTTTGTTTTTTTGCAAAAAGGGAAATACATAGTACAATTTTCCTTTTTTTTTTTTTGTAAATAAGAACAGAAAAGTTATTTCTTCATTTTTGTTTCGTGTAATATTTTTTGATGGTTTTGCAAACTGATTTTTATGAATACTAAAATTTTAATATTATTTATACAGTAAGTTTTTTAGTAATTTTTTTCAGTGCGTTCAATTTCAATTTAAATTGATTCAAAACGAAAATAAGCTATTTTTGTCGTTTTTATTTGCATTTATGAAATTTTAACCGAATTTGAAATAATTAAATGTTCCACTTATTTGTGATTTATTTTACTGAATATATTTTGTTTTTTGCTAAATACTGGCACTATTATTATTTCGTTTTGTTGATAGAATAATTGATTTAAAACTGTATCACCATCATCATTTCAATCATCATCGAAACTCACCTCAACCTGTGGAGGTGTACGACGAACAGGTGATGCTGGTAAACTATCAGTCTCTTCACTAGTGGTGGTACCACCGCTTGTGGTACTTCGTTTTAATGCAGCTACACGATCAGCCGTGGGCCTTTCTGGTGGTTCTGTATGAGTTGTTGTTGATGATGATGCACCTTTATTTTGTCGTTTAATGCGACTTATTTCATCATCCTCAGAAATTTGTCTTGTAGCTGCTGGTGGAGTTGGTCTTGCACGAATCGGTGGCTTAGCTTGTTGTGCAGGAAGTGGAGCAACATCTTTCTTTTTTTCTTTAACTTTGTCTTGTTGCTGTAATCTTTTAATAACACGTGGACAATCTGATAATCGAATAATGCCACTTAATTGACCACGCGAAACGTCTTCTGTGTCTAAGACACGATCACGATCTTTATTTTCTTTTTCAGCTGTACGTAATGATCGACTCTGTTCATTGTCTGAATCATTCTCAGCCTGATGACTACGTACGAAACGAGATCTAAAACGTGATTTAGCTGGCCGTGTAGTTGGTTCATTATCATATTCAAAATCATAATCACCACCACGTGAATAACGAGACCCAGATTCACCATGTCGGTCACCCCCACTGCGTACTGGCCTTTCTCCGAATTTACGTCCTCCTAAAACTGGTTCATCTTCATTAAAATTACGTTCTTCTTGTTGACGAAATTGTGATGCTAATCTGTGATCACTTTTTGATCGCATTAAACCTGGTTGCAAAGTATTTGGAGGAGCAAGATGTGAACTACTTGGACTAGATGTTGCATGTGGTGTTATGTTTAGTTCACCAAATGTTGAAAGATTTAGAACAAGTTGATTTGGATCAATTGCCATTAAAAATCTTACTCGACGACTATAATCAGTATTCTCGTAGTCAAAATTTCTAATAAATTCAACTGTTCTTAAAAATATTTCCTTTGTATCCATTAATTCACAATCATCCCATTCAATGTTCTCGTTCATGTATTTATCTCCAACGTCACAATTACTTTGAATATTACCAATTTCTAATTCAAGATTCTCCTTCAATGATGTTAAATTTCTTAATTCACTAGTTAAATATCTATCAATTTCATTTCTTAGATGTTCTGCACGATCTTTAATAACTTTCACAAGTCGTTTATAAATTTCATCGATCTCTTCTGATACACTTAAGCAATTTGTTTGTAAACTTAATGTATTCTTTTCGATGATTGCGAGAGCATCTTGAAGTCTATGAAGTCCTCGGCGTACCTTTAAAAATTGTTACATTTACATAGGTACATATAGTATATACATATTAAACATAAATTTTGATATTTTTTAAATATTTTTGAAAAAATTAACAATAAAAGAAAAAAATCAAAAATTATAATTACTTGACTATTAATTCTTGTTATTTCACGCCTTAAAATATCCATATGAGCACTTTTACAGTCTTCACAAATTTTTTTATCGCAATGTGCACAAGGTGAAAGATATGCCTTCTCTGAACAAACATTACATCTTTCCATTACTTGACCTAAAGTTATTTTTAATGAAAAAAAAAAAAAAACAAGATTTAATGTAACAATTTGAATTTTCAATTTGTGCTGTAGAAAACCTAGAAAATATTTTTATAATAAATATTTAATTAAAAAACGAAAAAAAAAAAATCTTTTCACTGATTGTTTTTTCTTTTCAAAGTAATTTAAATAATGAAAATTGTTAAATTAGCTTTCAATTTGATTTTAATTAACAATAACTTAATTAAATAAAATTTAAAATGAATTTTTACCAGCTGTTGGATCTGGAAGTTCACCAGTAATCTCAATATGTAATTCAAGAAACCTTTGAAGTGTAACATTTGTTGGAAATGCTTGTACTCCTTGATAAGGTATCCTATGTTCAGCACGACATTCAGGGCATTTAACCTATAATAATCAAAAAATTATAATTAAAAATGAATGTTTTCAATAAAAAAAAGTACAAATTATTTTTATTTTTTTTTATATATGTACATGTACATACTTTTATTAAGGAAAATAAACCTTTAAATCTTTTATTTTTATTATTATTATTTTTTTTCTAATTTAACTGATGTGCCTTACAGCATTCACAAGTGTGTAAAATTTTGTATATAATTTTCCAGATTATTTGATTTGATACAATCAGATATTTTCCTTTATTGTTTATGAAATTACATCTGTACGTACATACATAGATTATGAAAATAAGTTTTGCTTATTTTTTTGTTAAATATAATGATGTACTTGTGAAAAAAACATAATACAGAGAAAAAAACCAGTTAAAGAAGTAAATGTATGTACGTATGTATGTATGTATATCATAACTTAAAATTACGCATAAAAATAAAATATTAAAAAAAAAAAATTAAATTAAATAAAAAAGGTTAGATTTTAAAAAAAGGAAAAAATGTGTATGCAAATACATAACGTATGTATGTATGAGCAAAAAGAAACCTAACATTCGTTATATATTTTGTTTATTTTGTTCCTATTTTATCCTTTATCGTGTATTTATCGTACATACTACATTTACAAAAATACAAATAACTAAAATGTACAAACAATTTAATTTTAAGGTGTAGACATGGGTTTTCATGAATAATTGAAAATTCATTATACAACAAAACATTAGTTTTACATTTTTCACAATTTTACATAAGGTAAATATCCAAATAAATACATATAAATATATACGTATAATGTATATAGCTATATGTAAATATATATATATATACATATTTTAATTTTGTTGTGCTACACATATACGTATTTATATGTTCACATATCCTTATTATATATATGTTTATATATAAACATAAATATATGTATATATGTTTATAGACATTATTCACATAATATATTTTTGTGAATTTTGTTATTATGAGCATGTATGTAGAATATAATTATATGTATAAGCAAATGTATATTTGATTTGATATATATACCTAACGTACATATATGTAAGTATGTAAATAAACATACGCAAATCTATAAAAATATACATAAATATATATACATATGTATTAGTATGAATATATATATTTTATTACCTGTCTTCGTACGTAATCAACTAAACCTTCCATGCATGGCTCCATACAGAATGAATGTTGACATGGTAATAATTTTGGATTGCGATACCTATCAAGGCATACGCAACATGTTAGTAGCTGTTCAAATTGTTCCATATTTTATGCTATGGAATCTGAAAATAAAAATAAAAGAAAAACACATAAAAAAAATATAATAGAAGTTAAATTTAAATTATGTATGTACATGAGTATATATTTAAATATAAAAATATGCATATGTATATACATATGTATATATGTTTATTAATACTAGTATTAAGTTGTATTTACTTTATTTTCATTCTATTTTTTATTTTCATTTTTATTGTTATTACTATTTAATTTTATTTTTTTTTATATATTTACACATTGAAATTAAAATAAATGTTTTTACATACATACATAGATGTATTTAATGGTATGCATATATTCAAATGTATGGTATAGTTTTTGGCTTTTTAATTCTTTTATTACTCATTTAACTTTTGTATAGTACGCATGGGAAATTTTTATTCATTATTTAAAGTAATGTTTTTTCTAAGTATTGAAAATATGTGATGTAATTATATTCATTTCTAAAAACGAATCTTATTATATAGAACTAGCATATCTTAAAGACCACATTTGTTTTTTGTAAATTAATATTAAAGTTTGTGGCTTATTTATTTATTGTTTTTAACAATATTTATATACATTATAAATTTTAAATGCATAAACACGTATTTATCTCTGCATATATTTGCGAACTTAAATAAAAAAAAAAATCAAAAACAAACAAAAAATTAAAATTTTTAATTAAACAAGTCTTCTTCTCAGTTTACTTTCATTATCTAAATGTTGTAAATGCAGTCATTTTTTACTATTAAAAAAAGAATATTAAAAAAAAATTTTTTTTTAAATGTATATAAAATCAAAATTGTTAATATTGAATATTAAAATAAATAATGAATAAAATAAACTTTATAAATAAATCCATTAATAAATAATTTATGTACATTTTTTTTTTTTAAATTTTTGTGTTGTATGTAATACAATTTAAACCGTTTTATTCACTTAATTATTTTAATTTTTTTTAATTGAAATTCATTTCATTTGATTTTCATTTACATACATATGTACATATGTATGTATATCTTTGCTAACAATGAATGTATGATAAATGTATCATGTATTTCGTAAGGGTTGTTTTTTTTGTATATTATACTATTGAATTAGTATTTACATTGCATATAAATAAATATGAACATATCACATATACCAAAGGATATAACAATATCATTTCATAAATATGTAAATTTATTCTTATATTTCTATAACAATCTTTGAAATAATTTGATATATTTTATAATACTTGAAAATAGAATTGAATTTACAAATTAAAGAAAATTTATCATTTTTTTTTTTGTTTTTAAATTTTAACACATGAAAGGAAAACTTATATTGTTGATATAAAGATTCATATTTGTGAGAGAATCGACGAATTTTTGTATGTACTCTTACATATATTAAATTACTCATAAATAAACCTGATAAATGCATACATGTTTAAGCATACATATGTACATACATGAAAAAATAATGTAATTACTTATGTTTTATTATTATTATTTTTTTAAAAATAATTTTAATTACTTTGTGATCTTTGTCGTTAATTACATGAAAATGTATAAAAAATGAATAAATCTATTACATTTCGATTAGATTTGAAATATTCAAATATGTATGTATATGTATAAAATTTTAAATTCATGTCACACAGTCATTATTTCATGATTCAAATAAATTTATGTATACATTAAAATGCCGCTTGTATTCTACATATAATATATCATACAAATATACAAGTAATTATGACAGTTTATAGATACAACATACGTACGTACATATATTGTATCTTTTTTCGTACATCTGGCCCATATTAAATTTTAGATTTGATATACATATGTATATAGTATATGTACGTGTATGCATGTATATATAAATAAAAATAAAATAATATATATTTTTTATACAGAATTTTTCTTTTTATATAATTTTTGTTTTTCTTTAGTTTCTATAGCCTATGTTCTACACAGACACTAGAAAAATGTAATTTTCTTAAGAATAAATTTATTTGATAATTTACAAGAACTTTTTAAAAGAATGTACAATGAAATTTTTGTATTTTATATATGAATGTGTATAATATATTGTAATTCTCATAAACATAAAATATAAGTAAATAAAATATGCTTATGTATATATTAAATCATAATAATATATACTCATGTATATATGCGTATATGTATAAATACATAGATATTTATATTTCTTATTGTATAAAGATTCTTTCAAAGTCAAATTGAATATGTATGTTTACATAAATAAAGGATAGAATTTCAGAAATGTGATTTTAATATTCATAAAAAGTGTTTTTTAAATATCGTTAGTAACTTATTGTACACGTATATTGTAAATATACGAGTATGTTTAACAATACGTATTGCAAAGTTTTAAAATTTATTTTATTTTGAAAATACAAACATATGTTTAAATATTTATTTCTTTTGTATTTTATTATATTTCAAAAAGAAAAGTAAAAACATAAATACAAAATAAATACATATACAAATATGTATATTACAATATACTCGTATGCATTGTAATTATACCGGTAATTGAATTTTTGAATATCAGATTTAATTTGAAAATTCTTCAAAATAAATTATAATAATAAAAAAGAGTTCTACTAAATTACGTACATACATATATGTATATATGTATATATCTGATAAAATATTTTTAATATATTTTTATTTATTATCTTTTTATTCTATTTATATCTACATACATATATATAGTACATATATTTCCAACAAAATGTATTTAATTATTTTTTTTTTTTTTTTTTTTTTTTTTGTAATGCATCTGTTTACATTTTACGTATATGTAGATATTAAATATATACGTTTCTATTGTATATAATGCATACATTGTAAAGTATTAAATAAATTATTTTAAATTACTTTAAAGTTTTATATTTTATTATTTTAAAAATGCTTGTCCGTATATGAATGTACGCATTTTATATACCATATGTATGTATGTATATAAAATTTATTCTTGATGTCCTTACAATTTATATGCATGTACAAAAAAGTTTCACTCGATTAAAAACAAAAAAAAAAAAAAAAGAACACACTTTATGCTTTTCTCATTGTAAGTGGTACATACATATGTATGTGTGTACAGTATAAGTGCATTCTCCTTTTTTGTGTTTACCACCGTTTTTGGTTTTAGTTGCATTTTCAGTTCATTTTTAGAATAACTACATGGTAGTTTGTATTTCATGTGGTTATACTATATATCTATAATGGCATATACAATATATTATGTATGTACATATGTTTAATGTATTAAAAGTTGATTTTATGTTAACATTTATTTTAACAAAATGTTGAAACATTTTCTGTAGATTAAATTTTGTGTAATGGATGTATACTCGAAAATATATTATTTAATTGGTTGTTTCAGAAAGAAATGAATTTTTTAAAGTAATTTTTTTTTATATATTTTTTATATATTTTTTATTTTTTTGAAAAAAAGGAAAATATGAAAAACATGTAAATAGCATATTTTCTATAGTTTTTGTTTTCAAATTAGTTAATAAAAACAATTTAAAAGAATAAAGAGAAATCATGAAGCCAATACTATTTATTGCGTTATAAAAGAACAATATTACAAGTAAGGTAATACAAATTATATTGAATAGTTATTTACCTATAATATTTAACAGCTTCTGTTTGAAAAATGTATTCAATTTTCTTCGTATTTTTCTTTTCTTTTTTTTTGTTGAAAACAACAAAAAGCTTTTTTTGTTTTTTAAGTTTTGTTTTGTATTTTTTATTTTAAATAGGAAGCATAACTATAACAATTTGATTTATTACAATATGTGGGTGTATAAAAATTATGCGAAATTATTGTCGAAAAACAAAGAAAAAATAAAAAAAAAACAAATTTATTTTTTGCTTACTTTATTTTTCTGTTCTTTTGTTTTAAATAATAAAAAAATGTGTATTTACAAAAATGAACAATATGAAAAAAATTTGCATGTACGTATCACTTTTTTAAGGTTTTTTTTACAACAATAAAAAAATTGTATTTTATTTTTTATTCTTTATTATAATAATATATTTATGTTTTTATGTTTTTTAAATTTTTTTTTTACTTTTTCTCCTTTGTAAGGCAAAAAAGGTAATTAAAAACAAATAAGTTTAAAAAAAAATCAAAGCAAAAAGAAGCGTGTTTAAATATTCAATTTTTTTTTCTTCTCTTAAAAAAAAAATAACAACAACAAAAGACGAATTGAAAACCAAAAGAAAAACACTTTTTTTCCCTTGTAACTGTGTAATTACTAAATTTATCTATAACACACCGTATTAATAAGTTTGACGCTATAAAAAACACTTTAACAAGTTTAACGTCAGACTAGATACTGAACAGAGTATTTTTTTTCAATATCGTATATTATACACATATGCATATATCGAAAAACAAAAATATACGTAAATTTCTATTCTTAGTTCTTTGTATTCAAGGGAAAAAAAATTTTTTTTTGTTTTTACTTAGCTCATGAGAGAAAAAATAACAAAAATGTGAAAATCATTTTAAGAAAAATTTTCATGCGTATTGATGCAACAACGTATTTTAATTTTAATCATATAGCAGGAAAATTCATCATGTCGTTATATACATACATATATTTTTGTATGCGTGTGTACACATAATTAAACATTTACGTGTATGTATCTGATTATGATAATTAAACATGTATCCATGCATATATATTTCGCATGCATATGTCTATAACATCTAAAAAAAAAAGAGTCATTGAATTTCAAAAACTTGAATGAATTAAAAAAGAAAAAAAAAAAAAAACAAACAAATTAAACAACAAAATTATTTTGCTAAATTTTAAATAAATGTACAAAATAAGGAAAAAAAAAAAAATATCACGAAATGAAACGATGAAAAAAGAAAATTCTGAATATAAAAATCTAAAATGAGAATTTTTTGTTTTTGAACTAAATTAAGATGGGAAAAATAAGAAAAACTAAGAAATAAAAATAAGAAAAACAAAAAATATACACATATGTAAGTATGATCTTGTATATAATTAAAATTAAAAATCCAATGGCTGTGACGTAGATACGTTTCTAAATATATATTGTATATCGTATACATATGTACGTACACATACATATACATATAATATTAATTAATAAAAAGTTAAAATGAAAATTAAAAGTTCAAAAATTTTTCAAATTTTCGAATAGAAGAAAGGCATTTTCCTTTACTTAAAAATATTAACTATCGATAAGATAAATGAAAATGATACAATAGGAAAATTAGAAATAAATTCTTAGATGTAATGTTTGAATTTTTTTTTGTTTTTTTTTGTTTTTTTTTTTTTTTTAACAAATACTTATTGAAATTACATTCGAAAAATTTTCATTTGATAAATTTTTATCAACTTTTGTATGCTTATGTGTACGTATCATATATGCATATGTATATACCTAAATATACTAAAAACGTATTCATCTGCATGTGATTTGCGTTAATGTTAATGATGATGACGATGATGTTGATGATAATATGAGTAAATTTATTCTCTTTCGCACAAATTTTTCTAAAAATAATTGAAGCCAATGGCAATAATTTTTGTTCTAAAATTAGCGATTTTTTCTTACATGCAATCTACAGTAGAATGTAAAAAAAAAATTACATATCATGTGTATCTATTATGTTGTATATCTATATGAAAATATAGTAATCAAAATCATAAAAAAAGCAAAAAGATTTAAATAAATTAAAGCTGTTTTGTAATATTGAGAATAAGAAATTTGAAATTTCGTTCTCTCTTTTTTTTTTTTTTTTTAATTTTCATTTTAACATTTAATTTTAAATACAAATTAATATAATACATAATTTCATTTATGTTTTTAACATTTAATGTATTTATATACATATGTGTACAAATTAAAATTTATTTTAAAACAATGATTGTTTTCAATTTGTATTTACATTTACATGTTTACACAAATAAATCCATAAAGAATGATTATACATATGTATGTATATCAATCAGCTTGTTAACGTATCTGTTTCATATTATTAAAATTTTCTTTTTGCTGTAGTTTTGTTTTTCTCTTTACACTATATAATATAATTTGTTCAAATTTTCCAAAGATTTTAAAAATAGTGAAATATGTATTAAATTTCAAATTGAAATTTTCCTTTTTTTCTCTTTTAAATTCAAAAATAAAATAATATTTACAGTAAACTTAAGTTTTGAAATATTTATAAAACAATTGACTCATAGTATACACTTTAACACCTTTTACTTAGATATACATATGTACATATGTATAGTTATCTCTATTCATATACACATACATGTACGTATGTGTTTTAATTTGTGTTTGAGAAAAATCAAATTAAAAAAAAATTTTTCCACATATATGTATACATATGTACATGTATGTATTTACATACATCTATGTACATATGTAAGTAATTTTACAAATTAAATTTTCATCTATACTTAAAATGAAATTTATTATTACATTTTTGTTATTTTTAAAATTTTATTTTAATAAATTTATGTATTTTTTTGTCGTTGTTGATGTCATTGTGACTCGCAATCTGTAGCTATTAATTTTCTATATGTACATATACATACTATTTACTTATATATATATGTATATATTCCAGACATTTATTAATTTTTCTTTATAGTGCCGGAAAAATAAAAAAAATTTTCGGTAAATAATATGTAATACATATTGCTTGATGTTAATAATAGATTTTTATTAATTTTAGTTCTCTTTTGTTCTGACTTATTTTTTGCTTACTTAATAAAACTACTTAAAGTTTAGATAATTAATATAAAAAAAAAATAATAACAATAATTAATAAAATTAATAATAATTTTGTTAGTATTGATTTTTTCTATTATATTAGCTAAATTATGTCAATATGAAAATTTTTTTTATTATGGAAAACATAATAATAACAATAAAATAAATACGATATGCATAATTGCATTATGTATAATATTATCGTTCAATGAAATTGAAAGGATAACAATATTATGTAGGTGAAGAATCAATGAACATAAACACATTGATACATGAAATATACACATTTATTATTTTATGTAGTTTACACTTACATGTGCATTTGTTAATGAACGTTTAAATATAAAAGTTAAGAATGTGGTTATATATCATATTCATTAAAGAAGGAAATGAATAAATAAATATAAATATAAATATGCTTATATATTTTTTCTTCTCTTAATTATGTGTAAATTATAATAATTTAATATAAATATACATATGTAGATTTTTTATACATATTTTTCATATATTCATATTAATATAACAATTTAATACTCGTATAGTGTAATTTGTATATGTGAATATCAAAATTTTAAGTGTATGTGTAAAGTAGAATATACATACATACATATATTAATTCTGTTTTCTTGACAGTTTAATTTTAGAAACAAAAGTCAAAATACCTACAATATAAGTATACATACATGTACTATATGGTTAATTTTGTGTGTATTAGTTAATCGTTAAAAAAAAAAAACTAACAAGAAAATAAAATACAAAAAAAGAGCGAAAAATAAATCATTTGACTTTTACAATCGTGCATGTAAATACATACATATGTAGTATATATAATTAACAAATGTATTATTGCCTATATATAAACTATAAAGTTCACACATGCATATTTAATGTGATATATTACAAAGAAAAAAAAATTACAATAATATTAAAGAATTTTCAAGTTCAATGGTGAAGAGCGAGTTGTGCATTCAGTATACTATTTATATTTTATATGATAAGAAAAATACACAAGAGTAAAGTAATTTTCATTTTATTTTTGTTTTAATTATTATTATTATTATTATTATTTTTCAAATGCTTTTTCTATTGTATGAATAATAGAATCCCCATGACACATACAATATCACTATGTAAAAGAATAACATAATATGTACTACACATATATGATGTAAATACATCATACAGAAATGCTTAAAAATCATTATTTTTCATTTATTAAGATATTTTTCTTAAATTAGATATTTTTCTTTATGTAGAGCAGATAATATGTACATACATATACATATGTATGTATAAATGTATTTTTATTTTTATTTTTTATTATCATTTTATTTTTGTAAATTCTAAAGGAAAGGTCAAAATTTTACAATATATATTTTTATTTTTCATTGATCATGTGTACATGGTGTTTCCGCACATATAACATGAAAAATTCTCTTATATACCTGATATAAACATATGTACATACATATGTATGTACATGTTTAAAATATTTTAAATTAGTTAATTAAACATAATTACAAAAATCGATATTAAGTAGCTAGTATATATAATATATAACAAGACATTGAAGTACAGATTTTTTTTATTTTATTTTAATTAAAATGGACTCAATAAGAAAAATTTTTAAATACACACATGTACAATGTAGCAATTATCTGCGTATGTATGTATGTACATACCTATGCATGTATTTATTAAATAAATGTAATTATTATTTTTTATTCTTTTCCTAGCTTGAATTTTTATTTAAAAATATCGTTTATAAATATTTTTAAATAAGAGAAAAAATATGTACTTATATACTTTTAAAAAAAAAGTATCTCATAAAATTATTTACATACATATGTATATTGTGTATGACAATTATAGCAGTAAATGTATGTACATAATGTATAACATTGTGTCTATTGTATACACCCACAGAAATATTAAAACGTTAAGTTACATGGGTATCAAGTAAATGTAAAAAATAAATGAGGAAAACTTTTTTTCATTATTTTTCTCTAGTATTATTGAAATAAATCAAATGGCAATTAAATTATGATACTACATTATACTTCAAATATACACATATGTATGTATGTACATATAATATTTTTGAGTGTTTAAAGTTGTACACATGCAATTTAATTTGTTTTCAACTTTTTTCTTTTATTATTTGAGTATATTACATACATACACGTAAATATAAATGTGCATACACGTGGATTAATGAAGTAATTTATTTCTATTTAAATTCATTCATGTGGATATAAGACAAGTTTTTAAAAAAATAATTAAATAGTAATAATTTATGGTTGAATTATTATGTACAATTGAATAAAACCTTGTTTTATATTACATATATACATAAATACACGCATTGTATGTATTTGTGTGTTTCTACAATATATCTTTTAAAAAACTATAAATAATTTGATTACATTTTAAACTGCATGCAGTAAAACAATATAAATTTTTCTTTTTTTTTTTTTTTCTTTTTTTAAATGTTTTTCCATATGTATTTAGAATATTATTATAAATTATCATTTATTGAAATATTGTGATAGAATAAATAAAAAATATAATCAAATAATTAAAATTAAATGGGTATGAAAAATCATCTTTATGAAATGATAATTACATATGTACATCCATGATGTATTATTTATAGATAAATATAAATCGAATTGAAAGTTTATTAAAAAAACAAAAAAAAATTGTATTTATTTTTTTACTTTTTTTGTAATGTAAATTTAATAAATCATACAAGTACATACATATATACATATATTTTGTATATTTTGAAAATAATACACATATATTTTTAATACGATATAATTTTGTTATTTTATTTAATTTTCATTTCATCTTCATTATATTTACCATTATTCCGAGATATTTTAATTATTTTCAAAATATGACCGAAAAATTTTATACTCATTTATATGTTAATACATTTTCTGTATAATTCATTATATCAATATACATACATACATACATACATATGTATATATGATGTTTATTTTTGGTAAAATGTGATAAAACATAACAAATACACAATATGTATATTTGCGTAGATACATATATGTATATACATATGTATGTGGTAAAGTGATAAATTATTAAAAATTTACATTATTGACATTTTATATGTACTCATGCATATGTATATATATCTTCTTGTATATCATACATGGATTGGTATATCTACATATGTACGTATGTATACATTTATGCAAATACCAACGTGTATATTTATTTATATTTTAATACATACAACATTTCAATACATATAACAAGACTAATATAATTCAGTAAAGCATAATATTGAATTTTAATTAAATTGTAATTTGTTGACCGATGTTTAATTCTTCCCTTATACATATGTAAAATTTTACTCGAAAATTTCCGTTTTTATGAATATATCGTTTTTAAACGGTATACAACATATAGTAGATACATCAGTATATATACATACATACAATATACATATGTATGTATATTATATTAATGGAAATGTATAAAAAAAAAAATAAAAGGAAATATTTCGATAATTTCTCATTAAAATCCATATAATGTGGTATGTTTGCTGAATATGTATCAATTTTAAAATAAATTACTTCGTTAACACATTAACCTATTATTTTCCATATAATATACCTATACATACATATGTATTATATGTTATACATACATATGTATGTATTTGAACATTTTTATAATATACCTCAGTTTTGTAATATAAGAAAAGGTATTGAATTGAAAATGTAAAAAATTTAACAATTTAATCATTAATTTAAAAAAAAAAAAATGAAATTTTACAGATTTATTAAAAACAAAACAAAAAAATCAAGTAAAAATTAAAATTAAAATTTCGTATTGAATTTTTATAACATTTTAATTAAATATAATTTCAACAGAAATACATCTTCTTTGGACCTGTTGAATTATTTTTTATTTGTTTGATTATAGGATGTACTGCTTCGATAAATTTTTCATAAAAAAAAATTTAAAGTAATTAATTAATTCATAAAATGTATTAAAATGTGCACCTTCTATTTCATTTCTTAAAATAATTTTAAATAAATAAATTAATTAGACAAAAATATAACATTAAAAATTAATTAAAATTGAATAAAATTTAATGTTATGAGTTATCAATAAAAGTAAAAAACAAATTATTTTATTATTAGTTTAAAAATAAAGTATTTCTAATCATTCAATTCTAAGTTTTTTTTCCATTCTTATAATAAAGTTCTTCTTATGTTTAAGAAGTATTTTATTTTATTTTTTTTTTTCTTATTACGTTATTATTACAAATATAATTTTTTTTTCTATTTACATTCACATACATAATATAGAATGCTCATAGTTACACGTAAATTTTATGTGGGAGGTATTAAGAGAGAATTTATTAAATCATAAATATTATTAAAGAATGATAAATATCGAAATAACGTGAAAAGTTTTTTTATTATATTTTTTATATTCTAAAATCTTTAGAAAAGCATAAAAAAGAAATAGAAGAAATAAAATGCTAAATAAAAATAAAAAATAAATAAATAAAAAAAAATCAGAGCGCCTAGTCTATGGTCAAAATAATATTTTCTAGATGCTCGTAGAATTTTTAATTAATATGCTTGGCAATAGAATTTTTGTTGTTTTAATTCGTATTAAAGCAAAAAAAAAAAGAAGAAAAAAAAAAAGGAAAACAACAATGACTGATTGAAGATGCGTAGTTAATTTTTATTACAAGAACGAAAGGAAAAGATGGAATAAAGTCGGAAAAACAAATTTATTTCTTTCAATTTTTTTTTTTTTTTCAATTTTTTTGCTCTTTTCTAGTAGTAAAAAGTGAATGTATTGCCAAATTTTGCGCTCACTGTATTTATTTATTAATTTTTATTATTTTTTAAATTACGGTCAATAAAAATAGTTGACATTTTAAATTGTCATGAATATACATATGTAAATACCTTTGTTTTTGAACATAACTTTTTACAGTTTATACCATACAATTTATGTATATGCATAACAAATGAAAATTTTTATTTATAGGATTAATTTGAAATAAAAAAAATTTGACTCCTTTTAATTTTCCTCATTAAATTTTTAAAAAAGGTCTTATCAACTACATGGTAAATAATCACATCTAATTGTTCAAAAAAAAAGGTTAAAAGAGAAAAAATTATTTTTATTTATATTTTACCTGATGGATGTTGCTTTTATATCGCAAGAAATGTTTCGAAAAATAATATTTTACATGTTTTTGTCGCATAACATTATAAAAATAAGTATTCTTTGGCAAAGTTTGAAATATTTAATAAATTTAACAAATATTAAATTAAGAATCATTTTGTACATTACATAAATTATTATTTATAATAATAATATATAAATCATGTTAACTTACCTTTAAAGATTGGATGGTAAAAAAAAAAATGAAATAAGTTTATCCGAGGCTCCCTTATTGGGGCCCTTATTAATTTGTTACTATCTTTTTTGACTGGAAATAAAAATAGAAATAAAAATGAATTTTTTTTTAATTTAATGAGATGAGAAAATGTAAAATCAAAGTTTTTTTTTTTTTTATTCAACAAATATATTTGAATATATTTTTAAATACATAATTTTCGTTTATACATAATATTTGAAATTTATTTAGCAATAGTATCTTAAATACAATTTATTAATAATGTAATATGTAAGGATTCATGTAAAGGATAAAGCAATTTTTTGTTTTTTAAATAAAATAAAATAAAAAATAAGCACAGAAATAAAGAAAAAATATTTGTAATAACAATTTTATCGTATACAGTAGATTTATTGTGTTGTAAATTGTCTTTTACTAAAATGATATGGCTGGCATATTTTCAAAAAAAAAAAAAAAAAAACAAAAAATCAAAAATTTGAAATAAAAATTATGTTCACGTTTTGTTTGTTTCAATTCAAATAGTTACATGCGTCACAAATTTTTTTTTTTTTTTTTTTAAATTTTATTATTTATATTTTTAATAAATAAATATTTTACATGTTTTAATACGTAAGTATGTATTTTTGGTTGTATTTCTTATTTTTGGTTTTTTTTTTTATTTTATTTTGTATTATAGTTTTGTCGTAAATTAGTCTTGTACATTTTTGAATGAAAATTAAAAAAATGAAAAAATATATAAATTAAATCACGCTTATTATACGTGATTTTTTGAAAAAACAAAAAAATATATTTAAATTTTTTGATTTGTAGTACTTTTTCTTCGAAAAAAAAACTTAAAAATTTAAATTAAAAAATTTAGTAAAAACAATAATTCAAAAATTTTTTAATTATTTTATTGTTAATTCTTTTTCGGTAAAATTTTAAATGTAACAGAAGTAATAGGACATAAGAATACAATTTGAAAGTTTAGATCTTTTCAATTAATGAGAATTTTAAATGATATATTCAATATAACTTTTTGGTATAATTTTTATTTATTAATTTAAATATATGATTTTTAATTTATATAATAAATTAATTGCATTTGGTATTTGTATGGTATATGATTTTATTAGCATTTACTATATATTTACTTTTGTTTAATATCCTTAATGTGTCCTGAATAATAAATAGTACGCTTTAAAATTTTTTAATTAAAAAGGTCTACTATGAAAATTCCTATTATTCAATACAAACTTTTTGTTTTTTTTTTTTTTTTTTGGTTGAATTAATTAACGGCTATAAACATTGGATAGATAAAATAATTTTATGAAATTTTAATAAGAAAAATATTATTCTTTTAAATGAAAAATATTAAAACTGGTTTATTCATTTTACTTTTTTGTTATTTCATTTATTTAGAATTTTACAACAAAAATATAAGAAAAAAAAATTCAAGCACGTTTTTTGTAAGCAATATATAATAACCCATTTTTAATAATATTCAAGGATGAAAAATATTTAAGAGTTTACTTTTTTTTTGTTTTTGTAAAAGAATCACATAAATTGCAGCACTGTTACGCGGCGTGTATATAGGTATGTGTATATGTATGTATGTATTATACACGTTATTTAAATTTTACCTTGGATCTATAAAGTTAAAATTAATAAACAAAAACAAAAAAGTGTACATACATACATTTTCTAATATTCTTGACAAATAAAATTTTTAAAATTTACAAAGTAGAAAGTAAGAAATTTTTTATTTATTTTTGGATTGTGATCATTATCATTTTTTTTAAAATAAATAATTGTATAAGAAAATTTCAGTGTATTTTTTTCATTTTTTTTGTTTAAAATTAATTTTTGCGTGGGTTACTGTTTTCATTATTTTGTTATAAGTTGATTTTGTTCATTAAATTTCTTTGAAAAAATCATTAAGGATATGACATCAAAATATATTTTTGACAAGTTTTCTATGCATATAAATATTTGTATTTTTTTTTTGTTTATCTACACTGTTTGAAATTTTATTAATTTTTATTTTTTTTATTTTTTTTTTCTACCTTGGGCTACTCGTAAAGTGAACATTTAAATATTTCTAATATTTTTCAATTAAATTATATGCACACTTTGTATTTTATTTATTATTATTATAATATATATATATATATATTTTTTTTTTAAAATAATATGCTGCTACATGACTAAATATGTAATAAAAAGATCATACTTATGTATGTACGTACAGTATACGTCAATATCTATGGTATTTAATGAAGCAAAAAATATAATATTTTCTTATAAAATTTATTTTGGCTAATGTACACGGATATGTCTAAGTTTGCCATTAAATTAAAATACATTTAACAATATATTGTATATTAATGTAAGTACATACGTTTGAAAAGTATGTGTACATGTGTATATGCCAATATGTAACAAAAATTTTTTTTATACAGGCACCCAAAATATTATTTCTCCTTTTAATCTAATTAAATTATTATTAGACTTCATGGCTTTTATACCCTAACTAATATGATATTAAAAAATATACATACATATTTTATATGTATAATAATGATAATATTATAGAAAAAAAAAATTTTGGTAAAAGGTTTTTTTTTCATTGTTAATTCTAAATTTTGAAATATTTTTTAAATATAATTATCTAAATTCCTATATACATATGTATGTACGTTAAAAACAATGCCCGTTATGTAAATATTGTATAGCATGTTTACATTATGGTACATACATACATATGTATGTATGTAAAAGATTATTATAAAAAATTATTAAATTTTATTTAACAAGAATGTCAAATAAAAATTTAATCAAATTAATATGAAAATTAAAAAGTTTGAAAAAAGAAAATTAAAAAAAAACAGAAAAAACTTTATGTTCTCTTAATGAAGAAGTTATCTCTAGGGAAGAAATTTAAAACTATAGAAAGAATTTTCATAGAAAATTGTAAATTATAATCGTCTTATTTTGTAATATTTTTTAAAAAATTTCCAATTAAATTATTTCATACTTTATTTAATTAGAAAGTTATCAATATTAAATTATTAAATTTATTATTATTTTCTTTTTAAATTAAAATTTCAATTTTATTTCAAATTATTGATTTTATGATTTGAAATTGGTATTTTCCTCGTTCGTTCAACAAATACAAAACCATTGTTTTTTTTTTTTTTTAATTTAATGTGTGTAATGTTATACATATGTATATGAATTACATCAAAATTAAATATTCTAGCAAGTACACATTTTGTGCATATACAATGTGCGTCTACGCGTGCATTATATTTTTGCTTTCTAATATAAATGTACATATTTGTATACATAAACGAGTGTGTATACCTTATTACATACATAAGTATGCACATTTTAAATGAGAAAATATTTTAAAAGAAACGATGTAAAATAAAGATATTTTGTGTATTGCATAATTCTGTATTTTAGTATCTATGGTTTGCATGCACATATACATAGATGTTGCAAACAGTATATACTTGTAATGATGATAATGATAATGTGTAAAAAATCAAAAGAAGTGTTGTATGTAATTTAAAAATAAAAAAAGATCGAAGAAAAAAAAAATTCGTTTTAAATTAATCATTTTGAAAATTAGAAAAAAAATAAAAATAAATAACAAAATTAAATTTTTGTGCAAAGAATAAACTCAATTTAAATTAATTCTCTATATGCATACATATAAATTTCTTTTTCAATATATGTATTTTTTTTTCCTATTTAAAATTTTTCTTATTTTAAATTACGATATATTTAGAGCTTAATTTAATATAAATGTTAGGAAAAATAAATTTTAAATTATACTCACATTTTTAAAATTGTTATAGATATTTCACAACAATTGTTATTATAATAAATTACTTGAAAATTTTGCATATGCAATGTAATATTGTACAATTACTGTAAATATAATTAATTATATTGTACATAATATATAATGTGCAGTTTATATATAATTCATATAATGCACTTAAAAATTTTATTTAAAATGCAATTAATATTATATTTTTGTTCCGTTCATATAAACTAAATTTTTTATTTTTGATATTTTTATTATTATTTATATTTTAATTATTTCACTAAATTAAGTATAATTCTAAATATACTTTAATTAGAATTATATTCAAATAAAAATTTGAATTTCCACTGTTTACAAAAAATTTAAAAAAAAAGAAGTTAACTTGTTAAATAATTTTTTTTTTTTTTTTTAAATTAATTATATACAATTTTTTTTTTTAAATTTTACTTTTTTTGCCGATTTATTTAATTTCAAATATATTATGTACTTTTTATTATATTTATTATAAATTTTTACATTTTTATTAACATTGTTAATGCTTAAGAAAATTTTTGTTACTAAAGTGAAAAGAATTTTTTCATTATTTTTACACTTTTACAAAAAATTATATTTCAATTTTTTTTATCTTAACATACATATGTATATATTTGTACATATGTATATGAATATTATACACACATGTATTTATATATGTATATATGAATCAATATATGTCTATACACGCGTATAATAATATACATATATACCTAAAGTGTGCGTATATATGTACATATTTATGTATGTACAGATATTTATGAAATTATATATACTCGTACATATGTATATTTATATTCTTTAATTTTATCTACGTATGTAAATACGTATTTTATTTATTACATGTAGATGATTTTACAAAAACCAAAAGACAAAAATGATGTATATTTTTTGCTAGTTATTTTGTTGTTTATTTTAATATTTATGCTATTTTAAATTATGTAGGCTCGAAGGTCTGATAAATACTAAATATAAAAATATACTTTATGCACCGTGTATATGTACGTTTAATAATATATTATATATAATACTACACAGTGACTATAATTATGCTACTTATAATTACATTTAACTATGTTCTTTCCTTTAAAATTCTCTTTTTCTTTTGTTTTTGTTTTGTTTGTACTTTTTGTTGTTGTTTTTTTCTTACACTATAATTTTCTGTTTTTTTTTTTTTTTTTTTGTTTAATTTGAAATACATACGAAAAGAATTTGTTTTTTCTTTTTTTTTTCTTTTAGTGATGATAATGATGAAGTTGATGATGAGATAAATCTTAGAAGAGTGATCTATCTTTATTTAATTCTGTGCCAAAAAATCGAAGAATGTATTTCATTTTTTCTGTTCAGGGAAAGAGTTTTCATTTGGGGGCAATGATATTATTTTTGGAAAAAAAAAAGAAAGTAAAATGTATATATGTATGGCAATAGAAATTTATGCATGATATAAAATGGAATGTTTGATTAAAATTTATTTTTAAGTTTTTAATTATAAAATTTGCATTTAATATATTTGTATATAAAATTTTTATTTATATAAAATGTACATCACTTTTACGTCGTGTGTATTTGTGTACGTATACATATGTGTTAGTATGCATTTATGCCATATAATAATATATACAATCTAATGTGATATGAAATGATTAAAATGAAATGAAGACAAATTTTTAAATATAAATAAAAATGAAATTGTCCAAGTTTTTTATTTTTATTTTATTTTTTTAAAATCACAATCACAAAACTATTAAAATATTATAATTTGAATATATTTTAAGCAATACTTTTAATAACTTTTTAATGATGGATAAGTACATGATATGTATGCATATGTATCTATAATTTAAATAAATTCTGTTCAAATTAATATACATATTTAATAAAATTATTTTATTGTATTAAATAATTAATTTTTTATGTATGTTTATATGTATGTACACATGTAAAATATAATGATAGAATACATTAGAACTATTTGGAATAAAATGGCTTAACAAAAATTTATAACTTATTGGGCAGTATATTATAAGTGTGTGTATACGTACGTATGTAATATTGTAATATGTTCAATGTTTAAATTAAATTTAAAATTTTGATAATTCTTAAACAAAAAAAATAAAAAAAAAAAAATAAAAAAAAAAAATAATAATTATAAAATTTAGTAAACATATTCACACATTTCTATTTTTGTTTTATATACATTATTATTGTGTTATTTTAAATTTATCTTAGTTTATCTTTGAATATAAGATATTATTTCAATCTTATTATTATAATTATGTATATTTATAATTATTAAAATTAGATAATTTAAAATTATTCATAAAATAATAAAATTTTCCTAAATAAATTATAAATTATACAGAAGCAATTAAAAGAAAACTTTAATTTATAAAAAATATTGTTCACACATGCATAATAATTAAACATAAAGATAAATTTTGACATAGTACATAATGTATAATAACATACAAACATTGAAATTTTAAAAATGTAACAAAAATGACACAAAATACTATGTTCATATTTTCATATACTGTTCATATTTTTGTATACTGTATATGTATGCATAATAGCAGCTGTGTGATTTAATATTTTATTAATAATTTAAATATTTTTGCATATGACACGTGTGCAATAGAAAGTATATAAATAGGTAATTGTATATTTTATTTCTTGTTAATTAATGTTCTGATAAATATTATTTATTGTTCCAATTTCTAAGACATTTTGTTATTATCGAATATTTAAGGGTTATACCCAAAATAAATATGAATTTGTATATTTAAAATATATACATACATATGTGCATACGTTTGTTACCATGTAGAAGTATAGCATCTAAAAATGAAAAATTAAACGTATACAAAATTCAAATAAATAAATAGATAACTTCAAAGCAAAAATTAAAAATTAAAAACTTTAATGAGTTTATATTTAGTTAAAAAACAAAAAAAAAAAAAGTAATGAAAAACTGAATAATAATAATCTGTTTAAAATGAACTATTATAATTGGTAATAATGATTTATTTATTCATTCGGATAAAATTGATTTATTTTTCTTTTAAATATTAAAGTATATTAATTTATTATATTATTCTAATAAAATTCATACCGTCGTAATAAGGACAGATCTTTTAAATTTTTGATTTATTTATTTATCATATTCTGATTTGTAGTAATTTTTTTTTTAGTTTTTTTAGTTTATTTTATGTATACTACGCCCCTGAGTTTTACGTATTGAATATCTTATTTTATTTTTCAAAATAGGAAATTACTAATTCAATTTTTTTTCTTTCTGTTTTTTTTTTGTTTTGTTTTTTCTTTAAAAAAATATAAAGAAATATGTCTTTTAATTGTAAATGTATGTACGTATATTATATTACGTATGTACCTAATGATGTATTTTATTTTTACAAATTGGATTTTTTTATGTCTATGTTTTTTTTTTTTTATTTGTCGCATTTTGTTTAATTTGTTATACTATTTTTCATTATTCATTTGTTTTTTTGTTTTTAAATTGCTTTGCTAGTTTTTCTTTTTCGTATTAGTAATGTTGTATTATTAAATAAAATATTTGATTTATTGTTAATTTTATATTTACATTTCATATTCTTATTAGGATATTTTTCATTAAAAAAATTTTCCTGTTTTCGAAAAACAAAAAAAAAAAAAAAAATTAAAAAATAATACATATATTGTACATTTTCAGTAAATAATAATTTAAATTTGTGTAAATACTTTTTAATTTTTAATGTAATACCTATCAAATTGTATTGCATATTGTACATATTTATATGCTTATAATTTTGTGTAATATATTATATGAAATATATTTTCGTTTACATACTGTATATCGTGTATATATATATATATACATATAATTGTGCACACACGTGTAATTACATGTAATACATATGTACGTACATATAATTATACATATAAAACTTATGTATATGTGTAATCATGTGCATCAATAAAATTAAAATCTACATACATATGTACATGTATTATTTTATGTTACATTGCGTGTAGATTATTTAAAAATTATGGACGTATTTTTCAATAACAATATACATTCTTATTTTTATTTTTAACGGATTTTTTAATTTATAAAAAAAAAAAAAATTTGCATACACATCATGTGTGTAAATATAATTTCATACGGATGCTATTATGCTATAATTTGCGTAAATATAATTTAGTATTTAATGATATTTATAATGACATGACTGTACACGGATGTAAATACGTACACATTTATGTATATAAAAAAATAAAAAAAATTTTAAAAGTGAGGAAAAACAAAAATACGTAAAAGAGCTGTTTTAAGAAATTTTTTAAACAGGATCTATTAGTATAAAATATATTACATTATACAGAGAAAATGAAATAATATATGTACACACACACAATATGTATGTATGTACATATTTGAAATATTAGAAATTTATACTTTAAAATAAAATTTTCTCTCGTATTAACAACCGTAGACAACAAAAAACAACAAATATACATACATATGTATTTATATAAAAAATTACTTTCATTTTTGTTTTTTAAATTTCAGATTTAATTAATTAATATCATCAATAGCATCTGTGATTTCATGCAAATATTCTGTAATACAAATGAAAAGGAAATTTTAAACGTATTTCAGTAAAATTTTCTGACAGTTATTGATTAAAACTCATTAAAAATAAACAATTAAAAAAAATTTTTTTTTTTTGTTTTAAAATTAATTTCTTCAATCGCTAAAATCGTTAACTCAATTTATTCATCTATTTACTGCTAACATAAACTTTTATTTACATTATTCATATAAAATACGTACATATGCATATATTTGTGTACATGTCTACATTGTGTATGAATGTACATACATGCATAGAATGATTCTTTTATATGAATAAAAAATATTTACCCATATAAGAATAAGGAATATTGATATTAATACAGATACTGTAATATAATATGATACGATGCGGCAAGAATAAAACTAATTGTAAATTTTCAATACTTTGTAAAAATCAAATAAATTTTATAATCATCATTTACAATTTGTTAAAGTGATTTTTATTTCTTAACATTTACTCGATATTGTAAATTACTTGTAATAAAAAAAAAAAATTGAATTGGGTATGATATTTATGTTACTATAAATCTGTATGTATATACATTTATGTGTTTTACATAACTAATAATGTATATGTATCTTCAAATGTTTTTTTTTTTGAAATAAAGGATTAAACAATTTTACTACTGTATTACCAGAAAATCCATTAAACCATTACAATTTAAAAATATTGATTTCTAGCATTTACTAACACATTAAAAATTTGTTGCTACTTTGTATATGAACATTTTGTTTCTCTACATATGTACATATGTATACGTTTATCTTTATTTCAAACATTTATTCAGAGATAAATGAAATTTTTATGTTGTTTTTTTATAAAATGGAAAAAATAAACAAACGAAGTAATCCATTTACAATTATTTTTCAAAGTGAATAACTTTTAATTTGAAATTTTCAAATTCAAATAACAAAAAAAAAGTATGAAAACAATTATTTTTCACTTTGATATAAAGCAGAAAAGAAAAATTTCATTTATTCATTTTAATTTGAAAACAATCTAATGTACACACATATATGCATTCATTAACATATTTATATATACACATTTCTGCATATAATTATGTAATATATGTATGTACATACATATACACTCAAATATGTAGATATGATGTATAAATGGTATTGTATAAAAATATCGTATCTTGTATATGCATTTATGTGTGCGTAAGGCATGCAAAAGTACATAGAAAGGTTTATTTTATTTGTAATTAATTTAATTTTCACTTATTATACTCGTATGTATTAAAAAATAGTTAAATACGTCAAAAGAATATAAAAAATTAATAATTGAAGTATGTAGTTGACGTCTAAATACATTACTATACTTAACTTTGTAAATTTTTATACTTTAACGATTTTTTTTTTTAAATTAATACTAGTAACAAAAACTAAAGGCAGGATGCAGTATGTGGTATCACAATATCAAAGTCAGGTGGCGTAAAAAATTAGAAAAAAAAAAAATAATAATATGTAAATATTTAAATAGGTAATATTTTTTGCATACACATGAACATAAATATACGTAAACAATTTATAGAAATTTATAATATTTTATAATTTTTCAATTCTTTTCACAAAAAATTGAAAAGAAATCAACTTTGTTACAGTATAAATAGTTTATTTTTTTTTTCATACAACTAACGATTTCAAAAACAGGTTAATTAAGAAAAAAAATTAAAGTTAAAAAAAAAAAAAGTTGATTAGCTTTGAGCCATAACCATTGACGCGAAATATTCTTTATTAGTATTACGGCTCGTAATATAGTGCCTTAATATTGATGACATATTAAATTTTAACTAATTTTTAGTACAGTTCTTTACTTTTATTTGAAAATCAATTGACGGAAAATAGAAAAAACCTGTGAAACTGGAAAATTGGTTTAAATGGTAAATTTTTATTTTTATCTTTTATTATTGCAATATTTTTCTCTTTGCGTGTATCATACTTACATACATATGTATATGGATATGTTCACTGTATTTTGAAAGTATACGTGCTTAAAAGCAATATCGTTCATAAAAGCAAAATAACAAATATAAGAAAAAAGTATATAAAGTGAATTTTATTTATGCATTGACATTTTTGTTGCTTTCAATTTTATAACATTTTTAAGTGAAATTTTCAAAAGGGTTTTTATCATTGAATGTGTGTCCATTTAATTTTATATTTCTTTTATATTTTTTAGCTGAAGTTTATAATTTTTGATTTCTTTTTAGTTAATCTTACAAGAGAAATGTGTATGTCTGTATGTACATACGTACATAAATACATTTATTATTTTCATCTTTTATTTTCAATCTTACTATTTCGAAACTAATCCCATATAGAAGCTTACATAATTTTTATGAATGTATGTATGCATGTGAGCATTGTTGTAAAATAAAGTACATAAAAAAAAAATATCAATGTATAGTGTAAACGCACAGAGTGTAAATAACAATGTACGAATTTTTGCACACTTGTAAATGAACAATTTAAAAAGATTTTCAATCATAAAAAATTGATATAAAGTGAAAAAAATGATGATAAATGATAATAAAAGACGATCGTTTGAATGCTGATAGTTGGGATGCATAAGAAGTGCTATAAATAAACATATATTATGTATGTACATTCAATGTGGTGTATGTGTAAAAAAAAAAATAAAATAAAAATAAAAACTGCTTAAAAATCATCCACTTGTAAAGCTTATTTATATACAGGGTGCCTAATTTTAATGTTCTTCACGATGTACATATTTCTATGTATGTACCCAATGAAGTACTTAAATAGATTTTTCAATGTGATCAATTTAGATGTTTTAATTATCTTGTTTACATATTATATATTAGCCACATTCTTTAACGACTCAACGAAATTTTATATTTCAATAAAATTTATTATCATCTAAATAAGTAGGAAAATTTTATTCAGATTTAATTTCCAAAATTTTCAAAATTTAAACAACATTGACATACTTTAATGAGAAAATACATGTTATTATAAGGAAGATATTAAATTTCTGCGTTTTTTTTACAAAGTTATGTAAAAGTTGTACAAATTGACAATTTGAAATTTATTTCATCAGTTAAGAAATTGAGATTCCAGAAAATAATTCAAAATTCATTCTATGTAAATGTATATACGTATATATGTATACTTATTTATGTATGCCATATGCAAGTATAAATAATATAAAAGATCAATATATCAATTTAAAATAATAAATTTATATACTATAATATTAGGAAAATTAACATAATATGTACATTAAATTTGTGTACAAAAACAAAAAAACAGTTTTGTTGTTGTTGGTTGTTTTAATTTTTAAACTTTCGTTTTAGTTGAACAAAAGTTAAACATTAATAATATGTTATGAAATGTAACAAAACATTAATAAACAAATTATAAATTGTATTAACAGTGTAATTTAATAACACATAATTTTATGTAAATATTTACGTTTTGCATAAAATTTTGTCATAATTGAATTTTTCAATTAGACAACAATTTATACAAAAAATACATGCATACATACATGTTGCTTTATACAATTAAATTATTAAAAACATACATAATTTCTTTACAAAAACAACAGATACATACATACATATATTGTATATTCATTAAAAATTTGAGTGAATGATTTTTTTATGTATGTAGAATACTTTTAAATATATTAACATATAAAATACAATTAAAAAACAATTTTTTTGAAATAAATTAATAAATCTCGTTATATTATTCATTATATAACATTACATATATAAATTCATATGTATGGATATGAATGTATCAATTTATCAAATTAGTATAAATGAAAAATTAAATATGAATTAACGCAATAAAGTATACACTTTAATATGAAAGCAAGTAGAAATTATTCATACAAAATAGTTAATACTTAATATAGATAATTATTTCATTGTAAAGTTGATATACACTCAAACATGTATGCATGTAAGTATGTACATATATAATTTAAATCAATATAAGTATATGTATATAAATGGTTAAAACATTCATATAAGTGTTATATGGAATTGTTATTATGTTTAACTTGTATTTTTTTCTTTATAGTACACATACATATAGTTTTCAATGATAAAAAGCAAAAAGGACATTAACCGAGTATTATATTATACTGTCATTTTATTTTAATAATATCATTTTAAATAAATGAAATTAAATGAAAACATACAATTAATTAATTTTATACCCATGAGTATATAGATATGTACAAGAATTTTCTAGATGTACTACATAGAATATGATAAAATGTTTACGAATATTATATTACATATAACTTCATATATGTATGTACATATACTTATGCATATTATATGTATGTATTTTTATTTAAAAAATTTGTAAAATATATACATATATAAAATATAAACACATAAATACATACATATATTGTATATAAATACTATTTACAATACAGTTAAATATTTGATTTCTACATTATGTCATAAAATATACTCATGTTTAATCGAATTTTCACGTACTTAGTCACGTTCTCAAAATTGATGTATGTATGTATGTATATATACTTATATATATGTATGTATATATCAAGTTATGTTGTGCCATACATTGTAGATAATTTTCCGATAAATACAAGATCTGTTACTATTGCACAAACACAATACATAATATATTAAATACATTTTATTAGAAAATTAAATACATATGTACATATACGTACATATATATGCATATACGTACATACATATGTATATTTTAGTATGTGCATATATTATATACAATACACATCTAAACACTTTAACACTTTATATTGTATATTTTATAATAAATATATTTTAAGAATTGCATACATTTCATATAAAGTTATGTATTACACAGTACTCGTACATATTGTACATAAATATGTATGTAAACAAAAGTTTTTTTTGTTTTTTTTTTTGTTTTATTATTGTTTTATGTATATAATTGAATAAAATAATAATAGAAGGATACTATATATAAAATAGACATATTTATGAGTGACATTTTAAAAAGTATTGGCGTAATGTAGGACCCATTATTTGGTTTTCGAATTTGAAGTTTTTCAATAAACGTATGGATGAATCGTATATGGATGTTGTATGTATTCGTATAGATTTTTCAATATATAAAATAAGTATCATATTTATAACACATGATATACATATGTATGTACATATGTATATTTGACTAAACCAACAATAATGCAAACAATATTTAGCTTTTTCCAAAATTTCTTGAGAATTTTCCTTGAAAAGATGAAAAAGATTAAAAAGGCACGATGTTTTTTGAATGTATTCTATGTACATACATACATATATTATAAAATCAAAATTTTGGTAAATATCATGTAATACAACGTGTGCATGATTGTATAGCCATAAAAATTGAATATGTGAATATAATACATACATATGTATGTATGTAACATTTTTGTGGTGTTTTATAATTTGTTTTTATTTATAAAAAATTTGAATTTTTTTTACAGTTCGTCTATGATTTTCAGTGCATATCTTATGAGTAATACCTGGTAATACATATGTATATTGTACATATGTGTCCTTTTTCCTTCACTCATTATTTTTATTAAGTTGGTTCACGAGAAGTATTATCAGAATAATTCTAATATTTCATGCAAATGGAATAAATTTCCTGAATATGATGTAAAATAGTGTTTCTTTCCATACATCATATGATTATTGTTTATTTCTTATTTTTTGTCTTTATACATTTTTCACTAATTAATGATCATACTTAGCCGACTAATTCAAGTGAATGGTTTTTATCTGCTTTCTTGTTTTTATTCACTTACAATTTCATGTTTCATTTCATGTATACCAGACCAGTCACCAGCAGTCAGGACTCAGGACCACTCACTAGGACCAGACCAGTGCAGTCCTACCAGTATACACAATTCAATAGCACAAAGCATACGCATAGCAGTAGGCAGTATCATAAATGGAGTTTGGTAATGGTATGTATGGTAATATTGGTAATGATTATTAAATTCAGTTGCCTTTTGCTTACACACAGGATAGGACGGGTGCTTTTATTGTCTCTTGAATTTTATTTTTTATATTCATAAAAGACGGAAAGGTATTTTTGTGCTCCCTAAATAGTACAATGTCAATGAATGTTTTCATAAGGCGTGCACTTTAAGTAAATTTTATTTTATTTTTTTTAATATTAGAAAAAAATATTATAACAACTTAATATCGTTATTATACAAAGATTAATGAATAAAATTTACAGTATTTTTTATTTATAAAATTTAATAAACATGAATTTCAAAAGAAATTCAGTATAAAATTTACCATTATATCTTTGTTATTTAATTATAAATTTAATAAATATAATTAAAAAAAATTTTCACAAAATAGGTTTAAGGTAAAATAGAAAATTAAAAAAGAGAAAGAAAATAGGATAGCAAATCTTACACGGGTATTTTTATAAAAGGCTTTTATTTATTATGTACATATGTTAATAATTATTATTTCTTAAAAACAATACATGCATATATATACATATTTATACGTATTGTACATACGATACATGTAAAAAAGATACATGAAAAAAATAATATTAGTGTAAAATATATTTTATAAGATCATGATGATAAGATTAGCATAAAATCTTTTACAATCTTCAAAAACAAGATATTAAAATTTTTAGTTATACAATCAAAATACTAAAAAGGGTAATGATTAAAATAGCTTATAAAAGTGAAAAAACAAAAACAAAAAAGAACAGAATCTTTTATTTTTATTATAATACTATGATTAAGTATAAATAAAATTTTCTTTTTAATGTGTACAAAATCCTTATTAAGTCTCTTAATTTTAAATGTCTTAATAAATATTAAATAATACATACATGTGAATATACATTAGGTTTTACATAAAATAAACAAAATGCATCCTTTAGAATTATACAGAAAATGTGACATTTATTGTATTTTATACATATTATTTACTCTATAGTATAACATAATTGAATATGTATGTATATTATTCTTTACAATTTATATGATTAATAGTAATTATTATTAAATAAATGATAGAAATATATAATTCATTTTAAAACGTACATATGTATTTGTCATGTAGGTGTATTAGAGAAGAATTGAAAAAAAAAAAATGTTCAATTTTATTTGTTGTTGAACTTTTCTTATTCTTTTTTATGTCGTTACATATCACTTTTTTTTTCTAAATAATTTTATGATATAACTATGATCTTCCGTTATATTATACAAATGTTCAATAATACAAATATTCATATATATATATTACTATATATATTTGTTGTATATTGAATAATTTTAATAAAATGAACAACATAAGTTTTAAATGAAGAAAAAAAAAGAAATATGTGGTCTATTGTCCATTTTTTATTTCTTTGAAAAATGAAGAAAATAAAATACATACAAATATATAATACACATAATATTATAAAACATTATATAAGTACGAAAAAAATAAGCAAAAAAAAAAAAAAAAAAATAGGAAAATATATGTATATTATATTATAACATTTTTCCGTTTCACTGAATATGTAATAAGAACAGTTGCCTTTTTGTATGTTTATGCTTATGTTTCTTTTTTTTTTATTTGTATATTATGCTTGAACACATATATTATAAAAGCATATGTATAGACATATTTCTATAATTTTATATAATAAATAATATGATATACTTTTATTGTGTATTTTTTTTTTAATTTTGTCTTTTCTTCGCTTGGTTATTGTCACACAATTTTCTTTTTTTTTTTTTTTTGTAAAGTTTTCCCTGTCTTTTTATTTATTGTTCTCAATTGTTATTGTTATATTTCACAGAATATCAAGGAAGTCAAATTTGACGAAGGTATGTATATATATAAAATATGTATGATGTTTAACTATAATATACGTATAATGTACAATACATATTATGTGCATACATACATATAAAATATATGAAAATCTAAATTATTGCTAAGAATATAGTATATGCTAAGATGTATAAATAGCATTTATGTACAATACATAATTTTATGTATGCATGTGTGTATTATATTTTGTATGGTCGTAAATAAATAAATTAATGGCTTAAGATATGTATGTTTTTTTATTATTATTATTTTATTGTTTTTTTTTCTGAAATTAATTCCTTTTTATTAAGTCAATTTCCATTGCAAAATTTCATATGCATAATGTTATATAATATTTTTCTATTGATTTGTGTTTATTTATTTTTTTCTGTTTTTATTTTATTTATATAATTATTTTATTTTCAGCATAATTTTTAAATTTTTTTGCGTATCATGCATGTACATACATATGTATGTATATCTGATAATAAATTAAGTAAAGCATGATTTGTACATTTTATTATAATTATATTGAAATAAAATATTTGGTATTATGTATTTGTGTATACATAAATATATGTACATATGTACGTATGTGTATTTTATTAATCAAGAATTTGCAGCTGTGAGTTTAAATTTAAAGTAATGTACATTTTGTTGTTTTTGTAATGTTAACTAGTATAAAAAAAAAAGAATAATAAAATTAAAAAATTAGATTGAAGAAAACTTATTTAAACGTGTTATAAATTTTAAAATGGATGATACTTCTAGTGTATCATATAACACATACATACATACTATACTGCATATACATATATATGCATGTCGAATACATTATTTATTATATATTTGCATATACAAACAATTTTTCATATTTATTTTATTAAAAATAATGTTTGTATATACATATGTACATACATGCATACATGTGTGTATATTCGTATTAAAAATACCATAAATAAACTGTGCACTTGTGTGGCCGCATAGATTTGTGTTTTTTTCGTATTCTTCTTGTTTCTCTATTATGTTCTGTTTTCTCTTCCGTGTAAGTGGAATCAAAAGCAAAAAAAAAAATTTATATATATATATGTACATATGTATGTATACATGTATAGGAATGTATATGGAAAATATTTCATTTCCTTTTTGATATTAACTAAGCGTATCCTTTTAGTACCATCTTGATAACTTACTTGTCATCAAATCTTATTTTTACTATATTTTTTTATTTTATTTTTTTTTTGTGTATTTATAAAAATATACACATATAAATTTTTATATTTTTTATATATAATATACATATATATATTTTTATTTTTCCATTCTTTATATTATTTTTTCTTTGTAATGTCCTTTTCCTTTTACATTCCCATAATAGATGTATTGTATGTGTACGTACATATATATGTAAATACAATATAAAAGACATAACAAATTTTATTTAGTTATGGTTAAAAATGAAAATACAAAAAAAGCATAAAAAAAGAAAAGAAAAAAAAATTATGTTCTTATTTTTTTTCCTTAACTTATATTAAAAGAAAACGTTGCCTTAGGGATGTATGAATTTTAATGAGAACCATCTGAACTATTCTTCTGTCACATAACAAAAACAAAATTACATTATTTTTAACAAAAATATAGGAAGGAAAAAAAATCACTCAAAGACATTTGATTGAATGATAATATTAATGATAATATCATCATAAAATATTTTCTTCTTTTTTTTTTTTCGTATTTATGTATATACTCATTTATATTTTGTATTTAATTTAGTTACAAATATAATGAAGTGAAAAACATCATATTTTTATTTTTATCTAATTTTTTTTTTTTTTAATTATCCAAATGTTATAAATTTTTGAATGACTTTACACACATATATTCAAAATAATATTATAAAAATAATTATTGCGTATTCATGTATGCATAAAAAATCAGGAAAATTGTTAAATAAAATGAAAATTTTGCTTGTTCTTATTTGATTATATCACAGTTTTTAAGTCATTTTTCTATGTTTGTTTTTCCTATGTATATGTTTATATGCATACATACGTATGTACATATATGCGAACCCGTATAATTTATTTATAAATTCAATAAATAAATAATAAAAAAAAAATTATCTAATTTTATTGGAGTTTAATTGAATTTATTGAATTTATTATATTACATAATGTTATGTACACATACAAAAATTACATATGAACTACACAATATGCAACATAATAAATATATTAGCAAAATTTTTACGTCAGTTTTCTTATTTTATATATACGAGTATATTTTAAGTGATAAAAAAATTTTAATGAATTTATTAAAGATTTTACAGGATATCAATGTAAGTATTTTTATAAGCACATAATAGCAAAATTAAATTTCTAGAAAAATTCAAAAAATAAAAAACAATTTAAATTTAAACTTGCTACTTATTAAAAATTATTATAGGAAACTTTACATTATTATGAAGTACATAAAATGAATTTTTTGATACGTTATATAATACTTATACATCTACGTTTACATGTTTGTATATTTAGTATTTCTTTCAAGGAAACGGAAATTCTATTTATTGCTCTTGACATTAAAAGATTAAATTATGAAGGAAGATGACAAAAGATATTAAATGCTGTATATTGGTTAAAGAAAAGAAGTTTTATTCACAAGCATACTGAACATGTACGTGTGAATGTATGTATATGTATTATACTTATACAACCGTATCAATAGAATTTTTGTACCATAGTGATTTCTTGATAATTTAGATATGTAAGTTAAAAGTCAAGTGTTTTCAAGAGGAGTGTGTACAGGATAAATCATAACTGCTTATTGAATAAATGACATTGAAATTTTTAGTCTATTTTATTTACTATTTATTTTTTATTATTTTTACTCTATTTTATTTACCCATACTTACGTGATTACAAAAATTTGATTTCATTATACTGGGAAACTAGATCAATAATGTACAATATATAACTGCAGTAATAATGGCTAATGAAAAACAACTTATTTTCCTAGTACTCGTATGTGTGTAGTATATTTGTAATAGATATTCTTAGTATTTACAGATAATTTCTAATGAATAAAAATATATTTTCAAATTTCCTTTATTTTATATACCCTTTTAAAAAGAAATGTAATTGAATAAAAAAAAATTGATGAATTAAAATTTAATCATTTTATTTTAATAACTTAATTTACGGTATTACATAATTTCTTCATTTTTCGTATAATAAGAAATAACAATAGGAAAAAATAATAATAGCAAAAAGACAATTGATGTTGATATATTTTTTTAATATTACATGTGTTGCATACATGTATATTGTATCCATAAATTCATATTATATACGAATATAGGGTACCTCAGAGTTTATGGTAAATATCTACATAGATCCGGGTACAACACTGATCAAGTGTTTTTAGGTCGGGGACGAGTAAAGGGTATACAGGAGAAGAGGGTAAAAATTGAATTTTTAGGTGTTTTAATGATTTAATAGTGGACAGTAGAGGGGGAAAAGAGCGGAAAAATGGGTGGTCAAGGTAGAGGAGGCTTCGATGACTCTATCCTAATCAGCAAAAAGTAGAACTAGTGTTGTGACGGCGTACGACGCGTAGATAAAAAATGAATATTTTTCATATTCATTTAGATATTTTTTAGATTTATTTTTCAGGGACCTCTTGTACATAAATATCCATCAGCCAGATAGTACATGGGTTGCATATAGGTCCCCATGATCTCATGTACTCTCTAGGCCCTATAAGTATAAGAGTTCCTTTTAGAACCCACCGTCCACCGACGAATTTTTTTAAACTTTGCACACTGATTCTACTCAACGAGCACAATTCAAAAAATATGGTCTCTACGCGCGAAAAAGGTCATTTCAAGGTCAAGGTCAATTATATCGCATGCTAGAACCTACTTGACCATACACAATTGTATTGCGTACTAACACCTGCTTATAAACTAGTTTCATACTCAACATCTCTTATCAATAAGACAAGAAATGAGTGATATATGAGAAATATCAATTTAAGTATAAACAGTTAATTTTAACTAGACCTTTTTATAAGAAATATTTTATTAATTTAGATTGTAGTCTCTCTTACATTTTTGCATTCATAGTGATTAGACGTATTTTTATCATTTCAATAAAATGATCATATTTAAATTAAAAAATAATAAACGTGTTTTCTATTGTTACTACATACATACTATATATTGCACTAAAGATAAATTCCGTCAAAAATTATAACTTGAAAAGGTAATATACATGAAATGTATATTAAATTTGAAAACATTTCAGCCACATATGCAAATGAATATCTACATACACAAAAGTATGCATATATGTATGTACACACATATATGCTTTCTACATGTACATACATACATATGTGCTTAAATAAGTGAAAAAAGGACTTGCATGTGAAGTATACCTTTTATAAAATTCATATATGAATAAATGTTTACGTTATGTCAAATCTGTACGAATATGCACTTGTGATAAATTTGTTTAATTTTTTTTTATTATTAATTTTATTAATATAAATTGTTGGCTTTTGAAAAATTAAAATTTGGGGTTTTAAATAAATTGTACATATATATGTTAATGTGTATTTGTTTCCCCATTGAATTCATTATAAAATGAAACTTTATCATAAATGTTAAAATAAAACAAACAAATATTTATATAGTAACTATTTTGTAAATATTTTCAGTTTGGGAAAGTAGTATTACAGAAATTTGGGATTTTTGTTTTTTATTTATTTATTTTTTTGTTTTTCATAATATTTGGATTTATTTACATGGAATACAAAATTTGTTATACAGGTAGATGTAAATATTATGTAAAATAAGAAATTTTTACATAAATTAATAAAATAAATTTATATACAGCTATATATGTATGTTCAATATATGTATATAGAGTATAGTGTAGAGTAGGATAATAATATATATGTACTATATATATTTATATATTTGTGTATATAAGTAATTTTACATAAAATTACAATGATGTAAACATTATTTTGTATGCAATATAAATATTAAGTTGATAAGGTATAAAATTTAGGTACAAGGATGGATTTAAATTAGCTGTTGTTAAAGCAAAAAAAAATTTTTTTTTTGTATTTTACACATAATAAATTTAATATATTATATAATATTACTGATTAACAAAGTTTATGCTGGCTTTTCCCATAACAATATTATATCTATACTTGTACATATATAACATACATACATATGTGTAAAAATATATATACATATATATGTATGTATGTATTTATTATTAACATTAAGATAAACATTAGATACATTGATACGTATACAATAGAAGATAATTATTAATGGTTTTTAGTTTTATATTATATGTAATTGTATTTATGAACATATATTTTTAAAAATATTACATAGATGTAAGTGTATATATACAATAAATTTATAAAAATTTAAAAATAAATCCTGTTATGTGAAAATTCATAGCAAGTTTTTGTCGGAAAATTTGAAATTCAATTTAATTTTCTTCTCTTTTCAGCTTAAATATAAAGGTATAAATATATTTTATATACATATACATATGAATATACACGCTATGTATTTTGTATGTATGTATAATTACATGTTATTTTTTTTAGTACTAAAATGTTTATGATGTAATTCTAAGCTTATACAGAAATGTACATATATATAAACATATTTAATGTATACACTATATATATATGTATATTCAAACATATAATATAATATATATATGTGGAAATGTAAGTATTTTCTTTTCTTTATTTAATTCTTTTTTAGAAAATTTTTCCTCATGAATTTTTGCCTACCAATATATTTATAATATTTTTTGACAGATATTCATCCGTTTATTTATTCACTATTTACGTACGTATGCTTGTATGTATATACATATACATAATACTGTGTATTAATACACGCATACTAAATTCGTAGGTATAAGTAAATATTATATTTTTATAATAAAATATAAAAAATCCACAAAAAAGTGGACTTTTATGAAATACAAAATTTATGAATAAATAAATAGAAGAAAATACCAATCACTCACACATACATATGTACATATATCTATAGATCGACAAAAAAATGTACGAATAAAATATGTATATAAATTGTTGATCTTGACTTTATACATACATACACATATATATTTATACATATATTAATGTATGTACGTGTGTAACGTGCACGTATATATTATTCAAAGCACAACGCATATATGTACATAATACATATGTATACATATGTACGTATGTACATAAGTAAGGAAAACTCATAGTCACGGCCATTTTACATATACACATATATTTATACATATAATATTTATTATGTATAAATTTTATGCTTGAGTATCTAATAAACATACGTATAATTTAATAAACATATGATTTTATTTGCATGAAATATTTTGAAAAATTATTATAATATTTACACGTATGTTAAAATAAATTGATTTTTTTTTTGTAATTTTTCAAATCAGATTTAAAAATATGTTAGATACGTACGTTATTGATAAAATGTATAATAAAATATAAAAATAAGAGTATAATATTATACACACATGTATGCATGTATGTATGTTCATTTACATCAATAATGTAGAATTTATTTTGAAATATTTTTCAAATGATTGTAGTGATACCGACGATGGCAAGAGTATGGATTTTAAACAAAATAAGAATCCATCCAAAATGTTGATAAATAAATAAAGGTAACAACCTAATCCAGAGAAAAGATTATAATCGAAAAAAAATAATCAAAAGTCTGCCCCATTTTATAAGTTAACTTGTGGAACACTTTGTAAATAGTAGAATTTCACAATTTATTTATGTACATAGTCATTAATTATGCTTGCATTAAGAACAGAGATTGATCAAAATATTGTTTGAATTTTTTTTTTCAGTACTTATTGGTCACTTTTTTATATTCTACTTTAGATAAATATCTTCAATAGAAATTGATTGAGTTGAATCTTATTTTTAATTACATATCAATCAAAATAATTGTAATTCTATATACCTATTAAAATTTATATGAACTTATTTATTAATTAATATATAAAAACATATTACATAATATATACATACATATAAGAGTATTTACCGTATTAATATATGTACGTTAGTATTGCACGGTTATATTTAGGTATATTTATTTTGGCATATTTTTCTATATTTTTACTGTGACTGGCATTTAATATGTTATTTAAAATTTGTAGTTTTCTTTTTTCTCCATTTTTTTTTTTAAAAGATTAAAAAGTTAAAAGAGAAAAAAGTTGAAAAAATTTTCTTTACATATTTTTTATTAATACTTTCCTTTTAATTTTTAGTTTTTTGTGTATTTACTTTTAAAACAAAAATTAAAAAAAAAATTAAATCTCTTTTATTTTGCATATTCGTATCATAATCAATGTATAGGTACATACATATATGTATGTATATGTATGTATACGTATGCATACATTTTTTATGTATGTACGAATATGTTTCGTATAAATTAACTATTGTATTCAATATATATATAGGTATAAAGTTATAGATATATATTCATATAAACGTATTTTATCTTTGTATGAGGGATTTTTACATACATACATATGTATATAAGTATACGCTGTTTAAGTTTCTCAAAGCATTGACTGTGAATGACATACACATTTGTATTATATTCTAAAGAAGAAACAACAAACTCATAATTTTTCTGCCTTTTTTAAAATTTTGACTAAAAATGAAAAACAAATTATGCAGTTATATGCATATAAAAGCTAGAAAATAATTATGATGAATATAGGGGTCGATTACGTGTATACATATGTATGTATATAGGTATGTACGTATTTATGTACATATGTAATATATATACTTTCATGTAATAGCAAACATGACACTATGTACATATACGTTATTATAAATTCTTTTTGATAATTCATATCTTTCCTATGTTAGTGTATTTAACACAAGTTGCTTTCCACAGAAAATTGTTATTTTCTTTACTTTTTCTTTATATTTTTATTTTTTTACTTTTAAAATCAAAAAGCTTATTAGAAATACATATTCCTTTATACATATAATGTTTAAATTCATACGTTTCCGAATTATATGTATGATATTTTGTATAAAAAGAAAAATATTTACATTATAATGTACATATGATACCTACATATATTTTTTATTATCTAAAGAAAAAATTGCTAATTTTTATTTTTATTTATTTTATTTTTTATACATGTATGTATTCCTTGTAAGTTTATAATGTTTGTGTGTGCTCATGTTTTTATATACCTACTCTATTATTAAATATTCTTATAAAATTATTCTTTATTTAAGAAATATTTTGTTTTTCTTTTAAAAATAATATTTTTCGTTATTTCAATTTAAATTATTTTTTTCCTTTTCGAAAAGCATTGAATATAAGAAAAAACAAAGAGAACTTTTAAAAAGTAGATAATATACTTAAGTTTCTGTTAATATATTATAGTGTTCCTATATGTACAATTAATGCCTCTTATGTGATAAACGTTAGACAAAAAAAAAAAAAAAAATATTATCTTTCGTTTAATTTTCATATACATACATACATATATACATGCTATAATGCTGTCGTTATTTCAAATGGTATAGGTATTATTAAATGAAATTACTAAATTTTAAAAAGAAAAAATTAAGAGAATCGGTATGAATTATATGTACATATAGGTACATATATGTACGTACATATGTATATATTTTTGTCAAGTATTGTATAAATTAATAGAATTCCCTTCTTTTCATTTTTTCATTCCAATTTACGTAATTGTTTTTTTTTTTTTTGTATTATGTGTGTATGTAAATATTAATTGATTTTTTTTTCTACTTTTTTTTAAATATAAAATATATGTATGTTTAACATTTTATCTTTAATGTACAAGAATGTATGAATTAAAATAAAGATTAAAAACAAACTGAATAACGATAATGTACAGAAAGGAATAATAGTAAAAAGAAAAAATTTTACATTTGGGGTGTACCAAAAATGTCAACTTTTCTGAGAGTTTAAAATGTTTTTCATGAAATACAGTAGGTTTAGACTATAGTTTGTAGATAAAGTCTGAGATATAGCTTGGCAGTTTAGGCTATACCTTTTAAATTGTTCTATGTACATAAATCATAGTACATGCGAATAATTTAAATCTTAAGTCTTTTTAATAAAGCATGCGAAATAATTAAGAATGATTTTTTACTAATACATAACTGTCTAAATTTAAAATTTCAGACAAAATTATTTTGTGTAATTTATTATGAAACATCATGTATAAATGTATAATATACAAGGCACAAAGTTTAAAAAAAAATATTCTTAAAAGAAAACAATATCTGACATACATACATACATAAATACATACATACATATGTATATCTAATAATAATTGAGGACAAAAAAGGGACAAATTGCTTTTAGACCTTCATTAAGCTTCTGGTCAATTCATTACTAAAACGCGAGCAATGGCATTTGTAATTGAAAGTTGAAAGTTTTATTTAAAAAGTAGATAAAGAAAAATCTAAATAAATAAAAAGGGGCGTTAAAACAAATAAAAGCAAAAGAAAAATAAACGCTGAAAAAAGAAAAAAAAAATAATGAAACTAAATTAAACTAAAGGAAAGGTAAAGTTTTTATTTTAAGCGATTATACTTTTTACTATATAGTTTGTATGTATGTAAGTTTGTTATGTACATATGTATATAAGTATATACATACATACGTAATTAGACATATAACGTCTACATATTACTTTGCATTTCAAATGAGTATGTGCATTTATAACAAAAAATTATTTAGATGAAGGAATGAATTTGAATAGGGGAAAACTTTTTTTCTTGGGCTTTGGAAAAATTTTCCAGTTTATATTCTACTTAAGGATTATGTAAGTATTTAACAAAAAAAAGAAGAATTTTTAAAGAATGGAAATTTTCACTGTAATAGATATAAAAGAAAATAAATAATATAAAGAATTGTTCTTTTTTATTGAAACTTTTTCTTTAATATGTATGTATGTGTCAAAATGTGTATGTAGGTACGTATTTAAGATTATTAAAAAAAAAAAATGCATATACATACAAATAAATACTTGATTGATTGTATTTATTGCATTTTTACTATTACATTATTATTATGTACATACATATGAACAAGCAAAAATTTATTAAACTAGAACATACATGTATCTACTAATTGTTTTGTATGAGTTAACGAAATTTTCCAGTAATTAACACTGTTTTTTTACTTTCTTTATAAATATAGTAAATCTTAAAATTTAAAAAAGACTTAAAAAATCATTGACTTGTTTATTTTGTACACATAACGTACATTACATATAATTGATTCTATTTTTTATTTTTTTATTTTTTTCAAGGAAACATCAAGTATCATAATACATCAAAGAAAGTTATCAGCAGGAACCCTACAAATTGAATTCTTTTTTCCACTTAATAAGTCAAAAGGAATTTTATTTTATGAATCTACAAAAAAGAAGAAGAAAAAACGCAAATAAATAAACGAATAGCAACAAAAAGCTGAAAGTAAAATTTCATTCATAAACATTGAGTGTACATGTTTGTATGTATGTACATATGTACATATACATATATAGGTATATATACATTATATATAGAGATCTATTATATTATTTTTGATATATGTATATAAGTATACCTTATATTGTTTACACTTGTAATTTGTGTATGGGTGTAAATATGTAAAGTTCAACATAATGTATGTAAGAATCTATAAACTAAACTACAAAAAAAAAAAAAAGAAAAAAAAAACCAGAATAAAGGAACAATAATAATAAAGAAAATTTTTTTGAAACCAAAATAATTTGAAAAGAGCACGTTATCTGCAAATTGAATGTAATAAAGAAATAAAAAAAAAAAATTGGAAGTCAAAATCTATACACCAAGTATATTTATATATGTATGTATGTATTATATCATAGTATTATATATACGTAAATCGTATATTCGAAATACATAAATAATATTTTTATGTATGTATGTATATGTATATACTTTTTTAAATATGTGTGTGTATCAATAGCGATATACATACGTATATATAATTATAATTTACTCCATACAGGATTTATTTACATGCCCATTGTAGTACATGAGTAACGCATACTGAGAAAAAATTCTGAAAAAAATGGATTTATTGTGTGAATGGATGACTTTACACTTTTATTATTATTATTTTATTTTATTTTACTTTTTTCCTTTTGCTCCTTTATCTTTTTTTTTTGTATGCGTACATAAATACGGAACACTGGTATTTATGAAGGTCAAGCCCTTTAAAGTTAAATAACTTTCTTGTAATAATGATAACCTGATAAACTTTTATACAAGATTTTTACAAATTCATACAAATTTTAAAATTTTTTTGCTTTTTATTTTATTATTTTATTATTGTGTTATTTCCTTTTTCATGTATAGCAATAAAAATATGTATAATAACAATAACGATAATACCAAAAGTTAAGTTTGTAAAATTTTCGGTTTTTTTTTTCAAAATTTCATTTAGTGTTTTTTTTTTAAAGATATTTTTTGATGACAATAACACACAATAACGTGTAGATACAGAAACAGTGTTCGTCACTTAGTTTTTTTTTCATCGTCATTACTGTTACTACTACTATTTCAGTGTTTTATGGTAAAATATTTTATCAATGTGTTTATTATCGTGATAAAATATGTACAGTAATTATAAACATCAATATATGTACATATACCTATATATATATATACGTACACATCACATACATACATACATGAACTTGTAACTTTGTATGTAATATTGAGGTTGACAAAAAATATTACATACATATACATATGTATATGTATATATATGTACATGTATCATTATTTTGTTTCATTTTCTTTTTAAAATTATTTTTGACTTTTTAAAATGAGAAAATTTTTTTGTTGTTGTATTTTATTAAACTAAAGAGGACGTGTATCAATTTTTGTAGCATTTTGGTAGCACTATGTACGTTTATATATCGCAATGAATCTACATATACATACATATTTTATAAAATGTAATATGTATACGTACAATGTTTGGTATAATCCTTTTCTCACTTTATGAATTTAATGTATGGTTTATCATATGTATGTATGTATTTACATATGTATGTGTAGTATATTTTTTACATTAAATACAACAAATGAAAATGATGTAGTACAAATTAGTAATGAAAATGGAAAAATAATATACATGTAATATTAAAAGCATAAAAAAAAATGAATAAATAAAATAAATAAAATCTACACAATAGAAAAAAAAATTATAAGTAAAAAATTGAAAGATATTGTATATAGTAAATGACATTCTGTTTGTCTTTTGTTGTAATAATCATTATCGTTTTTATTTTCAGTTAATTAAAGATCTAATGCAAAAGAAAATTCTCTATCTTATTTGTGACATAAACAAATGAATGATTTTGATGTTGTTGTTGATTTTAATAATTCGTATATTATCATACGTATATTATTCATTTATTATTCATTCTAAATATTGATGCTTATAAGCGTATTGAAAATAAATTTATCAAATTCAAAATTTAATTTAATATAATATTATTGATTAAAATATCAATAATTTATCAAAAATATTAAAATGAGAAGAATTTTAAGTTAATAAAGTCATTGAGTTTACATAAAGAAGTTAATAAAATAAGTATCTAGATCGAAAAATTATAATTCAATTTTAAAATTATAGTTTTTATTTGGATTATATGAACAACACAAATTTAATCCATTACAAATTTAATCTCATCTGTTTTTAACTATATATATCATTAAATAAAAAATTTGATACAAATTATATCCATATAATTTCAGGTAATTTTTTTTTTTTTTTTTTTTTTGCTTCTATATTAATAAAGATTAGAAATCAATATTAAACTAACTTAATTGAATTTAAATTTTTGGAAAATTCCAAATAATGAACTTAAATTTTATGTATGCCTAGTCTAATACAGCCTTCAAAAAGAAACAAAAAAAAAAAAAGAAGAAAAACTCGGAAAGTTTTAAATTACTTTTTTTTTGTTTTTGATCAACTTGTTATTTTCTCCTTTCATTTTGAATTTCCTATAAATTATTTATTTCCTTCTTTAACAAACAATATTTATGTACATGTATGTATATACATATGTAGTTATAAAGTTTTTTTTTATCTCAATTTCTTTCTAAGTAACAATTTTTGTGTATTCTTATTAATATGCAACGATTGTAATTTCTTAATTTGATTTGATAAAATAAAGTAAAAGCAAAAAAAAAAAGGCCTTATTCTTCTATTACATAATGTATTTGATACGTGTGAACATAGAATTCTTCAAAAAAAAAAAAAAAAAATTTTTTTTTCCTTTTATTTTATGTATGTACGCATTTGTATACTTAATTTTATCCAAAAAATATTCTATACAATTATATACAATGTATACCTATACATATGTACATATATTTTTTATTTTGTATTGATTCATTTGTATTCATATCTCAAATTCAAAATATGTGTAATAATATCTTTTATTTGTATCGTACATGAATATCTAGTGCAACATAATCATCATTTTGTGGTTATCAATGTATTATTTAATCAGTGTATGTAATTTGTAATGAAAATCTTTAGGTAAATTTAATTTTATTCATTAATGAAAAAGTAAAAAAAAAACAAGAAAAAAAAACAAGAAAAAATAAGAGAATGTATGATTACAGGTTTTCTTTAAATCTTTAATTTATTATTTGTAGGAATAGGGAATGAAAGAATAATTTTTCAAAAATTAATTTTATTTTAATGGGGATTGTGTATAAAATGTAAATATATACCATAAATAGTATATGTACATATGTATACATACGCACATGCAATATGTTTATGATAAATCGTTTAGGGAAATTTCAAAGTGAATAGGTTAAATTGAAAAATAAAAATAAACCATGAGATAAATTGAATTCATGGAATTGAAATCATACTGAGTAAATTTAATAAGTAAATTGCAACTAAATTTGATTATACATAAGTAATTTATTATACGTTACATTCTTTTTATTTTAAAAATTAAGACATTAAAAAAATAGATGTATAATATAAGTGTATGTATCATAAAATACTCGGATAAGTTTTAAACCTGTAATTTGGGAGTATCATCGAAATGTATGTACATATGTTTTAAAAAAAAGTAAATTATTTATAATTATAAAATTAATTATATTTTATTTTAGAAAACATGCTATAAAAATAATTTTGTCCAACTTTTTTTTTTTTGCATTGTTTTAGAATAATGAAATAAATCAAATAAGATACCTACATTGTATGTATATATGTATGTATATGTATGTATTTATTAAAAAAATAAATTGGGTATAGAAAAAGATACTTATAGTGTATAGCATATAAAAAATTTCAATTTAAAGTTTGCACATACACGCATACATATTTCTACGTATTTTTGTATTATTATAATTTTCATATATGTACATATGTATGTACATATGCACATTCTTCGCGTTTTACAAAAAAAAAAAAAAAAAAAAAAAAAAAAAATTGTACATACTATGTACAATTATCAATTTTCATACATATACCTTGATTATTATATTTGCTTGGCATTTATTGCCTATGCAATTATAATTTATCCATTATTTTTGTGTGTAATTAAAAGGAGTACGGCAGCAAACGAAAATACAAATTTCTATTATACATATATTGATAAACATATGGGTATCATTCATGAATGTATGTCATTAAATTCAATGAATATTAGAAAGTAAACATTTCCTTCGGTTTCTCATAAATTTTTTACATTTCTCAAAGTCGAAAAAGCAAAAAGAAAGACAAAAAAAAAAAACAACAATAATATAATTTTAATATATAAGCTAAATTATATCAGTTGTCACGTTTTCAAGATCTTTTCAACTTTTATCCTTTTATTGTACTTGCATGATGAAATATCTAGGTATAAGACATACAATATATATAGTGTAAAACACGCTCATACATAATTTGGATATAATTTTTATAAAAGCTCATATACACATAAATATGTATATAAAGACAAAATACGATGACAAAAAATACGAAGTTTGTTGTCGATGTTGGTATGTAGATACTTTTTAATTTATGTGTGTACTAGAATATATTGAAGAATAAATTGTAAGATAATATTGTAAAAAGGAATATAACTGAAAAGGATGAATAAAGAAAAACTAGAAATATAAACAAAAAAGAAAGGAAAAAAACAATAGAATAAAAAATATAGTGCAAAATGGAAATAAAAAAGAGTAATATAAAAAAAAAACAAACAACTAAATATGAAACTTAAGTTGATCTATAAAATTGAAAACTTGTTAATTACATGGAACAAGGAAAGACAAATTGAACTGAAAGTTGTGTAATTCGGATGGTTCGGTAATTTCTATAATTTTTTTCAGTTTTATTGATTATTGCTTTAAAAATGTTTATATCATGTATGAATGTATTATTCACACATACACGTACATATGTACATGTACATACACATAATAAATAAGGGAGAAAATATAATGTTAGTTTTCCTTTACCCTCGTAATTTATATCATTTTTGTACTATTTTATATCGTATTATTTCAGTTTTATTTAATTTTTTTATTTTTTTTCTTAAGTTTGATGTACTCCAATAATATTGTTAAGTCAGAGGTATAAATATTCATAGTGTGTGTGTTTGTGTGAATGTATGCATGTAGAATGCCCCAGAATTGATGTCAAAGAACCCATCATTCTGAATGTTTAGATTGCTTATAGCAAAACAAAACATCATTTTTCTGAGATATCATGGTTTTGAAGTTTTTAAATATTTTATTTTAAGTAAATTGTGAAGTTTTTAAAAAAATAAATTTGTTCATTTTGTAATCAGTACAAATTAGTAAATCTAAGATTTTGACCTTTATAGTCTAAAATTTAAGAAAATTATATTATTTTTCTTTTATTCTATAGAATACCCTGTATAAGGTATTCTAGTGTAATATATAATAGTTATATAATACGTATACATTTTGATGTATTGATTTTAGATCGATTATTCACTTAAACATGATAAAACTTTTAAGAACTACATCATAAAATTCATCTTATCTCCGCGTGATTTTGAAAAATAGAAAATTGTTTTTGTATTTATAGTATTATATAATGTATTGTTATACACACTCTAAGTTATTTTAACAGAACTATGTACATATATGCAATTGCAAATAAAACTCTTATCAAAGCAAATTTATTTATTTATTTTACGATTTTTTTCCAACTTAGCTTTTATTCTATTTTATTATCTTTTATTTTCTTTTTGAGATTTTTTTTTTATGTACTTTTATATTCCATCAAAATAATGTAACATTTGTCGCTAACATCTGAACGAATGATCCATTAAATTTTATTTTTATTTATTTATTTTTTCCTACAGTTTTGTTTTTTTTTTTTTTTAAATGATATATAAAATTTTTTATAATGAACGTATAGAATGTTTGTGTAAATATTACATGTACGTAGTTGTGAACATTAATTTATCGAATTTTATTTAAGTATAGTATATGTATAGTTATTTCTCTTTAAAACTGCATCAACTGTATAATGCTTGAAAATTTGTCGCTTTCTCACTTACAAATAAGGATATTATTATTATTTCGGTTTCCTTAAATTGCGTATGTACAAACATATGTATGTATATGCAATAAGTGTACCTACACGGTATTATTTTGTTGTGTGGTTTTATTAAAATAATAATAAAAATGTCCTTACGAGAAAAAAGGAATTATTTGCCTGTTATTAATTATTGCCTGTTATTATTTATATTTCATTTTATTTTTTTAATTAATGTTTTTATTTTTTTATAGCAAAATGATATGATAGTAGATATCAAACCAAAAATTTGTAGTAAAATGTTGATCATAACTTTGTGTTTTAATAACACTTTATAATTTCAATTTGTTTAAATTAAAAAAAAACAAAAAAAAAAAAAAAAAAAAAAAAAAAAAAACAATTTATTTGGTTAAGAATTTTCTTTTCAATTAGAATTATTTTTTTGTTTTCTTTATTTTAAATATAAGAAATAATAAAGTATTTTATTAAAAAGGTAAGATTTTCGTTTTTTCATTAAATCAAATCCTATAAGATTATTTAAATAAAAAGCATTATAGTCAAAATACAAATAATTTCAACATTTATTATATATATGTATGTATATATGTATATTTAAAAAATAAAGAAACAAAAATATAAATACAAAAGTGTTAAGAATAGAAAAAAATTGTTTTAGTAAATCTTGAAGTAAATAAATACATGTATGTATATAGTAATAAGACAATTTTCAAAAGCGCTTAAATTCATTAATAATGATAACACAAGTATTTAGCATGTACATATATTATATATTATATTATTAAAGATATTCCGTATAGAAATGAAAGCTTAAAAGGATTCCAATGATAATGTTGATGATGATCATGATAATGATTTGATTGAAATAACCCATTTCTCAAAAGAATATAATCCGATCTGAAATCTTAAAAAAAAAAAAAATCAAGTATTTTTCTTGGCTTAACCATTTTTTTTTCTTTTAACAAAATGATATTTATTTAAATATTTTGAAGAATAAAATAATACTCCTATAAAAATGTTAAAAGATTCAAAAAAGACTTAGTGGTATTAGGCATGTTCACGTAATATAATAAGTGAACAAAAATACCTTTTTTTTATGAAATATTATATTTATAATGTTTATTTAAATTTGAATGTGTACATGTATGTATGTTTTTTCATATAATACATACACATGAAATAATAAAATTATGCATATGCGTATATAATACGTTATTATATTATGAATAAAAAGGATTTAAATTTTTTTTTCCCAAAATTTTATAATTTTGTAGATTTTACGATTTACGATGTCATCTATTTATTTTTATTTCAGTTTTTTTTTTTTTATTTTGTTTCATTTGAAATAGGAATGTATATTTTTTAAAAATATATAATACTTTTGTTAAAAAATATTTTTTTCTTAGAAATTTTATTCAAAATCAAAGATGATACACAGATTGTTCAAAAATAAGTTGAAATCAAAAAGTTATATTTCATATTTTGTAATAGGAAATTAAGATAACTAACCATCTCAAGATGATATTCAAAATAATTTTGGAGTTTTAGTGTTTTTAATACTAATGTTCTCAAATATCAATTTTACAAGATAGTACTCGAGAGGAAAAAACATATTTTTTGCATAAAAGACGATAATTTTGAAATCCAAGTTTTAATAACTCCAATTTTTTTTTGTTTTTAAATCATAATTACTTGATTGGAAAAGTCAAATGGCTATTAAGTATTTGAAAATTTTCAATTTTTATTATCTCAAAAGGAGTGAATTTTTCAAGTGTGAGAGAAACGGATTGGATTATAAAATAATTTTTCTCTAGCAAAATGTATTTTGCAAATTTATTCTGGATCACACTGTATAATGTAAATAAAAAGAGAAAAATACATATGTACATATGTATATGTAACATTTTTTCGGCTATTTCGTTACATTTTTATAATACATAAATTTATATTCTATTTCTTGTATTAGAATTTCAAGTTTTTTTTTCTTTTTTTGTATTAAAGACATTCTATTGAAAACATGTTCAGAACAAGTTCTCATATGAATATGCATAACATCTTATAAGTGAAATACCTACATATATGTATTTATGTGCGAGAAAATTCAAAAATAAATATGCTCATAATTGTATACAAAAACGTATATCAATAAATTCCAAAAAAAATAAAAGTAATTAAAAATGTTTTTATATCAAAAAGTATTGCCATAATTATATAAATAAATATTTTTCATGACGTGGTTTCATGTGTAATAAAATAATTATTTGTTACTTAATCACACATTCAAAGTCAATTATTTGTCAGTTTTATAATTAAAATTTAAAAGAAATATATTTTCCTTGTAAATAGATTGATTATTTATTAAATTATCCTACTTCAAAGTAGAATAATTCATTATTTCTCGTGTTTTTTTTTTTATTTTTATCTTGAAACACATATGATATTCTTAGTTACAAATTAAATAAATTTAAAAAAAAAAGTTAAATAAAATTAATTTAATATTCATGTACTAAATTAATAAGTTGGTGTCATATTTAAACATACAATTTTTTTTATGTACCTTTTTTCACAGTAATAAACATATGTATATAGTACGAAAATACGTCTGCAAAAAATTATGAGAAAAGGAAAATAAATAATTATAAACTTCATACTTGTTATTTTAAGGATTTCATTTTGATGTTTCATTGATAAATTTTCTTGTATGTACATATGTATACATATGTACATATACAAATGTGTATTTATACATGTAGTTTAACGTATGTACTCTACGTTTATTCATATTGTTATTCATGTCTGTATGAGGTTATAAACATACATATGTATGTCTGAATATTCATACATACATAAGTATACATTCATATATATATGAATTTAGACATGTACATATGTTTATGAATTGTTAGCAAATTAACGTTTCCGGTTTTTAATTGGAGTAATATTTAAATATAATCATAATTAAAAATACATTTTGAGTATATTTTTGTTAATTAGATTTTATTATGAGTTTTATTAATTTTTGTTTATTGTTATTTTTATAAATGATAATGAGAAGGTTTTGAAATAAGTTTATAAAAATAACATTTATCATTTAACCCGAATTATGTTATTAAATTATAATAGCACACGACAATTAAATTGTTTGATTTGGAAATGTACATATTTGGGAATGTACAATAAATGTACATAGGTTTTTAGACTAAGGGCCTAATTCTGGTTTAGAATTAACAGACTCTTAACCTATTAACTGCGGATAAGAGACAGTTAAGAGAAATTGCTATTCTACTTAACAAATAAGAGATGTCATTAAATCAGTTGATATCTTAATTTATGTGTAGATTTCAGTTAATAGACTTTTCCTATTCTACATTAGAGAATAAAAGGCTTATCTAACGTCAAATGTCTTTTAAAATAGCAGCTCATCCGTAGGAGTTACTATTCTCTTATTGGATACATTTAACCAAAAATTTGAGAATTTTTGATAGGGATTTTTTGTATTTTTGTGTATTTTTTTGATATTTTGTATTTATATGGATTTTCGGATTATATTTTAGTGTATTCCCTGTAATTCTCGTATTTTTTCGTGATTTTGTATATTTTTGGAACAGGCGTACAGAATTTTTAATATTAAATAAATAAACTCATTTTTAGACATTGTTGATTGAAATCAGCCGACTTTGATTAATTCAAAATTTCTATGCGCCTCTTAGTCTTTTAAGGATAAAAGTCTTCTAATATCTCTTAGGTAGAATAGCAAAATCTGCTAATAATTTTTGAAATAAAACTGTTAAAAGAAATAAGAGAATTAATAGTCTCTAAAGCAGAATTACCCTACAAGCATATGTAAATACATACATAAATGTGTACATTGGTTGGTACATATCAAATTTAATTATGGTGAGTCAATAATAATTTGTTATTTTACAAATATCCTACATGCATGTATGTATTTACACATATATGTAGGTATGTTTGTACATATTATTATACATATGAATAATTAAATTAATGATGCGAAAATTTGAGTATATTCGTTCGTAATATTGTTTTTGACTTAAATTTCATTCATTTTTCGCTAATTTTGTATTATTATTCAGTAAGTAAAAAATCAATATTGAATAAATTCAGATGCATATATGCACATATGTATACATATTTAGATAATACAGACTGTGTTTATTTTATATTACACATATGAATTATTTTAACCATGAAAGTGTTAAACATTTATGTATACATATGTACTCTTAAGGCATATTTTATTTAAACGAAAGTAATATTTGCACTGAATAACAAAATAATAAATTCATGGCTTCAACAATATTAAATGCATATTGTACATATATAATCACTTCACTTCATACATGGTTAATTAAAGTTTTATTATATGTGGTATTTATTTACATATATACATATACGTAAATACTATATGCGATGAATATTTTTGAAAATGAAAACAAAGACGTAAACCAAACACATCTATGTACATGTGTAGTACATACAATAATGAACAGAACCAAATAGAACTTACCTTTTATTTAATTTATGATAAAACTTGATATACCTACAATATTTAATTTAAATTTATGTATGTATATACACATAAACACGTACATACATATATGTACATATAGTTGTATCATACATATGTGTATGGATATTATGGATAAATTATTTTTAAGTATTCTACCTATACTTTAAAAATAGTGATTGAAAATTAAATTTTTAAATTTAAGCAATTTTAACGCACACATAAGTATGTATTTATGTGTCCTATTTTTCATTATATTCATCACATTCATACAATTTGTTTATTTGTATGTATATATGTATATGTATATAAAAATGTAACTTTATGTTACTTGGAATGTAAAAATATATATCAAAAATTATGTAAACAAATGTTATTATTTTATGCCTTTTTTATACGTGTTGACACATTTTAATAACTATATTCTATCTAGTTACAAAAAAAACAAAAATGAATATAATACAAACAAGAATTCGTATAATTTTATTTTACATGTATGTATATTATAAAAAAAGTAGCACATATGTGTATGTATGCATTACTAAATTGACATAAAATCAATAAAGAAAAATTCATTGTATTTCAAGTATGCATATAATTGTACAATACAAAAAATGAAAAATGCAAGAAAATAAAACAATTAAATAAGATAAAGCAAAAGAAAATTTTAAAATTTGAAAATTTTTATTCAAAGTATGTATGGATATGTTTACATATTTCTTAAACATAATATACAAATATATGTATACATTCGAAGGTATACTGGCATACATAAAAAGATGCATACACTTATAAAATTCTTTTCAATGATAATGGCAGAACGGAAAAAACAATATATTTCTTGACAATAAAGTAAAATGTAAAAGAAAGAATGTAAAAAAAGAGAAATGAAATTGAATCTAAAAAAAAAAAAGAATATAAATTTCATTTATTTTGATTTTATTATTTTCATATGTACATACATACATATGTACACATGTAATATTATGTAAAGTGTTCCGAAATAAGTGTCACAAAGTCCTATTTTAAAAAAAAAAAAAAACCCCATACTATTTCTAGAAAAAATAAAAATTCATACTAATATAATAGTAACACATGTAAGTATGTGTATATTGAACAATATATTTACGATAAATTAAGATTATGAAAAACTCAAGAGTGAAATCAATCTGAAAATGAGTTTTTTTTAGTAATGATAATTTTTGGAAAGGGTGAACTTTAAAGATATAAGATATAAATGATTTTATTGCTAAACAAAATTTAGGCCTACAGAGAAGAAAAATTAATTCTATGACATTTATTATGAAACATCTTGAATGCATATTACATATTACGTATATAGGTACATACATATACATATGTATGTACATTATATGATATTTTCAAATTTACCTTAAAAAGACATGTTTGCATATAAACAGATGAATAAAGAAAAATTTAAAAATTCTTTTCATTTTTTGTGATGCACATATACATGTGTACACGTCTTGTTCATTATATGTAGTTGTATACGACTAAGAGCATTACGTATTTTATAAAGAATTATCTGCAGATACACATGTATATGTGGATGTGGTATGTATTTATATAACAAAAAGAAGTTAAAAAGTAAATTGTATTTTATCTACAAAATGAAACAAAATAAAAAAAAAGGAATCATTCAAATTTCCTTAGTACTTTAAAATAATATATTGTAGAAAATTGAAAAATCTACATAAATGTACTTATAATTGTATATGTAGTTGTAAAAATTATTACTAGTTAAAAGAAAAATCAAATTAAATAAAAAAAAAAATTTTTTTTTGAACACAAATCTAGATATATTCTTATGTTCATGCAAAATGTGTAATTGCTATTATCTTATTACTTTAATTTTAACTATGTACAAAATATTTTTTGTACACATAAAATTGTATTAAAATTGTTGCGATTGTTTCGATTGAATTCAACTTTTTAATTAAATTTTTAGCTTATGTACTTTTTTCTTTTGTATGCACACATTGTAAGTATTATTTGTTTGTTTATTTTTTTGTAGTTCTTTTTCATTATATTATCAATAAAATAGCTACTTTTTTTGATAATCCTTTATTACTTAATGAAGGATTTCTTTTTACTTTATAATGATTTTAAGTTTACTTTTTAATAAAGGATCCTTTATTACTTAATACTAAAATACGTTTTTTTTACATTTTTTGTACGTTCAATTCGAATTTTTACATTTACTTTTTATGTTATATTTTTATCAAATATAATATACATATTATTTATTATACATGTATGTATGTATGTATTTTATATATGTATGTAGGTATATAAGTATGTTTTATACACATATGTATATATAGAATTTATTGTGAAATGAAAACTAAAAGAAATAAAATAATTTAGATAAGGGTAAGAAAAATCAAAATTTATTGACAAATTTCATGTTAAATTGATTAATTCATATTTTGGTCACATCGACTGTAAAAATGAGTCTACAAATTAAAATATTCTTATATCTTTTAAATATTTGTTTTTTTTTTTTTTTTTTTTTGTTTTTAAATAGAGCATTGAAAATAATTTTATTTATATATAAGTACATACGTACATATAATAAAGTAGATAAATGCAAATAACTAATTTAATTTCCGTACAAACGAAAACAATAGGACAAAAATGAGAATAACACCCAGAGGAATTTTTACTTAATGACGATTGTATCCTATAAAGGAAATAAGAAATCTTATTTTTCTAAAACAGAAATATATGTGAAAATAAAACAACAATAATAAAAAAAGAGAAAAACATAACAAAATAAAAGCTAAGGGAAGTTAAACTGTTAAATTGTCATAAACGAATCGTTTGGTGGTGATGTGTAGTTTTCTTCATTTAGTCGTCTATTTTTCTTTAAGACATCATTCTATAATATTTTGAATTGATTCAAATATGAATGTACATTAAATTTACCAACATATACATACATATACAATATAAATGTGTTATACATACATACATACATATATTTACATTTACTGGAATAAACTTTTGTTTACACTGATGATATGATGTGGAATGTTAGATGGATTCATTTGATTCACCGGAAGCATCTGCCGAACATTTTCTAAACATTTTTTTCACATAAACTTTAAGATAAAAAGAAAACGAAACAAAGGGACAAAAATTATAATAAAAGTAAAATAATCTTTAGATAGGGTGTTTCAAAATATATATACACTTTAATAAATATTATAAAAATATTTAATGGAAAGAAATTAATTTTAATTGTTCGTAGAATTTGTTGTTGTTGTTCTTGTAATATTTTAATTATTAAAAATTAAATTTTTAATTTTTTAATACAATTTCATGATTTTTTTTTTTTTTTTGAAACATTCTGCATGTACAAAAGATGACGAATTATTCTGTTTGAGCAAACAATAAGAAGTCGATATATACAGGGGGTTCTAGAATAAATGCCATACACTTTAAATATCTCAAAATAAAATCCTCTGATAATAATGAAATTTTCATCCTTTTTTCTATTATTACCGCAATAATTATGAATACGTTGTGTTGTGACCCAAAAGCTACAATATTTTTTACACGAAAAATTTTTTTTTTGAATGTTAATAATTGAAAATTATCTTATACGACTTCAATAAAGTATATTTTGTTAGAAAAGCTTCGACCTCAGCTTTATTATTAAACGAAGATGAATCGAATATACAGGGCACAGGGCACATTAGAATACATTTTGTTGCTTAGAACAGTCTGTACTTTAAATAAAAAAATAATTTGCAACACTTATTCTGGGACACCATGTATGATGTATGTATATAATAAACACATTGTACATATAAATTTTTTTAATTTGCCATTTTATTTACGCATACAAATAAATATGTTCATATAAAAAGAAAATTGTCGTTTTTGTCATATAATAATATGATACTCGTTGTGTTTTTTTAGAAAGCTAAAAAGAAAAAGAATCCATTTCTATGCTGCAGGATAGTATCATTATCATTACATTTTCTGATTTTCTAGCATATCTTTCTGAATTTTCTTTTGATTAGACAAATATCTACAAATATACACACATAAGAATAATAAGTATAAAAAAAGGTTATGTGCTTAGTCGTATGAAAATCTAAACCAACCATTTAAAATCAACAATAATAAATAACAGCGACTGCACATACTTATACATACGTAAATACAGTCAACAGATTTATTTTAAACAAGGTGTTCTTTTTCCTTCAAAATTTATTTTTTTGACCGAAATGGCAATTGAATGTTTAAAAGACAAAAATAAAAAAAATGCTCAAACATTCTTATAGCGTCATCGAGATGTCAGATCTGACTCGGAGGCAAATTGCTATTGCTCTAGAGCGAGATAACGTAAATCTGATCTGCGAGTAAATTTAAATTGCTCTAAAATTGCTCTAGAAAAGAGCTAATCACTACGCGATGAGTCAAATGTGAAATTTGATTATCGTCAATCACAGTATCAACTGTCAATAAACTTTAAAAAGATTTTTTTCTTTCTTTTGTAATGAAAAAAAAAAAAAAAACATAACCTTAAAGAGCAACTCAAATCTGTCGAATAAACACAGATCTAAAAACTTACTCTTTTTGACCTAGCACAGAGAAATTTCAAATTCCTCAATGATGTAAATCTAACACCGAGCGAGATCAAGTGACATCTCGATGATGTAAATCTAACACCGAACCAGATCAAGTGTATCTCGATGATGCAAATCTGTGATAGATTTACTTCTCGATCTGCGAGCAGAAAAAAGATAATTATTAGAAAAGATCGGTATCTCGATGACGCTATTAGATGGCATTCTTCGTTTTAAGTAGAATTTTTTCTTTCTTGGTGCAAATGTTTTCATTAATTTTTTTTTTACAAAAGTTCGAAGTTTTCATGAAAAGATTCCAGTTATTGATTTCAATTAAATTGACGTTATGAAAGAGGAATTGCTGAAGTATAATATCAAAGAAAATTTAATCGAATACGAAATAACCGTTGAAACAGAACGGTCATTCAAGGATGTTTATATACATATGTATGTACATATACATAAATACATATATTTTTAAAATATTTTGAATTTCGTCTGTTTAATAATCTCATATAAAGTAAAAGCGTTTAGTTGAAATACTTTAAAAGCGTATGTAGCAGAAAACAAGATAAATGTATTGTTTTTTAATGAATAAAAATGAACTGTACATTGAATACGTAAATATTTCCTAATGTACATATACATATGTATACATAACATATATGGTTATATATTATATATGGATATATGTATGTAAGTATCATATTTTGTACGTATACATAACACATATTAAGAAAATAACAATAATAACAATAAAAAAAATGTGTTCACACAATCACAATACGTAATAAACTACAAGTTAATTACACTTGATCTAAAGTATTAAGTATTCACATGTCATAAACAATTTGATTCATATTATGTATTATATTACATTTATGTTATATAAAATATTTTCCAACAGATACATTCTATTCATTATTATTTTTGTTATTGTTATCAAGTTTCTTTTTATTACTAAATATTTGGTATGTAAGTATATAATATACAATATGTACTACACGTAATAATTGTTGTGTTGATATATGAATATGAAACTAAATTTATATTATATAAGTATGTACAATACGCCTTAGTACAATAAAATCCATAAAAATACATACATATATTACAAATTGTTTTCATACAAATGTACATAAATACATATATACGTACATATACGTTACATATGAATTAATTGTATTTTTATTATTTATTTTATACAAGAATACATATTATAAATTTGTATATATAGTCTATGATTATGTATACATGCATGTACATATTTCTCATATATATACATATGTTATTTTTGTGATTTATTGATAATGAATCATTTGTTCAAAATCACGTAATGTTTACATTGTAATTTATGTACATATTTCATTAAAAATACACATATCTGTATGAATATTTAATGCAAAATACAATATATGGAAAAATTTTAAATAAATATTTAATGAAATTTTAATTAAGCATAAATGAAAACATTTCCAATATTATTCTTAAAACAAAACATATAAATAAATAATATCTTTAAATTCTACCAATTAAAATTTAAAGTTAAAATACTTTTTTTTATGACATCAAAGTATTTTTAAATTTATTTAATTAATTTAAAAAATTCATATTAATTTTTTGTACATGTAATAAATACACGCAAAAACAATTTTTTTTTTTTTTTTTTTTGAAATATTAAAAAATAATTTTTATAATAGAAGTTCTGAAATTTGTTATACGAATTTATGTGCTATCAAATATAATAAAATATATTTAATTATTTTCATAGTTTATATTTAAATGCATTGTATATTTAATACCATTATATTTGTTTTATTTTTTTAATCGTATTTTTTTTTATATTTATGTTGTGTTGAATAAAGTTTATTATAATATACAATTTTATGCACATACATATGTATATTTTTCCCTTTTATATGAGCGTGAATTCTAAGAAAATCTGCATGCAAATAATTGTGTATTTTTTGTATATGTACATATGTATGTGTGTACATATAAATGTAATATAATATTCAAAATATTTACTTTGTATTTATTATAAACTATATAGTATGATCAAATAAATACAATTCTATGAGGACTAATAATAAAAATCTGATTCATATATTGCATGGCAATCATCTATCTACATACATACCATTTAAGACAGATGTTAACGTAAAGCACATAAAGGCAAGAAAACAAAGTATTATAAAGATGAAAAAACAAAATGCTTTTTTCTACGTAATAAAAAATATTTTATATACATGCATACATATAAAAAAAAATGAAATAAGGATAATAATTTGTATCCCATGAGAAAAATTGAAAAACAGAGCTAAATAAAAAATGTACGAAGAAATATTATACGTATGTGAAAATGTTTAGCATAATATAAACAGGAAAACTAGAAATACATATAAAGGAATATAATTTTTTTTTTTTTGAATATAAATGATGTAGAATGTCTCAAAATAAATGTCATTATTTTTCTCAAAGGACACAATAGTTTTAACGAAAATTATCACGACACTCTTTTCTAAAATCCACCATTTCCGAGATATGTATAAGGAATTGAAAGCTTTTTATTAATTAAATTAAAGCTGAGATTTGTATGTATCTTTCTAGATAAAAATTATCGAAGTTTAAATTCATTAATAAAATGTAGAAAAATTTCTGTTTCATATAAATTCATATATTTGTGAATCGCTTAACTAAACTTTAAAATTGAAATTCACTTCTTTTGTATGACAATTATATCTTTGTTTTTAAAAGAAGTTTAAACTGATTAAATTGCCTAATTTTTGATGTACGGCTGTAATTAAAAGTGTGTAAGATTGTATATCAAAATTATTATTTATTATTGTTTAATAAATAACTTTATTGTAGTATTTTAATTAAAAAACATTGTTAAAATAGATTGAATTTGAATTTTTTGGAATTTATTTTGTTATTGTTTGTAATATGTTGTTCATTTAACCCCCCAATTATTTATTATGCATATATAAGAATATATAATCATAAAATCTGTAATCTTATATCATTATCATTGAAAATTATTCGTAACTCATAATTTAAATATATTTTCACCATATTATGAAATTTGTTATACATAAAAATTTGTATACGTACGTACATATGTATATTACATACAAGTTATATCGATATATAATGTGGTATTGCATTAAACAGGGAAATTTTATGTCTATTTTCTGTGTATTTACTCATTACTGTCATTAAATTGGTTAACTTTTTGGGTATACATATAACTTGATTACACATATAACAATATATTTTATGTAACATTTATATCTATATACACACAGATTGAACGTGTATTATTTAACGTTTTCTTTAAACTTTATGGTTTTATATTAAGTGTTATGGATATATAAAATCAAGTAAATAACATCATAAACTTTATTTTGTTGCATTATCTGTAAAATCTTTTGGTTTTGTACATGTACACATGAATATATACATATACCTATATATGTATATACATATGTATATAGGTATACATTTATCAATACAATATATATTATATGTCATCTACTTATGTATGTATGTATGTATATATTAGTAACAAAATGTCTTTAGTATCATACAGAATATTTATGTACATCATTTACATATTTTGAAATATATGTATACATACTACATGAAAATCCTATTATTAAGAGGGATACACAAGTAAGATACTTAAACTGAAATTTCCTTTCAAAATACACATAAAAAAAATATCGATAAAAAATAAGTCATTATGGAATTATTATATAGAAAAGATTTTTTATTTTTCATATTTTTATTTAAAGTTATTTTTAAATCATAGTTTAAGTAAAAACTAAGAAATGATTTTAAATCATTTATCATAACAGATTTTTTTTTAAATACAGAACAAACTACATTTAAATATATGTAAATATGCTCTAAAATTCGAATTTTTCGTTCATTTTATAGTACGTATATACATACATATATATTTCAAGCAATTAAATATGTATACCAGTACACTTTTCTTATGAAATTTATACATGCATATGTATTTTTTATATTTCATTTATGTATACATATATACTTACATATAAATAATCATTACGTACATATGTATATTATATACAATACATAATATACATGTGTGAACAAATTTTATTGTTTTAATAGAGTGGTGAGATATAATAGACAGAAATAACCTATCAACAGTATAATGATTCATTTAGTTTAGACAAACCATAATTTTAATTTTTAATTGAAAAAGGATAATAAACTGCTATTTATTTTATGCTTGTTTATATACATATTTATATACATATGTATGTATGATGCATATTTACACATTGATTAGTTCTAATATACATATATAAATGTATTATAAGATTTTGGTCCGAGATAATAATTTTTTTTATAGGAATTTTATATTATAAGTAATTATGTGCTGATAAATATTGTATACATACGTGTATTTTATATATACATACATACATAATATGTGCATACAAATGTATTAAGAAGAACGTCATATAATAAATAATGTTGATAGTTGAATTATAAATTAAGCTTTTCGAATTGCATAAAGATAAACATTTGAGTATGTAAAAATTCATATGTATGTATGTATATGTACATATATTTTTCTGATTTAAGGGATTGACATATTATACTTAATTTTGAAGAAAAACGACATCATGAAGAAAAATTTTTCCGTTATGAAGTTTTTTTGATGAAGAAAATTCAACTTTATCAAAATTTTAATTACGTTTAAAGTTTTCACTTGATGTTCACTTCATCTATTTCCCAAATACATGTAACAACCGACATTTGTTTGTTTGCATAAGCAGCTGATATATCAAAATCGAATTTCAGGTTATTTCAAATTAAATTTTAGGTTAAATTTTAAGTTTTTAAATTTGAATTTAATTTAACTTCAATAACGATTAAATTCAAAATTAAGTAAAGTCGTATATTAAGTAAAAGTATAATCTGTCCATGTCATTTCTGTATCTATCATTTTCCTCTACTTCATAATATCGTTTTTCTTCATAATGAAATACATGTAATATGTCGAAAGCCTTATTCCACTTTACAGTTTTCCACTTTAAAAGTTTTATTTGTTTTTTTTTTAAATTAAAACAATAGCTGAAAATTTAAATATGTACATACATATGTGCACATATGCGTATGTATTAATTGAACGCTTTTCATTTTATACAATTTAAATACATGTACTATTTTTGTACATACATAATATATACAACTTCATTTGTATATTATATCACAATTTATTTCTTCTTTTTTTAATGGTTAAGTATAAAAAAAAAAAAAAAATATTAATGAGCTATTAAACTATTTTTATTTACTTTTTTTTCAACTCACACAATTGAAATACTTTTTCATTTTTTCTAGTTTTTATTAACAATATTATAGTTGATTATAGTACACATTTACGTATCTCGTATCACCTTGTATACAGACCATTATTCATTTGTATATATTATTCTATTCGTTTCTATTGTACATTCATTTATCAATTTTTTTTTTTCAATCTTCATTTTTTATTTTTTATTAATTTTAATTCTTTAAATATCAATAAAGCATACATTAGTTTTATTTCTATTCATCTATATTTTTATATGTAACATATGTACCTTACATATTGACAATTTTTTTTTAAATTTAAAATTAACGTATTTAAAAAAAAAAAAAAAAAAAAAAAAAAAAAAAAAACTAAATATGTATGTGCATACGAGTACATTAAATTTTACTTAGTTACGCGTATTTAATGAAATGTCAAGGACATTTTCAGCTTTATTACTTTAATTATATAGTAATTACGTATCTATGTATGTATGTACATATACAAATATACACGTGTTTGCAGTTTATTTAATTTATACGTTAAAAATTAAAACATGTGTTTGTGTGATGAAAACGTATTTTAAAACCAAATAAAAACAACGACAAAAAAGCGTGAAAGGAGCAATTAAAAAAAACGACGTGTATGTAAACGTATTTCAGGAAGACAAAAAAAAAAAAATGTAATAAAACAAAAACTTTAATTTATAGTTGATCTATTTGATATTTTAAATCATTACTCGCAATGGTAACTTTGATACGCGAACTATACAATAGTGAGTAAAATAATGTTAAACTACATGAATTAAAAAAAAAATGAAAATAAAAAGTAAAAAATACAAAAGAAAATAAATGAACAATAGACAAATGACTTCATCAGGGCAAATATATTAAATTAAAGCTGGAAAATTGAATTCACGGTTTATTGTTTATTTTTCAATTTTTATTTATTTATTCAGTTATATTTATTTTTTTAAATTTAAAACAATTAACTTCTGTTTACGAAAGTACATAATTTTTATTTCAACAGTCTTATAGTTTTACAATTTTTCTACTTTTCTAATTAGTGTTATTTTTTTATTTGAGCGTTTTAAAAAATACAAAATTGTATAGACAACTTAACATTTTGTTTTTCCTTTTTTTATGCATTAAAATATGTATTATAAACTTTTAATTTAAAGTAAATATTTTGTTTTACATAAAATTTAGTTTCTTTTTGCTTTCCGTTTTTTACTAATTAATATTGTTAGATTTTGAAATATGTAATAATAATAATAATTTTTTTTTTTTTTTTTTTTAAATAGAACTAGTAAATTCAATATTACGGTTACATTTTTGAATGAAATTTCACGTAGGCATTGCATTAGATTGATTATATAATATTATAGCAAAAAAATTTTTCAAAACTTTATTAAACAAAAGCTCGTACATAACAATAGTTACACATTATAGGCATTAATTTTCATTTAATAAAAGAAAATTTTTCACTTTTTTATGTTGAATGATGTATAATCATGTAAAATATTTTTATAGAAAGTTTCTATAAAACTTGTTTTAAAACAAATATAATTTTTTTTTGTTTTGTTTTCGTCTTGATTTTTCCAATGTAACAAATAAAATAAAAACCCACCATCATTTTTTCTCTCTATACAATATTAAATGAGTGAAAATACGTATATGAAAAAGAAATTAGATCATTATTAACATTTAATTATAAGTATTTTTGAAATAATTAATTTTTTTTTTTTTTTAAATTAAAATATGATTTGATTATTATATTAAAATTTACATACATATGTACATAAGAATATTTGTTTTCTTATTATTTTTTTAATTTCAATTTTTTATTACATTTTTTTATTTAACAATTTAATCAAAATTAAGAGCATTTTTATAAAAAAAAAAAAAAACAATAAAGAAATCAATTTAAAAATTAATTAAAACAAAATGACATTAAAAAAAAGAAAAGAAAATTACAGAGAAAGAAAATCTTGGAGCTTATATGAAATTACAGTATAACGACGTATACATACATACATACTGTACTTTAAATTCTAAATATACTTAATATGTTTTGATTCGAACAGTATGTACATACATACATACTTGAATGTGTATAATAATATTATGTAATGTACGTTAAACATAAAACAAATATACATAAATAAAACATATACATGTGTATTTATATACATTCATATATACCATTAAGCTATTTCAATTTTATTTCTCTATACCTTTTTTTTTTATTACTATATTTTTTTCCTTCAATAATTTAAGTTTTTAATATTTTCTGTTATTATTAGTGTGCTCTTGTGAAAATTTCAATTAATTTAATTTTCTTTAAAAATTTAGTATAAGTCCGTACATGTTTGTACGTACTAAAAAAAAGAAGAAATTTAAGTCGGTTTTATTTCATACTGTATATGTATTTATAGAAATTAATTTTGTCCATGGAATACATACATACTTACGTACACAAGTGAATCCAAAATATTTTCCATCAAAAACTTAAAAACGTGTGTTCGTTTAGTACATAAATAATGCATGCAAAGTTAAATCATATTGAATTATATAAAATAAACGTATAAATGTACATATGTGTATTGAACGTAAATGTTAACATTTTAATTATTAATATTGATGTCATTATTCAATATAATGTAGAATATATTTGAATTCTATTTAAAAAATATATATATATATATATACATATTTACATATTCACATATATATATATATATATATACTTATGTACATATATACATATATATTTGTATAATGATATTAATAACGATAATGTGTTTATACGTAATTTTAATTATATGTAATTATTTTCTAAATCATAATTACCTAAAAATTTCAAAGTATTCGAATATAACTGAAATTTATATTTAAATAAACGAGTAATAATAAAAACTATATTGATTTTATCATTAAAATTATTTTTTATTATTTTATATTGCTCATTTTTATTTATATATACATACGTATATTAATTGTATATATTTTGCATTCATCTACATAATTCAATTTGTATGTTGTGTAAATTATACATAAATATTTTTATATTAAAACAAAAAAAAAAAAAAATTATTATACACAAAAATATTTGACAGTTGTTTTTAATAGATCATTCAAATGAAATAATTCGAATATATTGATTTCTTAATAACATATTTGGATATTATTGTAGGTACGTAAAGAATTATGTGTAGAATATATGCGTATACATAATGTGTATGTACGTATCCTTAATGAATTTAAAACCTGTGTATATAAGTACACACATATTCATTTACAAATGCATATAGCATACAAAGCTATTATTTCTTTTATTACGTGATTTTTTTTCAATGTAAAATGTTAAAGCTGACAAGGAAAAATGAAAAATTTCAACAACTTTTCAAACATTCTACTTTTTATTTATTTTCTTTAATTTTCTCTCTAGTTTTGAAAAAAAAAAAAAAAATGTAATAATAAAATGTTAACTTCGATTTTTACTACTTCTGTGTATGGATTGCACTTATTAATGTTGAATGTGAACTGTACGTGTAGTATAGCGATTTTGTTTTTTTTTTGATTTAATTGTTTTTTTTTTGCAATCGATTAACTGAAATGATGTCGCAAAATGTTTTGGTGTATACGAATATAACCAAAAGGAATGCAAAAAAATAAAAAATAAATAAATAAAACAATTTTCAATTTTATTATTTTCATGCATACGTACATGCATTCATACATAAGTACATATACATGTACATAGTTATACATGTGTATATGTATATACACAAAAAAAGGGTTTTGTGATAACAATTTAAAATTTTAAGAATTTTCATTCGAGAGATACATATTTCCTTTAAAAATTGAAATTTCTCGTTGCAGAAATGGTTACAAGCAATAAAGTTAAAAATCAGTATTTATAGTTTATCTACAAGTATGTACTATTTTAAATTTGTATTTATCTGTACGTATTCATATATTATGCATTCATATGTATGTGCTACAAACCAAAATAAATAGAAATTCATCAAGAAAAAAAGATGATTGTTAATATGAGTAAATGGAAAGCAAATATTAGAAAATTATTGATAAGTTATTGATTATTTCAATTGTATGATTGTAAATTTTTATTTATACGTACATATACGTATATATATGTATCGTATATATACTCGTATCTTTTGTTTTTTAAAAATTTTGTGTATCGTTATTAATATTTAGATGTATCACAATTTATGTATTTGGTGTTCATTAATTTATGTATTATGATAAACATTGATAAAGTTCAAGTTTTATTTTTAACAAAGCTAAAGTTATAAGCTATGAAAAATTGAGAAAATAAAATAATAATAATTAAATTGGTTAGTTTATTTAAAAAAATTATAATTTAAAAAAAAAAAATGATTAAAAGAAAATTCAATATGTAATTAATATTTTTTTCTCTTATTTCATGTTCCTTAGTAAAAGAAAATATTTTTTTTAATTTGAAAATTTACTAAATAAAATTAAAATGAATAATATAAAAAAATTGAGCACAAAAATAAATCTTAAAAATTACATTGAATATTTCATGAAAATATGTATGTGTTCGTTTTTATTGTACATACCTATTTAATTTCTTGTTTTCCTTAAGTTCATACTTATTTGTGCAATGTGCTTAATATTTAAATTTCCTTCATTTATTTTTCTTTTAATTTTTTATTTTTTTTTTATTTTCGCAAAATAGACTCATTTTTTTCTATTTTTATTTAAATTTATTTTTATCATATCTATTACAGTTGTTTACCTTTTAACTTCTTCGTTTACAATGTTTTTCTTTATAAAAAAAAATGAACAATTTCATGCAGAAACAGTAGAAAAACAACAAAAAAAAATCCAAAAAGGCTAAACAAATTCAAACCCCAAAAGAAAAACAAAAATTATATTAAGGTACAGGAAAAAGAGTTAAATAACAACAAAGTATGTACAATTAGGTGAAGAATATCATTGACCGTTCATTAAATAATGCCATTAAAGTGTATGTATATACCTACTATATTTTTATACCAGAGCAATTTTTTATTGCTATCTATTTTAGTGTCATTATTATTGTTGTTGTTGTCTTAAAATTTTCAAAGGTGTTCTAAATCATTTAATTAGATTTTTAAACTAACAAGTTATAAATAATCAAAAGAAAAAAAAAATTAAAACTAGAAGAAAAATGACTAAAGAAAAATAAAATAGCAATGAAGAAATGTACCTGTAGAAAGGATGTACGTATAAATTACTGTGTTTTAATTTTTTTTTTTTTTTTGTATAACATTACATAGCTCACCATTTATAAAACCTGTAGTGTGTTGTTGTTGGTTATTGTTTATACGAAAAAAAATTTTTTTTTGTTTTTTTTTACTATTTTGTTTTACTTTTATACTTTGTTGTTTTTGTTTGAAATGTGGTTTAATGAGAAAACAAAAATGAAAACACTCCCTTTCTTTCATATATTGTTAATATTGTTTCTGTTGTTTTTCCTTAAATAACCATTTGAGCCGAAAAAAAATTATAAAAGTAGCTAAAGAGGAGAAAGAAACTTATATTAATTCGGGTCAAAATGTTAAAAAACTAAGAAAAAGAATTATAACAGTATAAAGATGAAAAGTGAAAAAATCAAGGGATAAAATAAAACATAAAATTTGAAAATTTATTCTTGTATTTACAATATAAACTAATGTACATTTTTATGTCTAGTGAACATTATATTGTTTCAAACCCCTTCAAAATTTACTTAGTTTGGACGGTTAAACTTTTTTTTCCCCCACATACAACAATATAATGTATGTAAGTATACTTATATAGGTAGTATAAGATTTGATAAAAACAAAAAATAAACAAAATTGGTTTCAATTTTCTTGTTTTTCTTTATCATTTTGTCTTTATTTTTGCTATTTTTCGTGTTGCTGTTGTTATTATTTTGCAAAGGATCAGTCAAACTTTTTATAAAAGTACATATTTTATTTATTATAAATGCTTTAAAGTATTCATAGTAAAATAAAGTGAATAAGATTCAAAAAGAGAAATAAATAAATAGAATTTGTATGTACATATATATTTTTACAAAAAAAATTTTGTATTGTGATTTCAATTTAACACAGGAAAAAAGAACGAAAAGCAAACAAAATGCTTAAAATGAAATAAAAATAAAAGTATAAAAACATAGAAAAAAAAATGGAAAAGCTCCGATAATGACCTGCAAGTAGGAAAAATAAAATATTTCAATTTTTTATATTTCTTTGAAAATATATTGTTGACAATACGTGTAAATAAATGATAAATAAATATCATACATACACACATACATACATATGTATATGTTTGTATATGATTGATAGGACAGCATTACAAAACATTTTGTATGATGGAAGGCCAAGGTTTAAATTAAGCTTTTCTCTAGGGCCATTAAAATATGAAGAGAAAACGAATTTACGCGAATAATGAATTTTTAGCAAATAATTTTAAATATACACAGATTTATTGAAAAAAGAAATTATACCTACACACACTCATGCAGAGTGTATATAAAGATAAACAGAACAATAAATAAAATTAAAATGAAAAATAATTAAAAAAACGACTACGTATTTTACATACATACGCTCATAAAATTTGGTTGAGTTTATAATTTAAAAAATGTCACGGAATATTACGTAATTTGCACTTACAATTCATACACAAACATTACGTAAAATAATTGATTTTGCTATTTCATGAATAGGTATTTATACGTGATGGAAAAGTAAAATTTATTATTATTTCAAACAATTAATAAACAAAAAATTGATATTTTTTCATTTTTGTTGAAGACAATAATAATTTTTTGTATTTTTGCAATTTTAAAAATTTTCTTTGACTCTTTTGTGTAAAAGTATTTTGTTTTATGATAAAAATATATCAAATAAATAGATTGAATTCAAACAAATATAATAATAATAAATTAATTTCATATCAAACAAAAATACAGGTATATATATTTTAATTAATGCAAAAAAAAAAAAAATTTTAATAAAAATTTTCAGAGCGTACGAGCATATTAAAAATAATTTAAAAATAAATTGTTATTTTTGTGCGTATACGTGTATAAACACATATGTAAATTTGTGAATGTATACGTATAACTGTCTTTCATGTCCACACTATATCTATAGATATGTACGAATGTACAGTGATTATATGCACACATTTATCACAATGAAATCAAACAAAATATTTAAATTTGATTTTTATTTCAATTGTGGTAATAAGTTAAAAAAATATATAATATGTACACAATATGTACATACATATGTACATATACAACAAGGCAACAGAAAAATATTTTATTTGTTTCATAATGTATGTATGTACGCATTCACATATGAATATATTGTGTACCTAAAAAGGGACGAAATAAGGAACAAATAAACAATAAATAATATTTTTCATTTATTTCTTACACTTTTCCCATCATCATCATATTCTTATTTTTCCTATTCTTTTCAAATTTACATACACTCTTTATGGAAAGCAACAAAATTTCACAAAAGTCTTTATAAATTCATCTTAAAAAAACATTTTCAACGCAATAAAGCTTCTCTTTTATCGTCATTTAAAAAAAATAATAATAAATTAGATTTCGGTTTAAAAATAAGAACCTTTTTACCATTTATCTTCATCTATAAACTTTATATGATAATATGTTGGTGTTTTTTTTTTTTCTCGTATATAAATACATACACATATGAGAACATACATATATGTGTGTAATGTGTATACATATATGTACATACATAGACATACTTAAATAAGTATGTTGAATGCGAGTAATAAAAATGTACATTACACTATACAATATACAAATATTTAAGTAAATTATATTTCTATATAAAAATAGCGAAACCATAAACTAAACTAAAGGCTGATGAGTATTTCTTTGATCCAAAAATATTAACGTATCTTTAAGAAGTATCATCATAAACTAGCTTTAATACACACCGCCCTTGAGTTTATTTAAAATTATATGTTATTACATGTATGTAAGGGATATATGTATATGTATGTACATTATTATATGTATTTACATATGCATCATATATATACTTATATTTAGATACGTGTAAATGAACATTGTATATTATATAAATTTGAAATGTTTGAAATATAGAAAGATTTCTTTAAGCTTTTATATGTACTTAAATAAATAACGCATTCATCCTTTAAACCCATTTGTTTTTGTTATTTTGTTTTAGTTTTCCTTTGTGAATTTTACTTCTTTTTTCTCATCTAACTTTACTTATACTTTAAAAGTTTAGCTAACTGCTAAAAAAAAAAAAAAAAAAAAAAAAACAAATGGTTACAAAAAAATTTAAAACATATTTTTATTTTAGTTTTAAAACTACATTATATAGAAATCTAGTTCATTCTTATATTTTTATTACTATATTTGTTATTATATACCTATCTATTTATTTTGCATTTGTGAGATTTTTATATGATACAAAACATAGACATAAAAATTTATTCGCTATATTTGTGTATTTGTATCATACTGTATATAGTGTAGTACGTACACATGTATGTACATATACACATATATAATACACAAACAGGTATATGATATTGAAAATTTAATTTATGCATATTATTTGTAACACATACTTAACAAAAGTAACAGTTGTAGAATATAATTATGAATTCAAATAATGTTTTCCATAATAACACGTTTACATAATATACATATGTATGTATATATGTATGTATAGGTATGTATAAGTACATAAAAAATAATTATTAAAATAAAAATAAATAAAAAAAAAATTTTTTTAATCTTTTTAAGTTATTTGTACACGTAACACAGTGTTCGAAAATATTTCTTTTGAATTGTCCTTTTTTCATTTTTTTCTTATGTACATAATATGTAACGTACATAAATTATTAAATAACATTCTTTCGAAAAGAAATATGTAGAAATTTATTATATTGTATGTATGCTACAATTTCTGATAAAATATTTATTGATAATATTAGTTCTAATCCTTTTATTGTTTGATATTTTGATATTATTAATTAATTCTGAAGTATTTGTTCCCATTCAATTTATTTAATTGGTTTTGTTATCCTAATGATTTTGATAAAATAATAGAAAAATATTAAAACAAGATATCTAAAGTTTTTTTTTTTTTTTTTTTTTTTTTTTTTTTTTTTGAACAGTTTATTTTAATTTATACGTGAACATACGTAAGCATAAAAATGAAAATTTTCATACAAAAGTATTATATATTATACGTACATGTATTGTATGATGTATATTTGTAAAGTAATATAGTAATATCTTTGTAATTATTATATGTATTGTAGATTATTTATACATTTGTGTGATTGCTTGTACATTATTTATTTTTTAACAAGAAAACAGGTGAAAAAAGTTCTTATGCAGTACAAAAAACGTACAAATTGGTACATATGCGTGTAAATAAGTGTAATATTTGTATTTGTAAGCATTCTTTTGTAATGATTTTATTACAAGTATATTATGTGTACAATACTATAAGCATATTAATTAATTACTAAATTTAATATAATTAAACAAATTTCCATTTCTATACGAACGTATAATGGTTTAAGAAGATTTTTACAAATGTATATGTATACTCGTGTATTTCGTTCAAAGTTTCCTTATAATTATAAGCAATGTACATATATACTTATATATGTATATTATACGTACATCCGTAATACGAATATACATACATATATATTTAAATATGTACATATTCGTGTTATCTTGTGTATTTTGTTAAAATAATATCATACATTATTATATATTTAAGATTGTATTATTGTGTTCATTCTAATATCGAATCATATCATATATAGGTTCGTAAAAAGAATATTAAATACATATGTATATGTGAAATGTGATACACATTAACTTTTATATTCATATTCGTTTATAAATGTACACATATTATTCGAAAATGTGTAATAGTATAATTAATGAATAATACACGTACTTTTGTTATATGCACAAATATTATTGTTTTATGTAATTTCACATAATGCTCACTCATTATACTTCATATATGTGTGTCTTTTATAATAAACATAAATTTTTTAAATATATAAAATGTGTGTATACCTTACATAAATACGTATACAGAATTACTTATATTACAATTGTTACATTATGATGATTGTATGCTAAGAACATATACATATATTTTGTAATGTAACAATAATAATACTTTCATATGTACATATATTTCGTACATACATACCTGCTCATCCTACATACATATGTATACATATATAACAATAATAACAATAACACTAAAAATAAATTATAATGAAATTTTACTTTTGTATACTTGCATATAAATTAATTACCTGTAAATTTTAAAGTTTACTGTAATTATTAAGTTTTTAAAGAAAAACAAAATTTAATATTTCATACTATTTTAAAATACATAATTTTATGTTATGAACGTACGTATATAAATGTATCATATAATGTATGTATGTATGCATGATACACAGATGAAGCGCACATACGTATGTTAAATGTATGTACATTATGTATGGTATATACGATTTTTGATTTTTTTTTAATTGATTTTTTATATGTATACCTATATTATATTGTGCATATTTGTATCCTTAAATTGATTATATATTTATATATAAAATATTTTATATCCTTTTGTAGGAGGTATTTTATACATACATATATACTACATTATATTTTACCTTTTTCTTATAAATAATTCTTTGGATAAAAGTTAAAATTTCTTATGAAAAAAATTCAATAAGGTCAATTCTATTTTAAAGAGCTCACAATATGAAACAGTATATAATATAATTTAAAAAAATATCGAGCATCTAAATTACCAAGCAATGGATATTTATATATACAATATATGTATGTATATTATTCTGTTTTGATTTAAATTATGTACTTAAACATGTGTATGCGATATACATATATTCCGTATTATAAGTATAGCTTTTACAAAATTAAATTAATCAAAATTGAGAATAACATTAGAGAAAAAGAAATATGTACATTACATATGTATGCATTGTACATATGTATATACTTTTTTGTTTCATACAATATATGTATGTGACAAATATATAAAATATTATATACATACATATATGTACATATATATTCAATTCAATAAGAATAAATAATAACAAATGTTTTTCAGAGTTAAAATGAAATTGAATATATAATATAATTAAGAATGACACGCAAACAAGACAAAAAATAACAAAATTTTTGTATTATACATAATATTATGAAAATGAATTAATGATAATCACAATAAAATGACAAAACAGAAACAATAATAATAACATTAATTACAGTAATATTATACAATAACAACAAAAATATCATGTGTATTAAGCATAAACAATAATTTAAGAAAAAACAAGTAAAATAAACAATTAAATGGAAATATCCATATAGATAAATCACGAACTAAACTTACATATCTAGATTTATATTAATACTATTATCATTATCTGAATGAAAACTTTGTGAACATGTAATTATTATCCTTTTTTAACAAAAAAAAAAAAAAAAAAAAAAATTATTTTCTCTTTTAGTTTGAATTTTGATATTTATGCAAAATCTATGTGTGTGTTTAATATTGCCATATATAAATATATATTCAAGTTATATTTTATATTTTAATTAGAAATATTATATGATAAAGTATTTCATAACTAATCAATTACTTCATAATCCTCCATTCTGATTTTTTAAGAGTACATATATCATGAAATGAATTTATTATAATATTATAGGAATGTGAAATGTAATTATAAATTAAATTCCAAATAAAAATTGAAGTTTTACTATTCATGTAATTATAGTATTTAAAATTTGAGAGATTTTCTTTTAACTGTTAAAATATTACCAATACATACATTTCAAATAACCGTTAACAAACAAGCTGAATGTACGATTTTTTGTTGAAATCGGAATGATATCTTGCCTTATTAGTATTCTTGATATTAAGAAATAACATAAACAAAATCTTTATACTCCCATTCATTTTTTTGCCTACTCTTTTTGAATTTTTTATTCTAATAATCGTATATATATTATGCTTATATGTACGTTCACAAAAATATATACCTACATACATACATTCTTATGTCTTGGACGAAATAGGATATTTTAGGTTATATTGTATAAAAGTGGAATCTTTTGTAACTAAAAAGAGGTTAAAAAATTGAGAAAAAAAAACTGTTGCCTACTCAATTTACTATTATTTATCTTAATTTTTTTCATGGCGTTTTTTTTTTCTTTCGTATTAACTTTCATACATACATATGTGCACACATATGTAATTACACACAAATATAACATAATATATTGTATGTACATAAATATACATAGGTATATACAATGTATGTGTTTTCAAATGATTAAAATTCGTTTGTAGTAAAAACGAATAAAAGCACATATCAATATCATATTTCTTAGAGTTTTTCTTTTTCACAATAGGTATATTAGGAGAAAATGAAAAATTTGTAAAAGGATATTTTATCTTTTTTTTATAACACTATATAATACGTACATATTTATAATTTATAGATGAAATATTATTACATATAGTGTATACGTATTTTGTATTTTAAAATAATTTTTTTGTTTTTTAGGATCAGTTGTTCTTAGAAAATAAACATCTTATACGCTAAATTCATTTATTTAAAAATAAAACGTACATATGTATATTCATAAAAACACATTGGAAGATAATTGTTTTTTGCTTGCTCAACATTATTTCATTATTTATTAGGTTTTACAATTAATCATTTATTTTTCTTGTTTTAAAGAACATATGATCACTTTATTTTTTAAAAATTTGAACAATAATAAAGAAAAAGATTTGGAAAATTAAAACATTTAAAAAATGTTCTATAAATTATATTAGTAGATGTATTTATAAAAATGTACATTACATGTTTATATATACATACATACATATGTATGTGTATATTATGGTGTAAATATTAGTCAATGAAAAAAGTTATTAGGAAAAAGTTTACATAAAAATTAGATAACGTTACATCGAAAAAAACAAGTGAACAAATAACATTAAATAAAAAAATAATTTAAAAAAAAAAAAAAAATTAAAATTAAAAATTATCAAAGGTACATAAATTTCTGATTATATTACTTAAATTGGTATGGATACCATATATCGGTGTAAATACGTATATAATATATGAGCGTGTACACATATAAATATATAAAATATATAAGTCATTCATTTTTTTTTCTTATTCAAGATAAATAAATGTACGGACATAATGATATCAGTGAGATACCTACGAATTGATTGCTATAGCAATCATCATTATAAAAACTTAAATTCTAAACTTGTATAATAAACTTTTTCAATAAAACTTTTAAGTCAATGTCGTATGAAAGTTATACTATACATTTATGTGTGTACATATAATACACACAGTATGCTGTACAAATAATTTAAGTTTAATTCTAATTTTAAAATAAAGGACATCCGTTAGGACTTTAATTTTCCTTTAATTTATTTCTGTTCTTTGCTTTTCTGTGAAATTTTTAAGATTATTACTATATAATTTTTTCCTTTTTTTTAAATATACATTTTTAATAAGTTTTTTCCTTGTTTAAAGGTATATTGCTTTGTAATATGCGACTTTTTAGTTGCACATACGTATTCATTAAATTTGAAATAATTAAATGATAAAAGCAAGAACTACAGGATAAAAAATACATTGTTAAATAAATTATAGTAAAATATATACATACATATATCAAATAAGCAGTTATAAAATTTCAATGGTTTCATGTATTACATACATACATACTATATGGGTTTACAATTTACATTATATTTATACTAATATGCGTTTTACGCACAATACATATGTACATTCGTATATGCATACATATGTACAGGTATATACATATTTATAAAGGAACTTTCACAATTTAAAAAAAAATATTTTACATAATTTATTGTGTTGCATATATGCTGTAATAATTTTAAAATGATTATAATTCAGATATGCACATATAAATATGTGTGTATGTATGTACGTATACAATATATTTTTATTCATTGTATACGCATTTATGTGTACGATGTTAAAAAAATTGAAAACAGAAAAAAATAGAACTTTAAATTATTCGACGACACATAAGAGAATTATGAATTTCATAAAAAAAAAAAAAAAAAAAAAATTATATGCATATATATTGTTTTTATTGTACGTATATATCGTACAATTTGAAAGGCTACATCCAAAAAATTTTTTTTAAAACGAACTGTAAACAAAATGTAAAATTTCAAAGAAACTAAATTAAAAAAATGAAAATAAAAATAAAAAATAACACAGAGTGAAATAAGATATTTAAAGGATTTGTATTTGACATTTGATTATACATTTTCTTTTGTAGAGAGAAAACCCTTTAAAATTCATTCATTAGATGAAAGAATAAAAATTAAAAAAAAAAAAACCATATATGACTGTATGAGTACATTATATACAATATATATACTTATGTATGTATATACGTAAAAATTATATACATACATACATCTACATTATACAGAGTATGGGTATGATAATTTGTGCGTAAAGTTACAATTAAAATCAACATATACTCATATAAAATTTGTTATGTTACTTTTATGGATTTTCCATGCGTATATACATACGTATAGTACAGTATGTATGATAGATTAAACGATTCGAGGTTTTTGTATTGTATAAACAAAGGAAATATGTAATTTTATAGATGAAAGGCAAAAACTAAAACAAATATCACATATTTATAAATAGTTTTAAGAAAAAAATAATAACCTATAAACCATACATAAATATGTATGTTCATGTTGTTTTGATACAGAGTCAAAAGAAATATTTTATTTATTTTTTAACCATTTTTCCTCTTTTCAATGTTTGTTATTTATACGTACACTTCATATTTTTATTTTTTTCTATTATTTTAACATGAAAAATATTTTATTTATTTATTTTTTTTTAAATTAAATTCAAACTTTTAAAGTTCTAAATCAATTTAGTAATTGAAAAAACTAAAGTTTATGTATAATACTAGCTGATTTTTTATTTTTGAGCTAAAAAAAAAAAAAAATGATAATACAATTTAATTTATTGCAAATATAAAATTTTCAATTTGATTTTTAAAATTAAAGTACGTATACTTAGAATAAAGTATTTTATATTAAAATCTTTCAATATATTGTGTTTAATTCTAATTAATTTAAAATCTTTAAAAAAAGAAAAAAAAACTGAATTTTTGCTTTTTGCATTCAAATTACGTAATATTTTGTACAAATAAAAACTGAATACTTGAATAAATCAAAAAATAATAATAATAAAGAATTTTCAAAAAATTTTAAAGTTATACAAGTACACCCTACAATATGCATAAAAATAATTTTTATTCTAAGTTACGTTTTAATTTTTAATTTTCAAATACTGATAAAAGCTTCAAATGAAAAGTATATTTACACGTTTGATAAAAATTTTATAAATAGATTATGAATGAATACATACACAGAAATGTTAATATGAAAATTAAACCGTGAACACAAAAATATAAATTGTTGCGTTTAATACATGCATAGTCAACCGGTGGTTTAATTTAGAAATCGATAGAATGATAATGAAAAACCATTAAATTATATTTAATTTTAAAATAGAAAGGGCACAAAAAAAAAACACTATAAAAAAAATGATATCTGTACACATTTATGTATATGTTGATAGCAGATATGAGATTAGAAAATTTTAATCTGAAAATGTATATACATACGTTCATATATACATATATGGAAAATTATACGCATACATACCGATGCGTAAAGTAGGATATATCAAAATAAGTACCGCCACGTTTAATGGGTGAATTGTGGAGGATAAAATTTAAGAACAAAATGACTTAGTAAAGTAATATTTATTCTATGAATTCTTGTATACATACAAATAATTTAATGCATTTTACTTACTAATATAGTTAATTAAAATTTTCAGATTTAATGAAAGTTTTGAACTTTTTTTAAAATTTAAATTTAGTTTGGATAAGAAGCGAAAAAAATAACATTTTCATAATTTAAAAAACAAATACATTGTATCTATATATATTTTTTTTTTGTTAATGTTATGTAAAGGATAATTAAAATTTTGTAATAAAAAACAATTATTTTAAAATTACATCGGTATTTATATGCTCAAAATGAAATTTCAAAATATAATTTTATTTCAATATTATTATTATTAGTTTTTTTTTTTTTTTTATTCTATTCATTAGTAATTTTAAATTCAATGTTTACAATGAAATTTGAAAAGCAAAGAAACAAAAAAACAAAAGATTTTTATTTACAAATATTTAATAAACCTAAATGTATTTGAATAAAAAAAAAAAAAAAAAAAAAACAAATAAATAAACAAACAGAACAAATTTATTTGATTAATATTTATAATCATACTTTTTGGTTCTTATTTGTTTCTCATTATTTTGTATACATAAACGTTCCTGGTAAAAAAAAGTCAATTCATTAAAAAATAATAAACTTATAAATTATATAAACTTATACAGGTAATATACTTATATCAGAATATACCCGTATATAATGAAAGCAGAACACGGTTTTAATGTTCACTTTTTGTTTTTGTTTTGGTTTGTTTCAATAAGTAATCATGTTTACATTTTTTGTTCATTCATTTTACATTTTTGTATTTACTTTTTCTGTTTTTCATATTTTCCTTTTTCTTATATTTAGTGTTCATTTTTTTTTTTTAAATTTTCATTTGTTAAAAAGTCAAAACCATACATATATTTTTTTTTGAAAAGAAAATGGACATAGAAAATAAATTTACTTTATTGTGTGTTTAGATTTTACTATACAATACATGATGGAACAAATAAACATTTAGATAATACAAATAAATAAAATGAAAGAAATTCAGAAATACTTTTGATAGCACATTGACACATTAAAATTGTTTGTATTTATAATTTTAGTGTTATTATTATATAATTTTTTTTTTTTTTTAATTTCTGTTGTATTCACTTTATATATGTAAATAATTTTGAATTTGTTTACATTTTTATACAATTGTAAGAAAGTGTATAAATTGAAGCCCTATTGATACAAAAAAAAAACACAACTACATATATATATGAAAGAAATATTTTTGTAAGACAGGAAACTATCAAAGGATTATATATACATATACATATATGTATATATATATTGCGCATACATACATCATAGAAATATCCATATAAATGTACATTATTACATACATACTTATCTTCATATTATGATATATAAAAATATTAAAAGAATAAATGAAAAATTGTTGAAAACAAATGTTGAGTATGTAAAGGAACATTTTTGGTGTTTTTTATCTTTATATTTTGTCTTTTATACGTGAAATTTTTTAGTACATTCATGTATGCATACATATATGTTATGTATGTCTAAATTACTGTAAAATAATAGGAGAATAATATTAAATGTGTACGTATTTTTTTATGATTATATAATATTGCACGTGTAATAAACAAAAACGTACTTCTATGTCTATTTGTATGTATGCACGCACGTATGTATATGTGTTTACTACATGTGAATATATGTGTGTAAAAACGTATTTGTAAAATACTGTTCAAAATTCCTCTCATGAATGGTAAAATTATTTCTTTTTTTTTTCTGTATTGTGCTTTTCTTCATTTTGTTTTATTTCATATTTATATTTCTATATAAAATGCTGTATATTTTTAGTGTTATATTTTGCAGAATAGCCGTTGATTTTTCACATATATATTTACATGTACATATATACATATTACATACATATGTGTAGATAATAAACTACAGATATACATAAGTATATGCATTTACTACTATATGTGCCTTTTATATACAGACAAACAACATTATACATATACATACATATATATGTATGAATATATGTGAATAAAAAAACATATTATGTAGATATGTATGTATGTGTATTCCATTGTATGTGCGTTATTTTAGAATTCTCATCATTTTTTTTCTATATTTTCATTTTTATGAAAAAGTTTTTCTATACGTAAATAGTAATGTAGGCTATGTACAAAATAAAATGAAGATTTGAATTGTTGTTTTTTGTTTCGTTGAAAAATTTTCAACTCTATTATTTTTATACTCATATATTATCTATTTTACTTACAATGGTGTACATGGAATATTTTTTACACACCTACATTTTATCTATATTTTTTATGTTTACGTAGTATTCTATTTAAAAAAAAAAAAAAAAAAAAAACAAAAAAAAAATGGTAATAGAACTTTATTATATGTCTTATTTTTATTTTTATAAAATTTAAAACTGATACAAAATATCTTAAAATAATAAAAATACAAAAATATATGAGTGTGAACGTATGTCAAAATAAAATTCTAAAAAAAAAAAAAATAATAAAAAATAAATCAAATGTATACCTACGGACGGACGTACGATGCAATAAAAATATTAATAATAAAAAACAAACAAATTGAAAAAAAAAACAAGTCATAATATCTTACTTTTCAAAATACAATCTGTATATATGTATGTATATTTTATAGTTTCAACAACATTTAAATGTACACATGTTTGGACTACTACATTAATTTAATTCGATATTTATTTATTTATTTTATATTAAATTTTTATTTCGTTATTTTAAAAATGAAATGTGTATCTAATACAAGTGGATATTTGTTAATATGAAAACAAAATATTGTCTTAAAGTTTATGCGAACGATTTTTGATTTTTTTAAAATGTTTATATTGTACTCAATTTACATGAAACTAAATATATTAAAAATTGAAGTAATTAAAAAATTCAGTTATTATTATTTTTTTTTTTTTTACTTAATTCGAAAGAAATATTAACATCATAATTCCATACATACACCAAGAAAAAAAAAAACCATTAATGTGTACATGAATAATTGAAAAATTTGTAGTTCATTTTGTTAAATACTTATATCTTATTATTTATTATAATTAGATTTAATATTTATATTTAATTTTGTACGATATCTATACGTATCTTACAATTTTTTAAAATACAATACATAATAGATTTTCTTTTTGTTTTTGAAAATTCCAAATATACAAAATGTATAAGTAAAATATAAAATTGTTTAAGTTTATATTCTCATATTTAAAAAATTTTTTTTATTATTATTTCACATGGGAAATTAAAAAATCAATTAAAAGTTCAAATTATCATCAGTGGGTTGTTTATTTCACAAAAAAAAAGAAAAGAAAAAAAAACATTTATTTTACTCAGAAATACATCTTAAAATTTAATGTTCATATCATCCATTAAAAAAAAAAAAACAAGGAAAGTAGAAAAATCAAAGAGATTGTAATTATTTTATGTTTTGATTTACATATACGCACAAACAAACAAACCAAAAAAAAAAAATATATTTGTTGTTTTTTTTTCTTTTTTACTTTATCCTTTTCATTATTTTATGAAAGACTTTTTTCGTTTTTTATTCAAAATATGTTTCATGCTCTTTTGATGTTTTTGAAATTTTAATAATTTCCTTTTGAAAATTTTTGATGAACATTTTATTTAATGTCTATCGTAAACCATGAAACTATCTTTAATAAAAAGGAAATTTTGTGATTTTTTAAACATACTTACACTTGTGTATACGTATAGAAAAGCACAAGAATAATAATAATAAATTTATTTTAGAGTAAAATGTGATTTCTATTAAAATAACAGTTACGTTTAAATTTGAATAATTAATTTTGTTTTTCAAGGTTTCAAATATCATAAATAATTCATATTCTAAAAAACGAAAAAAAAAAAAAAATTCAATCCATTTTAAATATTATTATTAAAATTAGCAGTTTTTTTAAATGAACATAAAAAAATTTAATTAAGTGATAAAATTTATTGTACTATGATCGTAATTATTAATTGTTTCTTTCAATATTAAAGATATTCAATTAACGCCAAATACAGTGATATATACATATAAAGTTATTTACCCTCAAGTTCCTGATTAAATACAATTGATCAAAGTATTTCCTTTCAAAGAAAAAAGACAAAAAAAAAAACAGATTATAATTCGATTATTTTAATAACATTTTTTTTCTTCTTTTTTTGCTCTTTTTTTCTAAGGCGTGAGTTTATTATTCTGGTAGTCAATTTCCTTTTCTTCTTTTTAAATGTTATCATTTATTTTCGAAATTTTATTCATTTTTTTAATCTTTAAAGAAATTAAAAAAAAAAAACAAATATGTACCATTATTTCATTTTCAATTTTAAAAAAGTTTAATTTTTAAATTTTATTATAATCAAATTGAATTCAAAACTATAATAGAATATAAGAAAAATATATATATGTACATACATAAATATATACGTACCTACATAGACGTATATTTATTTTTATTTGAATTTATTTATTCATTTACAACATTTGCATAGATTTGCATACATGTAACTGACTGATCTAATATTGCCACGTTGATTCTGATTAATAAATTTAAACATGCATACATATATTCGATAATAAATATATACACAAAAAACCTGTGTATGTAATATAAAAGGATCAAATATTATATAATATATGTATATACGTATATTTATCTATCTATCTGTATATGTATGTATTTTGTTCATTTCCTCCTGAATATTTTCTCTGTTCTCTTAAGTTTAATAGAAAGCTTTCGTTTTAAAAAAGTTCTAGATAATTGTATGTACGTATATACATATATAACATACATATATGTACAAGCTATACGAGCGATAAGCCGTTCAAATATGAAATGTATTTTAAATAGCGCCGGAGCAAAATTATGTGTATGCATACTCTTTTAAATTAACATATATGTATATGTATGTATGTACATACATACATTATAAAATATAGAGAATTCTTATTTTGTTTTTGTTTTGAATTTTCTATTTTCATTTATTATTGTTGCTCTTTACTCTGTAATTTTTGTTGTTGTTATTTTCTCGCTTTATTTCATCTTCTTTATTCGTTTATCGTTGTCATATTATTGCTGTTGCTTTGAATTTTCTTTGTATTGTATTGTTTATTTTCGCTTTTCTTTTTGATTTGGTTTACTTATATCTCTCGAAAGAGCTTTTAAATTGAAAATATCGTATTAAACATATAGAAAAGCTATTTTATTATTTATATATAAGTATATATGTATGTATATGTACATATAAAATTGAGAATTTGATATAATATAATCAGTTAGCTAGGCTAACTAACTTCATATCACAAATGAAAAATTTCTACGTACACCAGAATACGTATGATACTCGTATTGCTCGTATGTTAAATAATATGTACACATTCAGTTTTCAACATTAAAAGTGAATATAAACGAAAATCTTAAAAAAAACAAAAACAACTTTACTCTTATAGATTCTTATATTTTTAAAATATACTGGAAATATATGTATCCTTATAATAAAGAAAAAAATATATATACAAATATAATGTACATATGTATGTAGATTTATAACACGAAATTTAGATTTTATGTAGTTTATATGTATATATAAATTTGTAAAATTCACATACATATAAATAAATTTTGTATTATATACACATATCTACATGGAGTTATAACGCTTTTATAATATTTAGTGTGTACGATGTACTGTGTGTAAATCCAGTAATCTTTTAGTTTTCATTTATCAGTCTATATACAACGTTTAGGTAGTTAAGAGATTTATTTTTTAAGTGAATTTCGTGATAAAGGTACATTTTAATTATAAACTATGTAAAAAACAAAAACAGTTCTTTTTCGATATGAATTTTGGGCTGTGCCCACATATAATATTTAAATATTCATTATAATGAATTTGTGAATTAATTTTATGTCAAATTAATTATTAATAAAATTTAAAAAATAATAATAATAACATAAAAAGTATGGAAATAAACAAACAAAAAAATCAACAAACAAACAAATATTAAAAATGTTTTGTGATTTTTAAATTTCAATGCAATTTTAAACAAATAATAAACAATTTTTTTTTTTTTTTGATTTTTATTTTTTTCAAATAAAGTTTTATTAATTTAATTGTTTGCTATTTAAAAAAAAAAAAAAAAATACTTTTATTATAAAAAGAACAAAAATGATTTTATTTAATACCGATACTATCAATACACAAAATTTAGTCTTGAACATTTGAATATAATAGTTTAAATAGCATGCATACTAAATTATTTCGTTATATTATTTATTTTTTTCTACTAACCAAAATATTTTCAAAATATATATAATATTCATCAATCAAATCAAATCACATTATTTCTGTTTATTATTCGAAACATATTTTATAAATAATAAATATTAGTTGTATATTTTTTCGTTTTGTTTGTTTACCTTTGCTTGCTTTCATTTTTCAATTTAAAAGATAAAATAAAAAAGAAGGAATAATAAACAAGTAATACATTGATTTAAAAATGCAAAAAAAAAGTGTCTTGTTATTTTGATGTTTTATTTTCTTTCTTTTTCGACTGTACAAAAAAAAAATACATTTTCAACAATAATAAAATACAATCATAATAAATATACTTAAATATATTTTGCTGCACGGCAAAATTTTATTTGTACATATTTTATACTTATCTTTAAAACATCCTTTTTTGTTTTCATTATTATTATTATTATTATTATTTATTATTATTATTTTTTTTTTTGAAATTTCTGTTTGTACTCGTGATGTTGTTATTATTCTTCTTGTTGAATTCGCTTGTACAATTTATTTATTTTAATTCGTTATTTGTTTTTACCATATTTTTGTTGATTGTTATTTTCAATATTCTTAAAAATAATAAAATTAAAATAAAAATAAAATAAAATAATCAACATTTGATTATATTTGTAGTTATTTATTTCAATAATATATATTTTTTTAACTTTTTGTTTTTGTTTTTGAATTTAAACTTTTTTAATTTTCAAAATTGTTATTTGTATTAGCAGATATAAAAAAAATAACAATTTTTTTTTTCTTTTGGTTTTGTTGATATGTTGTTAAATTTAATCATTTTTATTCGAATATATGAAAATAACTGATTCTTTTTCATTAATATCTATAATTATTAATTTTTTTATGTATTACAGAATAAAACAGAAATTTATGAACATAAAATATAAAGTGAAATTCAAATCAACATACGTATGATTATGAAAAATTTGCATGCACATAATATAATGTATTAATATTTATTAGAAAATTTGATTGTGTTTATGAATAAACAAAAAATAAAGAATATAATAAAAATACATTTGGAACAAATATTTTATTGAATGTGAATTCGTCTATAAAATTCTAATAATAATCACAAAATCAAGTTTAAAAAAAAAAATAAAATAATAATAATAATAATAATAATATACTATAGTATTATATAAAAAATTGAAATTTGAATTGAAGTGTAAATTTGTTAAATACATTATTTTAATAAAAATAATTTAATAAAAATTTCTGTTGAATTGAATTCAATTCAAAATTTTAACGTAGAAAAAAGAACAAGTCAGAAATTTAAACTAAATGAAAAAAAAAAATAAATAAATAAATAAATAAACTTACAATGTACATATATATATGTATGTATGAAAATATATGTAATCAGTATTTTATCAAATTAAATTGAAAACAATAAAAAAATTCATATAGTATGAATTATACACAATACCATCTTATGTACAATATCAAGTTTACTTAAATTCATTTAAAATTATTAAATATTATAAAAATACTTAATATAAAACGAAATTGTTGAAATGGAAAAACCGTAAAAAATAAAATTCAAAAATTAAAAAAAAAAAAAAAATCCAATAATGGAACATTTATTATACATACTTTTGAATTTTTTAAAGGTGAAAAAAAATAAACCAAAAATATTCCGTTTATAATTATAAATACACATAACATATTTATCATTTTTTTTTTTCTCAATTATTTTTGAACACTACGTTCTTATGTATAATATATCATAAATACATATATCACGGTTTGAATAAAATTAAAATACAAAATAAATACACATACTACCTATATATTTTTCAATTGTATATAAAGTATTCATTCATTTATGTATACATAAAAAAATGTATTTACATATGTTTGTACATATGTAAACATATCCAAAAAAAAAAAAAAAATATATATATATATGTACGTTAATTTACCGTATAAAATAAGAGTTCTTTTACATCAAACAAAACCAAATATAAAGGAAAATAAAAAAATAAGTCAGAATAAACAAATTCAAAATAAATGAAAAAGTATAAAAATGAAAAATATGTATGTGTATATAATTGAATGCAAATATTTTTAAATAATACAATAAAGGATAATAGAAAGTAAAAATAAAATAAATAATATAATATTGATGATCAAAAAAGTACTAAAAATAGGTTTTTGTATAAAAAATGCAAAAAAGACTCATTTATGTGTATGTTAAAAAAAAAAATAATAATGACTGATGAGTAAATAAAAAAATGAATATAAAAAAATGAAAATTTATTATAAAACTGAATGAAAACAATATAAAGAGTGAGTTATGTATGCATCATTTATATAGTGTTAAACTATGCATACAATTTATAATTGTTATTTCTTAGCACTACGTACAAATGCATTAATTTGATAAAATCGTACTACAACTATGACAAAATGTAAGTATGTATAACTGACTAAATTATTATTTAAAAAAAATGTTTTTAAATCATTGTGGATCAAAACATCAACAAATGCTTTTTTAAAAAAACATGTTGGCCTTTTTTTTATTTCAATTTAAAACTAACCTAAGAGAAATTATTTTAATAATAAAATTTTCCATATTTTTCAATAAATTTCCATTATTTATTTTTGTAATTTTATTATTATTTCTTGGATATTCTGTAAAATTTGAATAAATTTTTTGCAATGATTTCTCAAATCATTTAAAAACATGATAAAAATGTTAAACTTTGTTTTCCCAATATGTTCATGTAATAAAATATGCTTTAAATGCATACAAATAAAATTAATTCTCTTGTCACATGATTTACTATTTTAATTCATTGATAACATTTTACTTAACTGTACATGTTTTATCATTATATACATATGTACAATGTACCATTACTGGTTTCATATTGATCCTAGATGTTTATAATATAAAATTATTACTTAGAATAGAATTTTTCATACTGTTAAATTTTCTTTTTTCTTGAATATTTTTTTCTTTACAAAAAAAAAAAGTTCAAGTCTTTTCTTTTTTTTAATAAATACTTTGCAGAAGTTTTTAATACATTTCACCAATCAATGTATTTCCTCGTTCTTTTTTTTTTTCATTTTAATTTAAAGGAAAAAGGATTCTCAAAAATTTAATTTTTACAAAATATATTCAAGAAAAAAAAAATAAACTTTCGAAAATGCTAAATTATAAATATTGCATTTATCTGACTTGATTCAAATAAAAAATAATATGAAAAATTCAAAAAATAAAATTAACTGAGTTTGAATTTTTCAATTAAAAAAAAAAATTTTAGAATTTCAAAATGTCAGGAATCTATTGAAAAATCCAAAATAAATAATTAAAAACAAAAAATTTTTAATTAATTGTAAGATATTTATATATCTCTTATCCTGAATGATATCTATGACAATTTTGTGATATGAATTGGAATTTGAAAACAAAAAAAAAATTTGAATATACCTACATGAACATTTGAATTTTTTTATAATATTACGTACATTATAAAATAAAAATTAATTTTAAATAAGTTTATATACAAAAACATTCGACAAAACACGTTAAACTTAATAAATTGAAATTTAATACTCATTATTCCATTGAACAAAAATTTTCCTTGTTTCATTCAATTAAAAAAAAAAAAGGATATTCATTAAAGATTTTAAAGTCAAAACGAAAATTACATAGTTTCTTAGTTTACCACATTAGACGTATATATGTATGTACATAACAAAATCAAACACATTAACCAACTTATTTTTTATTGATTACAATGTTTGTTTATTTAAAAAGTTTAATGCTCACTTATTTACAGTTGTGGTGAGAAAGTTAAATGTACATAAAATGCGTATTTGTATTTATTTAGAATATTTGTTTAAAATTGACACTACATGACTTTTTAATTTTTGAATAAAAGGAGTAAATAAAATTTTATCAAATTTAGAAGACATAATTCTTGCTATTGCTAGTTGATATGTATGAACACATGTTTTAAACTTATGCACATACTGCATATGCATATTTGTACGTTCGCATATATTACGAACTATTTTGTTTTCTTTACTATATTTTAAAAACAAATCAACACATTTATAATGTTAAAAAAAAAAAGTTAAAATAGCTGAACAAATGATATAAATGATATAATTAGTATAATAGAAAAATTATCAACGTTCTAATCATACAGAACGGATATAAAACATCAACTAAATTAATTTATTTTGTCGAATTTCATTGAAAAAGAAAATGAAATAAATAATTTTTAGATTAATTTTTTTTCTAAATTTCCACTTCTATAAATATTTGAAAAAGACTTAAAAATTTTAAACTTGTTGACTTTACTCTTTTTCAATAAAATTTTTACAAAAAAATTCAAATAATTAACTTTAAGTACCAGTCTGAATATTTAACTTAATTCTATTTTATAGAATAAATTTTCCCTATTTTAAAATGATTTTACATTTCTTATAAGATGTACAAAAATAAGGATTTTAATTTGCATTTTTTTTTTTCAAATAAAATTTTATTTTGATCAAAGCTCTTGCATTAAAAATAATTTTTATATAAACTATTGAAAATTATTGAAATTATTGTAAATATTTGAATCATTTTTATTTTTATTCTATAACAATATATATATTATATATAATGTGGTTGATTTAAATTCATATATTTTGTTTTTAAGAATATTTATTATTTATTTATTTATTTTATTATTTATTAACCACTATATTATATATCAACAATTGTATGAATAGTTACACGCAAACATAAATGTGTGCACATTGTCTTTGTATTTAATATATGTACATACGTATGAATATATGTATATGTATAATGTATATATATCAAAATAATAATTTGTGTTTTTGAAGTTTAATGATAAGAAAAAATATAAATATTTTCTTTTGGTATCTTTTGTACATTCATACATACATATATATTTTATCATATTTCAAAAGAATTCCTATTGGCAACTCTAGAAAAAAAAAAATAATAACAATAATGATAATAAAAAAAAAAAATAAATAAATAAAAATAAGCAAAAAAAAAAAGAAGTGATCTCTAAATTTTTGTGTGAAAATGTATTATAATTATTATTTAGCCTGAATACTTATGCTTTTATATACAAACAAAGGTGATACACATACATACATATTAGTATGTACAGTATTTTATAAACTTAGTATTAAAGACAAAACAAAATGTTTACGAAGTACTTAAGACTGAAAATGAATCTGCCAAAAGCAAAAAATATTTTATTTGTTTTATTTATATTATTACTATTACATATATATACACATAAACATATATAATTTTTTTTTTTTTTGGCTTGAATTGTTTTACTTTTGGGTTTTCTGACAATCGCTAAAAGATAAAAAAAAATTCAAATCAAAACAACAAATGAAATATCAAAAAATATATATTTTTTTAAGCAAAGGTTTAATTGAAAAAATTACTATATACATACATACTTTGCATTGTCTTAGTTTTTAAACCATACTCAAACACAGACATTAAATATTTACAATAAAAGGAAATAATATTTAATCACATAATAAATATTGAATGTGAACATAAAATGTACAGTACTTTTTGAATTTAACACAAATTTATGGTAGCATTTTTGTTTATTCAAACTATGAGTAAAAGATTATTAACTTGGTAAATTAGAAAAAAAAAAAAAAAAAAAACAATTACAATAACAATTTCATTCAGACTTAATATATAACGTCTAGAAATACATACTTTAATACGTTCGTAGATACAAGAATGTATTTAATTGAATAGTTACAATGAGAAAAGCTTTATTACCTTAATTAATATTTACCATATAAAATTGAATATTCGTTTTTTTATATTATCTTCTTAAAGTATTGCTTATTTTTAAATAATATAAATTAAAAGTACATAAATATACATGCATATATTCATATTCAACAAGAAACTGCCTATAATCATTTTAAATAACTATTAATACATATTAAATTATATTTTAATTTCAATAATTTTTCAACTTAAAATAATTTTATTGAAAAATAAAAAGCATTACTAAAGGTGAACAAATTATCAGATTTAAATGTCAAAATTACATAATGTTTTTAATACGTATATACATACATACATATATTATACATATAGCTATATAGTATGTGTTCAAATGAAATTATGACAAATTCAAATATTATGAAAAGTATATATAATCATTTGCCACAAAAAATAAAAAATGGAATAATTTTTGTGTAAACGTGTTGATACATTAAATAGTAAAAGGTTTAATGCACATACATATGTATGTATGTGCATTCGTGTATCATATGTGTACATACATATTTACATACTATCTATATATCTATTACTCTGTCGTAACATATTATGAATATTAAAGGCTTCAAAAAGTTTTCTAAAGGTGAGTTCAAGGACAATAATACAAAAAAATAATGTGTGTGTATGATCTTGAATGCACTTTTACAGCTTATTATAATACATACATACCTATGTATGTACATACATACTTTCATTTTATGTATATTTCATTTTTTTGTTTGTATGCATAAACATGCAAAATATATGTTAGTACATTTATTCGTATATAAGTGAATTGTTTATGTACATACATATGTACATATAAAATCCTTATTATATCAAAATTTCATTAATAAAAGTGTCAAAAAATGTCAACTACTTTGTTATACTACAATTTTCATTTGACAAATTTCTCTTATATATTATTTTCTTGTTTATGCCACAAAATACAAATAAAAAACATATGGTTTTACATATGCATACATATACATACATACACGTATGTATGTTTGTAGCATTAACGCATATATGATATAGTGCACATAATACTTATGTATATTAAAGTTATAAGATATATTGATATATAAAATTATATATTGACGGATTAATGTACCTACATATGTACATACATATGTATGAAATTCGTACACATATTATTATTCGTATACCAGCTATAAAACCATATTTACAATATCCACATAATAATAATTATATTTATATGCCCCTATAAGTACATATACATGTGTGTATGTGTGAAAAATTTTACTTTGTGATATCTGATGTGAGAAATCTGGAATTATTGATTTTCTTTAAAACTTTTTGAGGACACATGATATTAAATGCATACACACAGTTGTATACGTATAATACTTTCCAATTTTCCATTGTTTTTGTTTTCATTATTTTTGTTATACCACAGAAGTATTTCAGATTCATATATAAAAAAAAACTAAAATTAAAAAAAATTTTTTTTTTAAATGTATCAGCTGTTGGATATATACGTGTATTGTAGATTAAACGGTTCGCTTTCAATATATGTATGTATGTTTCACACACATGGATGTATGCATAATATACATATACGAGTATACATATATATATATATATATATATGTATGCATATATATATATATATATATTAATATATAGCTACATACTTGTTTGTATATGTGTAATATGAATCTGCTTTGATAAAGTTTAATTTAAAATTTCCTTTAACATCCAATAGTCAAAGAAATTTTTAATATAGCAAAATCTGAACTGTGCATCGATGAGTTATATCAATACACTAGCGAACAAAGACATTCAATAATAACAATTGAGGAATTAAGACTCAATTATGAATTATGATAGACATATGAGAGGATATGTATTAAAATCCATGTCGAACAATTGTATTTCCAGAAAGGAAATGTTCGTCCTTTGTAGATTATTAGTTAATTCTTCTATGTTCAATATGTAATATGTATTAACAAATGAAAATAAGCAATTATTAAGTAAAACTAAGTATTAAACAATTATAAATTGTCATAATGACATTACGTTGTGTTAGAAAAAACTAACACATTTTACTGTTATTTTCGTTAAAGTATATTTACTTACCGTCTTGTGCTATTTTGATTTCATTATAGTTATCGCTTTAGATTTATTTAGAAACGATGTTTTATTTAATATATATTGTACAACTAAAATAAGAAATCACAATTAAAACTATAAATGAAATTTACAATTTTTCTAATATTTTTTATTTAATTGTCTGTATTATTCGACATTAATTTTGATAAAACGTCTTTATGTAAAAAAGCCACCCTCTAAATTAAAATGCGTAACATATATTGGTGTGTGTGCTCTCTTGCATATATAAGTATATTTTCGCACAAAAATGTACATACATATATGTATGTGCTGCATATTTACACATGCATGTGTAAAAAGTACAACGATCATATAATACTAAACATAAATTTATGTACATAGGTATGTAGTATACATGGATTTTACACAAATCCATATTTAAACTATGCATGTATAAACTTCCGGAACCTTTTAAAGGCAGAGGTCAGTTCAAGGACAAGGTTATCGAAATATTTTGCTCGTTTTCATTATCTCTTTTTCAACACTTTTATTAAACGATGTTAATATTTTTTATTATTAATTTATTATTTTAAAGTTCATGTAATATCCGAATATACATATGTATGTATTATATAGGTACGTATTTTAAATTGTGAAATAAAATTGAAAAAAGTGTTCATTAATAAAAAATATTTTTATAAATAATTTTAAATTACATGTAATACATATTCAATCATCTTGATCATAAACGAATAAAATTTGTACATTATTTTTGGTAATGATCTAGAATTTTCCAAATTATTTGCTTTTAAATAAGTTGTTTCACATTCTATTCAATATATAATTCTGAAATTAATACACACGTACAAAACATATTATAGATATTGTGTTAAATACATATGTACATACATATATAAGTACATACAATTATTTATATATGTATGTATATATAAAAATTCAAGAAAAAGATAAGTGAAAATTAACTGAAGATTTAAAAAAAATAACACATAAATACATACATATGTATATTAATATATGTACATGTACTTACACATTTATATTTCTAACATAAAAACATTCATACATACATATGTATATGTATAATATGCATAAGTGTAAAAAAAAAATCAAACCAGAAATATAAATAAAATGAAACAGTAAAAGAAAATAAATCAAGTGAATATATTTATTGATATGTAAATTATAATCTGTAATATGTATACAGATTTTTTATGCTGATGCTGATATTGCTGAGTTAACTTATATTCGAACATAAATTTTCTTAGAAAATGAATACGTATACAATATACATATTATTGAGGTGTTGTAAAATAGTATGTACGTATATGTATACATGAAAAGGATATATATATGTATATATATTTTTTTAATGTACATATGTACTTATATTATGTATACATTATGTGTGTATATATGTATGTTTCTTTTTGATATGGAATTTATGTTTTCGATTATAAAATTTTAAGTATGAAAAACTTCACTTAGGGAGCAAAAGTTAAATAAGAAAAGCACTTTTTTTTCTTTTTTTTTTCTTTTTTTCTTTTCTTGTTTGTTTCCTTGTAGTATCATTATTGATTATTCATAATAATGGTACCTTGAAAAATCAGAAGGAAAAAGCGTCAACAATGAAAGTAAAAAACAAAAATGAAAAATAGAAATTTATGTAATTATTTTTCTGAATTTGTATGATTTTTTTTTTTTTTTCATTATGTTGTGTCATACATTAATTTATGTATGTATGTACATTAATACTCTCATATATTTATTTGACTGATCACTAAATTTTAAATATCTAGCTTAATTTTTTTTTTTTTTTCAATACAAAATACAATACGTAAACATACATATGACAAAGAATTAAAAAATTACAAAAATAAAAAATCATATTTAAGGTAAAAAAAAATAATCAACGGAATGACATAATTATAATTATTTATAGTCGTATGCTACAAACTTAGATTTACTACACATATTGTATAGTTATACTTGGTTATACATACATATGTACATACATAAGTGTGTTAACATACATATGTACAAGTGCAATTATATATTTACATATGTATACATTTATATGTGTATGAAAATTTATAAGTATGTATATATATAAGCATGCACTTTTATACACATACATACATATGTACATATCTATACGCATAAAATTATCTTGTAATAGTGTATGAAACATATTATAATTATTCATATTCATTCATGCACGAAATGAGGAAAATAGAAAAAAAAAAGAAAAAAATTACACCTATAATAAAAGGGATTAGAAAGATAAAAATAAGAGCATTACCTTGAAGTCATTTCTTTTGTTTCTGTCCTTTCTTTTTTTGATACAACACAAATTAGTACATACTTGTAAGTATCGAAAAATTTTTCCAATTTTGTGTACATACATATTATGTTTATAATTAATATTTACACACTGTGTATAATATACGAGTTGTTCATTTATTTCATCTACAATCTGTCATTTTTATATTTCACTGTAACATTAGTGACAAAATGACACTAAATTACAGCTACATATGTATGTAGCTATCCTTCTGTGTATTTCATACATACATACATACATATGTACATATGTATGTATATTCATTTTTATAAGACAAAAGAAGTGGAATTAAAAAGCAAATATCACAATCTAATAAAAAATGATAATAATAATAAATAAATACAAAAAACAAAAAAACAAAACAAAAGAAAATAATCATATTAGAAATGTATAAAATTTATTTGGCAAACAATGTGTACACATATGTATGTACATATGTATATTATATTTTCACATGTTATATAATATCTTATAACTGTTTTAATGATTAAATTCCAAGATATACATATGTAAGAACGTATGTTGTACATTTTTTTTCCTCTTAATAATTTGTTTTATTAACAAAATACAAAATATGTACATATGCAAGTGTGTGTATATAGGTATTATGTCATTTTTATTGAATAATTAATTATTTAAGTTTATCTTTAGTTTAATTTATTCAACAAATGTATTATTATCGGTTCAACATGCAATGTGAGTGCAACATGACATAAATGGATTGTACATACAAAATTTTTTGAAATATATTTACATACAATATTATATGTATGTATGTATATGTATATTTACATTTGTTACAGTCATTTGCATGATTTTATTTTTTACTAAAAAAGAAATACTTAATACACAATCAAAGTAAATTCAACGACTTGAGTAAAAAATTTTATAATATTCCAAAATTTTTGCGTTTTACATATATTTATATGAATACATGTACAGGGTGTTCCGAAAAATGTGGACTATATTATAAGGAGTGAAAGTAGAGATAATTTCCAGTCGAAGATGTCATATTGCATTTTTCCCGTTTCGGCTTTGTTTATGAGATATTACAATTTTTGTGTTTTTTCATTTTAACTATGTTTTTCAGCCTAGAAATTCTTATGTCTCAGCATCTAATAGCTCCAGCATAATGTTTCAACACTCATTATATCGGTAAAAAGTCCAGCTTTCAAGATCAATTTACCTTTTAGCTTTAATGGTAGTCGTTTTTGAATTATTGCTTCTTTAACGTTACAAGGCCGATTTTTAAAAAAAATATGACCCAATTCTTTGTTGAGACAAAAACGTTTTACTACGCAGGTAAAGGTATGATCCGGCTTTAAAAAATAATTTTTCTGATCGATTACCCTTTAAAAAAATCCAGGTTCATGGCCTTAGACTACATGGATCAAAAGTTATTGTAAAAATAACATACGAAAACACCACGTAATCTGGAAGATTTTAGGTCAAAAATTATATGGCTTTCGCTCTTGTTCTCAAATTTTTTGCTGTTCACCCCTTGAAATATAGTTCACGTTTTTCGGAATACCCTGTATATGTATATGTATAAATTTATGTCCTTATATGTTTTACATATAAATGTTTGATATGTAATAACAATTTTGATTTGACTTTATATAATGTGATACATTCTGCAAATCAAATAAAAAATCAACAAATAAATGAATAAATGAAGTTAAATGATATTATGTAGGATATCGTGTAACTTAAATAGAGAAAAAAAAATATGTACATACATATATACATATACATATGCATGATGATGTCAGGATATAAATGTATGTACGTGTGTACATGTATATACATATACGTATATTAATTTGGTACTAATAAATGTATATTTTCTTTTAACTTTTCGTTATAAAGCATCATTTATAGAGAGACATATGTCACAGTGCCACATATGTCAGTAATACGTTTTATAACTACTGATGTAGCAGTTTCACGAATATACGTGTATATATACATACATAACCCATAGATAATTGTACATATATATTTTGCAATTTCATACACACATACACATATATTTGTACACAATAAACATGAAAATATGTATGTACATACATATATACAACATACTACTTATGTAATATCAATTAATAAAACCATATAGATGTTCCCTTGGCGTGTACTTAATGGTGAATAATCTATTTATTTATTTTTATTAATAAAATAGATAGAATATTATTGAAAAAGCATTGCTAACATTAAAGCATTTTATTATAATACTGAAAATTGATTTAAATTCCACAATCTGTTGTATTGCATTTATTGTTCAATAAAACATAATAAAACATGCTATATAAAAGGAATACCTTAGAACAACGTTACATATCATTCACATTTCATAATAAATAAATGAACATATATGAGTATAATATGTTCAAACATATTCATATTAATGCATTTATATATGTACGTACATATACAAAAGTATTATTGTTCATGTTTTGTATGTATACACATTATTTATATTATTTTAGTGCTGTGCTGGGAAATTTTAACTTTAGAGAATAAAAATTTACTTTTGAACAACGAATGTGAAACAATGATTGATAAAATAATGAATAATATTTGAGAAACAAAATAAAATATTATAATTAATACATATAAACAAAAATTTTTTCAACGAAAATAAAAACAAATATGTACATATTTACGTACATACATATATACTCGTACAATTTTTCAAATTTTCTCTTATTAAGTAAATTTCAATACATATCTTAAAGGTAAATCATCTGTTTATACAACGTTTAAAAAAAAATGTTTATCATTCTATTTACTGGTAAGATTTTCCGAAAATCAGTCTGCTTTATTTTTCATCATATCATACAATTTAAATTAATAATATTATTACCAGTTTTTGATACTTGAAAATAATTACATCCTTACCTGTTTAATCCCTTCCGTTTATTTAAGAATTTCATCATTAAATAAAAATGTACACATAATTGTATTCTTATGTTGTATAGTTGGTACAAAATGTTTTCATATGTTTATATATTTATAAATAATATGTACTTATACATACATACTTAATTTAAATTCAAAACATTCATACATAATATTTAAAATTTAATTTAATAAGTGCAGTTTTCAGCGAATGTTAATAATTAATTCTGATTATTAATTTACACAATTAATAAGTACAACTTAATTATATTAACATTACTTGTACAATAATGTTTACATTTTTAAATCTCATTCTAAATTTAACTAGGTCTATTCTAAACCCTGAGTTAAAGTAAACAAACTTACTGAGAGGCAACTGACAATTGACATACAAAGTATATTTATTAATCTAATACATTAATCAAGTATACTACCCTACTATGTATTTATTACAATGAAAATACTTTGCATGTCCAACACATAATATTTACAATATTGTTAACAATAATAAAACATGTAAATTTTTATGTGGATAAAGAAATTTTCCGGTCAACCTTAATTTTATTTTTATAACAACTCGGGATTATGAATAACTTAGAACAAGAAAAAAAAAAGAAAAGAAAAAAGAAAAAAAAAAAAAAAGAATTACCTAAATTGAAATTATTTAGTTGTAACATAGGGCGGATAATTTAAAAGTGATTTAATCAAATTAATAATGCTGAAAAATGATGAATTGTTTTTTTTATAGTCTGATTCTAGCGTCTGTCAGTGACCAGTCATAATGAAAAATACGGTCACAAGAGCATGTAGAGTCATAAGTTGTGACTACATACTTTGAATTCTGCAGTAGCAGTCACAAAATTCAAGTGTCACAACGATATGACTGCCAAGAAAGGTTGTCACAGCTTGTTGCCGTAAGTCACAAGCACAAGTGTCAAATACAAGTGAAAAATGAATTTGTGACTGCCTTTGACACAAGTGAATAAGAATACGAAACAGCTGATTGGCACAAAGTTAGTCACAATAATAGAGCTTGTGACTTGTGATTAGCCACAAGCTAGAATCAGGCTATATTAATATATATTTGTATGTACATATGTATATAAGTATGTATTTTAGTTTGGTACATATATAATACATATATAATACAGATACATACATATGTACATATACAGGATTGTACATATATAATACAGGATTTCATCAATTTATGAATATACATATGTACACATATACATAATAAAGTTATACGCACACAAATTTGTATTATCATTATCTTGATGTTATTTGTTATGATATTATCTTGACGATATGTTATCCATATATATGTACATACACACCTTTGGCATTTATTTAACTGTATATACATATGTACATACATGCATATATGCATTTATGTTTATTTACTCAAGAAAATTGGTAATTTAGAAAATTTAAAAAAAAAATTCAAAAAATATACAATACATAGATATATACATATATGTATATCTACCTACATTTAATGTTTTCTTATTATAAATATTTGAATATTTTATGTTAATATCAAAGTATTAAAAAAAGGAATATTTTATATTTACTGTTCAAAATGTACGTATATGTATAAGTACATAAATAGATAAAAATATGTAGGGTGTTTCAAAGAAAGTATTTTAAAGACTGCCTCTAGTCATTCCATATATCACTTTCTTCTTTCTTCTCACATATTATTTTTATTCTAAAATATTTATTTCCTTAGCGATCTTACATAGTAATAATTTACATAAAAATTACAAAAATATATATTAAAAATAACCCATATTTTATTAAAAACGTGCTTAAAGATATTAAATATTCTTTGATTTTAATGGAATTTTTTAGGTTGAATAGTTATTAATCGAGGCATTTTATTTTGCACTTGATAGTAATATTCTCGTTCTAAAGCTTACACTAGATGACACGAAAAATATAATATGTTTTTTTATGAAAAACAACATTTTTATACTTCTGATAGCAACAGCTCTAGGTATATATTTCCATCTGATTTTGACCAAATATAAAAAAATTTCTCAATGTCAAAAAATTTGTACTTTCTATAAGATAGTACCTATATTATGTACATATCTAAAAAGGGATAGATTTAAGACGGGAAAATATAGAAAAATTTTAATTAGAAACAGTTCGTCCTTTTAAGAAAAATGCTTTGTTACACTCAAGATACACTTATTCTGGAACACTCACTATGTTTGTACTTATTTATGTTTCGTATTTGCATAATAGAATTATAGAAAAAAAAGAAGAGATTAATAACAAAAAGCTTATGTATCTTTTATTAAAAGAAAAAATGAATTTTATATATACAAGTATTTATAAACGTACATATTTATAAGTATTTATAATTTAACATTAAATTACATATTGCATACACATAGCATGCACATATAAATACATATATTATGTTATACATATGTATATGTACGTAATATTAATCAAATTTCATATTTACATAATTGTGTATTTTGATGTATCTACGTGTACATATTTTTAGATTGTTTTTAAAATTCATATGAGAAAGAAATTAAAAAAATAAAAATATATAAAAGATTTTTGAAATAAATTTGTTTAATAAAAATTTTCTGCAAAAATTAACAATTATGAGTCGTTACATGTAGTATGTGAACATATATGGATAAGTAAATAAACATAAAAAAAATAAAACATTTTTTTTCTCATAATTATTTTGATTTAATTTTGTATGTGAACATTATTATGTCCTTTTTATGTTGTTGGTTCATCTTTAATTTTATTAAATACTTTCACTTAATATAAATTTGTTATATAAAGAGTATGTACGTGTTTTGTGCACACAAATCTTTCAAATAATTTAGTTAATATGTTCAGTATGTATATACAATACATACAAGTACATTGTACAGTTTGTTTGTACACAAATTCGTACATAATATATGTACATTGTATCTTATCATAATCATATCTATATATCAAATAATGTATAGATACATGCATATATAAATATTAGATCATACATATACATACATATGTATGTACGTAACTACAAATAAATTCATACAGAAAATTGTTTACGAACAAAATATATTTTTTTCTTCTTTTATTTTGCCTATTCTTTATTAGCATTTTAAGAGTGTTTAATGCTAGATGATAGATCCTAGATTATCCCTTTTAATATATTGCATGATATTTATGTATTTTATGTATTAAATGTACACTTATTTGTACATATTATATTTATATACATATGTACATGCAAGTTCATAAAGTTCTCATGTATGGTTATATGTATGTATGTATGTATGTATGTATTTGTGATGACAAAAAAGGAGTTTAAGTCCACAAATCATTCTTATATGTATCTATACATATGTATGTATGCACATATGTATGTACATATATGTTTTATATAAAATATATGTTGGTACATATTACGTGTAATAAGTATATGTATGTGTGTATAAATTACTTTTTATATTAGTACATACATATATACACTTTATATGAATAAACAATATATTTTGCTTTAATTCAAATATTACTATTATAATATGTGTATTGTAAGAGGTAATAATGTTACATAGCATATATTTTAATGGAATACTAAATTCTAAGAAATAACATGTCCATACATATACATACATATATATCTGCATATGTATAATTGTACATTGTATGGATCCCTTTTTTGTTTTGTTTTTGCTTTATAGTATAATATTGGTTTATATACATACATATATCTCTGCAACTTGTAGATTACATGAATACATGATACATTCGTATTTTCTACATATGTATGTACTACATATTATGTTTGTACATACATACATATGTGTGACTACACTGATTATACATAATCACAAACATATGAATAAACTTGCATGTAAGTAGGCGTTTACTAGAAATTAAAAGCCAAAACAATTTTAATAGGGATATTGATATATTATTGTTATAAGTGCTACTTTTATATGAGCATAAATATTTTAATTCCTTTTGTACATGTGCTGCCGTTTATGTATTGTGCTTTTAATATGTAGGGTGTTTTTAACAAAATGTTTTATAAAACAGTATCGGAAAAAATATGTGCATGATGATAATAGTCACTCCTACAAAAAAATAATAGCACTAAAATTTTTCATGTCCTTCTCAAAATTTATTTTAATTTTAATTTATAATGCTTTGTAAAACACATATAATATAACATAATATTAATATACTACATATATTACTATATATGCATATTCATATGTATATGTACATATATATGTAGGTATATAGTATAAGGCTTTTGATTACTTTTTTAATTTATTTTTAAAAAAATTGTTTATTATATTGTATAAAATACTTTGTATGTATAATATTAATATTATAATGTACTTTAAATTGTCTAGATATTTTTCATTTAATAAATTGTTTATTACTTGCCATGAATTTTATTATAATCATATTTACGACATATGTATTTCATTGATAAATAAATTATTTTAATACATACATATACACACATATATGAATGTCTATTAAAGTATGTAGGTAATTAAGTTTTTAATTACATGAGGAGAAAAATAGTGTGCTCGTATCAAAAACTTTTTAAAAATAATTATTATATATATATTTTTTTTTGTTTCAAGGACATCAACATAATATCAATATAAATACGTACATATCCATACATATGTATATGTACATAAATGTATGTATATCCCTTATATTTTTTACTTGACTGAATAAAAATATTATTTGTCAGATAAAGTATCCGCATATTAATTTTTTAATTGAAAAAATAAAAAGAAATATAATAAGATAAAATAAATAAATAAATTTTATTGACTTTATTTTTTGTTATAACATACATATGTATGTATGTACACATTTTAAATATTTTCATTTGAGTACTTTAACCGCTCTTTTGTTCTATATTTTTCTTAAAGTCCTGAAAATACACTTTTCTATATTCTTGTACATGTTACATCGTACATCTTACATACACATATGTATGTGTTTAAGTTTAAAACACATTTATATATTGTAAAAATAAAAATAAAATAACAATTTTCTTATGTACATATACAAATTACCTATAAAATTTCGTAAATGAAAAATAAGTAAATTAATTGTTTCATACAAACATTTGTTACATGTGGTTATGTATTTATTACATTTTTGTCAAATACATTTTATATTATTGATATTCTCGTTATAAGTATCAAAAAAGTTTTTCGAATATTTATAATTAATTCAATAAAACTTTTGTTACTTTATAAAACCAACAAATATATGTCATGTGCATATATGTATGTATGTGTGAGCAGTAATAAAGTACTCCTACACATTTATATACAGTATATATGTATCTACATAATATACACATACATATGTACATATGTAATATAGCAGTATGATTTAGTTTGACAAACATGAAATTTATAAAATACATGTACCTATGATACATACAAACTTACATATATGTATGTTTTACACCTTTTTCGTTATATATTTTATATATATTGAATTAATTTAACTTTTCTTTAATTTTCATTAAAAGTTCATAGTTAAACAGAAATTTATTACATTATTGTCAAAAATATGATATGTAAGAGCATAATTCCATTTAATATTTGACACATATCATCGTAATTATAATAATATATAAAATTATTAATAAGAAATACATGTGTATATGTATAAATTATTTATAAATTTTGAAAATTCAAAAACAATATTTATATGATGAAATTCTCTTTGAATACATGCATATACCAATTTTCAACCAAAATGAATAGGTAATACATATGTCAATGAAAATGTATTTATTTTTGACATTATTCTGAAAACTACTTATTATTAAAACAACTTATACTATTTATTTTAATTTCTTTAAACAATTTTATTAATTTTTTTTATACATTTATAAATGTATGTGTAATTTTATTGTTTTCCACAAATCTTAAATATGAAACCGATAATTTTGGAATATGAATACACACAAGATGTTTTATAATGAAAAACAATTTAAAAAAAAAATTAATGATGTGTGCGAAATGGGTATATAATTACAGACTTAATCTGTAATAATAAAGTTTAGACTTTAGACAATATACTAAAACCATTATACCTATATGTTATAACACTGTGTACAGTGTTATGTCCGTATATGTATTTATCTATATAAAAATATTCATTTCTGAATATTTGTGAAATATTCGTTTAATTTTTTTCGATTTACAGAAAAAAAAAAACCATTTGAATTTTTGTTCCAATATTTAATTTTTACTTTCGATTCTAGAAGAATTTAATAAACAACAACAAATATATAAAATTTCATTATTATTATTATCATTATTATATTTTTTGTCACAAGTCATAACATTTTACATTTTATAGTCTACATTATTTCATAATTTATATTTATATTTTGATATCCTTTCTTTGAACAACTTTATTTCTACATATGTACATGTATATATGTGTGTTATACATTTGAACGTAAATTTATGTGTATGTATTGTGTAAATATAATGATAAGTTTTTAAAAACCGAACGTTTGCACGTCGAAGAACTTATTTCAATATAAAGATGTACATATGTGTACATAACATGTGTCTAAATATGTACGTACATACGCATATATATGTATATATGTATATATACAACTATAGGTATTTAGATTTGTAAAGATAATTTTATAAAAATGTATTTTTCTTATCAAACAAGAAGAAAGGATATTTTTTCTTTTTGTCTTTATATATTTTTTGTATTTCTTACTTCTTGATTCTATTTTTATTTTCACTTTATACGAATAATAGATACATACATATATATATATACATGAGTACATTTTAGATAATGTATGTATGTATGTACATATGTATGTGCCTAACAGATTTTATATATATATATTTTTTTTTTTTGCTTCACTTTTTTCATCGTGATTATCATAACAGTTATCAGTTTTGTTTTCTTTTTTATATTTCATTAAAATACTGTACATACTTACATACATACATATATATGTTATACATGTTTATATATGTATACGTTTGCGTTAACAGGAACTAACAGGAAATATTCCATTAAATCTCTTTCAATATTCATAACAAATGTATGTATTATATTTTCCTGAAAAAAAAAAAAAAAAATCAAAGAAAATGATGAAAATAATAGAAAAAAATCAAATAACAAAAGCAATAACAAAAAATAAAAGCAAAGTAAAATAAAATAAACAATAAAAAATAAATAATATAAATTGTTGATTAAAACGATAATGAATGAAAAAAAAAAATGATTTAGAAAAAGAAAATATGTATGTAATAGAAATAGAATATAAAATAGTAAAAAAGGATTTTTTTTTTATTTTCACGAATATACATATTACGCGTGTTCATTTAACAATATTTTCTCATTTCATTAATATTTATTTATTTATTTGTTAATAATATAAATTATCTATTTGAATACTATAAAATTTGAAAATGATAAATCAACAAAAAAAAAAAAAAAAAAAAAAAAAAATTAAATAAAATGAAATTGTAATACATATACATATATTATTTAATTACAATTTCACATCAATCTCACAAAAGTGTATTCTGGAACACTTACAACAATAACAATATTCTCATATATAGGTACAATAATGCACAGCTTTTGTTTTCCAATTAATTTGTTTAAAAATAATAGATAACAGAATTTTTTAAACTTAATTTAAAATTGATGATATAAACAATGATTAAACATTTAACAAAAAATAAATAAAAACGGAATTTCAAGGATTCAAAACGGAAATTTAAGTATGTACAAGTAAGCATATCAATAATAAAAATGATCTTTATATTACTTTTAATACACAATTAATACACACATTGTATTTTGAAAGATTAGAAATGATCAATCTAAACAATAGAAACTACATAATATAATATGCCTATGTATGTATATGCTGTATAAAATAATTATATGATTTAAAAATTTACTATCTAAATCGAATATGATATAATGCCACACAGTCATATAAAAATATAATTTAGTACATATTTCATCTGAATACCTTTGATATGCATTACATTTACATTTATAGTTAATATCCACTAAAGTTTAAGAATAAATCAATAAAAATAGTCGTATATGTATGTGTATGTTATACACAAAACTCACACAAGCACTTCTATAAATTTGCAACAACATCGTTTATATGCATATGTATACGTTGTATTTACATTACTCGAATGTTTATTCATATTCATTAAATTCAATTTAGATATTCACATTAGACTTCTATCTGATAGATATTTATGCATGTGCATATACAGCACGTAATTGTGCATATACAACAGGTGAATAAATGAAAGGAAGAATTTATTGTGGCATTTTATTAGGGTGAAAATACAAAAAAAAAAGTGCTTTGCTTTACAATGGAATTTTGTAATCTAAATACATACATGTGTACATAGGTATAAATTACAGATATCGTTTTATGGTTGTATGTAAATGTACGTACATACACATATTTATATCTAAAAACACATGTACATATATAATTATGTACGTTTATAATAATATGTATATATACACACGAGAAAAATTATTCAGGTATTTTTATATAACATACTTATGCACATATACTTCAGTGTATTATGTATTATTATATGAAATTTTTCATTTTAATGAATTTAAACAGAGCATGAATTTTATTGTTTTTTTTTTCTTTCTTTTTTCAAATGGTATTCAAGTGGAAGATTTTTTAATCAAATTTGTTCCGGTAAACTTAAATTTCAAAAGAATACGACAATAGCAAAATACCATCACAATACTGAATACATACATACATATAGCAAAATATACATGTACCATGTACGTACGCGTATTAAAAAAAATAAATACCTACATATAATAAAATGAAAATATGAAAAAGGAAAAAAAGTAAATAGAGTAAAAGATACAATTTTTATATTTTTCTCCTTATTTTATAAAATTTAATAATATTTTATAATTTTAATTAAAGATAGTAAAATTACTTACATAACACAAATTATATATAATATTATGTGTACGTGTACGAATATACCTACAAATAAAATTAAAACAATTGATAAATAACAATAAAAATGGCAATGATAGAAAAACAAAATTTCAATATTGACAAAATTTCGAATAGCCGTTTCTTAAAAATCTTTTTGTAAAATACATGCTTTACTTATACTAAAAAATTAAACGATTATAATTTATCATAACGTAAAAAATACTTTATCGAAGTATTATGGTAAATTATGCTAAAATTTATTATATTTTTGAAAAGTATCGAAATTCAAAATTTTGTTGGAAGTTCAATTTTGTAGAAAATCGAATCTGAAACCTGTCGCATTTCCTAGTATGACATGCTTTATCATTTTCTTGTTTAATCTAATTACATTATTGTGATGTACATATTTCACTTTTTTTTGTCTCTTTTCATTTTTTTCATACAAGCGAATAACAAAATCGTAATGTATATCAAAAACATAAATTTATCATGTAGGTATTTTGATTATAAAAAATTTCAATTTAATTTTTGTTAATTTGTATTTTTCGAAAATATATATGTATGTATATATTTTATTCGAAAGTATAATGAAATAGTATAAAATGTATTTAACGTTAATTTTGAATATAAAAAAATTTGTCATTACGTTTTTGATATTATAAATTTGATAATTTTAAAGTAATAAATATTTTATTTCTATTTTACGATTTTTATTCTCAAAAATACAAATTTAAAAACGAAAAATTTTAATTTGAAAAAAATATATATAAATGTATATGTACATATGTACATACATAATAATAATATTTACCATCATAAAAATAATAATCCATTTATATATGTTACTTATCAACACATTAACACCATAATAGTAATATATATTTTTTCTAATATCTATGTATATTCACATAAACACATACACACATGCATTTTGTATTGTATTGAGGGTGAAAATTTTTATGTAAATTATGCATCACATTAATAAAAAAAAAAAACTTTTATAAGGTTTTTCTTTTAAATATTAAAATAAACTTTTAACATTCTGTTATTGAAAAAAAGGGGCAAAAGAAAACAGAAATAATATCAGGCAGAAAAGTTTTTAAAGTTTTTTTTTTCTTAGTTGTGACCATAAGATTCCATAATTTATTGAATCAAAATGAAAATCTACACAATTTATGAATAATAATAATACATAAAAAATAAAAATAAAAACACAGAAAGAAAAAAGAAAAGTAAAATGTCTTGAATTTGGGAAAATCAAGAAAATGCAAAAAAAGAATTGATTCCTTTTTACATATTTTATTGTTAAAACTTTATATTTATTGTTATTTAATGTATAGGTATTTTTTTTTTTTTTTTTATAAAGAAATTTATATTGACTGTTTTATTTATCAAGAATTTCCACAAACATTATGATCAAATATTTTCTTTTTTAAGCATTCTTCTTCATCATTTTAACAAAATCTCTATGTCCAGTTTTTTACATATAAATACATATATACATAAATATACATACATATATGTATAATTTACATACATATCTATAAGTATAAATATATCATATGCATATACATATATTACATATGGTACATGCAAAAGAATTTTTGTATTTAAATAGTAAACTATCTCAAAGCAAATACATAAATTTATGTAGAAATTATGTTAAATATAAAAAGGAAATATTAACAAAAAAAGAATGAAAATTTATTACTGTGAAAAATCGAAATAGAAAATAGTTTTAAATAAAACCAAATATGTATATAACATTCAAATGTATTATTATAAAAAATTATTTTTATTTAATCTTTTTTTTTTTTTTTTTACTTTGAATTTTCCACATTTACACACACATACAAATTAAAAATATTATTAAATTTTTTTATTTAGTGTTTTTATTATATAAGTTTTAATTTTCTTTTTTATTTATTTTTTTAACATGATTCATTCAACTGTGTGAATTTATTATTTAAGATATTGAAAATTTCAGTAAAATTTATTATTATGTAAATAATAAACAAACGAAATAATTGTTAATTACTTTTCTTTGAAAAAAAAGTGTTTTTAACATATTCGTGTATATAAAACAAAAAAACAAATAAAAAACATCAAATTAAAAATAAACCATCCGTTAAATTATGCATGCACGTATACAAAAATTATGTAAATCTATAACATAACTCAGAAGAATGTTAGGTGTTCATATACCCTTGTGTACATGAATAGTGTGTTTTCTTTTATATACATTTCAAATAAATTTTATTTATTTTAAATAAATTTTTCATGTGGAAATTAATAATTTTATTTTTCGTGAAAAAAATATTGTTTTGTTTTTTGTTAATATTTATTTTGTTTAATTTATGATGTGTTAATATAAAAATAAAAGATTTAAACCCATTTACATGTATCTATGTATGTATGTATGTGAGAATAAGAAAATAGTAATAGGAAATATATTAAAGGAAAGTAATTCAGTTGGATGGCTTATGGCCAGTTTTTAACAGGGAAGGCTTAAACTTAAGTTTAACAAATAATTCGATTTTACAGTGTTAGTTTAAACTTCAAAGCAAGTTTAAGTTAAACCGAGGAATTCTGTCGTTTAAACTCCGTTTAATGAAAATGAAGAAGAAAATCAATAATTGTTAAAAAAAACTGTCATAAGTTAAATTTTTCATTCAAAATTTGAAATTCATTTGTCAATGACACTAAGAAATAATAATACAGTGTTCAAAAAACTGCATTTCATTCACAATAGTTCCTTAAACTCAGTTGAGTTAAACTGAAGATTAAAGTAGACTGTTAAACTGAGTTTAAACTGAGTTTAAACTTTCGTTTAAGTAATCTGGAGTTTAAACTTTCACTGTTAAACTGGCTATTAGTAGGTAAAGCGGTCGTCACACTTCCAACAATACTTTTATTTCTGATACATTTTAAATTTGTTGTTGTTAGTTTTCAGAAAACATTACAAATGTTTTCTACAAGTAATTTCCCACAATAATATCCATATCCTATATGTGTATACATATTAATTTTTCTAATTAAATTGAAGTATAATATTTTCTATTCAAATATGTACAATTTATACAGTTCAAAATTTTATAAATGAATTTATTACAATTTTCACATTTACATTTTTTGTTTTCTTCTCAATTTTATTAACTTTTTTTTATTATTTTTACTCCCTTTTAAATAATGAAAAAGATAAAACTTAACAATTATAGTAAAATGAACAATACTTCATTTATTGTTATATTTTTCTATACATAAAAAGTCAAGTAAAAAATATATACACAATTCATACACTTAGATATACATGTATAGATTATTTGCAGGAAAAATGTTATATTCATTTAATTTTTACTTAAAAAACTTTTCTTCTTTTTTTCTTTTGTACTGTATTTTTTCATGTATGTTATGTATGTATGTACATGTACATTGATACATATATCAATCTAGTTTTAATCAATTTCAAGTGTTAAAAGTAATTAAATTTTGTTGTAAATTAAATTGAAGTACATATATTTTTCAAAAAGTACAACATTAATTTATATATACTATAACTGAACAAAATATTTAATAAAACGGTTTGTAATTGTAAATTAAAATTTCACAAAAAAAAAAAAAAAAATCAATTTAACAAAAGAAAAATATAAAAGCCAAACAAATTTTTAAAAAAACATAATTACAATAAAACTGAAAATAAAAATATAATTTTGAAATGTATAAATGTGTATAGTACATACATACGTATGTATATATGTATGTAAGTGTTCTAATGTGTATTCATGCAACTCATTTTTCAGAACAGAATTTTTTTAATTGAATATAGGTACCAAATAAATTATTTCACCTTATTTTCCTTTTTTATTATTTTTGTTTCTATAAAATAACTTTTTTTAAATTTATATAAAATATTTTTTTCTGCTACTATAACTTTTTTTTTGGTAAAATAATAATTTTCTTTTTATTTTAATTTTATATTATCTACATATGTATGTACGTTCATTAGTGTATATGTACGTATATGTCAAGAAGAGCACAGGTCAAGAAAAGTAAAATATGGGTAATGTGGGAGGAAAAGATCGAATAATTTTTTTTTAAAATTCGTAATGTGATAACTTAAAAGGAAGTAGCAAAATATCGTAATTAAAGTCAGTTTTTCGAAATGATAATGCATTCATGAACATTAAATTTATTAAAAGTAAAGTGTATGAACAAAAAATATTTAAAGTAAAACAAAAGATAACATAATTGTGATGAAAAAGTACTTTTTCATGATGTAATGATCTCTTATTTTTATCTCTCTTTTTATTTTTATTGTAATATACATACGTATACCTATGTATGTATACGTATGTATAAGTCATTCGTTCATACATCATTTTTTTTTATTTTTAATTCAAAGTTTTTCTGAAATGTCAAATTTAAAATTTTTCGGATTTCATTTCAACGTTGTGTATTTAAAATAAAATATTTTGTTTTCGTATAATTATAATTATAAATGTTTTGAATACTTGTCAAAAAAAAAAAAATTGTTTACAAAGTTTTAAAAATGATATTTTGAATTATCCTTTTTGGTTTTAAATGTGTAATCAAATTAAATGATGGCAGTTCTATATAACTATCACTATTATTTTAAATCATTTTGTTAGGATCATTTATATGTAAATTAAAAAATGTTTAATGATGTGTATACACAATACACATGAATAAAGTATACATATATGTATATTATCAAAGAAACTATATCTAATGTTAGATATAGTTTCCTTGATATTATGTACATATGAATATATGTATATATTGTATACGATGGTGTTGTATGTTCTTGGTTAATTGTCTTTCATTTAATTTCTAAATTTTAAATTTTTAAATAAAAAGTTTTTAAATAATGAATGAATATAAAATGTAAGATAAATAATTTGATAAAAAATTTATTTAAGAAAAATTATTAATGCAATTTCATTAAAATAATATTAACATGCATATAATTAGCAAAATGCTTTTGTGTACATAAGCAAAAATTTAATAATTTGAGTAAGAAAGTAGAAAAGAACAAATTCGAAAAATGAAGTTATTTGTATAATATATATGTATGTACATACATATGTAAAGAAATATGAAATATTATGTTGTTATTAAAGTTATTACTTTATGTATGTACATATTAAAAATCGAAATATAAAGTGTGAAAGAAAATAAAAACTGGAAAACTTTTTTCAAAATTTGTAATTAAATAAGGGAAATATGTACAATATACATAATATTTACTTACATATTTTTATTTATATTTTTAAAAAATATTTGTATTAAAACTACATGTTGGTTTTAAAATTAATGTTTATGTATGTATTGACATAAACATAAACATATGAAAAACAATTGAGAGACATACATGCATTAAAAAAAGAGAAATACCATAAATATATATTCATTCATGCATACATAATATACTCAAATTGTATTACAAACTATGCATTATGTTTGTAAATATAACCAATATAACACATAAATTATGTTTGGAAGGATAAAGACAAATACATACATTATATGTAATTTAAACAATTATATACATATATTTTTTAAATTTAGATATATGTAATAACATACATATGTATATATGTTATATAAATATGTACATACGTACAGATTTTATGACTGTGTTTTATGTTCAAAATTTTTAATTCTTTATCTCAGAGAAAGGGTGAAATTTTTTTTTTATTGCTCCAGAGTCTAGATCTAGAATCAAAGCCCATATATACAATAAGCCAGATCACTCTCCACGTGTTTTCTTATCAATTTTTCACCTTGGTACCGTTATTCAAATGGCCTTAACGGTTTTGCAAAAAACGTTTCTGATCGCCTTTAAAAATACATTATGGGAAAATCTCATGTACAGTCACATATTTTTTTCCTTTTTTGGGACGTATGTATGTTTTTTTTTGTAGAATGATTTTTTGTTAAAAATACTCTGCTTCTGCTAAAAAGCTCAACTAAACTTTACTTTGAGACACTCTGTATACTTTACTTTAACTTGTTTTGTTTTAAAAATTATGTATGTCAACTGTTGTATGAGTGTATATACTGTATAGACGTATAAATGAAGTAAACTAATGTGAGATTGTAATTAAAAAAGTTTTCTTATATGTACTTTTGTGAATTAATACTTGCATTTACATTACATTGTACGTACACATTTTTAAACACGTACATGTGTACATATCCATACATAAGTATATATTTTTAAATATATACATACATATATAATTTATACATAAATACATATGTAAATGTTAAAGAATTAATGTGTACCTTTTTATGCATATACAAATGTACATACAGAAAAATGTATACAATGTACATAGTATGTATGCATATAAGTATGTCCCACTTTAGAGCATATTATGGTATAGTATAAGGAAGGATGTCAAAAGATGTGAAAATATAAGATACGTACGACTATATTATAATTATTCTATTAAAAATTAAAAAATATATTTAAATAAAATGAGACTATATTAAAACGTGGAAAATACTCCTACACCTATTCATATTAGGCTGCGTTTCATTGAACAGCGTCATATGCATGTGCATTATTATTTTTTCATAATATAGAATTTTACTAAAGTTTAATTTAAATTTACAAAATTATATTTAGAATTTTTCGTTAAAATACATACATATGTATGTACATAGAACATGAATTATATGAATTAATGTTCAATGTAAATTTTTCAAATTTTAAAAATGTTTAACAAAATGCTTAGTTTCAAACTCTGACTATATTTTCATATGTATATTTAATGTAATATAAATTATATTGTAAATAATTTTCTTTATAAATAAAATTGAATTTTTCCATATTTCTCAAATTATATATTTTGTATACTATATATATTATTGTACACATACTTTTTATAAACAAAAATGTAACTGAGTTTTTTACATATTATTTTAAATACTAATACGCTTTTGTACTTACATTAAAATAAGTGCAAAAAGTGTAAAAGAATATACATACATATAAGTAGATTCAAACATTCAACATACTATATGTATACATTCAAATGCAATCCTATTTTGTAAATTGTACTAAGAGTAACTGTAAATAAGATAAAATGATCATTATGCATTATATAACATTATGTACATATCTGTAATTTTCTTTGAATGTACTTACATACATACATACCATATCATGATTATGTAAATGTACATACATGTGTGTATCATCGTCGGATCATTGTATCATACATATTATGTATGTACATATATTATTTTATCAATATATGATGGATTATATTTTTTATTTTTCAAAAATAAATAGCAACAAAATTGAAAATGTCCTTTTTTCCTGTTTTCAATAAGCTTTTTTTTTTTTTTATATATATATATGTTAAAATGCGTTAGATATTTTATGTACACATGTGTGTATAATGTAAAAATATATTGTACTTGATTGTACGTATGTTTACGGTAGTAAGCCATGAATGTGATACTAAAGTTATTGTGAATTGTCATGTATTGCATATTCATACATAGTGACCTGACGAGTGACGACATACAATATTTCACTCGTATAAGAAAATAAATGGGAAAGGTAAAATGTAATTTTATGTATGTAATGAAATACAATTTGCTTTGATTGAGCCAAAATTTGAATTGGATCTGACCTTGATCATTTGGGATTACATACTCATACTTACATACAATACACGTATATACTAATCTTTTACAAGGATTTTAAGTATGATATTCTCAAATGATTTTATTTCAATTTGAATTTTAAAAAATTTATGACGAGATGTAAATAATATTCATCGTAGTTTGATATTATACTTGTTGAATAAAGTAATATAAAGTGATTTGTTATGCGTAAATAACCGATTTTTTTGCATATTAATTTTTAAATTGTTTTAATTATTTATACGAATATTTTTATATTTTAATAATAAATACTCCAAAATAAAAGATGATTTGAAATTTTTGACAAAGTTAAAGGAATAAGTTAGTTATTTTATAATTATTTTGTAGCTTATTTTTTTAATTATGTAATTTATTTAATCTTTATTAATTTTGATAGTACAATCCTTATCCTTGGAATTTTCATTACATGTTTTAGATTTGAAAATTTAAAAATTTTAACTTAATCATAATTGACAACCCAATTTGTGAACAAAACACTCTAACTGACAGTATTATTGATTTCAATTATTGAAATCTTATCTATCATTTTATTTGTTTATCGTATCACACGATTCTCATCATACAATTGATACATCCAAATCGATGTGATATCAAGTGAAATTAGACGTTTAGAAAAATGAATCTCAGCTTAAAAAACATACATATGTCTATAACTTATACCTATATATGTATACCATATTCTCACAAATATATTTATATATGTATGTATGTAGATACGTATATGTACATACATATGTTTGCTTGCGTATCAACAACGTTTAATAAACATATTTACATACATACGTATTGTATTTATTTATATATATAAACAATAAAAAAAAAATAAATGTAAAGATCTTGTTGATATGCTCAAGCAGATAAGATACATATAAAAAAATGTATTTTCACGCAAATACATGATTATAATATTCATAGATATAAGAGGTGTGAAAAACCTATTTTTCTATAACACTCATTCACTGTATGTTCAATGTGAATTTATATGTACATTTCTTTTATATCAATAATAAAGGAATAAATGTATTATAGTACATACATATGAATAAAATCAATTTAATTCATATATAGGTATACTTACGGAATAAAAGAAAAAATAGAAATTTAAAAAAATAGATTACGTGTAGAATACATTGGATAAATATAAATATAGTGTTTAGTATATATGTATGTATACTTGTAAAATACATGAACTTATCTATGTAAATATATCTTATTTAGAATTGTGTTAAATCACAAAATAGTACAATCAAAGGTACAATTCACGCAAAATGATGTGAACAGACAAAAATACTTAATATTTATTATACTCTGTCTACTAATTCGGTGCAATTAAGAACTTATGAAAATTACATAAAATAGTACCACTTTACGTCGCTTTATATTGATATTAAAAGAATTCATCTCGTATTATATGATAACTTTACAGGTTGTGGTAATACTACTCGTGAAGTCGTGAGATGCTCTTATGAGAAATTATGAGAGAAGAAAAAGACATGTGTATTTCCATAAGGTCTTAACTACACCGAATTAGTAAACAGACTATAGATATCCTACATACATATGTACATAATATGTACACATGTATATATAACAATTATGTGCATATACTATAATGTATGTGTATGTACACATACATATGTATGAATTATAAATTATATTTATGTATGTGTTATACAATAAGCAAAATATAATATGGTTAAAATGCTGTATATTTGAACATATTATACATACATACATACATACGTACTTTATTTTATAGATTGTAAATTATTTATTAATGCAATGCTTTTACACAGATGAAAATCAAACGATATATTTAATTTTTTTTTCTTGTCCCAATGTAGCTGATATACAATTCATTTCTTCGACTTTTCATCCACATATATAGGTACATATGTATATTATCTGTATATACGTACATTTTTATTAATATTCTTGTATACTTACTCCGATTTTTATCTCGTTTTTATTTTATAAAATCTTTGAATTTTTTTTATCCTGTCTATTCTGTTATGTCTTGTTTCAACCTTTTTGTTTTTTCAATTCATATATTTTTATTGTATATGTACATACATTTACATATGTACATACATATGTGCATACTTACGTATGTGCATATCTGATATATAAGTAAATCAAATAGATACGACCGGCGATAAGATACATATACATACGTACCTCGAGATATATGTATATACACATATATAAGTATATAATATATACATACATATGTCGGTATATATATTTGCAAGAAAAGAAATAAATAAAAAGTGATAAAAAGTTTTAGTTTCAATAGCTATCAATACTTCTTACTAATTCTTTGCCAAGTTTTCAGTTCAACGAACACGCATAATAATGACAAAAATGAACATGAATTTTAACTAGAAAATCCCATACGTGAGAAATGTATAAGTATGTGTACACATATATTATAATGACAGGGTACCTCAAAATACATAACATTAAACTCATTTTTCTATGAATTTTTTTCTTGAAAAATGTCAAATTTCAATAAGTACATATACATATGTACATATAATATTTTTGTGAAAATTTATTTCTTGACGAATTTTTCTCCTAAATTATATCTATGGAAAACACTACGTTCTATGTTTTAAAAACATTTATTTAAGAATTAAATGGTATATTATGTACCGAAAAATTGCATTTTCCGATTTTATTGAATTTTTTATAAATAAAAATATTTCCACACAAAATCTCACAGATGATATAATAACGGATCATATTTTTTTAAAAAAATATTATAGATTTTGATTATTCTTATTTAAATCATGTTTAAGTTTTATTTTAAAATTCATTTTCAAAAAATATTGCCATATTAAAAACTTCTATATTGATTTAAAACGATTTTTGAGGCATCTTGTGTATTTTATAAACAGTACTATAAGAAAGTAGTTGGTGTACATTTTCGTTATGTACATACATGTATAATAGATAATATTTAATATCTAAGTATCTAAGAGAGGACACTTAATATTAAGTATATGAATCTTTGTTATACATACTTATCTACTATTCGTATTACTTGTAGTGCATGTAGCTTTATTATATACATATGTATGTATATTGCAAGTATGTATGTAATATTGTAGAAAACATATATTATAGCGACACTAATTTTATGGTAAAAAAAATGAGTTTATACTTCATCCAAGTGATAAATTCACTAGAAAAAAAATTGAATCCTTGTTTTAGTTTCACTTATATAACAATATTTGATTAAATGGGGATAATATGTAACATATACATTGTATATATAGGTATGAAAATTTTAAAACTGAAGGTCTTTTTGTAATAGCTTTGAAGCAATAAAATTTTGTAAAAATCAATGATAAAATGTACATATACATATTATAAAAAGAAATTTATAGATTTTCTATTAATTTCTATAAATTTTCCATTTAATCTTTACTACATTGAACTTTTGAATAAAGTATACAAACACGATACATTTCACATATAATAACATTTTTTATTCATACATCATACATAAGTATGTATGCACATGTATGTATGTTTGCATACTTATAGGCATTTTTTCTTCTGGTGATTTTTATTTAGCTTTATTTGTTTGTTTATATCTCATTTTTCTTCTGTTGCACAAAAAAAAATCTGAATTGAAACGAATTATTTATATTGAATATTAAAGGATTAGAAACAAAGAAACATACATAAATGTACATACTGAAAAGCAGGTTTTCATTTTGTTTATATTTACACATGTATATTACATTATCCAGTTGTTCAACTATTATACTTGATTATATGATTATATGTATAATGTATAAACATCAGGATATTAAGAAAGGATTTTTATAATATTCTTAAACATATACACATAAAATATATACATACATATATATACGTATGTGTTATATATGGTCATAATATATATTGAAATTGATTGTACATACATGTTTTTATATACTTATATACATATGTATATGTATATATATATACAGATATTAATATGTATCATGCAAAACTGTTAAGAAAACTAAAATAAATAATGAATAAATTGTTTTTTTAAGGATATGTTATACATAGAGAAAAAATAACAAAATAAAATAAAATAAACAAAATAATAAAACACTATAGAAATATACGTACGTATTAATACACATACATATTTATTATACATACATATACGAGTATATACAATTTTAATTCATAAAAGTTTTTTTTCCATGTAAATCAAACTTTGATATTCATAGAATCAAATAGCTAAATAATTTATTTTTGTTTTACAAACAACAAAATTATAGGTATAAATACAAAATGTATGCATAGGATTATAGATGAATATCTCTTCTAAAATCTAGAATAACAATAACTATTTCCATTAAAAACAAAAAAATCATCTACCTTTGATTTTCTTCTGGTTTTCATTTATTTCATCACAGAAACATATGTAATTTGTTTCATTTGGAATTTCCAATTTTTGTAATGTAATTTCAAGGTATTTTGGGTTTACATTAGATTCTATCATAATTTTATAATTCCTTGGAAAACATATGTACATGTAATATACGTACATATGTATGTATTGGTTTATTATTTCTAAACATGTGATAAAATACATATTATGTTGAATTTTACAAATAAAATATTAGTAGTGTTCAATATAATAGTGTGTTAAAAATGTCGTTTCCAAAAATCAAAATTAATTTTCATTGTATTAAGGAATAAGGATAATTAATTAAATGTATATTGAATATCTAAATTGAAAACTTATCAATAAAACAATCTTTTTTACAGTTATTCCCATTTATAAAATACGAAATATACATATATTGTGTTCACACATACATACATATGTATGTGTATACACACATTTTAAATTATCTTTTCATTAATTTAAGTATGTATTGTATTTATTTTTTTGGATAAAATGGAACTTATAATTTCACTATATTTTATGTTTTAAAACAATGAACTAATTTATTAGAATTTTAAAAAAATTATTCAACCTACATAAAAGTTCATTTTATTAAACTAATAACATAATGAAAGTACATGATATATAAATGAATGATGTAAAATAACACTATTTAAAAAAAAGTAATTTAATTGAAGCTTATTAAAAAATAAGCAAATAATATAATCATTAAAGACATTCAAAAACATTCTTTGTAAGCCAAGAATAAAAGAAAAAAAAAAAACAAAACAAAAATAAATACTATACGGTATTGAAAAAGTATAATTCCAAATGAAAAGACGAATGAAAACAAAAGTGACAAAATTATGATATAATGAATGAATAAAACAAGAGGTTATTATATTAATTGATTAATTTTTAATTAGGATAACAAAGTATTTTCATTTGTCAATTTAATTATACAAAATTATTTTATAAACTTCGAAACAAATTTACAAAAATAAAAATTTAAATTATTTTCATCAATTTAAATAACTTGGTATCATATTTTTCGTACTTTATTTCTTATTCGAAAAGAAAAAGCGCAAAAAAAAAACTAAAAACAAAAATAAAAACTGAATTCAATTAATAAATTTGTATTATGGTTTTTATTTAATTTTTATTTTAATTATCTTTGTTTTTTTTTTAGTTTTTTAATTTTCAAATCTAAAATGTTAAATTATTGTATTTTATTAGTTAGGATTTATGTATGTATGAATGTACATACATACATATGTATGATTTATCCTAATATAAGGGACACGTATTATAAAATTTTTGATTAAATTTATTCTATCCTATTACATACGGATTTAACCAGTACATATGAGTAAGAAATTACATATATATATATACATACATACATATATGCAAATTTAAGGGTCTAAAATAAATTATGAAAGACATAAATTTAATTATTAACAATAAAAATATTAACGATAGCTTCTAATCATATTTTCTGTACAATTTGATATACACAAACATATGTACATATACATATATATATATATATACATATGTATGTATATACGTATACGTGTGCCAATATTCTACACTATGCATTTTCAAAATCTAAGGAAATAAAATTATTTATATGTACATACATACATATGTGGAGTACATGATTACATATTTTACAAACATACATATGTACATATAATATACATACATATATAACAAAATATTTTGCCACACACAATCAAAAGTACAATTTTGTGAAAACTTATTATCATTATATTTTGAAGTTTTTCAAATCTGGTATATACAAAATTAAATTTATTTGTATGTGGTTTTCTAAATTAAGTGTATATATTCAAACGAATACCGAACATATGAAATTTAATTATGTTTTTACATAGAATGTATGATGTTAACTTTTGAAAAAAAACAATTTGAAATTTACTTTTTACTTGTGTCTTGAGAATTGAAATCTTCAATATTCTTGATAAATCCTCGAAATCTATATATTACTACAATTATTTACATATACATACATATGTATACATAATATAACGTCTGTATGTGCGTGCACACAAATTATACATATTACTGTTTTATATATAGATAACAGAAACTAAATAAATTTACTTTTATAATTTGTATATGTAGAGCTATACAGGGGGATCCGCAAAACGATCAGCTGGTAAATTTATATATTCTGCTGAGCCAAAAATAAAATCATATGAGAGGGTTGGTGAATGCTTTGACGATTCATTTCCGAACAACAACGTTATTTAAAAAATCCTAATCTTTTTCTTCTTAAGTTTCCTTTCTACTTAAAAGTTCTGACATGGCTAAAATTACAGTCAAAATGTGTTAAAAAAAGTTTTAAAAAATATATTTGATAAATTTTATTCTGGAGCATCCTGTACAGTTTTAATCTTTAATATTGACGAAGATGGTTGTACAACTGTACACAAAAAAAGTTTTTGTCCTTTAAAGTATTATGGATTCAATGAAGTTCATTGTTTTTGCAACTGAATTTTGCACATGTGTAATTATAACAATGAAATTCTACAAAAATTATTAAACATTATGCTAAGCCAGTATATAATTCATTATTTTGTTATAAAAAAATATAAAAAATTGCATGAGAATAATTGCGATATATTCAATTACACAATATACATACATGTATTTATTATGTACTTACATAATATCTACATAATCTAAGTACTTTAGTAGTGTTGTTTAAAAAACAGGCAATTCACCATTAATAACATTAATTATCTAATTTTGGTAAAATACGTATCTAACTGATAAAAATTGATACAAAAACTTTATATTTGTGTATACTAGTATACACAATGTACAATGTACTCTTAAAATTACTATTGGCTTATTAGCTTTATGTTCTAAAAATACTTCAGAACTTAAAAAGAACAATCAACAAAAAATGATTATTACAAAAACAAAAAAAAAGCATCGACTCTAATTAATTGCTATGATACTTTTGTATACATATTTATTATGTGTAATATACATACATATATCTAAACACATATACATGCAAAATTTGTACAAATTTCATTAGAGAAATAAATTATTTCTTAACATTTTTCCTTTTTTGTTGGTTATAAAAAAAAAAAGGATAAAAAAAAAAAACAAAAGACAAAACCAAAAATAATCAATTTCATTTACTGCCCCTTTTAATTTAGTGTTTTTTGTTTTCGTAAACATTTTCAAATAAAATTTATAATCAAAATTAATTATTTCTATTTCAACGCATTTTTTAAAGGACTATAAATTTATACAATTATATCAATTATATATATATATATATATATATACATATGTATGTACATAACTGTAGAGTATGATCATATTGAATTACAAAATATCTATACATATACATACATATGTATATACGTATATGTACATAGAAAATTTACTACAATAAATTTTATCTTTGTTTACGTAGGTAAATAAAGTGTATATTAGCAAATGATAACATAGATGTAAGTAAGCAATATTTTTAGTTCTACATGTATGATTTATTTGACATTGATTTTGTTTTGTTTTTCTGAAAATATTTCGTAATATTGTAAAAATCGATTTTATAAATAAAAACTTTATAATGAACATAAAAGATGCAAAATATAACAAAAATAATAATAAATAAGAAATAAAAATAAAAATAAAAATTAAATTAAATAAAATTAAAACCAAGAGAAAGTCGGGAACAAGCTTTATTATTTAATTCATAATTTTTTATATATACCAAGTAAATATTTGAAATATATTATACTTTTGTTATTGTGGCATAATCTGAATATAATCGGACGTTTCTATACATTTAGGTTATTAAGTCTCAATAAATAAATTTGAATTATCAACTAAAATAAGAATAAAAATGAACATAAAAGAATAGTCTAAAATGTATAGGTATATTATATACCTATTATATAAAAACTTACGAAGTATCTTTATGTACATATTTATTGTTTTCTTTGAGTAAAATTTAAAATAAATATATGTACATATACATATGTATGTATGTGTATAATATAAAATATTGCGTAAGTTTAATTTGGTTTAATCCATCTTTCATATTTTAATTTTCTAAATTCGTTTTGACAATCAATCAAAAACACTTCTTCATAAAAAATTACTGTCAATTTATTTAACAAGCATGTTTGAAGCCAATCAATTGATGATGCGTTTCAAAATTTAGAAAACCTTTTTATATAACATACCAACCTACATACATGTATTTTTTTTTTTATATTTTTCATTCTTGTATTTTGTTGTGTTACATACATACATGCCTTCACATTTTCTGAATAAAATCAAATTCAATCATTTACGTAAATTTTAAGGTATACGCATATATGTATGTACATTTAATATTTATGAAATCGCGTAGCGATAATAATGGGTATAGGTATATATATATGTACATACATACGTATATGTACATATACATATGTATATACGTATTAGTTCCATCACAGTACAATTTATATACATACATATGTATATACATAATGAACAGTTAGATTAAAATATAATTATATACTATGTAGGTATATAAAAATGGTTTATCGTCAAATAAATGAAAGTACCTAAATTACATAAACTTAGGATTGATTATATTTGATTACATATATATTTAAATATGCATATGAATATGCGTACTTAATATACAAATATGTATGTGTGTACATAAAAAAGGATAATTAAAATAATATTAAAATTATGAATAAGTACAAAAACAAAATTATAATAATAAAAAATGTACCATCAGTGATATTGAAAAAAGAAAGTAGAAATTAGGAAAAATTCAATAATAAAAAATAAATAATATGTTAAAAACCAAAAAACAAAAGGAAAATTCAATGTACACATTACGTGTATTGTAAATTATTACATATGAAATAAATAATACCTACATATAGATATATACATATAATATGTGCTAAATATCCACATGTATATTTTATGATACAGGTACCTTTTGTATTTGCTTATGAAAATGTACTATTATATTGCACAAAATATAAATTATGATTATAATCAAATTATATGCAGGACAAAATTTTATTTAAATTTATTAAGCATAAAATTATATTTAATAATAATAAAAATTAATTTATTTTTTATTTTTATTTTTGTTTTTCTGTTTAAACAGGTATTAATAATTCGATTCCATTTCAATAACTTACATACATACCTACATACATTATATTACTACACGTGATTACACAAAAATTGAATAAAAATAAAAGAAAATAGTAAACAAAATATAATCATGTGTACATGTAAATGTGCTAAACATAAATTATTACATAAATGTACAAGTATTTCCATAAAAATATTAATGTTCGTTAGATTTCTTAACATTTTAATTTGGTAATAAAGATACATACATACATAGGCTTATAAATGCATATTTCTATGAATTTATTGTTACAATCGTATAATTTAATTAAATTTTGATTTGCACAAAAATTCGTCCACATACAGTATATGCTGTAATTTGTGTTGTAAAGTAATATGTACGTTTAATAATACGTTTGTAACGTATTTGTACGTTTAATATAGGTAAATTATGTTTGTATAAATTAATGTGTTTTTATATACAAATATAAAATAAGCACAAATAGGTAACATGTAAGTTATACCAGAGAAACTATATATCTGGGTAAACACATGTGTACATATTTGTATACAATATTTACACGTACATTCTGTATACATAAACCATTAGACATTTTTTGAGAAAATTCATTTTTTATTTATTTTTAATCAATTATGCAACATATTAATTTTGGAAAAAAAAATTTTTAATATTTATGTCTGTTACAATGTTATAAATAATTTGAAAAACAAAGAAAAAAAAAGTTGATAACTAAATAAATAATAAAGAGTATTTTATTTTCATTTTTGTAAGCTTTAATAGCTCTATAATAATTAATTTGTCATCTTATATTAGCATGTACAAATGTTTAAAAATTAAAGTAAAATTGGATTAAAATTATCAATATATGTAAAAGACTATTTAAATACCTATATAAATGTTTATACATATTTAGGAAAAATTAAAACAACAAAATAATCGATATTTTCATTTTATTGTTGCTTACGTATATAACGTAATTTCAAATTTACAAACAACAAATTTCAAATTTAAATTTTAAAGATTTTAAAAAATTGAAATAAAATACTCATAACTAGATGAAAATAAAAAACAAGTTAAATGAAAAATGCATAATATTTTGATATATGTATGTATTAATATTGTACACAAAAACTTTTAGATGCACATTCAAATATGGACATGCATAGGTATTTGAATATTGGTTTTTCCTTTGTTTTTGTTTTATATTTTATATACATACGAATTTCTAAAGGTAGGTAGATACATATTACGAAATTTTCCTTTTTTAATTTACATTTGCAAATTGAAAAAAAAGAAAATATATAATTGTGGAAGTAATATTGCTGTTATACTAGAGAAGTAAAAACAAAAAGAACAAATTAAACTCTTTACATATTTCACAAACACATGTTTAACTATGTATATATATATACATATGCATATATGTATGTATGTATGTATAATTGTTTGAAAATATGTGTTTTCGAAATCGAACTTGCAATACAAATATATCTTATGTAAGTACATATTTTACATTTCATTAAATTGTGTACAGATATTATATAAAGTTACTTGATCCAACAAATATTTTTTTATGTCTATATACATATATATGCACATATAAATATTCATTATAAAATAAATAAGAATACAGTTATGTATAAAAGACAAATTTGTACATACGTATATAATATAAATATCAACAAAAAGAGGGTAAAAGTTATTCTTTCTTCAATGACATTTCTATGATAAAAGATATACTGGCAGATATAATATACATATGTACCTATTTCTATAAGAGAGTTTATATAAAGGCTACATTTAAATTTATGTATAATAAAAAGTTTATATATATATATATATATATATAATTCAACAATAAATGGTTTTTGTGTGTACATTAAAATGTCTATTGTCAAAAACACATGTACTTTTAAATATTCTACAAAAATATATGTATACATACATTTATATATAATTTGATTACACGTACTTATAATATATGATAAAATAACTTATATAAAGCTCACTTGATTGAAGTATCTATTTTTCTATTTTGAATAAATATATGTATACAATTTATACATTTAGGAATGTATGTACATAGAATGTTTATTTCAGTTTCATATTATATATAATATGTAAGTTTATATCAAAATTATGTAAATACCACAGTACGTTATATTATAATGATACATACCACATGTAATTATATAAATACACAAATAAGATAAAAAAAAAAAAAACTTTTTCTTTAGCACATTGAATTGCATTTGTGTACATATACGAGTATATTATCTGTGTTTGTATATTTATGATATACATACATATATGTATATGTATATATATAGGAATTACACATATTGTCATTATTATATTTTTATAGACATTATAGTTAATCCTAATGGGAAGATAAACTGCCACTTAAGTATTTTATATTATTGGGCATATTAGCAATATTATATGTACATATTATATACAAAGTTTTAATGGGAATGGCAAAATGCATTGCACATAGTACCATATTATATCATTTACTTATTATTATGTTATCAATGTATTAATTATATTATTATGTTTTATCTGTAGTTTTGGTATTATAAAAAACACATAAATTTTCATATATCAGTTTCCATATTTTATTAAAATCTTGTCCTATATTATATACCTATTTTTCACAAAATGACATACACATATGTATGTACATTACAGTACATATGTATGTAAGTATTCATTTTTGTTTAAATGAAAATATTTATAAAAAAACAAAAATTATCTTTCTGAATTTTTCTTTTCTTATATTTTTTGTTTACGTAGAATATGTACGTACAATCGAGGATGGGAGTAAGAGATAGAGAGGTAAACAAATGTAAAAGCTTTAAAATAAATTTCAAATATCTTTTAGATAAAACGAAATTAGAGAATATATTGATAAATAAAATAGTAAGAAAAAAAAAACAATGTAAAATATAAGTGGGATAAAAAAAAATACACGGAAAAGAAAAATATTTTAGTACATGTTTTTTTTTTTGTTCATTCGTATAATAAGACATGTATAATCAAACGTATATATTTTCACATTTTTACTACAAATATATTATTCTCCATTCAATTTTTTTTGTCTTTTGTTTATGTTTTTTTTTTTTTCTTGTTTTTAATTTTTTTAAGTAGGAAACAATTTTCTTAAATAAAAAGCTGAAATAAAATCTTAAAAATTTTTTATCTCCTTTTGTGTGGATTTTATACGTATTTTGTTTTCTATATGCTTACATTCTTGTGTTTTTCTTTTTTGATAATTTTATGTTTAGAAAAAAAAAAAATAATAATAATAATCATAAAAGATTTATTTGTATGTACCATGATTTTCATAAGGATTCAACCCTACTCAATTCAAATTTCTATTGTTAGCATTATTATCAGTATTAGTACTTTTTTTCTGATGAAATGAAAAACAAAATTTTTTGTAGATGACAAACAAAATTTTATTATTAATACTTATATGTACATGTGAGGGAAATAATAGATTTTATAACAGAAATTCTACTTCCAATAATATAAATTATATAGAAAGTACAGTATTTTTTTTTTTTTTTTGTAAAAAATTTAAAATTTAAAAATTTTATTTTTTCTTACTTGCATATTTATATATTTAACCATAATAATAATTTCATGACATTCTGTATTCACATACATATATCTAATATGTATATAAAATCATATTAATATGCAAGTATATATTTGTATAATTCTTATTTTGATTTTAAAAAAATAATGTAGATGAAAATAATTTTTGTCGTATAAATGAAAATAAGAAAAATTAAAAAAAAAAAAAAGGGATTTAGTAGCACACAATGAAATTTAAAATTTTATTAAGGGAATCTAGAACAAATATTTTGTTAAAAGTAGTTTAAAATTTAAGATAAATAGGCCTTGTTCAGATATACACTGTATAAAACTACCACGTTCTCATGCATAAATTCATATATTTGTACATTATACGATAATACATACAAATATGTATATGACTTGAATTCAAATGTGAAATTCTATTTTAATTCATACATATGTGTACTGAGAATAATAATACAATTTTAATCAAATATACATATGTACATATGTACAATATCATAAATAAAATTTAAAACAAAACAAATTAAACCAACATAAATTTTAATTACCAATTACTTTAATAAATTTTAATTATTTTAATTATCTCCTATTTTTACTTATATAAAAAAATTATAATAAAATATGTACATATACATATGTATATGTATGTACAACTTATACTTTATATTAATAATTCTAGTTTTCATTATTCTTTTATTTGTTTAAAAAGAAAACTTTTTTTTTTTTAAATTAATTGATATTTCAATTTTTTTCTCTTTTCTTTTCTTACAGAAATGACAAACTTCAAAATCAATGATTCTACATAATGATAAAAATAAGCATAAAAAAAATATAAACAAATTAAAAATTAATTCAATGAATGAATTACAATTTAATTGTATGCATGCTTATAAAATACTGCGTTATTCAATATCAGAATGGATAATTATAATAATAATAATAATAATAATAATAATAATAAAATTCAATATGTATTTTCATCAGTATTATCACCTTTAATACAATTAATAATAATAATAATATTACAATTGTTATTGTTACTATTATTAATATCATCATCGTTTTTATCATCAACAGTGATTAAAAAATTATTTTCATTATTAAAAATTGTATTTTATACAATTTTACAAATTTCTATATATCGAAATATTAATTATAATTTGAAAAATCTAAATAAAATAACTATCATAATAAAACAAATAAAATTAATTAAAATACAAAATATTTTATCATTTAAAAATAAAATTAAAAAACAAGAATTTATAATTAATAACAATAATAATAATAATAATAATAAAAATAATAAAAATAATAATAGTGATAGTTGTAATAACAATAACAATAAGTATATTTACTATAATCATAATAAAAACAATAGAAATAGTAAAATATTACATAAATTTACTATCGATATTAACAATAACAAAGGAATTAATGATTTCTTGTACAAAAATATGTTTAATATACTTAATAATGTGTATTAATTATAAAGTGTATGCTTTTCTTTTCTGTTTTCGTAATACATATACATTCATATGAAATGAGACTAAAAGAAATTGTTATTAATAATTCATACAATATTCAAAGTTCAAAAAATTGGAAAAATTCAAATAGAAAATTGAATAATATCTGAACATTTATATAAAACATTTCAATGTATATACCTATACATTATGTACAATGAAATATATGAACATAGTAAATGTGTATAACATTTTTTTTTTAAATTATATACATATGTACATTAATAATTTTTTTTTATATATATGTATATGTGTGTATATAGAATTCATATATATTTTACACAAATGAATTAACTAATACAAATGTATGTTAAAAATTTTTGCGTATAAAGTGTAATAACCTTTTTATAAACTATATCTAACTGAAATAATCAAAATTATATTTACATTTCACTTAAAAGAAATGTGCATCATAAATTATGATAGTGTACTGAAAAAAATACTTTAATGTATTTATTTGTATACATTCATATGTGTACTTATAAGAAAGTATAGTTTATAAAATAATTTTTTACGTACAAAAACAAAAAAAAAAAAAAAAATGAAACAAAATAAAGAAAAAATAAAAACAAAAGAATATAAGTAATAAAAAAAGATAAATTAATAATAAAACTCTAAAAAACGGAATGGAAAAAAAAACTGAATATAAAAATTGAAGTAAAATAGAATGAAAATAATTCTTTTGTTTATCGTATTTATCCGAAATATAAAAGTGACTAAATAAGGCAAAAATATGATTTCGTCTTATATAAACGTTTTGTGTATAATTGTAATTAAATGCAACATTTTATAATAAACGTAAGGGTTTAACTAGCTATATGTGAAGTAAATAATAAATTATATGCTATATTCATTTATATAAGTATAGTGTGTATTTACAAGTAACATACACATACTATAGGAACAGTAAATATACATATATATATATATTCATTTTAATCATCTAGTTTTTAATGAAAATTTTCATCCTATTGGAATAGAAAATTTAATTTTTTGTAAATATGGCGGCTAAAATATTTAGGGGTAAGTATTATTTTGTATATATAACATAGTACATACCTTTGCATACGTTAAAACTATTTTAATTTAAAATCTTATACATACAAAATAACAAAAATCATAGAAAATTTTTGTAATTTTCATTAAGAAAAAGAAAAAAAGAATTTAATTAAAATTAGTTTATAAAAAAAAAAAAGCAAACAATTATAATAAAGACAATGCAATCAAAAGGTTTTGTTTAAAAATGCTTTAAATCAAAATTTTCATAATATTAAGAAAAATTATGTATATGTACTCACCAATTATCACACTTGGATAATTTTAAATTAAACTTATAACAGGGATGGTGAAGATTTTGACGATATAATGAATTACTTTTACACTATGTATCATATACTATACATTCGATTATACCTACATACATACAATTTTACAAATATGACTACGAAAAATTAAATTTGTTTTTTGTTTATTTTTCTTTCATTCAAAAAATGATATATGTCTTCACATATTATATACTACTTACATTTTTCATATTCTGAAGTATAATATCCACATATTGTATGTGAATGAATGATTGTTTGTTTTTTTTTTTTTTTTTTTTTTTTTTTTTTTTTTTTTTTTTTGTTTTATATCATTGTACATAGATACGATAAAACCACTTATATAATAATATAAATATAAACAAGAAAGGTCATATGCACACATATGTATACATACTTATACAAACGTGTGATATTTTATATGCTCCTACGGTCGTATTTTTTTATTATATATAAAACGTTTAAATCCATACATTGTTTTGTATATTCTATATTGTATATTTTATTACTTCTCTATATTATTATAATAATAACTTGAGTACAACAGATAAATAAATATATATACGTGTTGAAGATACCAAAAATAAGACACATATCTATTTAAAAAAAAGCATATATACACCTATAACATAAGTAAACACGTACACAAAATATAAGGATATTATTATAAAAAAAAACAAATGGAATAGACGTATAAAAACCAAATAAAAATAAATAAATAAGAAAACTCGTATAATAAAAGTAAAAAGCTAAAAGAAAAATTTAGCCATATATTTTTCTTATTTTTCTAACACTTATATTTTTAGAATGTCTTCTCATCATTCAACAAAAAATATCACACACAATAAACAAACAAATCCATATACGTACATATGTATAAATGTAGATGTACATTACATAATTTTTTTTTTTTTTTAATAAAAATTTATGTATGGCATTAAAGTAACCTATGAAATCATGATAAGAATAACTCAGATATAAATAAAAGTGCCTAAATTCTTTGTCTTTTGGGAATGATTAAGGATGTGCATTCATTTATTTACAATATTTTATTTATATACATTCATAATATATATTTAGTTAAATTTGCATTTTATTTTTATTTTAATTCGGTCAGAATTTACTTCAAAAAAAAATTTTTTTTTTTTTTAAATAAAAATACATATTTACACGTCTTTAGAATATTAGAAGAAATTTAATTAAATTTTTAGATTTAATTTATTATTTAGATAAAATGCAATGCCTACGTAGAATGTAATTGTATTTTATTAAAAATATTGAATTGATTTCTTTTAATATACACATAATATAGTTTTTTTTTCATACATTTTCAAAATATAATACATATTCAATTTCCCATTTACAAGAAGAATCAAAATATTTCTCAAATAAAAAATTTCAATTTACTTAGTAATCATTTTCGATGTTATTACAATTTTTTTTTTTTTTTTTTGTTTTGAAATTATGTGCATATTTATTTAAATTTATTTTTTGAATTTTGCATTTTAAATTGGTTTTCATTCTATTTTTATGATCGTTTTTATTTATTCATTTACTTTACACTATTTTGTTATTTTCTATAATATTTGTTTTCTATTTTCTTTTTTCTCTATTTTGTATAAAGATACATATGATTATATGATCAATAGTGGAAGTCCTGATTGGTATCTAAATATAACATCTGAAGTAAATTCAATATTCTTGAATGATTCTGTTGGATTATCATTATCATCATCAGTTGTATCATCATCATCATCAACATCATCAGTGTTATCATCTGGAAAGGGAGCATTGATTAATGCTACAACAACCTTATATAGTGAAACAAGTATTAATGATACTTTACTATTATCGTTGAATAATGGAACTGAAACTTTAACATTCAATGATACAACAGATAATGGTAAATCAAGTATTAGTAGTAGTAATGATGTTAGCAGTAGTAGCGAAGATATTGCTGAGCTTATTATAATGGCAGCAACGGCTACAATTCTTGGTTTAATGATCCTAATAACTGTTATCGGTAAGTAAAAATGATTCAAAAAAAAAAAAAAAAAAAAAAAAAAAAAAGAAATAATAAAAATAAAAAATGAAAAGAAACCATTTTTATCCATCTGTTTAACTAAAATAGTATTAGATGATTTTTTTATGGTTATTTCTAAGTGTACTATTTTATATTATATCCATTCGAATAAGTGTAACGTTAAGTACATAATATATGCATTAACAATATATATATACGTATGTATTCATGTGTACGTATATAAAGATATTTACACCTTACCACTGTACGTACATTTAAATGTATTCTAATGAAATATACATGTAATATCGATATAAAATAACAATAAGCAACAATAAGATATTAAATTCACGTTCTTTTTTTAAATACAAAACAATATACTAGAAGGAAAGATTGGAATTATACACTTAACGATATCTTAGATACTAAATGAATAATATTTACATATTTCATGATACACGTATGTATATAATACACAAAATATAAAATGTATACGAGTGAATTGATTTTTCATTCCATTTTCCTTCGATATTATATTATAATTTTATGCGTTTCTTGTTTTTCTAATATATTTACTACACTTAAACATACATACATATATATACTTACTTATATATATGTATATATATGTTCTTGTATGTATGTATATACAATAGATAACCTGTATGTATGTATTACGTACACCTATATACATATTTTAATAAATATCACTCATTTTATCAGCATTATATAATCTTCAAGTTCATATTAGAGTTGTTCAAGTTTTTTTTTTATATAAATACATATGCACATACATATGTACATACATATTGTATTTCTAAATATTCTCTAAGTTATAGAATATATTTTATAACAAAAATAAAAATACAAAGAAAAGGTAGTGTGTATCTTTAGAAATATGTATAAAACAAATAAATAAAATTAAGTACTTTCGAGTGTATAAGTGTATTAAAAAAGTTTTAATTTTATCATATATATACTATATCACATACAAATATTTATCTACGAGTATATATGTATGTATAATATAAATTTCTTACATACAATAGATAGTATATACATACTTGAAAACTGTTCTACAAGTACACAGTACAGTATTTTAGAGTATATATATGTATGTAATGTGAACAATACATGTATGAAATGAATATTAATACTCCTAGACAAGTTTGAAATGTATACAGAATTGAATACATTAAAATACTTTGGATTTACTGAATATATAAAAATAATTATATTAATTAATTATTACAATAATAATGATTAGAAAACAATTTCAATTAATTACTATTAGGTATATAAATATTCTCGTATTTTATTTTGGGCAATTTTTATAATAGTAATTAATTATATTGGTATTAAGTTAATTTAAGATTTTAGATTTATAGATTTTCTAATAAAACACTCTATACATATTTATGTATATATTTACATTAAATACATGTAATAAATATATAGAAATTGATTTCGCTTTTATGTGGACATGTTATTTACTTACTTAAAAATATATCAAAAAAAAAAAAAAACGACATAAATTTTTATAAACATTAAATTTGAATTTAAAATCTTTTACTAATCAAGATTATTATTAAAATTATTAATTTTCATTTATTGAAAAAATTTTATGGAATTTTCATAATATGTTCTACTTCTATATAAAATTTTGTATATACATATAATAATTAATTACTTTATCTTTAACAAATTTTTCACTTAAATAATAAATTCTTATAAAATTTTAGTCAATTACTTTAATTGAAAATTAACCTATCATAAATAACTAATTACGTTTTATTAACGTAAATTGTTTTTAATTTCCCTTTTTTTGCAATTTTAGTAACTCTTTTATATTATTTTGTTATGTATAAATTATTCAGTGTATTAAAGCAGATTTTTTCTTTGTTTGAAAATTAGATATCTTAATACCTATATATATATATATATATATATATATATATGATCAAAATGAAAAATTATATAATTAATTATTAATGTATTTTTCTATGACAAATTTGTTCAGTGTCTGACAATACCTGTTATTTTTGTATTTAATTGATACCACATTCTAAATAGAATAGAAAAAGGATTTAATTTAAAAAAATACGTGTTCATATGTATATACAGGTATTTTGTGTAAATGTTACAATATTGCACATAAGCATATTTTTATATACATACACATGAAGCTCTTTTACTCACAATTTATCCTTAGTATTTTTTATATTACAATGCATAAATACAGTTAATGTATGTACATTCAAATGTTTTGAAAATTTTCATAAAACGCATATGTATGTGTAAATAAATAACGTTGAAAATTTGTATATATGAAGCATTATATGATTTATATGTATATAGAATATAACACATGTACATACATATGTGACATGATAGTATAGTCTGTGTACTATATTTTATTAACATGTACATTACATGAACATATGTATACGTTCTAATATGACAGCAATTACTATGCATATTACATTCATATATTTATAAATATGTATGTAATGTACAATAAAAAGCCATTACATACATGCATTATGCTTTCTACAATTTTTGTTCTTTTTTAAAATAAATAAATAAAAGGAATCTAAAGGAAGAAATAAATACACGGTGTGCTATTTAGTACACCATTTACGCTCAATGTAATAAAATGAACGAAACTGTTTTACTAAAATTCGAGAGACCACAAAAATAAAATAACATTAAAAGAACCAAACCAAAAAAAAAAAAAAACAAAAAAAAATACAGAATAGTATATTTGGTACGTATTACCATGTATTATCAAAGAACATATTACATATCACCAACATTACAAATGTGTTGGTTCTAAAGTTTTCCTGTTTTCTACTTCGTGTTTGTGTTTTTCAAGTTTTTCCTTCACTATATTTTTTATTTCTCATTATAATATCTACATTAATGTACATGTATAGTATTTTGTTTGTAATATTTATTTTTATATGTAATTTGATTTTTTATATCATATGCACTTTTTTTTGATACATATATATTTAACTCATTTTTTGTATCCCTTTTTTTTCTGCCAGGCAATGTATTTGTAATAGCTGCAATTATTTTGGAAAGAAATTTACAGAATGTCGCCAATTATCTTGTTGCATCACTAGCAGTTGCTGATTTATTTGTTGCTTGTCTAGTAATGCCTTTAGGAGCAGTTTATGAGGTAAAAATAAAAAATTCAAACATAAAAATTTTATACATTTTTTAAAAGTAAAACAAATAAAACACAAATTTTTTATACATACAAACGTACAGATTTATATGTACATTATATGAAAATATAAAAGTGTATATATACTTACATAAAATATGTAATAATTGAACATTTTAATACATAAATAATTTTACATTTCAAATTATATTATTATCAAGTAGTAAATAATATAAATTCTGAAACAAAAATAACTAAGACAAGGTTTAATTAGCTACTAAAAATAAAAAAAATTGGGTTGTTGTAACAACTATAAATAAACTCACATCACACATAAATTTAACAAAAAAAGAAAAAGAAATTTTTTTTTCTTTTCAATTCTTTTAATTGCTGTACACACATTAGAAAGTAAACATAGAAATTAGTAAATAAGAAAAGGAAATGACAAAGGAAAATTTTTTCTTTACCATTTTTCATTTCCTTCTTTTTCTTCGTGTTTCTTTTTTTTTTTTTGCTTTTGCAATTTTTTTTTTCTGTTTTTTATATTATACGTGTATCCTCTTCTTATTGTATGTACACATTATCCTGTTTACATACATATATAAACACTTGTATATTTTGTATGTACATATAGGAAATTAAGAAAAAATAAAAGCACAATAAATGAACAATTTTGGACTTATACATGTGTAATAAACATGTATAGAAAATGTTTAGATGAAATATGTGTAAGTCAGTTATGCGATGTGTTTACCGTTTATTTCTGTTCGTCATATGTAAAACTGAACATTTTATGTACATATGTACACATGTATATAATAAGTTTTGTACATACATACATAAAAGTATATTATAAATAACAAAACCAAAAAAAAAAAAAAAAAAAAAAACAAAAGTAAAATAAAATAAAGTAAGAAAAATAAAAATAAAAAACTGAAAATAGATGTTATACCTTTGTGAATATCGAATGATTTACGTCTTTTACCCGAAATTTTGATATAAAATTGTATTTATCTGAATTAAAGGTGCATATATTTTTTATATGTATGTACATCTCTAATTGTATAAATATGTTCACATACATATATGTATGTATAAAATTATACGTATGTATATTATATATTTTCATATCACACACACACACACATATGTATATACATAATATTTTCTTATAATTTTTATTTTATTTATACTTGTTAGTTTTTCTTTTATTTTATTTGATTTTATTTATTTTTTCTTTTTCTTATTTTCTTCCAAATTATTTTAAGCAGATAAGTAAGGGTTGGATTCTGGGACCAGAATTATGTGACATATGGACTTCCTGTGACGTTCTGTGTTGTACAGCATCGATATTACATTTAGTTGCTATAGCAGTTGATAGGTAAATGTTTTATATTAATATATAAATTATACTATTATATATAACAAGAAAAATTAATGTCGTATAACAACATTTAAAAAACAAAAAAATACACAAGTATACTTTAATACATAAACAAAGAGAAAAAATTTCTATAACGAAAAAAATTTTTACAACTGATTATTGATTCTTATTTAATTCCTTTAAAATTATGTACATATACATGTATATGTATCAAAATTCTTTTTTAGGTGCTTTAAAAGAAATTTAAAGAGTAAAAATTGTCTAAATACTATAAAAATATGATCATTATTATGGCATCAGAATGTCCTTAAAATGTGATAAGCTTGTATGTCATGCAGCATGCTACACAATGACATGCTTAACATATTAGTATGGATTTACATATACATATCTCAATTCAAAAAAAAAAAAAAGAAATAAATAAATAAATTTTTTTTTTCAGTCTTATAATTTTTTGAAAATATATGTATGTACTATCAATCTATATTTTACGTTTTCCGCTTTAAATTATATTATTATGATGAACTTCACGTCAAATTGGATTTATTCCTTAATATAGGTTTTTTTTTTAAATTGATTTACATCTTTTCTACGGAATTTTCATTTATTATTTTCAAAAAAAAAAAAAAAAAAAGAAAAAAAAATTTATATATGTGTATATATATATTTTAATACGTACACATGTGTATGTATTTAATTTTCTGGAAAGTAAATAAAGTGAAAAAGGCCAAAAGTTAAAAAAACAAGAAAAAATAATTTAAGTGTTATATGTACATTCATACCATATGAATTTGTAATACCTTTTTCAACATGTAAATGTTTGTGTATATTTACATTTATTTATGAAAATTACTTTTATTGTTATATAATACTTTTGGGAAGTCGTAAAATGAAAGTATATTACTAACTGAAAAAACCAAAACTGTTCACTACACGCAATATTATGAAATAATTTTTTTTATGTCATATGCAAACATTAAAAACGTTTCCAAAAATAATGAACAAAAACGAATAACTTCAAAAAATAACTTTTTTTTGAACAAATATTTTTTTTAGGACTTGTGATTATGAAATTCTAGTACTTACAAGGTGTTCCAATATAAGTATTACGGAGTTCACTTTCCTTCCTTTAAACTTTAAAATTTTTCCTTTCTGAGATGTTGTGAATTGGAGTTTTCAAAAATATTGAAAACGAGATTTCTTGAAATTATAAATTTCTCACTATGTACTTCACTGTGTATTCGATTCATATTGGTTGAAAATTAAAACTAAAAACGTCATCGAGATGTCGTCTATTAGCAGATTTCATTATCGAGAAGTAAATCTACCGCAGATTTATATCAACGAGATGTCACTCGCTCGGTGTTAGATTTACATCATCAACGATTTGAAATTGCTCTGTGCTAGATCAAAAAGAGCAAGTTTTTAGATCTGTGTTTATTCGACAGATTTGATTTGCTCTTTTAAGGTTACGTGATTTTTTACTACAAAAGAAAAAATAAATTGTTTTGAAGTTTATTAAAACAGCTGAAACGTTGTGTGACAACGTTTTTTTTGTAGAGCAAGTTTAATTTGCTCTCAGATCGGATTTACAAGATCTTGCTTTAGAGCAATAACAATCTGATTTCGAGTCAGAGCTGACATCTCTAAAGTTAGTCTGACGCTATAGGACTAACTTTTTTATTTGTATAGGGTAGTAATAGATAATCGAAAAAAAGAAGTCACAAAAAATGGGACACAGCTTTCCCATAAGATTTTTGTTCTTACTCCAACGTGTTTATTCTATGACATAAAAAAACTACAATGAAATTCTAATGTGTACTATAAAAAATATTCCTTTTATTAAATTGTCCTGTAAAATTCTTACATGAAAACAACAATTATTTACATAGTTTAAAAAACATTTTACACTATTGGTACCTTTCAAACAAACAAAAATTTATAAATATCAAGGGATATCAAGTTGACATATTTTCAAAAATTTATAACTTATTAATAACGAATTATGAATTATACAAGTATTTATATATGTAATTATTTCCATACTGTTATTAAATAATATCCATGTGCACAATTTTATTAAACATAATACAGATAAATAATACAATAAAAATAAAAATTCAAATAAAAAGCAGTGTGTTATTACTGTTATGTAATAATAAAGGATAAGTTTCAAAGTATTAAAAAAATTATTGAGATACGGTTTTGAGACTTTAAACTTTGCATTGAGGCAAAATTTTATGCAAATGTTCTGAAAGTTTTCTTGCAAAAAAAAAAAAAAAAATTAAATAAATAAAAAAAAATAAAAAACTAAAATAAAAAAAAGTTTTTTCAAGGATAATAATAATTTTTTTTCGTGTATGTATATTCTTATATAAAATTACGCAAATTTAAATTTTCATGGTAAGGAAGAAAAAAAAAATAGAAAATAAAAATCAAAAATGACAGGAATGACAAAAAGAAACTAAAAATAAAATATACATACTATGTACATATATCGTATGTATGTATATTGTGTGTTGATATAGAACTTACTGCATGTATGCACATTTCTTGTATTGTACATAAAATTTTGTGTATCATACGTAATGTAAAATTATTTGCGTATAAAATACATGCATTTTATTATATTAACAACAAATATAAAGTAGAATTATTCTTTTTTGGTATTCTTTACTGTTTTGCTAAGAAGTTCATGAAAATCTTCAATATGTAAAAAATGTTTGAAAATAATGCATATATACGAAATTATGTCTTCTTCTTTTTTGCTGGTGTTGTTGTTAAAATGAAATGGACACAAAAAAGAGTAAAAATATATAATACTAATAACAACCTTTGGGTATTTCAAAAAATAAAAAAAAACGAAAACTTAAATCTTCTTATTTATGAAAACACACATGCATTACACACAAACATTTTCTTTTTAACCCAAAATATAAGTGAAATTTGTATACAATACAACTGCTTTTTATGAAATAAGTTGAAAATGAAAAAAAAAAAAATATATATATACATACATATATATCAAATTGTTCAAATATCCCTAAAAAAAACCAAAAATGAAAAAAATATTAAAAGATAAAACGAGTGTGTAGCATGTTTTATATACAGACTATAAATATGTACTATAAATATAATAATATATATGTACCAAACACTCGTATAAAGCAAAAATTATGAAGTAATAAAAATAATCAAAAACATGAAAATGAAAAAAATAAAATAAAACCGAAAATCCTAAACGTTTTATAAAATTTATTTTATATCTTTAATTTAATATTTAATTATGTGTCACAAGTACATAAAAATACTATATAATTATGTATGCATACATGACTATGCCATAATATATAAACATAAAATATTTAAAATTTTGTTATTCTCTTACTATACATCATGAATTAATTACGAGTTTTCGTGTTTTTTTATTCTTCGTTTTTTTTTTCTCTTTTGAGTCATTTAAAACATCCAAATAAAAATATATTTTGATTCATTTTTGTACGTTGTAATTTAATTAAAAACTTTTATTTACTTTTTGAGAATAAATGACATTTTTAATTTTCGGGTATACTATATACATATAAACAAACTAATAATTTTTCAAATTCAAAATTTCTTATTTAATAAAATTGAAAATTTTATATTCATATTTTTATACTTGTTTATCATACTTACACTTGTTGATTTCTTAATCAAATAATTGTTGCTATATTCAATATCATTTAAAATAAACATACATTATAAACATTAAATTTAAATTTTACATTTAAAAAATTTGTTTTTAAATTTTGATGAATGCAATATTAAATTTTTTTAACAAAAAAAAAATAATAATAATAATAATAATAATTAAAATAAATAAATAAAAACAAAAAACTAAAATTCATTAATTAAAATCTATTTTTATTTTTTTACTTTTTTTGTCATTATTATTTTTATATATAATACCAAGTTGCATATAATTTGATTATTGAATTTTTTTATCGAAATTAATTTTTTTTTATATTTAATTTATGCTTTTTGACAACGTTTGAAATAAACATTTTTTTATTTAAATTTAATAATTACGTTATTGAAAAAACAAAAAAATAATTAAAATTTTAAAAGAGTTACATACATATGTATGAGAGTGAAAATTATTTACGTCGTATATTACGTATATTCGTATACAATAAATATTATTTTATTTGTGTACGTCTTTCATGAACAATAAAAATTTGTAAATGCATTTTAATAACGCAGACTACATAAAACTTCATTTAAAAAAAGCAAACAAAATCTCTTATAAGATTTTCTCTATCCATTTGAAAAAGTACAAATTATCACTTTATTAATTTAAAAAAAAAATAAAATTTCAAGAGATTAAATTCTTTTTTTCATTTTTCTTCTCTAAAGTTATTCTTACTAATACTGTTAATGTTTTTATATATAAAAGGTACAACAAAAAGAAATCTAAGCCTATATAATAACATAATGTAGTTATCATTATTTTTGAATTAATTTTTACTTTTTTACACAAATTTTTCAAAATGTATACAGTGCATATACAATTATACAAATACACAAACTATATAATATAATTTTCTTAATACAGTAGATACCGGAAAATTATAATCAAATTTTCTTTATCCTACATTTATTTCTTAAAATTTAATGTAGTATATAATTATATTGTATTTAGTACGGGCAAATATAAAACAAAAAAAAAAAATAAATAAATAAATAAATAAAAATAAAACGAAAATAGGATAAAAAAATATAAAAAACAAAAAACCAACAAGCAATGATATGTTTCATTTTAATAAATTTTGTTTTTTTTGAGGAAAAAAGGAAAATCAAAAGTTTCATACAATTTATAGTAATCACATAAAAAATAGGAATTAAGAAAAAAGGTATAAGTATTTTATACAAAATACGAGTGTATATTATTATCATTAAACGTTATTAATAATTATGCTTTTAGGGAAATTACAAAAAATTACATTAATAGCATATTATAATTATTAATAAAATTAAAATTCTTTGAAGTATACATTAAATGCTTAATGATGTGGAATGAAAATAATGTAAAATTATGTAGGTAGTACACATTTTTATTTTGCTATTATTATTTAAATATATATGTACATGTATTGTTTTTAAATAGTGTTTTACTATCTTAATTTTGATATTTAAATATTTTTTGTTATTTACATATGTATATGAATTTTTAAAAGACCAAAATTATGAATTAATTGTAATACAAAAAAATTTTTTTTCTTAAACACATTAAAATTAAAAATTCATTAAAATACAACTACATAAATAAAAATGTATATACATACATATTACGTATATTGTAAGTTTTCAATATGTGAATAGTGCACATATCTACTATTTAGTATGTGATATTATACATAATATGATATATACATTATATTAATATTATTTTATTTGTATAAAATCAGTACACTTGGTTTTGCAACTGAGTGGTTTAAAAAAGAAAAAAAAGGTAAATATTGAATACACACGACCATCAGAAAAAAATTTTATTTAATGTATTACAAGTACATATTTAATTGAATTATATTTTTATTTGTATTGATTTTTCTACACTATTTTCATTTTCAATGTATTTTCATTTTTTTATTGTTATAAAATATGACTGCTTTATTAGAAACATACATACTTATGCATATACATTTGTACATATACGTATCTGTATTTTTATATATATGAATGTGTTATATCTATGCATTATTGATTTTTCTTAACGATTTTAATTTTCTAATATTGTTTTATTTAAATTTTTGTTCTTGTTTTCCGGTTATCTATATATTTTCATATGTATATATGTATGTGTATGTATTGATTATATTGTATAGTTAATTAGCTCTGTAATTAAAACAATAAATAAATAAATAAATGAACCTAATATTGCATCAATCTATGTTGCAAAAAAATAAACAAAATACGTAAGAATACATATGTACACTTGTATATTAAAAAAATAAAAAAAATGATTAAATAATCATCAATTAAAAAAAATAATAAGAATGAACAAAAAAAATGGTTAATGATAAATGAAAAAAAAAAAAGAACAAATAAAAGAAACATGGAAAACTCATTATCCTTTATGCCTAAAAAACGACATAAAAAGTTAATAAAATATTTTATTCTTTTTATTTAAACAATAATGTTTTTCTGATTTTCTTGTATTATATATGTATATGTATATTGTATGTATCATGTACTCGTATAAGCAGAAATATTTATGTATTTCAATTTAATAATATCATTTTATTAATTTATAATACGGTTTCTAAAATAATACTACTTAATGCTTAATTTATACTGAAAAGTATATTTTTTATTTTATTTCAATTGTGTATCGTTTTTTTTTCTCATTTAACAAAAATTAAAAAAAGCTTTTATCTATTCTCCGAATATAATAGACATATTATATATTCTAAATACATACATAAATCTGTATTTATATAAATGTATGTAGATTTGTATACTAAGCGCTTTTGAATAAATTAAAGAAACTGATAATAATGATAATGCTTTATACTTCATTTTCACAATTCAATTCCTGTATGTATTCCATTCCGACATTACTACAGTTACTAACTTACATTATCTTATATTGTTGTCAGTATTCATCATCATTTCGTTTTTTATTTCTTTTCTTTTTTTTTTTTTTGCTTTGTATTTTATTGTAATAAATGGTTAACACAAGTTCTGTTCCTTTATGTAACATGGTTACCATTGGAAAATTATTGAATTTATCATTTTATACATAAATAAAAATATATCCATATGTATATTACATACTTACAACCTGTACATACTTTAGAAGTAAAATTCCAAAAAAAAAAAAAAAAAGAAAATGAAGGAAAATTATAAATACAAACAAATCAAGATTAAGCAATAAATTAGGTAGAAATATAAAAAAAATTTTTTTTTATTATTAATTTGAATACTAATTATTGTATTATTATTTTCCAGTTCATTTTTTATTATACAGTCTACAGTCAATCAATTCAATTCATTTTAAATACGAACGGTATTAATATTTAATATTAAAGTAATGTGTATATAAGGATTATTATTATTTTTTTTTAAATGTTAAAATATTGGAAAAGTTAAAATATTTTTATGACTTTTCTTTGTGAAATAATTTCAAAGTAATAAAACAAAACAAAAAAAAAATTAATCAATGTTTACGAGTTTATTTTTCACGTAATATTTTATAAAATAAATTATTTTTATGTGAGTCTTTTATACATATACGAGTATAATCAAAATAAAATTTGATTAATTTTCATATTATTAAATTTCATTAATTTCATATTGTTTATTAATAAAATATTTTTTTTTTATTCAACTTAGTAAATTAAATGAAAAATTAACACCATTTGTGATTTTCATACCATATTTAAAATTGTATATGCATTATACTATACATACATACATGTATAACGTAAACTCTTTTCACAATTGTTTTTTTTTTTTTTTTTTTCATTATTAAAGAAAACTTTGACTTCAAATTAAGTCATTTGTATTAAATGTCTATATGTATGTGATGTGTCGTTATATAAAAATTATATATGTATTATATAATGTGTGTTGTTATATAAATACATGAAAAAATTTCATTTTATATAAAATATGTAAATTATGAATTTAAAAAAATATTTGTACATATATAAAGATTCTATTGTTTTAACAAAAAAAAAAAAAAAAAAAAAAACAGAAAAAAAAAAAACAGAAAATTATATGTCTGTATATGACATTTTAATATAAATGCGAGTATATATACATAATATACAAACAAATTTCACATGCATGCATGCATGTATGTATATTTATTTATTCAGTAAATTTATATAATATAATATAGTATGTACATGTGACAATACATGTAACACGTATTATATAAATTTACTCTAAAACATCATCTGGTGAATTTGAAAGTAGATCTTCCAATACAATGAATATTCATTCATCCATAAATAAAATAGATAAATTTAATGTTTAATTTTCTTTGAAATTTTATCAAACGTGATAAGATTTAAGTGGGCTAAATTTCATGAGAATAGTGAATAAAAACGGATATACAGACAAAAAGTGAAATAAAAGAGACTAAGAAAAAATTTTGTAAGAATTAATTACTTTAAAAAAAAAAAATGTATGTATGTAAGAATGTGCATATCAACTTAAAATACAAGAATAAAATTATAAAGTAAAAAATGTATCTATAACGATACACTTAACTAGTGAAAGGATTTTTGCTAAAATTATGATTAATAATTATTTATTTTTTTATCTTCATTTTTTATTTTTTTATTTATTGATTTTTTTTTTATTTTATTTAATTCAAGTTGTTATATAAAATGTAAATTCAATATACATACATACATACATAATATCTGTATCTATCATTATTCTCATATTAACAGATATTTACAAAGTTTAAATAGAAATAAATTTGTTTTTATTTTTATGTACTTTTAGATCGAAATAATTTCTTCTTTAAATTACAAAAAAAAGTTTTTTTTTTTTTTTTTTTTTTTTTTTTTTTTAATTATCGAAATTTCTATATGCGTACTCATGTACATATTATACGATTTATAACATAATATACTGCCAATAATTGATTTGGATTGTATAGAAACCAATAAATCAATATAATTGACTTACAGATTTCATGTAACTAATTGTTTTAAAAGAGTTGATTAGAAAATAAATGTGGTTTTTAAATTTCTACATCAATAAATTTTGACATGTATGTATCTACCTTTTATATACATAAATACATACATTTGTGTGTGTGTATAAATCAGATTAATTATATATATATCATATAATATTTATCTGTTTATGTATACATGTAAATAAAATTCAAAATAATAACATCCAAAATAATAAAAATTCTTTAAATTATTTAATAATGGTTACACTTAGTTATATAATAAAATATTCATTTTATGAAAAGCTACAAGCAATTTTCAATTATAATATAAAAAGTTACTCAAGCGAATATTAGAGGTAACGTTTTTAAACATGATAATTTATAAAAATGTATGTATTATCCCGTCGGCATATTTTAGGTTTACGAAAAATTGATTGTTCATAAGTGACTATTGTAAATTGCAATATTAGATTTAACAAATATAAATACATATGTTATATTTACATATAATATAGAATACATATTTTATCGTATAGACTATAATGAAGTATAATTAAGATAAAATCATGAATATTATAAGCAAATAAAATTTATAATTTTTGATTTACAATATAAAATTGAATTTTAAAAATTAATCAACCTATCACTATGAAATTTGGATTCATTTTCAAATAACCGCAAGAATTACAGAATTTTAATTCATTCAAATTTTATCAAATTTAAATAATTTTGTATTTTAATTTTTTTTTTTTTACATATAATTAATTCCAAAATGAATGAAACCATTTTATACATATTACATAATAGAAGTTTTAATGATGCTTTTTTTATGAGTTTATGAATTTGAATTTTAATGATCTATAAAAGTAATATTTCACTTTATTTAAAACAAAAACAAAAAAATCAAAAATTTTTATAATATTGTCTATTCAATGACATTATGTATTATGGGTAATATTTTCATAAAATATGTATGTATGTTATGATTATTTACATAATCGGACAATATAACATATAATATGTATATATATATACTTGTTTGTATTATATTTTACATTTATGAACAAATAAAATACAATACATAGAATTTATGTACATACTTAAACTCATAATATTAGAAGTTTTAAAAATTTTAATGCCCAAATTTATTCATATTTATAATATGTTATGAATATGTATATATGAAATATAAGGGATAAGAAAAAATCCAACTTGATTTTTTTTTTTTTTTTTTTTTTGTATTATTTATTACATTCTAATATATTTATTTAGGATTTTTTTATTCTTTCCTTTTAGATTTTATATCATATCGTAGTTACAATGAATCAAAATAGACCATATATTATGTACATTAAGTATACACATACTGACATACATATGTGTAAAGTTACTCTTCATTTGTAAAGTTTTAATTTTAATTTCTTTGTAAAAGTTGAATTTTGTAAACATAATAAACAAGAATGAATGAAAAAAACAAAACAAAATCTCTTTACATATTTGACTTTGTTTTAACTTTTTATAAAGTCATAAAATTTATTCTTTTTCAATATGATATGGCAAAATTAATACTCTTGTATGTGTATATACGATTGTTAACCATCAAAACTATATATAAAGAAATATACACAATATACATATGTACATTATGTATATATATTATAAATATATAAAAATATATATCTTTCTCTATTATTATATTTTATAAAAGAGCAAAATTCTGTTGAAAGTCTTTGAAAAAAGTTTTGTAGAATTAATAATACAAGTAAAAAAATAAAAAAAAAAAAAATCAAAAACAAAATAATGATTTATAATACTAAATTTTAAATATTTTTTGTGCACATAAAATCGACTAATTGTCCTTAAAGCTTATGAAAAGTTTAATGTTAGTCTCGTTTTATTTCCAATTTATTTTCATTAAATTTTATTCATTTTATTCTCGATTTCTATTTTTTATTTTCATGTTTATTTTTTTATTTTTTTATATATAAATAGATACTGGGCTGTTACAAATGTCGACTATATACATTCTAGAACAAGAAGTCGAGTATTTACGATGATATGCTTAGTTTGGTTTTCAGCTGTTATTGTATCATTAGCACCACAATTTGGTTGGAAAGATCCTGAATATATGGAGAGAATTGAACAACAAAAATGTATGGTATCACAAGATGTAGCCTATCAGGTAAATATTAACAAAACACGTAATACATAATTAAAAGACAAATTTAAAAATAAATAATATAGTAAAGTGGTTTTTATAATCATTTAAAGAATTTTGAAATATCTAAATAATTAAATTACTCAGTTCATTTTACTTTGAATTTTGTTTATTTTCAAATTATAAAAAAATGTAAAATAAAATAACAAACAAAATATAAACCAGAAAACCACTAATCTAATCATCATCACTTTTATATACATTTTCAAAATCTGTAGAAAGGCAATTGCAATTGTATTATTTTGATCTTGATTATTTATAAAACATTAATGCTTTTTTGGTTAAAGAGAGTTAAAACCACAAAGAAGAAACAATAGAAAAAGAAACAAAGAAAAAAACAATAGAAACAAAAAACGCAGAGTACAACTTTTTATTGTTAAGTATATTTTCTTTCTTCTTACTCAAAATTATTACTATACGTAATACATACATATATAATTGTGTATGTGTAAGACAATCTTTTAATAAGAGATGATCTATGTTATACATAAAAATGAAATTATAAAGAAAATGAATAAATAAATGAAAAAAAAAAAAAAAATAAAAATAAAATAAGTAAATGAAAAAATCTTTGAAATATGCTACATATTATGTATGTACGTGTATAAATGAATTTTCAACATTTTTATGTAATAATATACACATATCTGTACATACTTATATTTATTGATAATGAAAATTTAGTCATTGATGGAAAAAGGTTAATGGTTTTTCTTTCATGATATAAAAAGTAAGAAAAAAAAAATAATAATAATAAAAAGAAAACTGATAAAATAGACGTAAATCTTTTGAAATAAAAATATTATTATGTACATACGAGTATGTATAATGTAAAAAACAAAATATATATATTTTATTTTTCGTGTCTACATGATGAAGTGTATAAGCGTTTTTACTCAAAATAATAAATTATTTTCGTATATATATTTGTGTACGTTTGTTGTACACTGCTTTAAAAAAAAAAAAAAAAAACAATTTATTTTATTTTACTTCAATAAATTCTTTTCATACTTAATAATATTAAAAATGTTGTTGTACTCTTCGTTTTATTCTCTGAAAACTAAAAACAAAAATTAGTTTATAAATTTAAAAAAAAAAATTACGTTGTTCATATGTATGTACGTAATTCTCTACATTTTTCTTTTATAAAATTTTTTTAAACATTTTTATTTTAATGTTTAAATAGAATAATAAACAAAGTAAAAATCAAAATGTTTGTAAAAATATACACACATGAATAATAATACATAATTTTTTAATATGTAATAAAAAAAAATTAAAAAAAAACAAAAGAATAAAAATGAGAAAAATAAATTAGACATTGAAGAAATGTTAAAAATTCAGATTTCAAAAATTAAAAAAAAAAAAATTTAGCTTAATTATAAATAAGCTAAATGAAAAGAATGAAAAATAAAAGTCAAATACAAAAGAATAGACAAATACCATATTCCCTACAATCTTTTAATTTTGTTTTTATTATCTATATTTCAATTTGTTCTGGGATTGTATTACACTAATTTAGAAGATTTAATAAAAAAGAACTAAAAATCTTACAATTAATTGCTACAATGAATTGAAAAAAATATCCTTTGACTTGAAATGAAATTACATATAGGTACATACTTACAATGATATTGCATAAGTATTTGTTTAAGAAGTTTTCTTATATTTATTTAAAAATTTAAAAACAAAAAAAAAAACGGTTTTGTTTTATTTATTATTTTTAATGTATAGGTATTTGCAACATGCAGTACATTTTATGTTCCATTGTTGGTTATATTAGTTTTATATTGGAAAATATATCAAACAGCCAGAAAGAGAATACATAGAAGACGACCAAGACCAATTGATATAACGGCAAATAATAATCAGGTAAATGATATGTTGCTATAAAAATAATATATGTAGATACATATATTAAAAACAATATTTTGATGAGTACAGAAGAATTTATTGTGATTGGCAACAATAATAAAATTTATTATTTTTTTGTCACCTTTATAAATATTACACATGTACGAGTACAATACATTCATTGTGATTTTGTTTTTTTTTTTCTCTTTTGTTTTTCAATTCGATTAAATTTTTAATCATTGAAATTTTATTCATGTACAGATTTGTATCGATGAAATTTTGTGTTGATTTTGTTATGTAAAAATTATAATAAGAAAGAAAATAATTTTAAAGAAAAACATAGGGCAAAAACAAAAAAGTTTGAACACAAGAATTAATGAATTCATTTAAAAATTAAATGAACATAATGAAAATTAATGCATTAAATTATTCAGTTTTGTTTTGTTGGTTTTCGTTAAGTTCCGTTTTTATTTTTAATTTTATCATTTTTTTTCTGTTTTTTTTTTTTCTTTGTTTTTAATTAATTAACTTTTCATGTTGTTTACATTTTTATTATATTATTTTTTGCAATTTACGTTTTTCTTATATTTTATTACTTTTCTTGTTTTAAATCAAAAATTTTTTCATTTTGTCTTTTTTATTCTTTCTTTCTTATCCTTCTGGTAATATACATTTTATTTACAGATAAATAATGACAAAAGAAAAATATATACATATATGTATATGTATATAATGAAAATCATAAAGCAAAAAAAATTTCAATGTTCAAAATTATTTGTTATGTGCTTCTATTTTGTAAAATACATTCACACATTGTTATATAAGGACGAATGATGTGTACACATTGTACTTATAAATGTATGCACATATACAATAAAAATAAATAACATTCATTAATTTATCCTACTAATTATTTTTCCTTGTTTTGTTTTTCGCTATTTAACATCTTATTACATATAATATAATTTAAAAAAAAAAAAAAAAAAAAACAAAAAAAAAACAAAAGAAAAACATGGAAAAAGTTCAAAATAAATTGAAAATTTTATGCTATTAATCAAATAAACTTTTAATCTACATGTTATGATATTTTTTATTTTCATCATTTATTTTTATATTTTTCTTACTTATTCAAATTTATTCATGCCAAAAAACAAAAAAAAAAAACAACAACAAAATTGGAAGCAAAAAATAAAAATGAAAAACAAGAAAATAAAAATAATATAGAAATTTTATTTTTAATTGTAACTATACTAAATAAATAAACAATATGAACTATCATCAATAAATATCAAACTTATATAAAATCATTAATTTACTAAAAATTTTAATTAGAAATTTATGCAAATATAAATGTAATAAAACTAAATGAATACATTACACATATTAAATACACAATCATCAAACTTAAATAGTATGTTCGTTATTTTAATTTGGAAATTTCATAAAAACAAAAAAAAAAACAAAAAAAAAAAAATTATTATTGTATTATATTTTATGTTTACCGTGTTTTGAATTATTATTTTACTTGAATTGAAAATCTTACTTATTATTTTAAATTTCAAAAATGTTTACGTAATTCATTTTACTTTCGTATCTATATATAATAGTATAATAAATGCATATATACGTATGTAAGACTCATTATTTAATCAGATTTCTTGAATGAGGGAAAAAAAAAATAAATATAAAATTTTCCTTAATCTAATAAAACTTCTTAATAATTTGGATATCTTGAAATTTTGAATAATAATGAAATGTTCATTCTTATGTATATAAAATTTTTTCTTCTAAATATTTAGAACAACATTAATATAATAAAAAAAACTCCATACTAATTTATGTATTTATTTATTTCATTATTATTTGTATTTTTTTTTTTTTTTTTTTTTTTTGTAAATAATTTTATATTTAAATAGGATATTTATATATCTATGAAACACTTAAAAACATGCAAAAAAAGGACTTTTATTATTTACAGTTTGTTAAATTTAACTTAAAACTTGTTCTTATTATATTGAAAAATAAAAAAACAAAAAAAAAAAAATATTTTTTCTTTCTTAATCATTTATGTAAATGAAAATTCATTACTTTAAGTAATGTAATGTACTCGTATACCTTTTATATATACATATTAATTTATTAAGAAAAAATTGAAAGAGAAGAAGAAGATGAAAAAAAAATTTAAAAGAAAATCTTTTCCATTTAGCCAACACCACAAAAAACGAAAAAGGCACGTTTGAAATTACGTTTAACAGCAAAATTTTCACCAAATAATCATGGTAAATCAGCCATTTCATCATTAGGTTTAGTTGAAGGTAATTCAACAAACACTGTAAATACTGTAGAAGATACAGATTGTAGTAGTAATGTGGATAATAAAAAATGTACTGAAATATCAACAACAGCGTTTAATAATGCAACAGATGAGGTAAGTAAGAAATTTATAAGAATATAAAAAATATGAATAAATAAAATTAAAAGGGGAGAAGAAGAAAAAAAAAAATAACTACCAGTATGCTATACGTATATATACTCGTATAAGAGTCAAAATAAATATTATTTTTATATGTGCTTAAAATCTTTCATCTTTTCATTTATGTATATTTAAGTTAAGTACATCCTTTTTTTTTAATGAATATAAGGTTTATTTTCATTATAAAAATACATAAATATAAAAATTTATATACATACATATATGTATATGTACATTAATCATAAAAATTTGTAATAATTAGCTCATGATATTTTATGAAAATTTAATTCTTCCCAAGTACATGAATATTTGAAATTTTTAAATTAAAATACAGACAAGTAATCTTAACTGCTATTATATACATATATATATATCCATACATAAATATTCACATATTTATGTATATGTATGTATCTTCAATTAAAAATAAAGAAATTTTAATATTATATGTATCATATACATATGTAGATGTGTTTTATTATAACGAATGACTTTCATGATGGATTATGTATATACACATTTTAAAATGCCAAAAAATTTTATTTAAAATGTTTAGGAAAAATTAAATTTCAAATGAAGTGAAAAATTATTTATGTATGATTTTTACTTTATAGATTATAATTTATCTAAATAGGTACATTATATAAAATTTAATTAATATGTGTCATACATACATATAATACATACTAAAATAAGGAAAATACACAAAAGAGATAATGAAAAATTAAAAAAAAAAATTTAACTGAAAATTTTATTTCCAGTATTAGTTGTGATCACAGTAATAAAATTATCATGTAAAAAAAGAATTCATTCTTATTATATTCGCATAAAAAAAAATTAAATTAATTATCATTAATTACATTTTTGTTATTTTGATAGTTGCTATTTTATTGTCGGTCATACGTATTTTTCATACAATTAATTAATAAATCCAAATTATGTAGAAAAATGATAATGATAATAATAAATCATGTTAATCGAAAATTGACAATGGAATAAAATTATTTTCAACACGTCTAAATGTATTAAATACATACATACATATAAACATACATTTTTTTATTTATTAGTATTAGTTACATTTAGTATATATATCATGTGTACATACATGTATATTTATTTCGGATGAAAGCCCATTACAATTAAAATAATACAATAAATTTTCATACATACGTATACACATAAATACATAAGTACATACATAACAATGCATTTACATATCCATATTTGATGACTTTGAATTTTCACATATATATTCACATTTAATATGTACATTTGATATATGTATGTTTATGTACATATGTACATACATATACGTATATATATGGATGTATTTATGTAGCTTGGGAAATTTGATAATTAATTAGTATACACATTAGAAATTAAAATAAATTATGTACACTATAAAAGACATATAGGGTGACGTTTTATTATTACTATTATTATTTTCCTTTTTTTTAGTAACATTTGAAATACACATTGTAACATTGTATTTGTGTATATCGAGAAATTTGAATTTTTATTTAACTTTAAGACAAATCAGTTTTTAAAAAATGTTTTTTTTTTATATTTAATATTTTATTTTCTTTTTAAAATCTTTAAATTAAAACGGCATTTTATTCACGTTGAACACCTTGTGCAACACATGCATTACAGTTGTTTTAATGTTTTATTACAGAACGATAAATAAATGACATTTTCCATATGCATGAATATATGATACATTAAATACAACGCATGTACATATGTACATACATATGTGTGTACTTACGTATATCTTTTCTTTATTTATAAATTTATACAGGTAATATGTAAGTGAATATATTAATGAGACACGTTGTACATTATTACAAACATATACAAATTGCGTTCGTAGATTAGCAATTCTTATTATTAGATTTTGATATGTTTTATCCAGTGCTATCGTTTTCCAAAACTTTAAAGCTGTATAACGCGTTAAGTGTTTTTCACAATTTGAATTTCAAATTCATATTAATAATTTTATTTGTTTTATTAAACTTGAAAATAAATTTAATATATAGTATATCAAATTAAATGCATCTAATTCTAACAAGCAGTTTTTTCATGGAGACGACCGTATTAGATATCAAAAGACTGTAAAAATATTGCAATTGCAACAAAACGATATCACTGTAATGGTTTTATCATAGAATATAAACATATGTCATGTATGTACACTATACGCATTATGCTTATGTTACCAGATGCCATGGTAAAGTTTTTATATCTAAAATACCTCAACAATTTTTTACAACATACATATCAAACTAATATATTTTATGAGCTGAAATTTAAATACCTATGAACACATACTGTGTCAAACATTTAATAATAAATTAAATTCAAAACAAAAAACATTATAATACATTCTTTTTCATTGTTTCCTGTTCTTATATTTGGTAAATGTATTTTTATTTTTTATTTTTATATTAAATCCAAAATATTAAGAATAAAATATTTTTATGCGATAAATGAAATATACACACACGTAATTTGTGTATAAATAAAAACAAATCAACATAATAGATATAATATAACATGTAAAATAATTTGAAATATAAAAAATTAAATTTTCAAGTTTTATTAATTTTTTCAAGATTTATTAAAATCAAGTTTTTTAATTTTAAAATACTAATAATAATGGAAATATTTTTGTAATTTCGAATATATTTGTTTAATTTTAAAAACTGAATTTAACTAAATGGAAATCCATTTTAGTTAACTTTTTTTTTTTTTAAATTTAAAAAATTTTAAATTTTATATTATTTAAAAAAAAAATGTACATATCCAACATAATGTACATATGTATAACATATCTAATTCACATTAAACAAAACAAACAAAAAAAAACAAAAATGAAAATTATGAAAATTATTTAATCAATACAATCATTTAAAGATACTTGACTGGTTGCATTGTATATGTATGTACATGCCTAAGTAAATGTTTGTACATGCATACTTATGTATTGTTTAAAGGTAAATATATGAAGCTGTTGTATTCATTTAAAATTTTTTTTTTTTAATTTTTCTCTCTTCAATTATTCAAATTATGATTGAATAGTTCTAATACTTTTTTCATTAATTTATTTTTTGTTTTATGTTTTTGTATAATTTTTCAGAATCCACCTTCAACTAGTCAAATTTCAACTGTATCTCATTTAGTAACATTAGAAAATCAAAAAACAAAAGAAAGTCAAAACTCTCATCAAAATCAAAATTCGAATATGCCATCATCATCAACAGCAGTAAATAATGAAAAACAACAGCAAGAGCAGCAAAATGAAAAACAGCAACAACAAAAAGCAAATTTAAAATTATCAAAAATTGCAATTACATCAACAGATATTGCAACAATCACAACAACAGCATCAACAACAACAACAGCTACACTCTCTATTCAATCACAGCAAAGCTCAAACCAAGTAACACCGATCACTCAAACTAAGCAAATACATTATCAACAACAATTAACGACATCAGGTAAATCAGTTGGAGCTATTCCAACAACATCAGGAGCAACATCATCATCATGTCCATTAACTAGTGTGCCAAATCCTCATACTCAAGTAAATAAAAGAAAAGAAACATTAGAAGCGAAACGTGAAAGAAAAGCAGCTAAAACTTTAGCAATAATTACTGGAGCATTTGTTGTTTGTTGGCTACCATTTTTTTTAATGGCACTATTATTACCACTTTGTGGTGAATCATGTCATATCAATGATACAATAGCATCATTATTCTTATGGTTAGGTTATTTTAATTCAACATTAAATCCAGTGATTTATACAATATTTAGTCCAGAATTTCGTCAAGCATTTAAACGTATTTTATTTGGTGGACATCGTCCAGCATATTATAGTTCTGGTAAAATTTAAAAAAAAATTACATAAAGATACAATAAATTTAGTTATGTGTGTATATAAAATTTTATAAATTTTCATATCAATTCAACATAATTATTTTAATGTTGTTTAACAGCAGTTGTTAAATTTTTTTTTTTTTTTTTTTTTTTTGATTTAGTTTCCTTTTTTTATGAAAAGCAAATGTAATTGATATCTTCAAATGAAAATACCTAATCTATTTTTATGGCAAAATTTTAATAATAAAAAAAGAGAAAAAAAAAATACAAAACAAAAGTACCATAAAAATAAAGTGTGCATACAAATGTACATACGTATGTACAAACTATACATATGTATACATTATATGTATGTGTACCTTCAAACATATACCCCTGTATATGTATAGGTATATTCATTTTCTATGAGAAATTTTCTTTCACAAAGTACCTACAATAAATTTTAACTAAAATTATAGATATACATACATTATATTCCTTTTATGTATGGTAGAATATATACATACATACTCGTACATATATGAACATATACATACATATGTATGTTTTAAAAATTTAAAGTGATTCTTTTTTATAAACATTTAAACACATGATATACATATACGTGTGGAATTTTTTTAAATGTTTTATCGAAATTTTTTGTATTAGAATACAAAACATAGGTGAAAACAAAAAATCGGGACACTGGAGCACTGATGCTATTCAATGTTAATATCAACAACCTTCTTATTTGTTACTATAATCACAGATGTGCAAATGTAATATAAAAGAATTTATAAAAAACAAAGATGAAATAAGTTTACAAAGGCATAAAAATAAAAAATAAAAATTTCTAAAATATACTATACACAGTGTTTTCATTTCTTATATGTATAGTAACGAAGAAAAACGTTTTCTTTTTTTATGCATGTTCATATACGTACATATCTGTATACATATAAATATGTCATATGTATAATTGCTTTAGCTTGTATACATATGTATAACAATGAAATCACTATAAAGGTGTTAACCGGAAGGAAGAACTTTTCAATTATTTTACCTTTTTGCTTTTCTTTTGCCTCATTTTTCGATTTATATACATACGTACATATGTGTATAATACGAGTAGGTATTTATTTATTTTATTTCTATAAATTTCGAAAATGTCAATAGATCAAATTTTTAGGTTTTATTTCTTGTTATATTTATGTGCATTTACGTAATTTTATTTTACTTTCATGTATAAGATATACATACATATATTACTTATGCGTGTGTAAAAAAAAAAAAAAACATATATTAAACCATTGTTTACAAAACAGTTTTAATAAATACAATAAGTTGTATTATATTAACAAAAAAGTCTAACATACTGTCATTTTGATACTGTAAAAGATTTTTGTTTTTGTTTTTTGAAAAATGATACATAAAAGGATAACCGATAAAGTATTGTACATACCTATACAATATGTACTTTTTTTTACCATTTAGGTATATACTTTAAAATTATACACTTTATTATTATATATACGTGTTTATACGTGTGCGTATCGAAGGTTACTTATATATGTTCACATCAGATATGTTTATATATGAATAATCATAAATACGTACATAATATGTATATATGTATGTCTCTCCCAACACCCAATCATAAGAATAATAGGATATGTAAAATGAAAAAAACGATGGGCCAAATATGTATATTTTTTGTGGCTTCATGTTTTTCCAAATATGTAATATAAACATTCATGGAATATAAAACAAATTAAAAAGAAAACAGAAATGACATTTTTTTCTAAAACCTAATAATTTCATCTTTCGTATATGATGTAAATATATTCATGCATACATATACGTACACAGACACATAAACACATACATATTTATGCATATTGTAATGCTTGTTATATGTACCTACGAATGAACAGAGCTTTTAAACTTCAATATGATACATGCATATTATACTGTGTATGTGTGTATAATATAAAATATATAATATACATATAAAACAGGAAATTGTTCATCGTGAAAGTGAAGGTTTAATAAAATCTTTATTTTTTTTATTTAGTTCAATTTTGTTGATTGTCTATATTGTCACTTTTTTATTTTTCCAATCTTTATTTTTCACTTTATTTTTGGCATAGTTTACTTTCTAGTTTTTAGTATGCTCGTGTGTGCATACATATATGTATGTACATATAGAGTTATATATTATACCACAAACAAAATAAATGTTATTTATTTGTGATTGTACAAATGTAAGTAGTTCAAAATAGAAAAAAATTGTTTTTTTCGCATATATGAATTATTTTTTGATATACGTTAATATGTATGTCTTATTAACAGAATTATATTGAATTACGAATATACATATGTATGTATTTAAAATTGAAATTTTCACATGTATTATGCAGTATGTAAGCGTATGAGCATATTGTTATCATAATCGATGTTTTGCTTTGTTTGTAATTATTATTTTCAATTTTTACTTAATCGGAAATGAAAGAAATAATTAAATAGATTTTATCTTTTTTAAATTGTATTTAAAATTGAAAGTTAAATAAGAACGTGCTACATTTTTTAAATAAATGTTTAATTAAATGCTGGAAAATTTTAAGATACCTATATGGATATTTTCACTATACATATATGTACACCAAATATATGTATAATTAATTCGTACATTGAAAAAAAAAAAACCAATCAAAGTGAAAAAAAACAAAAACCAAAATACCACCTAATTTTGATCTATTTCTAAGATTATTTGTTTGAAAAAAATAATAATAATAATAATAAACTGAGTATAGTATGAATAAAAAATTATATTTTTATATTATATTAAAAGTTATAATATAAAAATAAATAAAATTTAATGAAAAATTGAACATACATGTACATATGTTAATGCATTTACACAGGGAAATAAATAAAATGTTGTTGTTTAACAATACTTGTATAAAATATAAAACAAAATAAAAAAAAAAACAAATAATAACTATACTATTATTCAGTTTAGAAGAAAAAATAAGAATATTCTTATTTTCTACTATACAAACCAATAATATAAATTCACACAAATATAATTCAAATGTATAAATAAGATTCTTACAAGTATTTATAAAAAAAAATATTTATATAAAAAAATTAACATAGAAATATGATTATATAAAATATATTTAATATTCATATCTGTTTACATACAAGCAAATGTTTTGTACATTTGCTTTCTCGAATTTATAAAATTTAAAAATATAATGGTTATATGAATAAAAGCAAATGAAAAATTTATAACAATACACATATTGTGAAAATATTACGAACCAATAAAGCTTAAAAATTTTTAATATTCTTTTTGCAATTGAATGAAATACCATTTATTAATTGAACATGTACAAAACAGATACATATACACTGAACATATTACATACATACACATGTATATATGCATTATGTAAACCTGAAAATTAAAATATATACATATGTATTTAATTTTTCAAAACTGATAAAAATTATACACATATGTATGTATATACAAATACATATTAGATACAAATATTGTACATTAACAATAATGTATTGAAAAATAGAATAATGTAAAATGAGAAAATAAATACAAGAGAAAAATTATTTATTAAAGTTTTGATAAATTCATGCACATTGTATACATATATATTTTTTTGCATATATGTATGTATGTACTTCTTAGAAGATTTACATGTACGAATGAACAAATGAATTTCATATAATAAGTTGTATCTATGTACATGCAGTAAAAATCAATATAAACAAGTATAATTTATAAATTCCAAGAAAATTTAGAATTTATGTGTATTACAAGTTAACTCTTAAATATTTATGTGTATGTTAATAAAAATAAATATTTTTAACATTTAAGATATCATATAGTATTTGAAAAAAAAAAAAAAAAAAAAATTAAATAAAATGAGAATTATAAAAGAATAACAAAACATATAATGTAAAAGAAATCAATAAATATATAATATCTTCATGAATATAAAATATACACAAAATAGATATAAAATTATTTAACTATATATTGTTATACCAACACTATACACTATAATATATAAAAATGTGTCTTTATTTATGTTTTACATGTATTGTTAATTCAGGTATCTTCAATTTAATATCTACGTATTTAGGTATGTACTTATGTATATACATATTTACATACAAAATTACTTAACAATAAAAACTGTACATAGTTCCATATTAAAAATATATATATATATATAAAGATGTATGCATATACAGTGTATGTATAAAATTGATAAAATAATAGGGAGTAAAAATGAAATGAAAAAAAAAAAATAAATAAAAATAAAAATACATATAATATTTTTGAAAAATAAAAATGATTAAAAAGTTTTCCTAAAGATTTTTGTTTTTATATGTACGTATGTACTATGTATAAAATTCAAAAAAGGCATCTTAATTTATAAGAATTATCAGTGAATTTAAATTTGAATCATTACACATACATACATATTAAAATATATATGAAAATATGAAATTTATCAATCAAAATATTTAACAATAAACAGAAACACATTACATAATAATAATAATGAAAATTAAGTCATGAATATAAATACAAATAAAAATAATTTAAAAAATAATGAATTGAAAATTTCAGTGAAAATTAAAAATGGTTAAAACTAATACCAACAATAAATTTACATAATAAAATATTTTGAATTATGTAATAAATGTAAAAATACAATGTATTAATGAATGATAATACAGTATTTTAGAATTAAGATTAGATAAATGAAAATATATTTTAAAAATGAAGAAAACAAAAAAAAAAAACAAAACAAAAAATTTAAAGTTAGATAAAATGTTACATAAACGAAATAAAATATATATATGTATAACATTGAATGATATATGTATCTATGTATGTGTAAAAAAAAAAAAACACAAAAAAATTTAAAAAAAAAAAAAAGTTATGTTGATTGAATTTAAAAAATTTAAATTTATTATAAACTTTGATGTATGTATATTGGAAATAAAAAAAAAATAAACTATAGTAGTAACAGAAGAAAAAATTTCTGAAAGAAAATGGAAAAAAAAGTATTAAAAATATAAAAATTAAATAAGAATTTAAAAAATGATAAAAATAATGTTGATGAGTTAATAAAAATTTAATATAAGTTTTGTAATAATTATTATACAACATTAAAAGAAAATTGCAATGTTTTACATGTGTTTAGAATTACAATAACAAAAAAAAAAGAAGAGAAAAAAAATAATTGAAAGCCAAATACAAAAATAGTTAAAACATAAAATCTGTAGTTATAAAATTCATTGAAAAAGGTAAATAAAAAACGAAATAAAATTGAATGAATCTTTTTTTTTCGAAAAAAAAAAAACAAAATATTTTAATTTATTTTCTTATTTTCAATGTTTTTATTACAGCCTTAATTTTTTTATTTGTTTATTAAAAATACTTGAATAATTCCTTTAAGAAACATTTGAACATTTGAAAATAAAATCCCTATTTCCTTATAGATAAGTAATATTGAAAAATCAAAAACATTTCACACATACGTATGTGTCCATTAAAATATATTTGTTATGTAAATATTAAATTTAATGAACTCATTTAATTATTTTAAATATTAAATGAACTCATTTAACTCATTTTTGTTCAAATTATAAACGATTTTTCTGAACTGAATAAATTTGATTTTTAATTTTCAAAAGTAGAAAATTGTTTTTCATTCACATTGTTTCACTTACAATTAATAAATTCGTTTTGAATGTTTTCAGTTATGTGTGAGTAATTTTATCATGCAAATGTAAATTTGTATTTTCTTATTAAATTTTTATTAGATATTCATATTGAACAAAAGTATTTATTTAAAAATCTTTTATAAAACTTTACCAAATATTTTCCCTTTAAATTCACAATTAAGTAAAGACATTTAGTGAAATATAAGTTAAATATTATAATTTTTTATTTGTAAACATAAAAATTGCTATTTTTAGAAATATTTATCTAAGTATTAGGTGTACGTTACAAAAGTTAACTACCCTAAAGTCCGTTAATAAAAATTTATGTTCGTGTACTTCCTTTAAGTGAAATTTACGAAATTACAAAAAAGCACACGCAAGCTCGTAACAAATATAAAAGCTTTCAATTAAATTATCGAGACATCTTACTTTAAATGTGTATAAAAGAATACCTGGGATATTTCCCAGGATGCGTAAGAAAAAAAAAATGTAAAAACCTGGGATATTTCCCGTCATTTCCTTACATACTGTATCCTATTTTTTACCTTTAATCTTATAATTTCCGTTACTAAAATATGACTTAAGCGTATTGAATTTAATCAATTTAACCTAATTTGTACAATTTTACCCGTCCTTTTATACTTATAGTATGACATCAATACGTTATTTTCATATGTAAATTTTTTTAATTTTTTGACATGTTATTTGATCAAGTATGCCATGCCGATGATCTTAAGAATTGAGGATATCACAACATGCCATGATATAGCTACATACATACGTACATTATGATAATTTTATTTTTACCTTTAAATTTTTATTTAGCTTGATTATTCTAAATTAGAGAATTTTTTTTGATAACAAAACTTGTTGTTCATAATATTTTTTAAACATATAATAAAATTAGTATAAGCATTTTTTTTTTTTTTGTTTTTTGAATATGAAAAATCATAATTATATATTTATTACAAAAATGAGTTAAATTTTTTATTCATAATTTCATGAAGTAATTTTCTATTATTAACATATACACATACACGTATATATACACATACACATATACACATACATATAACTGTAGTTTTTATAATTATTTTGTTTTTTTTTTAATCTTTTTTATTTTTGATTTACTATAAATCAATAAATTTGAATATTTTTCATTTTCTTTTTGAAGAAAAAATAAATAAATTAAATTTCAATAAAAATTTTATTTAAATAATTATTTAATTTTTTACAAATTTACACTTTATCAAGAACATCATTTTAAACAACGAATTTATGAAAAACAAAAAGAAAATATTTCAAAATTACAAAAAAAAAAAAAAAAAAAAAACATGATCTCTTTAAATCACAACGAATATGGCATATAAATGTGTCATCAAAATGTACTTCATACACTTTAATTGATTTACGTTCGAATAAATAAGATGAAACATCAGAAAATTTTTTCGTTTTTATAAGCAATATTAAATTTCGATGTAATATATCAATTCTTCAAGAAAATTCAAAATTATTTAACGATCAAAAATTTATCAAATATACAAAATGTTTGGCTACCAAATACAAATATAACGATTGAAGGTAAAAATCTAAATCTAAATATCTAATCTAAAATATATTTTTAGATAGAAAAAAATTCTATGGCAATTATTAGTGATCAAATTATTAAAATTTATTTTTCTGCTAGATATTTAAAATGTCATTCAATAATAATTCAATTTTTGCTATATGTATATACATTTTTTAAATAAATATCAAGAAGATACTGCATTTAAATTATATTAAGAAGCAAAAATTCATAGTTCATATTCATATGAAATTTGGACAACAATATTAAATCGTATTATAAGATATTCTTTAATTATAGTTTCATCTGAACACTATTTAAATTTTGGAAGTTAACTTTTAGAAAATTCTGTGTATGCAGAAATTGAAGTAATAAAAAAAAAAATAAAATATTTACATTAAAAACAAAAAATATATGTATATATACGAGTATGTACGTATATATATTACTTAAAGTTTAATTGGCTAAAATGATTTTAATGATTCTTTTTGAATTGATTGGAAATTTTATTATTTTGTTGACTAATGTATTTATGTCGGTAGTTCATTGGTTTTTACATGATTGGAATAAAAGAAAGGATTATTTAGAATATTTTATATCGACTGTACACTTTCTTTTAATGAAATCAGGTGAATTGTTATAATTAAAATGTGAAGATATTTCCAAATTGGAATTAGAAAATATCGTTAGTGATGGAAATATTCAAAAATCAATTGATAATAGTTTATAGTAAATATAATTTAATATTTAAATAATAATTAAAAATAATTTTTTACTTATTTTAATTTTTACTTATTAATTATATTATTTATTAATTAAAAAAAAAAAAAAAATTCTTTCATATTATCACATTTTTATATTTTTGTATCATTTCAATATGAAAATTATAGCATACTTGAAAATGTTAAAAAAAATGTTAAAGAAAAATATATTAAATTGAAATCCAAATTATGTATTAAGTTTTTCTTTAATATTTAAAAAAATTAAAAGACTGTAATATACGAGTATGGAAAACATTTGTGATTAATAAAGCAATTAGTCCAAATTTAAGAATAATATGATCACAATATATTCAAAATGATGGTGAATAAAATAATATATTCAATACAATATGATAATAAATAAAAAATAACATTTCTGTTTATGAAATTAAAAAAAGAAATTTATTAATTAATTTCAAAATAAAATTTATTTAAATATATATACTTGTTTTCTACTTACAAAATTAAACAAATATTGTATAAAGATATACAATCAATAAATTTCAAGAAAAAATCACATAATTGAAATTTATAAATTGAACCAATTATACTAACCACCTAAATTTTAAATTAATTTTTAAAAAACTTTGAGCATTGAATCATTTGATCTATTTAATTTTCTTATAATTGTTTTTTTTTTAATTAATATCTTGTTGAACATTTTGAAAATAATATTATACGTACATATGTAAAACAAATGCAAACATACATCCATATGTATCTATGTACATATGTATGTAATTTTTGTGGTTTTGCAGTAATAAATTATAATAAATAAATATGTATTATGTAAATTACCTGTTTTCTTTTTGCAATGTAATTGATAAATTATTTTTAATTTAATTAAATGAACCTACATACTTGTTAGTTTACAATAATTTACTTTTAATGAATTTGAAAAAAAAAAATACTTGAAATAATATTGCAAAAAAAAAAAATAAATAATTAAAAAAAAAATTTCCACCTAATATTTGGTTACTGTAGAATTTTCTACAAAATGATGAAGTAGTAGTAGTAATTAATTTAATAATAATAAATTTATAATTTTGTTATTATTTCCGTATTACAATATTTATTTATTATTTCCATATTACAATATATTTTTACACCTGTAGAATACCAAATTAGATATTCTTATGAATTAAATATAATCTCGAAATTATTTTTGATGTAGATACAATAAGTACACACATTTAAAAAAAATGAATATATTTATGTATCGGAAGTATCTCATTCAAATTTACCAAATAATTTTTCCGAATGAAAATATTTTTCATTTTTAAACATATAAAAGGAAATTTGTACCTTTTTTTTTTTATGTCTTTTCTATTGTTTTCAGCGTTTTTGTTTTTCATTTAATGGTTTTTTTCTTAACAAACAAACACACATGTTGCATATAAAATATAAATAAGTGTATATGTATGTATGTATGAAATTTATTTTGAATTTTTGCGGTGATCCTTTCTGTTGAATGTTTTCATTTTTATATGGTTGGGTGTACATATATGATGATAAACGTAATATAAATATGCATGTAGTATACATATACATATGTACGATATATGCTTAGTTACACCCAGATATACAGTATGTACGTAATCATAGCGACGTCAAGAAAATCGATAAAAATATAATAAAATAATATGTAATGGCATAATAAAACAACACTGAAGAAAAATGAATTGGAAAAACATATAAAATACAACAACAAGCAAACAAAAGATTGAGAAAATAGAAAACATAGAAAAAATAAATAAGAAAATTTATATGAATTCCATTCCATTCGTTGTTTACAATTTATTTTATGTATTGTGAAAATTTCATAATATTAAAATTGAAAGAAAAGAATTATTTTAAAGTAGATATAGTCATCATAAAAGCATATAAGACATACGTACATCTCACGTGAATTTTTTCATGTATGTGTGTTATTACACATATAAATAATACACAAATATATTTATATATTAATATGGAATACGTAGAATAAATTATTACTTGTATGGAAAAATATTCACTTGTATACTCATAAATATAATTTAACCCCTCAAGTTTATAATAATTTTATTTCATTTGATTGTCCATCCATTCTATCGTGCAAAATTATTAAGTACAAAATAGGGTGAGATATCAGATGAGGGTTAAAAAAGAGTTTTTCCCTTTTTAAATATATTTCGTATGTTGTTGTTTTTTATTTAAATTTTATTCTATATCCATGTACATACATATATATGTACATATGTATGTATGCATGGATGAATGTACACTTCATACAACTTGTATACAACTACTACATACATTCAAATAAAATTATATGATTTTCATTTTGCATGTATACGTACATACATACATATTCGTATATATGTATGTATGCATATACTTATAAATTTAATTTATTCTTATGCACGCACATTGTATTCATTTATTAATAATAATAACAATTCCCCGCTTATATTTCAAACATGCTGAATCTGAAGCAACTGTTCAAGGGTAAATAATACGCATGCTTATATCTGTATATGTGTTTGAATACGCACATATGTATATTGTACGTATGTGTTTGTATGGATTTTGTAAAATATTATAGTAAAGTATGAAAATTTTACATAAAAAAAAGTACCTGTAAACATTTGTACGTATTTGTTTAAAACTGATATTCTAAATTCATGAAAATTCATATACATACGTATTTATGTATTGACATTATTGAGCTTGCATTAGTTTTTTAATCCTTTATGCATTTGCACACATGTACGATAAGTTAACTATAAAAATTGTGTATTTGAAACTAAATATGTATGTGTGTATGATCAAACAATATGCTGATATGCTGTGCAGTATAATGTAAATATTTTTGAAATAATACTGTTTATCTACATAAGCATATGAATGTATACAGGGTATGTCATATACTTATGTACATATTTTGAATAATATAAAAACGTAAGCTAAATTCTGTATTTTATAATACCTGTATATTATTGTGTAAAATATAATAGTTCCCGAAAAAATAAACCTAAAACATAATAATAATGTCAATAATGTATGCATTTATACACGTAAATTGAGTTTGTTATTGTTTTCATTTATCTCGGTTTGTCTGTTGATCACAATCAACAAAAGTCGTTAAATTATTGATTGTCCTACATATATTTATCAACTGAATTAAAAAAATTAATAAAGTATAATAAAATTTGGCAATTTGATCAATCTATTTAATTTTTTTTTTTTTTTTTTTTTTTGAAATAATTAAGTGCTTTTTTTAAAACTTTAATAAAATGTGTTGTATAATTTAATTTATATGTCGTAAAATTGAATATAAAAAAAATTCTTTGAACGAATATTTCTACTCTACTATAGTTGAATTATTAAACGAAGTGGACTATTCTGCTTATTCAGTCTATACAAATATGATATGTGTACTTATGTATTTTAAAATTTTAAGCAATTTATTCTGGTTTTATAAATGAGTGCTGTATTACATGTACATATACCTATATTTTATATTTTATACATAAGTACATAATAATATATGGTATGCATATACAATAAGTAATATACGATCATTATACAGTATTGTTAACATTATAATTCTATATATGTACATATGTATACTGAAAATATGTATAAACATATACATATAATACGTATGTTTTTAACTATGAAAAAAATAAAAAAAAATTTTTTTTAGACCACTTTATTAAATTACAGTATAATCAAATTATAGAAAATACAAATGATCTCTGCGGGAAAGTTTATAAGTTCATGTCTACAATTCTTTATAGTACTTGTATGTAGTATATATACATTACAATGCTATCATATGTAAATGCTTATAGGTTTACATTAACAAAATAAAAAAATAAATAAATCTGTATTATGAATAAACACAAAGTAAATAAAACACTTTATAGCTTCATCTCAATTTTATATTTATACATTATATGTACATACATACATGTATTAAAATTGCTTATTATTATTATTATATGTATGTATGTATTATTTTTTCTTTCTTTTTTTTATAATGCAATAATTTATTTGTACGTTCATTTACTTTAAAAAGAGAATGCATAAAATAAAATTTGTTTGAAAAACCTTAAATTTTTTCCTATATACATAAGTAAGTCTCTTATATACATACATATGTATATTTTATGTTTATATATGTATATATATTTTTTTTTTCTCTTTTTTTGTAAAACTTTTAATAAAATGTACTTATTTTGTACACTTTCTGAATCAAGAATTCATTCATATATTTATTTATACCGACATTTGTATTATTTAATAATTCCTAAAATATCATCTAAAATATCCTAGATTTTAATGAAACACCCTGTACATATGTATATATCTTCCTATTAATGTTTGTATAGGAAATTACAAAATGATCGTCTTAAAAGTAAAATTGTAACATAATTGTTTTAATTACATTCATTTTGTATTTATATGTATATGTATGTATACAAACCAATATAATATATGGATTTGAATTAGCAAATAATAGATATTAAAATTTTTTCTTTTTTTATTAATTCTAATAAATTCTTTAATATATTTCTATATTTTATTTATCATGCTTATTTTAAGTAGAACAGTTCATGTTTTTATTATTAAACTTTAAATATAAAATTACGTTATATGTTACAATATACGTTAAATTTAAAAAAATGTTACATACATACATACTTTATATTGAATATATGAAAATTTAACCCATTTTTTCCTATTCATTTTAAAGAAAAATAGTAAATACATTTGAATGTATATTTCTATATGAACTTCTTTGGCAAAATATGATTGTGACAGATTAAAATATGTACCTACATACATACAAATATACATACATGATACCTTTAGGGTTTGTATTATTATTATTATTGCAATCATAATTTTCATTATTTCACTAAATAATTTAAATATTATATTTCTATTGTACATTTTTTAATATCATGTATTTTAATACATACCCTATGCTAAAATGTATATACATTTTTATTTTTTTATAATATAATATATGACACACTATACACTGTGTGATATCAAACAAATGAAAAATTTGTGTATTACTATATTTCTTATAATCCATCGATATTATTATACGGTGAGGTTCATTTGTTCATGCGCATTGAGAAATTTTTGAATTTTTTCTATGTATGTTTTTTTACTCGTGTGTACATTGATACAACTATTATATGATGATAAGAAAATACAAATGCATATACAAATAAATTAATATATACATGTGCATATATTAATATATATGTATATGTGCATATATGTATACGATAAAATATTTATATTGTAAAATTGTTGATATACAAAATACACATACTCAACATAAATGTAAACGAACGTAACTGTTTTTTTGTTATGTATTATGTTAATCTCACTTTAGTATGCGTTCATATCAATGTATTTGTATGTGAGTTTTTCATGCAATTTTTTATCATATAATTGTGTAGAAACTATACAGAATTTAATAACAATTTTACAAATTTGATGATATGTATTTTATATAATAATGTGTATTTTGAGATTTTAAATTAAATCTGACATTCATTGTACTTCATGCATACTGTTCTTACATATTTTATTCGTTGTACGATATTGATGATGACAAAAATTTTTTAATAAATGAAAAATAAAATAAAATCAAAAAAAAAAAAAATAAATAAATAAATAACAAGGAAAAAACGTAAAAAATAAATGTAGTTTTTTCTTGGTTTAAATTTAATTTTTTTCTTAAATACTTTTTAGTTTTTTGTTTTTTAATTGTAAATTTCTACTGAAAATTTTGAAATTAAAAAAAAAAAAATTTTTTTTTTTCGTTCGTGATTCTGTAAATGAAAAAAAGTGCAAGTGCGTAGAACAAAACATAAATTTAAAACAAAAATGTAAACAAACAAAAACTTAAAACTAATAAATTAACTGAATGATTAAATGTAATTAAAATTGAAATGAAATATTTTAATTTAAAAAATTAAAAAGTTATGTAAATTTTATTTTGAAATTTAATAATCAAAATACGACATAATTAAATAAAATTAAATTATAATTTCAGTATTTTTTAAATGTTCAAAAAATTATATTATTAAAAAATAATATATCAATACCTAAGCATACAATAATATGCCAATAACTAAGTAAAATATGTATATAAGGTAATATTTAAAAATGATTACATTTATTCTAGACAAAAAACAAATCCGTGAACATATCTTATCCTTTCAAAATTAATTTAAACGATACAATATAATTATCATATGAAAATTTGTGAATGAACGTATGTACATAAGTATGTAATATTAAATTGAAAAATTTTTTATACAATTACAAAAGATTGCATTCAATAGCAATAATAATTCAATTCAGAAAGAATAAAATGTTTACATAGATATATTTATGTGTGTATGTATGTATTTATTTTTAAAATGAAAAATAACAACAAATCATTCAATTTACATACCACTGTATTATTGCATTATGTATATATTTGTATACGCATTATCTGTAATCTGTTATATTTGTAATTTAATAACAAATAAATAAAATAATTAAAAAAATTAAATTCAGCACAAATATGTACATATATTTACATACTTGATAATTTTTTTATTTAATTTTATAGGTATAATTTAAATACCATAAACCAGGATTTAGATTTTTAAAACCAATTTAAATTCGATTTAAATTATTATAATTTTTTTATTTTTCTAATATACATATATATATTTTTATTTTTTTATTTTTATTAATTAAAAATTTATAATTTTTTTACTAAAACAAATTATTTTCTATTCAATTATTTTTTTTAATGTAATTTATGAAATGTATAATTTTGTAAGTAATTTTTGTATGTTTTTTTCCTCGAATTTATGAATTTTTGGTTTTTAACTAACATTATTAAGATTACCTATTAAAATGGTAAAAATATTTTTAAATAACTCCTACAAATTTCAAAAATCTAAAATAAAAGAATATTTTCATTTTCGAATTTTTTTATCTTATACATAAAACAATTTGAATAAACTGAATATAATTTGTATTTTCATATTTAGCATATTAGAATTTTACATTTATAAATACATAGTTTATATCTTTTTTCATACTCTTAAATGATTAAATATGAAAAACCAATCAAATTAAAAAAAAAAATAAAATGAACTATTTTACACCGTTCTGTAATATAAGTAGTATACATATATACGATTATGTACGTTAAATACATAAATATTCTACAGCTACATAGCTGTTTTAATGATTAAATTTGCTTAATTGAATTTAATAAATTATTTATTAAACAAAGCAAAATTATATTTATGGATAAATATGTAAATTTCATTTTAACATTTTATTATTATCTGTTATTTTGTTATTTTATTTATTGTATTATACGTTAATGTATGTATGTACATACATATGTACCAAATATATGAATGCATATAATAATAAAATAAAATAAATAATCAATAATAAATATAATCGAAAAATTCAATTGAATTTCAGTTTTTTATTTAAATTTTTTTAATATATTTTTTTTTCGTCGTTTTTTTTTTGTTTAATATAAATTTTACATTTGCAATTACACAGTTATTATTTTGAATGTAATCATATGTAAACGTATCACGTGCAAAATATTATACACATATGTATGTACATACATACCTATAAAAGTATATATGCAAGCGATTTCAATAAAATTGTTATACGATTACCAATTATGTAATTTATAAATTAAATAATTTAATATCTTTAGATAAAAAGAAAATAAAACATTTTATAATGATTCATTTTGATAATGTTCATATCAAGTACATTTATATGTACATATATGTAAAATTATAATAATATTAGTATCTTCAAACAGTAAAAAAAATATATTTAAATAATATATTCTACCGTTATAACTAACAAAACCAAAGAGACGAATAGAAGGAAATTAATAAAAACATTTTCCTAATAGAACTATTTTTTTTTTTTTATCATTACTTATATACATGTATATATAAACAAAATGTAATGTACGGTATAATATGTGATATAACGTTATATTATGTCAATGATACAAATAAGGAAAAACTAATTATTTTGTGCGGTAAATAATAATCAAATAATTAATTACAAATGCAAAATAGACAATTCTGTTTAAATATGCACGTATGTTTTAATCTTTTTTAAACATTTTGGGATTACAGTTCATATTAACTAAAATCGTGTGTACACTATTGTGGTCTAAGAATTAAAAAGGTATGTACATAAATTATTATCTCATGTACTTACATGTACATTGTATGCCATATTTGTTTATGTAAAAATTTATCAACAATTTCTTTTTTCACTTCATTATCATATTATAATTTATAATATACATAATATATGTATATAGACTATAAATACAAAATTTAATTTGAATATAAAATTTATATAATTGTTCATTATAATATATAAGCATATAACATATGCTTGAATATTATTCGTATGCACATATTTACAAGCTAATGCATAAGGAAAATTGTATATTTGTTTTACTACAAAGAATAAATTTGTATAATTGAATTATTATAGTTGATAATAATTAAATCATTACAATGCTGTTAACCTTTATAAATATCGTATGCGTTTACAAACAACTATGTACGTGTGTGCAAAGTATCTACATTTTCACTGAACTTTTAATATCTAATTCGTTATGTATTTAAACATAAATGTATGGTCCAACAATTATGCAAAATAATTGTGTACGTAATTTACACTTGTACGTGTGTACAGATGAGTTGTGTAATATGTATTGTGTTAACAAGTACATATTATACGTACATATATCTAGCAGAATATATTAAACATAATTTTATTCATATTTTATTAATATTCCACAATATTTAAGTGATGTCGTTTATGCTTATCTACACCTACAATCTACATACATATGTATGTAAATACAGATTAAAAATTTATTGCCGATGATTTGTCAATAATTATTTTAATTTATACTTTTTTATCCGCTGGCTTTCATTTCTATTTTGTAAAATTTTGTTGTTTTTTTTTTTTATTAATGAAATATGAATCTACGTTTATCTACTTTATTTATTATACATATACATATGTGTAGCTACAAAAATATTGTTACATATTTATATGATATAGATATGTATTTATTTGCCAATAAAAAGCTCATGTTTGTATACACCTATGTATCTTTACCATCGGTAATAATTGTGTGAATTAAGTTTGAAATATAATGACATTAAAATAATTAAAAAAAAAAAAAATTCTCGTTTAGTGCATAATAACAAATATTTTATTTATAGGATGTTTTGAACGGACCATGTAATATGAGACACAAAAAGTCAAACAAATATGATAAGTACGTCAATTTTACTATATAAAAAAAAAATGACGATCGAGGTTTTATGTATTTGTTATTTATGTTAACCAAATTGAGGTAAACAAATTTGCAAATTTAGCTAAAATCAACTAAAATTTAAATACATAGCATTGTGTGCAATACAAATGAATTACTGATAATAAATAATTGGTCTTTAGCTACACAACTAAATAATTTATTTGATAGTCTCAATATTGTGATTAAATTTAAAAATAAATAAATAAATTAATAAATGATAAATTTAAACTTTAAGAAAAAATTATCAAAAAATTATTAAAATTTCATTTTATGTATTTGAACAATGTAAAATCAATATAAGAGCAGATAATGATATTTGTATGCTCTCAAAACAAAAAATACAAATAAATGTAATTTTTCAAACCTTATTGAATCATAAGCTATTATTTATTATATTAAAATTTTATTGTATTATTTTTATTTATTCTTCTCAAATGCATACAAATCCCAATGCTTTAAGTATCTAATCTTTTATTTCTATTTCTTTTGACGATTTATGTACGTATACGCATATGCTGTTGTATTATTTTAAGTTAATTTATGTATCAATTTATTCTTTTAATAATATTTTATTAATGCCAAAGACCAATGACAAAAATAATAACACGTGAAAAAAGGCACGTGTCATTCTATGACTCATAAAGGCGCTAACTAAAGAACTTTCGCTTAATTTATTTTATACATAATATAAAATTCTCAATAAAACGTTGATATGTATTTATTTTTTGATGCAATTTTCTTCGTTAAAATAACAAGTGGAATAGATACTCTATTTGAAATGAAAATAAAATATCTCACCGTAATATAAAAAATGAAATGAAAAGAAATGGGGAAATACATAAAAAATTGCCATAATAACAAAAAGAATGTCGAAAATGTTTGTATATGTTATATTTAGATTATATAGTGTTTGTAAAAAGGTAGAAGAAAGTATTTATGCATAACTATAAAAAGAAGGACTACATAAAGCAAACCAGTAGTTAGAAAAAATAAAAATAAAACAAGAATACAACGATCAATGACACGCTATTTTATAATAAATAAGTATGTAGGTATGTTTATATTTGTTCATATATCATGTGAATAAATGTGGACCACCTGAGTAAATGAGTCATCGTATTTTACCAATGTAGGTATATACATTACTTTATATTCACCCCATAATAATTTCTTGCCCTCAAATTTAACTTTTTTCATTATATGTATGTACACATGTAGCCGTGTTATAAGGGTGAAATGGGTGTTTATCCATGTTATGAACGTGTTGCATATACATAAAATCAGAAAAATGTACATACATATGTTCGTAATATTAAAACATACATATGTATGTATGTATAGTAGATTTTGCCTATATATAAAGTACATATATGTATGTGTAAGCATAAAATTATCCTACTACATCAGATACTTAGATACTATATACTTATAGATGATAGTGTGATATCTTACATAAAACAATGGCTATTAAATTATTTTATTTTGTGTGAACAATAGTATTGAATACGTTCATGTTTGAAAAACGCCATATTTTAAATTCTCATTCTAATTTTTTATTTATTTACTTTTTTTTTTTTTTAAAGTTTTTTAATAGTAATAATTTTATAATAATTTCTTGTGTTATTTATTTAAATAAGAAGTAGTTGTTTTATAAAGTGTGCAGATATACACACATATGTGTATGTATGTATGTATGTATATATCTGAATATATGTAAATAAACGTTGTCTGTGAATAATAACGATTTACATTAATATTAAATAGTATATGTACAATATTGTATATTTATTACATATTTTAGAGAATTATTTACAATGATAAAACATTACACAAGATACTTATTTTACACCCTTATTTATTTAACAGCTTAATATCTATTTAAGACATTCTTATCATATGTGTACATACATATGTATGTCTATTTAATACACATTGTTTTCTATTTCATCATTGTACATATAATTCATTTTAACCATTCTTTTACATATAACAACATTTTATAAGACATGCATACTTTCAGCAATAAAAAATGATATGCATAGTATGTAATATAAATGCAATATGATCTAATTTACATACATACATATGTACATATATATATGCATACAATTACAAATGATACTCTATCATGTGTAATACATTTTCTTTTATCTATAATGCGATAATATTGGGTGTAATATATTATGGACTAAGTGTTACGCACATATTAAGAATTTATCATTTAAAAAATTAGAATATGTTGAAAAAATATGTAAATAAATTAAATTTTACAAAATATTTTTTCAGTCAATTTCTAATAAGGATAATCAGTTCTTAATGTCTAATCCTTACTTTTACATAATTATATGTATGTATGCACATAAAATTAAATAAATGCTTAATATTTTATTATTAATTTTTTTTTTACTTAAAATGATTGTATTTCAAAACTAGAATATAAAAACAATAGACTTGAACATAAAATATTAAAATTAGAATAATTTTAATAATCATGGAAATATAACGAATAAAATTATTAAAATGAATGTCAATAAATTTACAAAATAAAGTCATTTATACAATATTATTCATAATATATATATAAATAATCGAGAAAATTTAAAATTTTTTCTTAATAAACGCTTTTATAGTTTTTAAAAATTCAATTAAAAATTCTAGATTATTCTAGAATTAAAAAAATAATAATACTTTTTAATTAATTTTCTTTAATATTTTCTAATTTTTTTCCTTTATATATACATATATTGAAGTATATATATACTTCATTTTTTCAAATAGAAAATACATTATTTCATAATTATATGTTTGAATTACAAATCTAAAATCAACATTTTATTAATTATATTTTAAAGAAATTTATACTCTTCTTGTAGGTCTAACGAAGTCTAACTTTTCTTTTGTTTGTAAAAAAAAAAATGAATAACAATTTTTCCAAGATGACAACTATTCAACTAACATTAGGTGCACTACAACACAACTTGAAAAGAATATTTATTTTCTTTTTTCTTAATCAAATTAAATTAAATATATATTTATATTTTTATTTTTTCATGAAGAATTATATCTGTGCATAGGATATAAAAAAAAAGAACTTTTATTTGACTTTAAATTCTTCTTTAAAAAAAATTTATTTAATGTTTTTATATAAAGTATTTTATACTTTTTTTAAAAGTAAAAAAAAAAATCGACAAAAATATATACACTCCTATATAATTTCATGCTAAAATGAAAAACTTTTAGAGACATTTTAGCTGCATTGCAAGCAAAAATACATCGTGTTTGTTTCTTTTTTTTTTGGTTTTTGTAACTTAAAGTAAAATACATGTTTTGCATGGCTAATGGAAATACAGCAAAGAATTTTTATTTTAAATCGATTTTAGCTTATGAAATAAATGTATGTATACGTATTTATGTGGAAAATTTATATTACATTGAATTTATTTGATGTATATGTAGTTATGTATATCAGTATTTTGCACATTTACCATTTACATATATACATATATGCATACATATTTGTATATTTTTATTTTATAGACACTTTTAAACACTAAAATATATTTATATGTGTTTAAAAAAAAATATTCTATTTTTTTTCTTCCTTATATATGTATATACTCGTATATTAATGTATGTATGTATGTTATGTACAATATTTTTGCATGGTATATGTGTTTGTACATGTATATTTTAGAATTATACTGATTGAAGACATTTTTAATTTTTCACACATTTTAATTTCCTCTTTTAGATTACTAATCATAATTCATTGAATAAGAAAAAAATTTTATTTACAATTTTTTTTTAATTTCTCTGTGATTGTTTTTTTTTTTTTTTTTTTTTTTTTTTTTTAAATTCATGTAATACTATGAGTTTTATACTTTATGTAATTGCATGAATATACGTCAACTGTTGCAATTGAAATTATGTATTAAAACTGAATAAATAAATTACATGAATAAAAAAAATATTTATGAAAAAAACTGAAAGTGATAAAGAAGTGCATTTTTTTTTCTTTCAGTTAAATTTTAAATTACACAGTGTATGCGTAAATATTTGAAAATTGAAATTTTCATATTAGTCAATTAATTAAAATTTTAATATTTTTATTAAAAAATATTTAAAATTATAAATTTATCAATTTTAATAAATCATTTTTGTATATTTATGCATATAATAAAAATTTTAATAGTATTAAATAAAAATTTTCCAAGTATTTCGTTAAATAAAAAATTGAATATAAAATATTTGTTAAATGTAAAATACATATAACGTTATAAGTGAATTACATAACAGCACTTTCTACATTCATAAGTGTATTATATAATGTATTTACTGAATCTGACACCTGTCACAATAAAATTTAAGTATAAGTACATACGTATACACAAACATATGCACATATCATATACTTACGACGTGAAAAAGTCCACTTATGTATATTCATAAGTGAAGCTTAATTTTCTCTTAATATACAAGAAAATATATAATAAATATAAAAAAAATATATAACAATATATAACAATGCAATACATAAGAAGAAAATAAGAAACAAAAAAAGGACTAATACATTTACTCAATAGGAAAATTAATCTACATATTATATTTATTCATACATACATACATTAATACATAGTATAGCTGACGTATGTATGTGTTGTTCATTACACATGCTTAACTGCATATGCTTAACACTTAACATCTATTGTTTTATGATGTATATGATGATGATGATGATGATAATAATAATAATAATGACGATGATAACAACGATGTGTGATAAAAGTAAAAAAGAATAGAAAATGAATAAATAAATAAAAAATAAAAAGGGTTGGTTTTTATGCTCCAATAAAAATGTATAACCATTAAACATAAAGTGCACAATATTACAACACACGTAATGTGAGTCAAAAAGGCCACCAAAATTTACATACAATAACGAATAAACGAGGAAAAATGTATTTCTTTTATTTTTAATTTCCATAATGACTATTTTTTTTTTCTCGGCATATTGTGTTAATTTTTCCTTGTTATTTTCGTACATGTTTTTACAAAAGAATTTTTTTTTTAATTTTTTACTTTTTTTAAAAAAAAAAACCACACAAGTTTCATAAAATAAGAAGTAATTTACTTCATACATTTCCTTTGATTTATTTTATACCTTTTTTTTTTTTTTTTGCTTTTTTGTTTTTTTGTTAATCAAAACCAAACGATTTTATTTTTCTATTTTTAACGGTTTGTACAGACTAATACAATAAAATTAAATTAAATACACATATTGTGTACACATTTTCTAATTTTCAATGATAATACATTTTTATCGGTTGATCTTATTGAAATTTTCTCTCAAAGTGATATGACTTAATTTTCACATAAAATATTTTTTTACTTCTAATAACACTACAAAAAAATATTTTCTTTCCTTCACATTTGATATCAAATATTATTTCAAATATATTTTATACAGAACAACTTGAATATCACATCAATTTTTGTTGAGATATCTTAGAGTTATAAAATATTTTTATTTAAATACTGTGTGCAAAAAGTTAAATTTATTCTTAATTAAAAAAACAAAAAAACAAAAAAGAAACAGTGAAAAAGACTCTAAAAGCAAATCTCTTTAAAGTTAATCTGTTAAAAATAAAATACCACATATTTTTGCTAAATATATTTTTAATTTTTTTTTTTATAAATTTATTATATTAGTAATAGATAGTAATAGTAACATACTTATATTATGCATATTTTAATACAAAAATATATACATATGTACATATGTACAAAATACAAAAGCTTGAAAATAAATCAAATGATATTGTGAAGAGCTTATTTACAAATAAAATAGATATTCTGCTGTAAATAGATATTAAATATTGCAATATTTCATATTTTACGAATTTGCATACATTTTTAAACATATACATAGTACATTTTATTATGCATTTATGAATTTGCACTTTTATTTGTAAATGTACATTTGCATATACATATTTATGAATGCACCTTTATGTGCATTTGCATGTACAAGTATAATATGTAATTCTAAGCATAAACTAGAAAAAAAAAGGAATACGTTTTTTTTTGTTTCATTCATATTTGTTTAAACATTGGAAAATGGAAAATACTATTTCTTGGATGAAAAGTACTTTAGGGATTTGAAGTTATTATTTCCTTTTTTTTTCTTTCTAAAGAAAATCTCGTACATAAATGCATAATTCAATGGACTCATTTTTTTTTTATATTTTTGTACTTTATTTCATACTTTTCTAAGTTTTTTAAGCTGCAAGTGTATATGTACATATGTGATTTTTATTTTTTATTTTTTGTTTTTTTTTTTTTTTTGTTTTTTTAATGGAAAAATATCCCCATACATATGAAAATCTCCTGCATATTTTAGTAATTACATAAAGTTAGTTTATTTTTTTACTTCAAAATTCACTATTTCACATTAAAATAGTTTAATTTTACTTTAAATTGTCATAATGTATAACTAATACTTTTGACATTTTAGAAAATCTATGCTTATGATTTTATGATTATTATTATTATTATTATTGCTTTCATTTCATTTTTGTTCAAAAGAAAATTAAGCTTGAATTTTATTTGTAAAAATTTTATTCAATTCAAGTTAAATTGAAATTCTACTTTGAAATTTTTTTCTAGGAAGAAATTCTATTTTTTATTTTATTTTGAAAAAAAATTCATTGAATATTGAAAAAAAAAAAAAAATTGTATTAAATAATTAAATCAGTAAATTTGTATTCTACAATTTAACTATAAATTATATGAATAATATTTTTATGTTAACACTTTATTATTTGATGTCCTCAAGTCCTGAATGAGTGAATTAGTTTTCATACATATGCATGTACACGATCATATGTATAGATTTGCATGAGTTTACTTACACTTTATTTTATATATGTACATATACATACATACATATATGTATATACATATATGATATATGCACATAACATATAATAAAATAACTATAATCATTCATCATTTGAAAACCCGGAAGCGTAAATATAATTTAGATTCTTTCACAATATTTTATTGTGATTTTGACACAAAATGAATTGAAATAAAAAACACATATACACATACACACCTAAATATACAGAATAAAATGAAATTAAAATCATACAAAAAAAAAATGTATACCTACAAATAAAGTATGTATAAAAATGTGAAATATATCTACAGATCATAAAACGTGATATCCTTATAAGGGTGAACGTGATTTATTCTACTTTGTATTACTGTTATAAATGTATATAACATATATAAACGCATTCATGTACACGCATATATACATATGTATACATATGTATATACGTACATATATACAATATGTACAAACATATGTATATGCACGTAAAATTTTATACAATATACTTATCAAAATTCTGTTCATGTCATCGACTGTCAATTATTGTGAATTCTTTTTATTTCTGCACACGTATCTTATCGTATTAGCGTTTATTAAAAGTTGTATGTTTTTTTTTTTTTTGAATGTTAACTTACTACCACACAAACTTGCCTTTCCAAAAAAATAAATACGATATATAACAGGGTGTTTCAAAAATTGTCAAACTACCCCACAATATTTATTTAAAAAATTTTTGCATATTGAGCAATACTCTAAAATACGAAAAAAATTCATTCGGTCTTACCTGTTAAAAAGATAACAGAAAACGCACAAAATTTTCAATCGTTTAAGCCAATAATATATTTAAAAAAAAAAAACATTTGAACACAAAATGTTGATTCTTTTCTTATCCTTGAGATTTCAAGTTTAAAGGCTTATGACTTACAATCGTTAGAAAGGATATTTCTTAGTTACGAGTTACGGCTGAAGACATTACAATTCCACATTCAATTGTTACATTTCATGTTCACACATAAAATTTTTGTTTCATGATTAAATAAAATTTTAATATTGAAAATTTTGATATCAACACTACATCTTTACTGTTTTAATAATTAGGATATCCCAAGACAATTTTTTAATAAACTAACTTTTTTTTGCTGTCAATAAAAGAAATTAAGAAATTTTTGGATTGTTACAAAATCATTAGTTGTTTTAAAAAAAAATATGTATGTATGTATATATTTATGTACATACACATGTTTTGTTCTTAATTTAGAACACATATATATGTTTAATACATCTGTGTACATACATATATGAGTGTCCTGAAAGTGTAATTCTAATAGTTATAATAACGTCCTATTGATACAAATTCGTCCAAGGATTTATTTTACTTTATACATATACATGAGACTGATATATACGGACGTGTCATACTTTTATGTGATACGTACGTATTTCAGGTTGAAATAACCATTTTCATTTTCATATCTGATGTTAATCCACGACATATTAGTACACATACATGTGTGTATTGTATATATGAATGTATCTGATGCATATAGCTTAAATAAATACAGAAAAATAAAATAAAATAACAACCACGACCTACTTAATTTATGCATGCCGTTTGTATGATATTGCGTAGACATTATGTATACAGTATACCATATATACATATGTACATATGTATATCCACTATATATTATATATTAAATTTTTGAATACATGCATGGACTGATACGTTATTAACATTTTTTTATTCTTTTTTAATTTCCTTTTTTTCAATCAAAATACATTATGTGTGTACATGGAATAAGTATTTGCACTATATGCACTAACTTTTTTTTTCAAATACTTAAAATTAAATATCGATTTGTTTCATTTTTCTTTAAAACCACATATTGTGCAAATAGATACAAATTCACATATATGTACATATACATACATACAGTATTTTTGATAGTATATGTACTTTCATTTGATCAATTAAATATAAATTTTCCTTATATTCTCGTTTGTCATTTTTCCTATTTGTTTTTATTTTTTTCTCTCATTTTTCATTTTTTCTTTTTTCTACAATTCATATACAAAAAAAAATTTTTTTTTTTTAAATTAAAATTCTGAATAGTGGAAAAACCCATGCACATACATATATACATATAAATATTGTATATATATATAACGAATATACACATATGTATGTATGTATATGATATGAATATAACATATAGCGAAAATTTTCAAAATTCAAACATTTAAATACAAACAATAATAATAGTATAATAATTATTAACTAGCAACGTATAATTAAACACTTTATTCTGTATTGATTTTAAGATGTAAGAATAAGTATTGTATAAAAAAAATAAATAAATTTGTAAAATTATTAAATTTTTTTCTTAATTTTATTTATTTATATGAGAAAAATGAATAAATTTCATATGCTATTTTTTGATTATATTTTCAGGTTCAATCAATAATATTTTTAACTTTAATATTGTGAAAAAAAATTATTATACTATAGTTTTTAATTTAGAAAAATTAATATCCTTTAACTAACAACATCATCTATATTAAATAAAAAAAACTTGAAATTTAATTAAATAACACAAGAAAAGTTATTGGGAATTTATTGAAAATAATAATTGTAATCAAAATTTAAATGGGAAGGTGTAAAATATGTTTTAAAAGCTTTTTCGTTAAATATAGAGGGTTTTTTTTTTCTTTTTTTACTTAAGATTCTTATAAGTTAATGCATTCATAGCAACAAATTTATTTTTAAAAAATGTAATACCTTTATGTTATTCATTTACATCACATATAAAGTACATGCACATAATAATGTGAAATCTATAATAAAAGCATATTTTATGTACATAGAATTGATGTAACATTTTTATTTAATATAAGACTATTATATAATTTTTTACATACTCGTACTGTCGTACATAAATATTTATTTTTACAAGATAAAAGAATAAAGTACAATTTCAAAGGATTTTTCAAAAATGAAAGGTACAAATAATCTACTGTTGGATAAACCGATAATATTATGATGTTTTTACACCTGTGTTTTATCCATAAATACTGTACATATGTATGTAACTACATAATGTATCAGATCTATATTTTATATCATATATTCATGTGAATATAATTTGTAAACCAAATATACTCGTATATTATGTATTAAGTGTATATACATATATGTATGTATGTATATGCAGCTTTTTTGTACTGTTATGCAATTTAGTACTTAAGTAGTTTATTTATCTATTTCACTGGTAACGTAACATAAAATACAAAAACACAATACATATACTGGAGGGACGTGAAAAATAACAAAGAAAAGCTAAATAAAAAATAAACTGTAATATGTTCCCTTGACATATAAATGCTCGCATATTTGTTTTCAATTTTTATTATTATTTTTATTTTATTTTACTTTTTATTTTTTTTGCATTTCATTTTAAAATATGAGAATAAAATGCATTATATTTATAAATAGCATCTGTGCACATGTTAAAACATCTTGTATTGAATTTTTAACTCATGTATGTACGTTTATACGTATGTGTTGGTCTTAAAAGTGCATAATATTTAATTGTATGTACATATGTATGTATATACTATATGTACGTAATATAAATGTAAAATTTAATATCTAAAAAATTTTTTTTTAAACTTTACAATTCTTGTTTGTTATATATATTATTGTTCTTATATATCATATGTGCATACATCCACATATGCAAGTTAATACATATGTAAATATGTATATGTATTTTTCAGAATTTTGATTCTCATCACAACTTACAATAAATTTAACATTTTAAACAGGTATTTGTAAGGATTGTATGTCTGTATTTGTATAGACTATAGACCAAGAATAAGATGAACCACCTCATATAAGAATCTTTCCTTTTACTTCAAAACGTTACCAACAATTAAAAATTTCATTTAAACATTACATTGATTTCAAGAAGATAAAATTAAAAAAGAATTATAGTTAATTGTGTACTTTTCTTCGATGAATGAGAATTCTTGTTGAATGTATTCAATATTATGTATGTACATACATATACATATGTATATGCATGCATGTATTGTACATATTGTTTATTGTACATTATATAAGAATAGTTAATCTCCTTTTTTATTTAGACTTTTTTTTCTCAGATTTTACTGTTTTTTTTTTTTATTACTACTGCATACATACATATGTACATGTATCTAAAGTATGTGTGGAAAAAGAAAATTAAAAATTTGTATACTACATAATTAAAATTTCTATACATATTAAAAAAATAGAAAATGCACTTCCATTTACACTAATGTACATAGTACATAGGATAGAAATACATATACATACATATGTACTTGCATACATAGTAATAAGGAATGTAAAAAGAATACATACTGTGTAAATTATATGTTCATTAAATATGTACATTTTTGTTGTTGCATACAACAATACTTGTATACGTATATACACAATATTGTATATAATGTACATATGTATGTACATACATATCTATCATATTGTACCACATACATACTGTACAAGAACAAGTATGTGTTTGGTGGATACCTACATATATACATACATGTGAACATACATACATATGTATGTAATATATGAACAGTTAGAATTTTTTTGCCACGTGTATGTACATATGTATCTGCTATTATACAACCAATATATTACATGTATGTATGAATACGTAGGTGTGTGTATAAATAATGGTGGAAATACATGTAAAAAATAAATTTGAAATTTATGTGAAAAGATCACAAGGTCACGTACAAATGGAGCTACACTTTAAATATCAAAAAAAAAAAAAAAAAACGAAAAGGAAAAAAAAAACTTAATAAATTTTTATTTATTATGTATGTAGAAACGTACCTGTTATCTGTATACATACATATGTATATGCATATGTATGTACCTACATAGTATACCTATATGCAATATTTTTAGTCTTTATGTTCCTGTCATCCCATTTCCTCCCGTTTAACTTTTACGTACATATAAAATGAACTTTTGGAAAAGGAATTATTGTATTTATTTTGAAAAATTTTGTGAAATTAATCAATAATCAGGGTTGCCACAGAACTGTAATTTAGGATACCAAATTAAAATTTAAGATACCAAATTTCCTTATATTTCGTTAAAAATATACCAAATTTTTATACATTATTTTTATAGTGTCTATTACCAAATTATTCAAAATAATTGCGTTTTTAATTCCACTTTGTGAACATTATTTTAATTTTCGTGTAAAAATGTACGTAAACAAATACGTACGTACGTATAAAAATTAACGTAGAAAAAATTTCACATACGTACAATAGTTAAAATAATTTAAAACTTTATTTATACATATGTAAGTATTTCATATACATAAATGTATGTACATACATATGTGTCCTTCAATTACGAAATGAAAAATTCAAACATAAAAATGTAAAAACAATAAAAAAAAAAAAACAAAATAAAAAATAATTTCATATCAAAATACAACAATAAAATCAGTTGATCACAATGAAAAACGTATGTAAATGAAGTAATTTTTTCATCAAAAATTTATTTGCAAACTATACAGATTTTTGAATTGTACATTTCTTTGGCAGATATCATGTTGTTTATAGTTTCAAATTCTCACACATAAATCTCACAGTACGTGAAACGACCCCCTGGTCCTTAATTTGTTGTTTACCAAACCAAATTAAGAATAAAAGCAAAGAACCAAATATTGACAATATCATACAAATGTATGTACATATATAAATTGTAATTATATGAAATTGCTGAGAAACCATCAAAAATATACCAAACAGAAATTGATAATACCAAGATACCAAAAGTAAAATAATCTACCAAATTTGATATATGTACATATACCAAAGTGGCAACCCTATCAATAATACTATGGTATTGCCATAGATATTTTATTCACATTTTGTATACAGAAAAATACTGAGATGAAACAAATTGAAATAAACGTTTTCAATTTATGTTACATATGCGTAACGAAATGTACGAGTCTATCAGATATATGTACATTTTTCAATTATATTATGTACATAATATATTCTATTTTATATTTTTTAACATATATGTAGATAACGTAAAATATTTTCACTATTATTATTATTATTATTATTATTATTATATTTTATTTTATTTTTTTAAATAGAAAAACATTTCAATATTAATTAACATTTTGAAATTTATAGCTCATTCAAATATACTTATACATACTTGTTTGTAAATAAAAAAATATCCTTGACATGTCTCTCTGTAAATGTATTTAAAATATTCATAAACATATATGGCACCTTATTGTCTGTATATTAAATGGTACATATGTATACATACATACGTATGTACATACATAATATACAATACGTGTTAAATTAATTTGAATTAATTTCAAAAACTTTAAATAACTGTGTCATGACTTATTTTCATATTTGTGTACATATGTTTAAGTTTTTTGTTACTTATATAAGGATTTCTTTCATAATTAATTATACATGCGTATATATATACAATACAGTGAATATACATATATTTGTATATAAAAGAGAAATTATAAACATTTTTATTTTTATTTACTAATACTTATACAAAATATGCAAAATTTATTTAGGTACAGTATATTTATTTTAAACTCTTTAAAAAAAAAGTACATACATACATACACGCATATACTTACTTATACATACATATGTATTTGTACATTATATTAATAATAAAATATTATTTTTATAAATTCAATGAAATACTATATACTGTACAATGGGTGTATTATTGAGTTTACACTGAATTTAACTTGGAAAATCAAATAAATAAATAATAAAAATGAAAAAATGGCAATAAATTGTTAATTTCAAAAACTTCATCATCATGAATTTTTCGATTCATGAATTTTTCGAAACTTTTAAATAAAATAAACAACATCCAAAATAAAATCATATTCGGCAATATCGTATAAAATTGACGTACATATGTACATTGAAAAACGTACATATTTTATTTCTAACTCCTGCACATTGTTTCATATCATATCATATTGATCACAATGTATACATCAGGAGCACTATTGTATTGTACTATTGTATATTTACTATTATATTAATTTTACTCATTTTATATATGTACACATACTATTTTTTAACATGTACATACACATGTATATATTTAAATGTATGTATAAAAAATAATTACAAAATTGAAAATATATTTGAAATGTTTTAATACAGAAAATTTAATATCATTTATTCTAATCGATTGATAACAATAGAAAAATATTATTTTATTTAAATTTGAATAAATTAAGAATTTTCTTTTACTAACATAAATAATATGGATTTATTTTATTTTTTTTTAAATTTCATATTTTGTCAGAATACTTCTGTTTTTTTAAAAATATTCTTTGTCTTTATTATTGAAAAAAATGTATTCTTTACGACAAAAAAATATTTTTCTTTTTTAAGTTTTCCTTTTTTAATGTCATCTTATATTGAAATAATAACACTAAATTCCCTGCTGACATTATCAGAATTTACTTATGTACATATATAATATACAATTGTATGTACATGGTAAATGCTGTTTATTTAGACAAGAACTTTTTCGTTTATGCACGTACATACATACATATGTACATACATACATTAATGTAAGGCATTATAACATGAAATTTTCATAGCATGTACAAAAAATTACATTTTAAATATTTTTGAAGTTAAATAATTTCAATTTTACATGTTTTTCTAGAATTCTCGTAATGATCATCATTGTAATATACATATTATCACATTTCTTTGTTACATATATGAACTAAAAATAATGAAATTTTCAAACAAAATTCATCTGCAAACATACATAGACATACAAATATGCATAATACAATAAAATTATGTATTATAAATGTAAAATATTTTAAAACCTAAAATTGTATAAGTATGTACACGTAAATATAAAATAATCCGATTTATGCTTTTATATTATATTGCCACATACTAATTTTAAAGTAAGAACATTTTAAAATAATATAAAATAATTTTTGTGAACTTAAAAACTCAAATTGAGAAATAAAACGGTTATGATGATAGAAATAAAAATAATTTTAATATTTTATTTGAAAGAGAAATTGGCAAAAAATAACATTTTAGTTGATTTTTTTTTTTTTTTTAATTTTTATATCAATTACAATACTATCCAAAATTTAAATTGATAATTTTCAGTGAATAAAACATTATATAGGAAATACATATTCGTATACACATAACAAAATCAAATCTGATAGAAAACATTGAATGATAAAATTTTATAGCGAAGAGGAATTAAGAACATACGTATGTACATATGTATGTATATATAAATTTTGTTTAAAGAAAGAAAAATTAATTACTTTGTTAAAATTTGTTTTTTTTTAATAATATAAAATTTATTTGTTTTCATTCCCGTATTAATAATTTATTACAAATATTGAAAAAAGAACAAATTAAAATGGGGGAAAATTTACGTATACGTGCATATACTACTTTTTGTACAATTCGTAATAATTCCAATAAATTTTATATCTCATTTTGTTTGAAAAAAATAAATAAATAAAAACAAAACTCCCACTAAAGTTTTATTATGAATGTAAGAAGGATTCACACAAAAATAAAAAAAAAATTAATTTATCCGATTTGTATTTACTTTCTGAACGAAAAATATACATATGCACATACTATATTATCCTATACATATGAACAAGAATTACTTTTTTCCAATAATCATCACGAATTCAACATCGTTATCATCATTTATCAGCGGTATCATCAATATCATCATCATCATCATCATCATGGTTTCCAGGTTTTTAATATTCTGGGTGTACCTTACCTTTAAAAATTAAATTTATTTTCCAATGACTAAGTAAATGAATGAATGTTATTGGTTAGTTAATATAAATACATGTTTTTGTATTAGTTTAAAAACAACTTTATATCAATAATATATTTACACATAAATTTAAATATATAGGTACGTGTTTTCTTTTTTCTTTTTTTTCTTTTTTTTTGTATGTATTATACATACAATTAATACATGTAGGTATATACAAATATATCGGTTTTCATTTATAAACCTTTTACAAGTGGATATAAAATGTACTTGTATGTATACATATGTACATGTACTCGTTCGTACGTACATATACATACCTATATATATGTTACATTTATTTATCTTTAAATAAAAATAATCGTATCCTTTACCATGAATTAAAAAAAATATACATACGTACATACATATGTATATATGTATTTAAATGTAAAATGATGATGAAGAGGATGATGATGATGAATGATCAATGCATAAAATCAAAATGATGATTATATTTTGTTATGCTTGAAAAAATTTCTGTTGATGGGCATATAATACACATAATATCCTTATATATCTAAACATAAACATATGTATGTATGAATGTATGCATCTTTATGATGAAAATCTATAAAATTAAATCCTAAAAATAAGTACAAATAAATTTAATTAATACCAAAATATTTTGAAATATTCTGTAGATTTTGGAAATTCGAAGAAATTTTGTAACAATTAATATTCCTAATAAAAAATTGAAAAGTAAAGATTAAATGTATTATGTATATATACAAACGATGTAGAATTTTCAAAAAATTAAATAAAAAGAAATAATAAAATTGAAATTATGAATTGAATTTCGCTAATTCTTTAGAATCAATCAAGTTTAGAATCAAGTTTATGTCCTTTAATTTAATTTACAAAAACGAAATTTTTTTTATCATTGAAAATTACTTACACCCGTATATCCGACTTTTTTTCAAAGACAGATGTGTACCTATATAAAATTTAATAAATTTGAAAACATAAAACGCAATCATCTTGTTGAAAATTCAAAAAAAAAAAGAAAAAATTTATTAAAATTAAATTTGTATAAAGTAAATCGATAAAAATTAAATTTTATTTTTCAAATGTACATACAACGAATTTGACAAATTCAATTTTTTTGTTATATCAAATATTTTATGTATTTTAATTACTTTGAAATTTTTTGTATTTTAGAATTTTAGTCAAAAAAAAATTGTTAGTCAAGTCGGATATTGACAAATCAAATAATTACTTGCCTACAAATATTTTTTGTAATAAATCTTATTTTTTTTTTTTTATTCATTTTCATTTTTATTGTTATTTATTTATTTTTATGCGTTAATGTTTTTCTACATATTCAATATAACTATGACGAAAAAAAGGATATGTTGTACAAATGTACAAAAAAAAATTTTTTTTTTTAAAAACTAAACGATTATTCATGTATATTGAATTGTACATATAGTACATATACATATGTACATTCGTATAAATTATTGTATTGAATAGAAAATTTTTTCTTTGGATTTATGCATACCGATATTTGATTCCCTTCTTTTTAAATGCACTTTCATGTGAATACAGAATCCACACTTATATCACATAAATGATCCATAAATCTATGATTTTTTACACTCAATTGATTTATGAATTCATCAGTACTATTGTAAAACAATATCTATTTTCATACATACATATTCGTGCAACATTTTATCCATATGATACAATTGTATGGAATTTCATTTTAAATATTTCTATTGCTATAAAACATTTCAATTGATTGATCTATCATGTTCTATTTTTACACAAAAAAACAATTTTTTTTTTCGAAAATGAAATAAAAAAAATTACTTTTTCCAAACTAGTTGTCCGTGATTAAATTATTTTCATTGAATTGTAAATTTAAGTATGTACATACATTAAATACATTCTTTTTATTCGGTATATATAATAATTTTATAACATTAAAAACATATTTTATTCGAATATTTTATACGTTTAAACAAATTCAAATTATGTTGTCATAAACAAAAAGTATTTTACATATCAAAACAGAAAAATATGGTAAAAATTCTTATTATAAAATTATGTTTTTGAGTACATGTATGATAATTTTATGTAACATTGAGTTTGTACACTTTGTTTATCTTTTTGTTTTAATCCATTTTTATTTGTGTTGATATCAAATGAAACTTATGAAGATTACCTATGTTAGTACTCGTACATATATATAGATAATAACATTGGTTGTCTTATCCTTATAATAATATAAATGTACCAAAATAAAGAAAAAAAAACAAAAATGAAAAATAATAGTCAAAAAACAAATTTAAAATATACATAAAAACAAAATCAAAGCTTTCATAATACTTAAATTTCCTTATGTTGCTTTTTCATATTATTTTTATTTTACAATAAAAAAAAAAAAAAAACTACAAGTCACAAGTAAAAATTATAATAGTAATTTACAATCCTGTCTACATCACTTAATTTTATATCTACATTAAAAAAAACAAAATTGTAATTTCATTTTACATTAATATATAAATATTTACTTACGTACATAAATATGTTTTTGTAAAACATGTAAAATTCAGGTAAATGTAAATATATAATACATGCGCTTTATTTGTAAAATATTTAGAACATTATATACATCTGTACATAAAATCTTTCTTTTTTTTAGGTATATTTCATCGTATTATTTTTTTTTTATAAGTATACATACATACATACATACTTATATGTACATAGATTTTTTAATAATTTTAAATGAATACATATATGTAGATACAACATAATATAAAGGCAAAATCAAAAAAGTCAACTATTATAGTTACTTCTATTATGATAAACATTGTTCTTATAATTATTTTTTTTTTATATACATATAAGTATATAAATAAAAATAAGTATATATATATATATAGTATATAATAAGTATATGTATAAAATGTTTTCCTTAATAAAATATATGCAAACATGTTACCTTTATACATGAAAAAAATATGTGTAAGCAAAAAATGTTTACATTTTTCTTAAAAATATACTTATGCGAATAAACAGGATAGTGTAAATTATAAAATTCAAATTTTGTTGAAAATAACAAAAAAATAAATAAATAAATAAATAAATAAATAAGAACCTGAAAATAAAATTACAAACATTTTCGAATTTATTATGCAAATCTTTTTTTTTAACTATATACTGCATGCAAATGAAAAGCAAAAAAAAAAATGTATGCATTAACTTTCATACCTATGCACAGTACAATATCTGATGTATCTGACTCCTTAGAGAATTAACTTCAATATCTTCTCATTTTAATGTAAAGAATATGTCTTTTAATTTAACATAAATGTAAGTATGTTATTTTGTATTCAAAACAAAAGTAATTTTTATCTTGATTTTATATGTAAGTAAAGGGACATTTATCTGTTATTAATACAGGATGGTACTCAGTAATATTGGATACATATCTATAAATAAATTTCTTTTACCTAAATTATTAACTCTGTATAACTTTTTATAAAAAAAGAGCATTTTTTTTTATTTACATACATACGTACACATCCACTCATATCTAATAGCTAATACACATTTAAGTCTCCTTTTTGGAAAGGAGATATGATGTTTTCATTTTTTTTTTTTTTTGTTACAGTATTTTCCATAAAATTTTCATTTTTCACAGATGTGTTCATTTATTTATTTTTTTCTGTTTTTATTTATTTATTTATTTTTTTTTTTTTTGTTTGAATAATAGAACAGCAAAAAATTATATGTATATGCTTTTTTGTTTCATTTACTTTATTTTATATATATTACGCTTTTTATATGTTTTGTGTTTTAAAATATATAAATATAAATTCATTTTTACGAAAAAACAAAATATATTATAAAATATGTATTTATGTATATTTCCCGATTTTAGCGTACAAATAAACAACATTTATGACACAACAAATGTTTGAAATGACGTACACTCGTGCTTTTTTTTTCTCTCTTATCTTATCCCAATTTATGTACACATGAATGCTTATCTAAACATATAAAAATATATGACATACATAAATAGTGAAAATATAAAATAAATAAAATAAAAATATAAAAAATTATTGGATTATTAAATATTAAAATAATTTTTTTTCTTTTTATTTATTATTTTATTTGGTTTTTCTTATTAAAATTTAATTTGAAATAATAAAAAAAAAAAACAGGATTTACACACATACATACATCCTAGATTTCTGGATATGTATATGTATATCTCCTATATAAAATATAATTATAGAAGCATAAAATACAAACTATATGTAGAAAATAGCAAATAATCAAACAAACCTCAAACTAAAAGCACAAAATGTGCTGAAAATGTATATATACAGTTGCTAAACAGTACAGTATACAGTAAATATACATACATATGAATATATACTTATATACGAGTATATCTAATATAATACAAAGTCTGTATATAAACAAACACTTTTTTCTCTATACATTATACATACATACTTGTACATGTACATTTTGTTGTATAAAATAATTCAAAACACTAGAAAACATGAAAATATTATTTGATAATAAACGAAAAAAATAACAACAACAAAAATAAAAAAACATGAAAAATTAAAGAAAATGCATACATAACATGCCAAAAATGATACAAAATATATAAAATACAGCGAAAAAACACAAAAAAGAACCAAAAACAAATGCACAATAAAAAAATTTTAAAAAATAAATGATTTACTGAAAAATTTAATTTGAAAGAAACTAAAACCTCCATTCTAGAAAGAATACTAAACATCAAAGAAATAAAATGCATAAAAAAAAATCTCTATTCAAAAATAAAAAAATGAATATAAAGTTAAATTTAATGAAATTGTAGCAATTATAGAAAGACATAGAATACAACAAATAAAGTTGTTTGTAAAAACGTTTTTGTTTTTGTTCATTATCTAAAAGGTCAAACAAATTATTAAAAATTAATCAGATTTAATTAAACGTAAAATTAATGCATAAATTTGTTGTAAATTTTGATTTTTAAAAAAATACCTTGATAATATTTGAAATGATGAAGAAACAAAAAAATTTTTTTGTACGTTATAAGGCCGACAGACCGGGACTTAAGAACGTTCTTAGCCCGTTTAAGTGGCTAAACCTCTGGTCTGTAATGAATTTTAACTGGTTTAGAACGATCAGAACGTTCTTAGCTAAACCCGTTCCTAGAACTGGTTAAACCAGTTTTGAACTTTTTTGAACGCTTTTTTCCCCTTTTTCCTATTTATTTCGATTAAGTATTCTAGAAAATGAAGAAGAAAAAATATTTAAATTTGAAAATTGTCAAAGGTGTCTATGTTATTTTTCTGTAATATTGTTTTTTTTTTTCTGCTTATAATTTTACAAAAATGAAAAATTCAGAAATACAAAACAAAAACTAAACCAGTTTTTGGTCTGTCAAGAATAATTCTTAACCCAAAGCTTATTTTTTAACTGGCTAAGCTAAACCAGTTGAAACTTTTGGTCTGTCTTTACTATTAAATTCAAACCTTCTATAATCACATCGAAATGAATTGAGTGTAAAAATAAGTAAATACAAATTAAATTTTAGATTTATTTATTTATTTATTTTTATTTTATTTTTTTTGTTTTAATATTTTCATTATTCAAGACTGATATATTATTCAAATGAAAATATTAAGCAAAATAAAATACACAAAATTTTTAACTTTCAAGTAGCATGTACTTATTAAGTATTAGATGGCTATATTATGCCATTATTTAACTGTTAAAGTTCAAAAATTTAAAAATTTACTTTTTCTTTTTTACATTTTCGTGACTTTATCATTTTTTTTTTTTTTTACAAATAATTTGGGGGAAAAAGATATTAAAAGTTTTATATGAAATTTATAAAATTTGAATATTATATTCATGGCAAAAATTTCGAATATTATGTATGAATTCTTTTTGTTAAGCCTTAGATTTTTTTTGTTAATATTCATATTCAAAACAAAAATAAAAATTTTTATTTTTGATAAAAATATGTAAATTCAAAAAAAAAAAAAAAACAGTATGTATGTTACTTTTTGTTGAAATTTTCTGTCAAAAATGTTTAGTCTGTCATTTATTTTTGTATGCCATTAAGGTTTTTTAACGTTTTTTATTACGTAAAATTTTGGAAAAAAAAATTTCTTTATTTATTTTTTTATTATTATTATAAAAATAAAAGTATGTTGTTTTTTCTCAGTTAAAATTTTAAGAATTTACTTTTTAAAAATAAAAAAATGAGTAAAATTGAAAAAAAAAAATGAACATATAGGTACAAAACATACATATCTACTTACTTAAGTTTTTATTTTAGACAAATATGCTTGAATTCTTATAAAATAATTGCAATAAAATACGGTCACTACATTTTCTTTTCAAAATTTTACCATTTCGTATTTGTTTTGTCATTGATACTTTAATAATAGATTTGTTTTTTTATTTTTCGGCTTTATGATTTCTTTTCTTTTTTTGCAATAAAATCAATATTTATATATTCTGGTGTTTTTAACTTCTTCGGGTTAAAAAAAAAAAAATAATAAAAATCTCTTTATTTTGTTTTTTTATAAACACACATATACTAAGTTGATCGTTCATGTTTCTACATAATCATTAGGTATTATGAAAATAACATAAAGTCAATAGAACATAATTCAAAAACAAAAAAAAAAAAAAAAAAAAAAAAAACAAAACATTCAATTTATTCTGTGCGGAAAACAAAGAAAATAATTTGTTTGTGTATATAATCTTATATGCTCGTACTATCTGTGTCAGTAAAATATTGTCTAGGACAGTAGATATGTATGTATCTTATGTAACATTGTTTTTAAAATACAAAAAAAAAAAAAGATGAAGTAAAATAAAGGGAAACAAACAAAACATAAATATTCAACAAATTATTTATATATATACATATATAAAAAAAAAAGAAAAGCCATAAACAATAACAATAAAACTGCCTACATATTATATACTGTATATATTAACAAAACATAAAATAATTTCAATCAATTTTTTTTTTTTTTAGCTTAATTTAATTATACTTTATTTATATATTAAATTATCATCATTGCTATATAAATATCAATTATGTAAATATTTACATATATTAAAAAATGTAAACACAAAAATTAAAACTTTTTCATTACATTCGAATTATTTATCAATTGAATTTGAAGGAAAAAACAAACAAAAGAAAAGGAAAAAAACAAAACCCTGGAAAATATATAATGCATAAAAAGAAGAAATATTTATACATATTATCATTATTATAATTTTATAATGTCAATTTCATATCAAAATTTAATGGCCCGTATAAAAAGTTAAAAGATGTCATTTTTTTTAAATTTCATTTTATTTTAATTTTTTTTTTTCCCTATTTTTTTCAAACAAACAACGAGCATAATAAAATTTTTCTTTTACTTAACATGCAAAACCTGATCTGTTTTTGATATTCATAGAGATGTCGTTTATTTTGTTTTTAAAATGAAATAAATTTTTTTTTTAATTTTATTATTTTAAAATTATTATGTAAAAAAAAACATATTCATTTACTTATTTCAATAATTAGAGTTTATTACATTTAATAAAACTAAATTTAATTTTTTTTTTTAATTTTTCGAAAATAATTACATTGAGCTCAACAGTCACTGTTTTTAATTGTTTTTTCTCTTCATTTTCTGTGTGTGTTGTTTTTTTTTGTACTTACAAAGAAATACATGTGCATTGGATATACGGACGTGCATTTCTGAATTTCGAATTTATGTACATATGTATGTGTACTTGTATTTGCTTATGTAAGCAGCAAAATTGTGTATTATTTTCTTGTTTTTTTTTTTTTCAATGAATAACAATACCTTATATAGAAATGTAGAAACAATTTAACTTAAAAAAAAAACGTTTATTTTTCTCACGTTTTCCTTGTTTTTTTTCTTTTTTTTCTAGACCATATACATATGAATGTATGTACATATTAACAAATTGTGATAAATTGAACCAATTTATTTGAAAATTTTCAAGTACATACATAGGTATATCTATAAGTGTTATTTATGTCACATATATATTAATATGTGACATACCTTACATACATATAAACATTCATTATGTACTTGTACGTGTATACACATTTTTTTTATGTCATATTTTGTTTCTATTTTGTAAAGTGTAGGTCAAAATCATTAAAAATAATTTTCATTCTTTAGATGATACATAATAACATGTGAGGTATTTTACTACGTATATTTTATTTCACTTGTTTTAATTTAATATATTTTTCAAGTTTCATTTATTTTTAAATACTAGATAAAAAAAAAAAGTTAAAAATACAAAAAGAAAGAAAAAATAATAATAATAACAGTTTTCATTAAATTATATCAAAATTTCTCGCTTTCCTTAAAATAATTTATCGTGACATTTATATATTTATATACTTTGAGTAGAAAATATAATTTAAAATGAAAATTTTGTATAAAATATATTTTATGCTTAAATATTTTTAATATTAAAAAAAAAAAAGGATCAATAAAATAAGAAAAAAAATTTTTTTCAATTTAATTTAGGTTTTATTATATTTCCTGTCAACTTCTCATTTGTATTATTATTATTATTTTCTAATTTTCTTTTATTTATTTATTTTTTATTTTTTAAAATATAAAGAATTATTTATTTAATAGAATTTTTACCTCACTTCCGAGGTATACACATGCATACATATGTACATTTACATATGTATGTATATGTTTCATAATAAATTTAAAAGTTTTTATCATTTTATTCAAGTTTTTCAATCATTTTTATTTAAAATTAAATAAATTTTGTAAATCACATTGAAATACATTTTATATTTCCATACATATGTATGTATAAGTTTAAATGCAATCCTATAAAAATAAAATTAAATGAGAAAAAAGAAATTTTTTTGTTACTCTAGTATACACTAAGGTGCACATTTATCTGTACAATATATGTATGTAAATATGTATGTATGTACATGGCATACATATTTATCATATATGTATATTGCAGTTATGTCCTATTAAAAATATTCCTCTTCTATTTGTACGTAAATACTTATTATGTTTGTACATGTTTAATTACTGCTTTTTGATTGCAGACAAGTATCATTAATTTGTACAAATTTACAGTATATTCTTGTATTAGACTTACACATATTTCATAATTTAAAAAATTTCATATTCATATATGTATGTAGATGTAAATAACAAATTATTCATTCATACATCTAATGACATGACCTTGTGTGTATAACAATATCGAAATACAATTTTATATATTTAAATTTTGTTTAAAAATTTAAATATTTTTTTAATTTATTTTAATATATGTACATACATACATGTTGTATATAAAGTATGTATATTTTAAATATATATGTACGTAATAAGTTTTTATTTAAGTATATTTACATTCTAGAATAATATAAATTACAGTGTAATATAATTTAAACTTTTTTATAATAATGTTGCAAAAAATAATGACAAAAGTAATTAATTTGCCAATTTTCATTTGATTTTTCCCCTTTAACTTTTTACAGATATAAAGGTTACGTATTTTACGAACTTTTATTAACACCTTCTCAAAACTATTAAAGAACAACAAGAAAAAAGAAATTTGTTTTTAAATTTAAAAAATCATAAAGATAATTTAAACATGTATTTGTAAAGTTATTTTGTATAATATATTATAGCCTACAAGAATGCACAGAGAATTTTTGGAAAATACATATCTATGATTTACTAATATGCTTATAATACAATTTTAAAATAGCATGCGCGCATACAAATAAAGTTGCACATACACAAATTATCCGTAAAATCTCGCATATAATACGCATTCATACAAAAAAAAAACAAATGTCAAAATTTATAAAATATTTCTTAAGATTTGAAATGCGTACGTATTAAATATGAGATAATATAATATTTATTTTACTTACGTATTTCATATAGTACATATTTTATTATATGATCCAGCATTTTCTATACACTGATATCCTTTGCGAACATAGCTTTTCTCAGAAAAACTCTTAATATACAATTTAGAAAAATGTATGTATATTGCATATATGTACATTCACACAGTGTATAGACATATATAATATCTAATATACGAGTATGTATGTATGTATAATATATGTAACACAGAATACATACGAAGTAGAAATACACTCTTAGATTTGCTTTTCCTTTACTTTTATAATACATATTATAAAAATTTTATAGTAAGTACAAAAAGGAGGACCTACACAGCTGACAGAATAAAATATCAATATAAATATAAAATTCGTTAGTATTTGTGTACACCCTTGAATTTTTTAAATAATTATATGAATATGAGTACTGTATATGTACGTATACATATGTATGTATATACAAAATATGAATAAAAAAATAAAATTTTCTGATTGCACGTACATTCATACAATGTATTTGTATATACATACATATGTGTATGTGTAACTGTATACGTTTTTGTTTATTTATATTTATACTTACATTTGTATGTGAAAAGTTTTGATTTCGTCATAGACGATACGATGAGACACTATATAGAGTTTTCGTCAACATACAATCAATTGGTAGGGTTAGTAGTTAAAATTCTGTCTTTAATAACGTGCATAGTGTATACTAATATTGCATTGTAATTTCTTGATACATTATTTTGTTTATTTACTTTGAATTAAAATAATTTTATTCGTTATAACTAGTAATTAATTTAATTTAAAAAAAAAAAAAACCATAATGAACACAATATTTTAAATATTGAAAATTTCGAATATCATACTTAGAAATGCACTGAATTTATATCATTATATTTAAATAAGGTATTAAAAATTTTCTCTTTCATTTTAAGATTTTCACACTAAGTATATTTAAATAAATCGTTATTTTATTGTATTTGTTTTGATTAAATTGTGGTATACAAATTCTATGCTTTAAAAACTCATAACTTTCGTGTTTTGTGTATTCTATTAATATAAGTGCTTAATTGTGATTTTCTTTATTTTTCAATTTCTTTAATTTTCATTTGAAAAAAAAAAAGAACGAAATAATAAGATTTAATTTTCATCGGTATTGAATGTAAGTCATTTATTTAATTTTTATTTATTACAAATGCTCACAAACAATATTGATAATAAGATTAAAAGGAAAAATGAAGCCAATATAAACATAAAGTACAAACATACAAGGTAGATTAGAATAAGATTTTTATTTTTTATGATTATTGTATCTTGGGAAAATATAAATGTATGTATTTTTGTATATTATCTGTTCATTTAATTAAATTTCTTTTATTTAATTTCAATTATACGCAAACAATAATAGAAAATGTATCATGTAAATATTCATATGTAAAAATGAAAAATAAAGCTTTTATTTTTATTTAAAAAACAAATACTCAAATGAAAAATGTTTATATTCCATTGTCATTAGTTTTAAATATTAAGTATCATTAGAAGACAATTTAAAACAAATTAATTATTTGATTTTTTTTTTTGTATTTATTATTTTTTTTACAAAAAGAATTTTGTCGTGTGTGTAAATAAAATTAAAAAACAAAAAACACACTCACACAATTAAAATGAATATAGTAAAACAATTTATTTGTATCAAAACACGATTTTTTTCTATATATAAGATTCGTTTAAAGTGTACAAAAACTTTAATTTGCAATACGTATGAGATACTTATAACTATCTTAAAATTATCTAACTTATAACGTATAAAATAACAATAATAATCTTTTAATTAAAAATGCATTGATAAATTAAAAAAATTACAAATCAAATTGAAAACTGTAATTACATGCACGTTTTATACCACATTTATATAATATATTTTTAATTAAATAATTCAAAATTTTTGTTTTATTAATTAAAATTGAAGAAAAAATATTCTTTCTACGTATTCATTTGAGATACCTACTAATTACATGTGCTTTGAAGTTTTTCAAATTCAACCGGAAAGTTGTATAAAAACATTTACTATATATACGTTTTTTTTTTTTGTGAAATATTGTTTCAAAATTATATTCTATGTATTTTCGTACATAAAAAAATTATTAAAATTAATTTTTCTTTTAAAAGAAATTGTATACTCACATGTACAATATAGATATGTATGTTCATGTTTTACATAACATGAAATAAAAAAAAAATTCATTTTTAATGTTCCATAATAATTTCACATACGTTAGTGTTTAATTAAATCATGTGTATATGCACGTAAGCTACATTTAAAAAAAATATATATATACAAAAAACAAAATCAAAATAAATTACATATATTAAAACGATATAGGTATGTTTTGTACATTGTGCGAATTCACACATACATATGTATATACGTACTATATTCGTATGGATGTGAATTGTGGTATGTAAAAATATTTTAGATTTTTTTTGGTTTTTGGTTTTGAAAATTTTGTAAAATATTTTAATATTTAAAAACTAAAAGAAAGTATTTAAAATAAAATATTGAAAGCATTTTTTTGTTAAATATTTTTTACATTCTATTTTAATTTCAATTTAATATTTATCACTATATTCATTTGATTCTATAAAATATGCATTATTTTAAAGATAAGTATGTATTAACATTATTTTTTCATACCCAAATTTATGCATTATACATAGAATATATGAGGATTTTATACGCATAGATTTGTTTGTATCACATACGTACATACACATATGGTTCTAGATGTACATATGTACATAAATATGTATGTATATTGGTTTTTTTACTAGTGTAATTTTCATCAAATTTGGCTGAAATTTTCCAATTTATTTTTTAAACAATTTTTTTTCTTTTTTAAATTATTATCTTGATTTATGTATGTATAAGTAGTATAGTATACATTCATTATGTAGATTGTAGGAGTAACTTTCTAGGGAAATACTTTCATATATGATACTAAATTTTTGCACATAATAATGTATAACTACAATATTATAAACATAATACACATTTCTCACATAACTGAGAATCATGCAAAATTTGCAATTACTATGAATTTATACATGTGTATATGAAATATGAAAAATTTTAAATTTCAACAATTTTCTCACTGGAAAATAAAAGTACACATATGTATATATATGTATATAAAAATATTATATAAAATATTAAATTTACTTCATATTACATTTACATATATTATGTACAATATAATGATATGCGCAAAATTTCAAACATTTATTACATTTTCCATGTGCATTAATGTGTGTTAAATAACATTGGTAAATTTTACATATCATTACATATCAATTTTTTTTTTTTTTTTTTTTTTTTTTTTTTTTTTTTGAGTAACCAATATTTTTATTTGTTTTCCATTTAATCCAACCAAATAGAATTCAGAAATAAAATCAAAATATGAATACTTGAAATAATAAGTAATTACTTATTTTGAGCATTTACGTAACGTTGATTTTTTATTTATTAGTAATGAATAAAATATGAAATAAAGGAAAACCATAATCCGGTATACATTATAGATTATTTTCTAATTTACATAAAATTTCAATTTAAAATAATATTTTTTTAATTAACCAAAAAATTCTTCTTGGATTATAAGAACCAAAAAAAAAAAAAAAATTTTTCTCTCTCTAGTTATTATTGAAATTTTCGAAAGCAATTTCATAATTTCATAGAAAGTTTTATTAGTAAAATGCTTAAAAATGATAATTAATTTTGGTTTTTCGAATGTGCGTGTTTACCATCATCTTACATATTCAATTTTGAAAATATCCAAATTTCAATTAAATTGGAAGAGTATATAGTAAATTAAATTTTGTGTGTTATGCCAGTGCAATCTATACAATACATGATGTATGTAAAATGTTGTATAAGAATACTGTAAAATCTAAGTATTGTTGTGGCATTAAATTAATTTCGTTTTTCTGCCTTTTTACATGATTACGTTGGAAAATCTAAATTCTATGCTTTACTCTTTAATCTTTAATTTCACAGAACTCAATAATTTTCATACATACATACATACACATTCATTTGTCTGTATATACAGTATTTAAAAGTTGAAAATAAATAAATTTTAACTTGATAATTAAATGTGTATATTTTTCTACGAAATTTATGAAAATAATACAATTTAAATATTTTTTAAATAAAATATTTATCATGTATTTAACATTCTTATGTATTAAATAAGCTTAAATTTTGTGTAAAAAACTATTATTTTACTAAACTATTCTCAAATATATGAATCAAAATATAAAAAAATTAAATTATATACATACAATTGTAATTGAACATACATACATTTTTTTTCTCATTAATTCTTTTTTTTTCAAATTATTTCAATTCTCTCGTGATTATATTAATTAACTTTTAAATATACAGTACAGAACATTTCTACCAAGTTATCACACATTTTATAAGTACAATTTGTATATTATTGTACATGTTACCTAAATTTATGTACTTATCTTGATCTTAGCAAAAGTCTACATAGGTATATACTATTATATTGTTCATACATAAAGTTACTGTTTACAAAAAAAAAAAAAGTAGAAAATTCACACATATACAAATATATTTTATTCAAATAAATTTATAAAATATTATATTACAAATACATTTATACATACATAAAAAAAGTATTTTAATGTAAATATACAAATCATAAAAAGGTTTTTAAATTTTTCTTTAGGGATTAAAATTTTCTCATTGTATATACAAAGCAAACAAATGTACATTATATTATTACAAAAGTCATAAGTATACATACATACATATATTTTTGTATGTATATTACATACAGTTTGTTTATAGGCATGTAATTGATAATTCATTTATTTTCACATGTGAATAAAACAAAACAGATAAAAAGGGTAATTTTAGTAGAAACATGTTTTTCAAAATATTGTACAAATTTCATATATAAATGTATGTAATTTCTAAATACACCGATGATTATAATAATCACATATCGTGTACATTCGTGTATTTTGTATACATATATGTATGTACGTTTTGCTTTTTTACATACATACATTTACAAACGATAAAAATTATTATACTTAATAACAAAAATATTAAAATGAAATTTTGTATATTACTTATTATTCATATTTTAAAAATATATACATATATATAGTACATACATATGTATTTATTCAAAATGTGTTAAAATAAAACAAATGAAATTTTATTTAAAATAACATTAAAAACATATTTTTTGGTATTAAATTTAAAAGTTGATTAACTTTAATTTCGCCTTTAACTACAAATGTTACTTCATTTTTCTTTATTTCAAATATGTATATATTTTAAATAGCTGTTTCAAAAAAAAAAAAAAAAAAAAACAAAAATACTTTGTTTGTTTTTTTTATTTATTTTTTTGGTTATTTAAACTTAATTAATCGTTTAAGGGAATTTTGTAAAAATAATCTTTATAAAAATATACGAATATTTCCAATTTTTTTTTTCATTTTTTTATGTACAAATAATTGAAAATATTTAATTTGTCTGTATTACAAAACAAATAATTCAATCATCTTTAAAAACATAAAATTAATATATCTAATACATTTTATACGAAAATCATTTCCATAAAATTTAAGGTAATAAAAAAATAAAAATATGTACATACATACATACAAAATACATTTCTTATTTAAGATTTACTATAATATTTATTTTGTTTATCTTCTGTTTAAGATATTTTCTTTTCGTAACAAAATACACTATTGTATATGTATATACACTCAAATAAAAGAATGTATGTGTATATTCGGGTGGGCATGCATACATATATTCGTTAATTCGTATGCGAAATATAGAAATTTCATTTAACAAAATAAAAATTTCTAATAATTATTACACATACATATGTAATGATCATTATTAAAATCATATGTATATGTATGAAGTTATATTCTATTCATAACATACATACATACATATATATATACATATGTGTATATACACATATGTATATGCATATGTGTATGTCAGAATAATATGTGTTCAATGTATACATTTATACACATTTATATATAAGAACATTTTATCGAAATAATAAAAAAAAAATGAAGGAAAAATGACCAAAAGCAATTTTCATTTCCAGAAAAATTGAAAATAAAATTGAACGCATAAATGATTATATAGTTATATTGTATGTTGATCTCTACAGATATTGGATACAAGAGAGAAATCAGTCGATAATATAATCAATTTAGTAATATATATAGAATTCAAAGTACATGTACACATAGTTAATTAATGTGTGTATTGACGATATATTAGGTATTGTAATGTATGAATATATTAAAACACTAAATTTTGTAAAATTTCAAATCATAAACTATGTACATATAAGAACATAACATATACGAATACTAAACAAAATCAAAAATGTATAAATATATGTACATATGTATGTACATATATAGTATAATTTTCAAGTATAAGTACATACTTATGATATATTATACAAAATAAATTAACCGAATTTATTTTAGTTATAATGTACTCATATACTTTTGATACACACGCAAAAATATTCATTACTATATTTATGGGCTAATATCTATGTACTTTGTTTAAAAGTCAAGTGCAGTATGCATAAAGCTTTGAAGCTCTTATGTGGAAATTTTGTAATTATGTATATTACTTTGGACGCGGTAAGAATGATAATATCAATGATATGTACATATGTTCATCAATATCTTTCTTTTATTAAACACAAAAATCACTGGGAAATAGCCAAAAAGAAACCATTTAGTAAAGAAGAAATTCTTTTTTCTTTTTCTATCAAAAACATAAAAAATAGAATTATTTTATCTTCATTGGAATACTGAACTCCTGAATAAAATATACATAGATTCTTACAATCAGATACGTATTACATGTTATATAATTCTAAAAAAAAAATATTTACAAGATTGAAAATTCTATCACACACATTTATTCAATGCAAGGGTAGCAAAAGTATTATTGTACGTACATACATATATACGTATGTACATATATGAGTATAAGTATAACATATGTACATTATTTATATTACAATTTTGAGACTACATATAATATGTACTCGTATATATACAGAAAAATGTTTAGAACAGAAACCTACAAATACATATGTATACGTACATCCTAATACATTATATTGTATTATGTGTTTTGTGTCACTTACAATAATTACAAATATGGATACGGAAATACAAAACAATATATGTACATAGATATTTTGTGTTTTTCTCCTTTTTTTTAAAAAAATTTTCAGCACTAAAATATCATACATATATACAAGTATGTACATACTTATATTCGTGCATTAAATCTCATATATATATTTTTTAAAAAATACATACATATATACACATTCGTATAACATCCTGGCAATGTACACAAGAGAAATCAGTTTTTGTATCAAAACAACATTTAATTGTTTACATCAACATTATAATGGTAGATATTTTATATTTTTATTTTTATCCTTCACCCTACTATATAAATACATACATAAAAGGATATACATGCATATAAGTATGTACATTTGTATTATGTGTGTGCTATATGGTTATACAATATATATATTTATGCTACAAACACATGTACATATGTATATACATACATACATATGTATGTATGCTCGTACATAGTTATTCGTATAAAACTTTACGTATATAATAATATGGTTTATGTAATATATGTATGTACAATAATATTATTATCTGTATAATGTGTCTAATAATCCTTATACATATTTGTACAGAAATTTTTTGAGTTCAATTTTTATCTTACATATTTTTATTTACTTGTTTTTTTTTTTTTCAATCTGTAATTGAAGGTACGAGTATAGTACAGTAGAATCCACTTAATGTACATCAATCGGTCATTACAGAAAAAGTAAAGTATATCACAAATATGTACGATATACTGTATATATATATAATGTACACTTTACACATATATATTACATGTATTAAATTGTGCTGAATTGTAATATTACAAAAACTGTACTCAGCATTATGTAGTTAAACGTATATACAATACTTACACAATTTATCCTGTAAAATGAACATATGCTTCACATTCTCTTAATAATAGATATGTCTTTTATTACATATTTATTCTTTTATATTATTATTTACAATTTCTAAATTAAAGTAAAAATACTTGTCACTGTAAATATTAAATCAATTGAAAATAACAATGATGAAATTATTGAAAATTAATAAATAAATTCTTAATAATAAAAAAATAAAATAAAATAAAATTGTTAACACTTGAACGTTAATAATACGTATGACTTGAATATTGTGCTATAGAAACGAGTACCTACATTATATGTATTTAACAGTTGAATCATAAAATATATATTTTGTTTTTTCTATTTTAATTGAATAAAATTTTCAATTCACTGAACAATTTCTAATATGTCAGTAATTAATATACAATTCAACACAAACATTATTTAAATATTAATTGAAAAACTTTCATGAAAACGCGTAAAAACTTTTGTGTTATATAATTGGTTATATATACATATATGTATATAATATTTGAAATAAATTATTTTACCAACATGAACATAAATTCGAAATTAAATACTTAAACTTTCATAAAGTAATCAAATACAAACTTATTGCAGATGATAATCTAAAACTAACCAATGTTCTTCAACAAAAAAAAAAAAAAAAAAAAAAAAAAAAAAAAATTAAATTATACTTTGTAAAAGGATATTCAAGACATTTTTGTTTTAGTTGCACTGATTTTATTCTAAGAGTTTAAAATGTTTTATTTGAATATTTTGAGTGAAAAAAAAAAAATTAATTTTTTAAACTTTCTACAAAAAACAATAAATCTCAAAAAATTCGAAAATTACTTTTTTTTTTCTTTCTTTTTTGTTTTTCATTAAAATGAAGATTATAATTAAGAATATAAAAATAATTTGAATTCATTTTTAATATATATATTTTTTTTTTTTATTTTTGAAAAAATTTATTTTTTTTTATATAGTATATATCTTTAACTGGTAATTTACAAAACAAACGTACTTAACAAAAATGAAAAAAATTAAAAAATAAAAATAAAAACAAGTAAAAGTAAACTCATAGTAGCGTATTATACAAAATGTGTTTAGTAAGATACAAAATGATTTTCTATACCCTACTCATCTTTTTAACAATTTAAAAACAAATTATCATTTTTTGTTGCTTTTATATTGTATTTATTTTGTTTTAAACGAAAAGAAAAGAAATAAACTTTAATCACTCTACATGGAAACTTGACTCGAATTTTTTTTCGTGTAGCTCATGTATAACATAAAATACACATATGTACATACGTATATACTTAGATATACTACATATACAATATATATATATATATGTATGTATAGTCTAATATTTGTATATGTCTGACATATACATATGTACATGTATGATGAATATACATATGTATGTATGTGTGAATTTATATACAAACGTACATGAATACAATGCGTATGTAAAAATGATTCAATGTAATTCTAGATTCTAATATTTTGACTTTGATTTAAACACAAAAACAAGCTAAACTTATACATGCATATGTATGTATGTATGAATACTATTTCACTTAAATATACGAAAATACATATTCAGTTGAATAAAGTTTTTTGTTTTATTTTGTTATTTTTGTTCATTTTTTATTATCCTTTATTTTTCATGGCCTTGGTCTAATACATGTACTTTGTATACATACATATATTAATGCATGTTTATATTTCATATGCACTTTTCTGTTTCTTTTTGTTTTGATTTTGTTTTTGCTTCAATTTTTTTAAGTTTTTATTTTTTTTTTAATTTTTTTGTTTTTTTTTTTTTTTTAACAAAAAAAACTTTTAAACAAACATTGGTGCAATATATTGTTTTCTTTGTAAACATACATAGCTAAAAGCTAATATTAAATAACAACGTACATACATACATACATACATGTACATTAATAAAAAAATGAATACATACAAAACATTGTCCAAACAGTTCTATAAAAAAAAAAACAAAAAAAAATATATTTTTCCATTACTTTTGTTTAAGGTTTTTTGTTCTATTTTATTTTAAATTTGTTTTAGTTTCATTAATATTATTTTGCTGTAGGTACGATTCTTTGGAATTCAACTTTAAAAAACCATGTTAACTTAAAAAATACTTTTGTACAATACACAGATAAATTTACAAAATTTGTTAATTAAAAATTGTATTTTTCCATCTAATGAAATTTTGAAAAATTACTCTAATAAAGAAAAATGCAATTTTAAATACTTACATACGTATGTATATATGTATATATATATTTTTTTTAGGTTCATATGGATGATATTATATTTGTATATTTATTATTTTCTGTTTTTATCATCTTTGTATAAAAAAAAAATTTTTAAGTTTATATTTTTGTCGCTTTTTACAAAATATAAAGATATTTTTTTTTAAAGTTGACATCAATTGACATTATTAACCTGTTAAATTGAAAAACAGTCTTCAGATAATAAAAAGTAATCTCTGAAGTTAAAAATTATAGACAAAAAAAAAAATAAAAAAATAAAATATGAAAAATGAAAAATAAATTTCGAGTATTTGTTAATTTACCTACTTTCAACTAAAATTTTTCAAATCAAAATTTACAATAACTATTTTCAACTACGTTTTATAATTGCAAGTTGAAATATAATTTTTTATCTTCTAAAATGATGTAATTATATTTTTTTAAAAAAAATTTTCAAATTAATAATTAATTTACTCATAGTAAATAAACTAGAAAATAAACAACAAATTTTTTTTCTTAATGCTATGACCATACCCAATTAAAACAATTGTCTTGATTTAATACACTTAACCTAAATATTACATCAATTATAACATCTGCTATGCAGACGTTTAATATTTTTTTTTGTTTTTTTTTTTTTTTTTGTTTTAAGAAAAACAATAAACATTTGAATATGTACATATTTATATAAAAAATATTTTAAATATACATATTACCAGTTAACACTTTTTCAAATGAAATAATTTTTTTTTTTATGGTTGTTTCTATATCCTATTTTTTTAAGAAAGAAAAAACTCCATAATTAATTTTGAAATAATGATAATTCACTTCATAAACTTTGTTTTTATTAAATTTATTTATTTATTAACATCTACTACGTCTATACTTTAAAATCCAGGCATTTTATAAAATTTTCTTCTCAAACAATGAAAAAAAAATTGTATGTACATTATGACCAAAGAAATATAATACGTATGTATGTATATGTATGTGTTACAATATCTGACACCAATACCCATAAAAATATAATATAATACGTCCCTGAACTTTGTTTATTTTCACACAACATATGTACATGTTAAATTCATATTAGAATTATTTTTTCAAATAAACATACAAAATTTACTTTCTCATGAAATATTTTGCAATATTTCACACAAAATTTGAAACAGACATTAAAGTTCATACTTAATTTCTTTTGAAAATAAATAGTTATAAATAAATTTTCAAAATAAAAATATACATATGTATATAGTTATAAATAAATTTGCAATTTATTCCTTTTAAATAAAATACACATTGTGAATTATAATATTTGTGAGATATTAATTATACTTTAAAACAATAAAGTAATAAAATTGCATATAAACATAAAAGGTGTTTTTTTTTAATTGGAAAAATAATTTTTTTTTATAGGTACAATCTTTCCAGTTAAAATGGTTTTGACTCGGAGTAAAACCAAATTAATTAAATCCTTAAAGGAAAGATTAGAATACCTTCATCGGCCAATAGGCGAAGATGAAGAAACAGTTGATTTCCAAGAAATTGTTAAAATTCGAAAGAAGCTAGCTGAATTATTGAACAATTAATTGAACCATCGCTATAAATCGCATGTAAGTTAATTAAGTTTTATATATGCACATACTTAACAAAAAGATTCGTTCAATATATGTATAAATAATAAATAAAGATTAGTGAAACTTATAAAAAAAAATATATATATATACATACATACATGTATGTACAATAATTATCGAATATTATTTTATATAAAAAATTTTTTATAATTTGTTTATTATTAATAAACATATTATGAAATTTTAAATTATATTCATCAAATACATATGTACATGAATCTATTTCTTAAAGGTCTATATATATCAAGGATACGTGTACTTATCTATTAACATATTTGTTTTTATATTTTCTATATATGTATGTAAGTGAATAAATGAGTTCAATTTATCATCATCAGTATGCTGGTATAACAATAAATACTAAAAATACGTAATTAATTCTAAATATCTACTTAACCTACATTCTTAAGCATTTTTATTTATGTAGCTTACGTATTTGTAGTTAATATCTGTAATAATTTGTACATTAACAACATTTTTAATCTGTATGAGAAGAAAGAATATTCAAGTAGTTTGATACAGTTGTATTTTTTTAATTTTTGTATTTACAAAAAAATAAAATTTTTTTTAAAGAATCCTAACAAATAACACAAACCTACATTTTTTAAATAATAAAATTAAACTCTTGTAAATACGGGAAAAAGCATTTTGTTTTGTAAAAATTTAAAAGAAAAAATATGTATGTATGTCTTTCTGACATAACAATACATGATGTAAACTCATCTATTAAATTACTTATGAATATTTAAAATCATTACTAGGCAATGGAAATACATATAATCAATGATTTTACTTTCCTTTTTTTTGTCCTTTTTTTGTGAAAAAACAATCTTTCTTTTTCATTTCATTTCGTATAATTATTTTTTATAACCAATACTAATGAATGTTTTTGAATAATGATTAGATCATTTTCTACTTCATTAATTTTGATTTTATAAAAATTGGAAGAAAAAAAAATATTCAAAAAAATTCAATGAAATTATTATTTCATTAAATTTATCGATAAATGTAATTCTTTTTTTTTTTTACTTTTACATTTTTAATTTTAAAAAAAAAACAAATTTATAATAAAATTTTAGAAAAATTCCTTTGAGATTAAAAATGTCAAAATGTCACAATACGCATATTTACATATATGCATAAATTATCATTTTTAATTTGCATATTTCAAAAGCTTATTCTATCATTATGTACGTGGATTCATGTATGTATGTACATATATGTACGTACAGTTTTGTAATACCCTCACTAACACATAAATGTGTCTAAATAGATACGTATGTATATTTTTATATACATATGTATGTATGTAAATTTAAATTTTTACATATTTAATCTTAGAATATGAAATTATGTTTGTATTGTACATGCTATGTATGTTTAACGTATTCATATGTTGAACTTATTTATACGCTAACATACACGACACTTTCATACATTCATATTTATCAAATGTAACTGATGACTAAGTAAATTTCTTGTTGTCAGTCAACGATATTTTAAATACAGAGTAAAGTATTCGTAAAATACATTCATACATATATACATATGTACATATGTATGTATGCACATGAAATCTTGTAGATATAATTTGATTATGTATATAAATATGTATGTACAAGCATAAAATGGAAAATTTCACTAAAAATAAAATTATGTATTTTTTTCCATTTTTCAATTCGTTATATTATGTACATATATTTGTTAATATTATGTATAATATCCATATTTATGTATGTGTACATACATATATATTTTTTAATGTTATTTTATGTGGCTGATAATAAATACAAATGTGCACATAAGTACATATATAATTGATTTTTTGTATTTTTTTACATGGTGTATTTTATATGATCATTTTTATTAAAAGAAACATACATTTGTGTGTATGCGTATACATATACATTTTCGTCTTTTTGTAAATTGACGAATAAATAAATTCAATGTATATAATTCTGCAATTGTCATAAAAATTGACTGTTCCTTTATAAAAACCAAAAATTTACATAAATTCAATGTTATATAAATAAAAATAAAAAACTACCGTTTGTTATATTTTCAAACATTTCAGTATTTTTGTGTATATTATTATAAAAATATGTATCTACTTGAATCTATTTAAATTGTTAATTTTGTTTTTCTTCTTTTAATATCGTTACAGAACCAAATTTTCGACCTAAAAAAAATTTAAATCAAAGTGTCTATATAAGAAATAATGAATATAACAATAAGACATTTAAATATATTTCATTAAATTATTATTTCAACTTTAAGCAAGCAAAAAAAAAATAATAATAATAATAATAATAAAATTTAAAGCCGAGATTTTTTTTATAAAGAATTTCTGATATCTAATATATTCATAATACAATAATAAATGATTAAGAAAACATTTTATGATTCTTAAACATATTGTTTGTATATGAAAAAATAGTATATCATGTAATTTAATTAATATGTACATATTATATTGATTTTAATATCATTAATAAACCGTAGTTGCATTAATATATGAATGTGCGTGTAAAGTAAATAAAATTTTTTGTTTTTGAAAAATTATTCAAATTCATATAAATTAATAAATGAAATGCAACTAAACGGTAGTGCAGGACCAACAATGGCTGCTTCAGAGCCTCCAGAACCACCACCAAGGAATCCAGATCGAATAAATGCATCATTAAATAAATTAACAGAAACGGTAAATTTTAATATATTACATGCACATTTTAGTGTAAAATAAAAATAGCTTTTTTTTTAGTTTTACATTTCTTGTATTTGAATGCAAAAAGAAATTTGATTTTTTATTGTTTTTTCTTCTTGTGTGTTTTTTTTTTTTTTTTTTTTACTAATTTTATGTTATAGAAAGTAACAAAATCTTTAGATTCAAACGATAGACCAATTAATAATAACAAATCTTTGAGACCTATTTCATCGTTGGATAATAATAGTGGGTCAACATCAGCAACAAATAATTCAATAACAACAGCATCAACAATGTCAACATCGACCACATCAGGGATAACAATGGCATCAAATGTACTAGGAATTAATTCTAGTTCAATTTCAAGTAGTAAAAATAAAACTGATACATCTAATACAACATCGACAATAACATTGGTTACCAATACAACTACAAATGTTAATACTACCAGTTTAAATTCGAATGCTAATACAGCAAATAATTCGATAAAAACTGTAACATCATCAGAACAAACGATAACAGGATTCATTCCAGTTACAACAATAACAACACCATTAACAAAGACAACAGCAGGATTTGGAGTTGAAAATAATCAAAGACCATTATCAGATAAAACAGCTGAGGCCAATAATCAAACTGTATCCGAAATTCAAACTGAATTAATTAATGGAACATCAATGGGGACGGAATTAAGTAGTTTTCAAATGACTGATGAAATAAGAAACAAATATTCTGCAACTTCAGGTAAAAGTATAAAGTCATGTTTACTTTATTTATGTGTGTGTATTTAAAAAGGAAAACATATATGTATGTACACATATTTATATTATATACTTGTAAATGTATGTCACATTTACATTTTGTAGTGTATGTAAATACTTATGTAGTGCTATATTTTAAAATTAACGCGTATGTACATTTTACATTGTACACTTTGTATTTCTATTCGATTTGTATATTAATGTAATTCTAGATTTACACAAGTACATACATATGTATATACATATGTAGATTTTATTTTATCATGTTTTATTCAAAATGAAAAGTCTAATAATAGAAAACAAACGATATTCAATTTATGGGTAACAGGTAATCAATGTATAAAACCAACTTTAAATGGTCATCAGTTAAGTATTCAAATGTTAAAAGAAAGTGGAAATGGTGGTGGAGGTAATAAGCACAAAACTAATGATACTGTAACAGATAACAGTCCAAAAGAGGATGGATATTGTGATGGCAATCGAAATGATGATTTAAGATTTGACACAATAGATAAAGATAATAAAGGTAATTAAAAATAAAATATTTAACAAAATGAGCAATAAAAGTACAATAATATGAGTAACACTTCTTAGAATTAAATTTTTTAATTTTTTACCTCAATTTCAAAATACAAATTTTCCTATTATGTTACCATAGAAAATAAATTATTGAATCAATGAAAACCTTAAGGCTTAAATGAACAAAAATAAATGAGAATAAAGAAATCACAAAATTTTGAAATTTGAAAATTTTAAATTATATGTAACATACATATATGTATGTATATCAACGTTAAACACATACTGTACATGTACATACGAATGATTATACACATACGTACGTCTATAAACATATCTCAAGTACGTATATACATAATACAGGAGAAAATTAAATACAAGAAAATAATTTTTCATAAAATACAAATGCAATAAATTTAGGTCATTTCAATGTTTACGTAATTAAAAAAACGTTTCTTGTCTCTTTCTAAGACTGTTATGAATGATTGCATACACATTAGTAAAACAGACAGTTACATTCTACATAATGTTCATTTTGTATATGTGAAAATTATACATAAGTAGTATTTTTAGTGTACTGCATTAAAATAATGTCAGTATTTATACATACATATATCTTTTTTCTAATTCCATTTTAATTATGCAGAAAAAAGAACTTTTATCCTTTTGAAAAAAAAATTACTCTTATACAATATACTTGTAACAGTCAAACATATTCTATTCGCTAAACAAAAATCATAACAAAAAAAATTGTTTATACAGAAATTCATAATTATTATATAATACACTGTCTCTGGCATACATATATAACACACTACATAAAACAAAAATTAATATTCATATTCATTAATATTCATATATAATTATTTTATATTATTATTGTGTTTTTATTTTATCATTATAAATTGTATTAATATGAATAAAATTCATTTTTATTTTTCATGCATATGCTTCATAACAATATTCATATAAAATACAATTTATAATAAAAAGAAATAAAATGTTATATACTTTATATTACTCGTATATTGTAAAATTCAATTAAAAATAATCATCACAATTTCAAATTTTAATAACTATAAAATAAAATATTTTACAAATATTTACATATCTTGATTATTTTATAAATATTTACAAAATTTTGAATATATGTACATATACTTACATATATATGTATATGTATATGTTATTTCATTATAAATATTTGTCTTAAAAATAAAACATATGTATTTTTAAGTACATGCAAAATTTGTTATTGCAATAAATTATTTTAGATACTAAAATACAAACAATCTTAAATTCATAGAAAATTATGCATCATTATGTATGTATGTATATATACTCGTACATACAATTTCATTTTCTTTAACATTATAAAATAAAAAGTGCACAAAAGGATCTTAAAATTAAATTTTACTCTACGTCTACTCAAAAGAAATAATTAAGCGATATAAAATTGCATACATATAAGTATGTATAAGTGCAGCTATTTCTATATCTATATAAAATTATCACGTGTTTTCCATTATAATTCTTATTAATTGCGTTATAAAATACATTTTATTCATATTGACCGTATTACTATGTATGTGGTACTACACCTTTATAATTGCCTTTGTTAAGTCCATTGTAACGTCATATAAATAACATAAAAACTTTACATTCATTTAACTTATGTATCTATAAATTTTTGTATTATATTATTGTCATTGTATTTAATGTAAATAATGTATTATTTTTTTTTTTTTACATACTTTTATAAGTCTTGTAAGCATATTCAAATATGTATAATAATTTTAAATGAGATTATGTCTCTCTTTTTATATAATTTTTATTCAACAAAATGTTTTATACAAATAACAAATGTTATAAACAAATAAATGGATAAAAAGAAACTAAAACAATGAAATTAATAAATTTGTTCTTTCTTCCTTCGTCTTTTATCTTTTATATTTAATAATAAAATTTTACACTTACCATGTAATTTAAGTAAGTATTTAAAGCCATATTTAAAATAAAAATATCAAAAATAAAAAAATGAACACAATTTTAAAACATTTTATCTTTTTACGTTTTATTTTCAATTTTCCAAAACAAAACACAAAAAAGTATACTATAAATGTATAGTACAATCAACTTATATTAAAAATAATGAGTAATAAAATATGCAATTTACGAGTAAAATGAATACTTCAAATAATACAAAAAATTTAGGAAAATTCATTTTTTTTAATCTGTTATACAAATTATTTTGTTTTTATGTGAAGAAAACTTTAAATTAATTGTTCTTATCATTAAAATGAACAAAAAGAAATACAAAATTACAAAGAATTTGAAACTACAAAATAAATATAAGTAATAAAATATATAAAATTTATTTTATTTTCTATTACTAGTATATGTATAAAAGACAAGTATTGCAAATGCATAGATTATTTTTTAAATGAATAAAAGAATTATTTAAATTATTTTTAAAAGTCTGTCTTATACCTTTTGCATAAATGATATTTCCATTTTGAATTATGTTTTTTTTTTTTTTTTTCATTAATAGATCAAACGCTAAGATTAAAGCTTGAAAATGAAAGATTATCCGCTGAAATAGTTAGATTTAGAAAATTACTTGAAAATTCCCCTGATGGTGCTGTAGGTGGTATAGATTTATCAGATAGTAATAGTTATGATGCACATTCAACAGACGGTAGCACTAGTCGTATTGAAAGACTTGAAGCTGAATTAAAGGCAGCTAAAACGCAAATAGCTGCACTTCGTGCTGAACGAAAAAAATTAAAATCTGACAAAAATGATTTATTAGCACATGTTCGGCAATTATGTGCATCATTACAAGATAAAGAACAAGAATTACGCGATTTTATAAGAAATTATGAACAAAGAATTCGTGAAACTGAAACAAATAATGCAAAAATTTCATCTGAACGTGAAAGAGAAAGATGGTCATTACTAAAGCATGCACGTGATGAAGCTGAAAGATCATTAGCATTGGCACAACAATTAAATGCCAGAGATATTCAATTACAAAGAACACAAGAACAATTACAAGAAGCCCGTAGGCAATTATCAGGTTGTTTGTCGGACCAAGAAAGTTTACTTTCATTTGCACCTTTAACGCCGCCTTCTGGTCTTATGACACAATTAACTGGAACCTCAACAACAATTACAGGATTTAGCGGAGCATCAAATGACCGAGGATCATGTAGTGCAGACTCTGGTGTAAGAGGTAGCAGCGATCGTGAAAGTACTACGGGTGATTTAAATTTAAGTGATGGCACATGTGAAAATGGTCCATGTATTACCGTTGACCCTGACAGTATATCATTGGTTTCTAGTCAACACATGTATCAATGTATGTTGAATTTTGAATAATTTATACATATTCTCATGAAATTGTTTTATAATTGTATGTATTTTTAATATACGTGCGCAGTTGGAACTCCAAAAGAACGTAGCCCGACATTATCACCTTTAAATTCTGGAGCCTACTCTAGGTAAGTACATACATATGTGTATCCTATGGATTAGATCTGATGGATTAAACCCATAAATGGATTAGACCCGTATGAAAAATGTACTTGTCTTTTTTATTACCATTAAGTAGTCGTTCAGTTGAACAACTTGGATCACCTGTAGATTCTGAAGGACCATCAGCTCTCACTCGTAAATTTATAACCAAAAATAGTTCTGGAACATTAGGACCTCGTATTGGACGAGGTGGTACATGGGGTAGCATATCAAGAGTATTTGCCAGAAATAGAAACAAGAATAAAACCGCACCACAAGAAACCGAGGGTATATGTTATACATTTTTTGTATTATGTAGTAAAATTATTTTAGAATTAAAATTTATTTCAAAATGTATGAAAAAAATCTACATAGGTCTTTCGGTTCAAGATTTTAATTGGAGCCCATTGTCTGAAGAAGGATATGCTGAGAAATTACGTCTTCTTAGAGAAGCATCAACAATACCAATGGAGCGTTGGAGAGCTTCACAGGTTTTAGCTTGGCTAGAAGTCGCATTAGGAATGCCACAATATAGTACTCGTTGCTCTGAAAATGTAAAAAGCGGTAAAGTTTTGCTAGAATTGAATGATACCGAACTTGAGACTGGCTTAGGATTAACACATCCAATGCATCGAAAAAAGTTAAGATTAGCAATTGAAGAACAAAGACGACCAGACTTAGTTAGATATCCAAATATAAGTCAACTTGGACACACATGGGTTGCATCTGAATGGCTTCCAGATATTGGACTTCCACAATATGCTGAATCTTTTATACATTCATTAGTTGATGCTAGAATGCTTGATACATTATCAAAAAAAGAATTAGAAAAATTTCTAGGTGTAACAAGAAAATTTCATCAAGCTAGTATAGTTCATGGTATGTCATTTTCATTAAATTTTTCTTTTTGGTTTTGAATTTTATGACTTTTCATTAAAAAAAAAAAAATTTTTATTTTTGTAATTATTTAGGAATCCATGTACTTCGCATAATTAAATATGATCGACAAACGTTAGCTATGAGACGATTACAATCTGAAAATGTTGATGCTGATCCAATCGTTTGGACCAATCAACGTTTTATACGTTGGGCTCGTTCAATTGATTTAGGAGAATATGCTGATAATCTCAAAGGTAATTTTTCATTTTATTTTATCTTAGTTCTATTATTGACTAAAATTACATCAATATTTAGCTGATCAAATATGATTTACTTTTTCTTTGTACTTTGTACTTATAGCTCTTGTACTTTGTACTTATAGCTCTTGTACTTTCATTATTATTATTATTATTATGTATTAATACTTTTTATTTTTTTGTTATTTATTATTTATAAAACCAGATAGTGGCGTACATGGCGGACTAGTAGTATTAGAACCATCATTTTCTGGTGATACTATGGCAACCGCATTAGGTATTCCACCATCAAAAAATATTATTCGACGTCATTTGGCAACAGAATTTGATGCTCTCATATTACCAGCACGGTAAGTGAACAAATTACTGTAGAAATTTAATATGTTCATGATTTCGTTATTTAATTGTATTTATTTTAATTTATTTTAAATACGTTACCACAATAATTATATTATTTGCGTACGTATACGTATACATTCGCATATAAAATAGCATAAAATTTTATTATATACAATGTATCATATTTTTTAAAATTAATTGGTCATTTTATTTTAAATATTATTTTAATTAAATTAATTTCCTTTTATAATTTAATCTGTATTTTGTATTTCGTTCTTGAATTTATTTATTTCTTCTTATTATTATTATTATTATCATTATTTTTTTTTTTTGTTTTTAAACTTTCTGTTTATTACTTATATTTTGTTTAATTTCCTTACATATGTATGTATGTATATACCAAAAATTTATGTATTATTCAGGTATGTAGTATTCTGCCAAATGGAGGAATTTCAAGTGAATAATTCTGGGAATATTATCACTTCAAAACCAGTCGGCAGATAAATTTAAGTTAAAAAATTATTTAATTTTCTTGAAAATTTAAATACATAATTGCAAAAAAAAAATCAAAAAAAAAATCAAAAAAATGAAATAAATAATATAAAATTTACTTTAAAAGAAAAGTTAGACGACTAGAAAAACCTAATTACACACTAACCTATCCCAAAAAAGAAAAGTGTTTTTGAATAATCAAAAATTGCAAAATTAGATAAACATTAGTATATTGTAAATTGACAACAAATGAAAATAATTATGTGTCATCATTTATTGAGAATAATAGATTTAATGTCGAATGTTAATTTACATAAACTAAAACAAAAATTTCATTTTCTTTCACATACATACACACAAACATGTCCACATAAACACGGAAAAATTATTGAATAAATACAAAATAAATACAAGTATTCGTGTATACGTTCATTTACATAATTAATTAAAATTTCTATTTAAAATGTAAGAAAACAAAATTAATAGAAAAATTAAGCAACACATATGTATATTCTCATTCATATACTATAATAAACAGATACACTGGTATACACAGTATATCATTGTTTAATTAAATGAAACAGATTTAATATCAATTATATTCTGAACATGCAATTATTTACACATACATACATACGTTATATTAATTTATTATATGCTTCTACAAACCTCATTCGAAACAATATCACATTACTATACAGTACATGACTTGATTTGTATGCCAATATTTTCTAGATTTCAATTATGATGAAATGTGTTTAACAAAATACATATGTACATACCTTACATAATTTTCATGTTTTTATTTTTCAAAATAAAATAATAAAAATAAATGACACATGATATTTTTTAAAAATTTTAACATTTTCATTTTCTATGAAAAACCAAAACAAAATGAAAATTAAATATAAAAAAAGGATCACAAATTATTTTTATTAGAATTAAAAAAAAGAAGAAAAACAAAATAAAAATAAAAAATTGTACAATCATTATATGTGCATTTTTGATTGTAAACTGAAAATCAGAATACATTTTTTTTTTAATTGAGAAAATTTACAAAATACTTCTACATTTATTCTATAAAACAAAAAGAACACACATACAAATGTATCATGACATGCAAAAAAAAAACAATGTACAGATGTACAAGTCTTTTTGTTTCGATGACAAAAATATTGAAACTTTTCATTTTCATTTTCTTATTTTCTTTTTTATTGTATTTGTTATATTAATTTTAATTTAGTAAAAATCAAATCTGCAAAATAACTCGAAAGATGAGTTTTTCATTTTTTTTTTTTTTTTTTTGTAAAGCATTTTGTATGCGAACTTTTATTTAATAGAATTTTATTAGAAAAAAAATGTGTTTTTGTGTTGTTTTTTAAAGTATCTATTGTTCTAATAAATTTGTAAAATTTTTTTGTCGACAATTATGAATTTTTACGTTGGAAATTCTGTTGCTGATTAGTTTTTACTTTTATTTTGCTTATTATTGATTTGGTCAAATGAATTCTATTCCGTTCAGTTTATTTATTTATTATTTTTTTATAAATTTGTTTTTTTTTTTTTTTTTGTACATTATTACTAAAATATTTTTTTTATTATTATTATAAAATCACATTTTATTTATATGTGAAAATATCAAACTACTGAAAAGTATTTTATTATACACATACACATGTACCACAATAATATGGTTTTCCAAATATTTTTTCGTTTTTTTTTTCAATTTTTATTATAAAAGTGGACATATTGTTTTTTATTGTTCTATTAAAAATAATTTTTTTTTTGCTTGCATGAAATTAACCGACATATTTGTAATTATTTTATATGTATAATAATTTTGTTGATAACGAAAACTCAATTTACAAAATCCAAAGAGAGAAAAAAACACGCAACCTTTTTTTTAGTTTTTTTTTTCCAACCAAAAAAAAAAAAACAATAAAATTTTCCATTTTTATATGTATTTTTTTTTTTGCTTTTAATTTTTATTTTTTTTAAATAATTGAAAAATTTACCATGTGCTATATGAATATATGTATGGTGCTATGTGCTATGTACATGGAAAATCATTATAATATAAATATTGTTTTTATTAATGTTGAAAAATGAAAACAAAATATTTTATGGACAATATGAAAAATAAAAATTAAAAAAACATTTAAAAAAAAATTAATAATGGTTAAAATTACAAAAATATGTAATTGATATATGCATACTACGTACGTTTATCCGTACACCGAATTTCAGATGATTGTATTATTTTTAATATGCAATGATATCCGAATGAATTTTTATAAATTAAAAAAAAAAAAAAAGGAATAAAGAAAAAAAATTTTTTTGCTATGTTTTATAATGGAAAAGAAAATCGTAATTTTTTTACTATTTTTCATATACGTGTATTTTTACAATTTTTACAATTTATGTATTCTACTAAATCTTCCATTTGATGAACTTTTATTTATGGTCTACAACATAACTACATATTTATAGACATGTACATGATATTTGAATAAAAGAATACACACCCACACACATATTTGCTTATATTCATACATATCTAAATGCATACATATGTGAGCAATGTACATGATTTGAATATTTTCTGTATTGTTAATGAAATATTGAAAACCAAACAAAAAAGGTTGAATAAAATAACATTAATATACTACATTTCAATATTTCATTGTCCGAATAATGTTACAGCGTAGTTACATGTATGTAAAATATTTTTCTTGCTATGTTTTTTTGTTTTTAATTTTTTTTCCTGTTTTTTTTTTTGTTCTATGAAATAAAATTAAAATTTATACTGTAATCAGAATTTTCTATTGTTATTAATTTGAACACCTTTATTTTATAATGAAAATATACAGGATAGGGATAATAAAAAAAATTGTTACGAAATTCCTTTGATAAGTACAAATTTAAATTCATTATTGCATAATATTTTTTCCTCCTTTTTTGTTTTTAATTATAAAACATACATTTACATATGTATGTATGTACATGCATTGTATCAGCTTTCGTTTTTCGATGCAACTAAAACTTGTAGTAATCGTAAAATATAACGTTTAAAATTAACTAGAAAAGAAAACAAGTCATTTTAATTAGCTTTTGCATGATAATTAGAAAAACGTTTATACTGCCAACACATGTGATTAATATCTTAGTACGCATGTGTAGTTAATAAAAAAATCATAAACATAAAATTTTTCATTAAGTTTCACTTTGTAATTAGTTTTTTGTTTATTTGTTTAAATACTTTTGGTTTATGTAATAAATAAGTATTTATGTACTTAATCATCACTGTTACATATTATTAAATTACGGTTTTTTAAATATAATTTGAATAAAAATTCAAAAATAAAACTAAAATAAATAAATAATATTTAAATATAAAGGAAAACTATTTATCATATTTGTTTTTTTATGTGATAAGTTTTTTTTTTTTGCTTAATTTTTAATAAATTTGTTCATATTTAATTTTTGTTTTTTTCTTCTTTCATTTTTGGTTTCACTCACTCTTCTTGTTGTTGCTCTTGTGCTCTGTAATTGCAAAATAAAAATCATAAAAATAAATAATAAAAAAAAATAATAATAATGAAAATTAAAACAATTTATTAAATTGTGATTGTATGTAATTGATGTCTTATGCATACATGCGGACATGTGTGAAATATAAAATTTGATTTAAAAAATAAATAAAATAAACTGAAAATATAACACAAACGTTGAACAAAAATAATGTATTCAAATATATATTAAAAAATAAAATAAAAATCTTAGAGCAACTTTGGGTCAAGGTATAAGATCAGGTTGTGGGGTTGTACCAATAACTGGACCAGGTGGACTGCAACAACATTATACCACTGGTGATAGACGTTCCAGTGGTAGTTTAAGGGTAAGTAGAAATTCACAAAAAACCAAGTCGAAAAAAAATTACTAACTTCATAGAATAAGCATAACAAAACAAAAAAAAAAAAAAAAAGAGAAAATAACGTTAAAATAATAGAAATAAAAAATATATAAATGAATCAACAATAAAAATACCTGATCTTCAAATTAAAAGAAAAAAAAACATACATACATGTTGTATATACTTTTAGAAGGAAACGAATAAAATAAAAATTAAAAAATAACGAATATATAAATCCAATTAAAAAAAAAAAAAAATTCAATTGTGTAATCGTATTAATTTTATTTCAATTCTTTTGGCAAGTACAAACAATTATTTCTATTTATATTATACTCGTAAATTTCATTATATTTGAATTTGTATGATTATATATTAAACTAAATTTCTCATGTCTATAAACTGCTTTAAATGTTCTTGTGATTTTTTTTTTTTCTAAATTCTTCTTAAATGTAATGTTTTATATGCACTAGTGCTTATCTATGTATGTATAAAACATTTTCTTAGTTCGTATTTTTTTTTCTCCATAAATTTTACATGTACATTACAATTGTCTTCTTTTTTTTTTTTAAATCTTTAAGTCTTAAAAAAAAATAATTTCGAACACGCATGATTTATGTATTGTAACAATATATAGTTGTAATAAAAAAAAAAAAAAAATTAAATGTTGTTATAAATGTACGTACAAAAACGTATGTATATGTTAACTCTGTTACTTTTTCATTATACATAATATATATATACATACATTTATACAAACATAACACATATTGTATATTTTATGTATAGAAAACGATATTTTGTGTTCAACACAATAATACAATAAACAATACAAAAAATACTATAAACACAAAACAAAGAAAATAAATCTGTATATTTTTAAAATTTTTCTCTATAAACATTTTTATATTGAGATGCCTTTAAAAGGTAACTAAGGCAATTTAGTTAGAAAAACTAATGAGAATATAAAAAATTATATTTTATCATTTAATTTCATACCAAGAAAAATTTATTTTTCAAATTTACAAAATTCACAGAATAAATTTTTCTACTTAGAAAATGAAAATTATTTATAAAAATAACAAAAAAATGAATAAAATGATTATTATCAATAGTATTTAGTATCAACGGTATTTTGTTATCATTTATTTACGTATTTATTATAACAACAATATCAGTTACAATATTTACGTAATATGTATCTTAATATTATATTACATTGTGTATAACATAAAGCAAATAAAAAATATTTAAAAAAAAATGAAAATTCTTTATTACAAGTATCCATACATAATAGTTTGTGCATATAAAAATTCGATTTATTATCGTTTCATTTGAATATTATCTACATTTTTTGATAAATACAAATTATTAAATTGAATCAAAAATAATGATCTGTTTTAAATCACAATATTAATAGAACAAAATGCACTTTAACTCTATTTAAAATAAATCAATAAATATATACGCAATCAAAATAAAAACTTGACAATTTACAAAAACAAAAAATATATCAAAATCTTTTGAAAATTTTTAGTAGATTTATTTTATAATTTATAATAATAAAAATAAAATGTATATAAAACGATTTATTAATTTAAAATTATTATACAATTTGATAATAATGCACCGGAATTTTTTAATCCTTTTGAAAATATAAATTTATCCAATAGAAAAATGAATATTTTCAATATAAAAAATTTTAATTAAATTAAACAAACAATAATATTTCAATTATTAAAAGTCATACAGATTTTGTCTTCCATAAATTATGTATTTTATTTCATTAGTTTTGATAACACATTAAATTTACTTGCAAAGAAAATAAAAATTAAATTAAAAATTATTTTTAGAAGAAAAAAAAATACACTAAAATTAAAAATCTATTGATTTGCTCGTTAATAATTATTTAAATTGTTATAATGTAATTTGAATTGAATTTTAAAAATCATTCAAATACACATTATTATAAATCATAGTAATTGAAAAATATTTAGAAAAATCGAAATAAAAGAACAACATTTAAATGCTAAATTTTAATACGTTAAAATAATTATTTAAATTATACAATTTAACGTAATTAATAATTTATGTATTATATTATCAAAATAGATACTGTATAAATATTATGTACTGGATAATAAAAGATAATAAAATATCGTAATAAAATACTGTAATTTACAAAATACATAAATCTAATTAATTATAATATGCTAAAAGTATTTAGATAACTGATGTATACTGATTGCATAAAAAAAAATAACAAAATCAAAAATATATGATTGTAATTTAAAAAAAGGACGAAAATAATAAGATCAAAAATTTTAATGTTTAAATTGAAAGATAAAATTTTTAAATTGTTTATCCGAAATAATTTATTTATATTAAAATAAAATAAAAATTATATACATTAAATATAGATAGATAATAATTAAGACTAAATATTTATTATTTATTGAAAAATAAAAAATAAAAAAATTTTTTTTTGAATTAAAATCGCTGTCGCTGTTATATTAAATTCAAAATACACGTGTTAACTTCCATACATAGGTACTGTAAGTACATACATTATTATTTGCATTTTTTTTATACTTTTATTTTATATACATATATGTATATATATATATATATATATATATAGATACATATTACATAATACATAATATGTATATGTATTTATGTATACATAAAATTTTTTTATACACCTAGTACACTAAAATAACTATAGTGTGTAGAATTTCAAAAGAATAAAAAGAAAACGGTTGTAATTACTATAACAAATTGATTTTCTTTTTTTTTAATTTTCTATTATCAAAAACAAAACTATATATACCTATATATAATATTGAAGATATAATTTTTATTTCATTGTGAAAATAAAAATGAAAAAATAAAAACTAGGTTAGATTAAAAACTAGAAAGTATTACAAAAGATAAATCATATTTAATTTTTATTCAAAATGATTATATATGTATGTTATGTGTACAATGCATTTCTTGTAAATTATTTAAATGCGATAAAACAAAAACAAAAAAATCAGAACAATTGTATGTATAATAAAAAATTCATTCAAATAATAAAAATTATAATAATATTATGATAAATAAATTAATTAGCTAAAAAACAATATATTATTTGTATTTGTGAAATTTATGTTCATTTGAAACAATAATAATAATAAGAATGAAAAATTTGATTTAAATAAAAAAAAAATAATAATGATAATAAATTAAAATACGTATTAATTTCAATTAAATATTAAAATAAATCAAGTATTTTTCTTTTAATTGAAGCATTCCAAAAGTAATGGTATATATTCTCGTTCTATGTAATCCTTTGATTCAACCTTTTATTCTAAAGTGCTTAATTAAAACATTAACTACCAAAACTTACAAAATATGCCATGAATAGAAGACTTAATAATCTAAAAAAAAAAAAATCCTTAATACTGAGTTTTAATCTATTAAATTTACCTACTTACATGAATAGTATAATTCCAATAGAAAAATAAGAAAATTAAAGCAGTTTAATGGACAGAGAAAAAATTAAACCTATAGTTAAAATTTTATTAACAAAAAATAAAATATTTATTCTTTAATAAATATATTGAACTTTTATCTATTTCGAATCATTAAATATATACACAAAGCTTTCATTTTTTAAATAAAATGGAACAAATTAAAAACCCATATTAAATGTAATAACAATATATTCAAATTTTAATAAATACATTTTTATTTATTCTCATTTTTATTTATTTTTCCTCAAATCTACATATTTTTGGATTTAAATTCAATTTACTGGTATGTATGCACACAGATATCAGCTTGGAAAGGATCACAGGTACTTATGTATAAAAATAAAAATAAAAAAATGAAATAAATGAATAATAATTTAGATACCTTTTTAATTCTCAATAAAATAAATTTATCAAAAATTTTTTATTCTTTTACATATAAAAATTTATTTCTACGTGATTTTGTAAATGTGTGGTTAATATTTATTTTTTATTTTAATGAACCCTTTTTTCCATTTTTATTTGTTTTTTTTTTTTTTTTTTTTTTTTTCACTAAATCAAGGGATCATTATCAAAAGCTTTTCGATTTAATGCGAAATCACGTACAGAAAAATCAAATTTTGGTAATTCAACATCACCAACACCATCATATAGTAGTAGTAGTGAGGGTGGCATTTATGCAACAATTGGACCATCACCATTATTACCACCACCAACTACAGCACCACCACCACCTCCACCACCAAGTCATCGAGTTAGTGCACCACCAACAGCTGAATCATCATCATCTTCATCAGCTATTATTAATGATAATAGCAATACAACATTACAATCAACATATAAACAACATAGACGTGTTAAAAGTATTAGCGATATTGAAGTTGTTGCTGCAACACCCGTATGAAAATAAATTTAATTTTTTTTTTTTTTTTTACTCTTTTATATTTATTTATTGTCAATTAAATTAAATATTAGATAAAAATTATAATTTCAATAGAAAATACTTGAACTACTTTTTATCAAAAGAAATTCTTTACATATGTACAACCAATTTACATTTACATAAATTCAATTTACGTTTCGTTTCTTTTCTTAAGTATTTATTTTATGAATAATGTGATTTTGTTTTAAAGCATTCCTTTTATAAAAATCTTAAAATAAATTAAAACTGAATACTATAGAAAAAAAAACCAAAAACTATTTGATACAATCCTACACGAGTTTATTTTTACTATACAAATGGAAAAAACCAAATAAATAAAATAATAAAAAATATAAAATAAAAAACACTAGAAACAAAAGTAAATAAACAAAAATAAATAAATAAATTCTTTGTACACATATAATACCTACATACATCTGTAAACACTATACAATATTACATACATAATTATATTCAATATCCTTGTAATCGATTTATAAAATTCTATTAATTTTATATTAAACAGGCATAAAAATGCACACAAAAAAAAACTATATTTTGTTATGATTTATTAAAATAAATTCATTTTATTCAATAAAATATGACTACATGAATTCTCATAATAAACATATATATAAATGTGTATTTTGTTTCATATATACATACATACATACATACATACTTACATTAATATTATACACATTTGTATCTTAAGCATTATATTTTTATGACGATATACATAATATATTAAATGTTATTTACAAACAGATTATACATACACATACATACATTCCATGTGTATATGCAACATACATAATATACATACATATATGCAATAATTTCCTATATTTTATTGATTTACGTTAAAATTACACTGTACAAACATATAAGCGATACATATGTATGTACATTATATACAGTGAGATATAAAATGTACTTTTTATTAAGTTACAAATAAAAATTTATAAATTGTTTTTTTTTTTCTTCCAAAAAAAAAACAAATCTACAAAATACACATGCATGTATATATTACATTTACATATATATATGTATGTAAATATGTACATATGTATTGTAAAATATGCAATATCTATAAAATATATACATATGTACATGTATAATGTTCAAATATTTAAAAAAAAAAATACATACATTTATATCAATTACAAACAAAATATAACGAATTTTGAATGAATCATAAATTGATATTAATTAAAAATAAAAACTGTATAATATGAATATTTCGTCAATATGGAAAAAATAAAATTCAATTAAAACATAAACTCAGAATCAGAAGATAAGTTGATTGTATGTACTACAATGGGTAAAATTAAAATACATAATTTGATCAATTTCCGATATACATGTGGACGTATATGTAATATATGCATATACACGTACAAAAATTTTGTAATTAGTCAGAATAAATAAATAAACATATACATTCATATATATTTATTCATTATGTATTTATTATATGCATGTACAATTTATATATATGTATACATAATAGGATATTCAAATTAATTTTCGATCCAATCGTTTTTGGTATCTTATTCATGCATATTCATATGCAGTTTTCATCACAATTTGTTTTCTTTTTTTTTTTGCAATATACGAAAATCGAATTTTAAATATGTACAATACTTTTATACTAACAAAAATGCTTTAATTTTATCCAAAATATTCAAATACATATATTCAACATATCTTGGACAAAACAAAAGAAAAAAATTTAAAAAAAAAAACAAAACAAGTCTATTTATAATATTAACTATCATAGTATTTGTACAGTTACATAAGATAAATCCTTAAAATTAATGCTATATCGGAAAATACAAGAAATAAAAACACTTGTTTTCTTCAATCCAGGAATATACTCTCGTTACAGATCAAAGAAATGAAAATACAAATAAAAAATCAAACAAACAAATAAAAATCCATATCAATAAAAAACAAAACTAAATTATACATCTACGTTAAAAAAAACAAAAAAAGATCTAAGAAAAACAAAACAACAAAATTAACAAGAGAATCAAATTAAAATTCATTATTTAATAAATATAACTAAGTGTATACTAAGTGTTCAAATCTACGTATTGTACAGTCCCTGTTCAATGAATTAGGACCACTGTTAAAATCGGCTAATTTTTGTATTTCTAGGTGGTTTATAAGAAAAATATGTGTTATGTTTGCCAGGTTAAAGTTTTTTTGGAATCTTGAAAGGGTATTAGTCCTTGAAAATTTGTATTACTTTACCTGTAGGACATGCCATGGAAAAAAACACCGGAAGAAAGGCAAAACCTCAAAAAAACTGTTACATGCAAAAAAACCAAACTTTATCCTTCTCTTATCATTTCAAGGCAAATTGTTACAAATAATAGATGAAATTATTGTTTCTAAGTTAAAACGTGTTGAGTATATTTGGTGTTTTTGTTAGTGATCAATAATTATTGAAAATAGTGGATTTTATAAAAAAAATAGTGTCGAACAAAAACCTAATTGAAGAGTTAACTATTTTGCATAGTTATTTTAGATTTTTTTTAAATATAAAAAAATTATGGGCAAAAGGAAAGATTTGTCACGTGAAAAAATATGTGCTGTTGAAGAACTGTTAAAAAATACTACATTTTCTCAACCAGAAATAGCGAAAAAAGTAAGTGTTTCTCATCAAACAGTGATGAGAATTGTAAGAAAATTGCAGAAAATGTTTGTTTTTTGTCGACAAACAAAAAAAATTGTAAAAAAAAACAGAAAAACCACACCGCGTATGGACAGGACAATAATAAACACTACCCTTCACTTGAGAAATTCCTCAATAAGGACAATAAAATCAAGTCTAAAATCTCTAGACATTAATGTATCGGAAATGGCGATTAGGCGGCAATTGTACAAGGCCAATATTAAAGGCCGAAAACCCGTAAAAAACCAAAATTGACGCCGCAAATGAAAAAAAATAGACTGAATTGGGCTAAGCAATACAGGCACTACAATTTAGATGATTGGCATAAGCTAAGAAATTTTAAACATATACACATATTCATCATGTTAAAAAAACCACGTCTAACTTGACATCTGCATTTTTTTTTAAAGCACATTTAGCGATGAATATCGTTTAGAAACAGTGACGGAAAGCCATACGCTTGTGCGAAGAAGGCCTGGTGAACGTGTGGATGATGAATGCACAACAAAAACTGTAAAACATCCGCCGTCTGTGATGATTTGGTCGTGCATATCCACTGCAGAACCTGGTCCTCATTATTTTGTGGAAGGAACCATGAATGCATTTCAGTACAAAAAAGTTATTGAAGAAGTATTTCTTCCATATTATCATTCGCTGGAGTCTACCAGATATTCATACATCCTTATGCAAAACAATGCGCCTTGTCATCGTTCGAAAAACATAACTTATGTCTTTAAACGAGAAAAATTGCATTATTGCCGTGGTCTGGGGACTCTCCAGATTTAAACCCAATAGAAAATGCGTGGAGTCATCTCAAATCCCTTGTTTACAGAAGGTCTAATCCCAACACTTCCACATTGAAAGAAAATATTGCAGAAGTGTGGAATAACAGCGTTGAAATACGGGAGATGATAATAAGGTGTTTTGGTAGCATGACCGATAGGATTAAGGAGGTAATAAAGGAAAAAGGTGGCACAACAAAATACTAAAAATAAACTTGTGTTTCATACTTATATCTAAAATAAAATCAATTAAAAATAATTAAATTAACTTTTTTTGGCAAAAAATTACATTCCCTAACTCAGTTTCCACTTCAAAACTTCAGTAAATTCTGAAAAATCAAAAATTTTCCTAGTGGTCCTAATTCATTGAACAGGGACTGTAGTTATATTCGTTTCTTTAATCTATTGAAAAAGAAAAAAAAAAAAAGATAAAAAATAGTTGAAGTTAAATAAATTAAATGAACAAAATTACAATGCAAATTGCTAGCAATAAAATAAATTTTATTAAATAATTTTTTTTTTTTAAATTTTTTTCAACTTCAATATTTATTTAAAAAAAGACTGATTTAAAAGACTTGATTTTTTTTACATACATTTTTTTGTAGTAATATTTCCGTTTTATTTTTATTTTTCTAATTAATTTTTTTTTTAAATTTTAATAATTTCGTTTGAAAAATTTTATTTAAAAAAAAATGAAAAAATAAAACAAACACCAAACAAATTAATATGCAATATGCAAATTAATCACATTACAAATACATTTGTAATTTGAGATTAAATAGCAAAAAGGATATATGATCGTATAAAAATATTATTATTAATTCTATTAATTTTGTAATTATGCAATGATTTTAATAATGTACTCGTATATACATGAATTCCTATTTTCAAAAAAAAAAAAAAATAAATAAATAAATAAATATATAAATAAAAAAATAAAAATAAAATTAAATCCTTTATTAACAATAACATAGAATTTTTAACAGAATCTATTTTCAATGTGAAACAAAAATAAAATATATATTTTCAAAATATTAATTATTTCCATTTTTATTTATTTAGTTTTTATTTAAAAATACAAAAAAATTAGCAAATTGTTTAAAATGAAATATAAATAAATTATAAATAATTTGTAAATACTAAAAATAAAAAGAAACAAACACATCTTTCTTATATTAAAAATGTTTAAGTAGTATTTTTATTTTATTTTGATAAAAAAAAAAAATAAATAAATAATTAAAAATTATATATAAAATATTATAATAAAAAATCTTTTCATAAAAATATTTCAAAATTTTTTACATTTATTTTAGTGAAATTTATTTTTGAATTTTCTAATTAATCACTTAAAAATATATCAAAAACGAAAACAGAAATAAATAAAACCAAAACATAGAGAATTATGTAAATATACAAAAATTATGAATATTATTTTAATTTTAATTTATATGTTTTATTTGAAAAATATTTTTTTTTGATATATAAGATAAGTTTCGAATATAATCATATTTCACAAAAATAATCTCATTATAATTAAAAAATTATAAAAAATTATTTTCCGCATAAAATAAACCAAAAAACATTTTTCTACGTACATTACATACATAAAAATTGAAAAAATTAATAAATAAAAAATTTAATATTAAATTAATAATATATAAAATAAATCAAAAATATTAAAAATAGTAAAATTTAAAATATAAGTATATTCAAAAAAAAACAAAAAAAAAAAAAAAAACAAAAAACTGAAAATTCAACTGAAAAATATATATTTCTGTATATGTGTATAATATATTTATTTATGAAAATATCTTTAAAATTAGAAAAGAAAACAAAAAAATCAAATTAAATCTGCAAAATGTTGATATTATCATATTTTTTGATTAAATCTAATAATAACAGTAATGAAAATAAAAAATAAAAAAACACATAATAATTATTACAATTTTATATAATTAAATGAATTATAAAATAAAATAAAATATGATTACAAAAAATAAATTTATTTATTTTAAATGAATGTACATTCATGCATATTTTATTAATAATATAACAAATTAATTATTAATTTATGATAAATCATAATCAAAAAATGTGCTAAAAATTTAATAAATAGAAAAATAATAATGAATTTTCAAATGAAAATCAATTAAAAACAATAACAAAATTGGTATAGTGTTTAATGAACAGCATGTTTACATACATATGTACATATGTATGTATGTATAACATGTAATTTAATATCATATTGAAAAAAACTTTTTTTAAAAAAAACAAGATATTTATATATATAATATACGTATATATATCATATAAATAAAGAAGAGAATTAAAATCATTGCAATTATTGTGCATACGTACACATATTATATTTCATATATATACATATGTATATGTATATGTGCGTTATTAAAAATTATTACGTTATTAAAGAGAATATAATATTGTAATAATCTATATGCATATTATTATATTACATCATATTGAAATTGAATAAAATAAAATGTAATATTATTATTATTAAAATCTATAGTATGTTTTATTTAAAACACAATTTAAAAAAAAAAATGACTGAAAAATAAATTTAAAAAATTAAAGGGAAATGAATTACAATGGTTATACATTTGTTGTTTGATTTTCATAGAAGTTGAATTTTAATTTTTTTTGAAAGAAAATCTCAATCTTCCTTTTTAAATCTATAAAAAAAAAATTCAAATCATTTTATTGTTGTTAAAAAACTGATGTTTCAATATGGCAAAATAAAAATAGAAAATCTCTAACGAAAAACTAAAGATGAACATTTCTAATGTTTCTTTGAATTTTTGGTAATACTGAAGAAATTAATGAAATTTAATATTCCTAGTTAAATTTGAAATTCTCTAGAATTAAAACTCTTATTAGTTGTTATTCCATAGTAGTTTTATTTATTTATTTGCAGTACAAAAAGCTATTCATATACAATACATACATAATATATACATTCATATACAAATATATAAGAGTATAAAAAAATTACAATTTAAAATTAAAAAAGGTTTTTGTTCATTTTTTTTTTTTTTTGTTAAATTTCAAATAATATTTTTTTTAAAACTTGTTCATTTTTAATGTTTTTTTTTTTGTTTTTTGTTTTTTTCATTATAGTTTTAATGATCATTTATGATTATATTAAAGTTTTTCTGCACTATGCATTTGAATAAATGTTTCCAAATTTTTTGGTACTGTTCCTTTATAAGGTATCTTATGCAACGCTATACATCGAGATGATAGACATTTTAATGATGTTAATTGACTTTCATGACGTTTAACAATTGATTCGATAATATCTGCAGAAAAAAAACACATATGCATAATTTTTTTTTTTTTCATTTTTTTTTTTTTATTCCAATTCAACTCACGCAATGGTGCAACTTGTGCTGCTGTTAAACCATCTTTATTTACAGCATCTAAATGAATACCAGCTTCTATAAATAATACAATTATATCTTCTATAATGCTAAGAACTTCATGATCGAGTACTGTACGAGCTGTTTGAAGCTAAATATTGGAAAGAATAAAATAAAATAATTATGAAAAAAAAAAATAAACAAAAACTCACATAAAATTTTATGCACTTACAGATGAAGTTAATGTATGTAAAGGTGTATTTCTATCACAGTCTGTTATTGATATTTTTGCACCACAATGTAGTAACAATTTCACAGTATCAATACATGGAAAACGGCATACATCACTTGTATGAAACTCATCAACTGGTGTTACACCATTAACAGCTAAATGTAATAATGTTTGCCCATCACGTAATTTAATATTCATCTTATTTATACTAAATACTAATTTATATAATTTATCTAAATCATTTACTTGAAATTTTTGATTTGGCGTTTTTAATATTTTTGTTAAAATTGTTAAAATATATAATGTGGTAACTACATTTTGTTCAAATTCATCCTATTAAAAATGATAACAAAAAAAAAAAAAAAAAAAAAAAAAAAAAAAAAAAAAAAAAAAAAAACATAAAAAAAGAAATTAATTAAATGTATTCAAGTTAAATGTGTAAAATTTAACGAATTTTTATTTTTATTACTTACAGAGATAATTTCAACATCATCCGGTTCAGGATTTTTCATTTTTTTTCTATTTTTTTGTAATTCTATTATACAATAAGATAGAATTTGTAATGCCTTTTAATGAACAAAATAAAAAAAAAACAAACGATTTTTTAATGATTGTAAATCCATACATATAACAAAATTTTGAATACATATTACCAAATATTACGTATATTTAAAAATAAATAAATAAAATACTTACACTATTTAAACGTAATGTAACTCCAATATGAACTATTTGCGAGTAAAGCTGTGCAAATCGTAATAGGTCTCTTTCAACTGATACCTAGAAATTTATTTATATTATAAAAAATTTGAAAATATTTTATAAGAAAAATTTTTATTTTATTTCATACATTATTACTTTGCCGCAATTCTAAAGCATACATCCATAAACTTTCACACCTATCAAATCTGGCTTGATCAGCATAAATTGCACCTCTATAAAATTAACAAAAAAAAAAAAAAATGAAAATTTTAAAATATAAAAACTTTAGAAATTATTCTTCATTTATTTTATTAAAATTCAAATTTGAAAATAATAAAATAATGATTATAGATTTAAATCAATAAATTAGCTTGAGGCCACATTAGATATTCATTTCTCAAAAGTCTAATCTATAAATATTCGTTCAATTTTTTATAATTAATAAAATTACCTAAATACGATAGGTTGAGGTAAATCTGGATATTTTCTACCTAATATACGTTCTCTAATTGCCAACGATTCCATATGAATTGAATTATTATTTAATCTAATTGCTTGCAAATCCTTTTAGTGTATAAAATAAAAGCAATCAAATTAAATTTAAAAAAAAATAAATTTGGTTTTTTATAATATGTTTTCTTTTTACATACTTGAATTGTTTGACTTTCTATCCAATTATCATAAGCAGGTATTGGAGTATTCATTTTTTTCTTTATCACATTATTTGGGTCTTCATATCTAAAGATTAGAAAAGAAAAAATCAATAAATTTAAATGATATTTAGATTGTATGTACATTACTGTACCTTAACTGCATTCCTAGAAGAAGGTATTGATAAGCTTTATTAACACTATAATTATCCTTATCATTGGCAAATGATGCACCCATTAATTCATACGCGTCAATTTTCTAAACATAAAAGAAATATTTTATATTTATTTAATTATTTTTATTATTAAAAAAAAAAAAAAAAAATCAAATAATAATTACTTCTTCTTTTGATAATAAATTTGGTCTATTAAAAAACATTTCTACAACAAGTTCATGTGTTCTTTCAGCTGCTGTTAAAACTGGTGATAAGCCTTTTAAGTACAAAATAAAGTACATATTTTTTAAGCTTAAAATAAAAATAATGAATAAATTTTAAAATATTAAATAAAATTTACCATATTCATTTGGTAAAAGTTTAGCTCCATAATCTAAAAGTAATTCACATATTTCAAAATGACCACATTCAGCGGCATAATGTAAAGCTGTAGCACCACATAATGCTTGTTGATTAGGATTAGCTCCATTTGTCAACAAAAATTCAACCTACAATATAACAAAAAAATATATAAGTTTAGCATAATAATTTATGCACGAACATACATACGTATACATTTGTATATGCTTTGAAATGAAAATTATACTAATGATTGTTTTTATTTTTTATTTATACTTACAATGTCTGTATGACCTTTATAAGCTGATATCATGAGACATGTATTATTATATGCATTTGCTAATTGAACATCGGCACCATGAAGAACTAAATACCTAACAATATCAAGCCTCCCTAAAAATATACATAATACGTATTCTTAGATACATATACTTATTATATACATACCTATGTTATGTGCATATTTTGCATAAAACTAACTATTATATGTGTTTAAATCAAGATATTCAAGTATGCAGTATAATTGTAGCATAACAATTTAGAAATGATAAAAAATGTAAAATTTATTCAAATGTATCAATAGTAAACTAAATATATAAACTGAAGAACAATATAAAAAAAAAATTATAATATACATATCCACATTTACGTATGTATGTAACATTCAATAAAGTACGAATATTTTACCACAGAAATAAAAATAGATTTAATTATTGAGTATATGTAAATGATTTGCAGATATAAATTTTAAATTATAAAATATAGACAAAGAGAACAAAAGAAAACTTGTTGTGAAAATTTTAAATAAAAATATACTATGACGTACACAAAAAAAAAAATGAAAATAAAAGCAAATTTAAAAGAAATGAAAAGAAAAATGAAAGTAAAATGTATTTAGATCATTACCTTCAAAACAAGCTGCTCGTAAGGGAGTTGAATGTGCTTTAGTCTTGTGATTTATATTTGATCCATGTTTAATTAATAATTTAACAATGTTCAAGTATCCTTTATTAATAAAAAAGAAAAAAGAAAACAAAAATGAAAAATAATAAAATAATTTTAGAATTTTCTTATTACATTTCATCTACAAAATGTACATACAAATAAAATAATATGAAAACGTGTAAATTTATACTCGTATGTTTAAAAATAAAAATACAAATTGAAAAAAAAAAAAAAATTCTCATTATTCTTAATTTTAACAAATTATGAAATTTATACATATTAACAAATAGATATAAGTGTTTAAGTATTTTAAATAAAATATTTTATTTACCTGCACCGGCTGCACACCATAATGCTGTTGCACCATGTACTATATGCCCATCAAATTTGGCTATACATTCTTTTTCTAAATCAACATTATATTTTGTCAACAATGCTTTTACAACATTATATCTGCCAAAACTGGCAGCAACTGCAAGAGGCGTAAATGATTGCCTGTCGTCCTCTACAAAATACTATAAGGTAAAAATAAAAATAAAAATGAATTAATAAAACAAATGAAAATAACAATTATTATATGTTTTTGTTTTTTTTTTTTGTCACTTAAATGAATTAATATAAAATGATTCTGTTACGAATACGTACATGTGTATATGATATAAGAGGCTTGTAATAATATTTCGAAATTTCGATAAAATACTACACTATATACATATTTTAAAAAGACACAAAATTATACAAAGCCAAAATTTTATTTTTTTTATTTTTTCTTTGAATACGTATGTCTGTATGTACAATAGCTAATATAATTTGCAAATTTTTATTGCCTTTTTATAATTTTTTTTTTTTAACGGGTTCATAAAATAATCCTGAAGTCAATTTTACAATTAAATGTAATAAAAATCTATTTTGTTTTTCTAAATCATTTGAAAAAAAAAAAACAAAGTTTCAATGATAAATAATAATTTCCCATTTTAAATTTAAAATTCATTTTCTATTTTTAAAAAAAAAACTTTAATGACGATTACAAAAGTATACACCTAAATTCAATTTACAAATTTCAAATGTAATAAACTTTATTACGTCATAATTTGTTTGTTTTAACTATATAATTTTTAAATTTTATAAATTTCATAAATTTTTTAATTCTAAGAATTATTGTATAATAAATAAAATTTTTATAACAAAAAGACTCGTCAAAGTGTGTTTGATTCCATGTAAAATGGATAAAATTACGTTTTAAAAAATATGAAACGCAAAATATTCGAATAAATTATATATCGTATGTATGTATGTAAAAAAAATTTATTTTTCTTTATGTATCCTTTGTTTTTAGATATAAGAAAAAAAAAATGATTTATTTTTTTGTAAATTTTGTAAAAATTTCATTTTTAATGAAAATGTCTATAATTTATTTGTATTTACATAGACAATAAAATATAACTATACATTTTCATTTGTAATAAACATTGATCAGAGTCAAGGTCGTTACTCTTCCTGACCGATATGTCAGAATGATTCTATTTTTAAAATTTCTTTGTCTTTTCACATTTCACGTACAATATGTTCATTACGTACATATAATTATAAGAATGCAATTTTCACGTATGCTTTTCATTATAATTTTATGGAATGAATGCACAAATGTAGTAAAAATAAAGTGTTTGTATGCATTTTTGAATTTTCATATCCCACATGTACATGATGTAAATTTCGAAATTGAAAAAAATTTTTTTAACAATTTTCTTAACGTAGATAATTTGTTTAATTAAGATCATAAAATGTATATAACAAATTTTCGCATTATATTAAAAGGTAAAAGAAAAATAAATACGTATACATTCATACTCGTATGTACATACATAACATGAAATATTTTCAAAAGCATTTTATAAATAAAATACCTAACCGCATGTTTTACGAAATTTTCCTTATACACGAAGTATGTAGATAAAAACAAAAATCGTACATGTGATGTGGTATTTTTCTGTTTTTTTAGTTTTTTTCGCATTTATAATGCCCGTATAAAATTAGAGAAAATACACACATATATGTACCTACACACAATACACCTATGTAAATACATATTGCATATATTATATTTATTTGAAAAAAAAAAAAAAAAACACATTACAAATGTATGTACTACGTGTGTACATTTATTTTGAAAATTAATTAATTTGCTTCAGTTTTCGCTATTAATTTTTTTTTAATTTTTTCAAATACAATTCGAAATTATTTAAGATTTTTCCTTTCATATAATTTATTTTGAAATGTTATTGCGTTAGTATTTACATCATATATGTATGTATGTATATACCTAAACTTGAAAAATATTTTTTTATTTATAATAGAACATATTACTATGTGTATAAACTTAAATGAGGACTTTTTAAAAATCCGGAAAAAAGTTGTCCATATTTCTAAAAAAACTTTTTTTTTGTTTTTCTATCAACTCTATACGTAGAATATACACACATCATGTACGTATGTATATGTTGTGAGTACGTAAAATTTCAGCATGTCAAATTTGTTAAAAATTTAATATAATGAGAGGAAAAAGTTATTAATAATAATGATAATTATCGTTTAAAAAAAAAAAAAAAAAAAAAAAAAAATCAAAATAAATCCAAAATCATGATTATCACCATCACAATTATAACACGAGTAGATACCATCATACATACATAATATGTAGGTATACTTTTGAAAACAATGTCATCGGAAAATAAAATTTTAATAATAAAAAAAGACAGACAAAAAAATAAAAAAAATATATAAAAATAGGAAAAGATGTGAAATAGAAAAATTAAAATGTAAAATAAAAAAAAAATAAATAAATAAATAAAAATTAGTATACATATGTAAAAAGGAGGATATACGTAAAATACTAAAACATCAGCATATTTATCACATATGTCACACGTGATTTTTGAAAAATTAAATTACTTGAAAAACATGAACATACAAGTATTTTTCTTTTGTTTTTCATTTTGAAATCGTTCTATTTCGTTATTGTGTTTTTCTTTTATTTTATTTATTTTTTTTTTTTTTTTTTTTGTTTTGTTTATGATTAATTAATTATTTATTCATTATCTTATTTATTCAAACCAAAAAATTAAAAGAAAAAAAAAGCACACATAAATAGGAAAAATTTATAAAAATGCGCTTTAAAAAAAATTCCATATTTTGAAAGAAAATATGTATGTATAGCTCCCATTGTTTTCCAATTTGGGCGAACATTCATGTTTCACGCATGTAAAAATTTAATTTTCATTCTTTTCCCCAGCTTTTGTTTATTTACAAAATAATTTCATTCTAATATTTTAAAACTAAAAAAAGAGAGAACAAAAAGAAAACAAATATATGTACACACATATACATGAATGAAAATCAGGATATTCCTTTTATAACTCTTTAAATTCACATGTTCTACATATGCTAATATTTTTATTCAAAATTCAGAAATTGCACAAACAAAAAGAAAAAAATAAAATAAATACTTAATTTTGACTTTTTGCATAAAACACGTGTTTTGATTTTATGTTCGAAATAAACAAACTTACATTCATGCTTTGTAGTTTCTAATAATAATTATAAAATTTGTAAAATATAATATAAAAATGATTATTTATTTTTTTTTTTTTTGTATATACATATTGTACGTGGAAGAAAGAAAATTTCTACAAATACACGACACGTTTACATTGTTTCTTCCGTGTACATATATTTTTAATTCGCATTAATCTAGTAAATTATACACATATTTACATCCTAAGAAATAATACGTAGTTAAATTCAAATTTATGTTATTAAAAACAATATTCATACATACATAGTATACTGTTTATATGTACATTAGCTTGAGAATATAAATTATATGGAAAAAAAATTTTTTGTTTTTCCAATAACAGCAATATACAAAATAATTTTTCTTCTATTTAAGAAAATTTAATCAGAAAAATATTTGAATGTAACTTAATGTATCCTTTATATTTCTTGAATGAACTTAATAATCAATTCAATAAATTTATTTTCCAAATTTATAAAATTCTTTAATAATTAAGTTAATATGTACATATATGTACATAGATATTAAATTGAAAATAAACTTTTTTTTTTTCAAAATTACCTCAAACGAAACAAAAATAAAATTTTAATCAATTTCAAATAAATAACGATATATTATTAATTTCTCTCAATATTTTATAAATTTTTTTTTCATTCATTTGTTTTATTTATTTATTTATTTATTTTTCAAAAAACAAATTATTTTACGTCATATTTTGTTATCTTTTATTTATTTACAAAAAAAAAAAGAAAAGTATGAATTTTATTATTTTTTTTGTTTTTTTTTTTTTTCAAAAAAAAAGAATAAACGAAGAAAAAATCGTTAAATATATTTTAAGACTTTTGTTTATAATTTTACTACACATGTAAAGAATTTTTATTAAATGTACATGTAAAATTTTATTTATTTTTTTGTATTTAAAAAAAAGGAAAAAACAAAAAACGTGAAAAATGTTCTACCTAATTATCTTTTTCATTTTTCATAGAAATCAAAAAATCTAGAAAAGCTTTTGTCAGCTAGGTATAAAATGTTCTAATTTGTTTTATTCTTTATTTTCAAATATAACAAGTGTTACATTTCAGTATTAAACATAATTGTGTATATAACACAATACATAAGAAAAATTATTTTCTTATAAAAATTAAAATACACAAAAAAATAAATAAATAAATAAATAAAAGTATTAATAAATAAATTAGCACAATCTTTTGTATTTTATATATCAAATTAAAAAAAAAAAAAATTAACTATAAAATTAATTATGATTAACGAAGAAAAAATTATTACATGAAATAAAATTTTCAATATTGTAGGTATATAGATGCGTGTTTTGAAATTATATATTGTACACACATACATATGTATAGGTATATGTGAATATATAAAAGAAAAAACATACATACATATTTATACAATATATGTACGAACAAACAGAAATATGAAAAAATCGTTCACTAATCCATACATTCATATATTCGTATGTATGTTTTTTAAATATGAATTATTTAAAAAAATTTTTTAAAAGCTTTTAATACTTCAAAAAAAAATTATTAATTTAATTGGATGAAATTCAATTTACACAAAAAAAAAATAATAAGGAAAAAATTATTGTGAATTTGAAAAATTTTGTATTTTATAAAATATTCAAGTACATACTTTAAATTTTTTTCACAAGATTTTTCAATTTTCTTTGTTTAACCGTTTTTATTTATTTTTTTTTTTTTTCTAAGAAAGAATTCAGAATATGTTTTGTTTATAATTTATTAATATATTTTTTAAAAACGTAATTTTATGAAATTAAAGTGAAAGTTGAAAGCATATGTACATATAATGTATGTTCATATTACCTACATATGTACAGTATTTACGTTTATTGTAAATGATTAATAAAATATAGAATTATTTGAAATAATTTATAGAATAAAACAAAAAAAAAAAAAGGATATTTAAAATTGAGAATTTAGTAATTATTTTAATTTGGCAAGATTTCTAAATTTTTTTCGTAACACTGTTTACGTATATTAACAAATCAAAATAAGTGTTCAATATAAAAATTATGTTCAATATATGTATGTATACGTATATTTAATTTTAATTTTTTTTTTTTATTTTCGTTTTTTCGAATAAATAATAATTGTATATTATATGTTTTGAACACATATTAGGTGCATGAGAATATAATAAAATTATAAATGATAATATTCATATTAAATATTTGTATACACATGTATTGTGCGTGTATAATATGGTGTAATTATATGTATAACACATTATATGCAAATATACATATATATAATTTGAATATTTTCCTTTTTTTATAGTACGTATACACATGTTTATGTATATACAAACATATAAGCTCAGTATAATTTTAAATTAAAACAAAAATAAAATGCTTGCTATAGAAAAAATCAAATAAAATTATAAGGTATATTATAATATAAGTATGTAACGGCCAGTCAGCTGATAATTATCATTACACTTACAAACTATTAATTTCATCGTAGAATTGCATACATGTATCTTAACATTTGTATAATAGAACATGCTTTTCAAAATTGTACTACTACAAAATTATAAATAGAATTACACTATAAATAATTCATGACATATGATTAAATTTGATCAAAAATCCAAATAACAAAAAAATTTAACAAAAAAAAAAAAAAAAAGGAAAAATCAAAAATTTAGAAAAAACAAATAAAAAATAGGTACATCTAGATATACATATAATTATACAAACTGTATATTATATTTGAACATATAAATATTATTGTATACTATTTGTATATACGTATAGGTACATACATATACATACATAATATTATATTACGCAAAACACTAAAATTAAATTTCTATACTTTTTATTTTTATTACTTCGTTTTTTGTTTTCATTTTTGATACTATAAAATTTTCAGTATGAAAACAAAATAAAAAAAATAATAATATACAAAATAAATAAAAGTGCATGTGCATTAAACAATATACTTACATATGTATGTACATATATATAATGTATTGTACATACCTGATTAACTAAATGATCTCTTAAATCAGGATCTTCAATATCATTTAGAGCAGCAATTAAACTAATTGAATGACCATCTTTGGCAGCATAATAAATTAAATCTCTCGCTGATTGTCTGATTTTATCAGTTAATAATAATGAATTTTCAATATCATCATAAATATCGTCCTTAAATGGCATTTTGTATTATTTAATTTTACTTTAATTTTCAAAATATGAATATTATTATTATGATAAAAAATTGAAAATATTTTTTATCTTAAATAAATTAAACATAAATATTCAAATTTAATTCTGTGATTTTATAAAAAAAAAAAAAAAATACACTTTTATTTTAGCCTAATATGAATATGAATATGTAATAACTATCAAATTTAAAATTTAAAAAAAAAAATTTTTTTTTTTTTAAATTTAGACACACTTTTTAAATAATATCAATTTTAAATGTAATATTTTTTTTACTATTATATTATTTTAAAATTTTATTTATTTCAATTATCACTTTTGTATATAGTATACTTATGATATTAAACTAAAATGTGATTTTGTTATAATCTAATTAAATTAATGTATTACGAGTATTTTATAACAAAAATCAATTTACACAGTATTTATTCGTCTATGATGTATTCTGTTATATTTAATATTATACACATGTATAGATTATTGTATTATTTTCAATTATAATACACGATATAAATCGATATACTATAATTTTGTTTTGTTTCTTTTTTTTTCTTCTTTTTTTTAAATATTTATATTATATTTTAAAAATAATAAGTTTTTTTTTTTAACTTTTAAGTATTTTTTTCTGTATTTTTTACACAGACAAAATGTCTTCTGTATGATTATTGCTACTAAATTTACAGTGCTATTCACTCAATAGACAATTATCTTCTGATGATTCGTTTGATTATTAAATTATACATTTAGATTCTTATTCTTAGTTTATTATATGTATACATATGTATGTATTTATTTATTTATTTTTTTTTATGTTATTTTAATTCACTTATATTATGAACCCAAAAGAATACGAAATAAATTTTCCTTGAAAGAATTTTCTTTTCTCTTTTTTGTTTTTATTTTAGTCTATTTATAAATAAAATATATTCAATTCAGTATATACGAAAATATATGTACATATACAAAAGGTATGATACATTTTTAGTTTAGTATATGTATTGAATATTGAATAATTACGTCATACAAAAACGAATTTATTTAAATTCATTAATCGAAAATGAACTTTTTTTGTTTGTACATTTCAATATTTTCACATGCATTATACGCACGATATGAGACTTTAATGACTTCAATATAATATGAATGGTAAAATATGTATTTTAAAAATTTTATTCTACCTTTTCAAGAATAAAACTTATTGAACGCTTTGAAATAATTCAAACTGAAATTTAAATATATTGTTCGTCACTATAGTTTAAAAAGTAATGATATGAACAATATTAGTATATTAGCCCGTAGTCTGTATACTGCATGTTTTACACTCAAATGAAATTTATTCATCTTCTTTTAACTTTATTTTAACCTTTGTGATTGTAACTTTAGTATAACCAATTTTCTTTTTCATTTAATTTACTTTAATAAAATAGCTTTTTTTTATTAAAAGTTTATATTAAAAAATAATATCAATAAAAATTACAAACTAGAATTTTTTATATGTACATATGTAATTCGTAATTAGAAAGAAAGTAATTTCTATGACGTCAGAAGCATTGCATTCAGTTTAATTTACTTTCAAATCAACCTACCCATTTCATTAAGAAAATGACAGAAATCATATGTTTTTAACATTAACATACGAAAGTCACATAAATATACATTATACAGATGAATTTAAAAAAACAAGTTTAATCGCATATATACATACTAATGTACACATGGATATATGCTTAAATGTATTAGCATATGTACGTATATATTATATATATGTATATGCAAATGTATTTTTATTATTATTATATATATAAGTATATGCTCGTATATTCTATACATACATATATGTATACTTTCCTATGGAGATTATGTGCCCATATAACTATAATAAATTACACTGTACTACATTGATTTTTTAAATTTCTTACATAGAGAACGTTATTTCAAATAAGATAACGTTTTTATTGGATAAATGAAATTTATAAAAATTTTCCAAGCATTCAAATTGCTTTCATGATTGCACATTAGAAAATGATATCGAATCAAAATAAGATTTTAATTTTATAATTTATAAATGTTCGTAAAGCATTTATATATGTATGTACACAATTTAAAGTAACGTACATTTTTATTATTTTCTTATCAAATCACTATCAACAAATAAAAATGTATTCCGAATTCCGATGTAAAACATTCAATTATAATAACAAATAAATTATTCGAAGTATAGAGAAGTATACATTTAGATTGTATTCTATAAGTATGTATAGGTATGTACATGCATACTCTTATCATTCAATTTTATATTTTATGGCACTGGCCTGGCTATGAAGTGAAAATCGCTTCAGTGGAATTTTATAAATTGTTCTTAATGTTTTTGTTTGTTTTTTTCTTCTTATTGTGAAATAACAAATTATAAATAATATCTTGATTCATTTACATTTTTTATATCATTGAAAATTTTCATAAGAAATTTATTTGACTAAAATTTTAATTTTAAATAGATTTACATTACATTTTATTTTTATTTTCCACTTTATTAATTCATTACAATGAAAATACTTACCTATATTATACTTTATTATTTGTAACAAAAAAATAAATAACTTTTACCTAATTTGTTTTATTTTATTTTAAAAAAAAAAAAAAACTCTTTTTAATTTTTTTATTTTTACGTAATGATTTAAAAAAAAATTTTTTTTTGCGTTCTTTTTTTTCTATTTTGTAATTTCACTTTTGTTCAAAAATAAATTGTATGTACATGATTTAATACTAGACTGTAAACAATTTCAATTGAATAAATGAAATAAAATTTTCAAATTTTTAAAATTCTTGATTCATATAAAAATTTACACAAGCAAGTACGTATATTGGAGGCTAAAGAGAATCTTCATTTTTAAAAAAAATTTCGTTATCATTTTTTTTTTTTTTTTTTTTAAATAGAATTTGTACATAATGAATGTAATGTATATAAATGTAGATAAAAATACCCAAAATGTGGAAAATATTTTTTTTCTCAACGGTTTTTCTCATATTGATAAATAAAAAAATAATGATTTTTTAATTTTTAAATAATTGGATGAATGTATTATAAATCTGAATTTATCCTAAAATTAAGTACTCAATGTACAAATTTTAAAATTATTTTTATTATTTACTTTATTAAACAAAATTAAATCAATTAATATTCATAGTATTCTGTATACAAATTTAAATTCTAAACAAAAACAATAATACAAATGAAATAACAAAAAATAAAACAAAACTTTCTAATAACAAAAAAAAAATAGTAGAAATAAAGAAAAGAAAAACAAAGAAACAACTATGTTATATTAACGATGGTATACCTATAGGTACATAAATAAAAATTAAAAATAATAGTATATGGAATACCTTCTACAAATATTACAATTTAATTTGTAATGTATATATGTATATATATATAATTGAAAAAAAAAAATGTATATATATACAGCAAAAAAAAAAAAATAATTAAATAATTTTCATCGCATTATAATTATGGGTTTTGTTCAATTTTTCTTTCTTTTTTTTAAATTTATTTGAATATTTTAATTTAATTAATTTGTTTTTTTGTTTTTTTTATTTTTTATTTTATTTTACAAATTTCTGGTGTCTAATTTAGACTAAATTTATGTATGTATACATATTATATAATAAATATGAGTAAATTGTAACAAATTAACATAATCACGCTTGTTTTGGATGTTGAACTGGTGCCGGTGGTGTTGGTCTAAAACATTGTAATAAAAATGCTGTATATATTACGAATCCAACTCCAAGTGCCAATAATGCATACATGAATATATTTAATTCTGGTTGACGGAATCTATTTTTACGTAACCATTCTAAAACTTCTTCTTCAGATAATAAATCACCTATAAATAAATGTTAATTTTTTTTTTTTTTATATAAATTTAATTTATATAATTTTTTTTAAATAAATGTAAATATATGAAATTCATATAAATCTGATTGCAATGTATGTAAATATTAAGAAATAATTATTATTATTTATTTTTTTTCTTTTATATTTATTTTTAAAATGTGTTTTAAATTTATTTTTATAAATGGTAAAAATTACCTCTGTAAATGCTTGGAAATCTTTTTCGAAAATACACCAAAGCTGGTAATTTCGTTACACCCCATTTTCTTGCATATCTAGAATCAGCCATTTTAACAAAAGTTATATCAAGATTATCTGTTTCACTATCAATATTCTCTAATTTTTCTAATGCAGTTAAACTATCTGGATGATTATGTTCATCTGCATTTAATTGTAAATAAAATACAAAATAAAAATTATTTAAATTCAAATAAAATAACACAATGAAATAAAATTTTTATTATTTGCAAAAATAAATTCATAAAAATCCTTCTTTTTTTTTTTGTTATTATATACGTAAATAACTTACAAAAGTACACCGTTAAAAATTCATTTTCTTCCAATAGTTTATCCAACATTTTTCGATTGACTTCTTCAATTTCATTTTTAATTTCGAATACATCTTGTGATGTTAACCATGTCAAAATTTTATCATGTTGATGTAAATCACCATCATATAACATTGGAACCTTTTTTCTATTCAAATTTTATAATAATAGAAATGAAGATATTATTTCAAAAAAAAAAAAAAAAAAAAAAAAAATGAATCAGTATAACATTTATAAATCGCGTATATTATATTTTTACCTAAAATAAACTAATGATGGAATATTAACAATTTCATATTTTTGAGCAGCTGAATGGCTTGCAATTTTAACAAAATCAATGCCAAACATATCAGCTTCACCATCGATTTCTTCTAATTCTTCAAGAATTTCTTCGCATTCAGCGCAATCTTCATCATCTAAATTCACAATAAATACATATATATGTATATTCAATTTAAAAAATTTTTATTTAGATTACAATAATATAAAATTGATTAACACTTACAAAAGAATACCACTAAAAGTGGTGATTCATCCATTAATCTTTCTAACATTCTTTCATTAACTTCTTCAATTTCATCAGCTAATTCCCTATTGTCATCATCAATAAGCCATTCAAGAACGGATTGCTCATTTTGTAAATCTCCTTCGAATAATAATGGATTTCCATTTCTATAAAAATTTAAGTAAGAAATATGCATTTTTTTTTTGAATTTGAAAAAAAAAATTGATTTAATGAAGTATCAATATTTACCTGAAATATACCAAAGCAGGAAATGTTTTAATCGAATAACGTTTTGCTAATTGCGGATCCTGAATTTTGACCATGTGAATACCATACACATCACATTCATCGTCTATCATTTCTAAACCTTCAAGGATTTGATCGCATATGTGACAATTAATTTTATCTAAACGTAAATAAAAAAAAACAAAAATTATTCACAATTAGTTTCATTTATACAGTTTAAATAGAGCTAAAGAGACAAAATAAAAGGATAAAGAATCATATATAGAAGCAATCATCTACAATATGTATAAGTAATTACAAAAAGATGATTACAAAAATAAACAGCCAAATATTGTGTTTCAGCGACCATTCCTTCAAGCATTTGTCTGGTTATGAGTTCAATTCGATCTTCAGTTTTTTGTGTTATTAACCATTGTAGAACTTCCTCCTCCTCATTAAGTTCACCTGAATTTTATAAAGAAAAAATTTCAATATGTTAAAATTTTATGTACACATACTGCATACATACTTATATGTATGTATGTATATACGTTATATTATACCTTCAAAAACATTTGGTACACCTCCTTCAAAATACACCAATGCTGGATAATCATGAACACCATAACCATCAGCAACAGAAAAATCTTTCGTTTTAACAAAAACAATTCCGTGCTTGTCACAATCATCATCGATATTTTCCAATTCTTCAAGAACTTTTGTGCATTGTTCACATCCATCTTGGTCTGTAAATTAAACGTTTTAAAAAAAAAAAAAAAAAAACAAAAGAAAAAAAAGAAATAAAGAATACGTTATCTTCGATTTGTTTTTCAATAATTTGATATTCTTTATATATGAATATATGTGTATGTGTACATGAATTAAATGTGTAAACGACAATTAGGTATATGTAATTTGTGTATAAATGTCTGGTTTACTTATGGATTGTATGTATTTAGTAAATGGTATAGAAGTAAAAAAAAAAAAATCAAAAAATAGGTAACAAAACGAAAACGTAAAAATATTTAACAATAATTTTTCTTGATAAAGCAAAACACAATTTAATAAATGAAAACATATCACATACCACATTCCATTTTATATCATATAATGTAACAATTATGAAACATTACAATCTATATAACCCATTCTAAAAGTATATCAATGACAAATCGTAAAATTAAAAGGACAAAATAAAAAGGAGAAAAAAAAAACTAGTGCAATTGTGCATTAAAAATTCCATAACTCATAGCATCCACACTAAAACTATACGGATAATTTTTTACTTGATTGGGAACAAAAACTAATACTAATACAATTACTAGCTACATAATGTACATACATATGTACTAGTACGGGAATAGGGAAATCAAGAAAAAATCAATTATGAAATATCTGTTTATAATATTTTTGAAATTTTTGTTTTTCTCAATTTTTAAGAAAAACAAAATTTAACTACAAAAATATTTCATTCATAATAAATAAATATTTTCTAATTTATATTTATTTATTTGTTTTGTTAAAAACAAAAAAATATCGATCCTTTTGTTTACAGAGTGCACCAATAAATATAATAATAATTTTGAAATTTTTGTAGAGTATAATAGATAGTTTGTAATATATAACATTAATATTGAAATAAGGGTAGACTTGCGTTCACAACAAAATACCCTCATCATGATGAGCTTGTTGTGGTTGCTCAGTTGGATCAATTTGTTCTGATACTCCTTGTCCATCCTGTTGTTGTTGCTGTTGTTGTTCACGCTCCTTTTTAAGGCGTGCACGTCTCATTGCTTTAGAATTACAAATATCGCACTGGGTCTTGTTCCCTGATTTTATTTTAAAAGCATTTTGTTATAAAATAAAAAATATACATTGTACATAATGTCATCTACATATACATATATATATGGAAAATTAATATGAGGTATTATTTTATTTTGAAATTCAGTATACCTATTTATGTATATTATTTATATTTGTAATTAATATTATAAACATCAACATAACAAACAGTACATATTTTTGTTTTATGTTTTTTTTTTTTTTAATTAATTTTATTTTATTTTATTTTTTATTTTTACTTTGTAATTCCTCCACATTTTATATAACTTTAAATAAAGATTTAGTTGTATAGATACTCGTATAGTTTTATTATAATCGTAATATTATTAGTTTAATTATCCATATTGGTTATACTATGATCCAAAAAAAAAATCAATTGGAATTTTCAAGGCCAGTCTTTTTTGCTTTATTTATTTATTTTTTTCTTTCTTACTCCTTTTAATATAGTACTTGTACGCAATAGATAAAATAGTCACATAACTTTTTGCCTCTATTCATTTTAATATACATTTTTTTTTGTTTACAATTTTAAAATTTATTAATATGAAAATACTTACAAAAATAAACAGCTAACGATCCAGATTGTTCAATTAAGTTAATTAAACGTTCTCCTTCTAAATCTTCAATAACATCACCACTAGGATCCTTTTGTGTTAATAACCAATTTAAAATTTGTTCTTCTTCATATAAATCCCCTTTGAAAATTGCAAATTTTAAATTCATTGTAAATATACATTTTTTATATATATTTATAAATTTATATGTACATATGTATGTGAATATATAAAATTTTCTTATATGAAATATTTTATACATACATACATTTATACTACTCGTATATATAATTTAATTTGAATATTTACCTGCATAAATTACTGGTTCCTTGGAACTTGATTTAAAAAATACAATAGCTGGCAATGCAAAAACTCCAAATTCTCTAGCCATTTCTCTATCATCAATTTTAACAAAATCAATATTTGCACCATCAGCTTCATCATCAATATGTTCAACTTCAGCTAGCACTCTTGGACATTGTTTGCATTCATCACTATCTAATGTACAATTAATATGAAATGAAAAATTATACATTTTTTAAATTTAATTTTTTTGATACACGTTTCATTTTCATTGCCTTACGACAAAACGTTAAAAAAATCTATTTTAAATATGAATTCTTTTTAATTTTTATTTTTATATTGAATTGAATTGAATTTTTTTAAAAAAATAAATTCAAATATACATACAAAATAGAACTGCTAAATAATCAGATGTTTTACGAATTTTTTCAAACATTTTGCGATTAACTTTTTCAATATGATCAGTCATTTCCATATTAGCTGGACTCGTTAACCAATCAAGTATTTCTTCTTCATCATCAATATCACCATCATAATTAATATATTTTCCTATATAAAAAAAAATACAAAATTACATAACAAAAAACTAGATATGTATGATGCTAAATTGCTGACCTTTACGAAAATATGTAATTCCTGGTGGATTTCGAAAGCCATACTTTTTAGCCATTAAACGATCACAGATTTTAACAACTTTTATACCATATTCAGATGCTTCATCATCAATTAATTCAATATGACGTAATATTTTTGGTGTATTTGGATCATCTTCTTTAACTATATATAATGTAATTATTATTAAAATAATTATATAGAAATTTAAAAAATAATTTTAATTAATAAAGAATGAAATGTACTTACACCAAACAACAGCAAGAAAATCTTTTGTTCCAATGTATTCAAATAATGTATCCCTATCAATTTCTTCAATACTTTCATCTTGTTTTTGATCTAAAATCCATTTAAGGACATCTTTACTATCGCTGAGATCATCTGCATACGTATTGAAAAAATAAAATTTTTTAAATAAAAAAAAACCAAAAAAAAAAAAATTGAATAAGTAAACTAAAATTATTTAAAAAAATAAAAAAAAAAAAACCTTCTTTTACGTATTTTCATATTAGAACATTTTTTACATACCTTTAATCCTGCAGTGGTTAATTTCAGTTTAATTTAAAAATTTTAAAAAAATGAAATAAGAACAAAGAGAATAATATTATCTAAGATTGTATATTAAATCAAAAAACAAATATACCATTATTCGTTTATTAACTATTATTTTTTTTTTCTATTCTTTTTTTTTAAATTAATATTTGTATTTTATTTTAAATTAATTTTATTTTCTAATTTTTGTTATTCAATACAAGTAAAAATAACAAAAGTTTATTGAACGTTATAAGGAACTTTAATTTGATTTTTTTATTTTCCTATTTCTATTTAAAAAGAAAAATTATAAATATTTGTTTTATATTTTCTTTTAAATTTTTTTTGTTTTTTTTTTTACAAATGTATTACGTTGTTAATAAAGTAAATTCGTTATATGTATATAATTATAGAACATATTATTTTGTTAATGAATTATTTTGTTAATAAATTATTATGACGTGTTTTATAATTACGCATATTTGCATATATGTACATATAAAGTACGTAATTTGTATTATTATTATTATTATTTATATTACAAAATGTTTTATGTTAAAATAATACCTAAAAACATAACAAGAAATTTTTATTTTTCTATTAATCAATTTGTTACATTGTTTTTATTTATTATTATTAAAAAAAAAATTTATGTGTTATTCACATTATTTATTAATGTTATTCAATAAATCTATACTTTTTTGTTTTCTTTGTCATCAAAATTAATTATTTATTATTATAAATTTAAATTATTCAACACATTTATTTAAAAGAGACAGTAATTATTTTTTAACATTTGTATAATATATCATGTGTATCCATGTTATGTAATCAAATAGAATAAACAATGATAGTATTTAATTTAATTAAGAAAATATATTATAATGAAAGCAAGTAATTTAGTCATGAGTATGTTAAATAATAATATATTGTATATCACCACAGAATTTTTACAAATTAAGAAAAACGAAAAAACACCCCTGTGTTAAATATTCAATTTCATAGGGTAGTAGGGTACATATACGATAATAGAAATTTCCTGTGCCTAGTTTTTTTTTCACAGATTTAATAAAAGCATCCAGTAAGAATGAAACAATAATTTAAAATCATGTTCGCAAGGGAAATAATAAATCTAGGACTTTTATAAGTATGTATAAGTAAGTATGCGGATATAATTGATGTTTGTATTTCAGGATTATTATGTAAATTATAAACTAAATAACTTATTAACATGTGTGCAATAAATCTGCCGTACATACATATTTGTAAGTACATACGTGCATGGCGTAAGTATACTGAAAAAGGATTCAAACAAATAGGAGAAATATGGATAAAAATAAATACAATCAATAACTGATGAAAACCAAATATTCTGTTTAATATTGAAGTATGTATTTAAAAAAAATAAATAATTAAAAATTTATTTTTATTATAAATATGTATTTTATTTCTGAAGCAGGTTGTAATGATAACCACGGTGTATTTTAAAGCGGTCTTGTTTGTATGTATTCATGTATATGTATATTGTGCGTATGTGCTATTGTATATATTATGCACTTTACATGCGTATATATTTAATTTGTTGTATGTGTACATAAGTATACATGTATTTGTAATAAATTGATCATATATATAATTAAAACGATCACAAAAAAGAAATTATGTTTATGAATATATAATTTTTTTTAAAAAATTAGATGAAAATTTTATGAAGTTCAAATTAATAATTTGGAAAAATATTTATTTGAATAATAATCTGTTCGCGAATTTAAATTTTTTTATATTTAAATTAAATGTTGCATTATTTATTGTTCAATTCTTTTTTTACTTTAGAATTAAATAATTTCCAAAAATTAGTCATTTCTTATATTTTTTCTTTTTTCTTTAAATTGATAATAATCACTTTAATTATCCAAATGCAATTTAAATTAATTTTATATTCGTTTTAAATTTTATTTGTATTTTTTTTTTACGTTGTCCGATAAACGTAAAAATAAATTACAACATTTTCTATTATTATTATTATTATTACTTTTGTTTTCTTTTTTATTTTAACAATAAATAAATAAATTATATAATATAAATATATTAATAAATTCATTTGTTAATTGCGTGTAAATATTTATATATGTTAAATTTAATATCTATACATGTAATTTTTTCTTTTTTTTTCACTTTTTATTCGTTAATATTTTCATTTTATTTATTATATCCGTCTTCAATAAATAACTTAATATCTATGTACATGTATTTATAAACATATTTAAATATACCTAAATGTATTATATACAATAGTACATATTTAAGTATTATTTATATATTTAAAAAAGAAAATAAAATAACTTAATCAATTACAACGAAAAACAAAAACAAATTAAGCCAAGAATAAGTTCTTTTTTTTTTTGTTTTAGTTAAACAGTAAAAAAATAATTTTTTTTATTTATTTTTGTTTTTTTTTTTTTTTTATTTTTATTTTTTAATTAATTCGAAAATTTAAAATTGACAAAAAAAGAAATTTATGATATTATATTTAGTCTTTTTATTTTTCTGTATGTAAATAATTTTAATTTGAAAAACAAAGTCTTGATTTATCTTATTTTAAAAAAAATTTACCAAAAACGGAAAAAAAATTTTTTTTTTAATATAAATTTAATTATAGTGATAAATAAAAAAACAGATAATAAATAAATTTTGAGTCTATGTATATATTTATACAGTTTACTCTATGTATGAATAATTTACATATTCAACGTATATTTATGTATGCGTTCAAAACAAAAAATAATGTAATTAATTAGTTCATTTTAATACACAATAACGATAACTATTAAAATATATATAATTTTTTTGTTCAAATGAAATTAAAAAATATATTGTTTACATAATAATTAAAAAAAAAAAAAAAAAACAAAACAAAAAAAATATACATACATATGTACATATGTATTTATTTATAAAATTTTCTCTTTTTTATTATTAATATTTAACATTTTGTTGTTGTTTTTAGTATGTATTTGTAAATAAGTTGAAATGAATATGAAATTTAAATAAAAATGAATTAAGAAAAAAATAAACTACAATATAAATATATTATATAAATTAGGTAATTGTATGTTTGTATGCTTATTTTGTTATAAACAACTTTTGTTATTGTTATTTTTATTTTTCACAAGTATTTTTATACTTTGTTTCTATTAAATTTCTTGAAAAATTATATAAATAAATTGAAAGTTCGAAAATATTACATCCTAAATATATTGAAATAAAAAACAATTATTGAAGTTTTATATTTTTGTAAATAAAAAATCAAAAAAAAAATAAAGATTTTTTTATATTTCTCTAAAATAATATTTTAATTTTTTATATTTGTATGTATTATTCTTTTTTTTTTTTTATTTTAAATAATAATAAATAGTCTACGCGAGATAATGCGAGATTTTTATTTTCACCTTTTTTTTTTTTTTTTAAATAAATTTAAATAGTTAAATAGAAAATTTAGATAAAATAATATTATTTCTTATTTTTATATTCGTTAAAGCAAAAAAATAAATAAATAAATTTTTCAGTTTTTGTTTTTTTTTTTCTCAAAACAAGAAAAAGTACTATCAAATAATATTAAGAAAATTTTAAAGAATTTTTTTTTTAAATTTATTTTTCTTTTTTATATAATGGCGAGTTTACCAGAGGTATATATGTATTTATAGTAAAATTTGTTACTTTTGTTTATTTGTTATATTTTCATTATTTCTTCTTTTTTTTTATAATTGTTATGTACAAAAAATATACATAAACAAGTGTATATATACATATATACAATTTATAACTGTTTTCTTTTTCATGAATTTAAAATTTACATTTACATTTTAATGTGGTATTATCATTACAAATTTTTCAAAAAAAAAAAAATTTTTTTTCTTTATTTTCGTTTTATTTCAGTGTTAAATAAAGTGAATATTACTTTATTATGATATTTAAAAAATATCAATATTTTATTCCATTTTTTTTTTTTTTTTTTAAATAAAAATTAAAAACAAGTTCATTTTATTCGTATATAATTGTAAATAAGATATTTAAGATAAAATGCATTTTTCATTTTATTATAATATAATATGTAGATGTGTTTGTATATAAAATCTCAAAAGTAATGATAATAATTTGTTAAAAGAAAAAAAAAACATTTCAAAATAAAAAGTCATACAAAATTTTAGAATAAAATATTTTGTTTATAACATTTAAAAAAAAAAAAAAAAAAAAGAATTATAATTACTATGAGATGTAATTATGCATTATAATTATTATATACTTAACATTTCAAAAAAAAGGACAATTTTGCATACAATTCAAATATGTATATATACGTATGTATTGTTTGTTTTTGTTCAGCATAAAAAAAAGCTCTTGCACGTAATTATTAATCAATGAATAATTAAACGAAAATCAATTTAAATCAATAAAAAATAAACATATAGAATTAACAACATGTTTTGTTTTTTTTTTTTTCGTTTTATTAAAAACCAAAAAAAGCCGAAAAAGTTAAAAAATAAATAAATAAATAAAAATGAAATTTGATTAAATAATACATTTGAAAAAATAAAAAAAAATTTTTTCTGTATTAAGTTATTTACGTTTTGAAAATAAAAGAAAATGGAAAATGAATGAATCAAAAAAACAACATTTTTATTTTGTATGCTCTTGATATTGTCTGTTTCGATTTTGTTACGTTTATATTTGTAACATAATCAACAAAAAAATAAAATTTTTCATTCCTTTTTTCTTATTTTCTTTGAATTTTTGAAATTATTTAAAATTTTATACAATTTATTTTTGTATTTTTAAATATTATTGATTGATTAATTCCATGAGGATAATTTTTGAGAAATGATTGTATATAGCTTTTTAAAGTGATTTTTTATAATATTAATTCCTGTAAGAATGAAAATTAGAAAAAAGAAAAATTTTCATATTAAAAATTTATTTTCTACCATATTAGATATTTTCCAAGGCTGAACATACCCTCTTTAACATATTTATCTTTTCCATTTTTATTACTAGCAAGAGCTTTTTTACTTTGTCCTTTTGTATTTTTATTATCATCAATATTATGTTCTTTTTTTAAATCTTTTTTTAATGATGATGATGAATATGTTGATGATGATGATGATGATGGTGATGATGTACTAGTTGGTATATTTATTTTCTTTCCAGATGTTGATGATGTTGATTTTGTTGGTGATGATGTTGTTCCTGATACCTTTGGTAATTTTGATTTTGACATAGATGGTAACGATGTTGATGTAGATGATGATGATGATTTTGCTTTTGGGGAAGATTCATATGATGGTGTTGTAGAAAATTTAAAATTTGTTTTAGTAGTTGGCATAACTCGTTGACCAGACATTTTAGGAACTTTACTTGGTTTCTCCATTTTTGTTGGACAACATTGGAATGGTGTATAATCATGTGGTGGTAAATTTTTAGAACCTTTTTTTGATGAACGACCACTAGATGGTTGTCCCAATCCAACATAGAAACATTCGTCATCTATATATATAATAACAAACAAAAACATTTTGTCAGATTACTATTGAAAAAAAAATTTTTTTTTGTGTTTTTATTAAATTTATTTCATTCATATAATTTTCAATTTTGAAACAAAATTAGAAAAAAAAACATTAAAAGGTTTAGTTTTATTTAGCCTTTTTTAAGAACAGAAAAATATTTAATTTTCCATTGAATTGAATTCATTATATAATTATATTTATTTTATTTTTAATTTTTTTTTTAATTTTTCCTTAATTAAAATATACAACTATTAGTTAATTTATTACTAATTATTGCATTTTCTGTTCTTTTGGGAAAAAGTGCTCTAAATTTATTTTTGTTTTTTTTTTTTCTTTTTGGTAAAAAAAGCAATACAATAACGAAACAAAAAAAGGAAGGTTGATAAATAAAGAAATTAAGAACAAGTACATGTATAAATTTAACACTCTGTTAGTACATTCTTTTTTTCTGCATTTTTCAAATGTTCTTTAACAAAAAAAAATTTTTTTTTGTTTTGATTTCCTTCTTTTTTCTTATAATATGTATTAGGTAGCGTAACGATATAATTCAATCACACTTTTTTTTCCGTTCGTATTCACGTGATTAAATTTACAAAGAATAAAAATAAACAAACACGATTTTTTTTTTTTTTTTCAATAATTTTAAGCTTCTCTTATGTACCCAGTTTTAAATATAACTGACAAAATGTTTTTGATGTTTTACATCTAATTCAATTTACACTAATATTTTTGTTTTCTTCAATTTTTTGGTTTTTATTTAATTATAATTTCTTTTTTTTTTTTAATTTTGATTTTTTCAATAAGTTTTTTTTTTTTCCATATACTTATCATAAAAATGATTATAGATTTAATTTATAAAACAAAATTTACAAAAACAATACATGTAATATTATACATATAAAATTAATAAAATTCAGAATTTTTGTTTTTTTCATTAATTGTTTTTGTACGTACTATTTGTGGTACTATACAATAACATAAGTAGAAAAGAACGATTTTAAAAAGATATATAATTAATATATAATTAGAATCAGAAAAAAATTATATAAATAAAATATATATGTAAATGTAAATAAAGTACAAGATTTTATAGATTAGTTGTTTTCCAAGGATTTAAATTAATTTTGATAATACCCTTCGTACATCTTTCGATTTAAATATTGTATATATTTTAAACACATTATTTATTCATATATACGTAAAACTAAATCAAACAACTATTTTAATTTTTTTTTTAAGTTATCTTTCTGTTTTTGCTGCTGAATGTATTTGTTTTATTTATTTTATTTTTTTTATAAATATATGTTTTGATTATTTTAAATTGCATTTGATCGTACACAACTTTTTTTTTAAATTTTTTTCGAAAAAAAAAGTTATGTTATGTTTTTCATTTAATTCTATAAGATTCAATCAATTAAGAAAATATACATGTTTAATGATTAAATAAATAAATAAGCAATTTTAAATGTATACATAAACATTTTTTTTTTTTAAATTTTATGTATTGTATCCTTACAGATTTATAAGAAAAAACATTGTGTCAGCTATTATCGCTTTTTTTAATATTAAAAAAAATAATAATAATAATAATAATAAAAAATCCTTTTTATTATTGTTATATTTTATTAAATATTCAAATAACATACACATGGTTATTTGTTTTTGAACATTTTCGTTTTGATTTTCCAATTATAATCTGTGTAGCTATTTGTAATTTGTGTTTACGAATGAATATCGCGTATAAAAAGAAGAAAACAAATGCATGTATGTATGTAAATATTTCATTTAATGTATATAATAATGTCCAGTGTTGTGTCGATTTTGTTGTTTGTTGTAATTGCATTTTGTTTTTTTTGAAGTAAACAAATTTTAAAATAAAATTAAATAATTATTATTAACATTATCACACACACACACACACGTAAATACATAAAGATTTCAATTTAAATTTTTAGTACACATATAAATGTAATTAAATCCAACTTAAATAAGCAATAAACACTTCATATGCATTTATTATGTACATATTTAAGTACATAATGTTAACATTTTGTAAACAAATTTATATAAATTAAATTTATTTAAATAATTAATATAGTGTCCTTTTAATCGTTATTTTTTATTCATGTAATAAATAGATCATTAATACTAATGGAATGTATGTAAAAAAAAGCTTCAAAGTTAAATAATTTTACTCTCTGTGTATTTATTTATGTATGCTCATGTTGTATGATATGTATATGTAACATAAATATGTGAGTATATATTCTTTATGTCCTTATTAAAAATTAAAGCAAAATTATATAGGATAAATTATGTAATCAAAATGTATTACATGTATGTAGAAAATACTTATTGACCGTAAAAGGTTTGAAATTTGATTGATGTTAGTAATATCGTATTTATTGATTTCATTGTTGGTTATTTACTACTATGGAATTTTTTATCAATTAAGAAAAAAGAAAAAAAAATAAATCGTTTCTTTATCACATACTTAGTTATTTACTTTTATTATATTTCCGAAAATTCATATTAAAATAAATTTACAAAATCATCTTCTCACTAATTTAGTTCAGTAAAATTATTGACAAAATAAAAAATTATTTATTTTATTGTGTGTATTTTACCTTTAGCGAATGAGCCCTCATGAAAATCTGGCAATCAAAATTTGCATAAATGTTTATTCTTTTTCATATTAAATTTTCTTGTACGTTTTTATTCAAAAAAAAAAAAAAATGCATTTTAAACAGAAAGAAAAAAAATTAGGTTTTACCTAACGATCATTGATTTATTTGAATTTTTTTAAATTAAATAAACTCTTTTTATCATAAGTTTTGTTTTTAATGTAGTATTTCAGAAAAACGCTTTTGTTTTTTTTTTTTTTTAATTGCAGTAAATTAAAGTATTTACTCATTTTTAATCGTTATATGAAATTAGTGTAAATAATTCATAGGAAAATGTATACGTACAAATGTAATTTAATGTAAATAACAAAATACTTTTAAAAGAATATTTAATGATAGAAAATTTGTTTCTTTGGTTATATATTTTATTTTTAAAGAAAATGCATAAGAATTTGACTTTAAAAAAATTGAATAAAAAATGTAATAAGAATTTCATTTTTCATGCTAACTAAAAATTATGAAAACTACAAAAAAAAAAAAAAATTAAATTAGTTACGAAAACTTAGGAAAAATATAACCATAAAACGGAAAAGGGGAAAAATTTCAAAGTATGGGATTATAACAAAATTCTCACATAATTTTGTTCATTGACTTTGTTTTTTCTGGTTTACTGTTTGGTTACCTAATAAGATACTTTTAAAAAATTTAGTTGACTGGAATTTTGTACTTTTCACAGATTTTTCATCCTCATCTTCGTTATCATTATCATCGTCATCGTCGTTGTCATCATCATTTTCATTGTCATCGTCATTGTCATTGTCATCGTCATCGTCATCATTTTGGTCATTGTCATCGTCAACCTCATTTTCATTATCATCTCCATTATCATCATTGTCGTCTTCATCATCGTCATTGTCATCGTCATCGTCATTGTCATCGTCATTGTCATCGTCATTATCATTGTCATTATCATCGTCATCGTCATCATTGTCGTCGTTATCATTGTCACCGTTATCATTGTCTTCATCCGCATCTTCGTCGTTATCATCCTCATCATCGCCTGAATTGGTAGGCAAGACATAATATTATTATTTAATTCATACTATCGAATACGTATACAAAAGCTTATAAGCTTATATATATATATATGTATGTATGTGCTATACATATGTGTTTAAAGCATGCATGAATCTATTCATAATCAATTTGATTTTATTATTTTCTTTCTGCTTTTTTTATTACTTTTAATTATTTTAATCTAATGCCTTTTTTTGTAAAGCCAATTATAATTTAATATTTTTTTTTATTTTGACCAATTCACTATTTTTATTCATTAAAATTATGAAAATTATTATCATGTTAATTTTTTATTTATTTTTATTCATAAAGAGAATAAAAGGAAAAAAAATTATGGATATTTCTTACTTTTTTGACTCACTAACCACTGCAGGACACGATTTTCGTTTTTGAGATTACCTATTAATTAGAAATAAAACACAAAAAGTCATTTTGATTTACAATTAATAAATATATGTACATATAAAAGAAAATAAACATTTTATTAATGATAATACTAACCATCATACATGATTGGAACTCCAGTTTCATAATAAACAAGAGCAGGAAAAGCAAATATTCCAATTTCATGAGCTAATTTAACATCATTTGATTTAACGAATTGAATACCATATTTATCAGTATCATCATCAATAGTTTCAAGCTCCTCTAAAATTTGTTTACATGAATCACAATCATCATCGTCTGTAATTTTTAAAAATAATTTGATTTAATAACAAAGTTAAAAAAATTAACAAACAGGACAACATGAAAAAAAAATTTAAATCAAATCAAAATACTTACAAAATAATACCGCTAAATGTTCAATATCATTAATGAGAACTTGAAGAGTTTTTCGATCAACTGATTCAATAACATCAGCATTCGATTCATACAAATTAATAACCCATTTTAGAATTTCTTCCTCTTTCATAAGATCACCTATAAATTTTAAAATATAAATAAATTATGATAACGAAAGAAAACTATACGTATATTTATTATTAGATTTCAAATATTAATTTGTTATCACCTGGGTAAATTGTTCTAAATTTATGTCTATAGAATGCAAGCGCTGGCAATGATGGGAGATCATATTCCTTTTCTACACCTTCATCAGATGTTTTCACAAAGTCAATATCCTTTTCTTCGCATTCATCATCAATATTTTCCAATTCATTAAGAATCTTTTGTGCTTTTTTATCACCTTCACGATCTATTAAAACATAATTGAAGAAATAAATGTAAGAATATAATTTTAAATATACATATAAATTATTCTTTAAATTTTTCAACTTACAAAAGAATACCACAATATGATCATTTTCAGCTAAAATTTTTTCTAACATTCTCATATTAACTTCTTCAATTTTCCCGGGTATTTCAAGTGTACTTTCATCTGTTAACCATGCTAATACCTCATCTTCATCATTTAAATCACCAGTAAATATTAATGGATCACGATTTCTAAAGAACACAAGCTGTGGTAAATTTTTAATATTGTACTTTTTAACTAATGATGTGTCTTCTGTTGTTACAAATATTATTCCAGCTTCATCTAATTCATCATCGATACTTTCTAATGTATCTAATATTCTATCACATTTTTCACCAGGTTCACATGGTCCAGTGAAATATACAACAACATATTCATGATCTTTTATTAATTCTGATAATATTTCATCAGTTACTTCTTCAATTGTTGCTGTCCTCTTCTGTAACACTAACCAATCTAAAACTTCTTGTTCATTCATTAAATCACCTTCATATAGTGATGGTATATTATTTTCAAAATATATTAATGCCGGTAAATGATCTAAACCATATTCTTTTGCTTCGGCAGCATTATCAATACGAACAATAACGATGCCTTCTTTTTCTAGTTCATCATCGATATTTTCAAGTTCATTTAATACTCGAATATCTTGTTTGTCATCTTTATCATCTGAAAATTTTTTAAAAATATTACAATCATATTAAAAGAGCTCTTTTAAGCAAAGAAAAAAATCTTAAAATAAATTAATATTAAAAATAACTTACAGAAAACAACCGCTAAATGCTCAGTATTTTCAATTAATTTATCTTTCATTTCATCAGTAACTTCTGGTATTTCAGAATATCGTTTCTGGTGAACTAGCCAGCCTAAAAGTTCATCTTCTTTCATAAGATCACCTTCATATATATGAGGGATGCCTCGTTCGTATAATACAATTGTTGGTAGTTCCTCTATACCCCATTCTTTAGCCTCGTTATCGTCATCGATTTTTACGAATGCAATATCGTTTTGATCACATTCGTCGTCAATATTTTCCAGTTCGGCAAGGACCTTTTGTGACTTTTTTTGATCTTTATCATCTGAAAAATGTAAAATTTTATATATACATAAATAATATTTTAAAATTTTATTATTTATTCAATTTAATTTATATAATATATACAAATATGTGATACATACAGAAAAGAACGGCAACATGAGGCATTTTTTCAATAATTAAATCCAGCATTTCATCAGTAACATCTTCAATTTGATCAGAATTTGTTTGCTCTTCTAACCATTTCAATAATTTCTCTTCATCTTCTAAATTTCCTTCGTATATTGTTGGAATGCCTTTTTCAAAATAAATAAGTTTAGGAACTTTTTCGATACCGTATTCCTTTGCTTCATCAGCATTATCAATTTTAACAAATGTTATACCAAGCTGATCACATTCATCATCGATATTCTCTAATTCAGTTAAAACTTTTTGTGATTTTTTATCGTTGTTGTCGTCTATAACAAAGATTTTCTGTAAATGTTAATTATTCTATATAATATTATTTATAAATTGCATTTTTTTCATACAAAATAAAACCGCTAAAGTTTTTCCTCCTTTGATCATTTTATCAAGCATTTCATCTGTTATATCTTCAATTTCATCTTTCTCTAATTGACTAACCAACCATTGTAATATTTCATCTTCATCCATTAAATCACCTTCATATACATTTGGTACTTGCTTTTCAAAATATACAATAGCTGGTATCTAAAATTATTGAATTTAAAAAAAATATTTTTTCTATGTTAATTATCTTCTTTTTATTATTATTATTATTATTATTTTTTTCTGTGCAAAAAATATCTTATATGAAATGAAAATTAAAGTTATGGATAAAAGATATGATTATGAATACATATTTAAATATTTGTATAAATAAAAAATTTTTTAATGTCATAAGACCTTTTATTTTCAATTATTTTCTTATGACATATTATTTTCTTTTCGATTGATATAATGATTAAAAATTATTATGATAATTATTTATTAATTAATTATTAATTTATTTTACTATGCATATTTAATTTTACCGAATCAATGCCAAATTCAGAGGCTGCCTTAGCATCATCAATTTTAACGAATTGTATACCATGTTTATCACAATCATCATCAATCTTTTCTAATTCCTCAAGAACTGTCATTGAGTCATCATCACCATGATCATCTAATTATTATAAATTAAAGATCTCAAAAGTAAATAACTATCAACAATTATATTTTATATATACATATTTATTTGTTTCTTAAACTTACAAAACAATACTACCAAATTTTCAATGTTACTTATTAACGTATTCAATGTTTTTGCTGTTACATCTTCAATTACATCATCTTCATCTCCAGTAGATTTATTTTGTACTAACCATTCTAAAACATCTTCTTCTCTAGACAATTCCCCTGAGAAAAAAATGAAACAAAAAAATAAATAAATAAATAAAATAATAAATAATTTTCATTACCAATTCAATTTTTTAATCAATATAAAATAATGAAATTTTACATTTGTTTTTTACCTTCATAAATTATTGGTATTTGATGTCTATAATAAACTAATGCCGGTAAACTTCCAAGATTATATTCGTCTGCTAAAGCTTCATCATGAATTTTTACAAATCCGATACCTAGTTGATCCGCTTCATCATCGATATTTTCCAATTCTTGTAATGCCTTTGAACATTTCTTACATTCCGGTTTATCTAAAAAATATTTTTTTATTTATATTTTATATGAAATTCGATGAAAATCGAATTTATTTCATTTAATGAAAAATATTTATTATTATTATTTTTTATTTTAATTTTCTTCTATACATAAAAAAAAAAGAACTACAATAAAATTCAATTAAAATGCAACATACATACATTATAAAATATTAACATAAAAATTAAAAAATTTTAAAACGTTACCATGCATTTTAAATATGTACATATGCAAAAACAAACAAATTTGTTCAGGCATATTTAAATCATAGAATTACATATATTAAAAATTGTAATTGTAATTTAACAATAATAAAATAACTTAAATGAAATAAAAAAAAAAAACTAGGATTAAAACATGAATTTAAAAAATTCTAAAATATAAGTAATCAAGTCAAATTAAAATATAATGAAGTAAATTTAAAAAATGTAAAAAAAGTGATTCAAAATTTTACAAATTGACCTCTCAATAATAAAAAGAATGAAAGTATTATCTATGTATTGAACATTTTTAATAGCGAAATAATTAAACGTTTAAGAAAAAAAAAACGTACAATTATTCATACTGTTACTAAGGTCTATTTTTTTAAATTTTTCTCATTAATTTTATTTTTTTTTAAATTTAAATTTATTATGTAAGGTAAATATTGTATTAAAGAATAAAATTTATAATTAATAAAAATTTTAAAAATAAAAAAGAAAATAGTCTAGCACGTGTCTTGTATGTATGCACGAATACAAATTTCTTATTCATTACACATGCATACGTAATATAATGTATAAATTTATAAAATATAATAGTTCACTAACCTAAGTATAAATATAAAACATATTTTTCAAAATTTAAAATAAAATATTACATACACATACATTCGTGTACATATTTAAATTTTTTTTTTCCTGTACAAAATTTGCTAGTTTTTTTTTTGTTTTTTTGTATTGTTAAATATTTTTTAATAGAAGATTAAAGAATAATGTAAAGAAAATTCAGTTCATATTTTATTTATTTTTTTTTATTTTTTTCAATTATTGGTTAATTAAATTGAATAAAAAATGTTGTAAAATAGCTAACACAGATCTAAAAATTTATTTAAAATTACATTTTTACTTATTCAGTTTTTTTATTTTTTTTTTTTTTATTTTATTATGATTATTACTTTTTTTTCGTACTCGTACTATGTATATCTGAATACTTGAATAAAAAATACTTCTGTAGGAACTTGTATCATATCATTAGATAATATTATTTTTGTTTTTCCCTAATTTTGAATTTTATAAGTATACGCACTTAAAAAATTTAATTTTCATGATATGTGTCATTTATTTTATATTCATTTTTAAAATGTTCAACTTTTTCTGAAATATAAAAAATCACATGCACGCGTACATACATACATACGTGTACATTTATGTGTACATATACTATAATATTGAATTTTTATGACACTGAAAATTTAAATATAAGAAAAAAATAATAATACATATTGATGTAATGTATACAAGAGTGTGTACAGCATGTATAGGATTATAAATTGTACAATAACAAAAATTTCCCTGGGATGCCCAGCTAATATGAATACATAAATTGAGCTTTTTAAATAATTTTATGTTAATACATATATTATTGTATTCAATATATCATTTTAATTATGTACATATGTACATTTCTATAAATTTATTTGACTATCTATCTATCTATTTATTTATCTTACTATTTATCTATTCATCTTTTTTTTTTTTTTGTTCGTCTATTTTTCTATCTATTTACCTATCTATTCATTTTATTAAATTTTATTCATTTACTATTTGTTTTGTCTTCTATATTATATTTCGTCTAACACAATATTTACCCGGTTCAGTTCACAAAAAGAAAGAATAGCATCACATCATCAGTATTGTTAAATTTTATGATATAAATATGTATATATGGGAAAGAATAAAAATTAAATTAAGTAAAAAATAATAAATATGTATATGTTTATTACTTATATATACATCATATAATATTTACACTTATATATGTATAAAAATAAAATAAAATGTAATGAAATCGACCAAAAGAAAAAGCCACCTACAATTGCTGATAAAAATAGAAAATTACAATAAGCGCCGCCAAAAGTAATTTTCAATTTTTAAACAAATAATGATCTGCTCATGTTTTTCTTGACGATGAGAAAAATCATAAATTTAAAATAAAATTAAAATGTTTAAACAAAAACAACAGCAATAAAAAAATATAAAAGGTAAAAAGGGGCTATGTATATACATACATATATACATATGTATATGAGTGTGTGTAAAAGAAAATTTAATATAGATTGTAGATAAATTATTTCTATTTTCCTCTTCATGTAAAAATTATTGAATTTATAAAATATTACACAATATTATTCAGATAGTGGAATTTTAGACTTTCAAAAAACAGAAACTAATTTAAATTTGTACAATAATAACGGTTTATTATAAATAAATAAATTAAGAGAAAAAAAAAATTTTATAATAAAAAAAAATTACTATAACTTATCTATTTTTTTTTCTTTTCAGAATCATTACATGTACATAGAGTATAAAAATCTACAATGTACGGTATTTATATGTATACATATCATAAAATATATTTTTTAATTAAAATTAGACTTTTTTTTTGTAAAAAAAAGCAGCTTTTTCTTACATGTTGGAAAATACAACATGATAAAATTTTCTCATTATACTGTATTTCATTTATAAAAAGCAAAAAAAAAAACAAAAATCAAAATGAAAATTATTTTATCATACGAAAATCAACACAATGTACTATTTAACTAAAATATTCCGAGGGAAAAAGTCAAGAATTTTTTTTTTTTTTGAAAAATTAAAAATATATATAATTATGAAAATTTACGCATGTAAATTTTCAATGTGAAAAACTATACATACATACATGTAGTATGTATAAATAAATATACACGGGAACACGACAAACATGGTAGGTGTAATCATATTCAAATTTACAGTAAACTCTCATATTAACACGGTTACGTGATATATGAATTTGCATGACGTGTTTAGAATGATCTTTATACAAATTTTTATGTACGTACATTCGAATTAATTTATTACAAACATATTTGCGGCTTTATACGATGAATCGCGTTACATGAAAACAATAGTCACAATATATTTAGCGTGTTATAGGAATTCTCATTATAAGATAGCTCATATTATAGGGTAGTTTACTGTATATACGTACACATATTACAAACTATAAAATGTAATATAAAATTTATATGTACTAGATGATAATTCTACATTACATAGATACATGCATTTAGAAGATAAATGGCATTTAGCCAAAAATTTTTGACACTGTACTTAACTAATATACATACATACACATGTATATCTATATGTGTGTATGTAAAATGAAATACAGTAATATTTTACTAATATGTATACACATTACAAACAAAATAAAATATTTTTAAATGTAAATCAGTATATGTAATTTTGTATAAGATATTTAACTGATGGTGTTTAATTATAATATTATATATACATACATATATACATATATTTATATGTATATGTTTGTGTTATAAAAATGAAAAACTTTCATTGACGTGCTTTTTTCCATTATTACATATTATTTTACTAGATTCTCTCATGATGATTCAACTATGAAAAAATTTTTCAAAACAAAAACAACAAAAAATAATAATAATAAAACAAAAAAAAAATAAAATAAATAAATAAATTTACAATGAAACATTTTTCTTTTGTTTTTTGCCTGAAATTTTAAATAATCATATTACAATTTTGATCAATTTATATTTATAACAAAATTAAACAAGAAAATAAGGATAATGCAAAAAAAAAAAGAATCCTTTTGATATTGTTTAATAAAATTTTAAGTATTTTCTAATATTTTATAAATTTTAATTAATTTCTAATTTAAAATTTAATCATTTTCATATAATTCATTCTTTGTATTTTTTTTTTTTTTTTCATAATTACTAGTACTAAAACAAAAATCAAAATTTATAATAAAATTTCTAGTTATCGAAACAATCAAAAAAATAAATTTTTTTTTAAATTTTCAAACAAAAATAAAAATATTCAAATGCAAAAAAATGCTTAAATAAATGGATTTAAATTGAATTTAAATTTCTCTGTTTTGTAAAACATGCAAAAAAAATTGCAACAATGATAATTTCATTAAAAAAAAAATTAAAAATTAAAAATAATTTTTGATAAATTGTTTTCAAAATAAATAACGACATTTGTGAAATGGAACAAAAAACAATTTTTAAATTTCTTGCATTAAATAAATTACATTCATAACATAATTATGATTGAAATTTAAAATGAATTGAAAATAACAAATAAAGTAAATGAAAGCCAGTCAGAAAAAAAAAAATGTGTACAAGTAAAAGGTGGTAATTGGAATCATACATTATAACGTGCAAGTTTATAATATTTCATTTTAATAAAGGGGATAAAATGCACGTTCATATACATGTACGTAGATACTGTTATACGTATCTTCTAAAACTTACCCATTACTCTTGGTGGACATGTTGCATGATCCGGACCTGTTATTCAATTCAATAATTGGTTTTCAATGATTAAAAGATATAAATTAGTATCACTAAACTACATTTGAATTTATTATATACAATCATCATTCTTGTTTCAATTATTATTATTATTATTATTTTTTTTTTTTTGTTATCATTTTATTTTGTTTTTATTTTATGTTATTATTTTTTTTTTTTTCTCTTTTTTTTAAGTTTTTATATTTTTAACACACCCTATAACAACATATTATTATTAATCTTTAAATTGTACTTAATTTCAATTTTTATTTACTGATATCATTTTATTATATATATAGAAAATATAATATTGTAAATTAGTCACAATTAAAAAATAAATGTTTATTTTAATTACTTGATAAAAAAAAAAGAAAAACAATTAAATTATGTTTTTTGTTTTTTTAATTTTGAAATTTTTTTTTTTAAAAAGATATTGAATTATTTCTACTTAATAAATGTGGATGTGTAAAAGTATGAAAAATTTTTTATTGATATTTTTGTAAATGATATTTGTCATATAAAAATATTTTTTACTTATTGGTTTTTTTTTTTCTTTTTATTATCATTGACAAAATTTGCTTTAACTTAAGAAGAAAAAAAAATTTACGTAAAAATGTGAATCCTACAATACACATATACAATATAGTGTGTATATTGTAGTAAATGACATATACAATTATGAATGATAATATTTACCAAAAAAATTGCCGTATATACAATAATATATTATAAATATACTTACAAAATAAAACTGCCACATAATCAGTATCTTCAATAATTTTTTCTAAAATTTTTGCATTAACTTCTTCTATTCGATCTGGTAAATCCATAGCTTCTAAAGATGTTAAAAAATCTAAAACACCTTCTTCATCCATGAGATCTCCATCATAAATGATTGGTTCTTTTTCTCTATATTTATACATGTTTATATACAAAAGAAAAAAATTTAATAGAAAAAATAAATAAATAAATAATATTAATTATTAAAATAAAAATTATAGAATGATCAAAATAAAATTAATATCCTCTCGTTTTTGAACTCATTCGTTTTATTCCTTAAAATAATATTATATATTTTTGTTTTTTTTTTATTTTTTTATTTTTTACCTAAAATATGTTAATGCTGGAAAATTTTTGATACCATATTGTTTTGCTAATCGTTTATCGTTTATTTTAACGAAATCAACACCAAAGGAATCAGTATCATCGTCAATTTTTTCGAGTTCGGCTAAAACTTTATCACAGGTAACACAACTTCTAGCATCTGAAATTACATTTTGGTTAAACATATTAATTATTATATTTTATAATTTAATTTTCGTTTTTTTTTTTTTTACATTGTTTTTTAAGAATGATAACAGAGATAAAAATTAAAAAGACCAGTAATAAACATTACTATACATATAATATAACAATGGTAACAGTAAACAAGGATAAAATACTTATTTTTATTTATTTTAATTAATTTTTAAAAATTAAAAATGTAATTAATTGAATGATAAATAATAGATAAAAAAATAATATTTTGCATAACTTAAAATTATATTTCATACTATATTAATTATAGTACATAAATTCATAAAAATTACAATAGAATTTTTCTTTTTATCGAATTTTGTTTGGGTTTCTTTTTTCTTTTTGTAATAATTACATACAAAAATAATAATTTTATTACAGTATTTTAATGGTACATATTTTAATCCAAGTGGTAAATGTACATACCATACCTGAATCGCGTGTAAAATTGATTTTTTGTTTTTTTTTTTTTGATTTTTTTTTGGTTATCATCATTATTAAATTATTTACAATTATTATATCCTACTTAAAATACTTTTTATATGTAATATTTTCTTATTTTGTGCTTTCTAAACATTGAAAAGCTTTTAGTCTATCATAATTACGTGTAGTGTGTGAAATTTTCACTTTTTTTTTTTCATTATTATTTTGTTGATTTTTACAAGAAATTTAAACTAAAAAAAAAATCATCATACGTTCATTCAATCAATAAAAATTTTATATTTTGTTCTCTACCAACGCCACTGCTTCTATGTTTGACTGTCAGTTAATAAATGACCTAAATTTTCATGTAGAAACAAAAATACATTTTTTTTTTTTTTGTCGTTTCACAAAAACATATCCATAATACATTCGTATATGTTTAAGGCTTTTATGTATGTATTATACATATGTATGTATGTACATACATAAGATACACGTATTTATACAATATATATATATATGTGTAATATACATATGTATATATGGGAATAAATATGTTCATTGCTTAAAGTTATTTTTAAATCAATCATCAATTTAAGAAAGCCATCAAACATATTGCTACTATTAAAAATGAAAAATACAAAACAAAAATTTAAAAAAAAAAAAAACAAAAGATAAAATTAAATAAAAACAAATGGGGACAAGTTTAAACAATAAAATTTTGCTGTCATTTTGTTTTTTTTTTTTTCATTTTGTTCTAATTATTTAAAATTAAAAATGTACTAACGGTGTATATTTATTCAATATGCATTTTATTTTCATCAAGTAAAAATTTTTTTATTTTTCAAAAAATTTGAATAGAAAGTAATTGTTAATATATATATACGAAAAAAAAAATATTTTGTATATATGTATGTATTGTTGTGTGCTCAAAATAAGAACATTATATGTATTTTAATTTTGATTGTGAACACACTGCCATCAATATAATCCCCACCTTATTCAAAATTTAAAAATATAAATATATGATGCTTGTGAATAGATATAATTTGAAAGGATGACAATTCATAAAAATATTAAGATATTAAAAAAAATATAAAAAAAATAAATATTAAAAAAAAAAACAAAAAACTAAAAATATACAGCTAATACAAACATTATTTTTCACTTTTTTTTTCTTGTTTTTGCTTTTAATATTAGTTTATTTTAAGTATTTATTAATCACTCTTAATACACACTGTATAGTATAAAATTCATGATCAAGTTCAGGCCTTTATAACAGCATTTCCTTTTTTATTTTATTTTATTTTTTTTTTTTTTTGTTTTTATTTTTTACAAATATACGTTAACAAAAATATTGCTTAAAAATTAATATATTCCACTACAAAAAATAAATAATAATTCCTTATATTAATATTTAACTTAATAAAATAAACAATAAAAATATGATTTTTGTAAACCATTTTTAAGAATTTTAAATTTGTATAAGGATTTCATAAAAAAAAAATTTTTTTTTCTTCACAAAATTTTCATTTGTGCATTTTATTAAAGAAAAATATGTATTTAAAATATTGAAATTATTATTCATAAGCTAATAAATTGTTAATAAAATTTTATTTTTGCATTAATTTTATAAAATATGCAAATATTACATATACACACATATTAAATTATTTCAAATGTTTATCTTGTATAAATGTATGCATATACACGTATGTTCATATATATTCATATATGTAAATATATATAAATATATTTATCACAATTTAAATTTTCTATTTAAATATATAAAATATATATGTACATATGTATGCATATAAAAATTTTTCAGACAAGCATTTAATAAAATTAAATTCAACATTTAAACTGTACGACGTCGGTCACTGTGCTATGACTTTTGTAAAAATAGAAATAGATTTTTTTTTTTTAAATTTATTTTTTTATTTTTTTATAAAATGCATTTTATTCATTTGCTAATTTTGCTTTCTAGCAATTTTTTTTTTTTAATTTTATTATTCTTCTAAATTTATATCACTTGAGATAATTTAATCATATATAGCACATGGATCATAATAAAATTTGATATCATTTCTAGTCAACGAGGTAAAAAACAAAAAACCATATTCTGAATAAATTTAATTAAAAAAAAAATAATAATAATAATAAAAATAAGATAAAACCAAAGCTATTTCAATTAATAGTTAAACATATGTAATGTACATTTACAAATATATGTATACGTTTACAGATGATTGAAATAAAGTATAAAAATAATTTTACAACATGGTAATGTTTAACATCAATATATTAAATAAATAATAAATAAAATATTTAATTAATTACATAGAAACAGTATTCAAACAATACCGTTCAATTTAATTAAGATGTAATTAATACATATTTTAAAAGTAATTAAAGTTTATCTATAAAGATTTAGTACGTATTGTAAATACGTTAATTTTTTTTTTTTCATTTTGCTATGTTTTTTTTTATTTTTTATAAACTTTTATGAATTTTCGTAAATTAATCATGTTAATGATAAAAGTTTTTCATGCAATTCATATAAAAAAAATAAAAAAATACGTACATATGAATTTTGTTAGAAATATTTCATAAAGATGAATTTTTATTTTTTTTTTTCGAAAATGTTTATTTATGTAATTGCTATTTACACATGTATATAATGTATACTAAAGACAAAAATTTTGGAATATTTATAAACCATTTCTAATTTTTGCATGTATTTAATTTAAATTTTATAGAATATTTAATTTTAGTTCTTAAAAAAAAGCAAAAAAAAAAAAAAATGTAAGTAAAAAAAGAATTCATCGTAAACACATGCATACATAAGAATAATATCCCTTCTTCCTCTAACTTTTGTTAAATTTTCGATTTCTCCCTTTATGTATTCATTTATTTATTTATTTATTTTATTTATTTTTATTTTTTTTTGTAATGCATTAATTGACGCATTCGCAGACAACTTAAATTAATATATATAATACTATATTGAAATGCATTGTGATGTTAATTTCATTTCGCTAAAAAACATACATCTATTTTTATTTTTGCATCATATATGTATGTATGTATACATATGATGTATATTATTATGTAGACATACATTTGTACCTCACTGTATATTACAATACGTAGGATAACAAATTTTTTTTTAAATCTATTTTTAACATTAATTGAATTATAGTAAAGAAAAAAAAAATTAAAACTTTTATGTATTGTACAATAGATTTAACTAAACCATACGATAAAAACAGATACATATGTATGTGTGTACATAAATAATATTAACAACAACAAAAAATGGACAAATTTTAATGAATAAAAAATATAATTTAAATAAATTAATAATATTTAGAAATTTTTAACGGATATGTATCAATAATAAAAAATACTTTTTGTTCTGAATGAGATATATACACACATTATGTTCATGTAAATATACATTATGTTAGATAAAATAGTAATTTATATGTGTATATAATTTTAAATACATTTTTCAAAGAAATATCCAAATTATTTACTATTATTAAATTTACACGTTTTCATATACAATATGTACAAATCATTTCAATCATTAAATTACAATTTCAAATTTATATTTTTTATTTATTTTTAGACTGAATTAGCATACACTTTTTTTTTAAATTTTTTTTTTAAACACCAACATAAATATTTAAAATTGTTTTTTTTTTCTCCCACCAATAATATAAAAAAAAACTACGTAAATAAGTATGTATTATAAAAATAAAATAAATAAATTAAAGCTTATTACAAAATATTATAATCCATCTTGTGCAATTTTGCGTATATACGAGTATGATACTATAATAAATTATTACGTTAAATATTAATATTTATAGCTTTTGTAAATACGCGTGGAAATGTTTGAATTTAAAACAAAAAAAAATCATTTATTTATTTTAAAAAGAAAAATTTGGATAAAATAATTCCTAAATTAATTAGAAATTTAACATAAAATTTATATTCCGCTTTTGAAAAGGATTAAAAAGCTTTAAAAAAACAAAAAAAAATTATAGAGTCTAAACTTGAATTTAAAAATCTCAAGCATTTACAAAATTGGTTATGTTGCTATTTACCAAAAAAAAAAAAAAGAAAAACTAATAATAAAAAACAAAAAAAAAATATACATCTATATATATATATGTATATTTTTATTATTTTGTGATAATATACATTCTTATATTACATTGCTGTTTAAAATAAAAATTACAAAAAAAAAAAAAAAATTAATTAAAAAAATTAGAATGTAAAAAATTTTAATTAAATTCGATGGGTCAATTGATTTTTCCAGGAACGATTCACATAGTATGATAAATACATTAAATTTTTAATTTAAAAAAAAATAATAATTATATTGTAATGAATATTCAATTTTAATTTAAAAATAACGTTCGTAAATTAAGTTGTATTTTTTTTTTTTTGTTTTTCATATACTGTAAATAAAATCATGATATAAAAAACAGAACTAAATTGTATCATTTATCTAGTAAATAATTGAGAATTATACATTGGTTATAATTTTTCAAAATATTAATTAATTAGTTGATAATAAAATTACAACACAAAACAAATAAATATAAATATATAAACAATAATAATTATTGATAGCTAAAGGCTTCAATTAATTTTTGATGTATTTTTTTTATTTTTTGTTTTCATTTGTTACATAAGTCAATCGATACAAAAAATTTCAAATAAAAATAATAATAACCATAACAACAATAAATATGCATGTTATATTGAAAATAATATAAATAAAACAAGCATGCTTCTTTACTTCAAATTTAATGTTTATTTGTTTTAGTATTTTTTTTATTAGTTCTGATTTTATAACATACACATACAATGCAAAAATTTTTAATATAGATTGTACAAAATAAAAGACAATAAAAAAATACAATATTGATTTTGTGTAGTAGGAGAAAAAAAAAAAAAAAAATATATGTATGTAAATCAAATTTTCAACAAGCAAGTATGAATAAAAATGCATACATCACTTGTATAATTTTTTTATTTTTTTATTTTACATTTATGAATATAATGTGCATATAAAACACATAAAAATCAAGTAAAAGAAATAATAATGATAATAAGAATAATTACTGTATCATCATCGCTATGTGAAAATAATGAAATAGCGAAATCTGTACGAATGTATACGGATGGCAATATTTCATGTATATATAGTACATAAATATATATATAATGCCAAAAAAAAACCTTCAAAATGATATCTTCTTTCTATTGCCTTTTCCACGATTTTTTCTTATTTTTTTTTTTTTTAAATTTTACAAAAAAAGAAACCATCTCACAAAATATACATTTTTATGATTTTTTTTTTTTTTTTTTTTTTTTTTTTTTAAGAAAAGACATACATTTGTATATATATATTATGTATAAAATGGATATATAGAAAATAAAATGTACAAACTGAACACAGATAAAAAAAGAAATCAAATACAGATGTGCACACACATAAATTCATGAAAGAAAAATTATTTGCGTATGTAACATTAAATTATTTTGTAATAATTTTGTATATATATATTATTGGTATCGTATATTTATGTATTTGTCAAATATGTGTGTATGTATGTTTTAATTTTTTTATTTGTCAAATATATGTACATACGTTATGTATATGAAATATAGTAATAGTGCGTATGCACATATATATGTATTTGTAGATCTTCATAAATAAAAAGAAAAAAAAGTATTTATTTGTATATGTTAAATTCTATATAAAACAAATACATACACAATGAAAAAAAAAACAACGATTGAATTTCATTTTAATTTTTGATGCAAAATAAAGGAAGAAATCAAAGTATACAAAAAAAAAAAAAAACAAATTAAAAACAAAAAATAGATATATAAGAAGAAAATAATTATATATGTATACAAATTTTGTATGTACGTACATATGTATGCATGTGTGCATATATGAATATGTAAAATATGGCATCGTATATATATTATAACTGATTGTTTTTTCGTGGTACGGTATATATATGTATGTACTGTATGTACATATGCGTATATATTTATACACATATACAAAAATATGTATGAGTATAAATTACATAAAGTATATATACTTATATGGTGCGATTACACTTACACCAAAAAACGGCTACGTAATCCTTATCTTGTAAAATTTTTTCCAATTGTTTTGCATTTACTTCCTCAATAACAGCTTCGCTGGTGCTATGTGATCCTTTCTTAGCACAGCTAACATATCCGGGATAATTAATTGCTAAAAGTGAACACGCTAATAAAATTATCACTTTAATTCGCGAAAGAGTCATTTCGATTTAAATAAAAAGTAATAAATAGCAAAATGTATATGATGATAGATGTATATATATATATTCTATGTATATAGATATTCAAAAAAAAAAAAGATTAAAAACGAAAAAATAATTAAACAAAAATAAATTAAATATTAAATATTATTAAAATTATATGTAATTATTTTAAACTTTATTTTTTCTTTCAGTATATTTAATATATATTTTTTATTTTTTTATATTTATAGATACGTTATTATTTATTCCACATTTGTTTATTATTTATTAACTTTTAAATTATTTTTACAAAAATTTTGTTTTATTTATTTATGATTTTGTTTTTTTTTCAATTGAAAAAAATTTTTGTTTTTTTTTTTTCTTTTTGAAATGGTCTTCCGCGGACTTTATGCCAAAAGTTCCGCTCTTTTCAGAGGTCCGCTCGTAACTGAATAAATTTTGAAAAATTTTAGTCAAAAAATTCTAAAATCGCCAATATTTTCACACGATTTTAACAATATACATATGTATGTATGTAAATATATTATTTTGGTTTGCTGTTTCAATTTAATTTAATTTTATTGTAATTCTTTTATTTTATTTTATTTATTTTTTTTTTATGTCTGCTTATTTACTTCATATGTGTACTAAAGATACTCGTTCATACGTATTTTACTTACTATGTATTTTAATTCTTAAATTTTTTTCTTTTTTTTTTTTTTGTAATTTTCTTCTTATTTTTTGCCTACACCAACTTGTTGATACTAATTTGTTTTTATTCGGTTATACCCGTGTTCTCTCGTACAGATATTTAATAATTAAAAATAGATTTTTTCTAATTTTCTCGAAGTAAAAATATTTTCTCTTTAAAATCTCATTACAAAAATAAAATAAAATAAAACTAAAATTAAAATTAAAAAAAAAAAAAAAACAATTACATATTTCTTCAATTGTACGTGCATATGTACATTTAAAATATTAAACATACTAATAAACCTTCATATACGTTACATACACATAAAATATCATGTACGTACATACATACAAATTATCATTAGGCAGGTGCTTTTAGTACTACAGAAAACATAATTTTCTAAATGTAATAAGAACATTATTAACTTATTCAATTTATGTTATATTACCTAAAACAACAACGACAATATAAACTATAAAAGAGCACTTTATTATTTTTTTGTTTGATTTAAAAAAAAAATTAAATAAAAATAAAAAATTCAAAAAAAATAAAAAAATTAACATTTTAAAAAGAAAAAAGGAAAACTAGATATTTTATGAAATTTTCTAATAAAAATAAAAATCTATAAGATATTCATAATTTTTATAATTATAAGTGATTGTATAGAAATTATGCACAATTGAAATTCAAAATAAACAACATTTGAATATTTCTAATTAATTTTCTCATTTTACTTTTCAAATAATGTTCATTAATTTTTATTACATGAATATTGTAATGAATTGCAATTTACTCAATTTATCAATTACAACATGCTTGCATACATTAAAAGGTATTTTGATAAATGTACTTGTAAATAAATGAATTTTAATTCAATTTTATTATTTTCGTTACTTTCAATTTCTAAAAAATAATTATGAACAAAAATTGCATAATTCTATATGAATTTGTTTATGTTATATAAGTATCATTAATGATATGAATAATCTTTGATCAAACATTTATCTGTATATGAATTCTCAAAAGACTATAAAATTATTAAACAGTATATACATTTAATTAATAGATTATTTGTATATATATAACAGGAAAGAAGGTAATCTTAAGCTTTACAAAGGAAATTAAAATTATTAAATATACATACCTGTATATAAATACAATTTCATTACACTAATTAAAATGTTTAGGTATGATCATTTGTATTTAAAATGATTCATATATACATACATATGTACATATATATGTATGTATGTAGTTTTTATGAAAATTATATAAAGGAGCTTAAAAATTTAGTTGAAGTAAATATTAGCAAATATTAGTTATATATTCTAGTATACATGACATATATATACACATGTATGTTTGCGTATGTATATTATGTATATGTTTATTTGCCTTTTTCCTTTTAATTATTCAAAATTCAAATTATACAGCAATGGAATTATGGACTTATGAAAATTCTACACAAAATATACTTATATGTAAATTTAAATAGGCTTTGTTCTCTTATCCTATATGAATTAATATGATGTTATTTATTTTAAAGTTTATACATGTTGGGTAAAAAAAAAAAAAAATAGTCTAGTAATAATTAAAATGATTATAATAATAATACCGACAAATTACAAAAACAAAATAATAATAAACACATTTTTTTATTTATTATTATCTACACGTGTGTACATATCATGTCCTTGATACAATGCTGTATATTAATAATCAATTGTACGTAATATGTACATAATATATGTATGTATGTATATATAATATGTAATTAGGTAATGTATGAATGAATTCATCATTCTGAATTCATTTTATTGTTAAATAAAATAAATATTATCGGCCTCTTTATTAAATAATCCGACATGACAGCATGAAAATAAAATGAATAAAAATTTAATCTTAATTATAATGTACTAATGCATATAATAATGCATTATAAATAATACATACAAGTAAATGTCAATGCCAATAACAATGTACTTTGAAGATTTATTGTTTATTTATTTATTTATTTTTTTTTTTGGCTTTTTGTTAATTTAAATAATTCTTATCTCAATATGTAGCTAATTTGAATGTGATAAGATAATAATTTTGTTGTTTTTATTCTTAGAAATTGTAACACAAAAATAATTTTTTTTTCTCTTTGCTAAAGAATTAATCCATTGTTATTATTATTATTAAAATAAATCTTAAATTTAATTATCTAAAATTTACCGAATTTAAAAATTAAATAAGAAACATACAATATGTATGTATATATTAACTTGCAATAAAATTGATTTGCATCAAATTAATAAAAAATTATGAAAGGGAAATTTGTCATATTTATTACGACATAATAATCAATTTTATTATTTAGCTGATATAACATAAAATCATTGTGTATGTTACCAAAACCTCAATTAATAATATAATTGCGATAATTTTGTTTTTTTTTTTATATTCTTTACGAATGAAATATTTTACGATGCAAAAATATCTATAGTAAAATTTTCTTAAATTAATTTGTAATTTGAGACATTTTAATTGAACCTTTTCTTTTTTTGTTTTTTTTTTTTTTCTTACAAAAAGTAATATAAAATTTTCTCAACAAGCATAACATGTAGATTGAGTACATAAACATATACGTATGTATGTGATGTACTGATATGTGTTGAAATATGTACATATGTATATTCATTGATAGGAATGAATGAAAGCTAAAAACCTTTTCTAGTATACGAGTATGTAGATATTTACATACATATAAAATTTGTAGATTTCCATTTTAAATATATGTACTTACATATTATATACATATAGATAATACCACATATTATATTAAAATATTACATGCATGCTTTCAAATTGTAAGCAAATGCATATACATATTTATCAAATTTCTTTTTTATATTTCTACGGCTTCTTTAAGAAATAAAATAATAAAATAAAATAAATAGAAAAAACAAAAAAAATATACATATAAACAACAAAATAAACTTTTACTTTTAACTTTGATATGTTATAATAATGTACATATGAACATATATCATGTACATAATCTTATCTAGACATAACGTACATTAAGTATTTTAATATATATTCATTTTTATTACAATATAACGTAAATTTTGAGTATAAAATGATTTAGAAAAAAATTTTCCTATTTTATTTGTATCTTAATTTTTAATCAATAAAGGTGGTGTTTTATTCATTTATTTTTTTTTATATTTTTTTTTTAATAAAAAAATTGTATAAATTTGTATTTTTTTTTTCTGTTTTTATTTTTTTAAATAATTAGTACTTACAAGTGCTTTAGAACAAAAATAATAAAAAAAAATTGAAGAACATCAAAATTAAAAAAAAAAAAAAAATTAAAATTAAAAAATGAATGGAAATACAAATGAAATTAATTCAAATGGTATAAGTGGAAATAAATTGAAAATTGCAATTATTGGCGGTGGCTTGGTATGTTGTAATGAATAGTTTTTTTTTTTTTTTTTTGTTTTTTTTTTTATAGTTGACATGCATTATACTAAAGTACCAGAAAAATAATAATATGCATAATCAATTTAAACTTATAAAATAAAAAGAATAAAATAAAATTTCACTTTATTTATATTTTATTTAATTATTTTCATCTGTATATAATGTAAATATTTGAATATTTTATTTTTATTTAGGTGGGATCACTTGCAGCTCTGCATTTAGCCAGAGCAGGACATAATGTTCATTTATATGAATATAGAGAAGGTAATTTTTTCCTATATAGTATATAATTATTTATATGTTATTAAGTATTTTCTTTTGTTTCTAATTCAAATTGAAAATATTTAAAATAGATATTAGAAAATGTGAACTTGTTCAAGGACGTAGTATAAATTTAGCATTATCAGTTCGTGGTAGAGCTGCTTTAGCTGAAATTGGTCTAGAAGATAAACTTTTACAGCATGGTATACCAATGAAAGGTCGAATGTTACATGATCTTAATGGTAAACAAACTTTTGTACCATATGATGCAGGCAGAAAGCAAGTAAGAAATAATCCAATAAACAAATTCATTTTTTTTAAATTTATAATTAAGATTTAAATTTTTTCTTTTTACAATACAAAGTGTATATTTTCAGTTGGAAGAAAATATTTAAATGAAATTTTATTAAATGGTGAATATTTAAAATTTTTTTCTGAATTGAATTAAAATTTGATTCTCTTTGTTTTTTTCAACTAAATATTCTTGTTTAATTTAAATATTTTATTTTGATTTGTTTTCTTTTAAATATAGCTGCTGAAAAATATCAAAATATTCATTTATATTTTAATCATAAATTAATAAATGTTAATTTAGAAGATGGAAAATTATATTTTAAAAAGTAATGTTTACTTAGATGTATAATAATAAAAGTTTATAATTATTATAAATTTAATTATAAATTTCATATATAGCCCTAAAACCAAAACAGATATTGAAGATAATGCAGATTTAATAATTGGATGTGATGGTGCTTTTAGTGCTGTTCGTAGTCAAATGATTAAACGTCCTGGATTCAATTATAGTCAAACATATATAGAACATGGCTACATAGAATTATGCATACCACCAAAAAATAACGAAGTAAATACATTTATTACTTATATAAATTAAATTATTAAAGTATATTTATATATATTAATAAATGAAAAAAAAATTATTTTAAATACATAGTTTGCAATGCCACATAATTTTCTACATATATGGCCAAGAGGTAAATTTATGATGATTGCTCTTCCAAATCAGGTAAAATACTCATTTCACATAAGATTTTCATTTTAACAAAATGTAAACAGATTTTAGCAATTTTTTTTTTTTTTTTTTTTTTTTTTTTTTTTTTTTTTTTTTTTTTTTTTGTTGAATATTCAATTTAATTTTAACGATATTTTAGAAAAACAAAAATTCAATAAATATAAAAATATTTTTTATCATAGGATAAAACATGGACAGTTACATTATTTATGCCATTTGAAAATTTTTATAATCTTAAAAATCCAGATGATTTAATTGAATTTTTCGAAAAATATTTTCCTGATGCCATACAATTGATTGGTAAAGATAGATTAATTAAAGATTATTTCAAAGTTAAACCACAATATTTAGTATCAATTAAAGTAAGTTTAACTGTATTAATAATAAAATTAATTAATACGCATAAAAACAATAATTACTAATAATTCATAAAATAATTATTATTTATATTTTAAACAAGTGTAATCCATATCATGTTGGATCAAAGGCCCTTTTATTGGGTGATGCTGCTCATGCTATGGTTCCATTTTATGGACAAGGAATGAATGCTGGTTTTGAGGATTGTTCAATATTAAGTTCAATTTTAAAACGTTCAATATCATCGAATATAAATTTAGAAGACATATTAAAAGAATTTAGTGAAACACGTTGGCCAAATGCACATTCAATTTGTGATCTTGCCATGTATAATTATACTGAAGTAAATATACAAATAAATGATAAATAATTGTATGGTATGGTCATAAGTTTTTTTTTTTTTTTTGATTTATATTCTTAGATGCGTGATTTAGTAACGAAAAGAAGTTTTCGAATTAGAAAAGCTTTCGATGATTTCTTATATCGTTTAATGCCAAACTATTGGATTCCATTATATAATTCAGTTTCATTCTCAAGAATGCCTTATAAAAAATGTATAGAAAATAGAAAATGGCAAGATAAAGTAAATAATAAGAAAAAAATATTTAGAAAAAAAAAAACTGAATAATTTTTTTGTCCCTTTTTTGAATTTTTCAGATTATAAAAACAGCTGGATATTTAATAATTTATGGATCTTTGCTTGGATTTGGTGTTATCATTTTTAAAAATCAACACAAATTTAATATTCCATTTTTATTAAATTCAATAAAAACAAATTAATAAAATATTTATTTTTTACACAATAATTATTCCATTACATGTAAAAGGAAAAAATAAAATAAAAATACATCTTTGTACATTTATTGATTTCTTTGTATATACATATAGTATGTAGGTAGTATTAAATTTTTAATATTTAAAAATATTTTTATAGAAATTAGATGTAAAAATTGTAAGATAAATTTACATTTCATTTAATAAAAATTTCATTTGATAAAAATGAAAAATATCTACTAGATAATTTGTAAAATATGATTTCAATAAAAAATATTATTATACATAATCCATAAGCTGCACCTAATAATTTGAAAATTGTTATTAAATGTTTTAAATTGATTTTATTACTTATTTGATCAACATCAAAACGTTCAATTAACTCAAGTTCAGTAGATGGTCTTGGTTGAACTGAAAATAAATAATATATACCAGATAATAAATAATTAAAAAACTAATAAATTTAAATTTAAATATAAAATACATACAAACACGATCAACAGATTCATTAAGAATATCCTTTGGAAATGCATCATAGATAGCATCATTGTATTTTTTTACAGCATTTGAATTATTAATACCATAAATATAATTATATAATACAATTTCTTGTCGTATTGTACATAATAATTTTCTACGTGTTACATATTTATTAACATGATAATTCCAAAAACCAGTACTTCTATGTTTACAAATTCAATTAATTAAAAAAAAAAAATTAAAAATAAAATATTTAAAAAAAAAAAACAAACAGTAAATACAGATTACAATTTTATTTTTATTTTAATATCTATAATTTTATTTATTTTTACATACCCCAAATCAGTAATTTTATCATCAAAACGTCGAAATAAAAAATGCCCTCTAGTCATTGCAAATTGAACCCATGAACTTTATTGAATTATTTAAAAATAAATATTTATATTAATTATTACTATTTACTATAAAATTGATTTGAAAAAAAAAAAAAAAAAATTATTGCCTACTTATAAAAATGAAATGAATGTACTTACTAATATTGTGATTCATTTTCTAATATATGAATTGGTATTGTGCCATCTTCACGGGTCCATTGTTGTGATATAAATTTCATACGTAATTTATCAATAACAGTTGCTGCTTTATCAGATGCTACCAAATCTAATGTTTTAATTGCTGGATATTTTTTATTTAATTTATTTAATAATTCTCCATATGAACTTAATTCAACAAAATCAGCATACCTTTTTTTATATATGATTAATATATTTTTAATAATTAATTATTTATTTTATTTAATTAAATTTACATAAATAACTTACTCCTCATCATAAGATATTTCATATTTCATATCTAAAATTTCCTTAATTGAATTAACAAATTTTGGTTTACCAGATGCTGTTAAAAATGATGTAACCGTCGTTTGAAAACTAAATATAATTATTGTTGAAAATAATAACCATGATCCAAATATAAAACGAACTTTATGAATAATTGGTATTGAACGTATTGATTGTGCTAATATAAAATGAATAAAAAAATCATAACAATTAAAAAAATAATATATTTGAATATAATTTTAATTATTTATTTAAAAAAAAAAATATATATATATATATATTCATACTAACAGAGCGATGCGCTAATTAATGTAAATTGAATATTGTATAGTCCTTTAAATGTTGTTTTTTCATTTTTTGAAAAATATTTGGTTATAATTAAAATCATAAATGATGTTGAACAATATACAGTTAAAAATAAAATTTTTGATATAATTTTAGATTCCTGTAAAGATGAAAAACAAAAATTAACCTGAAGTAGTTTACACTTGAAAAAAAAAAAAACATAAATTTCAGTCGGTAAAACAAATAATAACGTTTTTTTTTTTTAATAATGCGAAAAAAAACATTCTTTTAAATTTAAATATTTTATCATTTTGAGTTTTATTACAAACCAATATTATATAAGTGATCATCTCAGTTTTTTCATTATGATGTTGTATTGGTACCACAAATAATATATTATTAGCTAAATACCAATTACTTGTATCAAAATAACCTTGTGTACCATGTTTAACGGTTATACCCCCAATAGCCATATCAGCTTCATTTCTCTAACGGTTTAAAATTCAAAAATCATTTTTTTTTTTTTTTTTTTGTTAAATTCATAAATTAAGAATGAGAAATAAAATTTTAATTATTACTTGTAAATAACCTAAATAACCATCCCATGTACCATTTTCAAGTTGTTCACCATCTTCTTCATTAACGAATAGATAACGTGGAAAAAAATTCATATTCTTTGCCATTAAATTAATAAATTCAATCTAAAAATGAAAAATAAAAATATACCAAATAATTTCATTGTAATTACAAATTATCCATATAATAAGAATATTACACAGACCTCAATACCTGGATATCGTTTTTTTCTTATATCAATTATATGTGGTGGCCATAAACCAGTTACAATTTTTAATTCACAATTATTTAAATATTTTGGTATTTTTGATGGAAAATATTTATTTTCATTCCATGTATGATAATAATCAGATGAATTATAATTTTTTAAAAATAAAAATTTTATATTACCAAAATTTTCTTTATTATTATTATTAATTTTACTATTATTATTATTATTGTTATTATTATTATTATTATTATTATTATTATTATTATTATTATTATTATTATTATTACTATTATTATTATTATTGTTATTATTATTATTATTATTATAAAATTTTGCTAATATATCATTATTTTTCATTGAAAATCCACCACATATATTATTTTTAAATGGAAAATTTATAATTAAATTTAATTCATTATTATTAATTTTATAAAATAAAATTGAATTTATTATTCGATAATTTAGTAATATCGTTCCAATTTGATTTATTTCTCTAAAAGATATCAAAAGAAAAAAATTAAGAAAGTGCTCCAAAAACATACATAAAAAGACAAAAAAAAAAAAAAAAAATGAAACACTTTCATACTAACTTTTCATCAAAAGCATTTAAAAAGAATATATAATAATGTAATTCATTATTAAATTCCTTTAATTTGTAAATAATTTCTAAATAATTTTTTAATTCTTCACTTGTAGATACCACTAAAATAAAGGACATTGTTTTATATTCAAGCATTTCTGATGTTATATTTTCACTGCAACAAAAAAAAAAAAAAAAAAAAGAAAACAAAAAAAAAATTAATAAATAAATAAAAATGAAAATAAATAAACGAATAAATAATTCATTTTATTTAAGAGTGGTATAAGTCCAAAAATTATCAAAATCAGAATTTTTATATATGAATCAACTTATAAAAGTATACACTTTTAGCATTTTAAATAATTTAGAAAAAAAGAACGCAAGATACGAAATTATAAATTTTATAAAAATCAAAATTTTACTTTTCCGTTAAGTTTAATTTCGAAATACAAACGTATAACTTGAAAATATTTCTTAATTTTAAAAATCAGACTTATTCCATTTTCAAATACACTATCTCAAATATTTAATTATAAATTTATTTTTAAAAATAATAATAAATTCATATTATATATACATATATATATATATATATACTTATTTAATTTTAAAAATAATCGAATTGTTGTTAATTGAATAATATCAGTTATTTCAAATATATCTAAAAATTCTTTTCGTGTTATAATTAATAAATTTTTTAATTTTTCATCATTAATTATGAATTTTAAACAATTTAAATATATATTATCACTATTCTCATTATAATTATTATCATTATTTGATTTTAATAATAATTTGTTATATGCACAAATTAAATTATTACAATTAAATATAAAATAATATAAATAAAATAAAATAAAAATTTTTAATTTCATTTTATATGCGAAAAACAAAAATCAAAAACTAAAACTATATTATTTTGAAGGCAAAAAAATCTTTTTATTTTATTTTTAAATTATATTAAAAATATCGTTATTCGTATAACATTAAATTTAAATTCTATCGTTCTACATAAAAAGTAAAAAAAAAAAGAGAAAATGGAAAAGGAAAAAAAAAATTATGATTGTAGGTAGTATAAATAATAATTATAGACATATTGTTTTCCAAATGTTTGATTAATTAAACGTATTGTATTTCATATAGTATACATATGAATATATAATTTTTCGTAATTAAAAATGTATACATATGTTGTCATTATGTGTAAGAAAAATTTTATGGTAAATGGTAATAATTGTTTTGGAAGGTATTAATTCAAATATTTTATCATATTTAATATATTCATTTGTATACATTCACACATATGTATGTACATAATTATGCTATTACATACACGTATCTCATTATTAAAGATTAATTACATAGTTCATTATCATACAATAATAATTAAAATATTATTATTTGTACATACATATATACATATGTATACCTATATAATTACATCTGAATTGTTTTGATTTGTTTCAATTTTATTAATTACATTTAAATTGAAATTTAATAGAATTTATATAACCGATGTTATTTTACGTTAATAACGAACTATACTCTGTTCATTAATTAATTTCAATCAAGGCCTTATGGGAGTGGTGTACACATGTCTTTTTTTTTTTTCTTGTAATTCTAATTAGAGTGTTTCACGATCCGCATTTATTACAATAATCTTTCAATGTTCTCATAAAATATGAAATGAATTTTTCAAATATTAATAAACAATTATGTAATGTGGTACTACTTTACATGTGTAATGTTCTTAAGGTTTTAACTGCATAGAATTAGTGGAAAGAGTACATATATTATCTATTTTGAAAATAATATAATAATGATCTATTATGACTCAGTTTTTAAATTGAAATTTTTTTTTTAAAAAATCGTTAAATTAAAAAAATAAATAATAACTCTGATCCTACGATATGTTTTTTTTTTTTTTTAAACATACTATATTCAGTTGGATGTTATAATTGATTTCTGAAATTTTAGACATTCTTTGAAGAAAATTAATTTTACATTTTTATTTGGTTGTTTCGTAATAAAAAACCAAATGTATGTGCATGTGTATGTGTGTATAATTAAATACACATACATTCGTTCATGATCCCTAAATCCCTATTATTAATTTTCGCTGCTTTCATTACGACAGTTACATTATTGCTGCCTATTTATTATAAATTGTGTTTAATATGTTTTTAAATCAGCTGCTATTATTTTCACTATTTTTAAATTCATCTTACATACCACCTACATTAGTTATATTTATATATTTATTTTCTCATCTATTCCCTCAGAAGCCAAAAAAAAAAAAAACATTTCTATTACTACTACTTAGAATGTTGCCAATTTTTGAAATTACAGGCAAAAGTTACAACCGAGATAAATTTAGAAATATAAATTAATTTTATGAAATTTAGAGTAAAAAAAAAAAATTTTTTTGAATTTAAATAATAACGGAAATAGTACATAATAAAACATCTACGCTAATAATTTACATATGCATTAGTGTACTACGTATTTATATTGAATATTATATGATAAAAATTGATTTGCCACTGTAGTCAAGATGTTAACATGCTTTACTTTTTGTTTTTGCCTTTATATGTCAAATTGACATTTAAAAGAAGAAAAAAAAAGACATGTAATTGTTTAACTTTTAGTTTTTATTTAGTTTATAATACAAAAGAGGAAAAAAAATGTAGAGTACTGAAGTAAAAATTTGATTTTTTTTTTCGTAATGATTATATTTTAATTTCATAAAGTAAAAAAACAAAAATAAAAACACATCTTAATTAAGATTTTTAAATGTTTCGGTTTTGACTTTTTGGAAATATCAATAATCTTCAAGCGAAAAATTTAAGTAAGTCAATTTTTTAAACTTATATTTAAGTTATAGTTAAGTTAATTTTTTTAAGAATTAAACATTTAAAAAAAAAAAATTATACATAATTATGAATGATATGAGAAATCATAATTTGTTCATTTTTGTAGCATTTTAATTTTTACAAAGTGAAAAAATATAAACTAAAAATATCTACCTCTAGAGTCTAGAGTATCTTATATGTATGTATGTACATAATGTGTGTATGGATGTATATCCCGTATATCCAAATTCTATTCAATTTTAATTTAATGTGCATTAAAAGTGTTAATTTTAAATTGTTTTGTATTTAATAAAGTTCGAGGTTTTTTCATTTGTATTAACATATAGGCATTAGGCACTGATATATTTATAATACATGAATATGTGCTTCAGTATAAAGCTGTGCTGTGATAGCAACAGCAACGACATATAATTATACACATGTATGGTACATAAATTTATATAAATATGTGGAAATGATATACATATATGCTATATATGCATTTGATTTTGTTGATTTTATTTTTAGAATTGTAAAATTTATGAGAGTAATAAATCGATCAAAAATAAAGAATGTAAACTAACAAAAAAAAAAGTCAAAAAGCAAAGCACAGTGAAAGTATTCATTAGTTTTTTCTTACTTTTTTAATTAAAATGCTTTCACTTTTATTTTAGTATTTTTAATGTACAAATCAAATCAATTCGTTATAATTATTCGTTATTTTTGAAACTAATACCGGTTTTTTTTTTTGTTTTAAATTACTGTGAATTGCAATTAAAATAATTTTCAGGTACATTGAGTTCATAAAAATTTCATAAAAGCATTTAAATTAAATAAAAATTATGTTCAAGTACATGTACTTAAAACCTTCTTAATGAAGGTTATATACCTAATTCATTTAAAGTTTTTATCAATATTTTCTATCAGGAAATAACAAATATAACAATCATTTATCACGTACAATGGTTTTTAAATTTTTTCATATACAATGGGAACTGATAAAAAAAATTTTTTTTCTTTAGAATCAAACTTGTAGTAATTAAGATATATATAAATGTACATATGTATATCTTACTTGGAATGAAAAGTAATACAAAAATCATTTTTAACAAATTTTTTCTTTTCTGTTTTCAGTAATTTTTATTCATAGTCTTCATATTGAATGGAGGAAAGAAATAATCGGAACTCTATAAATAATATGAAATTAGATGAAATTGTCGCTTGGTAAAATAAAAAACAAAAATTTAATTTTAAAAAAATTCAAAATAATATTTTAATATATATATATCTTTTTTTTAACAATTTATTTTTCAATAAAAGGTATCAGAAAAAGATTGGAACATATGATAAACAAGAATGGGAAAAGACAGTTGAAAGAAAAATTTTAAATAGTTTCACTAATATAACATTGAAAAATGCTAAATTAAAAACTGAATTTATTGATGTCGATTTAGTACGAGGTAAAATACTAATACAAGTGTAATACTTGAAATATTAACGATTCTTATATAGCAATATATTTATTTTCATTTTTTTTTTTTTTCAATTTTAAAAGGATCATCATTTCCAAAAGCAAAACCAAAACAATCACTTTTAACTGTGATTCGTTTGGCCATATTAAGATATTTATTTTTACCAGTATATACGAAATGGTGGGTAGCGCATACATCCTATAAACTTTATTTTATATTTTTAATATTATATATTGGTCAAGTATTGAATTGGGCCTTATATATTACAAATACTCAAATAATTGATGAAAATACAGATGTAAGTATATAATTATTTCAAATTTATTTTAAAAAAATGAAAAAAATTTTTAAATAAATTTTTTATTTAATTTTTTATTTTTATTCTTTTAGAATGTTGTTTCTATATCAGAACTTATTATTCCTATGATTCTTAGTTTCATTTTATGTTTAATTCATTCATTAATTGTTTCAACAAATTCAACAAATAATTCAAATAGAAAAAATAAACATATATTTAATAAAAATAATAAATTACGAGAAAAAATTCGTCGAAAAAAGAAAATTGTTAGGTACGTTCAAAATTGTACATTAATTATTTATTTTTTTTTTTTTATTTTTATTTATTTTTTTTTTTTCTTCAAAAATATTACAATTATATATTATACGTACTATTCATATTTTTTTATAGGAATGTTGTACATCTTGAAACAACAACAGATAATAATGAATTTTCAAATACAAATATTAATGATTTAGTTGTTAATTTAAATACAAATACAAATAAATCATCAAGTATTATAAAAACTGTAGATGTTAATTTAGATGAAAAGCAAAAATTTTATAATGAAAATGATAATAAAGATAATAAAAAAGATAATTCAAATATAATAATTAGTCATGAAAACGTGATAAATACTATATTTGATTTAAATATAGATTTTAAAAGAAATAATAATAATTCTAATTCTAATAAACTAATTGAAGACTGTAATACTAGTAATAATAAAAATGATAGTAATATTAAAAAAAGAAATGTTAATTGGGATTCATCACTTAATAATGCAAATATTAATGATATATTTTCTAATAATAATGAATTAAAAAATTCAGATATAATTAAAAAAGAACAAGATTTAAATAATATAACGAATATTGTTAATAAAAATTTATCAAATATTGATAATGAAATTTCTATAGAAAAATCTATGTTAACTGAAACACATACTACAAAAATTTTAACAGATAATTTGAATAAAATAAAAATGAAAACAACAACAATGAAAATGAAAGAAAAAACAACAGTTGATGCAATTATACAAAGTCCAAGTGATAAATTTAGCAATAATAGTAATAATAATACTATAACATGCGATAATAGTACCAGTAGTAGTACTAATAATGATAATAATGTAATTAGTAGCACCAGTAGTAGCACTAGTAATAGCAATAGTAATAGTAATGATAATGGTTTGAAAAATTTATCAGAACCATTTATTCATGCTGATGATGGATTTGAAAGTTTAAATGGTAAAAGTTCTAGTGGTGAAGAGAATAAAATTGATGAAAATCAAAAATGTGATCATAATGAATTTAGTTATAATAAAAAAATTGAAATGATTAATATTAATAAAAATTTAAAATCAAATATAAATGATCAAAGTAGTTATAGTAGTAGCAATGAGAATACTCCATTAGTACAATCAAAAAATCAATTAAGACAGAGATTTATTTCAAATAAAAATAAAAATAGAATAAATAATAATGATCATACTACAAATAATGATGATGATGATGACGATGATGAATTATCTAATGAAGAATTATTTAAAAGTAATTTTGATAAGGTAGAAGAAAATATTTGTACTAAAAATCTTTATATAAAATAGTCGAATTAATGGGTTTTTTTATTTTTTGTTTAGTTAAAAAAACGTTATTCAATTCCAATTATTCGTAATCCTAGAAGAAAATTACCATCATCTGAATCTGATTTTAGTATAAATAATAGAAGTATTATAAACTTATCAAATTTATGTAAAACAGATACATTAATTAAACAAAGTTTAAATATAACACATCGTTCAAATGAAAGTAGTGATATTGATGAAGATGATGATGATGAAGATATAGCAATTAATCAAACACCATTAAATAGAAATACTTATAATGGATGTACAACATCAGCAACTGAATGGTTTGGAATAACAACAAATAGTAAAAGAAGAATTTTATTTAAAATTTTAAAAAATACTAACACTTGATTGACTTAATTGATTTTTATTTTTTGTAGGTGAAGAATGTAGCTATAGTTCTGAACCGAATTCTGATTTAAAAGAAGATTCAGATGCAATTAGCGATCACGAATATGCACCAACTGTTTTACTTAGTTCACATGGATCAAATGACATAAGTATGGAAAATAATACATGAATTTTATTTCAAGTTTTTTATTTTTCTTTCTTTTATTTATATAATCTCATGACAATTTCAGTTAGTTGCACTATGTGGGATGGTCATGATCCAAAAAAAGCTGAAATGTCTGTATTAGATATCTCGTCTTGTATTATTGAAAGAGTCGAGGCAATGCCAGAAAATTCTGATTATATTTATATTGGTGTTGTATTTTCATTAATTTTATCCTTAATACCAGCACTATGTAGACTCTGTGAAGTAATTCAAATAATAATTTAAATTTATTTCAATGAAAAATTAAATAAATTGCATTTTAATTTTTAGGCAACTGTTAATTGGGAAACATCTGGTGAAATTAGTTATTTTGATGTACCAGCGCTATTATGGGAGAAGACATCATTTTCACTAACAATTCTTATTGAACTCACATTTGGCAAAACAATTTGGAAAAGAATTATTTTGATTATTGGATTTGTTGAACGTCTACTTTTAACACTGCTATTATTTTTTATACTAGCAGTTGCTGAAAGAACTTTTAAACAAAGGTTATAAATATTTTAATTAATATTTTATATAAATTATCAAATTAATTTGTATCTATAGATTCCTGTATGCTAAATTATTTTCACATTTAACTTCATCACGAAGAGCTAGATTGTCTGATTTGCCACATTTTAGATTAAATAAAGTTCGAAATATAAAAACATGGTTGAGTGTTCGATCATATTTAAAGGTAAAAAAATATTTAGTTTGTTCTTATAAGCATTCAAGTTTCAAGTACAAGCATTTATTATTTAACAGAGGCGTGGACCACAACGTTCTGTTGATGTGATTGTATCAACAGCATTTGGCATAACATTATTATTATTAGGATTTTTGAGTGTTGAATGCTTAAAAGATTCAGTTCATATGCATTCACAATTGAATTTAGAGGCATTTTTTTGGTCTGGCGCTCTTGGTATTTACTTATTAAGATTTATGACGCTTGGAAACGAAATCAATAGAAAATATAGAAGCATATCCGTATTAATAACGGAACAAATAAATTTATATTTGCAGGTAAAAATTTTTGTTTAAAGAGTAAGAAAGAATATTCTTTTAATCTTTCATTTTTATTAGATTGAACAAAAACCAAAAAAGAAAGACGAATTAATGGTAGCAAATAGTGTTTTAAAGCTTGCCGCCGATCTTCTCAAAGAATTAGAATCACCATTTAAAATATCTGGATTAAGTGCTAATCCATATCTTTTTACAACAATTAAAGTTGTTATACTGTCAGCTTTTTCTGGTGTATTAAGTGAACTATTAGGATTTAAATTAAAATTGCATAAGATTAAAATTAAATAATTCAATTTTAATAATAATTAATTTGTTGATGCTAGGAAAATAAAATAAAAAACAAAAAGTACAAATAAATTTTTTTTATTTTACCTTGTATTAATTTTAACTTGAAGTAGAATTTACTATCAGGTTGTGATTTCTTACCTCAGATTGTTTAATATGAAATTGTGAAATAAAATCTTTAAAGACAAGGCAGTTGAATATAAGTTTTAAATTATATTCTAAAGTATCGGATTTTAAATTTATCAACCATTTTTCAAGAAAAAGAAACAAATTTATAACACTTACATCTTTTTTTATTTTGTGTTGCGTTACACTAAATTAAAGAAAATATTTTTTTTATCAATCCTGCCTTATCAAATTTTACATGATGTGAATTATTTATATTACGTAAATATTAAAACATTTTCTTTTTCTTAACTTAATGACATAATCAAATAGTATTATGAGCAAAAATAAACAAACATATTGTTTATAATTTCCTTTCTAAGAAGTTTCAAAGTATTTCATCATTGCATTAGTTTAATTAAATCAATGTCAATTTGTTGTGAATTTTATTATTTATTTATTAATTACTACCTTTTATTATCAAATGTAAATCAAAAATAATAACATATAAATATTTATGTTTTTAATAAATTTTATAAATGTAAAATTTCTTTATTATCTCATTAGTTTTTTCTTTTTCCTAAAAATCGAGATCGACAGTTGTAATTTTTTTTCTATATGTATGAATGTATTAATTTGAGAAAAGAAATAAAATTGGAAAAAAAATTATACATTCTTTAAAGATAATACATAATAGGATTTCTTCCAATAATTGAAGTATTACAAATTAATATATACATTTGTTAAACAAAGAAAAAAAATCTTATGATGTGTACTGAAATTACCAAGCCATTGTATTAAATTTATTTACTGTTTTCAATGATAATTTTAATGTTTTCCTTATTAACAAAAAATAAGCCTCTAAAAATAAATAGTTGTTTTCATTTTACTGTTTATTATTAGTACTAGAAAATTGTCTCATTGTCATAGAATAAATGAATAAAAGTAAAATACATAATGTGAAATAATTCAAGTGATGAAATCTGACTTGAACTGAAAATACTCTTACTTCAAATTTGAAAAATAAGTATATATTACAATAAAGAAAAACATTATATACAATCTAGAAAAATAATCTTAAAATGTTTTATAGTAAAATTTCTCAAGAAACAAAAAAATTAATAAAAATTAAACCTAAATCCTTTTCTACCATATTCTATACTTTTCTATCATTTTATATATGTATGTGTTTATCAATTTTAAACTAATTCTTATATAATAATAGATATTAAATAGATCTAAAATAAATCAAATAAACACAATAATGTAAAATACAGTAACTTTATGGTGTTATAAAAAAAAATTATTGATTTTATTTTGTTTTTAAATTAGTAATAATTTTAATTATTGTATTATTTATAGTAAAATATTATGAAGTAAAAGTATTTCGTTCATTAAACAAAACAAAAAAAATTTTTTTTTGAAAAAGTTGAAATATTTTTTTTTTTTAAATGTATTAACATTATTTTATTATTTAAAACTAAAATCAGAAGGCGGGGAGGATGATGAACTTATTTAAAAAAATAATAATAATAATTCAATAAATTATTTATCATTTGCTGAAATATGATCTGCTTGTTCTCCTCTAGCAAATTTCTCCCACATTCTTGAGAATAATTTTTCTAAACCTTGGGCATATTGTTCACAATCAAATAATGGACTTTCAACTCTTGCTTTCCATACTTTAGCTCGCATAGCTTTTAAATATTCACGATCTGTACCTAAACGTATTGCAATATCTTGGTATTCTTGTCTAGTTCTTGCTATTAATTCTGGACAACCTAATGTTGCTAATTGAGAAGCAGCAACTCTAAAAATTTGTACATAAGAACATTAAAATTTGAAAAATATACAAAAAACACAAATATTTTTTTTTATACTAATTTGTAGAAAATACGTACCTTGAAGCTAATGTTTCTCCAGGTAATGTAACTACTGGAGTACCAGTCCAAAGAACATCCATTGACGTTGTATGACCATTACATAATGGTGTATCAAGACACACATCAGCTAATTGACCACGTCTAACATGCTCTTCTTTAGCAGCAACATTTGAAAATATAATACGATTTCCAGAAACACCTGTAAATTGTAATCATCATAATTAGTTGACAATCATTTTAGAAAGTAGTAAGTTCTTTCAAATATAAATTTATTCATACCTAATTCTTCTGCTGTTTTCTTAATATTTTGTTCACCAACTGCTGGGAAACGAAGTAACCATAAAACAGAGTTTGGTACATGTTTTAAAATACAGACCCATGATTGTAATGTTAATGGATCAATTTTATAAAGTTGATTAAAATTACAATAAACGATAGCATCATCGGGTAAAAAGTATTGTTGTCTTGTTGTGATTACAATATTTTGTGGAACTTCTTCGCCTGTGGCTGCTTTATTATTTGTTTGCGTTGTAGCTAATCCGTTTTGTACAACAACACCATTAACAGAAGTTTGAACTTGTCCAGATGCAATCATCGTTTCAATTTGTGTTGTTGTTGGCAACTCAGCGACTTTTAATGATATTTCTACTGGCTTTTGTGCATGAATTACTTCACGTATTTCCTTCACATCAGTACTTTCGACAAGTGGTGATAAATCAGTTGCATTTATAACAGCAACATTGTCAGCTAAACCAGAATTGACGCCGTGAGTTTTATCGCTAACAATTAGACGTTCTTTTAAATGGGGAAACATTTGCTTATGATCACCAATAAAATATGTATATGGCATATATGCTAACTTTTCACTGTATTGTGATGCAAGTTCCATTGGACTTGTAATAGAATCCGTAATTATGTAATCCATAAAGCTTGCGCCACTTGTTCCCGGATATCCCAACCACATTACTTGAATTGGAGCTGGTTTCAATGCGAATATTTCATTTCTCGCTCCTTTCGTATATCCATTCATATTTACTAGCACATGAATGCCATCAGAATAAATGCGATCGGCTGCTTTTCCATTGCATGCGACCTGTGACAAGTCAATAAAATGTTCAGCTTCACGTGCGATTTTGCCACGAAATGTTGTTCCATCATCGGGACTTAAAGCGTAACAAAATATTTCTACATTCGATCGATTATGTAAACCAGGAATCGATTGCATTAAATGTGATGTTGGATGATTGCCAAAATCACTGCTGACATAACCGATACGTAAACGACCAGATAATTCACGATTAAACTTGAATGGTGGTTTATGTAAAACATGAATTTTCTCAAGGCACAAATTTGCGTGTCTAGCCGCAATTGCTTTGCGAAATTCATGGGACAATGGATATAGCATTGAATGATGTGGATGTACAGAGGGAAGACGATTCTTTTCTAATTGTTCAGCAACGATACTAACCAATTTTTTCATTCTAGCTTCATAATCTGTCCAATCGCATACAATTTGTAAACAATGAGCAAGATTACAATAAGCATCTGGAAAATCTGGTTTCAATTTTAGTGCAGTTCGATATGATTGAATTGCCTCTGGTATATTTCCAGAATCTTTATGAATGCTTGCTAAATTGCTATGTGCATCTGCAAATGCTGGATTAATTTGAATCGCTCTTGTATAACATTGTAGTGCGCCTGTTACATCCTGTAATTCCTTAAGTGTATTACCCATATTTGAGTACGCATCAGCGAATGTTGGCTGAATACGAATTGCTTCCTTATAATGCATAAGCGCTTCATTAAGTTTTCCCTGTTGTTGTAATACTGAGGCAAGATTGGAATGTGCAGCAGCAAATTCTGGAAATACTTCAAGGGCTTTAAGATACAATCTTGTTGCTTCTTCAATATATCCTTGTTCTCTCTTAATGTTCGCCAAATTATTAAGTGAATCAGCATGATTGGGACACAAACGTAATGCTGTATTATAACAATCTTCTGCTTCTTTAACCTAATAACATACAATGATAAAATAATTGCATATAAAAGTTTTCAATACAATTAATAGTTTGTGGTACTAATAACAAACTGTATTATTTAATCAATACACACCTGTCCCTTTTCTTTAAGGGCATTAGCCAAATTACAATATGCATCTGGGAAATTTGGTTGTAATTCAATTGCACGCCTGTATGTATCAATTGCCAAATCGATTAATCCCTGTTCATAGTACACACAAGCCAAATTTCCATGTACAACTGCATTATTTGGAGATAAATTTAATGCACGTAAATATGCCGCAACAGCTCTATAAATAGTAAAATAAAAATATAAGGGAGTTATAATTTATTACCATTTAATTAAATTTATAATAGTATTAGAATATTGATTATATTAAGACATTATTTTTTTTTTTCAAGTTTTCAATTTTTTTAATGGACAAGAGAATATGTTTTATTTCATTTGAGTTTTATTAAATGAAAATTCGTTTATTATTTATTTTTTTTTTTTTTTTTACATATATCATATTTAATTATATTTGCATGGAGTACATTTGATAGACAACATTTATATTCATAATGCATTTAAATAAATGAGTATGTACATGCCCATGAGATATATAATATTTGCACAATATACAAATCGATGAAACATATTTCCATTTATGATTTTCATAAAATTTTAATGTGTGTAGTACAATAAACATTATTGTATCATTCAAAAATTGAAAACAATCTTTATTTTTTTATGAATGAATAATCTATACATACACTCGAAAAAATCATTTTTTTTATTATTATTATTTTCAATTTCATTTTATTTTATTATTTGTTTTATATAAAATATTATTGTATAAAATATCTGCTAGAAATACTTATTAGATTATAAAATTAGTTTAGTTTACGGTATTTTATATTTCATTTTTATCCTTTATAATTTTATTGATTTCCTGTATAATTTTATTGGTTTCCTTTATAAATTAAATAAAAAATTTTATAACAAAAATATAAAAAAAATATAATGTATATTGAATACAAATGCCTTTCTAACATTTCCACATCAGAAATTTTTACTTTTTATTTCAATACAATAAATTATTATAATTTTAATTCAAAAAACAAAAAAAAAAAAAAAATTACCTAATTGTTTCTTGAAAAAATGAAAAATTAAATTTTGACTTGTATTAAAATTTCTTGGAGTAGTTGAAATTGATACTAGATATGTTCAAATTATGGATCAGATTTTTAGAAATGATTAATTTTTAAATAAATAAAAATTAAAAATTTAATAAATTTTTTGTAAAATATTTTCAAATATTTTAAATTGTCATATTACCATTAATAAAATCAATCACAATAAAGATTTATCATTTTTATTCCTATTCTTAAGATTTATTTTTGTTGACGCAATAACAAATTCATTGAAATCTATGTTATACCAAGTTATACGTAAATATTGACGTATTACCTACATACTTCATTTTGCTTACAAACTATTTTCCAATCTACAATTTAATCGAAAAAAAAAAAAAAAAAAAAAAAACAGAAAATATATTATTTGGCATTAATTCTAAAATTCGTTATGTAATTTTATAAAATACAACATCGAAACAGATATGAGGCATAATAAAATGATATATTGGTATATATACGTATTTTTGCTTTTTCATATTAAATTTCAATTTGTCGGTTTTTTTTTTGGTTTTTTTTCTTTAAATTTTACTTTAGTCAATAAAAATAGACTACAATTATACGCACAATAATTTTCAATATTTTAATATGATTATTCAAAAAGAAAACCAGAAAAATTAATTTCATCAATTTAATGAAGACCAGAAAAAAGAAAAAAAAAACAATTTTTTTTTATATTTATTTTACATTTTTGTAGAATACAAAAATATAAAAGAAAATTAATAAATTAAAAAAAATTTTCACATTTTTTAATAATTCAACAAGTAAAAGATATGTATCTCTTATTCCAAAGGTCGTCAGTTTCTTTATTTTTTTTATTTTTTTTTTTTTTTCGAATATAAAATTTAAAATTATTCTATAAAGCCGAATACCGAATTATAATAATGAGGTAAAATGCAAATGAATTTTCCAACTGTTTATTTTCACATTCTATAATTTGTTTTACTGATGTTATCGTCAATAATGTATGTACATCATACGTAAGCAAATATACATACATGTGTACACACATTAAATTATAATAAAATAATTATATATATACGTACACAATTAATTTACTTTAAAAATCTTTATGTAAATGAGATATTAAAACGTATGATACATGAATTTTTGGTATAAAATATAAAAATTTTTTTATTATTTTTTTTCAACAAATTAAATGACATAATAATTTATCAAAGTAAAACCAAAACCAAAAACCAAAAGTAAACTTTATTTTTAAAAATCAAAAAAAAAAAAAAAAAAAAAAATACATCAAGAGAAACATTAAATAATTTTCATTTTTAATTTTCAATATACATAGGTACATAAACACAAACAAATTATGGTGTATATGTACATATACACATGGAACTAAAAAATGAATTTCATATGGGTAGCTTTTTAAAAATAATTTTTAGAATGTAGGTACTTCAAAAAAAAAGTAAAAAAAATAATAAGAAAAGTAAATAAAACAATCTATGAAATATTCTAAAATTACACATAAGAGTATTTCATTTTATTTTTTTGTAAGAACTTGTAAAATTTAGATGTAACTAAGGAAACTAAAGGTTAAATAAAATTATATATTTAAAAAGAAAAACAGCACGTGTCTTTTGTATATTTTCATATATTCTAACAAAGAAAAGAAAAAAAAAAATTCAGACAAATGGGCACCACATTCATATCATCCATATTAGGATTTTTTTTTAAATATTATTTTCGTCATATTCATAACGATATGAAACTGTAAATGAAAACGATAAATTAAATCAAAAAAAAAAAAAAAAAAAGGAAGAGGAATTTATAAGCATTTTGAAAAATTGAATAAATTGTAAGTTCGTTTAAGATACAAAAAACAAAAACAAAATTCCCTTTATATTGTTCATATCGAATGTTTTTAATTCCATTCTATTGAAAAAAAAACTGTATGTATAATTTTGAGATATTTTTGGAATTTTTTTATTTTTTCTTTTTGCAGTAAAAAACAAAAACAAAAATGTATTTATTCTTTTGATGATAAACTTGAATGAAATGACGACAAAATGATGATATTCTCTTAAAATAGGTTATTTACATATACATGAAGATATTATACAAATTTATTCGTACACATACAGTATATATGCATATATATTCACGTACATATTTGAAAAAACAAAAAAAAAATAAAAATAAAAGAATATATAACATGAAATAACTAGAAAAATGTAGTAAAATAGCATCAAATATGAAAAAAAAAAACAAAATTATCATTATTACTGTAATTATTGTATGCATATACATATATATATGTATATACGTATTTACATATGTATATGTATAATCATTATATACAAGATCGAACTACATAAAGCAGAAGGAAAAACAAATAAATGGTTTATTTGTAAAATAAACTCAATGTTATTTTATACGTCATGTGCTATATAAAATTTTGTACAAAATGCAAAATTCATTAAATTAAAAATGAAAAAATTATAATGATAAAAAAATAAATATAATAAAATTAAAACCAAAAAATCCAATAATAACAAAATTTAATAAATAGGGTCCTGTTAATAATACATTTTTCATTATCCAGATGATATGATTATACGAGCATGAAGATTAATTCGATTTATTTTATTACGCTGATAATGACGTTAATGAGTACACATACGAGTATACCGTACATACATGAATTATTGTACGTACATATATTTTTGAACATTATTATTTGGATAACATATGTAATTTTTATATCATTATTATTTTATTTAACTCTGACCTTTTAATTTGATTTTTCACCCAATCTAAACACCCTTTTTGTTTTCCAGGTGAAGATGATGATGAGGATGGAGATTGTAACGATGAAAAATCATATGAAGAATGTTGATATAATGGACTTATACGAACGATTGTATACACGACTATACACTGATAATCCATTTTTTTTTAATTTTATTTTTTGTTTGTTTTTCGTCTTTATTTATACAAATATTAAATATATTTTATTAAATTTAATACGATTTGAAAAAAAAAAATTATTTTGTTTTTTGTTTTTTTTTTTTTCAATAGTTTTTATAGTTATAACTAATTAATACTCTTTAATAAATTTGTTTAACAACAAATTTACGTATAATAAATTTATTTTATTATTTTTTTTTTTTATAATTATATACTGTATAAACATTAATACGTATTGGTATAGGTATATAGATTAATACATAAATTTATGTAACACATGTAAATAGATGTACATATATTTTTATATTTATTTTTTGTAATTATTTTGATTTCATTTACATATAATATATATTTAAATTGTGCAATTTATTTTATTTCGTTTTAATTTAATATATGGCAAAATATAATTCACATATAATATAAATCACATATATATAATTTTTTTTCTTCTTTTTTTGTTTTATTTTGTTTTATGTATATTATATAAAAAGAGCACATTTATATGTATATATGTATGTGTAAATCGATTTTATTTATAAATATCTCCAAAACATTGTTTATTATATTATTATTTAATTAATTTCTTTTTTCTTTATTTATTTGTTTTTTTGTTTTTTTTTTAGTTAAATTTTCATTATTAAATTATTGGAAATATTACGATTGTATAAGTATGTATAAAAAAAATTTCCTCTGTACTTTTATTTTCTTCTCTTTTGTTTTTTTTTTTTTGATTATTTTTGTTTACTACTTTATTTTCTCAAATTAATTTTTATATGCATATAAAATGAATTTTTCAATATTCTTCAAAATCTGCTTTTTTGGTTGTTATCATTAAAATGAAATAAGAAAAAAATCTACTTTTTTTTGTATTTTCATTTACACAACCAATAGCACAGCATTTTTATTTTATTATCTGAATTTATTTGTATTTTTAAAAATTTATTTAGTGGACGGCTATAAAGTTATAAAATTTTGTTGTATTTTACTTTAAGACAAAAAACCAAAAACAATATATTTTCCTTCTTTATTGTTACGGAACATTTTTGAACATTTGCATCATATTTTCTTTCTAAAAATACTACATAGAAAGTATGTATAATTTTGTATTGTTTTATTTCATTATTTTAATTATTATTGTTTAATTTTTATTAACATTAATAACACTCCACAATACAAAAATCTATTTTTCGTCTTGTGCTTTTTTTTTGTATTTATTAAAATTTTAATAGCTGTTTTTATATCATATATAATTATACAATAACGATCAAATTTAATTTGTTCAATTTGGCCACTGTTCAATATACATCATATGTACGAAAAAGAAAAAAAAACAAATTCTTCATATACTGATTTTTCTTTTCTGTTGGTAAAACATAAACAAATTTGTTATTCATAAGAGAATAAATATAAAAATAATTAATATTGCATACACAAATACAATATGTATGTATATATGTATATGCAACTATGAAATAATAATTAAAACAAAATATGCATTCTCATTTAATTTTCTGATTAAGTTTTTAGTAATTGAGAAATAAACTGAACATATTTATCACCTTCTTTTTTTAATTTTTTTTTTTTTTAATATTTCAAAAGGATATTTTCAATATTTTAAAATAATTACCGTATTGTCACACAAAGTAATAAAAATCTTTCAAATGTATTTATAATATAAGAAGCCTTTCTTGTTAATGATTTTAATAAAATTAAATTTATTTAAAAGGGAAAATTTTCTTATGAACCAAAAAATCGAAATACCTAAATATTTAGAGTTTTGTTTTTCCCTCTTTATTAGAGTGGAAATCAGCAATAGGTAAAAATCTTACCAATAGAAATGATGTTCACATTATAATTTCATAAGATATTCCTTTTATATAAAAATGTTTATGAGTGATGACGTCATAAAACATTATGTATACAATAATGTTTTTGTCAGTTATGTACAGAAATATTTTTTGATCCTATAATAAACAACAACAAAATATAATGTACGTAGATGTAAATGACAAGAAAACTGTTTAATTTTGTCAGTTATATACAGAAATATTTTCTGATCCTATAGTAAACAACAACAAAATATAATGTACGTAGATGTACATGACAAGAAAACTGTTTAATTTTGTTTTTATATTTTTTTATACATAATATTATCTCAACAAATCATCTTTATACCTATATTTTCTAATTTAGATTTATATTGAAAAATATTTTTATTATTTTATTTAACAGTCATTTATTGATTTTTATTATTTCTGTATATGAAATAAATTACATTCGTATTTCAATATATTATTTCCATAACTCTAGGAAAAAAAAAATTTTCTTTTCATAAATATGTAGAAAATATAAGAAAACAAAAAATTGAAAAAATTGATTAGCTTTTTACGTTTATGCTCATATTACAAAAAAGGAATAAAAGAAAAAAAAAAAAAAAAACTTTTATTATTTAGAAGAAAAAAACAAAAAACGAATTTACACAGAATACGAAGAATCTAGAAGAAGCTTATTAATTCCAGTAACGTAATATTTTGTCTTATTTGAGCATAACTTCTTATATAAGTGTGTATACATGCCTTTGAATGGCTGTATGGACATGAAATATAGAAAATATGTATATGTACATACCTACATCGTAATATAGTGAAATTCCATGAAATAATGTTATATCTTTTTAGATACTCTTTATAATGATTACTAAGAATAGATGTTTTCTTCTTTATTATTAAGATATTAAATTTTATTTAATCTGAATTTAATTAGAAAAAAGAAATTAAATTTCTAATCTTAAGAGTTTCTATAAGCCAAACAAAAGATTAAAATTATAAACAAAAACAAATTGAATTTTATTTTTATTTACAATGACATAAAAAAAAGGAAAAAAATTCATAAAATTTAGTATGGAAAAATTGCTTCTTTATTTTTTATTTTCTTTTGGTTTTTTTTTGATTTTGTTAAATTTGAAATTTTTATTTTTTTTAAATACTCATTTAAATAAGGAACCAAACAATAAATTTTAGGTAATAAATTTTTTCTGTAAGTAATTGTAAATTTTAATTTGATGAGCAATGTAAATCTTTACAATTATTATTTAAAAAAAAAAAAAACAAAAAAACAAAAAAAAAAAACAAAAAAAAAACGAATAAATATGAATATCTATAAATTTGTTGTTATCTATAAATAAAGACAGGAATTAAAATTTTCAATCATACATTTAAGTATTATAGAACATAAATATTGAATAGTTTTAGCACGTTTAAATTGAATAGAAAATTAAAATTTATATTCTATATATTACATCCATTTAAAAATTAAATAAATAAACAAGATTTTTATTTCGTAATCTGATTGTAAATAGATATTTTAAAAAAATTTTATGGATAAACTTTATTTGTTTTAAATTTCACAATTATGTACCCACAATTTAACGAAGATCAATAATACTTTATTTAAAAGTTTTATCTCACTTCGGACATCATGGGCTTTTATATTTTTAAAACTATAATATTCAATTTATTTATCATAATTCCAGCTAAATAATTACAAAATAAAAAACAAAGATATCTATTAGTTCAAAAAACTTAAAACATTTCACGGAATGAATCGAACTTTTCAATTAAAAGTTACAGCACAAATGTAAACCCGGTAACAAAAGCGTGCAGAAAAGATAAATAAAAAAATAATCAATTGGAATAAACAAATAAAACAATTAAATTAATGAATATGTACAGTACGAATTTTTTTTTTTTTTTTCTATTTTTATTTTGATTTTGAAGAACAAACAAGAAAATTGAATTCCTTAACGATACCGTATAGCGTTCCGGACTAAATACAAAATTTTCGAAAACTTAAACCATTTTTCTTTTTGTTTTTTTATTTCATGATTCTGTTGTACATATATATGTACATATGTACACGTACTATAAAATGTATACATTTTTTATATGAATACAAGAAATTTTCTTTGGCTTTTCATCATCAACAACATCATCATGATCATCAAAAGAGAAAAATCAAAAAACAAAATAAAAATCAAGCAAGGAAAATGAAAAATAAATAAACCATTGGCTATCGTTAAGTGAACATATATTACGCATACCAGATACTATTAGCTATGACTGGTTTTTTTTTTAACATTTGTTTTTTCTCATTCAGTATTCACACGTATATAAATGAATACAACCACATCAAAAATGAATATAAAAAAAAATTTCTATTCATCATAAATTTATACATACATATGTAAGTATAGCGATTTCATGATATGCCCAGCATGTAATATGCGTATAGCGTGTATATAATATGTACATATTGTATATGTACATAAGGTAAATTTATAAAAACATAAATGTAATGTATGTAGAATTTGTTTAGAATATACATATATACAATATGTATGTTTGTTATATGCACATTTTATATTAATATAAATAAATACATACATGTATACATATGTATATATTACATTGCCATTGACATAGACATTGCAATTAAAAAATACAAAGGAAACAACAACAAAAAACAAGAAATGTAAAACATGAATTTTGTTATAAAAATATATTCACAAATGCGAACGAATAATTAAAATATGTACTTTGCATACACTGTACATTTGTATGTATGTATATATATGTACGTATATGAATGTATGGCAAAAATATCATAGTGTACATATATATATGTAGTAAAAATTATTATTAAAATAAATATTATCATGTGTACAAAATGTGTTTGTGCTTTCCTATATATTTTTATACTCGTAAATATAGAAAAATGGAAAATTTGCCTAAAAATTTTTCCTTTAATAAAATTAAATTTTAAAAATTTACCTACATCATACTACTGTATATATTGTATTTCTATACAATATTTTAAAAGAAACAAGATTTTATTTATAATTTTTTTTGTTTTGAACATGTGCACAGCATAGAACTTTATAATTACGTATATTCATTTTTTATATGTCATATAAACAAATGTATGTACATACATATATACAAATACATAATATCTACATTATCAACAAAATCAACAAAAATATAAGATTTTTTTTGAACATACACCACATGTTCAAATTTTAATTCTTAAATACTATAAAATATTGTGGATTTTAAACTCGTGGATTTTTTTCTTTTAATGTATGTAATTTTATCTTTTGTAAATGTATGTGATGTATTTCAAGCAAAAAAAAGAACTGATTTTTGTTTGTATTTAAGCACGTGTATTTATACCGCTGTTAAAAAAAAAATAATACCTACATACATATATATAATCATTCGAATCTAATTAAAAAAAAAAAAAAAAAAAAAAAAAAAAAAAAAAAAAAAAAAACGATTTTTGGCAGCCTCCATTATTAAATCAATATTATCTTTATAATTATGAAAATAACGATAATATAATTATAAACATGAAAATATTAATAAATTAAAAAATAAAATATTAAAATAAAATAGAAAGGATACACGTTTCATGAATACCTATATAATGTTAAAAAAATTAATAGCTTTTCTAATTTTATTTTGTCTATTTTCATTATACCAACCCTTCCTCCCCCCATTCGTCCATAATTGAAATGAAATTGAAAACTGACAGAAATATGTTTTACGTATTGTAGACCTAGACACGTAAATACTTTAAATTTATTCATTTACTTTACATTTTCTTTTCTTTTTTTTTCAAATTTTGTATATTTTTGTATATGTTTATTAACATTAATTAAGCTAAATTAAAAATAAACTAAAATGAAAACTAAATTTTCAATAAATTTTATGATGTAATTTTTATGAATAAAATTGAGTGATGACTAAAATAATAGCAGAAATAATAATTAGAACCAAATGTTGATAAATTTGTGAATTTATTTATTTTTTTCTTTGATTAAATAAAAAATTTCATTATTTCAAATGAATCATACTATATACGAGTATGTGATATTATTTATATAAATATTTTAATAGCATCACATTAAAAAATCAAATTAAATTGCACATATGTACGAGTATATATACAATATGTATAGGTATAATAAAAACAAAAACCTTGGATAATCGATTTACCGTGGTTTTCAATTAAATTTATATTAGTTTATCAATTATGTAGTTTCAAATTAACTTCGATCAATTTAAGAAGAAAAAAAAATTAATCTAAGCATTATAAAAATTTCATAAATCTCATATAATTCTTATATTTTTTTATAAAAATTTTCCTCACATGTACGTATACGTACATAATATATGAAAAATACTCGTAGAAAAAAAAAAACCATACCCAACAATGGAAAATAAGGATTATTTTATATTGAATAATATTAGAATTCATAAATTATTGATATTTAGAATGTTATATCATATGAATATGAACGATAATAAAATCATATTATCGTAATAAGGTATATTAAAGCTGTTATTGAAAATCCTTGATCGATATGTATATACACATACTTTTAATATATTACTTAGAAAATAATTCCATAACACAGTATTATACATACAGACATACATATATGCGTATCCTTATAACATTTTATTTATAATTTAGAAGCAAGAAACAGGACAAATTATTTCCTATTTAAGGAAAGTTAAAAAAAAAAAAAAGAATTAATAACAAAATGAAAATTATCTAGAGTGTAATGAAAAAGGAAATTATAGTTAATGTCATACATAAAAACACTATAATTTAAATCTTTTATCACAATAATATATACGTATGTACATATATCATACACGATTACACAAAAATATAATAGTAAAGTATGACGCATGCATTACAATTAATTATTTACAAAAGTATATGATATCGTAATATCGTAAGTACAAAAAAAAAAAAAAAAAAAATAGGTAAATAAATTTTTTACACGAAATAAATGAACGTTAAATAATAAATAAAATGGAATACAAATATCAAACTAAAAATGTGTATTATAAGGTATGTACATATGTATGTATATAATATGTATTATATATACTCAAATAATATCATACAATTTATTATGTACATATATTTATTCTATATTTTATTGACATGTTCTTATCATAGTTATACATCGGTCTATGTTTTTTTATTTTTTATTTATTCATTTTTTTTTTTTTTTTCATTATTTGATATTCAAGTTTCCGAATGTACTACAACAAGTCATTTTATTAAAAAGAAAAATATAATAAACTTTCACTTTTTCCTGTTATTATTTTTTGTTTTTTTTTTTTTATCCTATCTACATTGCATATTATTATGCAATTATGTATTGTACATACAAATGCAGTACTCTTAATGATACATAATGTACAATACATACATACATAAATATGAACATTTTAATTTAATTTTAATTTATCATTTACTTATTAAGGAAAAAATTAGATAACATAAATATTAATTGAAACAGGATATTTCATTTTAATTTAATAATTTCTACTTTTATTACGTATAAACGTACAATATTATATATGTATATCGTATTTATCATTTTTATATGTACGGTAATTTCATATGAAAAATTTAATATACATACATATGTACAAACATTTTAAGGATTGATGAATGAAATTTAATTTTCAAAACATATTGCATAAAATCAATTTTTTCAATATTAAAATAACATCACGTAAATGTAAAAATTTTCAAAAGATAACGAACATTAAAATATTAAATTGTATAACATAATAAAAATACAAATAAAAGAGAGAAAAATAAAATTAATATAATTATATTTAAAGGATGATAATATGATTTAATTTCTACTTAAAATCTTATTAAAATGGAAAATAAAAATTTACAAAGCAATAAAAAATTTAAAACATTGAATTACTAGAATTACAATTAAATTTAATATAATATAATCGTATAATTTATGTTGACATTATAAAGGTATATTTCTATTTGGATATAAAAATAAAAAATTACACAATTTCTTTTTATTTAAAGTACTCACACACTTGTACGCATTTAAATAAAGATACTATTATATGTTTCTTAAATTGTACATATACATACATATTTGATTGAAGGATAATTGAATTAAATTCAATAATAAAATTGTTATTTGATTTTGAAAAGGTTAAAACAAAACAAAAAAGGGATAAAAACCTTAATGTTAAAGATTTATTACAAATGATAGTTAGAAAATTTTAAGAGAATAAAATTTTATTTTTATATATTGTTATATTACTGCTATTGGCAATCTAATTTTTTTGTTTTTTACGTTTCTAACTTCTCGTTTCTTTTATTTTCCTTTCAAAATAATATGTACATACACGTATGTATTACGAATGTAATATAAGCATCATATAAAATACAATAGAAGTATTTTCATCTGTATATTCATATGTATGTGTTAACACATACTAACAGTAATAATTTAATTTTCTTGTACACATATCTAATATAGTCTACATAAATTTACCCATTGGCATAATATATGTTTTAATAGAATAAAATACAAAAAAACAAAAAAAAACGAAAAGTAATAAAATAAAAACTTTCCTATAAGTTAAGAAAGAAAAAGAAAACTGAAAACATATATTTACAGTTGAAATAAAATATCATTCACAGCATACTGAAGGTTCAACATTAAATTTTCTCTACTATTCGTTTATTAAAGATCAAATAAGTCTAATTTGTTTATATCTAAATAGTGTGTACACAATGTACATATAAGATATATGTATGTATGTATATGTATAGTATTTTTATAAATATATAACGTACTTCGTAAACATGTACATACATGCATATAATGATATGGATATAAAAGTAAATTTATGTAAAACTCAATGGAATAAAATACATAACATTTTACTATTGTAAAAGCACACCCTTTTATTGTAATTTTCTATATATGTATGTATACATATGTGCTTACATGTATGTATGTACTTATAAGTACATACATATAAATAACAAACTTTATGCTCTATATAAATATGTGTATATATTATTTTTTTTTCTTGTCTTTGCGTAGATATATTTTCAAGTAAATAAATCTTTAATAACAGTTATAAAAATATATAAAATGCTGTTAAAAAAAAAAAATAAATAATAAAAAAAAGCAAAATCAAATAAAATAATAAAAGAAAAAATATGTGGTTTAATATCGAAGGCGTCATTATACAAATACAGATATGTATTATACTATGTTGGGGTGGGTGTAAAATATATATATTATGTAAATTATGTGAAAAATTATTCATGAAAATATAAATAAAAAGTACAAATATTGTTTGTCATTAAAGATAAAATAAAATAAAATTGAAAAAAAAAAAAAAATATGAAAGAATAACAACAAATTAATCATATATATAAAAACGTGTCCTTTTAATCTGTTACATGTCCTTTCGTAAACAAATTAATAAAACTTAATATAAACTGAAATTTATACGAATTTTAAAATTCAAAAAAACAAAATATCTCTTCTATGAATTTGACTGTACAAGGCTTAGATATCTGTTTTAAAATTCATACAGGTTGTATAATATGTATTATCATAAGTTTTTGATGATATGAATTATTATAAAATGTATTAAACGGTAAATGGAAAAACAAAGAACAGATTATAAATTTTAATTATTATTTAAGTAAAAAATAATACGATTTTTATATGAGTAAATTTTCATATTGCATATTTTATTTTAATTGAATGTAAATGATAATAAATAATAAATGTACCTAACTGAACACTAAAGAAAATTACCTAATAACAATTATTAATAATAAAATTTGAAAATATTTAAAATGATCTTTTTCATTTATTTTTGTTTAAAAAATGATCCCATTCTTTTATTTGTGTTGTGTATAAAAATCGTATATAATTATTATATAAACTATTATCTTTATTCTCTTTTAGTTTTTTTTTTTTATTATTATTGTAGTAAACTTGTTTTATATAAAATTATTGAATTATCGTATTTTCAAAATTGAAAATTTCTAGTAATTTTGGCAGTTGAAAATAAAATCTTGTTTTGTTTTTTTAAATCATTTTAAATTATAAAAATTTTATTAATTTGTAATTATTATTGTATTTTGTATTTTATCTTTTTTTTTTTTAATTTAAAAAATATTTTTTTATAGTTTTAATAGACATAAAATATTTCGATAACGATTTAAATATATGTTTTGCTTTTTTTTTCTTTAAATATTTTTATTATATTTTTTATTTATTTTTAACATTTTATATATTTATATTATATTTTATTGAAAGCAACAAAATAGATTAAAATCAAACGTATACATATATATATATTTATTATATTTTCACATTTAGATACCAATAATATGAAAAAAAAAAACACTTATTTTAATTTTTATTATATTTTTCATACACCATCAACACATATATTTTATTTATTTTATAATATATTTTATTTAGTTGATTGATAATAAACATAAAACAACATTTATTCATTACTAACACATATAGTAGAGATATTTTTATATATTTTTTTTATTTTTTTAAATTTAATATATTAATATAAATATAAAATTGTTTTAAAGGAACAAAAAGAAAAGTTTTTTTGATTGTCATTAATAATAAATAATTTATATAAAAATAATAAAATAAGAACCCGTCAGAAAAACAACCGTAAGTGTTTTACATTTCATATTAAGTATTTATTATTAAAATTTATTATTTATTTATTTGTTTACTGTTTTTTTTTTTTTTTTTTTTTTAGAAGTAAACAATTATTTATATTCATTTGTTGCTGATTTAACTATTTACTATTTGAAATTTAATTTATCGCATGTGTTTTTAAAATCTATTTGTTATGTTTTTCTATATTAATTATAAAATTTAAACAAAAATAATGCAATACATATTTAAGAATTGTTTTTTTTTTTTTTAAAAAAAAAAAAAGATATTATTTTTTATTTTAATTATTTATTGCAGTCTTTTAATTATTTTTTTATTTATATATTAATTTTTATTTAATATTTTTATTTAAAAAATTTATAAAAAATAAAATTCAAAAAAAGCAGATGTCGTAAGAGTATAGAAAAGAAAAATTGAAGAATGTGTTGTTTATCCTATCTGCTATGTATTCTTTCTGTCAACTAAAAGGAAAATTTTATAACTGTATATTTTTGATGATAGCAGCAGCAACAAAAATTAAACTTTGTTATATACAAATGTATATTTATGTATGTATGCATAATATGAATATATAGAAATAGGATTATATATATACAAGGATTATGGTATAATACATATATTTATATCATATATCATTCCGTGTGGTATACATAATATGATAGTATACATATATTGTGTGAAATATCAACATCTTCATGTACATATGTAAGCTTCAATATTCATATATATATATATATACGAATATTTTTTTACACTTCTTTTATTCGTTGTTATTTCTATTTATGTTATTATTATGGAAAGTTCTAATTTTCTTTTTCTGAATCGTTAATTTCCATTAACCACATTTACATATGTACCATTATAATTGATGCGTTGAAATTAAAAAATAATGAACAAATTCTTGGTACTCATGTCTTTAAAATATGTTTTAAAAACACAAAAAAATTACAGAGGATAATCAGTTAGAAAATTTTAATAAGAATTTTCAAAATACTAAGAAACAGAAAAATTATATTCTCGAAAATTTCATCTTTTTCTTAATTATCAAAAAATATTACGAAACATATTAAAAAAATTAAAAAAATACCTAGATAAAATTAAAAAATACAAAAAATTAAAGAAAAAAAAGTTGAATCATATTTTTTCATATTTTTCTAATTTTTAGAATTTCTGATCTTTTTTCATATTTTTCCGATTTTAGCCAAAAAACAAAAAAAAAATTGAATATAGTATTTACTATAACAATGAATACTATTTGTATAAAAAAATATACGTTTATTATTTTTATATTTAACATTCTGGTAACACTTACATATCTTTCTCCAATTACATTGTTATATGTGTAAAATTATCTACACTATGGATATTCTGAGCATGGCAAATAAGGACAAAATTTTTATTAAATAAAAAAAATAAAATATAAAAAATATATACATATATAGTATATATATATATGTATATCTATATAAGAATAAAAAAAATTGTACAATCACAAAAAAATGGGTTTATCACCACCATCATCATTATTATCATCATCCAAAGTGAAATATATACAGTATTTAAAAGATAAAAGATATTTTCCCATTTTATCATGCTGTGCATGTAATGAGCATAAATGTAATACATACGTATATGCGTGTAAAAATAAACGTAGAACAATTAATTATTTTATATATTCATATGTACATATTTGTACATACGTATGTAAAAGTTACAATAGTAAATAATTAAAAATAAAAAAAAATATATAAAAATTTAAATTTTTTTTTCTGTCTTCCTTCAATAATTAAAAATAATTTCTAAGAACATTTTTCAATATACAAAAACGTTTAATTAAGGTTTTTTTTTTTGCTTCAAAAATAAAAACATATAAAACAACCCAAGGATAAGTTTGTATTCAAAATAAATTAAGTACAAATCACTTCTACATTGTATATTTTGATTATCTGGAATAAGATGTTAATGACACAATTTTATTTTTAATTAAATTCACTAGACTAGCGGTATTTTTCTGCAATTTCAAATTAAATTAGATTTTTTTTTCTCATTTTATCAGAATATATCTATAACAACAATAACAATATATATGTTTTTTTTACTTAATTTCATTACCATAAAATAAATTTCATATGTAATTAAAAATGTTCTTTTATTTAAATGTTTTAGTTTGAAAAAATTAAAATGAAAAAAGGTAGATACATGTGTACACATGTACATATTTTACATGTACCTAATGTCCTAAATTTAGATTTTATTTGAATATGACGTATGTCTATATGTTTATATAATATTATAATGTGTGCATAAATTAAAATTTCCCAATGTTTGTTTTTTTTTCTTCATTTTTATTCCCTTTTTACATATGTATATACATCATATCATGTATTTCATTATTTTGGATAAAGTATTTTTGGACTCTTTTGATTGATTACTACGCAAAAAATATATTTATGAAAAAAAATAAAAATAAATTACCTACCTTGACTATATTACACGTGTATTAATATTATATGTACATATGAAATTATGAAAACATCTAAAGAGTAACATGTATAATAAATACGAAATAATATTATTATTAATACGAAGAAATTTGTTTTTTTTTTTTTTATTTTGGAATCAGATACAAATTCAATCAAATGAAAAATAAAAAATAAATGAATACAAATGTATATGTCATGTTATTTTGAGATGCTCATAAAATTTTTCCAAAATACTTTTTAATAAAAACCCAAAAGGCAAAAAGAATGTAAAACACCCCTTTTTTATCGTTATCAATAATCTCATATGCTTTTTACAACGCATACGTATGTACATATGTATTACTTAAATGATAATATACACGCAAAATTGTATTTAGTAAAAAATATATTTTAATACAATTGTACAAGACGATTCTGATGAATAAAAAATAAAAAATATTTTTGTACATTAGTACAGGCAAACAATAAGTTCATTTAAAATTTACACCATTTTTAGATATATTTTTACTACAAAAGAAAAAAAAAATCATTGAACTGAAAAAAAAATTTAGATAGCTTATGTATATAAGAGAAAATTCTTTGGTGTACAAAATACATTTTAAGAATAAATGTACATAATATATTGTATGTATAAACCCTGTAATAAATTTTTATTTATTTGAATTGTATTCAATCGTTCACTAAAACGCAACGAAAAAAAAAAATCAAATTTGAATGGGTGGATACTTGGAAAATTCTTAAAAATCATTTCACTACATCAGAGCAAATTGATTATCAAATACCATTAAATACGATAAATATGGATAAATTGATTTTGAAAATAAATATAAGAAAAAAAAAACATACTATTTGAATAAAAAATAAAAAAAATGTATTATGTTTAGCAGATATATAGAAAATTCATTTTTCTGACAGACAGACGTAGAACATAATTCACTTGAAAAAAAAAATTTTTGTACGCATTTAAATAAAATTTGGGAATATATAACAAATAGTAAAAAAAATATATATAAATGAAAACATTTTTTATTTTAGACTTACCGATCAAATATTCTCGCTTCCTTAAGGACATTTCCTAAATTAATGTATGCGTCTAGAAAATTTGGATCTAATGTAACTGCTTTCTCAAAATGATGTATTGCTAACCATATTTCTCCTTGTGCATTAAAAACACAACCTAAATTACTCCATGCAACTGCAAATCCTGGGCATGTTTCAATTGCTTTAAGATAGCATGCCTTTAATGGTTTTTATTTTCGTTTTTAATTTTTTATTTTAACGTATTTACATTTAATATAGAAAAAATATTTTAATGTACACATTTTTTCCAAATAGAAGAAAAAAGAAAAAAAAAAGAAAATATAAGAAAATATTTTGATTAGATATTATATATTGAAATAAATGGGTTCTTAATATAAAATATTGAAGGGATATTTTGCTGTCTTTTTTTTTTATTCATTTTTAAAAAAAAAACTTTTAAAAATAAATTTTCGACCATTTAAAACTATTATTTTGACTTTTATAAATTATTATCATTATTATTATTGTTATCATTAAAATTTTTATTATGTATATGTGAAAAACTAGAAAAAAGAAAAAAATTTTCCTTATTAATAATTCAATTTTATCTTATTTTGCTTTATATATAAAAAAAAATAAAACATTCTGAAATTTTTCTAATTTTTCATTATATTTTATTTATTTAATTTTTAAAAAAAATATATTTATGTAATATTAATAAAGAAATTTAATAACAATTTCATATGTATTTATATTTAGAATACCAAAATATAAAATTTTTACGTTATTCGTGTATTTGAATATAAAATTGTTTCGTTATTAAATATGAAATTGTATTTTAAATTTTCTTTATTTTAAATTTCCGTTGAGGAAGTCTCTCAGAGTCTTAGCAGAATTAAAAATTCTACACCTTATTACATGTACAAAAAAAAAAAAAAAAAAAAAGAAAAAAAAAGAAATAAAACAATTGTATTTACGCAAAATCTATTTACTATATAAAATTACGCTAAAATCCGAGCGCAAAATTCAAATTCGACCTTTAAAAACAAAAATGTGTACCTATATTTTTCTGTTACGCCAAATACTATTTACGCTAATTTTTTTGTATTTTAATTTATTTATTTAATTATTAGTTTATTTTTATAACTAAAATTGCTTTGTTGAATTCAAACAAAGAAATAAAATTACGCCAACTAACCTAAAATTTTTACGCTCTTATCATCTATATTTGTATATCTACAGAAGAAATCCTCAACAATATATAATTTTTAACTATACGTTTTTTACAATTGATAATAAATATCATATTATACGTAAAAAACGCATAGTTATATTTATTTTGATTCAAATTTTTTTTTTTTTTGTTGAATAATGTATTTTTCATTGTTGTAGAAATTTGTAGAAACGGAAAATGATGTTCTAAAAAATATAATATTTTATGTAAATTTTATGTACGTATATACATTAAAAATTCAAAAAAATTAAAAAACAATACTTTTAGATAATTTGCAATAAAACTGACAATGATTCGAATGTCTAATTATTTAAATTTTTGAACCGATAAATAAATTAATTTTTAAAAACAAAATCAAAAAAAAATCAAAAAATTAAATTTTACATTTGCTCCAATTATAAAAATGTAATGATAAATACAAACTATTTGAATTATACAAACGTTTGTGTATTTGTATACGAAGTTCTATACATTCTATGTTCTTTACTTTTTTTAGGAACATATTTCTTACATACAACATATGCATGTAATAAGACTTTTTTTTCACCATAATATTGTACATTTGCATTTCCTTTTTTCAGCCACGTAATATCCGATTTTCTTGAAATTGCAACCAAAAATCAAATTATTTAGAACGAGACATTGTAATCATTGTCAATTTAAATACAATTCATTTTTTATTTATGTATATACGAACATTCAGTTAATAATATAAATGTTTTTTTTATTACTTTTTTTAAGAAATTCGAAATTATCGTTTTGTGTCTAGTCATACAATCACGGAAGGAATATAAAACAAATCAAGGAAATAGGAATAAAAGGATAATTTAGGAACAGAATTAAAAAAAAAAGAAGAAGTGATTGTTAAATGATGATTCGTGATTATGACTAGAACACGTTACATTACCTTGTAATATCAGTGTAATTTATTTAGTAGTTTTTCTCATATTCTTGTTGAATCCACATTATAATAAAACATCAGCTCATTAGAAACCTTCCAGTTTTTGATTTGTTTTACATATATATATACACATATATATATGCATACTTTTTTTGCTATATTATGTGATATACTTAAGATGTGATTCTAAATACTTAAGACTTCTTGACAAATGATGAATGATGATTCACTTTCACTGTATATAGCATTCTTATTTTGCATAAATTTTTTGATTTTTGTTTTGCTTGATTTTATTACATTTTTTATATTATGATTTTAATGATTTGATATTATTACTTTATTACACTGAATATTATATTATTATGTAGGTACATACAAATATTTTTGACGAAATCGAATTACACTGAAATCATTTAGGTGAAAAATTATTTGACTGATTAAAAAAAAAATTAAACTGTGTAAAAAATGGTTTACATTAATTCATTTTTCTTCTAAATTTGAAAAAGAAAAAAAGAGGTTCTCATTTTAGTTTATTGAATATAAAATTTCCCTTTAAAAAAATAATAATAAATAAATAAGACGAAAACAAAAAACTTAAAATTGTTAGAATTATTGTGGTGAAGGAAAAAAACATATGTAAACAGCAAATTTTCAAATTGAAAATTTCATTTTTCGAAAACAAAAGCCAATTATTGGTAGTTCGGTAATTTTACAATTTCATATAAATCTGACTAATTTAAAATTCTTTAAATTAAAATTCATGTACGCAATTCTTTTTTTTTCTTTTTTTTTTTGAATCGACGTATTGGTTTTTTGCGCTTATATACATACATATGTACTTTTTTTTTTCATATTTATATTGAAAATAGTCAAATTTTAGATTTTAGAAATTAGAAAATTTTGAAATCAATAAAACAATCTTTAAGAAATAAAAATTTAATATAAATTTCTTACTTTTAATTTCAGAAATTTAATATGTGAAATATTAAAATATATCAATATATCAATATGAAATACAAATTGCAGTGAATAACAACTAACAAAGTAATGCACTGATACATGCAAATAAATAACCATACGTACACTAATAATATAATGAAATTAATTAAGTATTTCTTGAATTTTTATAAATGTTTTGATGTAGTTTTATCTACAACTTAACATTTGGATTCTTTGAGGCTTTTAAGACAAAAATGATTGTCATTCATTTTTCTCTTACTTAATTTCAGAGCTTAAAGCTTTTTCTAACATTTCAACACTTACTAACTTCATCTTTTTTTTTTTTTGTTTTTTGTGTTTTATTAACACAATCTTGTTGATGACAATAAGAATACAGAATTTTTCAATAGATTTAGTAATTGTATAAAAATTTCTCCGTTTAATAACCAAATAAATTACGTAGATTAAAATATTTTAACTTTGGCAACTTTCTCGTTTTTTTGGTAGTAATTAAAGTGAGTAGTTCAATTTGCTTTCTTTTTTCTCTGATTTTTAGTCGAACAAATAATTTTAAACAGATTTTCATTAATTTGAGAAAATATTTATGCATATATGAAAAAATATTATATGCGTGTGTGTATGTGTTATGTAATTTTTTTTTTTTTTTTTTTTCAGTTATTAAAAAAATAAAATCTAAATACTCTGTTAAAATTACTTGTTGAAATAAAATTCAATAACAAAAAAGGTGTAAAAAGGCAACCCCTACACAGAGACAATTATATATCTACGCGCAATGCTAAGTTTATTTACGCAATTTTACGCCAAAGGATACATTGATCATTTACAGTACACATTTTCTATATACATATCTACAACCCTAATAAATAAAATAAAAAAATACATTTGTTCGTATCTTAAATATTGTGTACAATATTTAGAAATGTAATGAATGTCATTTATCCAAAGAACATTTTAACAATTTTGTCTCTAATTTTAATAGTAACAAACCTACTATCAATCTGACATATTATCTGACAATATAAAAAAATAAAAATGTACAAATAGTGAATTAAAAATTTAAAAAAAGTAGCAAATGAACTACTCTACCCGTATTTTCTGAATGCTTTGTTTTATTCTTCAGTTTCATTTGTTTAAAAAATGAAATCTGAATTTTTATGAACTCAAATTGAACTTTTGCTGTTTCTTCAGTTTTTATTTGTGGTTTTCTCGTTTTCTATTTCACTCGTTTAGTGAACAAAATAGCCATACTAAAACCAAGATGTAAATCCAGACAGTATATAGTTTTTCTTTATATATATAAATATACACACATAAACTCCTTAATGATTAATCATACCTTCGCTTCTTCAAGCCTTCCTAATGCTTTTAATAAATTTCCTAAATCACTACGTACACAGTACAGATCCTGCAATAATAATTTTTATAATAGTTAATTAAATTAGAATGATTTTATAATACAAAAACAATAAACCTACAGGATTGTACTGTAATGCAGTTACATAAGCTTGTACTGCTTGTTCCATATCTCTGGCAGCAACAAGTGCAGCTGCTAAATTAATATAACCATCAATAAAATCTGGTTTCAGCCGAACAGCATGCCTATAATTTTCTAGAGCTTCTTGTAACTGTCCTCTTTCTTTATAAACATTACCCAAATTACTGTAATAATAAAAAAGATAAAATCAATCAATTTTATACTTTATCACACAGTAAAAATTTATCAATTTTACCTATATGCTTCAGCTAAAAGTGGATTTTGTTTTATGGCTAATGTTGAAAATTGAGCTGATTTTTCTAAACGTCGACATTGAAAATGTATAGATGATAATAATAATAGTACACCGGTATTATTACTGTCCTGACGCCATAATTGCATACAATGTCTTTCTGCATTTTCATAATCAACAGCTTGATATTCTCTATGTGCAAGTTCGAGTAAACCTATAAGTAATTAATTATATGTCATTTATATTATATGTATATATTCGTAAACAATGTATTTAATGTACATACATATATGTAAAATAAAAACAATATAATTGAAAAATAAATAAATTTTGTTATTTTGATTTTTATGTAGCAAAATAACGTAATTTGTAATTTTGTTACATACATGAAAATACATACAATAAAAATATATACGTAAAAAATAAACTTGATAAACAAATATGAATGTCATTGATTAAAAATATTAAAACATAATTTCAAACCGGCCTTTTTACTACAGTGAATTTCAAAAAGTATCAAACAAATAAATGCATATTATTTATTCTAAATAATTTTTCTGTAAAAATGTTTATGAAAATGAAAAGTGTTTAGGTATTTTGATTATTTTGTTGTCAATATTATTTCTTGAATGAAACAAAAATTAAAAGATTAAAGAAATGTGGTATATGTAGGTATATATATAATATTCATTAATATTGATATTTACATAATACATATTAGAATTATCGAATCGGATGATATCTAACCAATTATTTAACGTGACTGTAAATTTTTTGATTAATTTTTTTTTCATTTTGGAGTTGAAAAATTTCGACCTTGTGCTTATCGTTATAATATTACTGTTTAATTTAGACTGAGACATATTGAAAATGTAAAGGTAAGAGAAAGAGAAGATACGTACATACATACGTACATATATGTAGGTATTATTTAATAATAAAAACTTTAGCAGTGTATAATGTATATTCTATATTTTAAACATATACGTATATATGTATATATCTATATTTACATATTTATGTATTTGTAGGTATGATGATATTATCATTTTAATGAAAAATTTCCTTTATTTAACATCATTCTCATATCTACGTGGATTACCTCGTAACACCCCCTAAAAATTATTTTAGGTATGTATATATATGTATATTTTTTCGGAAATTTCATAATGTTATTTTATTTTTACGCAGATAAGATGTATGGACACCTAGGTTTCATATTTTCATTAATTTTCATATCAATTATTGACATATGTAGGTAAGAAAAAAAACACAGACAATTATTTTTTAGTACCTATTAAAATTATATCTATGATGAGTTGTTTAATGATGTATTCATACAAATTTAATAGATATCACATATCTAAGTAGGTGGTAGATGCCAAATTTGAAGCAAAAAAAAGCAAAAATGAGTTGATTTTATTGCTAAGTCAATTCATACAATACCTATGTATATAACATAGGTATATAATACCTATGTATATAATATGATATGACATATGTATGTATGTACAAATATATTTACAGAAATACAAAAGATTTTATAGGTATACATACATACATACGTGTATATCTAAATATATATTTATTGTCTATCATACCTATATATTTTTTAGTTAATCAGCACATGTATATATATATATATACATATGTGTAAATATAAAAAATATCCTTATATGGATGATACGCGCATAAACATTTTGAATGAATAGAAAATGCATTACATCTATCATGTAGGTATACCTATATACCGATATAGATTAAAGATTTTATACAATTTTTTATATTCTGCTAAATATCTACATATGTATGTACATATATGAACGTAGATACATTCCATATACCTAATATTCGACAATTTGACATAATAAAATACCTAATAATGTTCAAAAAATTTTTATAGGCATACAATTAAATTATTGATTAAATTTGACAAATTTCTACGGAAAAATAATCATACATGTGTAAAATCTTGCGAATATTTTAAGAACATACATACATGTAGGTAGGTATATTCGAATTCACATACATATTTGCATATGTACATTTCGTATATTTATATACGTACATAGTGTTTATATATGTATGTACGTATAAAATATCTATACATATTACACATTTAGCAATTCATGAATATGAGTATAGGTAATTATAATAAAAATTGTTAATATTTTCATATCAAAGCAATCGTTTTATTTGGTCTTTTTTCATGTTAAATTAAAAAATAATAGGTATACGTATGTATATGCGTATACATTATGTATAATATGTATATACATAAATATATAAATTTAAACATTTTTTAAGTGTATTTAATTTAAATCCACACACTCATAACAACTTTTTTAAGATATCGTGCACAAAATGAAAGATAAAATTCATCAATGTGAAATAAAATGACATGTGCACATATACACACGTACATACTTATGTATGCATATATAATACACATTTACGGATGTACAATAACAATAATATATACCTATGTATATAAGAAAAAAAAATGTATAAACGTAAAATAGTACGATGTAAGGAATGGAAAATTTCTTCATATGATCGAAATATAAATTACTAAAAAATGAAAAAAAAAAAAAACAAAAATGATAAAAATACTAATTGAAAAATATAATATAATGTAATGTAGGTAGGCAATATGCAAGCATGCAATGTCCATACATATGATGTAGTATATATATTATATATAGCTCTTTAAATAACTGCAATCTGCATCAACATAAATATTGATTTTTCATTTATGCATTTGATAAGAGATGTAGGTGCCTTTATAAGTTTATATATACATATATGTATATATATTTTTTTAATTAGCTTATACAGACAAAATAAAATGTAGAAATTTAAGAATATTTTTTAAAAATATATGTGTACAGCTATAGTTCTTTCCTTTACATTAGAAATAAAATTTGTTTTAAAAACAATAAATAGCCTAAATAGGGTAAATAAATTGTAAATAAAATTGCAATATGCATGCTTACCACCAGAAGTTAATGGCTGAACTTCATTCATTTTTACAACTACATTTCCTTGTTGAACAAGTTGCTGTTGTTGTTGGGGCTGCTGTTGTCCTCCTTGTTGTTGAATTGCAATTGTTTGTGCTTGCATTTTTTTTCCCTTTTTCTTTTCCTTTTTTTTTAAATTATTAACTAGATTTTTTTTTTAATATTTATAAAATTATTTTGGTTTTGATCTTATTTTATTTTTTAATAACTTATAATATAGTTAATATTTTGAATAAAGATTTTTTATTTTCTTCTTTTATAAAACTAAATTAAAATTGTTTTATTTGTAAATTATGTATTTTTTATTATTTTTAATTTTTCACACTTATTTGTACTTAAAAAAAAAAAAAACAAAAAAAAATTAAAGAAAAAATCGTCTTGCAATTAAAAACATGAAACATCAAATTATTTAACAATTTTTATTAGTATAGTTATACCAATTTCTTTTTAATTCTACACAATTTATAATCGATCTTTTTCTTTGCCAAATTGTTTTTTTTTCTATTCTTTCTTTCTTCTTTGTCTATTTATTGTATGTATGCGTAACTGTAACTACATATTTCATTTTATTTTTTTTTTGCCTTATTCATTTATAAATAAATTTTATATAAATTTTTTCTTTATAATTTATATAATAAATTATGTATTAATAATAAAAAAAAAAAACTCAAAATAAATTTATTTATTTTATTTTTAGCACAATTATAAGTACTTTATAACTTAATAATTTCACTGATTACAATAATGTAATTTATTATTAGCGTGTATTAATCCAAAATCCAACTCGTTCAATCCAAAAATTCAACCTAACGTAATGGCCGCATCTGTTCTGTATCTGATTACTTATTTTATTATTTTTTGTTGCTGACAAATATAATTTCAATGCACATAATAAATGTATACGTATGATGTTCGTACATATATACATATATATACCGTACTGTATACACATATACAAAACGTCATTTTATCATATTTATACCAGTCACCAGTGTAGTGTAGAGCGAAAGTAGATATAGTATATATACCTACTCTACAGTACACATGCTTGTTTTCATGATGCAAAGAATTTAATAAGGTGGGTTATTTCCGATATGAACAATGAAAAACCTGAAACCACCAAACAAAAACCAAATTTTCGACAAAAAATAGTCAACTATATTTTAAATTGATATTTTTTTACATTCTTTTGCATTCATTCTGAATAAATTCGTCTTTTATTTTCGTTTTCTGAAAACATTTTTATATTTCATAAGAAAGTACGTGACTATTTTTCTACTTTTATTTTTATTTTTTTTTTAAGTGACTATGAATTGAACCCAGAATTTTCTTGTAATGACTCTGGTTGGACTGGACCAGTGGACCTGACTCCTGACTGAACTCACCTAAAAACTATTTTGTTCACGATTCACGATACCATACCATACTGCCATACATACATACCATATATTTATTGGTGTGTGTATAATGTACATGTGTATGATGTATGTGTATACATTTAAATTAAAATTAAACGCATATATATTATACATAAGAGAGTATATGCGAAATGCTTGCTAAATGTAGCTAAAATGTTAAATTGTCAACTTATCGGAGAGTCGAAAAGTAGGTTTTATTGTATTCTACGGATTGATTATTGTTTTTTGTTTTTTTTAATGTGTTAATAAAGAGTAAATTCAATTTAGGATTTTATAAACATTTACTTCGTATAAATGATGCATTTTGAAAATACGGTATTTTATAAATGTAACCACATTATCATATAGCACCAATTTTGCACACACATTAACATATATTAATACTGCTATTAATTTTCATGCGACACGACACGACACGATCCAACCAATTAAAACCCATACGACATTCTATTTATATACTATCAAACGATGCAATAAAATTTTTCACGTATAAACCCGTTAAAAACATGAAAATAGTTTGAAAAAATTTTTTAGGGTTGATGTTGAAATCGAAATAAATATTTTTCGATATTTCTTTCAAATTACGTTATGAGTATGATTTATGTATGACTAATGTGTCGCGTATGATATTACATAAAGTTGAATTTATATTGAAAATTTTCTGAGCTTGTAGAGAGACATCTGTTAAATGAATAGAAAAACATTTTACAATTTTCAAAAATTAAATTAACATTTTAAAAATCTGCTAAATATGTAATAAAAACATACATACATTTCATTTTAATATGATAAGGTACATATAATAATATAATTATAATGTATCAATAATTTTAATTGTATTAATTAAATGAATCCAGTCAAAATAAACCAAGTACATACAGTGATCTAGGAAAATGCGAAGACACCCCGATATAATTTCTTTTTCTTTCGCATCAATATTTTTTGTTTTTAAAAATGTTATATGGATCAATATGAATATAAAATTATATAAAAATTCAAATAGCTTTATCTAGAATAATATTTGTATTTTTAGTCATATCCATATGTTACATACATTGTACGACACCAATTTCAAATTACCAATTAATGTAATAATATAGTTAATAATAGTATATATATATAATACATTTGTAAATTTAAAATACATGTATACATATATAAGATAAAAGTACAAAAAATACTTAAAACATAATTATTTTAATTCTAATGTTTGATAAAAGAAAATGAGAATTGAATTCGACATTTGCTTGGTTTTTTTTATTATGTAAATTGATTCAATGTAGCAATTATAAACAAATTAATTAATAGTACGGACAACAATAAAATACGTAAACATTTATGTAGAATTATGATAAGATACATGAATTTTTAGTTTGTTCTACAATATTCGTTGTTTCAACAATTGAAGGATGATCTGGAGAAAGTAAATGAGAATTTGGCGTATTATTTTTCCTTCCTTGCATATCGTTAATTTCTTCAGTTGTTACTGTAAATAAAAAATTTAAAAGAAAAAAAAAAAAACAATAATAATAAAAAATATAAAACGAACATTTAAATATTTTTTTTATTATGGAAAAACGAAGGCAGCAAAAATATGATCGTATACATATTAACTTACAGAATAATTGATATATTTTTTCCGGTTCGTTATCCTTATATCTAAGAATTAATTTGTAAATCTTTTTCATTTGACCGAGCATTGCCTTTATTTGGTCTTCAGTCAAAGGTCCGAACATATTTTCTTTTTTATTCCAAAAAAATGGCATTTCACCACGTTCAATATAATCAATTAATTTTTCAAGCATCTATTTTTAAAGTAAATATTTATTAAAATGCAGATATTGAAAATATAAAATTTTATATAATTAAGATTTTAATGAAATAAATAAAAAACAATGTACACATATTACAAACATACATATAATAATATTTTTCCAGCTGATCCATTCCAAAATTCCGATTCTTTATCAAGATTTTCCCATAAGAAAACCGTTTTTATAAAATAACTTTTTAAATTTGTTATTTTATTTCGATCACGTAACTTTTTAATCATTCTTAAAACATTTTTTAAATTATTTTTTCCCTTTATATAAATTCTTTCTGTATCAACATATGATGTTTGAAATGATAAATTATTTTTATTAACTGAATTATTTTTAATTGGTTTTGGTACAGCAATCCAATCTGTGTTTGAAAATGGTGGCGGGTTTCTTAAAGCTACCCATTTTGTTTTATCAAATATAATTCCAGGTACAAAATCAATTGAAAAAGTGCGATTTTCTTTAGTTACAGTTATAGTATGAGCTGGACCACATTTTGAATAAGTCACATTATAAAAATTACCATTTCTATTTAATTGATAATTATTCTTTTTTAAAACTATAGTAAATAATTTCTCAATCCATGATTGAAATTTATTTTGTATTAAATAATTTTTATCATCAACTAATTTTTTTAATTTTTCATATATATCGGCATCTTCTTTACGAGTTTTTATAGTGGTCAAAACATCAGAAAAATTTAATTTAACATAACCAGGTCGTTGTGAATCCCGTTCAACTTTAATAAATTTATTTAATCTGAATTTTATTCTCATAACCAAATCAAACTCGTCAGGTTTTGATACTTTTAAATTATCAATATAGCTTCCTATAAATAAATGAAATATAATAGTAATTTAAAAAAAAAATATGTATATATACTATATATATTTTATTACACACCACTTAAATGTGGACCATTAAAAAATTCTTTAAATAAAGAATCTTCTGATTGGAGTTCATGTAACAACACTTTACATACATTATCATAGTCGGTCGTATATACATGACGATCCTCATCTTTTAATGAAATATAGTTATTAATTTTTTGAAGGACATTTTCAAATGCGACTCTATTATTGTTCATTTTTTATAATCCTGTAAAAAAATTTTTATCAAATAGATTCATTTCGGTTAAAATAAAATACAAGTTTATATATTTGATTGGCATATGTACATAAAGAATACTACATATATATATGTTCATATCAAAGATATAATAGATATATGTTTTACTCTATGTACATATGTATGTATGTATATAAAGTACTTATTGTACTTATTTAATATACAAAAAAAAAAGACGATCAGAAAATTATAATTTCATATCATGCAAATATCTATATATAATTTTTTTAAAATTATAATCCTCTAAATTAATTGATTTTCTATTAACAATTTCCATTATACACATATACATGCATACATATGTACATTTAAAATTAATCATAGTATCAAACTACTTTTTTAACTAGGTTTTTGTGATTTTGTCCCATAATTGCACGATAGTCGATAATCATTACAAAAATGCACGATATTGTATGATTAAATAAAAAAATGATTTATAAATAAAATATGTTTAGCTAGAATATGGAGTATGTACACACAGGGTGTTTCAATCTTAATGTTATGTTCTTCATTTGAACAGTTATAAGAACGATTTTCCCTTCAAAAACCAAGTCACTCTTATTCTGACACCCCAATAAATTTTACGTAATTCGGTATTTATAATTTTTCACATACATATACGTACTCTATATGTATATATTTTTCCATACATATGTACGTCCATAATTTAATAATTTGAAAATCTACCAAATTTAAACATAATATTTAAAACAAAGTAATAAATTTGAAAATCAGAATACAATAATTTACTTAATTTTCCCTTTGACCATAAATAAATTTCTTTTTTTTTTTTGTTTTTTTTTTACATTTGTATGTATATGTATTAGATATATTTATATTTTTTTTGTATAAAAATAATGTATACATGCAAATATTCTCATACATGAGTAGCAGCCAAACAAAAAATAATGATAACAGCCGAAACAACACAAATAGGTTACGGATCCAATCACTACCAATCAAATTTTCTTATTTTCATTTCATTTTTAGTGCACAAAAATTTGGAGCCCAAAAATTCGTTATAACAGAAATTAGATTTTTCATATAAATTTTTTATACAAACATATTTTGTACCTTACAATGTATTTGCTTATATCGTACTTATATCTATTAATATTTGCATGATAATACCATAATTTCTCTACGTTCATAGATGTACATAAGATATATGTGTGTAATACGTAATTTATAAATAAATATATATCTATAAAACAATACATATATACAGTGTATTTATACATACATATGTACATATTTACATTTAAAAAAAAGCAAATCAGGATATTGATATTAAAATGGTTCACATTAAATTAAACTATGTATTTTGTATTATAATTTCAAAAAAAAAAAAAATGTTTATTTTTATTTCATTAGTTTTTTTGAATAAATACTGTATCAAATTGGATTTTAGCTATAATTTTAATTATTTTAAAAAGTTCATTTCTAATTTAATACTTATACATAATGGTGAAAAGTTATTTTATATATACATACATACGTATATCTAACATTTTACAAGAGGTTAATTGAAATTTTCAAAATTATCATAAATGCAATCCAAAAACAATTTTAGATTTTTATTTTTAAGCAACAGAATGATATACCCGTTGTATACAATACATACATATTGTATAAATAATAATACATATGTATGTAATATACATTTTATCAATATACGTGTGCTAATATAACGTTATGTAATAGATACAAAATACAATTGTGTATATTCATACTAAATATATTGATAAATTTATATATTACATATATACATACATATATACTAACAAAATATAGACATTTTATACATACATATATATACATATATATATGTATATATTGATATAAAGTACAACGTACAACTTGTAATAACTTACAAAAAAAATTACAAAATTTTTGTTACATGTACATGTAAAAAATCATGTCATAAGGTTTTCAAATTAACAACAATAATATGCTTGTATACAATCAATTATATATGTATATATATATATATATATGTATATGAATATGTATGATACGATAGGAAAACGAAAATGTTTCTTTTTATTTTTTGTATTTTTTTTTTTTTTATTGTCTTCCATGGCAATGTCCTGAAAAGAAAAATTACTATAAACACTTTCCACCTACCACCACCCCTATGCACAAGGTAATATATTAATGGCTGGATATATACAGATTAAAATAATTTTTGGTTGTTTGGTATAATATGTATTAGATACACAAATTTATTGTGTATAGTAACATGATTTTTAGTTTACAATAAACATCTATGACAGTAAACACGTGAGAGTTTTAATTTTTGTTTTCATTTTATTTTATTATTATTATTATTATTATTTTAATATGTACGTTTTATTATTTACATAAATATAGACGTTATAATATGTATAACCGTTGAATAACTATAACTAAGTAAATGACAACAAAATAATATACATACATATATTTAGAAAAATTATTTTGATTGATTTGTAAAAATTCTGAATATACAAAACTATGTAATATATTTTTTCGTTTTTTTTTTTTTTTTGTTTTGTAAGTATACATTATTATACACATGATTGTTATTATTATAATTTTTATTTGAAATCATTTCAATTTATTACAATATAACATGTGTATATATAAAATTTCAAATATATTGAATTAAATACAATAATTCTAACAAAAATAAAAAAAAAAATGATAAACAAAATAGAAAAGAGAAAAAATAAATTATGCATTACATAAGTAAATAAACATAATATGAACATTATTTCAATCAGTTTTCGTTTAACTTTTTTTTTTCATAATACATTCTAAATTAAATATTTTGTGAATGCATAAAAAACAAATAAATATACATATACATATATACGATAATAATAACGATATGGCTTGATAAAAAAGAGGATAACATTTTGTATTTGTTATCATAAGTCATTGTCTCAGTGCTTAAGACAGATATATGATTTGATTTAAAAAAAAAAAAAAAGTTAAAAAAATTCTTTTAAATATAATGCAATCACAATAAATCTTAGTTAATAAATATATTTTGTCTTTTTTTATAAAAAAGATTGTGTAACAAGGAAAATTGAATAATTTTTATAATAAATCACATGTGAAAATAATTTAAATAAAATTATAATTATTTATTTTATTTTTTTGAATTTTATACTACTCGTGTAAACAATTTAAAATGTTTTTTCACATAAAATAGATTGGTAAATATAAATTCATATAATACAATAATTCGTTAACAGTAAATAAATTCGTTATTTATTTAAATAATTTTTTTTACGATTTTATTTTATTTTTTATTTTTATTTTTTTTTTTTTGTTTTAATAACATCACACGTAATAAAGTGTACTAAGACGATATTCGTTGACACATATGTATGTATGTATCAAAATGTGCAACATATTATTGAATTTTTCCAAATTTACATATCGTAATATTTATATAAAAAATATATATATGTATGTATAAATAAATAAACAAAAATCATATTTGCGTGGATAAAACAATTACATACATATTGATGAATTTAAGTATTTCGTTTTTTGTATTAATTTTCTAATTTGTGCGTATAGAAAAACAAATATAAAAATATAGTGATTTTCTTTCTTCTTTACTTATTTTTTTTTTAAATAAGATAGTAATATTTACCTATATAAAATAATATATAACAATAAATTTTCATTTTACTTTGTTTTATTCTTTTTTAGCTTATTGTTAAGTGGCACCATATTCGCATTATTTTTGTTTTTATTATATTTATTATCTGTATCATAAAAAAAAATTGCATATATAAAACAAAAATGTCAACAATTTCATCGTTTAGTAATCGACGAAATGTTTGGTTAAATGCACATAAAAATCCTTTAAGAAAGCAAAGATCATTAACAGAAGAAACTTTAGCATCATCGTCGTTATCATCAACATCAATAACAAAAGTATTACCCATAAAATCATCAATTGATTCAATATCTCAAACGCAATTACAACAACAATTAAATAGTAATAATAATAATGATACAAAAAATTCAAATAATTTAAATATTACAAAACGAACAAATTGTAAAAAATTTTCAATATTACAAAAGCAATTTTCACTTGATCAAGCATATGGTATAAAAAATTTTCGACAACAACAACAGCAACGGCAATTATATAATCATAATAGTATTAATAATAATAATAATAATAATAGTTTTTTAAATGAAAATATAAATAATAATTATAATAATCTAAAAAAGCATTACAATACTTTTACAACAATAAATAAAAATAAAACGAATAATCTAAATTTAAAATCAAATGATTCTATTTTAAATAATAATCAATCAAATAATATAAAACAAATTAATGGTATAAATTCATCATCATCATCATCATCTTCGAATACAATAACAATAAGGAAGAAAACTGCAACTTTAGATAAAGGATATGGATTAGATACTAGAAAAGAGTAAGTAAATTTTGATACGTTTCATTTGTAAAATTAATTAAAAGTGAATGAAAAAAATATATATACAAGTATATCTGTACATATACATACATATATAATATATTGCACAACAAATTAAAAATCTTTACACAAATTTTTAGATTTTTATATATGTTAATTTTCTTTTTATTTCTTCGAATAAATTTTGTAAATTTGAAAAAAGGAAATTAAAAAAAAGTTTTCTCGTTCGAACGGATTAATAAAAGTTTGTTATTTCAAACTACAAATTTTTTGTATGAAATCATATATGTAAGCATTTAAATCATATGTACATATATATGCGCATATTGCATATTAAATTTATAAGTACATATACGTATATACATATAAATATACATGTACTTAAGATACGGTACATTACAATTTCTTTATAAAAATTTCAAATTATTCAAAACTTTTTCGAAACAAAAAAATGAATTGAAATTAAAAAATATTTTTAAATTAAATATTATGATTTTTAAATTAAAAAATTTGTTACCCTTCTACTATAATAATAAAAGTACCTACTTATTACTTTTCTTTTTTGTTTTTTGAAATCTTATACATACATACGTATGCCAGTATATATCGTATATTTTTAAATGTTAAGAAGAGCACACAATATTGTAAAAAAAACGAATTCAATTAAAAAACATTTTCCTTTATGAATTTTCATTTTGTTATATATACTCGTATAATTAACACGAAAAGTTTGTGCTTAGAAAATAAAAACTTTCATTTCTCTTTTATTTTCATTACCATATTACCGAAAAAAAATTACAACAATAATAATAATTATAGTATACATACATATGTATATGCAAAGAATTTTTGTATAAATTATATGTATGTATGTAAACGTGTATACAGATGTAAAACTATAGAAAAAGGAAATAAAACCAGAAATAAAAATTGCATATACATTTCTATGTTACATATTATCGACATTTTTATAAAATGTTTAATTTTTTTTTTTTTTTTTTTTGATTTATTCTTTATTTTTTTCTAAATAGACATACCTACATACAATTTTTTATTTTTTTGCAAATAATGTAAAAGGTACCAATCAGTAGGTAGTATTTTATTTTATTTTTATCTTTTATTTATTTATTTATTTTTTCATGATATTTTGTGTGACATAGATATATGAGCGTGACTTCAAAAATATTAGTTCAAATTGAATATAATTTTTGTATTTTGTATACCTAAATGTACATAAGTATATACATTATATAGGCACTATTCCATTAGATAACCTCTATCTTTATGAACTTAGAATGTATTGTAAGTAATAAAATATATGTATGTACATACAATGTTCTTCAAATACATTTTCTATTGTAAAAACAAGAAATTTACATTTCGTTTAATATGTAAAAAATTTTTTTTAAATTGACAAAATATACCTAATTTTTTTTTCAGCACGCTAATGAATATTAATTGAAACGAAATAATATTAATGATTTAAATTAGTACCATATTGTATATTTTATAATTATCCATACATATGATATGGATATAAATATATAAAAATGTATATTTTTTTTTAATAATTGAACAATAATTCAAAAATATGTATGTCAATTCCATATAGTGAACATGTATAAGTCAATGAATCCTTTATACGTGTTTTTATAAACGAACAAATTCTAATTTAATTCCTTAATTCACAAAAAAATGAAGTTAGCATATAAAAAGGACATATTGTTCTAAAAAAAAATATATATTTATTATATGTAATTTTTAATTTATTATATGTAAAGAGATACACATACACATGTATCAATAGAAAAAATTCTTTTATGTGTGAAAAACAAAATAAATAAATACAAAAAAAAAAAAAAGAAATGAAACTTATAACTTGTTTTACTTTTTTGTTAATTAAAAAAAAAAATAAAAAATAAAACTACGAACAAGAAAAAAAAGGTTGTTATAAGAATGCGTGCTAATAATGTGTGTATTTTTTTTTATATGTATGCATGTACGTATTCGAGTATAATTAACTAAATAACTTCCTTCAACTTTAATAAACAATAAATAAACAAATTCAAATAAACATGAACGTTTGAAAAGAAAATCAGTTTCATCTACCATTTTTGTTTCTTTTATAATAAAATAAAAAATTTATCGTAGGTACTAATTATTTTTCACACACATTAAAATATATAATATAAATTTAAATTCCCTGGTATTCTTTTTACAATATTTTTGTATTCATTTATTGTATAGATATATCTATGTACTTTATGAAATTTTATAAAGCGTTAAAATAAATTATGTTTACATATTATAATACATACCTATGTTTTGTACAATAAAAATTAGTATCTTCGATTTTTTGAGTTCTTTATAAAAAAAATTTAAAAAATTTATTTTGATCAATTTAGTAATTTAGATTAACAACTGTAATTCCACGTCAAACTAGAAAATAAAATATAATTTTTAACAAATTAGTATGTATAACTAAATTAAAGTGATCGCTGCTATTCTATAGTCGAATCAGTCAACTCAAATCGAAATTTGTTTAATCTAAGTACATAGTGAAATCTACACTCTTATATATACGTACGTGTAGATGATATGATGCATACATATAAATAAATACATAATATTACAATGTATATATTACATTTATATATAAGCTATATATTATATGGACATATGTATACATATATGTATATGTATGTAAAAAATTTTTCACCACTTATCTATATACATATGTATGAGTATAAAATACGTTAATAAAATATCATATATGTACATATACATACGTACAGATACATATGTATACATATGTAAATATACATTTAAAACAAAATGCATACGTAAGTAAAATGTAAAAAGATATATATGTATACATATGTATGTGCATACTTAAAAATGTAGATATGTAAACAAAATGAAAATATGAATCAAACTATTATAAATCTAATTATCCAATATCCAGTATATTAAGTTTTTTTTTACAATTATTATTATTCTTTTTTTAATTTAATTTCAGTAATAAAAACATACATGAGAAAACAAATAAAAAATCTAATCAAAAAATTGAAAAAGATGACCGTGTAAATTTAAATATATTTATCGGTAATTCAATAGGAATATCGAAATTCAATAATGATAATGATGAACTAGATACTGATAATGAAAGTAATTCAGAAAACGATGAATGTAATGTAATGGTAAGTTTCAAGGCTAATCTATTATTTATTTAATTAATAAATTTTAGCATACAAAATTTGTATTTATACTTGATATAAATTTCAATTAAAAAATTTCTTTCAATACATCTATATATTATATACAGTAGATTAATACATCTAAATATTATAGTACCCATGTATATATTATTATATAAAGTAAAATATTCTAAAAATTTTAACTTCACTTCCTCGAATATTTCAGTTATATGTTACACATGCATACATATATCGAATACACATATTTATTATACATTTAAAATTAAGATACATTTAGGGTATTTCCCTAATTTTGTGGAACGTTTTATTAGATATTATTTTCAAATAAAAGAGAAAAATATATGGTTCATTAAAATAAGGGTATTCCTTTAAATATGTTCAAATTGTTGTCGATTGTGAATTAACGTGATGAAATTAGTCACGAAATATCTTGTTTAGATAAGGTTTATGTACATACCAAATATGAAAAAATGTTTTGAAAGAAGTTTTGCAATATGAAAATATTTTTTAAGAATATGAAGCAATTTGAAGCAATGATTTAAATTTTAACAAAAATATTTCCACTTTTATTTATGCACATCGCAAGTAATTAAGTTAATAAATGACTATTTTCTGCTTGTAACTGTCATTTTTTGTTTTGTTAAAATGCTGGTCTGATTGGTGGGTTCAGGTTTTGTTTTGTTTTACATCAGAAACACACCTTATAAACATCTTTTCACTATGTACTAATATGTACAAATTTCAAATTTGATACAAAATACATATACCTACATACATAATTTAAAACAATTAAAATGGTGTAGAAACTTTTCAACCAAATATACATACCAAAAATGACATATGTACATATTTATATTTTTTTAAATTTAAATCAAAGTATTGTACATACATGGTGTAGTATGTTAACATAAACGCAATTCAATTTCAATTTTCGTTTAAAATTAAAAGTGGCAATGAAAAAGCATTGACTAAACATTCTAAGATTAAATTTACATAAACAAAATTTCCTTTATCGCATTTTTAGAACAAATTTAACCGTTTAAGAAAATAAGATTAATCACAATTCTCAAGTATACACTATGCATTAAAAATTACATTTGATGATGGTATAACCATTTTATATTACATATTCAGTTATAAATATGCATCTACATGTCTGTACATAAATTTTTTTTAATTTCATTAAAACTATAAAGAATGTAATAATTTAGTCAATAGTCAATATAATTTTTTACAAAATTTATTTTTGTAGAATAAAGAAAGCTCTAAATCATTATTAGAAAAAAACAATGATATACCATCAGATACTTGCAAACGAAATCGGCCAAGTTCATCATTAAATTCATCAAATTCAACAATAACCTCTGCAACAACGAATCGTTTAAATTATCAATTACAAGTAAATCGTGCCACAGAAAAGAGTACATATAATACAACAACTATTAATAATTTAAATAATGCTACAAATGCAATTATTGCTGCTAATACAACTGCCAATAATAATCAATCAAATGTATTAATAAGTGCAGCACCATCATTGACAATTGAACGGCGACCACCATTAATACGGACAATGTCCGCTCCAGTTCGATCATTACATGAAAATTCAAAAAATATAATTGCAAATAAAAGAAAGCCACGTCGTAGAAAATTTCTAACTCGTAATACAACAATTATTGATAATAGATCATTAAATGAAGAAAATCATTCGATAATTAGTAATCGAAATAACAACAATAATAATTTAAATGAAAATAATGAAAATTTAATTGATGAAAATTTTTCATCAAAATCTAATAACATCAATGACAAACATAATAATAAAAATAACACTATAACAAATAATAATAGAAAAGCAATAAATAAAGTTAAAAGTACAATTGGCTGTGATGTTGTCACATTGGTATCACTTATAAGTTCTGAAGGAAGTGATTCTGAAAAGGAGGAAATAGCACATCAAATATCAGTTATTACAGGAATTGAAACACAAGCAAAAAGGGCACCATTTTTAAGAAAAACTGGAAAATCAGGTATAATTATCTAAAAATAATTAAAAATATGATACATAGTATATCATGTAAATATGATATGAGAATAATTTATTTTAAAGTGTCATTTCAAGACGACGATATATCTTTACTTAAAAATACTACAAAAGAAACCTCGCATACATTACGAAGAGGATCTCTTGCACCATTAGCAGCACGAATTCGTTCAAATCGTCCACCTACAGCACCCCCAGTACCTGTATTTATATCTGATACTAAGACCAGGTGATAAAATTACATATAAAATCTGTTTTATTTGTACAGAATTTTATTCAAAGTAACAAAATTTTTCTACAGAAATTTTGTGTCCTTTATAACATATTAATAGATCATAGAAATTAAAAACTATTTACATATGAGATGTATATTTAAAATAATTTACTTTTTATCTTTTCTAATTCATTTTAGAAAATTTTTCTATTTTTCAAAAATAGAAAATGAATAATGAAAAGTAAATTTTACTTTACTAATTGTGTTTTCAAATTTTCTTGTCAGTTTATTTTCAAATTTTATCAATTTAATATTTATAATTATTATTGCATTTTTTTAATTGGTTTTTATTTCTTCTTTTTTTACTAATTTTTTTTTTTTTCTCTTCTTTTTTTCTTTAAATACATATTTACTTTTATATATTTTATAGTAATATAAAAATGACAAATCGTGAAAATTCAAATAGTAAAGAGAATATTTCTACTCATCAGGATATGAATAGAAAATATAATGAAGAATCATTATCATCATCAAAAAATAATGGATTAATGAATATAGATACATTAGAAACAATAGCAATAACAGAAGAAATAAATGTTGAAAATCAATTTCCTGAATATGTAAGATCATTAAAAGAACGTGAATGTTGGAAACTTTTTATGAAAATGACTAAAAAGGGTGTTTCTGTAACATATGATACAATTTTAAGAGGTATGCTTACACCAACTGAATTACGTTTAATTCAAAAACAACAAAAAGAATTTGAATTAATTAATAAAAAAGCCGAAGAGGAAGAAGAACAACGAAAATATGATGAAAATGAAAAATCAAAAGAAAAACATTTATTAAATAATAATATATTAGGTAAAAAATTGAAATAAATAATAGAATTATTAAACAAAATTGTCGTTTAAAAATAGATTAAAAATAAAAAAAATAAAATAAATAGAACATGATAAAAAATAGAAACTCTTGTTATAATATTATACCTATATGTATACGTATGTGATGTTATTTCTATTATAAAAATCTGAAGATTAATCAAAGTCGATTGAAAAATTTCATTTAATTTTAGGTTTTCTTTATTTCTTAACACATATTGATAAATTACTTTTCTTAGTTCATGTAGCTCATTAAACCTACTGTTGATAATAAATAAAATACCTGAATATTTGGAAATGGGTAATGTAATAGGTATATTGAAGACAAAGGAATTTAAAAATTTTCTAATTTTTATCAGTGTTGAGTTCACTCTATATAAATAATTCAATATCAATGTTAAATATACATATGTATGTGTGTGTTATTGTTCGAAGGAATTTTATGTTGAGAATATTGACCATTTTTTATTTTCAATTTTCATTTTTTTTATTTCGTTTTAATAATATTTTCAATCTTTATTTTTTATTTTAATTATTTTTTTATTTTATTTAATTTTTATTTTTTTTTTATATTTTCAATTATATGTACTAAATTTGAAACAAAACATGTACACAGGCTATTACATGTACATATGTATGTACATACATATATTAAACAAAATTAACATTCGTTAACATGATTATAATTTTATAGGTAAATTAAATTATTGTAATAATTATTAATTATCAATATCATTAGTTAAAAGACAGAAAATGAAAAAAAAATTAATTTAATACTTACGTTACGCAATTGTCTGGTAGCTAAAATATGATAATGTATAATCATTTACAAAATATGTATGATAAGAAATGTGCAATTTTATTAGAAAAATTATTTTATATTTATTATTAATTAAAATCACTAAAAATATGTTTAAAAAATATGTGTGCAATTTGTAAATGTGATGTAAAAATTATGACAGAATGAACAGAATAAAATAAATAAACAAATAAAATTATAGATGCTTACAAATCAAATAAAATTTTAATAAATTTTTAATTTTTAATTTAAATAAGTATAAAATTGCAATTGGAATATATATATATGCAAGTGAACAAAATAAATAAACATTTACACAAACAACATAATCGTAAACGATTTGTCAGATCAGGAAAAACATAAAAAACGATACATAAAGGCTGTGTGCGAAATGTTACATATTTTTACTTTTTCCTTAGTACTTTTTGTTTTTTAATTTTTGAACGTAAGAAATTATTAAAAATTCAATGAAAAAAAATTTTATAACGATTTTATTGCAATCGATTGCATAACATAATTATCACATCATATACATAATATGTACAAATACAAAAAAAAAAAAAAAAAAATCAAGGATACCACTAAAAATGCAACTTGGTTACATCCAACTTTTATAATTGTATGATCTTATTTACATTAAATACGCTTTCAAGATTTGAATAATTGAAAATAATGTGTTAGATTTGAATAATTTAAATAACTTCTTTTTCAATGCCGTTACAATTGTTTGGTTCAAATTTTGCCCTCTCGGATTCAAATAACTATGCACATCATTTTCAGAATAATTGTTTTTTTTTTTATTCTACTACAGTATGTAGAAATACAAACCCAAATATAACCGTACTCTATGATTTTTTTTAAAATGAATTATTGATCATTCCGTAGTTATTTATCAAATGCATTATTCAACAAACAACATATTGAATAGTCTGTGCTCTATTTAAATACAAACCAAACTACCAGATTGCACCGCTACTCATATTTGTCAAACAACTGTCAGTGTAACGTCAATCACATTCACAAATATTGACAAATATTTAAAAAAAAAAACAATGCAATAGGGAAATATACATATATATCATCATATAAGTATCAGTAGTATACATATTTGTTTTCTTTTTTCTCATTTTAGATTGGATTTGAAATTATTTTAAATTATAAAATTGAATTAAATTTTAAAAAACTAGAAACAAAGTGAAATATTTTGTTATTTTTTTTAAACTATATAATACAGGTATATTTGAAGTAATTACTATGAAATTATAAATATAAAAAAAGAAATTTAGCTAAAAATAAAATTTCAACAAAATGTATATATTGTATATAAATAATAAATTTAATTAAAATTATATCAAAATATATCTAACAAATAGAAAATGAGTAAATTATTGTAAAAAGGGGGGCGTGTAAAAATTGTATGTAATAAAATAAATTTTTTTTTTCGTTGATTTTATAAGTGTTTATGTGTACATTACACACATGCATATAATATGTATACATATATATTATAATAGGCTACGTATATATATATTTTTTGTTTTTATAAAAGTCCACGTATAATATTTTCTTCTATAAAATATATTTTTTTATTATTGTTAAGTAGTACATATTTTTTTATCTTTCTTTAAAAAATAAATCAAATAAATAACAGTAAGTTAAAAATTAGTGTAATAAGCTATTAAGGTCTCTTGAAATAAAATAGAATATATAATTTGTATAAACTATGTCCATAGGTTTTTGTTTAATTTTTTTTTTAAAGTATACCAGTTTATTTTTTTAATTTATTTTTATTGTATTTGTATGTTTGTATCTAAAATAACTATGATACATATGAATGATATATCATAAAAGTACATAAATGCATATGTACATATATACGTATTTATATGTGATAACAATGATATATCACGTTCAAAATGTATACAATTTTATTTTATACAATATTTATATGTATAAATAATATATATATGTGATAGGTGTAAAAATTATAAACTTATACATATAATATTTATATGTCATTCATAATCATATACATATAGTACATTAAGTATTTAATACAAAATTGAAACAATCGTATTCGTTACATATATATGTTAAATGTACACGTAAATTCATACATACGTATACATATGATTCTGTAAGCATATTTAACTTATATTATTATTTTATATCATTATTGTTAAACTATCTGTAATATCTGTATACCTATTGTACTTATATAAACGAATCGAATACATTAACAAAATATTTACATGTGTATCGTTTGATTTTTTTTAAAAATCTGTACATACAAATGATATTGTTTGAACACTGTTTTTTTTTTTTTTTTTTTAAATTATAATTTTTAAGAAATATTTTCTAAAAAATAAAGAAAATTTTCTTATAAGCATCTTTCAAAAATGAATATTTAGAAATATTAAAGAAAAAAGTTGAAAAAAAAGATTAATTCATATTATTTTGAAATAATTAATATAAAAAATTGAAAGTAGGTATAATAGATTCCCTACAACAAAATACTTGAATGAAGATAAAATAAAAATAGGTACCTTGATTTTAGTATTGAGAAAATAAAGTAAAATAAATAAATAGAAGTTTCAACTTCATTATAAAAATACATCTAAACGTTAACATTTTTTATACACGTCGCATTTATGTCTATTGTTTTTCTTTTCATTTTTTTTTTTTTTTTTGTTATTTTGAAATATACGTTATATATTTTGATAAATATTTTGTATAAAGAGCAATCCAATAGTTCCACGTAGTATTAAAATCTTAGTAATTCAACATGACATAATAATGCTTAAATTACCTAATGAAAACTTTAGAAGAAAACAGAAAATATACTGTACTTTTTGTTTTAATTGTATATACATATTTTGTTTCATCTGAATGATGAAAAAAGAAAAACTACGCATAACATATGTATTGTACCTACATTTTTTAAAAAAATGAAAAATATAAGTTTATATGTATAATGAACAACAGTTAGTATTTTGTTTTTTATAAATTTTTATTTGTATGAATTAATTTATCATAATTATAAGAATTTTTCATATGACTATTATTTTCTTATTTTGATTACGTTGGCAATATTATTTTATTTTATTTTATTTTTTATTTTTTTGTTATTTAAACTTCCAAACTAGTATAAGTAAATTTATTTTTTTTTTATCAAAAATTTTGAAATTTAGTTGTAGTTTGATAGTAAAGCTTATAACTTAACTTTTCTTCTTTTCAAAATAAAATAAAAAAATTGTCACAAAAATAGAATTAAATACTATACTTATTTGTTGTTACAAAGTGATTTAACAAGTGAAAATTTTTTTTGAAATAAAAATTGTCAGAAAATATAAATATCCGATAATTTTTCAATTTAGAACAATCATTTACTTTGATTTGATTTTGAAAAACGTAATTGCAAATTATTTGAATATTTTATTTTTATTATTTTTATTTAAATAAAATAATTATATACACAAATTTATTTAAAATAGAATAATAATTTTTGTGAATAAAAAAATAAGCTTAATATCACTAAAAATTAAATAATAAAAAAAAAGGTTCATTTGGTTAAGAGATAAAAAATATATGTAAATATATATATAAATTTTTTTTTGTGGAAAACATTTTTCTCTTATCAATTGGTTAAATGAATAATATATTCTGAACTCGGAAAGCAGTTAATTTAAATTTTTAAAATACTTAAGACGGTTTTTTTCCTAATCATTTGCAAAGCAAAAATTTACACGTAATATTTTTTTTAATAATGAAATAATATGTACTTTCAATATTTTGTTTATTTTATTTACTTATTATTATTATTATTTTTTTTTTTTTTTTTCAAAACAAAATTTTTATTACATATTAATTAGCACAAAAATTTATTTATTTATTTATTTTTTATTTTTTATTTTATAGATCATTCCAAGAAAATAAGAATTAAATCAAGTAAGAATGGCTGATGAATATGATGGATGTGAATGCGTTTGGAGTCATGAGATGGCTATGCGTCGTCTTTTAACATTGGTAGAATATATAAATATTCAATTTATTTTTATTTAAATTCATATAAATATTATTTTTAAATTTTAGATACGTCAAGGACAATCGTATTGTACAGATTCTGAATGTATAGATTGTAAGTGTAAAAATTTATCTTAAATATTAAATTTATATGTAAATATGAAAAATACAATATATATTATATATATTTTACAGTAACACAAACACAAAGATCCAGTCATAATGAATCAGAAGAAAGCTTTAGTATGTTAGTAATATTCTTTATTTTCGCTGCAATATTGTATTTTATACGACCAAATTCAGTGTTACGATCATTAAATGATACTAAAAAAACTGAACAGCCACCTCCAACTGGTGGACATCACGGGCCGAGTAATGGAGCACCACCAGCTATTAATTGATGTAAAAGTATTTTATTTTTATTATTTTCATCAATTATTATTAAATTTTATTTAATGTTTTCAATAATAATAACAATAATAATGAAAAAATATCAAAATGGTTCTTACTATTCTTTTTTTTTTGTCATTGAAATGAAATCAATATTAATGGAATTTTTAAAATTTATTATGTACAACTAATAATTAAATAAAAATAATAATAAAGAAGAAAAAATGGAAATCAGACGAAATCTCCTGTAATGGTGCTTAAATTCTTTAATTTTGAAATTAGATATAAAAAAAAAGTGTATTATGATGTAATTTATATATTAAATAAAGCGATCATAGCAAAATTCATAGTAATAATACAATAAAATATATAATTAAAAAACAAAAAGACAACTTAATTATTGCATCACATAGAAAAAATTTGCTTCATGATGATAAATAACAAAATAAAATTATAACTTTGCTAATAAAAAAAAACTATTTCTGTTCAAAATTATGAACTGCATTTGATAATATCTTGTGAGAATCAAAATCTCAAATAAAATGAAAATTTTATTTTTTATTTTTAATATAGTAATTCATACATATTTAATTAGAAATGAAACAAACAAATTAAAGTGATTTTTTCTTGATTTGTTAAAAAAATTATTTATAAAATATATGGAAATTTATTAAAAATACATTTTCATTTTTTCATTATTTTCTTTTACTCTAAACATTTCAAGTTTGAATGTCCACAACTTATGAATCACTTGCGGTAAAACAATGGTTTCAAATTTGTTAGAAAGGATATTTTATTACCTTTATTTTGCCATCAAGATCACGAGAATATCACATTGTTTTTCAAGTTTTTCAAACGATTGTAGCAGAATATAAGGGGAAGATAAGTCCTCTTTTAATATTTTTTTTGCTTACTCGCAAAACACCATACATAATATACTAAATTATGGATGTAGGTATAAAATAAAAAGAGGTGTTAAAAATTAAACACATTTTGTTGATTTTTTTTTAAACTTCTTATAAAATTTATTTAGTAAATATTTAGTTATTCCAAAATTTGACTTTTACTTTTAGTTACCTTTTTACTTACCTGATTTTTAATTTTATATAAATATTTTAATAACTTTTGTTTCAATTGTGATACGTATTATATTGTACCAAACAATTTACATAATGGTGGGTATTTTAGAATACACTTTTTGCAACTTCAGAGTGAAATTGTAATTTTACACTGAAATTGCAGAAGGTGAATTCTGGAACCCGTATTACAACTCATACAATTATAATAAAAGTTAATAGTATAATTATTGCTTATCGTTATTTAAGTACTCGTAAATATATGTATATATAGCGTTTAGCCTTTTTACATTATTTACTTTTATTTGAAAAATACAAATTCTTTTTCCTTCTTTTGTATATACATGAGTACCTTATTATTCACTTAATGATTTAGAAAAATCTCTCAAGATATAATTTTATTTGCTGAATACATTATAAAATTACGATAAATTGTTGTAATTAAAAATGATCCTATTTTTAGTTTCTTACATAAAAAAATTAAAAAAAAAAATAGATTAAAATAATCACAATTAGTACAACAATCTTATTTTTTTAAATATAATTTTATTTGATTTTTCTTTGAATTCATTTTCATTTTAAGAAGCTTCTACTCTTAAAATTTAAATGTATTTTATATGTGTGTAAGTCAGGAAAAATCAATCAAAAAGAAAAACAGTTATAATAAATTTTTGTGTTTACAATTTTATAAATTATATTCGTTTTTTTTTTCACATATTTAGATCACAATATAAAATATATGATTAAATACTTTTCATTTAAATTTGATAATTTTCTGTATATATGCACAAATAATTTAAAAAATAACAATTTACTCGTAACATTGTTTTCATTTCAAATAAGAAAAATTCTATTACACACTTATGATTATCTATAATAATTAATACAATTTACATACTAATGGATACACTAAAATTTAATTTTTGTATAAAATTGTAACAGAATTATATTGCACAATTTTATTTCAAAAACATAAAGTGAATAATTCGTTATTATATTTGAATAAATTTGTTAAACAATTTCACCACTTGTACCAAAATTAAGTCCATTATTACGATGATGATCCATATGATCTTGTTCCATTTGTTCTTTTAATATTTCTAATTCGCGTATTCCAGATACAGTCACTTCATATTTATGTGTCATTAATGAACGATAAAAATGTATAGCAAATGCTAAAAATATTATAAGTACTGGAATTAATACAATACATGCTGACCATGCAGCTGATGGACTTAAATCATAAAATTTAACCCAACATAATATTGCAATCTCTAATAAAAATAATATAAGGCCAAGTAATGTTGAAAATGCCCATGCTGTCTCAATATACCAATGCAGTCGTTCATGCGGAGATTCATGTACTAATGATATACTATGTAAATTGCATACAGTTTCAATATTTGGTAATATACATGTTGATATCATTAATGCTAACATATGAACAGCAACTAATAATGTTGTACATACAGCAAATGCTACAAGCATTCCATCTGGTACTTTTGTATCATTATTTAATTGAACTTCAACCATTGCAACCTAAAAGAAAATTTATTTAAAATTAATAAACAATTAAAATGTATTGAAATATGGATTATTTTATTTAGCATAGTGCAATTATGTAGAGACATGAGATAATAATTAAAATACATTTATTGATCAAATCAATAATTTTTTTTATAATACTGTTTAAATTAAACAATAATTAAACTATGAAATTTTTATAATAAATTTTCAAGGTTTTTATTAGACCATTTTATATTTGATTTTGTTTTCTTGTAATTATTAATTGTAATTGTACAAAATCTATTTAAATTTTAATATGATTGGAAAAAAGTAACGTTTATGTATGTGAATTAAATTGACAAAAAAAAAAAGAAAAAATTATTAAGAGAGAATAAAATCTAAATGAATGAAATGAACAATTACAAATAAAAATTTTATTTTAAAATTAAAATTTACAGGTGAGGTACTAATAATGCAAGGCAATTAATTTATTAAATAAATATAAAATATATAAGTACGTAATACATACATATATATATAAGCGTAAATATTTGAATTATACATAAATGAGTAAAGTAAGTATCTCATCTCATTTCATCTCATCTAATCATCTACATATATTCAATTTGTTTTTTGAATAAAATTTATTTAAATTTTTTATATCATATACATATGTGAGTGTAAATACAAAATAAAGAAAAATAATTTTTTAAAACTATAAAAGAATTTTAAAAAAAAAAAAAAAACGTAATTTTTATATACATATTTATCTATTAAAAATTAATATAATAAAAAAATTGAATTTAGATTGGTTGTTAGTAGAAATTTTTATATTAAATTTTTTAGTGTTATAGAAAAAAAGTTTGTGTGTGATTTCAATCAAAAATTATCATAATTATTACTTTTTTTTTTAAAAAAAAGAAAAAATCGAAAAATTGAAAAAAAATACAATTTACCATTGCAAAACCAGATAATAATGCTGAAGTTTTACTAGATGCTTTCAATTTTGCTCTGCTCAATTGTAATTTTCTCCATGATAAATAACTTGGTGAATGTAAATCTTCTCCAGATTGTGACATACTGCTATTACCTGAACGTCTTGGCTGGAAACGGAAATTTATATGACGATTATTATGTATTCTTAATGGACGACAGCAATCACAAAATTTATAATCCTGTGGAAGTATAATTCGTGTATTACAACTTAAATTAGATCGAGAGCAACTGAGACTTGTGTACATTTTTCATATTCTTTATTGTAATGTATTATTTATTATATGTATATTTTGCCTTTATTTCATATAAAATTTCTCGTATATTGTTGTTGAGATTGTTTATTATTATTTTTGTTGTTTTATTGGGATGCTGCCTAATTAAAAAAAATTTTTTTTTTCTTTTTTGTTTTTTGCCTTATGTATATAGATACATGTATTGTTCCTAGTAATAGTTGTTTGTTGTCACTACTTTTTTTTTATGTTTTAAATTATGTGTACATGCATAAGTACACAGAACTATTTTTATAAAAACTATATAAACATTATATTTATTTATTTTTTTATTTTTGGGAATGTTGCACTTTATTATTATTATTTTTATTACAATTATAATTTAATTGTTTTTGTAAAATTAGTACATTTGCACCTTTCTATTATACATACATGTATTTTTCTATTTTATTATACCTATTTATTATGATTATTATTAATATGAAAATTTTTGTTTTGTTGATTATTTTTATTTTTAATTATTATTATTTAGAAACAGATAAATAAAAACAAAAAAAAAAAAAAATTATTTTTGTTTTTTTCTTGTTACTTAAAACACATTTATTTATGAATATTTTCGTGTATATTTAACGTTAAAATAAAATTTTCAAATAATAAATTGAATATGTGTACAAGTAACATATATGAGAAAAACAAAAAAAAAAAAAGTTTTACTGTACTTTATAATTGAATAATACAAAATTGTTAAGTATTAAAAATGTATCTGTGTATGTATGTATGTACACAGCTGTAGATGATATTTAAAGTACCTATATATAAACCTATTGAGATTAAAAATGCCAATTGTTAATAGGTATAATATATAGTAAATACATACAATACAGGAATATTACATGTTGTTTGTTTGTATGCAATTTTTTTACGTAAAAACTTTTTTTTTGTTAATTCAAACTCTAAATAAAAAATATTGCCAATTCTTTTAATTAAAAAAAAAAAAAAAAAAATTATACACTAGCAGTATACGAAAACAATTTTTATGTATGCATACCTATATATAGATAAATATATTTTATACTTAAAAAGTTAAAAGTATTGAAATTTTGTTTACAATATATCTATTTGTATTTTTGTAATAATAAACACGTGAGAATTATTTTAAATGATTTTATTCAGAGACAAAATTTATACATATGTGTATTTTTAATTGAGAATTTAATTTTCTATTTACATAAATCACAAATTCTAGATGTATATATAGTATATAATACTAGGAATAAATTATTTCACATTACAACTATTACATTTAAATATAATGAATAAGATGTTAAAAGATATTTATTTTTTTGTCTTTTTTTTTTTTTTGTAAATTTTGTATACGTTCTAAGTATTTAGTAATTAATTAAAATTCTCACAATTATTTTTCATTTATTTGATGTTGAATAAAAATGAAGTAAATTTTCGTTAACTTTGTATAGAAATTTATAAGAGAATTTAAAAGAATGAATTAGAAAAAAAAAAATCGTAATGAAAAAAAAATTTTTTTTTTTTTTTCGTTTTGCTTTTTAATTTTGATTTTTTATGTTTTACTGTGTATGTACTTTAGAAGATATACATACATATTTACCTAATAATTGTAATAAAAACAATACCATACATAATGTACAATTAAATATGGATAATATTAATTATAAATGTTTAATAATTATAATTAAAAACAAAAAAAAAAAAAAAAAATACATGTGTGTATTATAGAAAGTTTACCAATTTTTTTTAATGTAATTTTTTATTTATTAATTATTTTTTTAAATTCACGTATAACAATAATTTTTGTTTAATTTTTTTTTAATATTTTAATTAAATGTTTTTGTATCTATTGAATTATAGAATATGTATAAAACAAAATATGTATAAAAAAAAATATATTTATATATCAATTTACAAGAAATGAATTGAATGTGACAATTTATAAAATATTCGTAATCCATAGGTAAATAGCATTTTGTTTGTGTAAAATATTTTCATATGTATTATATTAGATTATAATGTGTATATCCCAATAAACAAAATTGAAAATTTGGACGATAATCGTCTAAGCGAAACGAAGACGATATCTTCTTCGCGATATTCTTTATCATGAAAATAAAAAGTTATCGCATCTGAATCGCGTTGCCGACAATAAGAAGAGAAAATCGTCTTTCTATCTTCCTTCTGATAAAAAGACAACAATTCTATATCACAGGTATTTTAAAAAAAGTGATAAGTATTACTTTTTTCGCCTTGCTGTTAAAATCGCGACAAATATATCACTTTCTTTTCTTCAAGGCGATAAGAAAGCGATATATTGTGGCGTCATTTTAAATTTTACTACGACGGTTTAATAAAGCGTAGAAATTGGTAATGTTCGGACATAAAATGTAAAGTGTAGAAAAATTTTTATTTTATATATTTTTTTTAAAAAAAAGTATTAAAAGTGTTCAAAAATAATATATTAAAATCAAGTGAGTTTTTTAGTTTTTGAGTTGAAACATTAAAAAAATAAAAAAATTAGACTAGGAATTTTTTCATTAAATAAAATCTAAAAAATTTAAGTGATACCGGCATCATCATATTAATTTGATCATAGAAACAATTAAATAAAGGTAAGTGAAATATTTATAAATACTTAATTTAAAGGTTTCGTAGATTGCTTTTTCATTTAACGATTTAGGTTAAAACTAATTAATTTTTTTTCTAATTATTTTCAGGAGAATCCCATTAAGAATGTACGTCCTCAACTGAAGCATCGATGGAGCATGTGATCCAGCAACATTCTTCACACTTAAAAATTTTTAAAAAATGTTTAAAATAGTTCCGTTGGGGCTACTTTTGTTTATCGTATTCTTTTCGATTGGGCAATAAGAAAGCGATTCGCCAAGGGGATACGATTATGTATCACCAAAGGGATACGAATATGTATCGCTCCAACTCTCCATATCCCGGCCTATGACTATTTCTTCCAGCGGACAGTATCGTCCGCAATACAGGCCGAAATTTCGCATCCAAAATTAGAAGATTGCGATATCTTCTAAGCGAATCGCGGTTCGTATCGCCAACTATCGCGGACGATAGTAAAATGTTTATTGGGATATAATATATATACATATATGATTAATAAGAGATATACACATGTGTGTACTGTATGTTTTAAAATATTTTGTGTATTACTATTGTATAAATTGACTTGCGCAAATTATATGCGTAGGTACATATAGAGATAGATATTGTGTATATAAACTGTACCTATAAACATTGACATTGTCCGTATTAAAATGTATATACATATGTACAACAAAACTATGACAGCATATAAAACGTATATAATAAAGAATATAGCTATGTATACTTGTGAATCACATTCAAAAAAGAAAAAAAAAACGATTTTGTATATAGAAGGCGATTATAAATAGTTTTACATACGTATATGTATTACATTGTATTATGTAAAAATGTCAAAATGCAAAAAAAAAAGCAAAAAATTATGTTTTCTTTTTTTTTTCAAACAAAAATCTTGAAATGTTAAAATCAGTTAAAATACGTTAGAAATTTTTTAAAATTTTAACTTGGATTTTCATTGTAATTAATCATTTTTATTAAATCTGAAAATTGTAATATGATGAAATTAATATTTATTAAATTTTTTTTAAATCGAATGAAAATTGTAAATATATTTTTACACATTTGAATTAAAACACATAATAATTTTTTTTTTTGTACATACATACATATTTAGTATTGTAAGCCGTTATTTTAAATAATTCATGATTATATTGTGTGTTTTAATATTTATTTTTAAATAATGAATTTTTTTTTAAATTATTTTTTTTAAAGGAAAAAGAAAATTGTAAAATTTTTGTGCATTTATAATTTCACATTGGATAATCATGTCGCACAAATATGAGGATTTAAAGAAAAAATAATAACTAATAAGACATAAACAATAACAGAAAATGTAAAATATACATAGAATATTATTTAAATTCAATATACACATGTACAAAATCTAGTAGAACATTTTATAGGAAGAAATACTAAAACCGGTTAATTAATCAAAAAAAAAAAAAAAAAAAAAAAAGAATAATAAAAAAATAAAAATTTTAATTACGCTTTTATTATTAAATATTTTTCTGTTGTTATTTTCATATTAGCTTTTTTATTTTTCTTCCATTATGTTACACAATATGTCTCTTATCTTTTATTAATAATTTTACTTTTTGTATTTATAAACAGAGAGAAAACAAAAAAAAAAAAACAAATGTTATATTGAAGGTAAATAATATAATTAGATTTAAATATAAAACAAATAAAATAAAAATTCTCGAATGAAATAATTCTTATCATTGAAATTTTATTAATATGTAAACAAAATACCTAAAAAATAAAATAAAGAAAACCAGATCAGTACGTGCTATTATTTGGAAATATTATTTATTTGATTTAAATTCAAGTTAAAACGGAAACAAAATCATTTAAATTTCCCAAAAAAAAAAAAAAAAAAAAAAAAAAAATACAAATACTATATTAATATAAATTCGGTGTGTACATAAGTCTTTCTTATTTAGCGATAAATTAAAATATGATCTCAGATTTGCATGTTTATTTTAAATAAAAACTGCGTAATGCATAACTCCACATTTTCAAACCAAATGCATATTATTTATATTCTGTTCTAGGATAATTTGTAGATTTTTATGATGACATAGAGACAATATGATTGTTATTTTAAAAATTTATAGTTACAATAATTTTTTTAAAAAAAAATATATGAGACTTGCTTACCTTGTGACTATGATTAAATTGTTGTATACTATTTCTATTCCAGGTCAGAGATACCTGACTAGTTAGAGAATGATTATTATTTTGATGATTAAAATGATTATGAAGATATTGTTGTCCAGTTGGTGATGCCGTCAAAATAATTCCATTTAAATGCTGCTGCTGTTGCTGTTGTTGTTGTGATTGTTGACCAGATTGGACTTTAAGATTATTATTATTGTTATTATTATTATTAACTGATGTACCTAAAGCACCAAGTGCTGTATCTAATCCAGTTGTTGCTGTCGTCCACACAGACATAACGATTGTACTAAAATCCAAATTAGATCCATTTTTGGTTTTTTTAGATTTTACGTTTTTCGTTATTTTATCAACAAAATAAAATATAATAACGATAAAAAAAATTTAAATTTAAAAAAAAAATTGAAAACTACTAAAAACAGTTTAATATAAAAATATATCAAATAAAATAATAAAATAAATAAATTTTAAAGTAAGACCAAGAGAACTTCTCGCTTTCTATCTGTTATTTTAATTTTCTTTTCTTTCCTATACTTGCTATTATTACTGGCTATTGGCTAATAAAAATATATTAGTTGATGAAAATGACAAATGATGACAGAACATAGAGAGCATATGTAAAATGTCAAAAACAGCTGAATTATACTAACACTAATTCCCTAAATAGTATTACCAGGTATCAATTATTCATTGCTGGTATAATGGACTATCAATATGTCAATTATATAGCAAATTTAAAATATAATTTATGTTAATTACGTTAATAACGGATATTTTAAATATTCAAAAATTTCACGTTATGAATACTATGTATTTTATATTAATTAAAATTAAACAATATTTAAAAACGTGAAAAAATTCAAAATAAAAATTAAATATAAATTAAAAGTAAAAACTAAGTAATAATCGGTATCAAATATATAAAATAAATTTAAATTTTTCATAAAATTTTAAAATCTCTGTATTGAAGTATAAAATATTAAAGCCCGATTTTTTCATTTTTCATTATCTTCAAAGTAAGAATTTAAAATGACGAAGAGTCTAATTAATTATAGAAAAATTTATTCACGTTTATTCACATTCTATTATATTACTATATATGAATTATGTGTTGTATACCTACATTTTATTTATTTAGAAAAAAAAAGAACAAAAAAAAACTGTTCAGTTTCTATTTGAAAAGTACATATAAATAGGTACATATGTACATATGTGGGTATGTACTTATGTGTATTGCAGTTATAACAGAATAATAAATGTTTAATTTTATTAATTAAATTTGTATTTTTCAAATTCTTAAATTAATTCTTAATTTTTTTATAAATGTGTGTTCATATGTATTTATGCATGTGTTGTATTATAAATTTTATCTCGCCATTATTTTCTTAATTTCAGTTGAAAATCGTTTTATATTACAATTGAGTTTTTCAAAAATTTTCATTTTTTTGCCATACGTATGTATATACACGCGTATATTTATTACACCTTTGATTATACATACATACATATATATATGCACACAAAGATGTGTGTATAAACGTAGATATATTTAAACACAATTTAAACACATTATATTGTCAGCGTGTGTTTATAATTATTAAGGTGTGTAGCTTTATATAGATTTATAATACCACGCATACACAATATTTTAATTATAATTTTTCAAATTTAATAAGATAATTAATACACATATACATACATATATGTATGTTGGTACATATTGTATCAACAATTATTTGAAATGGTTAAAATATTACAAAAAAAATCTATTTACTTCTTATTGAATAAAATATAAATAGATATGGTAATTTTTTAAAAATAAATTGTTCACTAAACGTATGTGAACATACTAATTTCACGCGTTATAGTTATAAATTGTATTTCTAATTTTCATGATGATATTTGAATTTGTTGGAAAAAATTAAAACATATTTAAATTTGAATATGAATATATCATGTAATGGGTAATTAAATATGTACATAATCAATGCGTACTATATAACAAAAAAAAAAAAAAAACATTAAATCCTAAAATTCTAAAAAATTAAATTCTTGTACTTAAAAACCGTTTGTATATTTTTTTTCATTTTTAGTATAGTAAAATTACAAATTTTTAATTTATTATTCAGTAAGAATTCACATGTAACATGGAAGTGAATTTTATATATACCTGTATATTTAATAATAAAACTATATTGAACTAATATTTTTGTTAATTACGGTTTTGAATATGTATTTAAATCTTAATGGTAATGGTATTAACATGTATGATAGAACTTGGAAAAAAAATTAATTAAATATTATACAATATGTAATAATTGCATACATGTACATACATAGGTATATTTTTGTTTAAAATTATTTATACAGATATGTTTTAACTGGTTTAAACATTTTTCCCTAAATTGATTTTATTTGATTTTTTATTTTTATTTAATTTTAAATAGGTACATACCTATTGTATTATTGTACTATTAATCGCCGTTTAGTAGATTTTTAATAGCAAATCTACGTTCACACATGTGTATGTACAAGATAAATTATAACACGGATAAATAAAAAACCTATATGTTTGTAGTTTAATAAACGTTAAATAAAATTTTGTCATAAATATAATCGTGTTATTTGTCATTACACAAAAGTAGTTAATGGTGTTAATAAATTTTTTCAACCATAAAAATTTTTTTCTCCATACTACCTATATTATTTATTACTTATTTGCGTGTTTTTTTACTTTTCTAAATTTTATAATAAATCAAAATTTTTCATAATTTTATACCTAAATTAGTAAATTGTAAAATGTTTTTTTCTTTATTTAATTGTTTTTTTTTTGCCTATGTATGTGTATACTGTATATATTTTGCCTATGTATGTGTGTAAGTATATTTGAAGTATAAATTATTTCATTTTAATTGAATTATATATTTTCATCATAATTGGTATATTATTGCTAGCACTATAATTTTTTGTTTTTTTTGAATCGTCATACCTATTATTTAATTTCATATATATGTATGTAAGTATATGTATGTAGATGCATATATTTTATGTTTTGCAATCTGAAAACAAATATCGTATTAAAGTGCGTATTTTTAGCAAGTAAACAAAATATGTACCTATGTATTTAAAAAATTTAAAATATAATTCATTTGAATAACATAAACTAAATTATGTATATGTAAATATACGAATGTATGTACATGCGAATTTGTATACACATGGACGTATACAGTGAACATTTAGGTTTGTTAGTATTTGCTTGAAGAGTTACACTTACATATTAATTTGAAAAAAAATAAATAAATAAATAAATAAAAGTATAATTATTAAAAATATGATGATAGTGAATATGAGCATTAAATTGCTCATGAATAATATGATAATATGTAGATTTGCCTTGAATGCAACGACCGACACGCATAATTCATGTAAATTTCATGCTGTATCTGGTTGTATACATATTACATATTTACATACATATTACATGATTCATTTTTTAATATAAATAATAATAACATTTATGTTGAAAATACGTTACTAACTTTGATATTGAAATTAAAATTAAGCATCATCGATAAAGTTGTTGATCATCATGTTAAAGTTCATCATCAATGAAGCTTTACAGACAAATCTATTTCTTTTATCAAAAATCTTTTTTCTTTTTTTTTTTTGCATTTCGTAAAAAAATTTTTATTTTAATTTTTGAACTTGTATTTAACTTTCTTATTTTTTTTTTTTTTTTTTTTTTTCAAATTAAAATTTACTTACTAAATAGCCCTAAGATAAATTGCAAAAAAATCATGAATGGTTGAAATTTTTTCAATAAAAGAAAAAGTGAAAAAGATATGAATGTTGTATGTACGTACGTATGTATATTCTTATTTCACAAAATTTGAGTTGCTATTTTATATTAAATAAAGAAAGTATATATAGAAGAAAATTATATATGTATGTACGTATACAAGAATGTACATATGTATGTACTTTCTTTCTTCTTTGAATATGCAAGTATAATATTTGGTACATTTTAAATAGTACACTTCCTGTATATACTGTTTGATGGTTATCAGAAGCAAAAAAGAGAAAAAAAAAATGGAAAAGAAATATACTCATAAAATAATATAGATCGTTAAAATTTTATTCATGAAGTAGATGCTATATTCAGAAGCATATAATATTTGTATAACTTGAAAAATGAAAATATTTATTTATTTTATATTACACAAAATGAAATTCTTCATTTAAATTTTATTGTTTGAAAAAAAAAATATATATTTTTTTTTCTTTTAAATAAAAATGTATAGAATGTATTCAATTGAAAGATTGTAATAAATTGTAATAGAGATACATGTAAATACATTTAATTTTGTTTTTATGAATAATAATAATAATAATAAAAAAGAAAAAAATAATGAAAATTAATTTCTATGCAATTGAAATGATTATGATTATACCTTTTTACTTTTAAATGAATTACATATACTATATGTGTAATCACATTTCATGTACAGATACATATATATGTGCATCATGCATTTCATATTTTTATAAAATTAAAAAAAAAAAAAGTTAATGATTTTATAAATGTTTATTATTTTGCATTGTTATATTTCGTATATGTGAGTAAATGCGCAAATTATATAAACGCGGATGTTGCACTTGCACATTGAATTTATCATGGATGGCATGTTAATATTGATAAATGCTAAATAAATGTTCCCTTTTTTAATTCAAAAGCACCATTGATTCTATTTGATTGAATAATTTCAAATTTTGTTTTTATGTATACTTGTATGCATTTATACATGCATGCATATATTTATAGGTATACTATATATATAAATACATATATTTAATAGCATTCATGTCTAAATTTATACAAACATTTACGTATGCATATATGTACATATGTATGTACATATTTAACAATTTGTATATGTATATTCAAAATTTTTTTCGCTGCAGATGCATAATAATAAATGTATAATTATAGATATACAGGAATTAAATTTTCAAATTTTTCTTGTTATATACATACATATGTATATGTAATAAATGTATAGTGTGTTTACTAATCTAAAATAATCCAAAAATATATTTTAAGGTGATATACATATAATATTATGCATTTAATTGTCTATTCGTATTCAAATAATTGGCAAATAATCAAATTTATTCAATATTATCTACACTCAATAATATTATTATTATTTTTTTTTTTTTTGTATATGTATGTATTTGTTTGAATTTTTAATATAGGTACATGCCATTATTTTACATTTCTTCCCTTTTCGTTGGATGAAAAAAAAATTTTTTTTTTTTAATTAAATTTTTGTTTAAAAAATAAATAACAAAATTTTTATAATACACATAACACAACATATTTTATGCATGTGTATTATATGATATGCACATATAATAATATCTAATTTTATTTTCAATGTTTTTACATTTTTTGCTTTTAATAAATGCTATGTTACTTTTTTTGTTTTTTTTTTTTAAATTATGATAAAAAAATTGAATTCCAAAACAACTCAAAGAAATGTATTGTATTGTATGATAATGACGATAATGATGATGATGATGATTTAACAATATTCTGGAGTTTCATAGAAATTATAATTCATATTAATGTCAATATGTAGTTAGAGACAAATAATATATTGCAAATATGTATATGTATGCATAAATAACTACATACATACATATATGTACATGACATATGTTGTACTACTCTGATCAAAAATAACCCGGACTCGTTCATGTACAACCCCCGCCAATATTTTAAGATGCATTTCTTTTAGTATTTATGTTTGTATACCTGTTTTTTACATTTCCTCCAAATTCGAGCTATATATGTCAATCAGTTGTTTTTTGACAGCACTTTGTTTAGGTCAAGTTTTTGCTTACTTTCGATTTTGCGATGGAAAAAATAATTGAACAAAGAATTTGTATTAAATTTTGCGTAAAAAATGAAATTAATGCTACTGAAACGCTAAAAATGTTGCAAAAATGTTATGGTGATAGTTCTCTATCGAAAACAACAACATTTGAATGGCATAGTCGTTTTAAAAATGGTCGTGAATCAGTGAAGGATGACATTCATCCTGGGCGTCCTTCAACATCAAAAACCAAAGAAAATGTTGATCTGATTAAATCAATGGTTTTGGAAAATAGAAGATTAACGATCAGAGAGATGGTTACTGAAACAGGAATTTCATTTGGTACAATTCAAAGCATTTTAAGTGATGATTTGGGCTTGACACGACTTGCAGCGAAATTGGTTCCTAAATCATTGAATTTTTACAAAAACAAGAACGTGTTATTGTTGCTGAAGAGATGCTTTCCAGAGTAAATGCTGATCCTGCATTCATTCAACGGATCATTACTGGTGATGAGACGTGGGTGTACGAGTTTGATGCGTTAACAAAGCAACAATCAAGTGAATGGCGCGCTTCAGAAGAACCAAGACCCAGAAAAATTCGTCGTACTCAATCAAAGAAAAAGATTTTGCTTACCGTTTTTATCGATTATCGTGGTGTTGTGCATCATGAATTTTTACCAACAGGTCAAACAGTTAATAAGGATTATTATTTAAGCGTAATGAAGCGTTTACGAGAAGCAGTTCGTCTAAAAAGACCCGATTTGTGGCAAAATAATTCGTGGATTTTACACCACGATAACGCACCTTCTCACACAGCCGTGGTTATTCGTGAGTTTTTGACTAAAAACTCAACAAACACTATTCATCAACCACCATATTCACCGGATCTCGCACCGTGCGACTTTTTTTTGTTCAGTCGCTTAAAAAAACCACTTCGGGGAACCCGCTTTGACAGCATAGAAGCAATTAAAGACAAATCGAAGAAGGAACTTATGGCGATCCCAAAAAGTGAGTACGAAAAATGTTTCCAGGATTGGATTAAACGGTGGCACAAGTGCATTGCATCAGACGGAGAATACTTTGAAGGGGAAAAAATAAATATTAATGAATAGACTTGTACTTTGTGTTTTATTGACCAAGTCCGAATTATTTTTGATCCGGGGGTTATATGCAGATATTTAATAGAGATAATTTATTCAAATTTATATTTTATTAAATATTGTCAATAAAATGTTAATAAAAAAATATATACATGTGTATGTACTTATTTTATGTATTGCAAAATGGAATCACAAAAACAAGAGACAAAAAACAGCACAAAACACATAATGTTGTGAGGTAATTAATAAACGTTTTATTTGTGGTAGGTATACATATGTTACCCAGGTACATAATAACACACCTTTTAAATGTATATAATAACATATGAAATGAAATGAAATTTTTTTTTATATGGTAGTTGATTCACCTTGAACTTGACCCTGTGTACATTTTTGTGCATACAACATACATATATTCAATTAGATTTTACTAATTAATCAATTAATTTAGATTTTAAATTTATTATTGATTTATCTTCATTTATTTGAATGATTCTCTTTGTTACTTTTTGTTTTTCATTGTTATGTGTATACATTAAAATTGTTATAGGTACAAAAAGACAACATTATTAAGCTGAATACACTATATAGGTACATACATACTTATATGTATATAACTATTCATAACAAAATACCTAGTATTGTTATAAATTGAAATCTCATTAGGATGGTTTTTCCATAATCATTAATATTATAAAAATCTATAATGTGTTATTAACGAAATGTGTAAATTATGTACATACATGCTCGAATGTTATAATTCTTAATTATTAAGAATTTTATATATGAAATCTATCATTTTTAAAATTTGTTAACGTTAAAAAGCAATAATTTATGTAGTATAAAATTATTATTCAAAAAAAAAAAAAAAAAAAATATATATATATAGGTAGGTATAAATAAAAAATGCAGATGTCTATATTTGTATATACACACAGGCAATCACATATGTATGAATATGTAATTATATATTAATAATTTAATTTTCTAAGAAATAAATATAATTGCACATATTGTGTAGGTATAAAGAAAATGAATACACCAATAATAAATAAATAAATTAATTAAAAATAGATATTGTACAAATAATGTAATTTATTTTAAATGAATAAACTTATACATGTTTATATAGCCAAGCAACATGTGTATGTACATGTATTATATCAAACGCTATTGAAGTATTCAGAAAGGATACTTGTACATGTATACAATCAATTGAGATTAATTGGGATCTTCAATATAAACTATATCGATGCACAAATATGATAAAAATTATATTCAATTTCTTATCATATTATTATACATACGTCCATATGTGCATACATATGTAGGTATGTTTTTTTTTAATCAAATAAACCGCACTTATATGGATTATAAAATACATACGTACATATGTATTTGTACACTTGATGTTTTTGTCCTTCAGATTAAAGTTATCGTATTTATAATATGTAATTTTAATTCACTACTACCCTCGAAACATCGATATAAACATATGTACATACTTATATACGCATGTATGAAAAAATGTATATGTAAAAGTAATTTGTACTTGTTATTATTATATTTTGAAAATATTTTCTGTTTAAAGGTTTTTAACCTTCTACTTTAAAACACATATTGTGATTTTTTTTCTCCTCCAATAATCAATTATTGTTATTGTAAAAATATTGATAAGAAAATTAATGTTAAAATAATCGAAAATAAATAGGAGTGTTGAAATTGTATTACAAAAAAAAAATTAAATGTATGTATGTACATATTATACAAACGAAAACCTAATTGATAAAATTAAGCAATAATTGAATTAAATTGATGCTAGTAAATAAAACCATAAATATTGTATGTAATGATTATGTTTACTCATTGAATTTTAATATGAATATACGCTTACAAATCATATCAGAAAACTCACATATAAAACAATGAGAATTTGGTGAAATTTAAGTAACATAATATTAAAATTTTTATAACTAGGTATTTTGTAATACTTATGTATGTACATATTTACAACTAGTATTTTTCAAGTGCACATGGTATGAATTTGAATGTACATGTGTGTATGCATGTTACAATATGCATGAATGAAAATATACAATAAAAATAATTTAAATAAGGTGCAGAAGGTACATACACAATACAATTGGTATACAATAAACCTATTAGTAAACACTTAAATATGTGACTTGACTTTTATTTATCAACATGTTTATTACAAATTTTGATTACATCAATACATAGAAAAACTAAAATTAATTATGTTAGATGGAAAATCTGTATATACAAAATAACGTATATGTTACATATATACATATGTATAATTGTATACACATATATGTATGTATATGTTACTGTAGACGTTATTAGTGATTCATTGGTATACATAAATTTTTTTTTATACATAAATATTTTGTACTCTTTTGTAATATTCATACATATTTCTTTTTTCTTCTTTTTTTCTTTTTTTTTAGCAAGTTTGTATACATACATACATAATATGATATGGTATCGTATAGTATTTAATTTTATTTTTAAAAAAACGTGTTTTTTTTTTTTATTCTGAACCAGAATTGTTTTGAAAATGTTATTCAAAATTCAGTTGTTTTTTTGTAAATAAAATATTAATAGATGTGTTTACATATTACATATAATGAAAAAAAAAAAAAAAGAAAAAAATTTATTACTTAATAAAAGGAAATAATCAAATTTGAAAATCCCAAAAATAATTTTTATTAAAAATGAAAAAAACCAGCTTTCAAGTAAAAACACCGTATAATATTTAATAAAAATCAAATGATCAAATATTGAATTCATTCTAAACATTTTTTTTGAAAATATAATTTTATCTATTTACTGTGTATAGGTATAAATAAGTATTTGAAATATAGGTACGTATATCTAGAAGTTAGATGAAAAGCATAGGAAATATAGATACGTATGTATGTATGTAAGTTTCTAAAGCTCGTACATTTTTTTTTTTTTGAAAACTCTTCAATTTTCTTATTGTTCAAATTTTATGGGTTTTTTTTGTTTTTATAAATATGTATACCTACTTACATAGAATTGAACATTTATTTGTTCTGTATATTATTATTTCGTATTCGAATGTAAATAATATATGAAAAATTCTCAATACGTATACAATTTACTTTTAACTAATATTTATTAATTTATTAATTAATTATTTATTTATAGGTGCTATTATCATTATATATATATATATATTTTTTTTTGTTTTTTATAATTTGTTCTGTGTAATCTTTGGACTATCATTAGGTTTAAAAAACGTGATTTACCGCATTTATAAATATATGTATATAAGTATATATACATAAACATGCATGTATAATATATTCATTTATTATTTTATAACACTTATATAAATTTATAATTACTATATTCAAAACATTTTGAATATATAATTTATTACATGATACATAGTAATGTCATAATGTAGGAGGTGTATGCAAATATTTTTAAAAATATTTTTAAAATATAATTGCATTTTATTTTTTCTTAAACGAATTTACATTTTTATTGTTAAAAAATACAAAAGTTAAAAGAAAATTAATATTACGTCCATCAAACTAACACAAATTATATTACATAAAAATATATTTTATGATAAATATGTAAAAAATAAAATAACATTATAGGTATGTATGCATAGAAGTTTATTTAATTTTAAATGTTTGATTTAATTTGATTTTATATTTTAAAAAAATAATAAAAATAAAGTTCATCTTTATTGAAAATCACCCATAATACTCATACATCTGTATTATTAACATGTGTACAAAATGTTGTAAAAAATTTTATTAAATAACAATATTCTACCGCATACTTGAAGAATTCACAAAAAAAAAAAATGTAAAAAAGTTATAATTTAGTTTTTTGTTTTGCTTTCCAAATGAATAATCAAATAAAAGTGTACGTTATTGTGGGCGATAAAATTGACGTCACGATGAATAATTTTCGTTTTTTACGGTAGCATAAATGTATATTTAAATTATATTTGATTTACTGATTTTATAAATTTATATCAAAATTTCACATAAAAAAAAAAAAAAAAATAGGTAGATATTATAGAAAAAAATAATAATAATTTACTAATAAAAATATAGATATTTTGAATTTATTGTAATTTTTCTTTATAATATTAATATAATTACTATTAATTAATAATGTAAATTTGAAAAAAGTAATATAGATGATACACATATATGTATATTGTATACATAAATGTAATAGAATGTACATATGTGTATTATTTAAATATATTATATTCAAATTACAAAAATTTTTTACGTTAAATTTGTAATATGATATCATTATTATTAAATAATATATTATGATTTTTACTTAACAACAAAATTTTATGTAATATATTGATTAATAATAAATTTGATATCTAAAATTAATAAATTTAAAAAAAAAAAATGTATTCACGTAAAAATAAATATTTCTTTTTCTTTTTGATACATAAGTAATTTCTTATATTTTTCATTTTAATATTTTTTTTTTTTTATTATTATAAAAATATAAATTCAATGAAGTATAACACTATCAGATTTAAATATGTAAATAAATAAAAAAAATCAATACCTGCATATCACTTTAATTCTTTATCTTGATATTGTTATTTTTTTAATTTTTTTATTTTTAAAACACAGACTTTTTAACTGTGTATCTTAATTTATTTAATATGTTTTATACTATACAGTATACATTATGTATATAAATTACAAACATTTTTGTATATAAATATGTTTTTGAGTTTTATTACTTGCATACCTTTTTTTATATCCTATATATATATATATATTTTTTTTTTATGTGTATTATTTAATTTTTGAAACGTATTATTGCAATTATATATACATCTAAAAATACATTGTATTTCATTCACAATATGTATATATACGAAATTTTAAATTCTATCCAAAATAAACATGGATGATAATTTTCGACCAAAGGTTGTTAATTTACATATTGTATTCTAGTTTTAAAAATAAGATTTTCTCTAGGAAAATTTAAATTTACATTACAAAAAAAAAAAAAAAACAAAAAAAAGAATTCCAAATGTTAAATATAAATTTAACACACTTACTTATTGTAATTTTAATTTTTGAAATTCACAATTTAATGTATCTAATTTATTTTTAAAAAAATTTTTAACTTCTCTTAATTTAAATAACTGCTTTGGAATAAAATATATTGAAATAATTTCTTTTGTTTTTTGCGTGAATCTGTGAAAAATATTCACACATTTTCAGTAGTGTAAATTTTTCCATTATCTTTATTTGCATTATTTATTTGATTTTTTACTTCTTTATTTACCCATTATACATATGTTTTTAATATACCTATATACATATATATATTTAAAAAAAACCAAAAAAAAACAGGGAAAAATATTTTAAATTATTTTCATATTATTTTCATTATACATACATACATACATTTTACCTTAATGATTTATTTATAATTACTTTATCTTACACATATGTATGTACATATTATGAATATGTATATACATATTATTACATGTATGTATGCATTTGTATATTTGTACAACATACTACTCTCGTGTATATACATATGTACACATGTACAATATGTAAGTGATAATAAGTTTATTTTTAAAGATAATGTGAAGCCAGTAGAAAATATAAATATGTACGTATGTATAATGTAGAATATGATGCACGTATGTACATATGTACATATTAAAAAAATACATTTTTTATATTCAGGATATAAGTACATACAAACGTACATAAATAGTATATAAGTAATTATTATATATCTTTAACCTTAAAATTTCTATAACCTTTTTCCACATTTTTTAAAAAATATTTAAGTAAATAACTAACTCAGTAAATATGCATATATGTATGTATGTGATATCATAATAAAAATTTGTAATGAAAGCAATTCATGTACTTCCACATAATAAATTACATATAATGTAATTAATTATGATAATTTTTTTCAATTATGTTTTGTTCATGATTTCATGCACAAGTATTTAGAAATATATTATCTGATTGATTTTTAACACTAGCATAATTTGATATGAATAACATATATGTACAATGTATGTATGTACACATGTATATGTCTATTGAATGTTATCGTAATTTTAATATGCAATTTAATCGTATTCAATTATGCAGCTTTAATGCATTTAATAATAAATATTTCATTTATTAGACAAAACATGATTTTTTCTTCTTACATGCTAATAATATTAATAATTTTCATATTACAAAAAATATATATTGTATATAAAGATACAAAAAGTTGTTCAAGTGGTATAAATTTTAATAAATTTAAAAAGAAAATAAAATTAATTTTTTTAAATTTATGTATACATACATACTGTACGTGTAATAATAGTATGCATTTTTTAAATTTATCTCATATACAGGTACAGAGATTAAATTGATTGAAATTTATATTGTTTATGGCTTTTTTTTTATGAGAACATACACACATATGTACATATGTACATGGAAGGTAAGTGTTGTTGAAAGCAGCATAATTGTAAAATAATAAAAAAAAAAAAAACGTTACAATTATTAATGAAATAATTAAATGATTTGTACATTTACATACAAATGTATATAATGCATAAATATGTAATGTTGTACTTACCATATGTTATATTTTTGTTTTAAATAAAAACAAGGAATGTTAATCTATGTCTATGTTATCTATATTATGTCTGTTTGTGTCTATTTGTTCTCTAAGTAATTGATTTTCACTTTTTTCTTCACTTTAAATGTGATTTCATTACTTGAATATTATTATTTCTTTTTCACGATATTTAATTAAATTTTTATAATTTAATTACAAAAGAGAAAAACAAAAAACCCAATGAATACGTTACTTTCAAATCACCTAATAAATTGGTATATTTAATTTTTTTCTTGTTCTATAATGTTATCATTTTTTCGATATGTATGTTATTATTTAAAAAAAAAAAAAAAAAACTGATGTTTATTATCCTTTTTTGAGTAATTTCATAATATTTATTACAAAAAATTGAATACCATTCTTATTTTGTTATTAATTAATTCATTAACTAACTAGAGTATCTAATTATGTTTATTTCAATTTTTATCTAATAAACTATGAACACGAATAAAATATGAAATAACATTAATAAATTTTCAAATGAATTTATTATTTATAATTAACATTATCATTTTTTTAAAAAACTTTTCTTTCTAGTATATACTCGATCACAATAATATTATTTTTATTTTCAAAAAGATCGTTAAATTTTTCAAATATTTTACACGTGCTGTATTTACATATTGTATATATGTAATCTAATCTATGTATTTTATAAAATTGTATAACATTAAAATTTTAATAATAATTATGTAAAAAAAAATAAAAAACAAAAGAAAATACAAAAAGATCACTGAAACATTCTTATAATAACATTTTTGAAGAAAACATTAATTTTTATGTAGAATCACTAAATTATAATCTCTACATATTAAGTATTATATAGTTAATTTATAATATTCGAGATATTATTATCAACATTGTTATTTTATTTATTTATTTAAGTTATTATTTTTTCTTTTTTTAATTTAAAGACAAAAAAATGCGTTATAAACAAATATCTTATTTAAATGTTAAAAGTACTAGTATGTATAAATTGATTTTTTAATTGAGCTTTTATTTTTCATTGATTTTGTTACGTTTTTGTTTTTTGTTTTATTTTATTTTTATTATGTTGATGAAACGATTGACACTCAAAGATTGACTATATGTGACAAATTGTATTCATCAAACTATAAGTATATAGTAATATACATTTTTTTGTGCTTATACATGTACATATGTATATATAAATACAACTATATATGCATTATCAATATGTACATGACGTCTATATACATATGTATGTACGATCTGAACAATTGTTTTTTGTTGTTTGAATTACACATATGAAAAAGAGATATTCACTTAATATAACATAATAGGATGATGATGGTGAGGTATTTTTGTTGTGTACACACAGATACATATTTGTGAACATGCAAAACATGTACATACATATATATATATTTAATAAATAATAAACTTATATATTTATATGTTGCTTGTCTACATATATAGTATACACATTCGTATATTATAAAATCATAATCAACATGTTGATAAATATACACTCGTATATACATACATATGTACAACTTTAATTTATTGACTTTTGATTTTTAGATGTATTTCGTATGTTCTCAGATACTATACTATATGTGTGTTGCATATACATACATATAATTGTTATTTGTATTAATCTTATAATTTTTACATGTGTTAAAAAATGAAAGCATATATACATATACATAATATATACCCATTCGTATATAAAGACAAATGTATGTGTATATACATATGTATGTGTACATATAAAAATAAAAACATTTGCACCATGTAAAAAAACTTTTAAGAGTGTACATATATATACGTATGTGTGTGTGTATTTCATAAATTAACCTTTTTATAATGTGCTTGAAAAAAAGTAAATATAAATAAATATTTAAAAAAAAAAAAAAAACAAAAAGCAGTTACTATAAATTATTACTACTGTAGAATCATTACGATAAAATTAATATTTTCAATTTATATACATATGTATATCTAGTAGTATGATAGATTGTTCAATACAATTTGAACGATAAATAAACCTTTTTTGTTTATTTGATTTTCTTAAAAAAAAAAAAAAAAAAAAAAAAATTCATTCTACAATGTATTCATATATGTATAAATTTCTTAAATATAAAAGTTTTTAATATTCTAGAGAGTTTAGTATGCCAATATACTCGTAAACATATATTTTTAAGTAGATATTGATTTATTATACAATTTCTCAATGGTGTGATAAATTTGATGTGCACTGTAAATTGTAATTGCAATAAAATAATAAATAGGTATAGTACTTTCTTATAGTTATAAAATATACAATTAAAATTTCATATATCACATAATATATGCATTAATGTATATTGTTGATTTGTAATGCTTACATTTAATTGTATGTATTATTTTTATTGCTATGTTATTTGTATAACACATACCGTATACCGAATAACTTAATATTACAACAATAGCAATGAAGCTGAGAAAATTTAAAATAAATTAAATATAATAGTATAATATTTATTTTATAATACCTTTATACTATATATAATACATAATTTGTATACATTATAAGAAGTAATATTTCTATTATATGTACATACTTAGAGCTTAGAGTTATATGCGCTAGAAATTATGTATATCAACAAAATGTGGTTTTATAATGATATATGTTTGAAATATATAAATACAGTAGGTGCTTATATATTCTTAACAGATTTTAAAATAATGTAAACAAATTTATTGTACATATCTACTTGTTTTGTAAATTTCTCATAAAATAAAATGCATGCATGATATAAAAAGCTTATCAATAAATCACATACATATGTATATATGTATGTATTTGTATGTACAAGTTTAAAGATAATGCCAGATTAAAAATCATGTCATTATTTCTTTTTGTATTTGATTTGATTTCATGATAATAAAATAAACCTAATTTTTTTTTTTTTAAATGTAATTAGTTTAATAATTTGTTAAAAAGAAAAATCCAGTGTATCTTATATTTTGGTTTTTTATTTGAATAAATGTGAAAAAAAAAACTTTTTGTTTTTTTTTTTTTAATTTATTTTCAAAGAACAAAGAGCAGAATAAAAGTTTGTTTGATAATATTAATTTTATTTTTCAGATGTTTTTAATAATAATTACACACATACACACATACATACATACTTACGTACACACTTCCTAAACTACTTATTTTATTTTAATTTTTTATATGTAGGTACATAGGTGTTTTTATTATTTGAAATTTTTCCATATACAAATCGTTTTAGATGTGTACCTCTACAATCTACATACCATTACATACATAATACATTAAAATTTATCTGGAATGATTTACAACAATATATTGAAAAATTTTTGTGTTGCTTTTAAAATCTGAAAAAAAAACGAAAATGTGTGTAAAATACAATATTAAATCGGAAGGCAAAATAAATTACTTATTTTTGTAATAGAAATTCCATCAAATAAACAATACACAGATTTCAAATGACAAATCATTTCTAAACTTTATTCGTAAGGATTGTCCCAGAAAGTCCTACATCAATTTTGTCTAATATATGATAATTTTTATATGAACAGTTTGAAAGAGTGTTGAATTGAAAAAAAAAAAAAATAATAAATAAATAAACAAATCAATAAAAAAACATGTACGATAAATACATTCAATATGAATTTACGCAATTATTTTTGTTGTGTGTAAAAATAATATGCAAATAATATTAAGAGTAGTAATTTTTTGATAAAATTATATTACTATAGAGTTTTCATCATTTATAAAAAATAAATTACCTATTCAAAGAATATAATTTAAGTCTTATATGATATTAAATGCAGGTACATACGATATGGATTAACAATTTCCCATGAAAGTAACATGCATGTTTTTAAATAATGTATGCAACATACATTTTTTGTTTTTCATACATATTTTATTATTTTCGATTGATTTTTACAAATATGAATAAATCATAAATGTATAATAATTATTTTTGCAATAAATGTCCATAGTTTTAAATTAGACATACATAATTATAAATTATTTTGTTATACTATAATGTACTCGTATTATAGGTATGAGTTATAGTAGATATAATGGAAAATCGATCCAATATTATATTCATTTTTTTTTTTTTTTTTTTTTTTGTGAATATATTTTATTTAAACAACACCTTAATTAAATTTTAAATTTTTGAAATCATATCATATTCTTCATATTCTTTAATAATGAATTAATAATAAAACATACATACATATGTATGTATGCATACATTATAACTACAAGGAAAAATCGTAAACTCTTATCTTCCATTAAATATTATAAGTGTTCATTTTATTACTTTTTTTTTCAAATTAACTTTACATTATTTATTATTTATCAAATTGAAAATTTCATATGTAATTTAAAATATTGGTATAAAATTAAAAATTGTCTTATTTAAAAAAAAAAAAATAAATAATAATAATACATAAATATAGAAAAATGGCTGAAAAATACATATACATGCATATATACGTATGTATATGTACCATTGACTATTATATGTATATTCATAATTTTATCGTAATAAAATAATAATATTTGAGAAAAGCAAAAGTTACTAATTTTTTATTCTGAAATTGAGAATAGACAAAAATATAAAATATAAATGAAAATATAAATTTTAAAATTTCAATTTGATTTAATCTTGTGTGGATATACTATATATACATATGTATGTACATATTATATAAAATTCAAATAAAAAATTTTCATATTTTTTTTTGTAAAACAATTTTTAAAATTTTTTAAAAATTTTGCTATTTAAATATATTTTATGTGTTTACGCTCATACAAGCATATTTAGAAATGATGTGTATGTATCATATGCATCAGTATAATATAATTTCCTTTTTTGTATCAAGTACATTTTCATAACTTTACCATGTACAGGTACACATTCTTTTAATATACACATACATTAATTTATTGGTTCATTTAAAAACACAGGCATTTTGACTCAGGTGTTTACTTAATGAAAATAACGTAGAACAAACCTTATATTTAACAGATGCTAATACTTTTACTACACTAAAATATATTTTTTATATATTACATATTCTAAATATATTAAGAAATTTTCATTTCACTTGTTGAACTAAAAAAAAAAAAAGAAAAATAAATAAATTTAAAAAAAAAAAAAATTAGAGTTCTTCAAATTTATGCTACTCAATTTATTGATTTCTTTATTTATTTATTTTTTCTCCAAATATCAAGGTACTTTTTTGAGTTCTGTATAAATTCGATATAAATTTGATTTAAATTTGTCAACATTTTTATATTCCTTGAAATAACCAGTTTATTTTATTTACACATTTTTCCTTCTTTTTTTTAAATTTTTAGTTATTCAAAAATGATATTGATGATTTCAAACCTGACAGCATTTTCAATTATATATATGTGCTTATACATACATATTATACAAGCATGCATGTATGTAAATTTAATTTTTTTTTTTTTTTTTTTTTCTAAAACATATAAGAATTTTATATGTATATTATTTCTTTTATGTGGAATATACTAAAGATTTTTTTCTTAAAATTTATTAAAATTCATTATTTATTATATTGCTAATGAATTTGCATAATATATTCATAAAGATGTACATATTTCTTTTCTTTTTTTTAAATTGGTTTTACTTTTAAGTATAATATATGACTCATATATAGGGTGTTCCAGAGTAAAAGCCACGAAATGTGTGTATCAAAGTGTTTTTAGCAAAAAATCATTCTAGACTTCATTCTACCTAAAATTTATCACTTATGAGCATATTGTTAGTATTATAACAATTAGTGATTTTTGGATTATCTAGTAAAATTTCTGTATGGAAAATTTTGTACCAATCTTCGAAAGATTTACAACAATTTTTTACTAAAAACACTTTTATCTATACAATAGACATATTTTGTGATCTTTTATTCTGAGACACGCTATATATGAGTTTTAATAATTTTCAAAGATCAGTAATAATCATTAGCAAATCAAAATCATTTAAAAAACATTATCTACAAATTGTAAAAAAAAAAAATCATATTTTAGATAAGTTACTCTAAAATGTTTTTGTTGTTGTATCTATTTAAGTTGTAAGACATAATTATATGGTATTATAAAAAAAAAAATTGACAATAAATTTTAAAATTTATTTTCATTAAAATACGAACGAAATATCAAACATAAATCAAAATTGTAGGTATGCGATTAGAACATTTATCTATTCTTTTAACAAAAATTAAAATAAACACATATGTACATATGTAAATAAATAATAATAAAAATATACAAAATAAAAACCAAAACATAAAAGTACCACTTTAGTAAAACATGATAAAACTATACCAAAATTCGAAAAATTTTCACTCAAAATAATTTTGAAAGCTCAATTAATACAGTTTATTATTTGAAAAAAAAATTTTTTTTTTCTTTTTTTAGCAAACAAAATATCAATAAAAGTACATAACATCTACATACATACATATATCAAAATTCGATTAAATTAACAGTGGTCATTTCAAATTGAATTGATTAATTAATTTTTTTAAATTTATACACAGCATAAATATTTTATTTTTCCTATATTTGATTTGATTATATTTATACGTATGTATAATGTATATGTGTACATACATGAAAATATGAATGAGGATTTTACGTTGCTTTATTTTTTCGTTATCAAAGAAGATACATATTATGTACATGTATACATATATATGCGTACAAGGATGAAGTGTGTATTATATAGGTTTAATATCTTAATTCTAAGTACTTTATTACTGTATAGTATATAACGATGCGCACGAATACTTATGGGTCTTAAAATGTACACATGTCCTAGTTAATTGATACATTTTGTACTGCCTACATTCTTGTAATCTTTATAAACAAGAATGAGCTTTGTATCTTTTATTCATTTATTTTTTATATTTTCATTTTCATTCAATTGATAAAAATAATTTTTCGCTTGTCACTTAGTTTTTATTTTACTTTTTCTTTTTTTTTTTTTTAAAGTAAAGCTGTGTAATTGAAAACAACTGCTGTTAAGTATTTCATTATTATTATTATTATTATCGTCATCATTTTATCATCATGGTAGCAACATCAGGACATTATAGTATAATCTAAATCAACGAGAAGACTAAATAAAAGTTTTCATTCCTTGAAAGCTTTTGCAATTTTTCCATATTATATATGTTTATATAATGTGTAATATATGTATGTATATTTAAAAATCATTATTTGTGTATATTGTGGTGAGTTTTTCATCCTATAAATTCTTGATATTGGCTGTATCAGTATATATATTTAAATACAAGCACTTTGTTTATTAACATATACAAATATAAAATTCTATTTAATAACATAGAATGTACATACGTATATAAATATATATGCATTAAAAGGATAACATAATATGATGTATGTACATACAGAAAGAGGATACAAATTTTATAATACAAGTTTTTATTCTGTGTGCGTATACATGCATATACATATATGTATGTATGAATGTGTATATAGAGTATTTGTACAAAACTTTTAATGGTGAGTAGGTTAGGTATAAGTTATTGGTATAAAGGACGCACAAAATACACAGCTGTGTATACAGAAATTAGAATGTATACATTATTGTACGAATGTATACATTATTGTAATATGTATGTATGTATATGTACAATTTTCGATGCAGGGTGTAAAATAGGTCAAAGATATTTCAAAAGCTCATTGAAATAGTCTAAAATTGTTCATGTGATAAAATTTTTCTTAATGTTTATCGGTATAAATATAAAATTCAGTGGTCAATTATTAAATATTTTTATTTTTTATTTTTTTTTATTTTCCAAATAAAAATTTCAAACTAAATCATATTTTGATGTTATACAGTTTTTGAGAGCAAACGGATAATAAATCTAGCATCGTTATGTAGTACTTCTTGATAGTACCCTATATCTGCAACTAAATCTAACCTAACCTTATAAAATCTGCTATCAATTGCTTTTGTATATAATATAATACAAAAAAAAAAAAAAACAGTAAGAACGTAAATATGTACTTATATGTGTATCCTTTGTAGGATACACATTTTATATTTATACGAAAATATACCTAAGATAAAAATTTTACACGACCAAAATTTTGATCATTGCTCCTTAAAAGAAAAAAAAACAAGGTAAACTTTCGTACAATGTAATATACATACATATATATGTACATATGTATGTACATAAAAGTTTCTGATATTCGTGCGGAAAAAGGAAAGTGTGTGCACAACATATGAAATGGGATAATAAAAATCTGTATACTGTATATTAAATACGTGAATTTATTTTATTTTTTTTAAATTTTGTTTTTTGTGTATATATTGTACAGATACCAGGATAATGTTCCTTTTTGTTGTTTGTATGTATGTCTTCTACAATTTTGCATTTGATCTTTGTATAATATTTTTTTTCCAAGGCATAAAAGCATGTATAATTCATCTAATAATCAAAGTACGAAGAAAAATGTATACATACATACATATGTGTATGTGCAAGATTCTGAAAGTTTTACGAACGTGGTTATGTTCAATGTGTTCGTGTGTTTCTTATATTAAATACGTATGTACATCAAATCTACACGTATACAAATATTTGTATGATTATACATATATGTACATATATGTATATTAAAGTGTATAGTGTATGTAAATTTTCATATATGCACATGTACGTGAAAATATATGTACATATGTATGTATGTATGAATGTATAAAATTGTGTATACATATTTTGTATTAGGAATCCTTACTTGATGCGTTCGTATAAAAGTACTATGGTATTTCATTGAAGTGTGTATACATAAATACACGTTAAATATAAAAAAAAAAAAAACAAAAAAATAAATAAAAATGAAAAAAACAAAAGCCAACAAAAAAAAAAAAAACACTTCTTATAAACTTTCCTTGTTTTTTGATAAAAATTTAAGTTCAGTGCACATTTAAACATTGAATCGAAAGGGTTTTTTATTGTGATTTTGTTTTGCGCGAAATATCTTTGTACATAATTATAGTTATGTGTATATACATAATATACTATATATCTCTCTATAAATAAAATATAATAAATAAATATATAAAATAGATTATTATAAATAGGCTATATATAATTATATATATTATTTATATTATAATTGTTTATTGGTGTACCTTTTAATATTTTATTATTTTGCAAATAATAATAACAATAATATACAAACTACATGTACATATTATAGAATACGTCACAATTATATTGTATGTGAATATGTAGAAATACATATTTTAATACGAGTATAATTATAAAATGTGCTCATTCGAATAATAGTGACAAAATGTAAAAATATTTAAAAATAAAAATAAATAAATAAATAAAATGTAATTTAAAAATTTCATAAAATGAAAAATTATAATTAACATAGTAAATTTAATTTAAATAAATGGAATATATTTAATAAGTATTTTTTTATTTTATTATTATTATTTTAACAGTGTGATAAGTCAATTATACTAATGTGTATATTAAAAGAAGTGCTAAGGTTTCTTATTTTATTTTAATTGTTTATAAATTTGTTTATAAATTTTTTTTATTTTTATTTTTAATTTAACAAAAAGCTAATTAAAAAACAAAAATTAATAATATATTATTCTGCTAATTATGTTTGTCGTCCTTTTTAAATAATTTGTATTTTTAATTTTTTGTTTTTTTCTCTCTTTTATATTAAGTACTTCAATTTTTATCTTTTATTTACCTGTATATTGTTTTATGTATGTATATATATATTTTTTTAAATTCATTTTGTTTTGAATTTAATTCAAAATCCTCTTTATTTCTGTTTTTTTTTTTTTTTTAAATTATATTTTTAAAAAAGCAACTAATAATATCTATATGATGTATGTACCTATATATGAAAAAATAAAAGTATTTCACTATTACCTCATGTATGTACATATTATTCAAATGCTTTTAAAAGAAAATGAGAAGAGAAAAAAGACAATGAAATTAATAACATACATATACCTATATATAATAGAAATTATGTATTATTTTCATGATAATTTTAAAAAAAGACAAAATTATCCCACTAAAAATTAAATATCTACAAAGATGTGAATTTTACTGCTTTTTTTTATGTACTTATATGAATGTACAAAATATATTCCAATTTATGTACAAATTTCATTTTTAATTCTTTTTTTTTTTTTTTTAAAGAATAATAATGTAATTATAACTAATTACGATAAACGTGAAAATATATGTATTCGAGATTTTATGTTTTTATTTATTTTTATTTTTGTATACCTATTTCTTTGTATGCCGTAAATGATAAAATAAATGGTAACGGTACATACAATACATTCAAATAAAATAAAACAATATTAAATTAAAAACAATAATATAAAATTTTAACATTAAAAAAAAAAAATTGTAAAATTCATATTTGACCTCGTTACTACTAATATATACTTTATAAACATTAAACATACATGTGTACACGCTCATACGTACTATATAATAATACATATATTATTATTATTATTATTATTATCATTTTCAAATAACGTGTGTGTAAGAATTTTTAAAAGAAATTTCAATTATTAATAATCGTCGTTTTTATTATTTGTTTATTTGTTTGTCTATTATTATTTAAAACATATTAATGTTTTTTTTTCTTAATTTTATATTTGATATATACAATAAATTAACATTTACATACATGTACACATGATTATTTTTATGTACATATATATACAATTACAAAAGGATATACACTCATACAGCATATTTTCTTTATACATATATATAATATACAAATATACATACACATAAAATTTATTTATTCTACTGTAATTCGCAAATAAAATTTTCATATTGTATTCGTAATAAACAACTTAAATTACGTTTTTGAGTTGAATTACGTTTAAAATTTTCATTTTTGTTTTTATTTTTCGTTTTTTTTTTAATTCGCTTTTCTTTCTTTTTTGTTTTTAAATTTTCCTTTGTTATACACATATACATAACATTATGTAAAAAAAATAAATTGTTATTTAGTTTTTGTATTGTTTCAAAAGGAAAAAAGAAAGAAAAAAAAAAACAAAACTAATTGTAATGATGATATTCAAACGAGAAAAAAGGAATTAGAAAAACAAGTCGGTTACTATTTATGTATGTACATTTAAAATTTTCACGAAACTAACATATTCATTATACATATGTATGTACGTACATCTAATTATTTGTATACTCAAATTAATTTATTGTTTGTTTTTTAGTTTATTTATTTTTAATTACTTTCACATACAAATATACGTCTATATACTTATAAGTTTATTTTTCAAATCTGTAAAACCATGTAAGAATAAGAAAATTTTCATGAAATATATATACTTTTCATATATACTACTTATTATACATATATACATGCTGGCTGAGAAAATTAGGTATAAAAATGTTTATATTTTCTAGTATTTTACCTTCAAAAACCAAAAATTTTAGAATTAAGAAATTATTTCGAGCCTAAAACGTAACCATTAAAAATAGTTCTTTGCTTATATTCATTATACGTATTTCATTATTGCAAACATTTTTACACTTTAAATTTTATAGTGGTTATAAATTTGATTTAACTGATTTTGAAAACAATTGAAAATTAGCAAAAAAAAAAAAAATGTATATATAGGTACATATATACAAAAAAAATGAAATTAAATATTAAATTTATAATATATTCAAAAATATGTACATTTAATTATGGTAATCTATAAAAATGAAATTTTTTTTCATAGAAAAACAAAAATCAAATTTGTGTCTATGAAGAAATAAAAATCAAATTTTGTGAATAAAACAATAAAACAATTAAATATGTTCATAAACTGAATATTATGAATAGTTAAAAAACAAGAAAAAAAAATTTGAAATAAACGAGAAAAAAAGAAAATAATACGGCAAAAGGCGATATTATATGTTCAATAATTAATATGTGAAGTAAAATGATTTAATTATAAAGTAATATATGTATGTATAATTTATTTTTGTGAAAATTCTTAATAAATTATATTTTGCATGTATGCTATAATATGTACTCAAAAATGTGTGTATATATATAAATTTGTATATAACATCTTTAAATAACATATGTATGTAAATACATACCTATATATTTATAATAAAATTTATTAATTAAGTGTATAATATAATTAGACTAATAAAATTCATCAAGGATTATAATATCTATCTTTACTTTAACTACATATTCAATAAATTTTTATTCTCATCTATATACTAATGAATTTTCTACAATTTTGAATTATTAAGTAAGTATTATAATAATATTTTCTATTATATAAATATTTTTAAATATAATTTTTAAATATCATTCAATTTTATTCTTATACACTACATGTGATAATTAATAAAATCTATTTAAATCAATGTGTTTCAATATATAATTAATTACATATGAATTTATATTAAATTTTGAGCATATGTATAATTTATACAATTATTTTATTATTTGTCGTTTTACATACATAATTTTTTAATCAATCCACAACTTTTGGTTTAATATTTTGTTTTTAATAAGTAGACAATAAAAAAAATAACAAAATTACTCAACTTGATATTTCAGAATGTTCAATTACTTTTACACAATATTATAAATATACGTAACATGGTATAATGCATACAAGATATGATAATAATTTGATACACATACATGCATGTATGTATGTAAAAAAAATATGTATTTACATATTTTATATATGTACATATGTTATATACATTTATTTAATAATAATTACAAAATACAAATTTAAAATCAAATAATACTGAATAAAATATAAGTAGAAATTTTTTATTTATCACATATTTTATATTATATTAAACTTTAAAAAATCAGACAAATAAAACAAACGATTCACATATTTTATTTAAAAAAAAAAAAAGAAGAAGAAAAATTAAGGAAAATTTCTTGTATTCTGTGCAAAGAATAAAAGAAGACAAAATTAAGAAAAAAAAAAGATAATTGATATGTGACAAATAAAAATTCTATAAATCTTGGAAAAAATTCAGAATACCTAAAACCCATATTTACACGAACAAATGATAAAATAAAAACTCAAAAAGAAATTTGTTTTAATTTCAAATAAATAATACATATACTCGTTCGTATACGTAACACTTTAATCGAAAAAACAAAATAATAAACAATGAAATAAAAGATACATCGTTGCTTTTTGTTTTAAATTAAATTTAGCTAAATCGTGTATCTATATCCATATGTATGTATATACATACATACATATCATACACATGCACATCCACATACATTTGTATTATTTTTTAACCCAATTAATTTATTTATTGTTTTTTATTTTGTATTATTATCCTTTTGTTAAGTATTTGTAACACATACGATGTGTATTCTACATATATAACAAGGATAATAATGTACTTATGTGTATACAATTAGTACAATGCAATATATAGAAAATATAAAATCTCATCGTACCATTAACAGTGTGTACTACATTCTAGCAAATAAAAATTATATTAGAAGTTATCAGTTTTGTTTTAATACAATAAAATAATGTATGAATATAAGGTAATAGTGTATGTTTTTTGTTTATATATTTTATTGCGTGTATATGTATATATACAGACATACATATATTTATTTTCTATCATTTTTCTTTTATACAAATGTCTATGTACATACATATGTATGTATACTAAAAATTATAAGAAAATATATTACATTAAAAGAAAATGAAAACATGCATGAATATTTATACTTTGTGTAGACATAAATATATTAATATGACATATCTGTATTTGTAAACATGTTCATTGAAATTGATGTAATAATATGTGCATATTATATTGTTTCGTAAGTGCATATTTAGTATTAGTTCTAAACATTTTAGCATTTAAGCTCATTTTAATGTTGTATCTTTTAGATGCTAAAATGTACATTTTCTTTTATCATTGTTGTTATTATTTTGTTTACATTATGTTTAGTTGTATTTATTTTCTTTTATTTTTTTGTTTTCAGTTTTTTTTTTGTTTGTAACTTACCTACATACATAAACATAACATACATACACATATTCTACTCATATGATTGAAAGAAAAATGATGTACAGTTTTAATTTTTTTGTAAAAGCTTTTTTTTTTGTTTTATTATTATTCTTTTTGTTATAATTTATCATTGTTGTTTTCATTTTTTTTTTTTTTTTATATATATTTATTTTTATGATTATTTCATTTTTACGTTTTATTTTTGTTTTTGCTCCTCTCTACATTTGTTATTTTATGTGATAATATCTTGACAGGATTAAATTGAGAAATTTCATAAATTTTTAATAAAAATTTGCTATACACACATATATGACGACAAATATGACGATATAGACGAATTCCTTATATTTTGTTTTGGTTATATGTATGTTTATTTTATTTTTTATATTTGCATATATTGTATGTATTTAATAAAATTAAATGTTTTTCCAGTACAAAATACATACTATATACGTACAAATATGTAGTATAAGATAAATATATGTATATACTCGTACATGCTTGTATATGAATTTTTAATATACAAAATTATTTTTTGAACAGCATTTATGTATGTACTATAAGTGTAACAGAATTTTTTAAATCAACTTTATAATTTTCAATTACACATACATGTTGCATAAATATAACGAGTAAATGCATACATACATGATATTTTATAATTCTTTTTTTACTTAAATTCAGAAAATATTCTCTTATTTTTTTCTTACTTATTATACATGTATGCATTATTTTGAAGTGATTTTGATCTTATAAACATGTTTATATGAACATACATACATTCATACATATACATAATGTATACTTTAAACCAAGTTTATCATTCATGTATAGTATGTATTTTACATACATAAAAAATATTCAAATTCAATGTGTATATCTATTTGATTCCATTTATAAGCATGTTTATGTCCAAATTAAATTGACAAAATTAAAAAAAAAAAAATAAAAAATAAAAAATAAAACAAAATTCTTAAAAAACTAAAACCCATTACTATTCTAAATTGTTTGCGTAGGATTTAATTTATGTCATAATTATCATTTATTTTTTAGGGTATATTACACATTCTATGTTATTAAAAGGTTATTCTTTTTGGTTGAAAAATATCTTGATTATTGAAGTGTACATTGCGAATCATTAATAAAAAAAAAGTATAGATATATTAAAAGAACTGTCTATGTATTTGCTATTCATCTTGAAAAAGTTTTCAAATTGAAGTTTTGAAGATGATGTACATAGTAGTTATACATGTTCTATATGTATGCTCTTATACGTACACATACTAGTAAAATTAAATGAATGTATTTATTATTATATAAGTGAAATCAACAAATTATATTTTGGATATCGACATAATGTTGCACAAATTGATGTTTTCGTAAATCATTAAAATGATGATACATCATTTTAACAAGTAATAGCGTAATAATATCACAAACTCTAATGTTAAATAAAGGATTTCATGTACATATACAATCATTGTACATTTTGCAATCAATAAAAAAAAAAAAATTACTTTAAATTTCTTGTATGTATGTATATGAATTGTAAGTAGAACTTTTTGCTTCATATAAATTTGTTGAAATTTATCGATTAAAATACGAAAATGTATGTACATATGTTCATATGTATATGTTTATATGAGCTTGTACAGAATGAATAATAGCTGTAATGAAATAGATAAATTTCTATGTAATATTATTTGATAAATGAAACTAAATTTTACATTTATTTGAAAGGTTCAATGATTATAAAATTGAATTTCAAAATAAATATTTTTTTTCCTTTAAACTCACTTTTAATAATATTTAAGTGAAATTTACTTACAGAAAATTTACATTTAAAGTGATTTATAATTTTTTTTTTTTTTAATTTTCTCTTATAGGTACTTTAATAAATTGTTTTTCTTTTCTTTTTTAAAATTAAATATGAAAAATTATTATTTAAATAGTGTCATAATAAAAATATAATAATTATTATTAAAATTATGGAGTAATTTTTGGAAAAAAAATTCAATACAAATTTATGTGTACAGTACGTATGTACATTTTTGTATGTGTACATACATACATATGTACATACGTGTATATACATACATACATACATATATATTTTGTAAATATACATATGTGTGTGCATGTATTGTGTAAAAATAATAATAATTAATTTAATTTATATTTCATTAGAAATACATACATATGTATGTATTTAAATGGCGTACGTGTTAGTTTAGTATTTATTTTATGCATATATACGTATATATGTACATATGTGTATATACAAAATTGTCTTATTAGGTTATTTCATTATTATTTTGAAAACAGGAAAAATGAATTATTTATCTTTAATAATTTATTTTTGTTATTTTATATTTGATTATTTATAAATTATTGATATAAAATCATGTATGTAAATATACACAAATGAAAGAAAATCAATTTATTTTAACACGTATTTACGTACACTTTTATATCTGATAAATAAAGTATTTTGTATTCATTAGTACGTTTTTATTGTATTTATTGTTTTTCTGCAACAAAAACAATATATTTTTTTTCTTTTCATTAATTTTATTTTTATTTTGCATATTCCATTAATTATTATCACACTCTAATGTATACAAGTAAAATATTATTTATTACGTAAACATTTTTCAGTATTTAATGTCATGAGAAATAGCTATTAATTACGTATCTTTTATAACGATCAATATATTTATTGACGTTATTATTTATGTACAAATTATTCTCGAATGTATATTATATACATATACAAGAGCATTTGTGCGTTAATAGAATAATAAGGAATTACGTACGTCTTTCTTATAGGTATATTATGTGCGTATATAATAAACATTTACATATATGTATAAATTTTGTACAGTTCTATACAAATATGTATGTATATAATATACACTCCCGGTCACTTAAATAGGTTCACTTAATTTTTGCCTGTAATTTCAAAATAGGAGGGTATATTTTTTTACCTTTACTTTTGTTTATTGTAATTGTTATAAACAGATGTTCAACGTTGTAAAACCCAAAATTTTAAAATGCAGTTTAGAATTTTTTGGGTTTTTCCAAAAATCTGCAATAAATAGACGGTCACTTGAATAGGTTCATATAAATAAAAAAATTAAAAACAATTTTTTTGAAGCAGTAAAAAAATTTATTTTGTCTTAAATTAATATTTACAAAGTTTTATTATGGTTTTTATAAAATATCAATAATGTGTTGGACCTCCATGGTTAGAAATAACTTCATATATTCTGTTAGGTAAGGATTCATATAAATTTTTTAAATAAGTTAAATTTATATCTTTCCAACTTTCTTTTATTGCTTCCATTAACTCATCTTCGGTTTCAAATTGCTTGCCTCCTTCATACACTTTTCGTGCCAGCCAGCCCCACACGTTTTCTATTATATTAAGGTCTGGAGAGCATGCAGGCCATGGTAATAATTCAATTCCTTGTTGCCGTATCCAGGATTTTACCTCATAAGCAGTGTGGATTGGAGCGTTATCCTGTTGTAAAATCCACGACATTGGAGTAAAGACTTCTTCGATGTCATGTTTTGCCCTGGATAACAAGTTTTTATAGTCCCTCGCTTTTTGTTTGCCAGAGACTCTGATAAGGCTCAAAGGCCCATAATAAGAAATTGCCCCCCAGACCATCACACTACCAGTTCTGCTGTGATGACGAGATAAAAATTTTTCTTTCTTACGTAAATCGTGAAAATAATATTGGAAACCATCAGGGCCATCCAAATTAAACTTCTTCTCGTCAGTAAATATGACCTTTTTCCACTCCTGTGACCAAGACATTACTGTTCGGCTGAATTCTACCCTGTTTTTTTTATTTTTTTGACTCAGAGCTGGTTTCCTTTTTAATTTTTTTCTTTTTATGTTGGGACTTTCTTTAATTACACGACGTACGGTCCTCACACTAGCACTAGTTCCAACTCTTTGGGCAATTTGTACTGCAGTTAATGTTGAATTTGACGCTTCACGTAATATGGAGCGACGTTCTCTTGCACTTGTGGCTCTTAATGTCCGTCCTTTGTTGTTTCTGCCGTAGTTTTCAGGATCCCGAACAAAATTGTTCACTACATTAAGGCTTCTCTTTATTCTTCGAGCTATAGCTCGATGAGAGTAGCCCTCTTCTATTAGAATTTTGATTTTTTCCATTTCTTCAGTGTTCAAACGTTTTCCTCGACCCATTTTTCAAAAATCTAACAATTTTTACTTTTTATCTTCTATTTTAATACAACAATGAAAAATAACAAAACTCTGAACAATATTTCACTTTAATATTCAAAAATTGAATGGTGAACCTATTCAAGTGACCGTCTATTTATTGCAGATTTTTAGAAAAACCCAAAAAATTCTAAACTGCATTTTAAAATTTTGGGTTTTACAACGTTGAACATCTGTTTATAACAATTACAATAAACAAAAGTAAAGGTAAAAAAATATACCCTCCTATTTTGAAATTACAGGCAAAAATTAAGTGAACCTATTTAAGTGACCGGGAGTGTATATTTGTTTATGCTCCTTTATCAGGATATAATTTTTAATGCGTTTCAAAAAAATATAGATTAATTTTTCCAACGGAATTATGTTATAGAGAAATATACAAATGAAAATATGTATGTATGTATATGTATGTAAAATTCAGAATATATACGCATTATAAAGTTGAAAATAAAATTTATTATTATGTTAAAAAACATTCATTTCATTTTAAATAAATAAAAATGTTATTAAATCTTTAATGCTATTATTTTTCATGAAAATTTTATCATATCACACACGCAAAATTTTATCATATCCTTGACAATCATTAAATTGTTAAAAAAAGAAAAATCAAAATTACTCGATATAATTTGTAACTTTTATCAAAACTGCATTTCTTTTGTGCTCCTGTGTATTTGTGTCAGTATTCATTTAAATATGACTGAATTTCAAAGATAATATGGAATGAAAAATGAAAATTTGAAAATTTATTTTTCTATTTTCGATACAATCTTATCAAATATACATATCAGCTTAGCATTCAACCTGCTAAGTCGTTATTAAGCTGCTAATGCTGCCATATCTTATAAATTATTATATATTTTCATGAAAAATAAAAATGTTTCAACTAAAAATTTTTCTTTTTTCAATTTATATTTTTAAAAATTTCAATAATGGTAAAAGCTATAACATATATGTATGTACATATATCTATAACTGCATTTATATATACACACATACATATAAACTAGTATGATTTGTTCATGAATTTTTTTTTTTATTAGAAAAATTTGAAAAAAAAAGGCTTAACAACTCCTATTACATATACCATTAAGTTATATCCGATAGTGATGTTTTATGCATGGTTTTTATTGATATGATGATTTAAATCATCACACAAGAACATCAATAAAATTCACTGCATTTTATATTCATTTAAACGTATAAGCATGAATTTATATGTGCAGTCTATTATAATAAGTATGATGAATTTGTTTAAATAAGCTTTATATGTATGAAATATCAGATATATATGTATATACATATATATCATTACACATACATATACGTATGTATACACGTAATAAACGAATAAAGGATAAAGTTAAATTTACAATGTAACTTCATGCTCATGTTATGCATACGTGCTTCCTGTAATTTTATTTAATACATACCGACTACCGTAGTACATGAATATATTCTCAATACATCACACACATGTACATATATACACTCATGTATATATTACATACACATACATATATATGTACATATATATAAATGCATACATATACATATATACATATGTATACATTATATGAACATGTATTTAATTTAAACGTAAAAATTCATATATCGTACATTTTATAATATTCTATGTTTATATAGTACGTTCAACAGGTGATTTTGATTTTCCGCACATTCATGTAGATGTTCGTAAGAATTTCATTAGGCAATTGTATTAAAATATAAAAGAAATGAAATATAATAACAAGAAAAACGACAAAAGGAAAAACATTTTTTTAAAGAATCAATATTAAGAAAATAAATGTAATAATAACATTTAATCACATACATATATTGTATGTACATATATATGTATGTATTTACTAAAAAATTGTGATACATAAACGTACACACATGTTGGAAAAAGAAAAATTGATTTGTTGTTTATTCGAGAGAAAAAAAAAAAAAAAAAAAAAAACAAAAAACAATTATACTTTAAGGTCATACAATAATGATTTTTTTTTATACATAATTATGTGTAAACGTTCAAATATGTATGTAGGTATGTATATGTTTCTGGCTTCTTATACGTACGTACTATATATTTAGATAAATATGAATATATGATTATGTAGTATCCAAAAGTACGGTATGAAGTGTAAAGATATTATTTTTTAAGTGATACATCAGAGGGCATATTTCAGGAAAATACAAACATTTAATAACACCCGACTGGATACTTATACTTAAGTACTTATATATACATAAATGTGTGTATACCATGAGATTTTTATGACCTTTAACATCCCTTATTTTCGTATTGTTATATAGATTTTAAAATTATAATGGATTTTTTTTTTCCTCCTTATAATACACATACATATGTATGTACATAAAATTTTCACTATTTGTTCTGGTTTTTATCTACTTTTATTTCTTTTTTTATTTTATTTTGTATTTCATTTTTTTTTGTGTAATTATTATATATTATATTAAACAAAGTAATAAACCCATTTTATAAAGTATAATTGGAGACAATTAAATTTTATGTGTAAAATTTATGATGAAAAGTGATTAAAATTTTATTTGTATCCTTTTCTTATTGTGTTGAACTGGTATAATATTAATTTTTTATGTTAGTAATAATAATAACGATAGTGGTAATTTTAAATTTGTTATGTTTAATATCAATTTTTTGTATATAATTTTTATATTACATGTACCTATCTATTTTTTTGTTTTTTTTTTATCTTGTAAAGTAAAAAATAAATTACAATTTTATTACATGAATAAAAATGTAAAAATTTCATTCATAATTTATTGATGACAATTTTTTTTTTGTCATGAGTACAATTAAATATTTCTAATGTCATTTTGTTTCAAATGATTCAAATTATAAATGTATTAATTTGTATATAGGTACATACATATATAAATTATGTATATTTGTTTACATAAGTGTTTATGTTTTTCTCTGATTCAATACAATTTTGAATGTATAGTAGAGACATACATATGTAGTTTATACATTTTTACTGAGTACTGAGTGGATTTGTTTTTCTTCTACACAAACAAAGAAAAAATAAAATAAAATAAAAAATAATACAAAATATGTTTATCTGTTATTTTTAGAATTTTACATCATAAATGTCCATGACCGGATGCAACTTAAATAATTTTATTTAGATTTCTATAGATTATATTTTTCTTTATCTACATACATTTTTTTTAAATTTCGACAATATTTGCTATTCATTTTTCATTATTCTTTTATTAAAGTTAGTAAGAACTTTATACATAAAGAATTAATACACATATGTGGATATGTATGTACATAAAATATATATGTGGATTTAAATGGCGATTATTTATTAGTTAATAAGAGATACGAAAAAATCTGTCTTTAAATATTTATTCAATTCCACAAAGATATAAATACATTAATTTACTGAGACTTTGTGGTAAATTAATATACATATAATTAAAATGAATTTCATAAAACATATTTACATAGGTATGAATATTTAAAAGAAAAAAAATTGTTAATTTTAATGAATAGAATATGAAAAAATGCAATAAAACAAAATTGCATATTATATTCATATGTATATATGTACAATTATTTTTCTTTAATAATTGCCAATTACCTACATAGAAAAAATTATTCTTTGGATAATTTTTTTCTTCTATACTTTTTGTTTAATTAAAAATAAAGTGCATAATATGTATATGGTAATATTTCATTTTTCCAAAAAATAAGAAAAATCATTTTAAATTATATGCATACACATACGCTCGTATATGTATTAGTATTTTTATTTTAATGATGATTCTTTTTCAAGAAAAGCTATATATGTATGTATGTATATATTACATCCCAACATTTTACAACATGTACACATGTAAGACTAAAAAACATGATATTTTCTTAAAACATATTAGATTATATTTCACAGATTATTTATACCTGAAAATAATAGTTATTAAAAATTTTTATGTAGTGCAACAAATACACATACATATCTCACATGTATAATAATAAATATACATATACCATGCATATATGATCTTGTATGTACTTCTTTTGTACAGTATAGCTATACATACATATGTGCATAGTAAAAGAAAAACATTTATTAATTTTTTCATCTGTTTTATTGCTATTTTTTATGCACTTATATATGTACATATGTATGTATAAATGATAAATTGAATTGTATGTACATACATATGTATATATGTATTGAAATACACGTACGTACACATGTATGTACATGCACAGATATGTTAAGTAAAGTCGGCTTTACACTGCTATCGCCACACATTTGCTTTCGCATTTGTGTTTGTTTTTGTAATATTGCCTTCGCAAATGTTAACGCAAACAAGTTTTTAGATTATCCGTTTGGTTCTATTTCATATGATTCACACAATTGTGTCGCGTGTATTTATTACAAAATACATGTAAAATATTATTGTAATTATAAATGTAAATTGTAATTGTATTATTGTAATTTATTGTAAAATGTGACATTTGCTTAGTTGGCTTTGGAAATCTGTTTTGTTTATTGCATTTCAATTATTTTCAGCACTTCAAACAAATTTGTATACAAATGTGCCATGATAATAGTGTAAACGTCAAATATCGTAATCGGACTGAATTGTACGAAATATCCAATACAATAACGAAAACTAAAACAAACACAAATGCGAAAGCAAATGTGTGGCGATAATAATGTAAAGGCACCTTAAAAAAAAATGTTCATAAATGATAAATGTTGCGCATGTACATACGCAAAAGGCATGCTGTATGTTACACACGTTTGTAAATATATTAAATTATAATATGAATGTACTATACATTGTGTGTACATACAGAAATAATAGTATTATAATAATAATGTGTATAATAAAGTGTAGGTATATATTGTATAAATACAGATGTATGTACATACCTTACGACATCCTTTATGCAAAAAAAGGTATAATGTATAAAAACATATTTTTTTCAAAAAGTTACATATCTGCATTTATACAGATACATATACATATTCTGTGCAATAAATATACTTTTATTTTATTCCATTATGATCATTACCATGTGTGATGTATGTATATGTATCAGTTAATGTCGATACCATTGTTGAATTTTATTGTAAAATTTAAAAACTTTAAAATTTTAAACAAACAAAAAAACGGAATTAATTTTGTGCAATTTACTATACATACATATTTACAAAATTTTACACGTATATGTTAATCCATGATAATTAGTTAAAAAACAAAAGTTTAAAACATGATTTACATGGTATAAAATGGCATTGTATAGTATTTAAAAAAAAAAAAGAGAAAATAACAAATTTTCAGTTTTTTGAATTTATATTTTTATTTATACATACATACATATGTATGTATATACTTCGATTCATGTTCATGAATAAAATTTAAAATGTTTTATATGCAAAGCGCATACATACATATGTGTGTATATATGTACATATTTAAAAATTCATTATTTACATTATTTACTTTTTGTACTTATATCAAATAAGGTCATTCAGTATAATACAAAATAAGAATATGAGAAACAAAACAAAATGCAAAAAATAAATAAATAAATAAATAAATTAAAAATGTTAAGAAAAACATACAAATAAAAAAACAGAAATACGTTTTTAGTTACCTCGTTTTAAATTGCTTTTCTTTTTTATCCTATTTTATTCTTTTTTTGTGTAAATATATCATAAAAGCTTTTTAAAAATTTTCTTTTTATTTTTGGTTTATTCTTTTTTTTATTTTCATTTTTTATTTTATAAGAACTTATGAACATATACCCAAAAATACATAATTATATGACATAATTGTAATACTTTACCAATACAGTAATATACACACATACATACATTTATGAATAGAATGTACCTATATTTGTATTAACAAGTATATCATTTTAATGTTATATGAAAAAGAATATTGCAATATCAGTTTCAAAAAAAAAAAAAAAAAGAAAAAAAGACAAACAAAAAATTTAAATTAAAACAAACGTAAAAATAAAAGTTTTGTATAAAAAATGCTTGTAAATTGTGTACAGTATCAGATTTATAATTTTTTAAAAAATTACTATGAAAATTATTGGTATAAATATTTCAAAATCTTCTAAATATTGGTATTAATAATCTGAAATATATATTTCGAAATACATAACCTATGTACGTATAAATAATATTTATATACAAAAATTTTAGAATTATTTAGTATTTAGTAGTGTATGCATTTGCAATTTGCATATCATGAATGCATATTGCACAATCTATGCCAGATTTCTAGACAATCAAATATTTCTTTTTTTTTCGTATTTTGTAACTTTTAAACAAAAATCCATGCATTACACGTTATTATATAAGTGTGTGTATATGCGCATATGTAAAACAAATGTAAAAAATTCATACGACAAAGGGAAAAGAATATTTAAATGAGAACAGATCTAAAATGTTAACAGAGATGCATATGCAGATGCATACACATGCATATGAAGATATACATCTAAGTAAAACAATGTTACAAAAAAAGGAATGCAAATACACATGGGATTTCATAAATATATGTACATAGATAGTAGATATATACATGTATCATATTTTACATATACTAGTACTAATACTGCTGTTATACATATGCACATTGTAATGATTTAACAATGGGTGTTTCATATGCAAGGATATTTCTCAAAGCTTTTACAAAGAAATTTTTACTGAATGTTATAATACATTTTTGTATTCAGAGGTATTACGAGCATAAGACAAAATATGTTAAATGAAAATTCCATTTGATATTTAGAACATGAATAATCACGAAATAATTTTTTTTTTTTTTTTTAATTTAAAACAAACTTTAAATTTGGAAAATAAAAATACAATACATATATGTACATACATACTTTAATTACGGAATAATGGATGTTGATAAAAATGAATGATTCTCAGTGAAAAAAGAAATTTTGTTTAAATTCTTTGAATGATTAAATTTTGAAATACCCATTAGATAGTGTAGTTACTGTTTTTCCAATTATCCGCTAAAGTCATTTGGTCACTATATGTGTGTGATTTTGAATATGTATGTATTTCTGTATTTATATATGATATACATACATATAAGTGAACCATAATTTTGTGGTTACTTGTGTAAGTACATACTAAGTACACAAAATTCATTCATTCCATATTTATTTTTGCTTTGTATTTTGATTTTTTATTTGTGTTTTAAATTGTTATTTTCATCTGCATTCATTTCACATGTAAAATTCATACTATACATATTTGTGAAGAAATATGTATGTGTAAAATAGATACATACATATGCACATAAATGTATACAACATTTATGTATCTTTGTAATGTAGACTGAATTGTAATATATAGCATAGATAAGGATGTAATACATACACAATGAATATGAATATGCATAGGTCAAGATCTCGTATAAAATTTAAATGAACAAACAAAATAACTGACTCTAACATATGCTACTTATATTCATTGCAACTATGTATATATCTTATGTACATACGTACATTTATTAAACTTTACATATGTACAAGTAAATATATAAACTACAAAAAATGTAATTTTCTTTTATCTTTACGAAATGTACATATAAATAAGTTTATTCATTTGTATATGTATATGTAAATTTAACAATTTGTATCTGAATAATATAACACTAACTTACGGCATATATGCAATATGTATGCATATTCAACAGAATAACAGGAAGGCAAAAACTGTTTAAAATTAAAAGGAGAAACATTAAAAAATGCAAAAAAAGTATTTGAAAAAAAAAAGAAGAAATTTAATAAAACATAATATTTTTGTATGCATTTTATTAATTATATTTTAAAATTTTTATATTTTTATTTTATATTATTTTTTTTTTTATAATTTTATTATAATTTTTCGTCCTTTCTTTTTTTCTCTTAGTTTTACTTAACTATGTGTATATAAAATTAATAGAAATGAAAATAAAAATGAAAATTTTATAATTTTTAAATAAGAAATTAAAATGCAAAATATTCAATGTTATAAAGTAAATTTATTTTTAATTTAAAATAATATCTTAAATTTAAAGTTAATAATCGTTTAAAATTTTTAATTTTATTTTATTTTAATTTTTTATTTACAAAAATATCTAATCACATACTTATATATTTTATAATTTTTCATAAGTTAAATTAAAATTTTTATTTTACAATTACAATTACATATTTGAAAATTTTATAAAGAAATATTATAAAATTACCTATTTATTTTTTCTGTTGTTGTGTACATAAATAAACATAGAATGTAAACATTGATATGAAAAAGCCAATAATCTAAAATTTTATGAAATATTGCACATTCTGGCCTGTAATTTTAATTTTCCTTAAATATACGTATATTCATAAAAGTTGATTATTTTTTTAAAATTTCTTTTAGAAATTTACATGAATTTATATATAAATATGTTGTAAGTATATGCATAACATATAAACAAATAATTAAATAAATGTACATGGATATTTATATCTTAAGAACATTAACCGAAGAATGACCCAGAAAATTAAAATCATTACAATGAACACACAAAAATCCTATTTATTATATGTGTACGTACAGGTATGTACATCACGTATATATTTCTTTTTATTACACTCATACATATGATATGTATATGATAAAAAATAATAATGAAGTTATGCACATAATGTATAGTATGTTTTTAAATTTAATAATGAACAACATACATATATAAATAGAAAAATATCATAGAATTAAAATAAAACTTATTTATATCCTTGTTAATAATTGTACATATACATACATATATATGTATGTATATATACATATATTTATATATTTTGTTACGATAATGTAATAAGTTTGTACGTATGTAGGTGCATATATCAGTTCTAAATAAGTTTCAAATGTTCGTATCTACACTTTATTCAAGCTTTTATATCAAAGCATAATACATATCTATAGATACATATATGTTTTTCTTTTACATTTAAATAAGTGTTTTACTTTTTTATGTATGGACTTGTATATATACATATACACATGATTTACTCATACATGCATATACATATTATATATTATATATTTAGATGGCATGGCCTTCAAAGCGTTTTATTTATATTATACACCTATACATAAGTATGTTTATCATTTAAAAATGAATATAAAAGTGTAAAAATATTATATATTTCATACGTATATACCATACAGACATTTATAAATTTATCTTTAAACTTAATTTTTAAAACATATTTTATTACAATTTAATGTACTTCTATACATACATTTTATATAGAAATTTTCAATTTATTCATCTATTTGATGTAATGACTTTGATTTAAAAAAAAATATATATATAAAATTATTTATCCTTGTTAAATATATCTTCATTAATATAAATGTACAGTAGAACTTCGATATTTTTATATATATATATGTACACATAATTTATTTAGAACAATTTTATATATAGTTATATAATGTAAAAGAATTTTCTTAAATAACATTTAAAAATCTTATACTTACAAAAATACGAAGAATAAATAGTAATATTTGTATGTTTTGAAAATATAATTGTTATATAACTAATATAGTTATTTCAAAATTTTATTTTTAAAGAATTTTGTTTTTTTTTTTATTATTTAACAATAAGTTTATTAAAGAAAAAACAAAAATTTTTTAACAATTATTAAAACTAGGTTTATTCTTGTTTTTTATCGAAAATTTTGAACAAAATATAATTTTATTTAATGTATATTATTAAAAAAAAAAAAAAAAATGATTTGCAATAATTATTTCTAAATTAAATAAATTTTACCTTATATAATTAGAGATAAACCTCTATATTGATTTTCTCTATATTATTGATTTTTCAATAATAAACTGAAATTTACAATAAAATTTTTAATAAATTAAATTTTTGTTCAACATAAAATAAAATCAACATTTATAAAATAAATCGTTTAAATTTATATTACATGTATACCAATTTTTTTTTATTTTTTTATTTTTTTATTTGTATCACAGATTGTATTTTTTTTTTTTTTTTTTTTTTTTTGAGAAAAAAATCTAATCATTATTGTATTGCTTCTATATAATTATTAAAATATGTATCAATTTAAAAGGTTCATTAATATTTATGTTTGATGGAATTTTGTAATTTGTATGAGACAAAAAATTTATTTAAATATTTTATGCAAGAATTTTGAAAAAAAAAAAAATAAAAAATAAAGTGATTGAAAATAAACTAATATTTTGAAGATCAGTTATAAAATAGGCATTACATTTTGTTCCGTATATTGTGTTTAAAAAGAAAATATCTTGAATTTTAAAAATATTTCCTTCTTGCGAAATGTATTTTTTTTTTTTTAAATTTAACAAATTTTTATTTATCAAATTTAAATTTAAAAAATAATATTTGTTCAACGTGCTCGTGTCTAAAAAAACAAAAAAAAAAAAAAAACAAAAACAAAAAAACTCACAAAGTTATAGGTAATGGAAGAATTCAAAATGAATTGATTGGCCAACTTCATATTTATTACAATTGACTTTTATAGCATTGGAACTAAGTACATACATACGTACATATGTATATGTACATATATGTATATAAATTGAATTTATACATTCCATTAAAAATATCGTAATGTATTAAAAATGTATTACATCAGAAACGTTAATTGAATATACAATATGTAAAAATGTTTTTCACTCTATAAACATAAAAATTAAATTTAACGTATGTAAAAAAAAAAATATGTTGAAAAATATTTTTATTAAAAAAGAAAAAAATTTAAAACAAATTTAAAAAAAGAAAAAGCATTGAAAAATATAAATATGCGAAAAAGCTGATGATGTTCATCATTTCAATAAATTGAAAAAAATAAGTTATCTTAAAAAAATAACCTAAGTACCTACATAATGAAATAAATAAAATGTAGTCTAATTGTAAGTCGATTAAAATAATTGATTGTTACACATAAAAATTTTGTGTAAATAAATTTTTTGAATAATTTAAGGTGAGCCACATACGAAATTTAAGAAAAATTAGTGTTATTCTCTACATAAAAATTCAAAAAAAAACCAAAAAGTATCTCAAAGTAGTGCAAAAAATATGAAATTTTTAAATAACAAATAGATAATCATCATCTAATTCAAAGTAATTATGAGCTTACTACACAATCCAAAATTATAGCAAATGAAAAATAAGAATGATTTTAAAATTACATAAAACTGAATTCAATAAGTTAATATAAGTACATACATAGATCGATTTATTGCTAATGTCTATAAATTTTTATTTGAATAATTTTTATTTATTTTTTTGTTATTTTGATTAATTAATTCCAATTAATTTTCAATTATTCTTATTAATTTTTGAATATTGATACATGTAAATCTATTGTATACAGATTTAAATTTTTTTTTTTTTTTTAAATATGTAAGCTGTAAACATGCGTTAATCATACCTTATTTTATTTTCTTATTGATGGTAGTCAATTCAATGTATTATCTATATCATTTTGGACCTGTATTTTTGATGAAAATCAAATGTAAAATTTTGAAATATTTTTAAATATTCACTTATTAATAATAATAATAATAATAATCTTAATATTAAAATGTTTTTAAATAATATATACAAAGTTTAGATGCATTTGTGCAATGAGATCATGAATTAATTTTTATATGATTTATTTACAATAATCTACGAATTTGTTCATTGATATTATAAACTTATTTTTAAATGATATATAAAATATACACAATATATACAATTTTGTTTTTTAAAAACTATAAAAATTATAAAAATTTTAAAATTATCGTATGTTATCTATTTATTATATTATTTATTTCATATATATATATAATAGCAGTCGATATTTACATTTTTTTCTGCTATAAATATTATGAAATAATAATTATTGGTAAATTCTGCTTATCTGACATAGAGAAATATGTATAAAGTGCGTGTGATATAGCAGTTACTTAATCTATCATGCACTGTGGGTCAGGTGGCTTTAAATAAGCTTACAACAAGCTTTATTTTACAACCATAATTAAAACTATAACTTATTATAAAATCTATTTACAAATAGTTTAAAAAATATATACATACATATAGTATATATGGTATATACATATTTACACAAAATATTCGTATATAAAATATTTTCAAGTAAAAAACAAATGTGTGTTTATTCGAAATTAACCACTAATCATTTTAAATTTGTTTTTATCTATTTAAAATTTATTTTAATTATCTTTACAAAGTTTAATTTGAAGTTTACCTTAATAAATTTAATATCGACAAAAGTAAATTTGAATTGTACATATGTACATGTACTTTAATTTAAATTGAATAAAATTAATGCCATACGAATATTTTAATACACTTATTTTTAAATAATGGCAAATATACGTACACATGTAATTAGTTTTGTGTGATGTTTTCAGAATACACGGGGATAAACAAAATTTTGATTTACCTAAAATTGAAACATTGTTGTTAATATTATCTGTAAAAAAAACTTAAAAATATATATAGGAAATTTGTTTAAATAAAAAATCAAAGTTCTACTGTAAAATATTTAAGTGTGCATGCAAATGTATCCTAAGTACATGCATATATTTTAAAAGTCTAGCAAAATTTATATGAGCTATACATATATACATACATACATATGTATGCAGTTCATAAATTATGTATGTATATATAATCCGTTTTTTTCATAACTGATCAGCAAAATTCAATTAATTTCATAGGATAATAATAAAATTTTATAAATTTTTACATTTAAATTAGAATAAAATAATAATGTTTATGTACATTTACTCATATTACAAATTAATTTAAAAAAAATATATATGAGACATATACATATGTAAATAATTATTTCAATAGTATGATGTATGTATTTAAAAATGTATTTATGGGCTATTTTTATATTTCGCATTTTATGTACTAGTCTTAAAATAAATATACATATGTATACCTAAATGTTAATGTTCATACACATTTTGATAAATACATATACAAAATAAATACATATTTAAAAAAATTCATATTACATCAAATTAACATAAAACTTAACACAAGTCTCTTACATTTTTTTTTTTAATATTCTTAAATAAAAATTATCTTTATAATATCATAGATTTAATTTAAAAAAAAAATTATAAATAAAAATTAATATTCCAATTTTAAATTTCATTTAAATGATTTTTTATAAATATATAAAATATATGTACATGTACACATACATACAATACATATGTAGAATATATTATGTAAATATATGTAATTATATATAAACTATTTTCAATATATATGTACATAAATAATTATACTGTTGTCAATGGAACGTGTATTTATTACACGTAACATATATTTTTGTGTGTGAAAGTTTACATTTGTGTTTTTTAACCATTAAATAAAAATATGTTGTTTTTCATGCATGTAAACAATTTATGAACATCAATTTATAAACACACAAGTACACATATGAAATATATATGTATGTATGTGATGTAGGTACATATACAAATAATTTATGTTTATTTAATTTTTTGTAGAAACAACTCTTATGTATATAAGAAATAATGTGCAATTGTTATTTTGTACAATCAATATTATTTTTTTTTTTTTTTAAAAAAACATGCAATTCTATTTACACAAAAACCAAACTGAATGTTACAAAAATTTTGTTCAAAATTAGAATTTTGAATTAGAATTTTCCTAAATAATTTGTATCCAAATATCTTGGTATCTTTGTTTCATTTTTTTTTTTTGTAAATAATAGAGAGGGCATAATAGATCTTGTATTTCAATTTTAATAAATATTTGAAAACTAAAATTTTTGCATTATTGATTGATTTAAAATTTCAATACATTTAGATAAAATTATTCAAAAATACCAAATTTTGTTTTTTATACGTATAAAGTACATATTGCTCATACGAAAAAACAATGAATTTCATTCAGACACAAAAACCAAATCGAAGTAAATGTACTAGATAATAACTTTCATTCTTAAATGTAACATATATTTATGTATGTAATTTCATAAAATATTCATATTTTATATAAATGTAGCAGTGAAATAGAGAATAATATGTATGTACATATTCGTATAATGTTTAAGATAATATTATTACCCATTACATGTTATACATTGTTATATACATTCATATGTTTGTTTTTATTTTAAACAGGTTTTATCATGCAAATAATCAAATATAGTTTTAAATGTACATTTTTTATAGTAATTGTTATCTGAATGATATAAAATACATATACTATTGTATTGTAGTATAAGCTAACGTATAATCATGTTTCGCATGTAAATTGAGATTTAATCATTTAAAAAACAAAATTTGTAAAAAAAAAAAAATATTTGAATAGATTTCATTAGAAATATTTTTGTAAACATTTATAAATTTTACTATACTTTGTACTTTAAATATTTTCACTACAGCCCTTATGGAAATGATATACATAAAATAGTACCACTTTACATCATTGTATATTGATGTTCAAAAAGCTCAACTAATACTTTATGAGAACTTTGAGAATTGTGGTAACTCTGCTCGTGAAATGCTCTTATGAGAAATTATGAGAGAAGAAAAAAGACACATATACTCCCATAAGGCCTGTAGTGAAAATATTTAAAAGATAAAGTATAACGTACGTTAAAGTTGAATAAAAACGATTTATTACAATAAATAAATGTACATATGTACATAGTAAAATAAACTTCAATGTATTTCGATATATCGACATTAGAAAACATTCAAAGGTAGAATTCATTTTTGATACAAGATATTAAAAATTGATTTTTTTTTTGTTGAAAATGTTTTGTTTACTGAAAAAATTTAAATCTGTTTATTCTATGTATACATACGAATCAGTTTAATTTATTTTCAATTGTGTATAAAATATAAAATATAAATTTGAACGAATTTTTTTACTGCATTTGAAAATGAGTGATGAAGAAAATCAATTAGGAAAATTCGTCAATAATTTATTTTAAAAATATATTCAATATACGTATTTTGTAACATTCTTGTTATTATTAAAATTATTATACTAATTATTATTATTATTAATGTTTTCTACAGCACGAATTAAATGTAATTGAATTATGAGTAAGTTATTATATTTCATGGCCACTGATTGGATTAAACTCTGTTCCATTGAAAACAATTGTTCAAAAATATTGTGGACAGCCTGTTTCTTTAAAAAATTCCTTATAGAAATTAATGGTATATCCTCTTCTGGGTTTAGCGTCTAAGACAGCTTATTTCAGCCATTTTCTGAAATTTTGTACCAAAAAAAAGTTTATTTCGTATTTATATTACAGTAAATGAACAATAATAATTTTTCAGGGTATATACAAACATTTATGTATAAATTAAAAATTTAACGTTATTATAAAAAAGATGTTTTATTACTGCATTTTTTTTTTGTTAAGAAAATTGTTGAAAGGTTCAAAGTTGTGTACACTCTATATCAATTTTTTTAATTAATTTCAAAAAATGGTGTTATTAACATAACTTCATAACAAAATATAAATTCAAATATTTACACATATAAACAAAATACCTGCATTTATATTTTGTGTTTAAAGTTACATTTGTTAAAATTTCATTCATCTTTATACGGGCCGGGCCGCTTTTGCATAACATAATTTAAAAAAACACCTATAAGAAATTCGTTTCATATGTAAATATACTTTAACATATGTATGTATTTATATAAGTAAAATAAAACCCCATATTGTGTGTTTTAAACATAAAATTTATTTAAAATCTTGTGACAAAAATATTTTAAGTTATTTCTATAACATTAGATAAATTTAATTTTCCCATAGCAAATGGTGATGTTGCATTAGTGGGAAAATAAAACACTCCCCTGCGATTTGTTCTTGCTGGTTCACCACCCATTAATGCTGATTTTCCGAATACTGTACATTTTGAATTGTAAATAATTTCTAAATAAGATTCGCAACGTGCTGATAAAAATCGATTCTGTGGTATAAGTGATTCAGCAAATAATGATATCACACGAAGATGTGAACAAAATGCTGGTGTACAACCTGGCTGCCATATAGCGTTATTTGCATAAAAATCAGCATCACCAATTGCTTTAAAAATACCAAATACAAATATATTTGTATGAATTACTTCAACATAATCAGCATCTGTATATGATAAGCGTTTTTCAACATCATTTGTATGAAATAAATGTAATGCTGGATCAAGACCATATATAACACCGATACGACCATGTACTAAATATTTACCAGCAAAACCAGCTACATGTGCACCAAAACTATGACCTATCATGTATATTTTACTAAAATCAATATTAGTTACATCATATAGGAAATCAATAAATTGTGCAACCACATATCCGACATGTTCAACATACGATGCCGCTATTGAATATTCATTCATTGATCCTTTTGTCCAATCGACAGCTATGAAATTGAAATCACCTCTTTTTAAATATGTATTTTTAACTGTTATATGAAGTGCGTGAAAATAAAATCCCATAATTCTTAACCAACCATGTATTGTTATCCTTAAAAATTAAAAAAAAATATATATTATATACATATAAATGATTATATTGACTGCATACACAAATTATGTAAAGAATATAAAATACCTTGTTGGACGTGAAGAATCAAATGTTGAACGTTTTATTGTTTCAGGCTTATTTAATTCTAATAATTCATAATTACCACTTAAACCACCATTTTCTCGTGTAAATAAATAAAATCGTGTATCTTCTTCTGGATTAAATGGTATTTCAGTTTTATTTAAAAAATTGAATGATGCTATAGTGCTATTAAAAAAATTATGTTTAGGTCGATAGTGGGTTTTTTTGGTTTCTAATGATGTAACTATTTCAAATGAACTTGATGTTCTATAGCACTATATGTACATACACAAAATAAATTTTATATAAATTTTCAGATTTTTGTGTTAGATATTATCTACGTATAATAATTATTTAAAAAAACTCACCAATAAAAGAAAGAAAACTAAAATTTCTGACGGGATCATAACACACTAAATTAATATCAAATTTTTTACTTTTTTAAAAATAAATCTGTATACATGAAAACTACCTTTCAAAAAAAATAAATAAATAAAAATAAATTAAAAATCAGAGAGTAAAAATATTCTTTTTTTTTTGTTTTTTGTTTTTTTTTTTTGTTATCGAAAGAGATAACTTTGAAAATGTTGCAACATTAAATATTTATGTCATTAACACTGTATCAATGCTTATATATGTATGTATTAAGATAAATTAACGTTTTTGTCTTTTTTTCAAAATTTTTACCAACATGTACATTGTACATGAAAAATTTTTTTTCTTACAATGAATGTGTACAATATAAAATACAATGTTACATGTATGTACACATGTATTATGGAAATATTGTTCAGTATTATGCAAGTATTTAAATTCCAGTTGAAATCAATATTTAATTAATTTTCTTGATTTTATTATTACGTTATCATAAATGTCTACATGCTAAATTGTTTAAATGTATTTCTTGAAATGCAATTGCTTGCAACAGTAACATTTTTATTTTTTAAGTACAAATTTAAATATTTTACACACAAAGTGTGTTTTTTACTTTATCTTTTATTTATTTTATTTAAACAAAATGTTATAATTTGTTTTTCTTTTTCTAATTTAATTTTTTTTTTTTTTTTATAATAAAAATAAAATAAACTAGATTTAAAAAATTGATAATATTTTTGATATCGGAAAAGGGAAATACATGAATGTAATAATTTAACGGATTTTCACCGTAATAATATGATCGTATTTCTATTACATGTACTATGTATACATTTTATATAAATAATATCCTTGATTTTTAATTATTCAGTTTCTTTTTTCCTATCAAGCTGAACCACAACTAAAAAATAAAAATTGTTGATAAAACGTAGTATGCACATTCTTTTTTTTTTTTTTTTTTTTTTTGTAGATAATGTATAGATGATAAATATGAAAAACTTTTTCTCTCTTTATTTTCATTATGATAATTTTAAAACTTTTCATCCATTCATTTTGTGTGTATGTGTGTGTATGTATTTTTATTTCTTCAACATTATTTTTATTTTTCATTTATCTTGTCCTATAAATGTGTTGAATATAAACGTACATACATATACATATATGCAAGCATTATGTATGTATGTATTACGTGTGAGCATATGATTATATATATATAATTTTTTTTCGTAGTTTATTATTAAAAATGTAATGTGTATACTACAAATATGATACATATGTATGTTAGTATTTGTTTTTATTTTTATATATGAATATACGTACTATAGAGAATACACGTTTATATATTATGTATAATTCATAAATCAATGCACACAAACTGTGTGTTCCTTATCTTTTACACTTTGCTCTAATTTTATTCGCATCTGCATCATATTTACATACATATACATGATATATTTCACACGTATACATATATGTACGTATGTATGTATGTATGTAAGTTACATTTGTAGAATGATTTTTTTTTTTACATAAAGTAAATCTCCAAAACGGTTGTATTATTAAATTCAATTTTTAACATTTAAATAGATATGACCATATAAATAAACTGCTATTGCAAGAAATACATAGCTAACTTATATGTATGTACATATAGTACATATGTATATGAAGTAATAGAAGTAAATTCTCATCTACATTACACACATTTATAATATCAACTTTTTATCATGTAAACTAATGTACTTATTTATTAGCATACACTATACGTTTCCATTGTAGTAGGCTAATATAAGCGAAAAAAATATATGTTCATTTTGTATAGGATTTTAAAACAAACTATGTAATTTATGAAATAAATATTGCATACTTTAAATCTATATAACTAAAATTATATAGATAAGCTTTTCTTTTTTTAAGTGAAAACTTTCACGCTCAACATGTTGTTTCTTGGCATGTGCCCAGGAGCCAGGTAATCTATAACTTAAAACGTTTATCGTTTTACTACAGTTTTTCTTTATTTCTTTTTCATTTCATATTTTGATTTTCTTTTCTTCTTATATACTTTCATATCATTTTTATTTATTTATATGTTCTCGACCTTTTTTTTAAATAATTTTTCACTTATTGTGTTTTTTTTATCTGTTTTATATTACAGAAATGTTATTATTTTTTTTATTTTTATTTTTATTATTATTTTTTTTTTTTTTTTGTATTAACAATCGTAGATATTTTTCCTCACCTTCTATGATTTTCCATTATAAAATTACATTTTTCAGTACTTTACAAGGTTTATTTTTCTCATGAATGATAATGGAGACGGAAGAAGAAAAGGAAGAAACTAATATATTCACATAATAATATGTATTCGCATATATGTATATTTCGAGATATACATATGCTTGTATAGGTCTAGTTTTTTCCTGTTATTATTTTACATATTTTTACATATTATATCATATTATATTATATAAACATCGAAGGTATGCACGTTTGTTCAAGAACATTTCGTGAAAAATGTGTTCAAAGTACATACATACATATATGTAAATTTATATATTTGTATTTTTGATACACGTACAAGTTACATGATACGTTTTTGTCAGCACATATTGTACAAAACTTGTGTAGATAAGAATTTAAACAGACTAAGTTTTTCTTCTTACATATATTTAAATTGTTGATAAAAAAAAACAAACATACATACATACATACATACGTTCTGTAATAATAATATACAAAATTTTTTGTTTCATTATTCATTTTTGTTTAAATTGAGAACTTAAGACCTGCATTACAAGATAAAGTTTTCTTTTTTATAAAAAAAAAGACACGAATTTAAAATGCAAAATATATAAGGATACTTTCTTTTTTATTATTATTATTATTTTTTTTTTTTTAAATTTAAATTTAGATTTTATTTTTGTTCTTTCTTTTTTCTACACAAAAAAAAAGTGTAAACTCTGTACTTTTGTTTCTTTAATTTGATTCATACATATATTAGTAATTATACTAAATAGAGATTTAAAAAAGGCAAAGCTTTACATGACTAAAAAATAGAAAATTTCGGGAAAATAACAAAGATATAAGATTTCTATAAAATTTCATTGTCCTCTATTTAAAATATAAAAAAAAAGAAACAAATTCTTGTTTAGTATCTATGTTAACGATAAAGATTTTAATTATTACTTTGTATAAACATATCAGTAATGTATCAATATTAAGTTACATTTTTTCCAAAGTTCTGAATTCGTTCACAATAAAAAGAAATATTTTTTTAATAAAATGATTAAAATAAATTTTTTTACAAAATAGAGTGAAAATTAATTTTCCAGAAGACCATCAAAGTTTAATTACTTTCAAATTAAAAAAAAAAAACCGCAAAAATACTTGGATTTTGTTTTTTTAATCAAAAAACTTGAAATAATTAAAATTGAAAATGTGCAAACTTTTATTTACAAATTATATCATCTCATAATAAATAAATGAACTTGAGAAAATTACTTTAGCAGTTAGTTCCATAAATTGTGTGATAAGTTTGTAATGAAGTCTCTATTTTAATGTATTAGGTTAAAAAAAGGTAAACTATAAATAGTAAAAATATATCTATGACATGAATAAAAATTGCAATAATTCAAAATTTTAAAATTTATATAATGTTTGTGTATGCATTATACATTTATGTAGATTCACTATACATTTAGATATTGTTATACATATTCATACATGTACATACATATATACATATGTATATGTTCAAAGTAAAGATATTTCAAAGAAAATTGTACATACTATCAAATTATCAGTTTCACTTGAAAAAACAAAATTTAAAAATAAAATTCATATTTTTGAAATTTGGCTGCAACAGTAAATGAATGAAATACACACTAATTTGAACTGTTAACATGCATGTATTTGTCGTCGTTTTTTTTTTTTTTTTTAATTTTATATCAAAAGTATATTATGCATTTGTATGTATGTATCACTCGATTGAAGTATTTTACTATTAAACTTTCCGCGAATGAAATATAAACTACAAATATAAAGTGTATCTTGTAGTTCAAGCATGTTATTTAAAGTGTAAGTACACATGTAACCTGCTAGTCGATATATAAATTTAATGAACAAATATTTATTTAATTAAAATTTTTTTTTAAAAAGCAAAAAAAAAGAGAAGGAAAAAAAATACTTTGTTGATTATTTTTTCATTTTTCGTTTTAAATTTTTAATTTAATAGTAAAAATTAAAATGAAAACTTCCACGTGTATAAGATTATTATTTTAAAAAAAGATACACTACAAAAAAATAAAAAAAATAAGATTTTAATGAAAATTATGTACATGCGTTACGTTTGGTTATATAGAGAAATTAATTAAAATTAAGTATATTTTAAGGACCTTCATTTTGTTATACATAAACCTTAAAATCAATGAATACATTTGTACATATATGTATGTATATGTATGTATTCTGCTTTTTCAAGAGAAAATTTTTCAATAAAAAAAGAAGAAGTATTTATTTTGTTACATAATACCGATTCATACGTATTAAGTTACCTTTTAATTATTGCTTTTTTGAGAGCTTAAAAAAGTTATAAAGGTGTATTTATTTTCTGATATTAAAAATATAATAATAATAAATAATAGCTTTTCCTCCCTTTTAATGTATTGTAAATAATATTTTTTTACCTAAAATCAACTATTTGTGATTTTGTTTACTATATGTATACCTACTTATATACTGACGGATTACGCACATTCATATGTACATTTTTATTTGTTATGTAGATGCTCATTTTTATGTTCATATACGTTTTAACTTTATATTATGTATGTACATATATTTATGTATTGCAGTTTATTTTAATATTCAATAAGCTTTTTACATATCTGATAAAAAGAAAATTTAAATTGGGAAATCGACAAAAACACGTATTATACGCAAACATACATATTGCATATACACACATATACATTTTTTTTTTGAATTTATACGTATTGGCTTATCTGTTTGCTATTTTATTTGAATATTATAAAAAAAAAGAAAAAAAAATATGAAAAATAAAAAAAAAAAAATAACAAAAGATTAAAAGTTGTCTTTTAAAAGATTTTGCATTTGAAATAATATCAATAATAAAAATCAAACGAGCAAAAAAAAAAAAAGAAAATTTTCAGATTAAATACTGTAATAAACTAAATACATAAAATAACTATTGTGCTGGCTTTACTGACTGTACCGAAATTATTGGATTCTGCTTAAAGCAAAAAGTGTTATGTTAAGGACATCGTCGTCAACATCACAACTTACTATAAAATTTTATAAAGAAAATCAAAAGAAAAATATATAAATGTTCATAATATCAAATAAAAAATACTTTATGCATTTTTATGTCTGTATGAATTCATGAATTTTTACATCACGTGCTACATATCTTCCATGTGTATATACATATGTATGTGTATGTATTTGTACATATCGTAAAATGAAAATAGAAAAGATTTGAACGAGTATTGTACTCGGTAAAAATATGTTTGTAAAATATCGTAGAAGTATATGTACTTACACTTATACATACATACATGGTGCATATTCATGTATGGAAAAAATTAAAAAAATAAAATAAAATAAAACCGAGTTTTCTGTGTTCACAATACTGAAAGATTTTTTATATTTTGTTTTAATTTCTTGCTTAAGGTTATGTTTGTAATTCCAATTTTTTTCTTATTTTTTACTCATATTCCTACAAAAAGAAATATTAACTTTGAATTTTACATGTAACTGGTAATGTTCATTATATAAATATGTATGAATGTATATACATGTACATTTATATGATGCATGAAATATAAATACACATTTATATGAAATTTATGTATAGTCGTATGTATACTTTATTTCTGGCTTACTTTTATTTACGTACATATAACATTCAATAATTTTTTTATATATAGACGAGTACCAATATAAACAGGAATATTCGAATATATGTATGTACATACATATATGTATATGTAATTATTGGTTTTTAATTTTAATTTAATTATTTATTTGGCATAATTGATTTTTTGATTTATTTTCGTTAAACATAAGAACATTAATATCTATGCTTAATAAATCAGATACATATATGTACCTATGTACGTACATATGTATGTAGGTATGTATGTATTTGAATATTCATGCATATTATAAAATCATCAATAAAAGTAAATATGTTCAAAGTTAAATTTTGATTGTTAGGTCATGGATACACTTAGATTGATATTTTATAAATATAAAGAAAAAATTTTTCATTTGTCTAATTACAATACTTTAACTTTAACCTTAAAGAAGGATATTTTCCTTTCGCTTTCATATTATGTTATGTATGTATTGAAATCTAAATATTATTGTACCATGTATAAATTTCTTATTTTTTAAAGTACTTAAATCGTAAAATAAAAATCTCAAGTTGTTTTTTTTTTTTTTTAATATTTTGTACATAATGTATACATTCATATTTATGAAAATACATGTTATCTTTTTATATACACACGTAGACACCCACATACATATACGTGTATCATATTACGTACATACATATATAGCTTAATAAATAAAATTCCAATATATTACACGTGTCATTGCAATATTACTTCAAAAATCTTTTTTATCTGGCGTCAGATTTTATCAATAAACAAATAAAAATACACACAAAAAAAAAAACTGTCAGAAAAGTAAAAATAAACCAAATAAAAGTAATAGGTAGTAATAAAAAAAAAGTTTTGATATATAAATTTAATTTGCGTACATACATATATGTACACACATTTGCATGTGTATTTCTAATTTTCCAGTGATTTATTTATTTCTTCCACCATTCATGTATGATACATACGTATATGTACATATATACATGACTTCTTCACTTATATAAACCACCATATTTTCACAACAATAAAATATTTTAACAACATTGAATATTTTAGCAAAAATAAGAAAAATAATATAAAAACGTAAATCATATAAATTTCATTTTTTTATCATTCCGATTTTTTTCTTTTTTTTTTTTTTCAGTTACAAAAGAAGAAAAAATCACAATCAACAAAATGATACGGAAACATATGAACTCATCAAGGAAACAGAGTACGGTAAAAAGAATCAGTTAAGAAAACCTACACTTGTAATATAAATATTTCTGTCAGTTATATAAAAAAAAAAAAAAAAAAAAACATTTTTTTGTGTAATGTAAAGAAACGTGTAAAATGATTCAATAAAACATTGATTCACCCAAATAAATGTATATACATGTTGTGCATATACTGTATATGTATGTATATATTATTAACTTTGTATCATATATACGAACATATTATTGTACATATAAAATTAATTGTGCTTACATGTATGTACACATACATTCACAATCTCTGGCCTTTAAAATTCAAAACACTTACAAAATGATTATATCATAGTATCGGCTATAGAAGAATGTATAATACATATGTATATAATTATTATTATGTAGAATTTTAGAAACACATAAGACTATAATTAAATAAATAAATATAAAAATAATGTGTCAAATATAAATTAACAATCAAACATTGTGATATTATATTTATATTGAGTTCAAATGTTTAAGTATGAAGGTCGATAAAGCGGTGTGCACAAAAGACACCCAAAAAGACCTTTTAAATAAAACTATACAATATGAGACTGTATTCACAACACTTGTTGAAAATAAAATTTTGGCAATCAAACGTGAATGTGAAGGTAAAAAGAAATCAAAAAAGCATAAACAAACGAAACCATTTGGAAAAATTTTCTTTGGTAGAAGAATATTTGGTGAAAAGAAAGAAAATATTGAATCAAAAGAATGTTCTGACATTGTTATTGATATTGAAAAGGATGAAATAAAAAATGCTGCCGAAATAGACAATCAAAAATTGAATATAAAGGATATGGGAGGAGAGGATATATCAAAAATAACCAGCATACAAGATGCTGTTGAAACAATTCGTCATCATCAAGATAGAAAAATTAAAACAGAAATCGATAGTGATGATGAAACTCCAATCACTATACGAAAAATTTCACGTACTACTAAGAATTCATTGAAAGATGATAGTAATGGTAGCAATGGTAATGGCAGTTTAGATGAAAAAGGTGTTAGGGACATGGTTGTTGAAGTTATTACACATAGAGAAGGACACTCTTATGATGATAGTAACGAATGTAGTAATAATGCTAACATCGAAAATAAAAATAAAACAAAGCAATTGAATGAAAGTGAACAGCATGTTGACTCCAGTTCTTTAGGTAGCGCTCGAATGGATGAATCAACGAATGCTGATGATAGTTTAACTTCAATTAAAGATAGTATAGAAAGTTTATCATTTCCTAGCTCATACTGTACAATTAGTGCTGGTGTAGCAACGGTTTCCAATGAACATGAGTCGTCACGATTACGTGTACTCGAAGCAAAGTCGATTAGTGCTCAATGTAGTCCAATATTACCAAGACAGTCGAAACCGCCACCCCCATGTCCCACACAAACACAAACGTATCATCCCAAACAACTTAAAAGTCAAGTGTCTTATTCAGATAATCATCATGATAATTACAATTATCATAATCACGATGCACTTAGGTTTTTTTCACGTCAAAATACATCGGAAGATAGCGTTAATTTAACAGTAAGTACCCTCCTCCATGAGGCAGATTCGATAAATGCACTCGGTGAACGTAAAAGCAAAAGCACTAGTCTATTAGTTATCGCTGATAAGGAAAATAAAAAAGCAATTAATCGTCTAGATAGTAGTAGCATCGTTAGTAATCGATCGAATCCTTTAGTTCACGGATTTATTTCTAGTTTAAATCAATTAACGACAACGTCTAATTATTTTCCTGTTATTACAACGACTATAACTGCGTTACGTTCAAAGACATCGGTGTCAAAAACAACTGTAGACACATTGCCTACAAAATCTATTTCTGCCGTTCCGACAACAATGGCTATTTCGTCATGTGATACGACAAAATTACAGCGTATGACCTCAACATCGACTGGATCAAGTGTAGCACCCACGGGGTGCTGCAATACAAAGGCTTTTTCTAAAGAAAAGGATAAAAGGCAAAAACCTCTTTGGCAAACAGGGCAAAGTGGTAGTGACGATGAATATCGAAAGCGAAAAAGGAAATATAGTAAGTTAAAAAATTAAACAAAAAAAAAATTAATAATAATAAACGAAGACATATTGAATCAAATGCACGTCAGATGAAAATTTCAGTCATGTGATAAAATAAAACTGAAATATACCAAATGACATTCATTTGAAATTTTAAAATTGATGATAATTTGATATAGAGATGATTTAATTTCCTTTTATTTATTTACATATAGAAAGATATCATAGATGTTCAGATCCTGTTCTTGTTTATCCGTCTTCCGGTGAATTGCAACACTGCATATTAAGTATGCCACCTAATCAACCAATGTAAGAAAAATGATTATATAATTTTTAACAAAAAATAAACAAAACGTTTTTCTTTTGGTTTTCACACATTTCAGACAATTTTATTATAATGATGATTTTCTATATGACATGGCACTTCAAGTTGAAGCTGATCAAAACGGTGATTTACAAGCAATAGTTCCAAGTCATCGAAGTAAAAGACATAAGTAAGTCAACTTTTTAAATGCTAAATAAATGATTATATTTTACATTTTATTGAGTTAAACATAAAATTTCAAATATTCCAAAATATTCGTAACTTACTATATGTCACTCTCAAAATAAACAGATCAATTAATCACGAATTTATGACGATTTGAATATAAAACTCTTAAAAATCTTTATCCAAATTTTAAACTATTGATGACTTTAAGTGATTTATTTTGAAATAAATTTAAAATGATTGCTCGTTACTTTATATTTTACCACAAATTTTATTTTATTCCTTAACCCGATGTTAACGTCTAATATTAAAATTTTTATTTTAATTTCTGGTAAAATTTGAACTATTACAAGAACACTAAAAAATTATTGTCTGCAATATTTAACTAATATTTCTTTGCATTTTGTAAGTTCGCGGCAGATAACTTTGTAACGTATTCGAAATGCCATGATTTTTTGGTTAAATTTTAAATTTATTTATTTATTATAAACATTAAAATAAAAAATAAAAAAAATTTTCAATTTCAGTCATCACAGACATAAAAAACGAAACCGTCATGATAAACCGAAAATTTTGGTACACGATTTAGACAGTCAAAGTGTTAAGGTAATAATAATAATAATAATGAAAAAAAAAAAAAGGAAAATTATTAAGTAGAATATTGTCTTACATATTTTAGGTTATAGACCCAGATGATCTTCCTCAAAGAGCACGATGGACAATTATTGCAACTGCTTGCCTGTTGCTTCTTATGTGCCTGATGTTAGTTGGAATTACTTTGAGAATGGCTCCGATTATTGATGATATGGGTAAGTGATTCTGTAAAAAAAAAAGTATATATATACGTATATAGATGTATGTAATTAATAGCTTTCCGTTATTTTCGAAAATATTGAAAAAATTAAATTATACAGATATATTACTAAAGTTAATATATTCTATGTTCTACAAAACTATTATATCCAAAAGAAATCATTTGTTGGTAGTTATATATTTTTTTTCCTAGTGTATAAAATTATTGAAGAAACGTTATAAAAATCTATGGAAAACCTGCATTTCAAATTTCTATATTTTTTTTTCTTAACTTTTTCGTTGAGATTATAAATTTAACACTCTTTTACTATACATAAATTAAAATTATTAAGCTGTGAAAACATACTCATATTTATAAGAAAAAGGAACACTACTTTATTTTAAATGTAAAAATAAAAAATTTAGTAAAATTAACATACATATGTATATGTACATACATGTACGTACGTATAAATATTTTACGCTCCTTTTTTTAAATCCCAAATATATAATATGTATCTTTTAATGGTTTTATTAGCCTAAATCGGATTATAAGCTTTTAAAGTTTGCTTTTAATTTTTCACACTACATAACGATTAACTGTTAATCTTTTAGAAACAAAAAAAAATTCTTGTTTTTTTTTTCCTGAATATGTATTTTCATTTGAATAATACTTTTAATTTATTTTTGATTTGAAAAAAGAAAAAAAAAAAAAACACGGTTTTCACTTGGGATTTTCATCATATACACAATAAGTTATACTTGTGAAAATATCAGTTACATTTACTAAACATAATCCGTATATATAGTGTATGAGCAATAATATCGTAAAATTTTTATGCGTATAAGTATGCATGTACGTGTGAACAAACAAGGATTTATATTCAAGCATAAAAAGAATTTTTCACATTTCATTCGTAAAAAAAAAATAAAAATAAAAAATGTGTACATGTTTATTTTATTGACTTTTTACGTATTCTATAGAACTAAATAAAAATGAATCAAATTCAAATTGCTAATTTTCTAATCAGAAAAAAAAATATATACGTAACTGTATATGTAAGGGAAAAAGATTACATGAAAAGTTAATTTAAATAAACTAAATTTTATATATTACAACAATACACTTATGTATGTGTGTATACATACTTGAATTTGTTTTATATTCAAAATCTAATCTAAAAATGTACGTATTACAAGTAAATATGTATATGCAAATTGAATTTAATTTGGTAAGTACGCGGTTTTATATACAAATATATAAATAAATATTATAACAATTTTATATGTGATCAAAAAGTTATATATGTATATATATTTAAATGTATTTTATAAAATTTACTTTTGTTATTTTTGTTGGTTTTTATTCAATTTCACGTTTCTTTTTAAAAGTTTAAAAGTGTATTCAAGTGAAATGATGGAAAATTAATATGTATATGCAAATGACAATAATGTGAGAATATTTTGTATAATAAGGTAAATTTATATTTTCAATTTAAATTAATGGATTTTTATGATATTTTACGTTTTTTGTATGTTAACATTTATTTTTATAAATATCCATTTTTCTTTTTTTACTTTTTTATGTGTTTATAAAAATAAATTTTTTATTATTTTTAGGATCTATTGTATCATTGCCTATTATTGGTTGCCATCATTATCATAATAATTATCACAATTATTCTTTATAATAGCCAAATTATCATAATATTAACATAAAACTATTCAAAGGAATTTAATAAAATTCAAATAATGTATTCATACGTGTATGCATGTAAATAATAATAATACAAAGGAAATCAAAAACAGAAAAAAAATGTCATCAACAAAATTATGGACTGGAACAAAAAAAATTAAAAAAAAGGAGTGAATTTATAATAACAACAATTTTTTATTATTTAAATAAAATGAAATTTCAAATGTTAAAATTCATTAAATAATAAATGATAAAATCAAATTTGTGTACTATTTTATTAGATCACAATTATATGTAACAGTTATATGTATATATGCAATGAATAGATTTAAAATTTAAATTGATAGTAGAAAAGATTATGTTGATTAAAGTACATAAGGGATCATCAAGGATCATGAATACAAATATACATACATACATACTCGTATGTAAGCTTTTAAAAATGTACAAAAGGTAAATGATAAATACGAGAATTTATCATTTATGAAATTTATATCTTATTAAATTCAATTATTTAATTATTCTTATTCGAATTCATATATGTATTGTATTTTAAATAAAATGAATTTTATTTAAATTTAGATTTAAGGGTCCTCAATATTGTAATTAATATTCATGTTTTGTAAAATGATAATTGAAAAAGTTTAGTACGTACATATTTTATGTATTATACAATTATGAATGAAATATTGTATGAATTATTAATTTACTTGTTTCCATCAATTTTATCTTTTTATTTTATTAATATTTTCATTTGTACAATATACCTTGATAATCCTTTTCTGTATAAAATTAATAAATACATATATCAAAATAATTTTACTGTTATTTTATTTCATGTTTTTGTTTTTTAATATTTTATTTTGCTTCTTTTTTTTTTATCATAAAATCTTTTTAACAAGACAAAATAAAATAAAAATGAATTAAATTTTAATAAAAATTTGGACATCTTAGTAATATTTCAGTATTTTATAAAACTTTAAAATATAATTAAATTTTCTTATGATGAATTTTTCAAATTTTTTTCAAATATATTTACATACATTTATTCATTACAAAAAAAAAAATAAATAAATAAATAAATAGAAAATTTTGCTAGTAATTTATTTAAATATAATTGAAATACATTGAAGTATATAATCTGTAAAAAAAAAAAATAAATTTTTTTTTTTTACTGTTAAATTGTATAATGTACTTTCATCAAATTGTATTTACGTTCTACTTGTAATTTTAAAGAAATAATAATGTTGTAACACAGTTGTCGTATTTTTATTCACGTAATGTATTCATATTATAAAGAAAATTCATCAAATTTTGTTTAGAAATACACATGAATACCATTTAAATGAGATTTAAATTAATTGTATTATCTAAAGATGAAAAATATACAGTGAATTTTATACATAAACATTGAAATGATTCAAATAAATTTCTAGAAAATCATCAATTGTTTCTTATATCATTATAATTGTGATGATAATTTTTTGAAGTACATACTATATATAAACATCTACTTACAAAATTCCTTTTATATTCAATGTTATCTATTTATTTAATTAGAACATTAAGAAGATAAAATTTACATTGTCATAATATTTTCTAAAAATTTTATATACGTATTGTAGAAAAAATAAAATTATTAACTTTTATATTTTTTCTAATGTCTATTTTTAAATATTATATAAAATTATTATTTCTATTTTTTTTTTTAATGTTTCATGTATATTCCTTAACAAAATTATATTTTATTCATTTTGATACAAATACATATGTAGGCTTCGATTAAATTTTATTTTTCCAAATTAAAAAAAAAAATAAATAAATAATAATAATAGAAGTAATTTTTTAATATTTTTTTTTACACTTAGAAAATTATTTGAATAAAATAAATTCAAAACAGGAGTTATTTCCATTTGAAATCTCCCTTTTTAGATAAAATTTAAAACGATCGCTAAAATGTAGTTCAATTTCATTTATTTGTTTCAAGTATAGATTTCATTAAGATTTTACAAGTAAATTTCATTTCATTAGTTTTTATTCTTAAAATAACATGTGCACTCACATGTATACAAATATATGAACAAAACATTTTAATGTTTGAAAAAAAAAGTAACAATACAAATATGAAAAGAAAAGAAATAAACACGTGCAAAAAAAAAACGAAATAGATTTAATGACAAGATTAAATTTTAATTAATGAAATACATGATATATCCATATGTATGTACAATACATGATGAAAATGAAATAAAATTTTAAAATTATTGTATTTAACGTACATTACATATTATACGATACGTTAACGTATTATTTATTTTAATATCTTTTTTTTTTTGTTATTATTTTTCTTTTTCATATTTCCTATTTTTTTGTTTGCTTTTGTTTAATTTTTTTTCAGAAAATGAAAAGTTTTTAAGAAAATTAATTACAAAAACTTTGCTATAAAAAGGAAAATTTTTGTTTTTATGATTATCATTTTTTGTTTTATCATCAACATTACATTCACACACTTATGAATCTAAACATACATGTGTACTCGTATATCGTACGTGTTACATTTATAGAAATTAAAAATAACATTTTTTTTTTTGTTTTTTGGAAAATAATAAATTAAAAAGTACAAAATTTTCTTCACGTTTCATATTTATTCACAAGATGGATTGAAATTAAATTAAAAAAGATGTGTTAGTAGTAATGTTTAGCGTATTTCAATGACATTTTTATATGATAAAAAAATAAAAATAAAATAATAATAATATTACATATCACAAATGTGTAATAATTGAGGCTAATAGCAATGTAAGTATTTTGCAAGTAATCAAAAAAAAAAAAAAAAAAATTATTTTCTAAATTTTATTTTTTTATTTTACTTTTTTGTTCTGGTCTTTTTGTAATTATTCATTGTCAAAAAGACAATACAATCAAAATACTATTAAATTACATATTTTTATTCAACATTCAAAATTCAATGTGAAATTTTAAACATGTGTTGTTGTAAATATTCACATACATATATACCTGGTGAGCAAATATATATGTACATATACTTATAAATATACATGGCTGTGTACATATGTACAATGAACGCTATGTGTGTATATATTTTTTTCTGATATTATTACATTGGTATAATATATTTTATTTCAAGCTATTTTTCTAGGACAAGAAGGTATTTCCTTAGGATATTTTTTCAAGGATTTAGAAAACAAAAATTATACATTTGAATTCATATTTTCTTTTTACCTATCATATGCACATTCTATGTATGTGCTTATGTATAGATATGTACGTGTCATACGTATTGTTAACAATGAAAATATATAATAAACAAAAATACAATGTGACGAAAAGTCATATACATACTTATATGCACAGATATGTACATACACATTATATGATACTTATCAATATCTCAGTTGACTATATAAAAAATATATGTACATACTTTAACATCGTAATTATTCATTTTTTTTTTTTTTATTAAATTTAAATTTTAATTTTAATACAATATGAATATTTTCCTATTTATGATTTAAACAAAATAAAATTTTAAATGAAAATGTATTGAAAAACAAAAAAACAATAAATTAAAAATGAAATCAAATTTTTGTATTGGAAATTTTCCAATTTTTTTTTTTTTTATTCCTAGATGTTACAGCTATCAGCAGTTGTAAATGTTATGTAATATTTAAGTGAAAAATAATTTATATGTAAAACGTGCAACCCATGGTGTTATACAGAATCATATAAATCTTGAATTCATATGATATTCACTAAAATACATTTTATAAATATTGTTTTAACTTAATGCACAAACGTATGTGTAATATTAATTGTATATATATTCATATTTTTTATGATATATGTACATATAAAAGAATCAATCGATATTTTGTTCAATTTTGTAGATAAAAATAATGGAAAAAAAAAATTTTTAAAAATACGAAAAATTTAACATAATATTTTGCAAAAAAAAAAAAAAAAATTATACAAAACTCTTATCTACAAAATTTACATACACGTCAATGTATGTGAATATATACGAGCATATATACTTATATACATACATTTGTTTGATAGCATGCGAAGATTTTCGTTTTAGAATGTACAAATACATGATACGATATATACACACATATGTATACCTATACATACATATTACTAATAAAAATAAAAATAAAAATGAAAAAGAATTAAACTGAATTACTCTGAATTAAACTGACACAAAAAGAAATCTTTTTCCACTTCGAAAATTTTCGTTAAACCTTTATACTTTATTTTTCCCTTCTTTCCTAAAATTCATGGAAAAGGACAAATATTTTCTCGTTATTTTCGTATTTTTCTTTTCATTTTTTAGATAAAATTGCAATCCGTATAGCATAATGTTCTATGAACATACGAGTATATACATACATATGTACATAATATAAATACAAGATATTTTATTAAAAGAGCAACCTTATTATTTTGAAAAGAAAAAAAAAATAAAATAAATAAAAATTTAATATTACATTGCTAAAATTTTTTGCACAGGTACGATGAAGTAAGATAATCTTACGTACGTACTTGTATACATACATGTAAATATATGTTGTCATATGTATTATAACTAGGTACAATGTATATTGTGAACATAAAATTTAAATTTTGTAGTAATTTAAGATCTTACAATTTATCCGATATGTTCACAATAAAGTTTTTTATTTCTTATAATTATAAGTTCAATATTATTAAAGAATAAATTTTGAATAAAAACAACTAATGTAATAACCAATTTTCATACATAATCCAAAATCCTTGAAGTGCATTTAACAAAAGGACAATTTGTTTTTATAACTATTCAATATTAGACGATAATTTAATATCATCTGTTGTTACTGTTCTGTGATATTTCTTTTAAATATTTATTTATCGTTTATTTTCACTTCATTTTTTTTTTAAATATTTTTAATTGCTTGTATTAAAGCATTTCTGTATTTTCTACCTTTATTGTTTATTGCTAATGAGACAAATTCATAAGAAAATTTGTCTTTTAAAATAAAAACAAAAAATAATTTAACATCAAATATAAAGAAAGCAAAAAAAAAAATTCAAGTACAATTTTTATTAGAAAACTTAATTCATTTTTTTTTCCTCGTTTCTTTGTTTTCGATTCGATTCATTTGATTTATAACAATTCAGTGCAAACATAGTTTTGTGTATTTTATGTATGTATATTTGTATTTAGAAATTTAATGCCAGAACGATTATATTTCTAGAATATAAGAAATAAAGAACAATAGAAAAATATTTTCTTGCATTATTTCTTTATTTGTATTTTATTTTTTTAAATAAAATGCATTCATAGTGGAGAATGTAGTGGAGAAGAAAAAAAAAAAAACAAAAATAAAATGAAAGTCATAAATAAATAAATGAGAAATAAATCTTAAGTAAACAAACAAGAAAATGATTTTTTAATTTGAAATTTGTTTGTTCATATAAAATATGCATTTACAGCAAATTTTTATTAGATTATATTTAAAATTTTCTATTTTTAATTTAATCTTTTCAAGTAACAAAAATTTATATATCACATAACAAATATAAATTAAAAATTGTCATTTTAACTACAGACATTTTAATGTCTTTCAATATTACATGAATTACATTTTCCAATTAACAATTAATTTTTTATTGCTAATGTACGTGACTATAATAGAAAATTTAAATTTACTTTTAAATGATTAAAACTATGTTAAAAATGTTCATTTTTTTTTTTAATTTGTTGTTATTTATCAGTTGTTAAAATTGTTGTTTATCAATTAAAATTTTTGTTTCTAATTACTTATCATTTATTTAATTGAATATTTAATATGAATATTTTATTCTAATAAAATTTTAATGTATAAAAATTTTTAAAAATATGATAGCGAAGATCTGAATTGTTGTTTAGGAATTTTCTAAACTTTATTTAAATTTCGGCATAATTTGTAAATACTTATTAATTAAATTTCTTAAAAATTGATATAAAAGTATGTGTGTAACAGGGAAATTACAAAAGATTTTGAAAGATTTTATACAAAACAAAAAACAAATCCCAATGTACATACATATATTTATGTACATGAGTGTATATGTACACACGTGCATAAATATTTAATTTCATTTCATTAGCATAGTTTGAATATGTAAATTTTAAGCGCACAATGTAGAAAGGATAGTCTTTGTCTTAAATAATAATTTTTTGAGTATGACAATTTATTCATACCCATATAATATATGTACATACAATACATACGCATATATCAAATATTTTTGCATGTACATACATATGTATATATTTTAATAGCGTCATTATTTTGTAATAATTATATGTTATATGTAATATATACATAGGTACATATATGTATGTGTATATGTATAAAAAAATAAATAAAACAACGACAGAAAATTTTTCCACTTTAGTTTAGCATATGTATATATATACGAACACGGTAAAGACGTACACGGCCATTCACATTTTACATCAACAACAATATACGTACATACATATATGTATATTATGTATACTAAAATTTTAAAAAAAACATAGCAAATTTTCATACATGATAAATTTTATTAATTGAAAATATAAGAAAATTGTGTGTTATAATAAATGTTGAAAAGCTTGCACTGAACATCTATAAGATATATTAGCATACATTATTTTGATTATCACACGCAAATAAATATGATATTTTATATATAAATACATATTATATTTATACAAATTTTATGTACATGTAGTGAAAGTCATGTCGTATATATCCTTCTTAAATTTTACAAATTTTTATCCTGTGTAAACATTGAATAAACAATTTAACAGATAGAAAATCTCTGTTTATGTGGGTTTTTGTATAATACATATGTATATGAAAAAATAATATATTTAAAATTAGTACATGCATACAATTATACACCAACGACAATCAACTTCTGATACTGGTATATATAATTATGTAATATTTCACTGTACGAGTACATTATGTGCTTAGTACATAAACAAATTTTTGTAGTCAAATTTATTCGTATGTACATATATGTATGTATATTTGTATATATAATATGTTTATTTTTCTAGGATATTGTGTTTTCGTTCAATTTCAAAAGTTGTAATGAATATCGTAAGTTGAAAATAAACAAACAAAAATACGAGAAAGAAAAAAATCAAGTAAATATGCATACATTTAAAAATGTGATAGCAGCATTATATACACTATACATTTATCTCTGTAGTTGTGCACAACAATTTAAAGTCAATCCTTATTCTATTACATATGTATTAAATCCATATATTGTATATTACATACATACATACATATGTTTTGTATATTAAATATTAACAAACATACACACATTGCCAAAAGATATATAATATGTAGGTATTAAAAATATTTTTAATGATAAATTGTTTGTAAATTTATTTACTTTTTGTTTGATGTTTTATTATTATTTTTGTTCTTTTGGCATTCTTATTTTCTTGTTTTTTTTTTTTTTTTTACTTTCTTATTATAAAAAGTCATTGGTATATTTTGAAATATCTAATGTACGTACATACATATTTAAGGTAGCAGAAAGATAGGGAGAAGTGAAGGCAGATCATAGAGGAAGCCAAGGCTCATAAAGAGCTATAGCTCAATAATATGTACATACATATATAAAAAGCAAAGAGCTATGAAGAGCTATTGCTTAAATATGTACATATATATGTACATATCTATGTTTTTTTCTTAAATTTTTATGTAATTTATTATATACGCTTATGCATTTCAATACAAAATGTATATATTTAAAAACAAAAAATTTTTTTTCCTTGTAGTACAATTGAGATTGAACTCATTTATGCGTTTACATTTTTCTTCATATATATTTTTTTCTGATTTACTTACTTATATGCTTAAAATATCATGAACAGTAGCAAGCAAATTTGTAAATTATTTTTATTAAAAAAGAAATTTTTTGTTCAATGTTATACATTGTAATATATAATTTTTTGTTTTTTTTTTTTAATATTTCAAATGAGTTTATGTACATATACATGTGTATGTACGAGTATTTACATTTAATTTGTAAAAGTAAAATAATTCATATTTCTTTAACCTTGTATTTCTTCGCCTAAAAAAAAAAAAAAAATTATACTTAGAGTTCATTTTTAAAATATTTTATATACAATTTACATACTATATAAAATTGTATACACATCAATATTTAAATTGTTTTTTTATTTATACTCATACATTTTAAAATAAATGTACTAGTGTATAATCATATTTAAAGGACTATTGACATGAATTAAATTAAGCTGAATTAATATCTAAAATATTGCATTATAACAAAACTAATTAGATAATAAAAATATTTCAAAAAGAACAATAAAGACAAAACAAGAAAAAAACATATTTAGACCATTGACCTGATAAATGTTATTTGAACGGTAAATAATAACAATTTCCTATGACAGAATAAATGCACTAATATAGACATTTATTTAGAATCATATATAACTCAAGCTATATACCGATATATGTACATATGTATGTACCTATATGTATGTATGTATATTTATAAACAAATGTATATATTAATTCGAAAAAAAAAATGTAAGACTTTTTCAAAGTTAATACATTAATTTTACAAAGTTTTATAATTGAAAAAAATAATAATTTATTACATTCAATCAAATATTCATATTTAAAATATATTAAAAAGAAATCGCGAAAAAAAAATTACTCTCATCTATATATACCATATTTATTTATAATATTATTTTATTACCGGAAAATTCATAATGTTTGACTTTTTCAATAATGTATATGTACATATGTATGCGTGTGTGAACAGTATAATCGACTCAAATTACTTTAAAAAATTAAATTTTATTTATTTAAAATCAAAAACTATTTATTTGAATAAAATTTTGCTACTTCTATTATTTTAATGCTGTTTCAGAAATTTAATTACTTTGTTAAATTTCAAATTATTACGAAGTATTAAGAGCTTTTAATAAAATTTTTGAAAATATTAAGGCTACAATCCTATAAATAAGAACAAAAATGAATGAATAATCTTAATTTCATTTTTATATTATAATTTTAAATTAATTGTAATGTTTAATAAATGTGCACTACAATAATAATAATACTCTTATATAATTAGATAATGCATATAGTAATGCAAGATGATAAATTCATTTAAAATTCGTTATGCAAACGTGATACGTTTAAGGACAACAACAACAACAAAAATTAATAAATAAACAACTACTTTTTTTCAAATTAAAATGTCGTTACAAAAGCCATAAAAAAATGAAAGCTCTTTTATGTAGGAAATTTATGGAAAATTATACTAAGCTTTTTGGAAAATTTCACAATGTATATTTTCATTCAAATTGGATATTATTATTTTGTATCATTAATGTAATAACTGTATATTATGAGAAAAAGTAGTTCGCATACAATAATAAGTATACATTTACATACGTTTTTATGTATGTGTGTTGTTCATGCATGGTGATTCTTCTTTCAAATACTATGTTATATCAAAAATATACTATGTTTTATTGTACGTACATACATACATATGTATATATGTGGTGAGTATTTATTCTATACATATACACATATGTATTACTCATGGAAAAAGTATATTGTTTTTTGGAAAATTATGAAAGTTTTCAAAGTTTTTACTTTCATATATTGTAAACTTATAAAGCTTATTTTGATAACGGGCTTTGATAACAACGAAAATACGTAAAAGAAAAAAACACTAACAATGATGATGACAAAAGGAAAAAAAAATAAAAAATAAAAACTACAACATTTATATTATTTTGTTGTATTATTTTAATTGGTACAATATACACTCATAGTTGTTGTGTAACCACTAAAAGCTAAAATCATCCACTTTCACCCATTTATCTCACATGTAAGTGTATATATCTAAAAATTTACAATGAAATTTAAGTTTATATCTGAAGTTTCCAAATAAAACTGAAGGCATATAAAAATGTAAGCAAACCAAATAAAATGTATATATGTATATGTACACATATATTTTTTGTTACTATTTTTAATGTATGGTAGATACTGTACTCTATTATTATATTTATGTATATGTACATATAGGTATATTATACATATCATCCAATTCATGAACATTGTTTAACATGTTGCTTCTCTTTTATATGTATGTGTGTATAAAAATACATACAACAATAAATGATATGTACATATATAAAAATACATGTATACATAAATATGTACATACAATATGTACAATGCTTATATGTATGTATATTATATTTTCTTTCATATAATCACCATCATCGTCTTCATCAAGACAGCATTTTGGTATCGGTACACAAATGTTCATTCAGTTCAGTTGAATATTTCGCACGCTTCGATAATGTATACTACGCGAATTTCAAACATTTAAAGGACCTTTATTGTGTTTCATATTTTCTTTTTCTTCCCTCATTTTTCGTTAAATTCTTTGTTTACTATATATACACAAACTGTGAATATCTTTACTGTACAATCCAATATAACGTATACAAATGTGCATGTGTGTATGATATTATTTTTGATTTTTGAATTTTTTTTCCCTTTTATTCGGTTTTATACATTTTAATTTATTTATTATTATTATGTATTTTTTTTCTTTCTTTGTAAATTTTCAATACATTATTTTTATTATCCATCATCTGTTCTTAACCGTTACGTAATTTTTGTTCAATTATATCCTCTTAAAAATTATATTTATTTTTTCATTTAAAAATAAAATTTTTATTTATTTACTTTCTTCTTTTTTTTTTCTGTTTTAATTACGAATTTTGTAACCAAATTACGAAAACATTTTGTTTTTTTTTTGTTTGCTCGTTTGTTTTCAAACAAACGAAAAAGTAAAGAAATTTTTTTTTGTGTTATTATTGTTATTATTTTTTTAATTTTATATTTACCAGGATATATGTATGTACGTTTTTTTAATTAAAAATTGTACATATTCATTTGTTAAATTTTCATTTAATATTTTTCCCATTTTTTTTTTTTTCATCTTTTATTTTTGTTTTTACATTTAATTTTTTTCATGTGGATTATAATTTAAATTTTTTTTTTTTTTTGTATTATTATTATTATTTGTTTCATTCCCTTTATTTAACAGTAAAACGGTTTCGTATATAAATTTCTTAAAATATTCTGTTAAAAATTAAAAATGAGCGTATAAAAATTCGAAAATGAACATTTAAAAATGAATAAAAAAAAAAAGAAATAAACACACAGAAATAAACGACATAACAAATATACATAAAAAGAAAAAACGTGAAAAATTCAAAAATTTGATTTTAGTATACATTATAGCTTCATGTATTTTTTTTTTCTATTTTCAATTTAGTGTTTAACTTAATATCGTAATTGCAACTGGTGTTTTATTATATTGCTCAAGTTATTTACTTTGTTTTATATATAGTGCGCGGGATAATACACAATAAATTGATACACAAAAATTAAAGTCATTAATTATATTTATTTAAAACAAATTAATAAAAAAAAAAAACATAAAGGAATTAGATTTAAATTAAATAAAAAAAAATTTTAAAAAAAAAATTATAAATAATAATAACAATGATGATAAAATATAAAATAATTTATTATGAGGAAAAATTTATATAAATGTTATTTGCCATTTTTTTAAAAAAAAAAAGAGTTAATAAACTTTTAAAACTGTATAAATATTTTAAATGCATATTTTTATTACAGACATATTTATCGTCCTTTAAAAAAGATTTATTTTTAAACTCTTACGAATATGCTAAAGGATAAATATAAATGTTTTTAAAATATTTTGAAAAAGTGATTTTATAAACATTATAGCGTTATTTATAATATATGAACATGTTTTGTTTTTATTTTTATTTTTTTTTTATTTTTCATCCGAACTTAATATATACATACCTAAATAAAATTTAAATAATATTAAAGTGTAAATATGTAAATAAAATAAAAAAATTGTAAAAAAATGTTGTGAATTAAATGGTTTCCAAAATAAATAAAAACAAAAACAAAAAATTTAATTGTGCATCATTTGATTAGCAGATAAAACGTACATACATATTTTTTAGTTATTATTAAAATTTCTTATTTTTATTATTAATTTTTTTTTTGTCGTTCAAAAGAAAAATTTAAAAAAATTGATAAAAATCTAATTGCAAATAATTAATTTATAATTTTATTTTTCATAATTTATTTACATGATTTATAATAATTTAAAAAAATTCCTTATATATTGTTTTTGTTTTTTTTTTTTTTTGAAAATTTAAATAATAAAAACGTGTGTCTATTTTAAGTTTTTCATTTTAGATGTTACCTATTTGAGTTTTTTTTTTCTGCATTATTTAAACTTATTGTTTAAAATGCAATAAATGCAAATTAATAACATTCAATTTAAATCACATGAATAAATAATTTTATTTAAAAGGAGAAAAAAAAAACACAAGTAAATAAACATTAATTTCATATGAAAAATTTAATTAGAACTTTTTTTTGTTTTGTTGTTGTTTTACTTTTTTAAGGGTACATAAAGTGTTTCAATAGTGCGTTATAATTATACATACAAACAAAAATGCAACGTACAAAAAAAGAAAAACAATTTTTTTTTTTCAACTTAGTTATAATGTAATCAAGTATTTTAAATGGAAAATTTAAGAAAAATTAAATTTTCAAATATTAAATACTTAATAAAAAATTAAAATTGATGTTGAATATATTTAAATGATATCTATTGATACATGAAACATTTATAAAGAAAAATAGTTCTATCTATTATATCTTATTTTAATACTGAGTTATAATTATTGCATTATATTATGTATATTGAAATTTAAAAATAAAATAAATTGATACGTTACAAATCAATAAAACAAAATTTAAAAATATAAATGAAAAATTTTAATGTATATACGTTTCTTGAAACAATTACCAAAACAGAGTTTATATTGAATTAACGTCATCGATAAAAAACAAAAAAAAAAAACAGAAATGAATAATAGACATTTTATTACCGTAAGATAGCAAACATATTTTGTATTTCGTTATTATTTTTTTTTTTTTTAAAATAATTATTGTGCTTTATTATTTATAAACGAAAATATGCTCATACCAAAAATATACATAAAAATTCTATAAATAGATAAGCAAATAAAATTTATCATAAACGAAAAATTAAACCCTACCATAAATGCTGCATGTAATTAAAAATTAAAAGCACATTTCCTAAGTATAGCTGAATCATTGAATTGCTATAAAATAGATTTTTTTTTTTGTTTGTTTGTTTACTGGAATTTTCTTTAAAACATATGATGCAAATTTGGGTGAAAAAAAAAAAAAAATAGCAATAATATAACGTTTTTAAATATAGAAATGAAAATGATTGTTTATTCTCACTTTGATTTTTTACTCAATTTTTCATGTCATCTGTTTTTTGTTTTTAAACATGTGGTTTTGTTTTTTTTTTTAAATTTTAATCGCAAATAATTGAAAGTTTAAAATAAAACAAAAAAAAAATTATAAATGCAACTTTTATTTATAATACAGAAATTGTATTTAAAACTGATAAATGAGAATAAATAAGACAAACATAAAAAAATATATATACAATATTTAAAAATAACAAAAAATGAATGAATAAACACTTTATACATTTTTTTTTTCGCAGCGATCATTTGTTTTTCGTCTTTATGTTATAATTTTCCACTGGAAAAATAAAATTATAAAAATTGATGTAAAATTGTACAACATTTTAGTTTCTTCTCATACATTATAAACATATAAAACAAGTAGATAAAAATTAGTGTGTATTAAAATAAATTAACGAAAAAATTTTATTATTCTATTTTCTAGAATAAATTTAGATATTTTAAATGTATATTGTATATATAGAGAAAATTAATTAACATGTATATATACTGAATTATACAATAATTATAAAAATATTTAAAATAAAATTCTATCAGGTTTCTCGTTGTTATAATTTTTTAAATGTTTAATTGTTTGAAAATTATTTATAAATTGAAATTTTTGAAATTTTATACATTCACACTGATTTGAAATAAGAAAATAAATTTTAAAAAGAATTTCAAAATCTTTCAATATTTGAAACTATAATATATATATACATATTTGTATAAATATACATTTACAAGTATACAAATATTTCTATGTAATATATACATAACTTTAAGTACGTATACATTAAATATATCACAATGTAAAAATTTCTATAAAATTATTTATGTACTTATAGTCAGATTATTATATTATGTTGTCTTTTTTGACTATATTTTGTCTTAAAAGTGAAATAATTTTAAATAATGAAATTTTTTAAAGGTATGCAAATTAAAAGTAAAGAATTTATACTATTTATAGAGATTAAAAACATTTTCAATATTTTTAGTATAAAATGTTTACTTTGATAATTAATACTTTTAACATGTACTTGTAAATAATTACAATTATTGTTACTTAGGAGTGACTACATCTTTTAGCCTTACATATTTATTTTCTTTTTGTCTTTTGTAAATTTTTCAAAATAATTTCTCTTATTTTCCTTTAAGTTTAAATTTTTACTTTTTTTTCTGATTTTCTACATAATCATTTTATTGTTAAAGTACGTAATATTTCAGTGAAATTAATATATATCCTTGAATTAATTCGAAGGAAACGACATTATTAACGATTTAAAAAAAAAAAAACAAATGAATGAATACAACATTATATGTATGTATGTATTTGAAAAATATTTTTAACCAAATAATTTTTCAATGTTCAACATATTTTTTTATAGCCAATTAAAAAGTGATAATATTCTTTTATATTTTTATAAATTCATATAATCTTACGCTTCAAATAAACCACACAATATATTATTTAATATTAATAAACACATATAGTATAAGTGTATAATCATATTTAATATACCTATACATACATACATACGTATGTAATTTAGCATGTTTAATGCTACACTGAAATGACAGTTTAATAAAAATAAATAAAATTAAATATAATAATAAATGCATAGACATATGTATGTATATTTGGCATATTTAAAAAATAAAATAAAAAGGTAATAATAATTCGTATGAATATATTTCTGTAGTATTATTAAATGATACAAACATAATATCTGTGCACTGTGTGTGTTATAATTATTCACATATGTGAAAATTCAATTTTTTATTTAAAGAAAAAAAAAAGGCATACATCTGAATACGAAAGTTGTACATAAAAAAAAAGTATTCCTAAAACGGAATAAAAAGAAATGTAAATAAATAACACAATAAATGAATGAAATGAATATACATGAATAATGGTATTTTTTACCATACATATTTCAAAGCATAAAAATATAAAATAATACGCGTATATTATCCTTTTTTTTCACTTCAGATGAGTTAACTTTACATTTACGGTAATGTTACCATAAAATTGCACATTTCACTTATAAAATTCAAAAAAAATAAATAAATAAAACTAAAATAAATATAAAAATTGATATTTTATTAAATTGCAGAAATAATCCCTTAAATCGATAAAATTACTTTTCGACCCTTAATAAAATTTTTAAAATATAATACATACAATTTGTAAATGTAGTCTTTTTTTTTTTTTTTCTTATAAATTTTATTTAATTTTTATAATTTAAAAATAGTTCATTTTTTTTATAGATTCAAAGAAAAAAAAAAGGGAAATTGAAACTAAAAACAAAAAAGATTGTAAAAATAAAAGTTTCAAATAGATAAAAATTTTATATGTATTTATTTTGAAAATCATAACAATTTTTTTAATGATTTTATATGGATACATTTTCTTTTTATTAGTTGATTGAGTAGCACATTTATGTTATCAACTTGAAAATTAAATTATGCACATATACATTCATACATACATTTGTAAATGATGTAAATAGACAATAAATTAATAAAGAAACTTTTTGTTTAAAAAAAAAATAAAATAAAATAAAAATAGAGAAAAAAAACTAAAATCGAAATTATAACAAATTCTCAGTTTAGTAAAATGTATTAAAATAACTTTTTATATGAATGAAAATTTAGAAAGGAAATAAATTTTCAAGTTTTAAAAAAAAAATTTGAAAGCAAAAAACAAAAATAAAATTAAAAAAAAACCATTTTCAACAAAAACTTTGTTTTTATGACGATACAAAATACTGTATTGTAATATAATTATAATTTATGATTTAATTTAAACTAAATATGTTTTAATACACATATAATGTGCGTATACATTTCTTCATATTAGGAAAACAAAAAAATTAAAACTTTTATTAGAGTTTTGTTTAAAGTATTTACGAATTATAAAGTAATATTGTTATGGTATGTTGTGTGTGCTGCTATTCAATGTTTTTACAACATTTGTACATACATATAATGTGAGAAATAGAAAATGATTGTATAATTTGGTTAAATGACTAAATATACATTTATTAAATTCTTCTTTATATCCTTATTATTGCAGATGTTCACAGTCAAGAAATAATCATTTGCTTTAGTTAGTCAAATTTCACATATAATTTTCCTTGAAAATCAATTTTAATTAATTCACATATGTTCTAATAAGTTTTTATTTATTTACTTTTTAACATGATAGTCAAGGTTTTATTTCATTTTCACATATGTACATATACATACAAAAAATTATGACATAATGAATTTTGAAAAATTAATGAAAACTTCATCATTTAAACGCGAACTTATTTAAAAATATCATGAAATACGCAATTTGAAAATAAATTATCCATTTTTCATTTTAATATTTTCCCGCAATCTGTCATTAACAAAAAAAAAAAAAAAAAAAAAACGAAATCACTTTTTTCGTTAAAAATAAAAATTTCAATTACATTTTTGCAAATATTTTACCACCATTTTTCATTATTATATTTATGCTTCGTTTTTTTAACTTAGGCACGTGTTAAATCATAGGAAATAAGAAAAAAACACTATTAGTGTTTATGATCTAAGTTTGATCCCGTGTGGTTGTTGTTGTTTTCGTTTATAAAACGCAGTAAACTAGTAATCAAAAGAATAAAGTAAAGAACCACTAACAACAACACGTGCCTATATTATAAAAACGAAGTATAAGTGTACGTGTATAAGTACATTATATAGATTTTATTTTATATATTTTGTTGTTTTATATATGTACGAGTATGTTCCTATTTTGATTTTTCTTTAATTGTAACTATAGATATTAAACTTTTTTCATATTCCTTGTTAAAAAATTAAAAGATGTACTAAAAAAACAAAATAATAATTATTATCAAATATACAACTAATGTATATACATTTTTTTAATTAAAAAAAAAAAAAAAAAAAAAAAAAATTAATGAGAAAAAAAAACTTGTAAAAATGATATAATGTTAATAACATTAAAATAAAGAAAACGAAGTAACACTTTAATTAATTCTATGAAAAGTTAATTTACTTTTGAAATTATGTCTTTTATAATTTTCTTTTTCATTCTTTATTTCTGAATTATATAAAAATTGATTTGAATATACGTATGAGAAAAACTTAAATTAAAGAAACTAAAGTAATTTTCAAGTAATAAAATTTTCTAATTTGTAAAATTTTAAAAATTTTATAATCATTAATATTAGTAATTTAGAATTTTTTTTTTTTTTTGTTAATTTCTAAATACAAAAACTTTTAATTTTTTTTTTTCGAATTTAAATTGATAAATTTTGTATTATTATGAGTATGCATTTACCAATTATAACACGAGCAAATGTTCTATAAAATGATTATAAATTTTCTTAAGGCCCAAGAGGCTTATCCACTACGTGTGTAGGTATGTATAAGCGCAAATAAAAACAAAGGTTAAAGATTCTTGGTACATATGTACATATACATATATATGTATGTATATATATTGAATCGAATAATCGAATTAATTATTAAAAAAGCCTCAAGTCATATATTATCATATGTATGTGAATACATGTGTTTCATTTGTATAAAAAAAACATATTTCTGTATGATTTATGTGTGTACATATTTATATATAATTTCTACTATATAATTTCCATTCATTTATAATAGAAATATGATACACTTTTATTTTTCTCATGCGTATAAAAATAATACTATTTAATTAAAAATTAAATTTTATAAAAATTATGTATTAATTTCTACACAAAAAAAATATTCAGAATTTTTTTCTATATTTAAACAACTAGTACTTACGTTTATATTTGTTAAATTTTCTTTTGTTCTCATTTATTGATAAATTTTTACATCTAAATTTTTGGTAATAATGTTAATTTTGAATAATAAATATCCTAGTTCACTTGAATAATAAATTTCATTCGTTTTGATTTATTGATAATATTTTGAAAAAAAAAAAAAAATTGCTAATTACATAACATGCTCTATTATGGCTAAAGCTAAATCATATTTCGGTCATACTCTTTTAATGAATGTTTAATTAGAAATTTGAATCTCTGATTTAAAATCATTAAAATGAAATTTTTAAACTTCACTATCATTAATATCAATGATATATGTACTTTTGTTCATTGTTATGTTATTGTTAGATTTGAAATTTTATGCCTATAAAATAAATACGAAAATAATATAATGTGTAATTTAATATGGCTCTACATTTATTTAAATCGGCTAACTTTCATTTCATTTTTGTTTTCGTTTTTTTTTTTTTATACATATACATATGTTTAAATTGAACAAAACACGAAATAAAATGTAAATAATTAATTATTTTATACCCGTATATGTATATGTATGTAGGTATATATATGTACATTTGAATTCCTTAAATTGGAAAAATATTCGAAATTATAGTGTTTGTGATGTACATAGCATAAATTTCATACGTATTATATTGGAAACATTAATTATTAAAATCAGTGATAGTTACGTACATACATATACCTATGCATATATGTATATAAGTATATTTTTATAATAGTTTTTATGACGTTTGCATTTTTATGATGATGTATAAACAAAACAAAGAGCAAAAAATGTTTTACTAATTAAAAGTCAAAATAATTTATAAAAGATAAACAAAAAGTAAAATTTTAAAAACATGATAAATTTTTCTCTGTACATGTAAGTAACGTAAAAATTTATTTTACACACATCATTAAAAGTTTCGATATATAAAAAAATAAAAAATTTATATAATATATTTTGCAGATAAAAATAGCTGACTTAACGTAAAATTTGCTTCCATATACACATATACTGTATGTACACATGTATGTAATTATAAAAATTTATTAAGTGAAAAAAATTTTTTTTTCATACACGTTATTACATGCACGTGTACATTAATATAGAGATATCAGTTGAATTTTAATTTATCTTCTTTGTTTTGTTTTACGTTTTGAGAATTTGATAAATGACATTTAAATCATTTGTGACAATAATCCTTTAAAATGTAAATGCAATAATATAGTGAATTAAAATTTAAATAATAATCATGATAAAAATAATATAAATATCTATCAATAAAATAGTAAATACAGTAATCTCCGCTTTATTGCACCTCTGTTTAATTGCATTTCCCGGAAAGATTTGACAGTGAAAAATTTCCAATATAAATGTACACTAAATTTCCCTCTTTAATGCTTTTCGGTTAATTACCTATATCACTTAATTACCTCTTAGTTTCAGACATTTTCTAGTGATTATAGTAATGTTCGTATAAAATGTTCATTATTAAAAAATACATAATTTTAAAATGTGAATTGTAGTATATAGATTGTGTAACAGTAACTTTTTTCTTGTTATCAAAGTCTTATATTATGTTTTCACAATTGAAGCCCTGTTATTTGATTTGTCATTTGAATTTTATCTATAATTTGTTACTAATATGTACAATGTATGTATGTATGTATATCTGGAATAAAAATTATGTATTTGTAAACACATGTAAATGACAAAGTTTCAATTATTGCTCCATAAAGGTAATTAAGCGAAATTTCTGTAAATGCAGATCTCATTTAAATACCCAAAAACATTGAAATTTTGGTCGGAGTAATAAAGCGGGGATTACTGTATTAACTTTTATATGTACAAATATATTAACTAAATAACTGTTTTATAATTCGTATGAAGTACACCGACATTTACATTTATACACCATACTGTAGTCATTCTAAAATTATGAATCTAACATCACCATTTTTGTATATGTTGATTTATTTTTCCTTTTTTTTTTATACATACATACATAATGTATAATATATTAAAAAGCGTTAAAAAACCATTGATAATTCAAACTAGATTTTTTTATTCTTTTATTTATGTATTTATTTATTTGTTTTCTTTTTAATTTTGAATTACGAAGAAGAAAATATTAAATTCAATGATTTACATAGACGTTGAAAATGGTTAATGTTAAAATTACGTAACATTAAAAAGAATAAAAGAACAATAAATAAAATACTAATAATACTAATATTAAACAAAATATTTATATTAGGATACACACGTATATAATTTTTTTTTTTGTTTTTAGAAAACAGGCTGTGATATTTAAAAATATTCGTCCAGCTTGTGTCATTTGTAAATTGAACATAAGAATTTATTTTATTTTATTCAAAATGATAAGAAAATATACAAATTAAATTATATTAATTAATTTAAATTCTTTTAGACAAAAAAAATATTTCCAACAATTTTTCTCAAGATTATATAAAATTTACTAAACAAAAATATTATGATCTAATTTTAGATTCGACCATTACCTTATATCGTTTTTTTTTTAAATTTCATATTTGTGTTACTTGAATTAACCCATTTTATTCAAAAAAAAATATTTAAAAAAAATACAACGTAACTATATATACTACATGTACATGTACCTTTATATTGTTATTGTTCCTAACCCTAAAGCAATTTTCAATACAAAAAATCGCCAAAACACAAAACAAAAAAAAAAATTAATTTTCAAAGTGATACTAAAAAAAGAAGACAAATTTGAATAGAAAAAGAGTATGAATTTATTTTGTTGTTTGTGTCACGTACATTTTCTCTGCGTTTTTCTTCTTTTTTTTTTTATTCACTTGGAATTGAAAATTTATTTAGTATGAAAAAAAACAAGAGCCTATTATTTGATGTACTGAAAAATTGTTAATTAATTTTGAAATAATACACAAAGTTTTTGTTAAAAAAAAAAAATACCTACAAAAATAATTTTCAATTTGAATTTTTATTATTTAACACAGTAAGTATGTATATGTGAGTACATATTATTAAGGGATAATAAAATTTGTAAATAAATTAACCTGTATATACACGTACATATATACATATAGATGTACATATGTATATGATGCAAATGTATATATAATTCAATTGTTTAGTACGTGTAAATGAAATTCTGTGAATTAAAGGATTTGATTATTTTTACTTATTTTTTAGGCTTTATCAATGAATTTTTTTTTTTTTTTACCTTATATACACGAAATGCGTGAAAAATGATAAAAATCAATATGAAAAAATCAACAACAAAATATAAAATACAATGAAAAGTTTTGATTGAACAAAAAAATTTTTTTTGTTTTTTATTTTAAAAACTACAGAGTTGAATGAAATTTGTTATATCTACATAAATATTTGCACAAAAATATGATATTTAGAAATTCTCAGAAAATTTATAATATACTTTTTACCTGTTCTACTTCAGAACAGGTTATATTTTAAATACCAATTAAAAAACAACAGATATTAAAATAGAAAAAAAAAAAAAGAAATTATTTGTGGAAACACAAAAGGATTTTTCTGATTATAATATTTGCATAAATTTAGAATACATTTAATACACAAAATACATACTTCATTCGAATACTTCAAATATGTATGTACAAATTTATGTGGTTTAATTAATATTAATGAAAGCTTTTGTTTTCTATATTAGATAGAATTTTCTTTTTTTTTTTAATTTATAATTAAGAGCGTACACTTATTAAATTATTACATTTGTGTTAAAAAAAATTTAAAAATTTTTAATTCATTAAATGAAAGAAGAATTTTCCTTTCAAAAAAAAAAAAAAAAAAAAAAAAAAACAATAAAATAAACAGCGAGTACGTACATACAAATTGAAGATGTTGTATATAGTATTAGTAAATTTCATCATAAAATGATAAAATGTAAGAAAAAAAAAAAATCAAATAAATCAATAAAAATCGTTTATTATGAAAGTGGTGTAAGTCCACTTTTTTCTTATTTCGAGATACATATATTTAAAGAAACGCTAAATTATAAGTAAATCATGTGATTTCTCAACTTTTTTTTTAAAATTGACTTATACCACTTTCAAAATAAACGGTCCAAATACTTTTGAATCTAAGTATATAGTATACCATTCAATTAAATTTGTTTTGTCATTTCTTAAATACATTTCACAGAACAGTTAAATTCAATTTATTTTTTATTCATTTTAGATACTACATCATGTATTGAATAAAAAATAAATTATTACACAACAGAAGAGATAAAATTTTATATCAATTTATATAGCAGTGTGTAATCATTGACCCCACATAGAAAAATTTAAATTTGCAAAAAAATGATTTGAATTACTATTCCTTTAACAAAATTCATTGTAAATATGTATATATTATTTTTTCTTTTTAATTTATAAAAGTTTGTGATTTGTTTATTGATCTAGTCGGTGAATAAATAAGACTAGACAACTATTAGTCTGAATTTATTGTAAAATAAAAAGAAAATTCAAAGTGCTAAATGACAGTTTTATTACATCTGAAATTTTTTTTTTTTTTTTTTTTTCAAAACTAAATGAATGAAAATATGCGTGTTTTTGTTTTTCTGAAAATTATTTGCTATAATATGTCTTTTTCACTCTTTAAATTTGTTTTCCTAAATTTATCATAAGGGTCTAGGAATTTTTTTGTTAGGATAAATTTGTTAAAATGTTTACAACATTACTATTAATTTATATGTACAGAAAGTTGAAAAAATTATTTCAGTGTTTGTTAAACATAATAAAATAAAATTATTAAAATTATTATTTTTTTTTTTTTATCAATATAATAAACAAAAAATTTCATTATAATATTTCAAATGAAAATTAATAAATGAAATCAATAAAATTTAACAAAATAAAGAAGAAAAAAGAAAATAAAATAAAATTGATTATATATACATATGTATATAAACATATGTATGTATATATGTAAATTCAAGCAAAAATTTATGTATTTTGTACACGTATACATTTACAGTTATTTAATGTAATGTAATTCAAAATATTTTAAACGTGTGTTTAATAGAATGTAAAAATTATATGTATGTATATATAAGGTATATATTAAAAGAAAAAGGAAAATATACAATAAGGAAAATAATTGATTGTGGTTTTATTGTTTTTAACATAGAAATGTTATAATCAATAAAAATCAAGTGTATACAATGTTGCAACCATTTTTATTTTCAACAATTTTTTATATATGTATGTATGTATATTTTTTTTTAACTAAGTCCATATAATGTTTGTATATACATACACACATGCATATGTATATGCTTTAGTATTCATGTATGTATATGTGTATAACAAAGATGTAATCATTTCATTTGATTGAATGAATGAACAAAATTGGATTTAAAGAATTTTTCTTTTCGCTTTTCTTTCATTATTTTGGTTTTTCTTTATTTTTAATCTTTTTTGTTTCATTTCATAAAAATAAATCATACATACCTACTGTACATAATGTGTATTGTACTCTTTTGCTTTACAAAACTTCAACAAATAATTTTTGGTTTGATCAAAAAAAAATTTTTTTTTTATTTTATTCGCATACATGTTATATTTGCACACAAAATCATATGTCAAATATGTATATACATATGTATGTACATGCATATAAGTAATATCAGGGATATGTATATATCATATAGTTTCTCTAGTAATATACATATGCACTTACATCTATAAATTATTTATATGTAAGTGGTGTATTATTAGTATTTTTTTTTTTTGTTACAGAAATTATAAATATCACGTACATATCAATATACGGTTATTTATTTTCAAGATAACAAAACTACCAATAGTTCAATATTCTTGGCAAAATTTCAAAATAAACTAAAAGAAAAACAAATAAAAAATAATGAACAAATGTAATTTTTTATGTCATTTATTTGATGTTTTTTAACTTTTTCTTTTGTAGAATTATACATGTTTGTACATATGTATGTTTATACGTATATGTGTACATTTAGATGTATACAGATGTTTTGCCTATAAAAAATATCATCATCATGATTATTAGATAAAAAGTACCCACTGGTATAATTTAAAATTGTTCCCACATTTATAATGACCATTACATGTACATCAAACAGGGTAGTTTTTACATTCATATAAAACATGTATGGACATACACAGTTTATTTTATCCTTTTTTGTTTTTTGTTAAATTTGCCCCTTAGTCAAATTTTTTATTTTATGCGAAAGTTTCAAATTTGTAAACTTTTTTCTTTTTTTTTTCTTTTTTTTTTTATTAAACGTACATGCATTTTTCGATTTACTTTAATATAAATGTATTGGCATTACATGAATATGGACATACAAATGTATGTATATGTGTATTATAACTTAAGTTTATAACACAGAAGAATTATTTACATATGAGTACATATTTGTGCAAAGAATATTTTTTTCGATTTTTTATTTTTATTTTTTACAATGTTACACATTCGTATAAAACACAATGTACACATATGTACATACATATGTATGTATATTATCTTATACGTAAAATCTGATTTTTCAATTAATAGACATATTGTAAATAAACGTTACATATTGCATGTATATATTAGATACTTTTTATATGTACATACATATATACTCGTACATGTGTAAATTTGACGTAAAAATTTTCCACTAGAAGTCAATTTTTATATGGTTTTAGAATTGAATTCAAATATTTAAATAAAAATGAAAAGCAGAAGAATTTAATATGCGCATACCGCCACAAGTATAGTTACATTATTATATGTGTGGACTCGTAAAGTACCAATATGTATGCACATATTCGTATGTATTAATCATGTAAATCAAATCGTATTCATACATATGTATATGTATATGTATGTATATAATTGCGTACATGTAATATATTAAATAAACAAATAATGTATGCTAAATTTGTATTATGAATTATTTTATTAATATGCTAGAAACTTGTATTTGAACTTAATTTATCAAATACATTACACATACATAAGTGTATGTACTATGTACTTACATATAAAATATATATGTAAATCTATCAATTTCCGCGGAAAAGCCAAAAATTAAATTTCAAAGTTTGATTTTAAATTTAAAAATGTTTATACTTAAATTAAAAAAAAAATTAATTGGTTAAATTTATATGTTACATTACAATATCAATAAAATATGAAATTTGAGGTTTAAAAGTATTGAAAATTTATAATAAAGATAAAAAGTTTATTTTATTAAAACTTTGTGTCGAATATACGTTAGAAAATTTCAAGATGTGTATACACATACATATGTATGTATGTATATCATTAATCCATACATACTTTAAAGTAAATACAAAAACACATGATTATTTTTTCTTTTTTCTTTCAATTTAAATTAATATTTGCATATCCTTTTATCTTAAGTTCTAAGAAAACCCGAAAAGTAAAACTAAATGTAAATTAATGCTAATTCATCATTGTGCACATACGTATATGTATGTAGGCACATAATAATGAGTTGATTTTTGATATTGAAAACAATTTTTTTTTTTTCAAAAATAAATTGTATCTATATTTTTTGTTTTTATTATGCTTATATACATATGTACATATGTATGTATGTACATGTAGATATGTACACATATTATATGCATATTTGTCATGTCAGTGTTATTATTATTGACAAAAAGAATGTTAATTAAAATTTACACATTGTGTTAGAGGATTGCAAAAAATCGAAAATAAACGTAAATATAATATGTATTACATTTTTAAATATGTACATGCTTGTATGTACGTATGTACATACATATACATATATGTACGTATGACATCTATACATAGCAAATGCATATCTATGGCGATGGTTAAAAAGGGATTTTAAATTAAAAATGAAAAATATCCAAGCATACACCTTTACTTGAAACAGTAGAATAAAAATACAAAAATAAAAAGCAAAATACACTATACATATATCATCTAAAAGTTCATATTGTTTATTATTTTTTTAATAAAATTTAATTACTTTTATGTGATGGATATATGTTTTTCTTTATACCTACATATTCACTACATAGAATCTATTTTATTTACGTAAACACAATGAATACGTAAATACAAGTACAAAGTCTACAACGTACAACTTTTCAAATTAAAACAAGATTAAAAAATTGCTAGAGAAGAAAAACAAAAATAATATCATATGGCATTTGATAATACATTATGCAATTAAATGCATTTTGTGTACAGTAAAATTTTTCAAAATAATGATAAAGTCATCACTTTGATTAATTTAATCAAAACAAGAAAATAACGTCCAATTTTTCTATAATAATTAAAATTGTCATAGGTAGTAATTTTTTAATTTTGTTTTTTTACATGTTAAAATATAATCAAATTCTTTTAAATACGTGATTGTACATTTTTAATTATTTGTTATGATTTTATTGATAACATACAAATTACCAGCACACATTTTATTTAATTTATTATAAAAAAAAAAAAGAGAGAAGGTTATTTGTAAATCTAAACAACTGGAAATTTGAAAGCGACAAAAATATAATTTTATTATTGTTGTATTTTTTTTTTAATTCTAGAAACATAATCGAAAAAAAAAAACTATAACAAATATTTTACTTTGAAACGTTTTGAAATTAAATTTAATAATTTTCACTTTATATACAGTGTTTACAAATATTTTTAGTGCATGTAATTAAAAAAAAAAAAAAAAATTCATTGAAAATATTATTTTATATCATTGTGAAAGAAAATATAAATTTAATGAAAAATTTCATTTTACATAGAAATAACATATTCACATATATGGTTTTTAAAATTAAACATATGTGTATGCTTATGTATAACATTAGACACATACATGTATATACCTTTATGTATTAATCGATAAAACTGCAGTATGTAACATAATTTTTTATTAAAATATTAATTAATATGGCATGCATTATTATTACTTTATTTTTATATAACTATAACATCCCTTTGTTCGTTATAAAAATAGATTTTTAGATAATTCTTATATGTAAATATGAATTCACATATGATTGTGATTCTATCACATTAACTATACTTACATTTTATCCAAGAATAAGGATTAAAAATATTTTTACATTCATTTGTTTCGTTACATACTTACAATAAGTATAAACTATAAATATTAGAAATAGCATAAAAATTTGGTCATATATACGTAACTTGAATAGATTTTAATTAAATTCAACAAGTGAAAATATTTTCGTTTTAATTTCTTGAATTTACTATATATCGTATAAGTATATATGTATAGTATATGCATGTGTATTGCAGATATGCTATTTTATGCTATAACAACGTTATGTACAAATGTACAATAAAAATTGTAATATAAATTAATAACACAATAATCTCTGATTTTAAAACTGAACTTACACATACATTTACATAAGTATATACATATTATATATATTATATGAAAGCAAACACAAGTAAATTTTGTAATTTTTCTCTCAAAATCCAGGAAAATTCCAATTAATATAATTATATATCCATTTAACAATAATGCATCATAATATCTAGATTATAATATAGGTATATGTATATAGGTATATTCTTTTATGCGCATATGTAACATATACTAACATACATACATATGTATGCGAAACTTACATGTTACTTATATTATATGCATGTGTGCACATTTTATTTTTATTTTTTTAAAAATGCATATGTATGTACATATACGTTGATTATCCATACGTAGAAGTAGAAAAGTAGGTACACAATGTCCTCTTATGTGTATTATATACACACTTTCATTTTAATAAAATATTTTTTCTGCTTATTTTAATTTTATTTCACTTTGAAATAAAATTTTTATTCCATCACATACCTTCTAAACACTGTACATATTTTCTAGTACTCGTATATGTCACAAATCTCTATGTGTATGTACAATATTGTATACAATTGTATACTTTAAAAATTAAAAAAAAAAATTTTAAAAGCAATTCAGATTTATATAAAAAAAATTAAAAGCATTTTAAATTTTTTTTTTTTTTTGTTGCATTGTATATTTTATCTTTTATCTTGATACTCTTTTTTGGTTTTTTATTCAATTAAAGAAAACAATGATATGAAAATCTGAAAAAAAAAACTTATTTTCACTTTTTTGCAATTGAAAACTTTCACTATATTAAGTAAAAAAAAAAAAAAAAGAAAAAAACAAACAATTTTCACGTTTTAACATATCGTGCATATTTGATTTTTATTTGAATTGGAAAATAAGAATTTTCTAATTTTAATTAAAATTTCATGGAATCATTTTTAAAAAAAGAAAAACTATATAAAATTAAAAATTTTCAAGTGTTTCTTTTGAAATATTGTAATATGAATTTGATTTACATTACGAATGAATTAATTATTAAGATTTATACCTTTACTTGATAAATATTTCATAAATGTATATATTGAACATAATAATGTAGGGTAAAGCAAAAATTTATTATTTATTATGTATACATATTACACTCTATTAATATCATCTGTGATTGAGTACTTACTGGAAAAAGGATTTTTAACACGTGAAAAACAATGCGTAATAGAAATAACAACTTTTCAATTTTTGCGTTTTTCATATTTCACACTTTAATATTTTATTTATAAAAATGTATACATGTTGTCATTCACATTAACATGATATATTTATACTATATATCTATTAACATTTTATAATTTATACACAACGTATATTTGGATATGTAAATTTTAAATTTTCAAAAAACAAATGATGGATTTTATCTAAAATCAAAATTTATTACAATCATTAAAATAATATCCAATTTTTTTTAAAAAAAAAAAAGGAAAAATATTTGCAATTTTATTAAGAAAAATTAGTAATTTGTTTATGAAAAATTATTGGGCATGTATATACATATACGTATGAAAATTATATAAATAAGCTATACATATGTGTATGTGTATGTGTAAAAAAGGTTTGGCCTGTCTATACATTTAAAAATTTACAAAAATTTATTGCGTTACACGTACATGTACATGTATATATTTGTTATTTTATTATTTTATGTACATTCATATGTACTTTTTACCGCGATATATGTGTATGTATACACATACACTATATGTATATATAAATTCTACCAAATTCTACTCATATACGTACATGTTGTGCACAGTCTAATATATAAATAATCAATCTTTTTAAAATTCATTTTTTGCTTTATTATTTCTCTTAAAGTGTATCACCACAAATTACGTATAAATACGTATGTATTTTTTATTACAGAAAAAAAAAATTATTGTAAAATTTTCATCAAATGCTTTTTTTTTTTTTTAAATAGATCAAGTAGATTTATGAATATTTCTTTTTGTGTACATTTTTATAAATATACAAGTACATATGTACATATACGTATTATACACGCATATATTCGTAATATTTTATACGTAAATAATGTCATTCGTTACGTACGAAGATTTTGTAAAAAATAAAAAAAATAAAAACGGAAGAAAAGGAAAAAAAATGAAAAAAAAAAGAAACAGAAATCGTACATTTATATCCCATTTATGTTCATTATCGGTAATCTTTATTTTAATAAACAAAAAGAAAAAAAAAACAAAAACGCGAAGAAAAATGGAGAAAAAATCTTATTTCTTTTTTACTTTTATTTTTGACTTTCAAAAAGGAAGTTTTCACTTTTTTTAAAAATAAATCCTTAAAATTTGTTTTTTTTTTTATTTCTAATTTTTTTCTTTTTTTTTTGCACTTAGTTTTCATTGCTGACATTTTTTCTATTTTTTGTGTTTTATATTCGCCATCAATTTTTCTTATTTTAAATTGTTTTATATTTTTTTATATTTATACATTTTTTATCTCGAGCTTTTTTGTTTTTGTTTATTTTATTTCTCATTTTATTTATTTGTTCGGGTAAATTGAAAGCAATAAAATTATTTTTATTTTTTAATTTTTCAATGTGTAATATTTTTCTCTAAACAAAAACTTATCAACTGTTTTTTATTACGGTTTAAACGTTGAGAATAATATTTTTTTTTTTTGCCTTTTGAATTATTTACAGATAATATCATACATTATTATATTATATCACCATAAAATTTGCATATGTTTTATTTTATTAAAAATATTTTTAATCTTTTAAACAAAGTGAGATTATAAATTCCCTAATTACAGAAAAAAGAATAAATACAAGAAAAAATGAAATATTTAAATAATGCATATAAACACCTACATATGTATATTATATGAAAATGAGAAAAATACGAAAATAAGAATATCTATGATATATTCGTAAATATTATTTTTAACGAAATGAAAGTACACAATTTCATACTATGTATGTACATATAATACATGTAAGGTGTACACTGAGATCAACCTCGAAGAAAAAAATTAAAAGGAAATGAAAACAATGGAAAAAAAAGGTTTATTTTTTAAAAAATTTAGATTTATTTTTTTTTAAATTTAAATTCTTCTCATTTTCTTATTTTATATGTGTTCATGTATATAAGCAAAAGCTTGTTGTTGATTTATGATGGAAAAACAACATTCTATATTTTCATTTACACTAGATGAATATTTTTATAGCTATTAAAACGGAAATTGTTTAAATGTTTATGTGTGATTGTTTGATGTTAATTTGTTTTTTTTTTCTTCTCCTTTTCTGTTAAACAGAGGACAAAAAAAATTTTTCCAATGTTTAATCTATGTGGGTATACATACATAAGTACATATGTTGTTAGTATAATACAATCTCATTACAATCTCATAGCTTTTTAAATATCCTAAATAAACTTATACGAAAATTAAAATATGTATAAATATAGTTAAAATAAATAAATAAAAATACAGAACATCAAAAATATACAAAAAAAAAAAAAAAAGAAAAAAATTCGTATTCATATTACATTACGACAAAATCGTTAAAAGATATCTGTACATACTACATATACCTGAACACCTGAACACTAAAGTACAATAATATAATTTGTTCACATATAATTGTACGTACATGTATTTTATTTTTATTCACGGTATTTTATTATAAATCTGTAATTTTTTAATTGGTATTTTAATAAATTTATTTTATTAATCTAAATTTTATTTTGGATTAATAAAACTAAAAAATATTTATACATTTGAAATTTTTTATTCAAATATTAATTTTATAACTTTTTGAAATATACCTATATAGTACATTATATATACTTATTTACAAATTATAGCTAACATCTTTTATAACAATATTTAGTTATACTTTGTAGTATTTTAAATTTAATTTGATATAATTTTAAGAACATTTATGTACATACATATAATAAGTACATACACACAGCATAAATTTTGAAGTAAAATTATTGAGTTAACTAAAATGATTACAGGACATGTAGAAATTTCAAAATTTTAGTAAAATAAAATTTATAAATATCAATTAAATCCAATTAGGATAATATTTTTAGATAGCATAATTTAAATGACTTTCTCATTAAATAAACTTAATCAGGTCAAACTTAGAAAATTAGTAAAACAAAATACTACATACATTAAATATTTAATGAAACTTGATAAAAGAAAATCCTAATTTATTTAGAATATAAATTTCTTTTATCTATATGATAAACATACCATACGTATGTACATACATTTATAGTGTAATACGAAAATTAAAATATGTAAACAAGTACATGAGTATATGTAAAGGAAATAAGTTTATGATTATTTTTCTTTGTGTTTTCAATTATGTACATGTATAAAAAAATATTAGAAGAAAATTATGATTAATATATACTTTTTATATAAAGTTTATGTACATACATACATACATGCTATTGACACTCCTGTGTGAATTTTCATTTTCGTCATTTTTAAGCAAAAGAAGAAAACAAAAGAAAAGTAATAATAATAATCTCTTCATTCGAATGTATGCATTACATATGTACATACAAACATATATTTTATTGTAATTTATTTTATTCACGTTTTGTATAGACCAATAACATCATGTAGACAGACACGTTTTTTATAGACATATAACATCATACATGTACGATGATTATTTGAAAAAAAAAAAATTTTTTTTTCTCTGTTTTTTTGTGTGATATTTTTGATGTTTTATTTCCTAAACGAAAAAAAAAAAATATAAACAAACATCATGATAAATTTTAATATTGTCAAATTTTATAATTAAATGATGCTAAAGATACGACGAGTTATGTAATCTGTATACACACAAAAACTTTCATACTACATGCAAAAACAAAATTAAGGCAAAAACAAAAACACAAAAATACATAAAAACAAAAAAATAAATAAAAACTGGAATAAAATGTTTTGAGAAATAGTATTAAAAACAAAAAAAAATTATTTCCCTATATAAAATGAATATAAATGAATGTTTTTATTCTTTCAATCTTTATTACAAAGGTATAAACATACATATCATATGTATGTATGTACATATTCAAGTAAATATATTTAATAAAAACATTTTCTTATAAATGAAATGTTTTATCGTATACATTAATAAATGTGCAAAAGTACAATGTCATTCACATAATATGTAAATATGTACAATAAGTATATATAATGTATATAGATATAATATAATAATTAAAATGCGTTTTCGATAATTTTATTTCTTTCTTATTATAATTATTTTAGCTTAAGATTGTTTTTATTTTATTTATTGTACTTTTCTAAATGTCAAAACCATACATTAGAATGTTAGCATACAAAATTCATATCTTATTTATATGTGTATTATTTAAGAAATTATATGAAAAAGTTTATTCACATTAAATAAAGGAAAGGAAATTAATTTCTTTATTTACATAGTACTTATGTATATGAAACAATCAAACAGTACATCAAGAACACAGTAAAGAATATAATTTAAAAACATAATTAATTAATTTTCTCCATAATTTTTTTGAGGTTTTTCTTCGATTAAGAAAAAAAAAAATCCTTTTTAACAATTACATATTTCATATGATGTATTTCCAAAAACAAAACACGAATAATAAAAAATTAACAAAAAAAAAAAAAGAAAAAAAATGGGTTCTAAAATGGAATTTTATCTCAAATTTGTAAAATAGAAAATATTGATATCCATTGAAAAATTTAGATGTACAAAAATTTTTACTATTCACATACGTACATATTCACGTTCACAAACGTACATACTTATGTGATACTTAATGGAAGTATATACATATTCTGATATTAAATTTTTCATGGTTATTGTGTTGTACATACATTCATGGACAATTTAATCAATTTTGATTGCAAGAAATTCCATTAAATTTTGCATTCTAATTATATTTTAGCCACAATTAATACAAAATCATACAATTTGTTCATATGCGTTAGAACACACAATATATGTATGTATGTATGTATTTTTAGCCAAAAGTAAAATGTATAGACATTGCGAACGTAATATGAAATTACAGATTATCTTCATTTTCTAAAAGATTTTTTATCATATAAAAGTAAATCGTTTAAAATTTTATCTGGTAGAATTCATTTCAATGGATTAAAGGACTCAATATGAGAATTTTAATTTTTTGTATTATTTTTTTTTTTTTTTGTCTTTGAAATCTTGAAAATCTTTAAATTCATTTGATTCTATCATTCTATTGATTTTCGCATTATTTTTATTTGTAATAGTTTAAAAAAGAAAAAGTTGGACAAAAATGAGATTAAAACATAAAACGTACTCGGAAAACAACAAAAAACACACAAAAAAAAACACAGATATATTGAGTTGAAAGTAAATCATGTTTTTTTCTCATTTAATGTTTTATGTTTTTTATTGTGCTAATATTTTAAATTTTAAATTTAGCTTTCTAAATTTCTTTGTTTCAACCCATTTTTTCTGTCATTTTCAATTAATGATCAAAATGACAAGAAAAGATAAATGCTTTATTTTCCGCTTGAGTTTTTGTTTTCTTCTAATTTTGCAAATTGATTTTTCGAGTTTTCCATATTTATTTACATTTTATATATAATGTACATACATTATGGATTTATAAAATTTTGTATATTAAAATTAATGTTAATCAATAAAAAGTAAAACAAAATTTAAACATTAAATACATAATATACATATGTATATGATATTTTCAAAATTTTTCATAATTTAATACGTACAATTGGATCATTTGTCACAGCATATAAAAAATGGTATAAGTGAAACAAATGCTTTTGATTTTTGTTTTTACCTATATATAGTATGTATGTATGTATTTAAAATTTACTTGTAAAATTACTACTCGTATTTACATATAAAAAGTCTACATATAAAAAACATCAATATATGTATGTATATGTGATGTGTGTAATAGATTTTTTGTCAATGGAAAAATTTGTAATTTCATTTAATTTATTAAATTTTTTTTTTTTTAAATGAAATGACCATGTACATTAAAAATTAAAAAATAAAAAATAAAATAAGTAATAAAAATAATGGTAACATTAGCGAAAATATTATTTTATATTTTTGTATTTCAGGTTTTATCGATTTTTTATTGGTTTTTTTTTTCTATTACTTCAACTATATGTGTTTCTGTTTTTATTCTAACAATTTTTTTTTTATATAGTAGAAAAAGTAACAGGAATATACATACATATACATACATATTATTGATTTTAACTATATTCACATACAGACGCATTATTAAGTCTAATAAATTTGAATTCATTCGAATAACAAGTATAAATTAAATATGAAAAAGGTCATAAAAAGAAAATAATTTTGAGTAAAAACATTTAAAAAAAAAATGTCTAAATTTTCTTTTGATATTCAAATATATTAAAAATTTAATATTTCTAAAAAAAAATATATATATACATATATGGATGTATGTACATACATACATATATATACGTATATAATAATACTGCGTATTACCAAAAATTTCAAAATATTTAGTTAGCATTGAAAAAGGTCTTCACATTGATTTTATATTACAGTGTTATGTAGATATTATTTACTTAGAAAATTGAAAAAATAAAAGAAAACATAATATTTCAATATAAAAGAAAATTTCTTGGTTTATAAATTTATTCTTCGCATACATACATAACCTATGTATATAAGTACATAAAAAATAGCGAAAAAATTATAATTTGCAAAAAAGTAATGGCAAAATAATAATGACTGGCATAAACATTAATGAACAAAGGTTCATAAACAGAAAATATTTTTGAATTAAAGTGGTTAAATATCAGAAAAACCGACATATTATATACGAACATAATATATATACTTATACATTTTGTCAGAAGATAAAAATAAAAATTTAAAATGTTTGAATTTAAAATGACGTTAAATTGTATAATTTTTTTCTTGAATGAACCCTTTTCAAGAACAAGATTTGTACAATATTACATAGATCATAGTTATGCCTGAATACGTATTTGTACTCATTGTATCTATATACAGAATACAAAATTATAATTTTCAAAGCGAAATTATATTACAGGTATCTAAATTATGAAAAATAAATACTTTTTTATTTCAATTTTCTTGGTTTATTTGAATGTGTAAATTCAAATGAAAATTATGATAATTAGGCATACATTCAAGATAAAAAGAAAAAGGCAATTACATACAGTAAAGTTTATTTTATATTTTTCAAATATTGTGAAAATTTTATAAAGTTTTAAAATATTGAAAGATTTTCTAATATTATATGAAAAAAAAAAAAAACAAACAAAAAAACAATTATACATATGAGTGCACGTGTGTTCATACATTTTATTTTAATTAATTTGGTAAAATTTAAATTAATTTCAAGTATGTTTTAAGCTGAACAAATGTGACTAATAAAAGTACAAAAACAAAATGTTGTTAATAGAATCATAAACATAAAAAAATTTTTGTTTTTTGCTATTTAACATTTTCTCAAATTTTCTGTGATATTTTATCCTTTTTCTCAAAATTTGTACTTTAACCACATAAAATTCAGTAAATCAATAAAAGGAGTAGAAAAATTGTATAAAACTGATCTTATTATTCAAGAAAGGGAAAAAGAAATAAAAATCAGGCAAGAGATGAAAGAAACTTTTAAATTTGGTTAAATCCTTTTTTGTTTTTGGACAAAAAGGTAGATAAAAAGAAACAAAAATGTAAATCTTTTCACATCATCAGGTTAACCTATTGGTACACGTTTATGTTTCTTTTTATTTAAATTCGTTTTTCTTTTTTCTTTTTTTCCCGTTTTTTTTTGTGTTTTTGAATTCTATCCCTTTTTTTTAGAAAAATTATAATTTATTTCTTCTCTTAAAAATTTCTAACGAATTTGTTTTTATATTTTATAATACTGACATACTGAAATTTTACTCAATAATTTTCATAAAAAAACAACGAAAACAATAAAATTTTATACTTTTTATCCTTTTTGTACTCGAGCACATATGTACAAATGTATTCAGTGTATACGTAAATATCCAAAAACATTTAAATTAGCATAAGAATTTGACAAAATATAAAATTTATTCAATTACAAATACCGAATTTTCTTTTCCTTATTTTTACAAAACAAAAAATTGTGATTTTATCAAATATCACAATAAAAAAGAACAGTTATTGACATTATTAAATGTTTGAACAATAAACCTTGAAATTTACTCGAAAAAATTTGTTTTGTTTGTAATTCTTGTTTTATTGTTTTTGATTTGATTTAATAAAAAAAAAAAAAAAGGAAGGGAAATTCATAAGAATGTTCTGTTTTTGTACACTTAAATATCAAATATTTTGCAGTATGAGAATTTCTTTTTGAATTTAAAATGTTTCCAAATTTAATATTGGTTCTTTGAACTGTATAATTAATTAATTTTAAATTTAGTCATTTAAAAATATAAATATTTTTGAATATACTTGAATTTGCATTTTTCTTGATTTTGGTTTGTGTTGAATCTTCGCGATTATTAAAATCGCCATTAGCCATTAAGGTTTTGTAACTGATTTAATTCCAAAATTTGAAAATTATGCATTAAGGCTTTGTAACTGATTTAATTTCAAAATTTAAAAATTATGCAAAGAGAAGAAAAAATTAATTGCATAACTAGACACTTAAGTACAAATTGTGTAAAACAGAGTATATTTTTAAATAATATGATTTAATGTTTAAAGTAAAATGAAATAACTTACCAAAGTCATTTTCAACCGATAGATGTTTTTTTTTTTTTTTAAATCAAACTTAATTGGAACAAAAACGTTAAATGAAAACAATTTTATTCTACAAGTTTTGTTTTGAATAGACTTTTTTTCTTTTTACTATATTAGCCAAAACATGCTTAGCAATATTAAAACAAGATTTTTCAATTCCAACTTCACAGCACAAGATCAAAACTTGAACTAAAAATTATTCAAAGGAGCAGTAATATTTTATAATTAAATTAAGTCTAGTTTGGAGTTAAAGTCCAGCTTAAAGTGGTGATAATGCATTTTGTATTTTCTTACTTATGTACTTGATTACATTTACTCATGCATTTCTTATTTATTTTTATTCATTCGTACTTCCGTTTAACATACAAATACTTATGTATATCATTACTATAGGCGTAGAACTACCTAATTATAATTTCGCTTGGTTCTCCTTCCCTATCGTATGTTTTGATGTAATTCTTCATTTGTATTTGTAACTTGTACCCTTATCAGTTTTAAATTACATACTGTTCATTGTTCAATACTTCGATACACATAACTGCAAACCAATCACACAGCTTTTTCTTAAGTATGAGTCGTATTGACATTGAAAATTACACACAAATATACATGAATTTTGTGTAAGTATACAATTAAGAATAAATCTACCCAAAGCTTATTTGTTATCTTTACAATTAGCTGATGCAGCTGATAACATGAATTCATGTGTGTTAGATACTAAAATACATAATGCAACGTGACGTGGACATGAACATAAAATATAATATACATATGTACCTAGAGAAGTTTGCTGAAATTGATTCAAGATGGTATAGATATTAAAAGAATTTTTAAAAAATTAAATACATATAAGCTTAAATCTTAAAACTTTAGAAAGAGAACTACTCACACCACCACTTCAAAAATTAAGACTATATGGTCTTAAAAATATACTGTATATGTACATATTTAAGAACAAAATTATGCATGGGCGGTGTTTATTATTTTAGATCCACCTGCCTACACGTACTTAATCCTGAATTTATAATATGTATATGTACACAAACATAAGTGTTTGATAAATTTCAAACAAGCATATTTAATCTATAAATTTTAATTAAAAATTTCCAATATACGAATAATAATATATTCTACAATAAGGCTTGAACCTATAAATTTCTCATCTATGTATAAATTTCATTCAATTTGGAACCGACTAAATTTTAATATTATTGAGTTTTAAACTCAAAGTAAACAAAACAAATGAATGAAAAATTTTTTAAATTCAAAAATTGAGTTAATTGAGTTATGTCATCCAATCATACCATTAACCACATATCCTTGTTCAACTGCAGTTTTGATGCATATATTATATAAGTAAATGACATTACACCCACCTATGTATATAATTTGTTTTAGTTCATAAATAAATCAAATCAGATACTGTAAACATGGTATTGTATACTCATGCATATGTATGTATATCATTTACCTTTCTGTGAAAATATTGATTCTAACGAAAATAATAAATCAAATATTGTATAATACAGTAGCATACGAATATATACTTATGTAGGTATATGGTAATAATAAATATCAGGATTGAGTTATAAAAAATAATTTTGTATATAAGTAGATTTTTAATTTTATTTTTTACTTTCTCATTTATATAATAATTAAAAAAAATTTATTACTTTCATTCAAAATATTTTTCTAAAAAATCACGCTTTCCAATTTTATTTTTATTTATAAAAATAATTTTTAAAGCCTTCTTATCTAAAGAAATATGTATATGGTAAAGTTTATAAGTATGAAAAATTATGACTTAATAACGTATTTTAATAAACTTAGTCATAAATAGATTTTAGTCTCTTGTCAATATATTCAAAATATTTTAAATTCACTTTAATAATATTATTATTTCCTTAAAGTAGCTCCGTTTCAAATAATAAAATTTAAGTAAATATATAAAAATACGTTTGATAATACAAAGTACAAACTAGAAAAAGTATGAAAACAAAAAAAGGATTTAAACTATTTACAAAAAAAAAAAAAATAAGAAGAAGAAAAAAGAAAAAAAAGATTTTTTATTAAGTTAATAGCAAGAAAGAAACGAACAAAACAAATACTTTCAGTTCAAGAGACATTAGTTTTTTATATTACTGTTAAGTACTCGTATTTAAGGAAAAATAAATAAATAAAGAAACAAATACATCGATAATAGAACAAAATTAAAAAAAAATTTTTCTTAAATAGATTAAAGAGAATATAACTTTTATTTTGTTTTTGTATTTTTTTAAAACAAATAAACAAAAGAGAATACCTAAAAATAAAATATAAATTTAATAAAATAAAAAAAAAGCTTTTAAAAAACAAAAGAAAAAAAAGTATTTTTTTTTTTTTCTTAAATTGTTTGGTTTAAAATTATAAATAATTATACTCCAACAATTACATATTTTGAAAGTTTAAACATTTATTTCTCAGTTTATTTTCAAAGTTTTTCAATATTCTAACTATATTTTAATCCTTAAAGTCTCTTATTTATATATAAATAAATGAAGTAGATTTATTTGAGTATTTTTAGAGCAGAAGTGCAAAGAACCAAAATACATTACTTTATTATTTCATTATATAAATGTATGCACATATACAATGCAGTTTATTGATTTCATTTAAAAGATCTGTATAAAATTATTGTTCCGTTTTATTCCTTCCGTTTTGTTTTTTGTTTATTTATTTATTTATTTATTTTTTAAATATTGTAATAAAAATTGTATCTAAGACAAATATTATTTGATCTTTGATCGTATTCATTATAAATTATTACGATTAAGTATTTGTGCTAAATATCGCCTTATATATTAATATACATATGTATCTACTTATGTAGTATGTGTATAGTAATATATGTACATATGTATGTATGTATGTATATACGTAATATCGTAAAGATATTCAAAATTTCAATATTGCAATAAATTGAAAAATTAAATTAGTATTTCAAATTATAAGAATTATTGTTGTTTACAAAACTATAAAACATTATTTATATGGAGTTTTTTTTTTTCTTGTTTTTATTAATAAGAAATATGATATAGGAGTTTAAGATCACCAACTTATTGTGACGACAATATTTTGTTTATTATACACATGTGTTCTTAATTTACTGGAAAAAAAAAATAATAATAACTGTTTTATTTTATTTCTTTATTTGAATATAAATAAAATTTGTACATACGTAAATATGCATTTTATTCATACAGAAGGCTATAAAATGCAATACCTGCAATATTTTGTATTCGACTTCTGTTTTTATTAAAAAGAAAGAAAAAAAAAGCAAAAACTATTTCAATACAATACTGTAAATGAATACATCAACATTATATTGCAATTTCAGTATTATATATAAAATGTAATAAGTTTTGACTGGTATATGCACTTGTTTTAACCTTGAAAAACTACAAATATATACACATGTTTATGGTCATATAAACTATATACAAAAAATTAGTAATCCATATAGGTAATTGTTATACATATACATTTTCAGTTACATATTATACATACATAGTGATAAATGAAAAAAGGAAAATCATAAAATTTAATATGTTTAATATTTCAAATATTTTAAAACGTTGGTTGTCAAAAAATTCATTTAATTTATTACAGTTGCATATATGGTTACTCGTTTTATTATCAAGAATTCAAAAATCAATGGACCATTTTTAACGCAAATTTTATCCCTTACATTTAAAAACAAATCTTGTACCTTTATTTTTTTGTTACAATTTCTCTTTTAAAAATTGAATTTTTTTAAAAAATCGAAAAAGAAAAGAAAAAATGAAAATGTTTTTAGTATTCTATATAATCATTTGACTCCTTTACTTTAAAAGTTTATGACTTTTTTTTGTTTAAACCTACATATAACATATTACAACTTAATATTGCACATATAATTTATTTATTATGTGATCTTTTACATTATTTTAAAATTAATGTGATACAGCGCTTTTTCATTCATTTTAAATCTTAAATGCATTAACAGCATAATAAAAATGTTAATTATGTGCATAAAATCAAACCCTTTTTAAAAACAAATAAAATTTCATAATAACTTTAAAAGCACGTAGATTATCAATCAAATATCAAAAACCTTGAAACATTAAAACCATATGCATAAAACAAAGATTTTGCATTCATCTTATTATTATTCGATTTTTACTTCACGTACATACACATATACATATAAAAGTTACATTTGATCTTAAATGTAATACATATAAAAAATTCTTAATTGCTAGAAAAAAATATATTTAATTAATATTCGTTGACTTAACTGAAAATCTAATCATAATTTATTTTCAAGTGTTATGTAAAATATGATGCACATAAAATTTAAGTGGATATACATATATATATGTATAAGTATTTACATACACACTTAGTTATGAATGCATATAATGTAATCGAATGTTTTTTAAAATTTAACAATTTTAAATATGAAAACTTGTAAAACACACTATAAAAAGTAATTTGAGATATTTTTAATTTTACTTTAATCTTGTATTACGAGAAGAAAACAAATGTATAAAAAAGCCTTGTAAGAGATTTTATTTTTTAATGAAAACTACATTATTTTTTAAGAATTTGTTTTTTTTTTTTAATTTTTTCTTCCCTTTTGTTTATTTTTTTTAACTAAAATTCTGCATTGCTTTTGATCTAAGAATGATATTATGTGCATACGTATTTTGAAAATGAAAAAAGAAATTAAAAAAAAAAACAAAAAACAAAAAAGAAAAACAAATGAGAAAAAAATGAATAGACATTTACACATACATGTACATACACCCATGCATACTTTTACACTTACATTTCGTATAATATAGGTAATATACATACATACATATGTACTATATACACATACTTAAATGAAAGGCAACAACACTTAGCATTTTATTCTATTATAATACTTCTTCTTCATTTTCATATTACTTTTTTGTTTATTACATTTATTTTTTTGTCAGCATTATCTACTAAGAATATTTGCATACACACATATGTATGTATATTTATGTACATATGTATATTTACATGGAATTTATATTGTTGACTACATTGTATGTATATATTGAATTTCTATAATAATTTGTATGTACCTATGAAATATATAATAAAAATCTTATTCAAAAAAAAAAAATCTTATTCAAAAAGTATACTTTCGCTGTGAAAAACAATTTTTTTTTTATGTACATATGTACATATACAAGTATATAATATATCCATATTGCATATGAATATTAATGTAAATTGAATGACCTACTAAAATCAATAAAGATTTTTTTTTTTTAAATTGTTGCATTCAACACTAGCCTTGAATGAATGTGTCAGTGTATTTTTTATACATATACATATGTATATATATTCACTTACGTTCATACATGTATAACAATTACAAAAATTTATATTAAATATTGAAATTACTAAACTTTTAAATATACACCTTACGATTATTATCGATAGTACATATGTATGTACACGTTCATATATAGTATACATAAATATTCTATATTTTTGTATATACATATGTATATATACATACATATGGATAGGTATGCCAAGGATACACATATGCAAAAAAAGAAAAATCAATTTTAAAAACATCTGTTGACGAGTTCTTTTATCAAGATTTTCTAAATCGTTAAAAAAATAATATTAAATAATAAATATTGTTACAAATTTTCTTATCATACACTTTATAAGATTAAATTTATTAAAATAAAATGTGTATTAGAAAAGATATTTTTCACTTTCAATTTTAATTATTTTATTGAATTATAATTAACTGATTTACATTGTTAACTCGAATAAAAATCTCTATGATTTTTTTTCTCTTTATTTTATTGGCTAATATGCTTAACTAATACAGACAAATTGAAAAAAAAATATATGAATATATTTTTTAAATCCATTAAAACTAAAAGGTATAAGTTTATTTTTTTCAAAGTGTTATAGTACATTTTGGAATTTAACCAATGATTGTAAATTAAACGAACATGCAATAATTTTTTTTTCTTTATAATTTAATAATATGTTATCAAACTTTCATAAATTTAAGCTTTCAATTGAATTAAAATTATTAAAATAAAAGAAAAAATCTACAAAACAATAAATCTACTTTGAAAAATTATTTATAAATAATAATTATTTTTATCATTGAATTTTTCACAACAGAAAATAAAAATAGAAATTAAACATTTTTATATAATTATATTTTATTTGTTACAAAACAAAATAATCATGATAATAATAATAATAATAATAATAATGGTAAAAAGTTCTTTAGTGATTGTAATAAAACAATCATGATCTATATTCTATATTTATATACAAGTAAGTACTTTAATGTACCTGAAAAATAGAAAAAAAAAAACAATAGAAACTAATCTTGTCCTACTTTCATGTTGTAGAATCTCAAAATAAAGTGGAAATGAAAATAAACAAATATCTATTTGAATTTCTGAGGTCATTACATTATTTATGGATACAATTTATTTATATGTATGTACATATGCATATAATGTATAAAACATGTGTATATATGAGATGTATATTTTCATTTTTCCGTTATGAAACAAAAAGAAAATATTTAGTTTTCCATTGTTATTATTTTGAGATTGAGTTCAAATGTATACCAAAAATGAACTAACAAACGAATGTTAACATATAAATGTATGATTTTATGAAGATAATAAAAAATGAAAACATACATGTTATAATAATTATTTATAGTTTTTTTTTTTATATTACATATGCTTGTACATTACATACATATGTTTGAAAAATAAAAAGAATTTGTTTTAATTCTAAAAATAAATTCTAATAATATATTATGTACATATATGTATAGTTATTATACTAAGAAGCTACTTACGTATGTACGTACATATGGTACATTTTTTTTTATATCAATTAAAACAATTCTGCTTTTTGATTTTCATTGTGTCCTGCTATTTTTTATTATACCTATACATAATATAAATCTTATAAATGCTACATACATACATATGTATGTATGTTGTCATACATAACTACTTAAAATTTAAATATGATAAGAAAAATCATTATATTTAATACCCGATTTATCTGAGTTTTTACGAACCTTTTTTTTCAATACTTTTCACTTTTAAGAAGCTTTTGAAAACTTAATGATAAAATAAGGACAGTGATGACAGTGAATACCCTTGATCGTCTTTATAAATTTGCGTACATACATATACATACATTTGTATTTACAACTAAAATATTTTTATATGTATGAAATTTTTTCATATATGACACTCTTTGTCATTATATCATTCATATATCTCATTACGAAAATATTTATTATGAAAATTTGACTTATATGTGCAATACAATTTACAAAATAATATTGGCTTCAATTTTCTTATAGTATACAATATGAAACAAAAACAACGTTTTGTATGTACATATGTATATGAAAATCAATAAATGTACATACAACATACTTATCTAATAAAATATTTCAAAATAATTGACTAAATAAATAAAGATGTTGTAATAAAAACAAACATATCATCTATACAAACGTGTACGTAATAATTTTTACATTAAAAAAAAAAAAATGTTTTTTATGTATCATACATAAATACATAAACATTATCTTTTTATTTTTATTTTTTCGGAAATGGAAAAAAAATTAAATAAGTTAAGTAAATAAATACAAAGAGAGGAAAAAAATATTCAGGAAAAACTATAAAAATATCCATTCATATATACATGTATGTATGTATGTATACATATTGTATAAAAAGTATATCCATTTTATACATGTATGTATGTACATATACGCACAGTAAAAAGAAAAATGTAAGTGTGTACACAGTTTATCCTTATTTCTTTATCATTTTTATTTATATAAGAGTATATGTATGTATTCACATATACATACATATATAGTACATGTATGTATGTGAAACATAAAAATAAATAAAAATGTAAAAAATTATATTTGTATACCATAAGCCTGCATCTATATGACATATGGTAACCCTAAAGGACTTTATTATTATTATTATTGTTATTATTATATTTTACTATTATGATCTTTTATTTGTAATTTATATGCATAGGAACCTGTTGGATATATCCCATTTTTTGCTATTATACTATATAACATATTTCAAGCTCTGGTAGCCACATATGTACATATAGTATGTACCTATCTACTTTTTTTTCAATCAGAAAATGTGAATAAAGTATACATTTACTGACATTAATGTTAATAATCCTTATAAAAACTATCATGATAACGATGAAGTTGTTACAGTTATTACATGAAAATATGTATTCCATGTGTGTATAAGTACTCCAATGTAATGTTTACGTATATATACATTTTTAGGCATTTTTTGTATATGCATTATATGTGTACATACATATACATATGTATGTATATGATAACGTGAAATTTTGATTTAAAAAAAAAAAACTCAAGGTAAGCTGTACACTGTACACATACATATGTACATATATTATAAAAAAAGAATAATTATAAAATAAATAAAAATTCATATTACACATGCACATATTTTTTAAAGAATTTTTACTTGCTTTTTAATGTTTTGAAAATATTTTTTATATTTTTTGTAACATATGCATTATATATTGTATCACATACATATGTATGTATGTGCGAAAATGATATTTGAACCAGAATATCTATTTATTTTTATTTTATAGTATCGATTTCTTTTTATGAAGCGACAAATTCTTGTTATAAAATAACGAATTAATTTCAAGAAGACTGTATTAACATAAATACCAATTAAATCATATCAAAATCAAAATATTTTTAGTATTTGATATAATTTTAATAAAGGAAAAAAGCAATAACTAAATATTATAAAAAAATAAAATAAAATAAACAGAGTACACTGTAAAAAATAAAGATTTTAAAATTTTTTTATGTGATACGTATAGACATAGTATTTGTATTTTTATTTGTAATTTGATATCGAATAGTATGTTTATTTATTTTATATATAGGTATGTAAATATTGCATTATTATAAGATACTCGAGATGTCTATATTCATACATATGTACATGCTCATAAGGTTTTTTTTAAAAAAAGCAAAATCAATAAGTTTGAATTCCGGATAATTATTTAATACAAAATTTTTAAATTCCAAAGCTTATTGTATATATTATGTACATATGCACATATATTATTTTTATTTTATTCAATTATAGTCAAAACATTTTTTTTATCCATAAAGCATATATTTTTTACTATCGACAAGTATTGATAAACCAATCTATATGTACTGTTTTAATTATAGAACAGCTGAATTTGATTTTTTTCTTATATACAAATAAAATAATCGTCAAAAATACTTTAATTCGAATTTAACGTAACAGACTTTTTTAAATAAATTCATAAACAAATTTTTCAATATATTTTATATATATAAGCTATCAATTTGCCAATTTTTCTGGTTTGTTTGAATATCAAATAATTTAAAAAATATGTCAATTTCCCATAAATCAATATTTAAGTAAATTAAAAATAATAGTAATAATAATTTAATGTTTACTTTTATTACAATTTTATTCTTGAAAAAAAAATTTTATATAACGTGCTGTACGTGAATCCGATTAACATATATATATTTTTTTAAACTTTCAATTGAATAATAATAAAAGCATGTACATATAAACTTAACATATAAAATAGTAATTTCATAATATCAAAATGCAATGCATTGGGTAAACAAAATAAATAGAAAAGAAAACTGTCAGTTATAAAATACAATATTTGTTGAATAGAACTTTTCATAAAAGTAATATGCTATAATCACAAGTATCATGCAATTATTTTTAATTTTTAATATTCACTAAGTGAGCAATAAATTTTTAATATGACCATAAAACATGGCAAAAAAAAAATAAAAAACAAACTTTTTTTCCACGTCTGTTATCATTATTATTTTATTTTATATGTATAAAATACATCCATACTTATACACGTATGCAATATTGAAACGACACTCGAATTACAGTTGATAAAATAGAATAATGATTTTATATAAATTTGACCGTATTTATATAACATACATTTTTTCATAAAATTGCATTTTTTATATATGGTATGTGTGTAAGTACAATAAGCATGAATTTAAACTGTTATGATTTTAGAATAGCTTTATGTGACAGTAATATGCACATAGAATAGAATAAAAAAATATATCAAATGTACTTTTTATTTTATCTAGAATACACAAATACCTATATGTATACAGCATACATACAATACATATAAGTATATTCATACATTACATGTTTTCATATAAACTGATGTACATATACAATGTATGTATGTATATGTGAAAATATAGTTATGACATATACATTATTCGCCATCATAAAGCTTATAATCAGGACAAAAATGTTAAACCGAAGATCGTCCTTGTGTGTTATGATAGTATTTACACAATAATGATTATGTTCTATGAATACTATACAATATACACAGTATATGAAATATACTGTTTATTGTAATATAAATACCACGAATGAGTGTATATGACAAATTCATCGTTTTTATGAAAGATAAATTCTCAAGGGCTTTCAACTTTTATTTGTAATGTGGCGACTTGCATATTTAACATTTTTATTTAGACGTATGTACCTATATATATAATACATTGCATAATATTTAAATATATGAAATATTATATCCATATTATTTATTTTGCACGAATGTATATGTACAAAATATGTATAAATTCCTGAGCCACCTATAATTGTATACAATTACATACAATCGGACGATTATATTTTGTATGATTTTTTACATCATTCATAGTCAAAAAAAAAAAAATAATAATAATAATAATAATAATAATAACGATTAAGTTAAACTTTGTCTGTATTAGAAAATATTTTATTTACCTTTATGCGAGCATTATGTATTCGAAAAAAAAATGTATGCATAGGTAACTACATACATGTATGCGTTACATCATGTTCTATATCCTTTGCCAGAAAAATATACATAGATAAATAAAATTACAAGTTGAATATTCTTGTGTACATATGTACATATTACATACATACATATGTATGTACATCATGTATGCTATCAACCTTCTCACAAATGTATGTACACATACTCACATACCTTAAAACATTGTACATTTAGAAAACAAAAACATTCATATATACATACATACGTATATATGTACATATGTATATACATTTTAACATTTTCACAAATTTTCTAGAGCTTAAATGTAAAAAAAAAATTTTCAATAAAATATTTCTTTAAAAAAAAAAAAAAAGATTTTTTTTCACTCATTTTCACTTATTTATAGAAGAAAAAAAGTATAATAATAAATAAAACAAATCCTTAGAAATTTATGCAATAAAAGATTGCTTTAGGGCAAAAGTAAAGAATTTAAAACCATACAGAAAAGGAAAAAATTTAAAAAATGTTTTTGTACTCAGACGTTCCTGTAATTAAATTTAAAGAATTTTAAAGGATTTTTTTCTCTTAGTTTAGGATTTTTTTTTTTTACTTTTTCCAGAAAATCTTCCATCTCTATATAATTTATATATATGTACGTGCCTTTTTTTAAAAAATTTCCATGGTTTTATATAAACAATAGGAAACATATGCACGTATATTCACTCCACGCATATATTTTTTGCTATTTCTTTTTTTTTTTTTTTTTTAATAAAATCTTGTAAAAGTATCATATGTATTCATTTATATGTATGCATGAAAATTTAAATATGTACATTTAACATTATAGTACGCTTCCATATAATATGTATGTCTGTAACTATCATAGAAAAATGTGAAATTCTTGTACAGATACTGAAGTATGACAAACTATAAAATACCATTCTATAATTATAAAAAATGTAATAAAAAAATTATTATGTACAACATACAAACGTTCAAAAAGTACATAAAGTATGTACATACATAATATATTAAATTTTTTTTTAATGGAAATTTATAAAAAAGTATGTGTGTACGTCTAAGTGTAATAAAAAGAATTATTAAAAGATAAAATATAATATAATCATCGTTTATAAGTAAAAATCACATAATAATAAATAATAAACTTACAAAAACAAAAGCAATCTGAAATTTTAAGAACAATTTAAAGCTCAATAAAAATTTCGAAATATACACATGTGAATATATAAGTACCTATATATACATGAGCATAATGTATATATATACATACGTATACATATAATATTCACGTGTATTGTAACATATACCAAATACATATGTATGTACGTAGGAAAGTAAAAATAATTTTTTTTTTTTTTAAATAAATTTCTAAAATTTAAGTCTTATTTGTATGTTATATTTAAGTAGAAGCATAAATATCACTTTATTATGTAAACGCATTTGTTAAAACAAATTTTCTTATCAAATTTTCTACTTTGTATGCACGAAACAGGATTATTTTATGCATATAACTTTTCAATTGCACATGGATCATCTAGAGATAAAACATGGCTCATATTTGGATTTTAAACAAATATTACAAATTTCATATTCAATAATAAAAAAAAAAAAAAAATTTCAAGATATTCTATTTTAACACAATTTATCCTATAAAATATATAATTTATCCTACAAAGTATCCTATAAAATACGAGTATCTATGTAGTTTAAAAGTTATGGTTATAAAAGTTAACTAAACTAAAAAAGAAAAAAAAAAGTTCAAACTAAAATTTACGTGTAAAAATTCTACGAAAGGTCGCATCGGCTAAAAGCATTCCAATTTGAACAAATAAAATATTTCTCCATTTTTCGACATCACGCCCTGTTCACGCTCCGCACATTTTAACGAATATCAATTATTCATATTCCACAGAGTGTACTCATACAAATGATAAAAAGAATTTTCCTTTTTTTCACATTCATGCATTCACATAGATATGTACGTACATAGTAAATGAATATGTTTGTATATATTGAGTTGGGAATAAAAACTTCTCAGTAGATAAATATAAAAGAAAAAATAGAAAAACGGAAATGAATCTTTTCCCTTGTAAAATGTGTTGTTTAAAATAAAAAATAAAATAAAATAAAAAAAACAACTGAAACATTTTTATCTTTTTTACGTACACATTATGTATGTATATAAAAATACATTACATACGTACATACATCATTCTATACAAATCATAATATAAAAATTTTTTTTATAACATTTTTTAGATACAAGAAGAAAAAAAATTGCAGATATATTCACTTGAAATTGACACATCCCCATATTACAATGTAATTTATGTTTGTGAAAATAAAAAATTACATTATAACATACACACAAAATAACATACATACATATGTATGTACACACATTTTCATATGTGTATTTATATATATAAAAGATGTAATCCGTATAATATTATATGTACATACATACATATATACTGTGTATGTAATATGTATTATATAATTGATAGATTACTTACATTATACGTATCCATATATATTATTCATACACATATATATGTATGTGCGTATAATATTGTTTGTTTGTAATAAAAATTCAAAAAAAAAACATTCATAATGTTTAAAAGGTGAAAAAGTTATTTCAAATAACATTTAAAGAAAATAAATATTATTAAGTGCATAAACGTACAAAATGAACATGCATATGTACCCTATATCTCTACACGATAGTTAATATTAAACATACAAATGATATGCACATTATATTTAAAAATGATAGAGTGCACTTTATTATTTTTATTAATAAATCTTTATAATATGTTATTTTTATCCATAATATATACTCTGTTTATTTAATACTTACTAAAATATAATCTCTTACTTGTATATATGTACATATGTATAAACACATATATTTACATATTAAGCCAATGTTTAAATAATCTAGCATCTAGTATACATGAATATTATATTATATAGAATAAACATAATTTTCTGTACATGTGTACATAAATGTAAAATTGAAATTCATTAAAATATATATATACGTATATAGTTCTGGAACGTATACATACGTATTTTATGGTTCTTAGATTAAATTTGTTTTTATATTTTCACCTAGCTATTTATTTTATTGTAACATGATAAATTATTACAATTATGGATGCATATTGTTCAGCTTGCACATATATTAAATAGACAGATATACATATATAGATAACACCGACATATATATACATATACTTATATATACAAAGCTAAAATACACAGTGTACTCATGTGATATTTACTTGTACCTATACATACACATGTATATATATACATATATATTTTATATTCTTTTACTTTGATTATATACGTATATATATATATATATATATATATATATATGTATATACATATGGGCTTTCTCTGTATGTAAATGTACATATATGAACACATATACATATATATATATATATATTTATTGTTTTTTGTTTTTGTTAAAATATGTTTTATATAAAAGCAGAAAAAATCAAGAGAAAGAATATTTAAAAAGCATTGTATCCTTTGAGAATTGAATTGAAACAATTCAAAATGACATTCAGTTTTTTTTATGTTTATCAATGAACACATACTATACGTTTGTATGTAATCGTATGCATTATGCTTCTTCATGTTTTTGTTAACTTGAAAAAAAAATTCAAATAAATAGTCATGTTAATGATTTGTCGCATATTTTTGTTCAGTTTTTCTTTTCCATAAAAGACTCTTTTTACATAAATAACTTTGTATAATCCTTGTTCATTTTTTTTTTAGTTATACACAATTGTATATTGTATATATACATACGTATACGTATAAAAACGCATACATATTATCTACACAATGTGTAAACTGTACATGCACACATACAGTGTCATTAAAAATTGTTGATACACCATCACTTTTTGCAAATTTTCTAGTTACATTTTTTTTTCTTCTAATTTTATTAGAATTCGTCAGTTTTGCTTAACATAATTAAAGAGTAGGTACATATTATATTATAATTTTTTATGATAATTCAATTATCTTATTTTTCAATAATATTTCTATGGATATTTCAAAATTTACAAGCGACACTATATAGGTAGTATAGTTATAGTATATTAAACATTTACACAATTATGTATTATGTTAATGTTATTTACCTATGCATAATATACATACTAGTTATTGAAATGTACGGTATATATACATACATAGATACGTGTGTATGAAATTTCATATTTGACTTCCATAAAATTATATACACATATACAAATATTTACATGTACATATGTTTATGTACGTATATTATGTATACATACATAATTTTTATTTTACACGCATACAGACTTGAATATATGTATGTTACATGATGTAAACATGGAGAAAACTAAAAAACAAAAAAACAAGAAAAACACAAAAATCAATGTTAAAAGTAACAAAAATAACAGATTATGTATAATACAAACTAAAAGAAAAATAAAAGGATGAAAAAAAAAAATGTAAAAACGGTGAAATGCAAAACCAATACATGCTTATATGTACATATATAAGTAAAAAAAAAAAAAAATTAAATCCAAAAAATAGGATAAAATCTCTAGATATGTTTGTTTTAAGCTTAAAGACCTACATACATATATGTATATATTGAAATATTATTTTAAATATACCATCATATTTTATAGTATGCAGAATAGCCTAACATACATACATACATATATGTATGTTTTTTTTTGACAATCCGTGTTTACATTTTGTACACAATAAGTATATTTTTAACTTTATAAAAATTTAATTCAAAGAAAATATCATTGATGTTTTAAGCTACTAATGGAATTGTTATCTTTATGTCATTTTCGAACTCGGTGCTTGGCAAATGGTTTCTAAGAATATTATTTATTAAAAATATAAGTATGGTTCACATACGAATATTTAAAACATAAAAACAGTTTAAAAAATAAGGAAATTTTCTTAGTAACGCTGATGTATTCTGAAAAAAAAATACTTTTAATTTTTTCAGTTTTACATTCACTGATAAACACGACACATCACAATAAACCCTTTTAAATTTATGTACAAGCAATAAGTAAAATTCATTTTAAAAAATGTTTTGTCAATTTAAAAAATGAACCAAACTTTTAATTTCTTTTTTAGTATCTGTTATTGATATGTTTTTCTATTTTTTTTTTTGTTTTTAACAAAAGATTTCAAACTTCAGATTGTTTAAGGACATCATTAATTTTTATCAAAAATTCCAAAAAAATCGACATATATACATAGGTATACACATAATGTATACAATTAAAAAGAAAAACTTTATAAAATGTTGAAAAGCGATCGAAAATTCGAATATTATTTTATTATTGTTAATTTATTAAGAGCTTATTCTTTCAAATTCATTAAAACCAAGAAAACTGATAAATAATAAAATATGAAGAAAAAAAAACCACTTATCTTATGTTAGTATTATTTATCTGACAATATTCAATTTTTATAACGTGAAATGACATGTTAAGATTAAGCTTAAAAAAACAAAAAACAAAAAAAAATTTTTTAAATTATCTATTTTCTGTGTTACATAACGTTTGTAAATTATGCGCATCATTAATTTTTGACTTTCCTTTCATCTCTTTATCTATTCATTTTTAATAAGAGAATAAAATAGAAAAAACAAAATGTTATATATGCCATAGTATGGCATACTCTCTATACATATAAAAATATTTTTTAAAAAGTGTTCAATTTTTTTTTTCCTCTTCAAATTACTTCAATTGTTTGTATATACATACATTTAATTTTGTTTTTCTTTAAAGGATATAATATAGAAACTGACAAGTAAGACAAGTTCGAAGAAAATGAAATAAAGTAAAAATGAAATGTATAAAAAAGAAAGATCATAAAAAAAATTAAAATATAAAATTCGTAAAAGATAAAAAACAAAATTTCGAAAAAATAAAATAAAAAAACTCATACTTCAAATGCCAATCTACCACGAATATATACATACATACATATGTATGTACATGCATGTATAATGTACACAAACACATTGTAATGTTGTAAATATTTTTCCTTTTTTTTTGGTAAATATTTATGTGTATTTAGATGTAAATTGCCAAACAGAAAAGAATAGTAGAAGGAACTAATAACGGAAAAGTAATAATAATAATAGCATATAATTTGACGTCATAAAATTTTTCATTTTTGATCAAAACAAATACATAATATAATTTTTTATGAAATTTATATGATATCTTTCTAAGGCAATTTATGATGTACACATAACATAGGCAATATATTTGCTATAATTCTTTTTCTTTTTTTCTTTTTTTTTTTTGGATTACACATCCGTATTGCATATGTTTTATATTTATAAAAATATAAATCAATATTTACATTTTTGTTTGTTTGAACATTTTCTTTTAGTTAAAAATACAATATTTTTCAAATAGAATTATGAAAAATATTTATAATGTATTCTTAGTGAAAATTTTCAATAAAACATTTAAAAATCTGTTCTAATTCTAGAATTTTTACATAATCATACATACAATAGAAAAAAAAATAATATGTTAGATATGATGCTAAAATAGAATTATTATCTAAAAAATAAATCATATAAATACATACGTACTCATGCTTGCTCTTGCATATCCAAGTATTTACTTAAGTAAAGTAAATAAACTCATGTTAATCAAATTTTCTTTAAGGATAGTTCAACAACATTGTTTTTTGTTTTTGATTTGGTTTACAATTTTTGAAAAATTTTAAATTTGATTATTTGATTATGTAAAAATGTTCTCATTAATATGCAAAAACTTTTTGTACATATGGGAATCAATATGTACATATACGTATATATACATATAAATTGTAAATATGTACGTATTTATATGGTGGCTGGCACCGTATTTTGAACTTAATTATTTAAGATAAATACATGTAACAACTAATAAAAAATACTACTATATTCACACAATGAAGATAATTTTTACTTTTTTATTACACATAAGTATAATGTAGTGTTAAATGTATATCCTTAAAAACAAATTAAAAATTTTAGATTTGACTATTAAATATTAAAAGTTTTAATTTTATTAATTTTTCTTTAAAAAAAAAAAAATTCACAAAATGCTTACTCAAACGTATACACTATACAGATTTACATACGCATACATACATACATGTGTACATGTATTTATGCGTATTCAAAAATAAAATATTGTAGAATAATTAAAGTAACAAGGAAATATTTTACATTTAATTTAACATAAATTATACATACTTATAAATAATAGGAACGATTTTTTATTTTTAATTCATTTTACATTCGAAATTTTTTAAATTAATGATGACAAAGTTTACAAAAATTTAAGACCAGATTTATTTAGTTTTTCTTTATATTTTATACCATCTTCTGATTATGTTTATTATTCTTATTTTTTTAATAATAATCATTTCAAGATAATGACTAAAAATTATAAAAATGAGCTTCGTTATATCAGAAAAAAAAAATATAACAATCATAATAATAATAAAATAAAAACAGTTTTTGAAATTTAGACAATTCAGGAAAACGAAGAAAAAAAAAACAAATAAGCCAAAGTGGAAGAACATGGAAATTTTATTAAATTTGATATAATTTTTTATTTAAATCATACATAGAATGTACATACATACATACATACTTATATAGGATTTATTATATTTCAATACATGTTGAATTTTGAAAAAAACACAAAATATTAGTGAAGATTAAAAAAATGATTATGCACACATTTACTTGAAGAAAATACGTATAATTTCCAATTTATACATATACATATGTATGTATAAATTTTGTTTTTGTTTTCATATAAATTTTCTTGTACTCTGAAAAGAAAATGAATAACTAATTTACTAAAGTTTTCCTTTAAAAATATTTTTGAAAACATTTCTAACATGTAATGTGTATGTATACATACAAAATTTAAAAGTATATGGTATATGTAATATTTGGTAGTGTAGTCTGCATATATTTATACATGCACATATGTGTATTTGTATTTTGTATGAATTTACATATAAAATTAAAATGTCTAAAAGGACAATATGATTAATAAGATTCTTATACAATTTCACCACAAGATTACATACAGGAAAATTAGCAAAATTTTAAATTATGAAATTTATATATGTACGTGATTCTATACATACATACGTATACATATTTCCTTTTGCATACTTATATTTTCAATTAAACTTTAATATTATTTCATACTTTTTAAATTTGAAAGTATAGTAATAAATTCAAAATATCTAATTTCAAAACAAATCCAATATTTATTAAAATAAATTAAAAAAATATTTTTTTATATCATGTTTAATACTTTTACAAAAATAAAAAAAAAAAAATTTATTCGTCAATAAATTTGAAATTTGTTTGAAAAGTAATAAAAGGAAAATTATGTTTTTTACAAATTTTATTCAAATTTAAGGAATTGAAAAAACATTTTTTTTTTTTGTTATAATTGAATTTTTATTTTATTTATTTCTTTTTTTGTCGGTATTTCATTAAACAAAAACAAAATATAAATTTAAGACAAATTTTCAAAAGTATATGTACGAATTTTTATAAACCAAACAAAAATACAGACATACATACATATGTACATACATAAGTGTTAATACTACGTTTCCAACTAAATTCAATTATTTAGTTTTATGTTACATTTTATTAATAAATTTTTCTAGTTTATAATTTCTTATTCGTTCTATCATAATTGTTATTTTAATGCGCAAAATATGAAAAAAAATCTTTTATTTACATATCCTTTTCATTGTATACATACATATATATAGTATGTGTACAAATACTTAAACTTATAATTGTATTATTATATATTTCCGCGCATTAATTATGTATTTACATTACAAAAAAAAAATTCATGTTTTCAAAAATACATTTACGTATGTATGCATGTATGTACATATATACAAATATAAATTATAAAGTATATCTAAACTTTCAATATTTTGAAATATGTCCAGCAAATGTCAAACTGTCTGAAAAAATTTCAACTTTTTCCCATTTTTTTAAAAAATACTACGCTTCATTGTACGTACATACATATATACATAAATAAATATGTATCACGTATACAGATATACTTATATAATATACTTATGTACAGACATACTGATATATTTATGGATAGGAAAAAAAAATTAAAAAAAATATACTCTGTCTATTAATGATTTTCAATGCATCCTTGATAAGGGTATATTTTTTATTTTTTTATAATTTTGATAAGAGTCATGAGCAGATCTACCAAAATGCTGAAATGTTCTCTATAAAATTAAACAAATCATTAAAACGATACTTCTGTACATATGTATGTACATACCTATATGTACTATTAAATCAATGTTCACTAACTACTTTTTGTTTTTTCACATAAAACACACTTAGTCGAATCGAATCCAATAACTTTTACTTTTTTTGTGGAAGTCGAATACGTTACATGTATGTGTGTAAATGTAAGTTTAACAAAAAATAGGTATTCACACTTCACAGTTTATACTTATGAGATGACTTATTCAATTTTGAATATAGTCAGTTCAGTTGACAGTTCAGTTGTATTTTGCACTTAGAGGAGCACGGATCGGTTTTATAGATGGTGTGTGGAAAAAATGAGCAGAAGTGAATATCTTGCAATGTATTTTTTTGCTCGTCAGTATTGCAATGTCAATTATCATTTCAATCATTATTAAACAGTGTATAATTATACAAATCTATTTGTAAAAAAAAAATCATACAAACATTGTATTACGTATTTACATAATACAAATAAAAAAGTTATTAAAAAATAATTTGAAAAAGAAATAAAGGTCTTGAAAAAAAAATTTAAAAATGGTAAACATTTTTTCTTTTGTTTTAATTTAATTTTGTTTTGTTTGTTTTAATTTTAAGTTTTTTCTCTTTTTATACTAGATATATTGTATAAATGATGTATACAGAACTGTACTCAAACTTCAAAGTATAATTTAAAAAGGATACGAAAGTAATGGACTAAAAAAAACCAAAAAAGTAAAAATAAATAAATAAACAAAATTAAGATATTTTTTGTAAACATCTTCCATACATACACTTTTTAGAAATATCTTATTTCTTTTTTTTTGTTTTTTGATACAATATTCGTAACATGATTTTTTGTTTTGTTTCTTATTTTTTATCTTATCGTGCATATGTGTACATGTAATCGCGTTATAATGGATATATTTTCTTCACATTAAGCTTACATTAGTTTATTTTATATGCATATGCGTATATATGTATAATAGTATATGCCTTAACTTACAAATATATATTTTACATACATATATGTATACATGTACATATGTGTGTATGTACGGTCAAAGAAAACCAAAAATTGTTTTTTATTTCCTTTTGTAAGAACTTTATATAAGATTTGATTTCATATTTATTTTTGCTTTATATTTAATATTTACAATTTTCTTTGCTAACTAACAAACTAACTGGCCATACAGTATTAATAATACATATGTATGTACACATACATATGTACATACATATATTACAAACAAATAAAAACAAAGTTAAAACAAAATGAAAAGAAAAAACCAAAATAAAGAAAAACTTTTTTGTTTCTTAAACTTTAATAAGGGTTTCTAAATCACATAAAATCACATAATATTTATTACATTTAATAAAAGCGTCTTAGAAAACTACTATGTATATATAAAAAAGGTTTTTTTTTGTTTTATAAACAATATATTATAATTTGCAGCAAAATACCCAAAGTTATGTAATATATTTGTAAAGTTTTCTAAAAATTCCATTTATATATACAAAATATTTGTACATAATTTTTCTGAAAACTAAAAATGTATGTATGTGAATGTATTGTATGTAAATATACATTCTATCTCTATCTATGTTACTATATTGTTCATCTTTGTAGTATTTTCACATATTAATTTAAGATATATAATAATATAACGTATACGTACATATACTCGTATATATCATCTGATACTTTCAAATTGATGCTCTTATCAATAAAACGTAATATGTTGTGTTTCAATAAATCAAATAATAAAAATTCTTCAAAATGAAATTATTTAATTTTATGAGTTATTTTTATAATTTAAACAAATTTTCTTTCATTTGTATGAAAAATTTCTAAATTATGTGCTTATGTATAATAAAGAGATGTACGAACGTACATATACATACATATATGTAAACGTATATATATATATAAAACAAAACTAGATTTTTACTAAAAATAATTTGAACTTTAAGGAAAATGTACTTTTTAAATACTTACATACATATGTACCCTTCCCTATCCTAGATAAATTTAAATGCACATGTGTGCATAATAAAATGTTATAATGAAAAAGTAATTTTCACATGCGAATATAATAATTCAAAAGATATATCAAATTAGAAAATTAATTAAATGCCATACTCAATTTTATATGTAAAATATTTTACAAAATTCAATTGAAATAACTTTTACTTTCATGTAATGTAATATTATATGAAAATAAAATATTATTCGATGTATGCTCATATGTATAAAGAATGATATGCATATTACTATTTCAAATAAAATGTATTCAATTGTACACAATGTATGTATATATGTATGTACATATGTATATCTAATATTAAAATATGTGAGAATATTATTTTGCTTTGTATCAAATTTTATGAGCAAAATTTATTAATATTCATAATCGCATAGATGGGTATTCATGTGCTTATTACATAATTTACAAAAATTTTTAAACATACAAAATAATAAAAATATTCATATGTACCTACATAATACACGCATTATCGTATGTACATACACATATACATACGTATATACGTATATACAAATATTTTATTTTATTTGGATGTACATATGTACATATGTATGTATAAATATATGTATGTTTCCGCAAATTTTTCAAAAAATTTACGTTATTTTTATCCAGTTACAAATACGTGTTTTATATGTATACGAGTAAATATACACAATTTGCCATTTACAAATACCCATAAATGTAATAATTTGATTTGGAAAAGTATTTTATGCTTCTATGAAATAACAAAAATTTCCTTTTCTATTCTGTATTAAACTTACATTATATCGCATAATACTAATGTAGTAGGTGGAATTTGGAATTAAAAAAAAAAAAAGATACACATTTATAACTTGAATGACAAATAAATTTTATATTTCAAAATTATTGAAATACTATCGTTTATGTCTATTAATATGTATGTACATATATTTCTACATAAAATCATTTCTAATTTTTATTTCATTTATGTACATATATTATTTATACATACATACATATGTGTATATTTCAAAATTATTTGATTATAAGTATAAACTTGAATATTAACTTTCTTTGAAAATAAATTAAATTTTCAGTTTACAATTTTCCTAAATTTCATACGAATAAAATTCTTTCACAGAATAATGTTTTTCTTTTTTAATCATATTTCAAAGAATTTGAACAAGCTGATTTTAAAATTATGTAAAATACTTTTGTGAGCATTTTTCTTTATATATCACATTCACATAAAAATATATACATATATATTTATTGATGGTGATTCATTGATTACTTTTGATTGCTACTAAAAAGATGTATATATGTACATACAATCAATTTGAAATTAATTTCCTCAGTAATTTATTTCAAAATTTTTTTAAAAACAATTCTATGAAAATAATATCTATTTTTCATTGATAATACAGTTATGTGTAATAATAATGTTTTCATAATTAGAATTCAGTGATTTTTGTCAAATTTAATCAAATACGATTAATTCAACTGCTTTTGAATCGAATCCTTTTAGAAGTTGTATGTACATATATACATATATATGTATGTATGTGAATAGATATACGTATGTGCCTTGACAGTTTGGCATAGTTACAACTACACTCACTTAAAATATGATGTTTCTGGATGACATTTTTTAAAGTAACAAGTCGAAGGCTACAGAGATCTAATTACAGATGGGTATTCATAAATTGAAATTGACAGAAATAATTCATAATAAAATTAATTAAGATTAACTTGAATTATCGAAAAATAAAAAAGCCAAAAATAGTATACGAAATGTAAGGAATGTCATTTTTCATTCAAATTAACACAAAATATATTACATAAATTAAAATAAAAAATGATATAAATTACATACATTTACTGGGTCAGTTTATGTTGTTCCTTTTTAACAGGCTGTCCTAAATTATCCCAAGCTATGATGAACTTGCGTGAATGGAAAATGCACTTGCTTAAATGGAAAATAGTTTAAATAACATGAATTTTATTTCATTTAGTTTTTAAAGGATATTCACATTAATATTAATTATATTTGAATTAATTATAACTCAATCAATTTTATCCATTTGTTATAAAATCTAAAAACTTTGGTTTGTTTTATATCTATATCATATGCATACATAAATTTTATAAACAAATATATGGTTGTACTATTAAATTATTTTTTAAATTTTTGAAATTCGAAATACTGTTACATCACAAATGTACATACATACATATGTATGTATATATATGTAATGGAACATATCAAAAATTTAAACAAAAAAATAAAATTTTCATATGAATTTTTCACATACATACATACTAGTATGTACTTATAAGTATAAATCTGATATTATGTACATATTTTAATAAACACATGAGACTGAAAATATACACACGTGTACATATACTCGTATGCATGTTTAGCTTCAGAAATTTACACAAATGTTACACATTGTCATCAATCATATAACTTTCTAAATAAAAACATGAATGAAAATATTTAAAAAAATTTAATATATATTAACAAATTATTATTAACAAATATATTATCTACACTATGTACCATAACATGTACATTATGAATTAATATTTCGCATTTTAAAATTAATAAAATTTATTCGCCTTTTTTTTAAAACAAAATTTTTGTATACATATTTAGTTTATTATTCGTATATTACACACGATGTCCTAAAATAAAAGTTACAAAACAGATTAAACAGATTTTTGTACATTAACATAAGGTGATTAAAAGGATTTTTCCCATTTTATAACATCATGTTTTTAAACATTCAAAAGTTTTTAAATATTCGAAACCTGTCATAACCCTGAATGAATTTTCTCTAGAAACAGTCTTAAATTTAGGAAAAATTTGCTTTTCTTTTTGGCTTTTATTCTGAGCACCCAGCATAAATGAAAATATGTATGGAAAATCTACAATGCATTGAATGATAAGAATGAAAAGTAAATATACACCTTCGAACATTTTCACGATATGTTTTTTAGTACATTTTATTTATTGTACAATACAAAACAGTTATAATATTTGTCAAAAGTGTGGAAAATATTACAAGAAATGGACAATTTCAAAAATCATTTAAAATTGGTAAAATTTTTGTAAAGTTTATTCAGAATAAAAATTTTTCATTTTCATGTATACATACCTATATATACTCGTATATCAAAAATTTAAAACGATATACATATGTATGTATGTAAGGGCACATGTGTACATATGTGTACATAGATGTAAATTTTACATTTTCTTACTTACGGATGCACATGACGTATAAACTGTTGTAAGTATGTGTGTGCGTAGAATATACACCAACTTTATACATATCCATATGTACATACATATGTACGCATACATAACCGCAACATTTAATGTAGTTGAAAGTATATAATGTAAATTATTTTCCTATATATGTACATAAAACACTATGAAAAAATCAAATAAACCGAATTTGTTTAAACATGCTTCATATATATATGTTAAATATTGTATGTCTAACTACGTATACATATGCTGCTGATACAAATTGTTTTGATCGTATATATTTGTGCGTATATAATATGCGTACATTACATGTTACAAACATACACAAATTTATAAACATTAAAAATGTATGTACATATGTATGTACGTGTTAAATGTGTACAATAAATATTTAGTGCATATAATATTTTATAAACAATATAAACGTACATATTATGTATGTACATGAATATATTCATAAATACAATATAAAATAAATGAATCATTTATTATACAAATGCCTGATATCGATATAAAATTGATCGAATTTTCACGTATGTACATACATATGTATGTCATATGTGTACTGTCTAAATAACGATGTGCGAAAATAAATCGAATATTTTTTTTTTATTAACTTGATTTCATAAATAATTTTTATTCAAAATTTTTCTTTTCATTTTAATAAACATCTACCATATGTTGGTACATAATATGTAATCCGATACAAATATAATCCGAATTAAATAGAACATTGTATTATATATAAAAATGAATTGCGAATGTCTTCATTTCTGAAATAGAATTTACTTAACTTCCTATTTTCTTATACATACATATATATGTATGTCTTGATTATTTTATTTGTTTATACATAAGTATGTACCTATATATTATAATTTTTCTTTTGTATTTTTTTTACGATAAACAAAGAATATACGTATTTACATACATATGTGTAAATACATACATCTAAAGGTACATGCAAATGTTATATGTACCATATTTACTACATTACAAGATTTTTCTTTTTTTTTTGTTAAAATTATCCATCCATCATCTTCATCGTCATTAGGATCTCATCACTCTTTTTTATTCAGTACTTTTTTCTTAGATTTAACAAAATTATACATACATTTTTTTGTATTTGATGTATAAAAACAGATAAATACTCATATGTATGTACATGCATATGTATGTACATAAAATTAAAAGATTTGTGCATGACATTATGTATATAATGTAGTAACAATTTTAGAAAACAAAATAATATACATATGTACGTATCTGAAGATGTATAAAAATAAAATTTACTTATAAATTTATTCTTGCCTACACTACATACATATGTAAGTATACGTAGTGAAAGCATGTGTTGTTCATGTACATATACATATACATATAATAATTTTTTCTAAAGATAAGGAAAATAATAAGGAAATCTGTAGTGAAAAAAAGATATACGTATTTTAATGATCAATTTTTCGTATTACATATGTATAGGTACATACTATAAAAATAATTATAAGTAACGATAAACAAGATACCCTTTATATTTATATCTGCGGCATATCCAAACACATCCGTATATATGTATGTATTAAAAAATAAGTCAATATAATAGAAGGAAGTCGCTTAACTTTATTTGATTAGGATATATTTCCTTAAATCTTAATTTTGTTTGATTATTAAAATATGTTTATACGTACTTGGGAACAAAGAAATATGTATATACATATACATACATATGTTTGAAAATCTAATGTAAATTGACATAAATATTGTCCTATGTAATATTGATTGCTATAGTAAATAATTACATTATTTTTTTATTTCTATCATTAATCTTTTTTTTTTTTTGTTGATTTATTTATTTTATATCGTTTTATGTTATCATACCCTCGATTTTCATCTCAATAATAAATTTAACATTTATTTTTATTCAAAAATTCGAATATATAAAAAACAAAGAGATAATAATAAATTTGTTGAAATTTTCTTTCATCTTGTCATTATTTTAAGGAAGGAAAAAAAATTGACTTAATATAAATGGAAAATCCCAAAAGAATCATAAATCAAAATATTACAGAATTCATACTTTAGAATAAAATGTTTAAATTTATTGCGTGTATGTAACACCATATTTGATTAAAAATATGAAACAATTATTTTATTTAAATAAAAAAAATAAATAAATAAAAAAATAAATTACCAACATTTTTCATTAAAGCACGAAATTTAACCAATTTCATTTACATACATATATTAAAATTTGTTAATGGTTTCTTATTTTTAATACAATCAAAAAATATTTACGCATCTACTTAATATTTTACCTCTGTTTATTTTCGAAAAATAAAATTTACATTAAATTAACAATTTACCACTTTTAATTATTTTCCTTAACAAGTTAATTTGAATTTTCTTTTTAAGGGTTATTTTTAAATTTACAATAAATTCGACTTTAAATTATTATTACGCGTACTTCTTGGAAAAACTTGAATATTTTATTACTATTTTAAGAAATAAAAAAGACAACATTATAAACTACGCAATAAAAATAAATTAAAAATTAAACGAATTTTTAATTATTTCGAATAAATTTATACAAAAACGCAAAATTCTATTCATTAAAAGGGATGAGAAAGGATGTAAACTTCTTGGAAAAAAAAAATCGATGACCATAGAAAAGGGAAAATTATCAATAATAATATTATGAAAAAAGTAATTATCAAATTAAATTTTTCTTCTTTTTTTTATAAAATATTTGAATTTTCAAAATGTTTTATTTGAATATTTTAATATAACGTATTTATCAAAAAATTTATATAATTGTGTACGTGGTTTAACAAAAACTACATATTTTAAAATGCGAAAATTATATATAAATGCTAAAATAAAATCTAAATTTAAAATAATCAAATTAAGTAAAAATTAGCAACGACATTAAAACAAAAAAAAAAAAAAATGTGGGTGTATTGTATTCTTTAATAAAATAAATATGTTTATAATCAACATTAATTTAGAAAATCACTTATATTCGTAATTAATAAAATTAGATAAAAATGAATAATATAATAACAAGGAAAAATTCCTTCAAATTTGTTAATTAGTATCATATGTACAACGTTAAAAATGTTTTCTTAGTAATAAGAAAATTTATATCTGTACGTAAAAATTGCTATTTATACATTCATAATATATTCATACATATATGTATGTACAATTATTGTCTATAATACATGAATATGTATTCTAATGTATTTTGTATGTAATAAAAATTAAGTTAAATAAGGAAATTTTCATTATAATATGTATCTACGTAATACAATTTTTTCATTAAATTATTTACGTATACGCATATACATATATTCGTACACGTGTATTTGTTCATCTATTTATAAATAGTTACATACATACATATGTAGATTTTTTCTGCTTATATGAATAGCATTATTTTATTCTTTTATTTTATGTATTACTATTATATTACTATTATTTTATATATAAAAAAAATAAAAATACATACATACATACATATGTATGTACATACATACATACATATGTATGTACATACATGTATATTTATTTTTGTTTTTCACTTCGAATATTATACATGAATTTGTGTATGAAATTTATTTATTTTTATCTTTATCTTTAGTATTTGTTTTTTTTTTTTCTACTTTTTTTATGTTCACATATACATATGTATGTACATGTGTACAAATTAATATATGTATGTATATATTAGTATATAAACAGAAAATGTAATAATTTATTATACATATAAGCATACTACATTGTACATGTGTTTACATCAATTTTTCTTAGTAAATTTTATTTTTATAAACATACATACATATGTATGTATGAATATATAGTATACTAACATGACAATTTATCGTCCTTTCATTTTTTTTGCAGTGTTGATATCAAATAAATACTACAAATCATTATTCTAAAAAAAAAAAAATAAAGATGAAATAATATTAAATAAGGCTATGTTATCATACATACATACATATTTGTTTATTTTCTATGATAAAATTAGTTTTATTTTTATAAATATAAATACATACATATGTAATAAGTACATTTTTTGCGTCGTAACAATTTTCTTGCTCATACATTAAATACGTAAAAAACAAACGAAAATTCGTTCGACGTTTCTATAATTTTTATTGTGATAATTTACAAAAAAATATATATATTTCAATTTCAATCAATGTTCCATTAAAATACATACATACATATATATTTATTACTTTTTTTCCCCTGAGTATTTTTGTCCTTAATACATATAATACAAGATATTTTTTGTTCAAATTCATATATAATACCATATATAATACACACGCGCATATAAATATGTATGTAAAAATGTAGATAAATGTATTTATTTATTTTTGTTTTTGTTTTTAAATTTCAAAATCTAATTCACAATTTTTTCAGTTTATTTCATGTGATAACATTCACAATTTGTTTTTTTTATTTTTTTTTTGTACAAACTATATTTTGACTACATACACATCACTGCATAATATGCTTATGTATAAATATTTTATACCTATACAATAATTTTATACATATCATGACAAATATGTTTTGATTTTGATACTTATGTAAAAATTTGCATGAAATTTTCCGTTTTTTTTTTTCTTATTATTTACATAAATTCATTTGAACATTTTTTTCAATAAGTACTTTCCGAAATTTCTCATATTTATATTTACAGAAAATTTTGTTACATATTTTTATTTATACATTTTATAGCATATATGTTTATTTACATATACATACATATGTATTTGTTTGGGCTACATTTATTTGTATACAAAATATTTTGTATGTATATGTATTGTGTATACGTGTACAAAATATTTGTATAATTGCACATATTTTGTTTTAATATTTATTTGTTTTTTTCTGAACACCTACATACATACATATGTATGTGTTATACGGACGAAATATATTTTGAATAAATAAATCATTTTCTATAATTATCATAAGAAGAGAACAAGAAAATGAAAACAATAAATAAAAAATAATAATAAAAATAATATAATAATATTAAAACTAAAAATGAAATAAATAAAATAAATAATAAAAAATAAAATAAAATAACTGACTGTTTTTAAGATTTTCCTTATAATTTATTACGAATGTTTTATAATACTTATAAACTTTTTAATACTTATGTATATTTTTTATTTTTACCCATTTGTTTTAAATTAAAAACTAACTTTTTTTTACACATAAACTTGTATCATTTACCTTTTTGTGAGATAAAAAAACAAAATACAAAAATTTATTAAAAGTTGCAATTTTTTTTTTAAATTTAAACATTACCAAAATTTTTGATTGAAAAAAACAAAATTTTTTTTTTTGCTTTTTCAAGAAATACTTATCAATATTCCTTCATTTATATTTTTTATACATAATATGTACATTTATAAAAGCCTTAACATACGTTTTGTATACGTACAATTAATACATTATACATACATATTTTATGTACCTATAAATTACATTTGTATATACACATGTTAGATATTTAACATGTCTATATAGGTGTTTGGGTCCTCTTATTATAATATTATGTGTGAACAGTAAACTTTCTTTTCAAAAATTATAATTTTAATTTAAGTGATAATGTTATATGGTATTGTTGTTTTATTACTTAATTTAAAATATTAATTTAATTTTTTATAAAAAACAAAATAAATCTGGGTTTCTATATTATGTCCTTAAAGAGTATTTTTAGTTTCATACATACAAATATAAATGTATCATATATGCATAAAGGATTTAATTTTTATCTTCATTTTACATTTTATACACTTAATGCATTTATTGTCATTTAAAATCTATTATAAAATTAATTACATAAAATCGTATCAGAATTTTTATTTTATATTTACAAGACCATTAGAAAATTCATCATGTGGAAAATGGTCTTGTCTCGTAGAATATAAATTTGTATTAAGAAATGTTATTACATATTAAATTAATCTTTCAATTAATTGCTAAAAAGGATTTGATAATATTTCAAACTCTATGTATGTATGTATGTATGTACATAAAATAAATGATCATAATAAATTATAGTATGTGTTTATCCAAACAAATACATACACTTTGTACATACATATGTGTATATATGTACATATGTTATGTACATATGTATATGTGTATACCAAATATAAACGTGTACGTAGTGCTTTTATTGCACATATTTTGTGTGATTTGCATACGCATTGCATTATTCAGAGAATATACACAAAAAGAAAATATGTATGTATTTAAAGTATTCATGTTATTCTGTTACATACATACATATATAGTGACATGTAATGTTGAAATGTCTTCAATTATGTACTATATATTGTTTCTCTATTAGTATATGAATACTAATCCCTTTATATTTGATATTGTGTAATAGATGTATATAAATATTTATGCAAAACTTGTTTATTTATGCATACATTTTGTATAGAATATAGTATATTATTATTATTATTTATAATATAAGTTCAGAAACTTTTGTATTATACAAATATAAAGATATTCATAAATCCATACTTATATGTATATGTATGCATCTACTTTATCTAATTTGTGTAAATTAACACTATATGAAGAATATGTTATACAGAATACCATTGATAATTGTTGTACTCGTATATTTCATATTAATATTTGATAATTACTGTTTAATTTTTCTTTAATGTTTATCAAACGGTTACAAAATATGTCTAGTTTTATTTTATTTTCTTATAATTGAAAATATTAACAATATTTATATTTTAATAAAATTTTATCTAAATTTAAATCGATTATACAATAATACACTGTTGCTTAATTTTTGGATTTTTTAATAACCAAGAATAGACAATAGAGGAAAACAAATGATCGCTAATGAAATAAAGCATGTTTGCACCACAATTTTTTTTTTTTTCACATAAAGTTTTCATTTTTTCTCTCTTATTTGTAAGTAAAAAATACATCTTTATTTGTAGGTTTGAAATTGTGAATTTTTTTTTTTTTGTTATGTAAATATGCAAAATTAAGAAAAATAAATAATTTTTAATTAAAATTGATAAAAGTAAACTAAATCGATTATGACAATAAATCTAAAAAAAAGAATTTATTTGAAATCTGTGTCTTCCGTAAAAAATAAAATAAAAAAAATAAAATAAAACAAAAAATAACAAATAAAAAAATTTAAAGCAGCAACTATAAATGATTAGAGGTTGATAACAAAGCATTAGAAAGGGTGTAATATAGTTGATTACAAAAAGAAATAAATATATATAAAAATAAAATAAATATTAATGATAAACTAATATATTATTGTAAAATTAAACTAAAAATAATTTACTAAACGGAAAGAAAAAAAAAATTCACATATTATATTAAAAATGGAGAATGATAATATTGTTATAGATAACCCTGGCACTAAAAGAAAACCACCAAAATTAAAAGCTATTGATCGTTCAATATCAATAGCCATTGATAATTACATTCCATCAGCACCACCTAGAATGATAATTGATGATTCATTAATATTAGAAGAACCATCCCCTCCATTATCGCATATAAACACAAAGCCAGAAATTTATTTTGTTAGTGGTACATCAAGCACAAGTCCAATAACATATGATGATTGTCCACATCATTTAAGAAAAACAACATTTAGACGTTCAGATACATTAGATGTTCATAGTCCTTCAAATTTTCAGATGCGTAAAACACATTCATTTCATTCAAATGAACCAACATTAGAAGATTTTATGTTACAATCGAAACGAACAAACAGTGTACGTAGCTCATATTTATTCCCTCAGACTAGTGAAACTGAACGTAAACAGCGTTCACCGTCACCAAGTAGACGTGGTTGTAAAATGCATCGTTCATTTAATGAACCATCAAAACGTCCTAAAAAAATTGATTTAGCCATAGAAGGTATAAAATATCCATCACTTAATGATGAAATACTTCAGGATCACGAAACTGTTATGCAAACATTTAATCCAGAAGCAAATACATCCTCATTTAATAATGAAATTTTACGTTCAAGAAGTAATAGTCATACGAAAGTGGAAAATGAAAGCATATTCGAGGATGAAACAGGTACGAGTGTTGGATCTAATATTGTACGAAAATCCTATCCTCATAAACATAGTTCGCATAGCCTGGATCAACAATATAATTTTAAACGTGGTGGTCGACACACTCATAGCCTATATTTATCACCGAATTCATTTGAAGAATTGAAAGTTCATCGTTCATTACAATCTAATCCAACACGAAAGTCGCATAGCGCTAGTATGCGAATTAAACCTTACAGGGAAACACTTAGTGCTACTAAAAAATCAAAGAGCTTTATGATAGATACTTATCCAGAATTTGAATTATCACCACATCGTCGTGAAAGTCGTATCGTTACCACAGAAGATATTAAACGCAGTCCAAGACCATCAACAGCAGGTGCCAAACATATTGCTAACGATGAAGTTAGATCATCATTTGATCGAAAAACATCAATTTCATATGATATTAAGGATGTAGATTTTGATCCAGTATTACGACCTTTTCGTCAAGGTATACGAAAGACATCATTAACTGGTTCAATGCAAAAAATGAAACGTAAATCAATAAGTGAAGTTACAGATGATGATGATGATTCTGATAGAAAACGTAAAAGGATTGTATGCATTATAATGACTGTATTCTTATGTTTAGTGTGTGCAAGTGTATTTGTTGTTATTATTACATTAACACATTCAAGTGTTGCACAAGTTCAAAATCAAACAAGGAAAATTTATACATTTTCAAGAGATTCTCCAATTCATTACAATGGTATATATTTTTATAAATAATAAATTCATACTAGACTTAGCAAATTAATATTTTTAAATTATATGCTTAATGCAGTGCATAATACCTTATATTTTATTTGTTTAATTTGTATTTCAAAGTTCTGCAATTTTAATCTTATTAAATTTCTATTTATACAAATATTTAATTCAAATGTGTAATACATACATACATAAATATGTACGTACAACCTAAAAAACATTCACATTTGCATGAATAAATGTTACACATACGTACATACATACATATGTATAATTTTGTATACGATATAAGTATATACAAGATATACTCGTATAAATATATAGAAATGAATATACATACATATGTATGTATATATGTGCATAAATGAGTGTGTACATGTGTATATCGTAAAATCTCGTATATAATACGCATAAGTGTATAATAACTTATATTTCATATTGTTTTATTTAACTAGTCCGTTTTATATATTAGCGTAATTTTTTGTAGTTGCATTAATACATACAGTATACAATCTGATTTTGCTGAATTAACACAAATGACTTTTAATGTGCGTATTGTACACAAGATATAAGCATGTTGTACACATAATATGCCTTTACGTCCTATATTTCTACATTTGTTTATTTCGTTCTTTGTCACTTCTCTTTTTTAAATTTTATGTTGTACAGTATAAAATAATGTAAATAAAAAAAAAATATATATTGAAATATTTCTAGAATATGTAAAATTTGTATTCATCATATACGTATGTATACTGTAAACGTACATAGGATAAGTATAAAAAAGTTTATGGTTTTATCGCCCCCATACATATTATGTACGTTTTGTATGTATGTATATAGGAAAACATATACATATGTACATATATATTCTATGCTTACATATACATACACTTATGGAAAACTGTCAACGTCAACACATATACAATATATTTTATATATGTATATATGTATTTATATTAAAAACCACATGATAAACATACATACACAAATACATATATACATATAACATGTTACATTATTATGTGTGTTTAAAAATTCCACATAAGAGAATTTTACGAATATTTTTATAATGATAAGCACGTATTACTACAAAAAAAAAACATGAGACTTTTCCTTTTAATTTGTACATAAAAGAGCTGACGGTCTTTACATTTATGCATATATACACATATTTTTCTTCATATATGAAATAAATACTTAAAAAAAAAAAGAAAATATCATATAGAGGTATACATACATATGAAAGGGAAAATACTTACTTAATATAAATACATTATTTATTAATATTTTATTAAAAGTTAAAACTTTATGTAACTTTTAATATTTACATATATATTTATTTATTTATTTAATTTTTTTTTTTAATAAAAAGCCACAAATTCATTTTCTAATTAAATTTACTAATAATTATAATATAAAATAATTAACACTTATTCATATTTAATAATAATAAAAATTTTCCCATAAAATAAAAAACTTTGTACACATGTACATACATACATATTATCTATACATTCACATACATGTATAAATGCAAACAAAAAAATTAATGCTTCCCATTTCATTACTGTTAAAATACACTTCATATGCATACATACATATATGTATGTATGTATGTAAATACATTCACAATAATTATTATACATATGTCCATTACAATCAAGTATCTAAACAAGTATTTAATTAAATAATCAAAAATAGTTTTGTGTACATATATGTGGTTAGTGGTTACATACATATTATATGCAAATACATATACATATATGTATGTATACTATATATGTATATTTTGTTGCCAAAATTATCAATTCAAATCCATACATAAACATATTTCTGTATCATATCTTTGTGAATGCTAAGGACATTTTTGTACAATATTTACTTTAAATAAATATATAATCACATAATACTATCCTGTCGAATATGTATGTATGTATTAATACGTTTATGCATATAACATGTTATCTACAATTTGCTAATTGTAATAAGTTTACTTTAAATTTTAAAAATCAATAATACAATTTAATATTTTTGGTTAATAAATCATAAAGTTACAATAGTTATAAAAATGGTAATTTTTTAATATTCAATTTTGGTAAATGAAATTAATAACATTTTGTTTAAAAACATTTCTTTATCAACATCTTGAGGTTTAAAAATATATTGTACATACAAATGTTGTATGTATGTATACATATGTGTACGTATATGTACTTATATATGTATATACTCTATACTATGGATGTAAAATACGTTTCTTAAAAGTATGTTTACATGAAATTAAAATTCTAACAAAGTGTCATAGATTATTACGTGATACAATATACTATAGATGAAAAATATTTGTTGATAGATGTATACATGTGTACGTTTTAGTTGCCCTTATTTTTGTTTCATCAATTATGTACGTGATATAAACATATAATATTGAATTTGTATAAATATACAAACTCATCCTTGTCATTAAATATGCATATTTATTTAATTTTTATTTATTTATTTTTTTTTTTATTGATTTGTTAATTAATTTTCTTTCCTGGTCCATGCACATGAATACAAAAAAAAAAAAAAACTGATTTCTATAAAAAACAAAATAAAAATATAGCAAATAAATAAAAATAAAAAGTCATGTTATATTTTTTATTTCAAATTTTTGCTTAGTTGTTCAATTTACATCTAATTTTATAGTATATACAATATTTCTAATTTTACTTATTTATGGAAAATGTTTGTCATCAGTTATTTTCATACATACCTCTACATATGTATTTATGTATGTATTAGGTTTAAAGAAAATATTTTATGTTTGATTTTTGTTGTCCTTGTTGTCAATTTTGTTTCCTATTCAAAAAAAGATATGTAACAATCATAGTGTATGTGATAAAATTTTTTTGGAATAAAAATAAGGAAACACATCTGAATATAAGAAAAATAAAAAATCATTGTCCATACGTACATGTGTGAACAAATATGTATATATATACATATATAAAGACATAAGTGTAACATGTATACAATTTTCAAGCAACTATAAAATGAAATGCTTATCCTAAAATAATAATCATTTATCATGTTTAGTCACAAACCCCACATATATGTATACGACACGATACGATTTTTTTACATTATTGTATAATAACGACAAAATTTTTTTTTTTAATATAAATACATATATGTACATACATATGTATAGAAATTGATTTTTTTATTTCACATAAAAGAAAAAAGGTATATAAAATAAATTAAGAAATATTATTCATTTTTATAGAATCGTTTAGAAATCAAAATTCCATTATAATTATTTCGAAGAAAAACGAATTTTTGTTTTTCATATAAACATAATATGTACATATTGCTCAATTTATTTTTTAATGTATTAGTGACGATAGTAATATACGTAAATAATGAAAAACATTATCATAATTTTTTATAATTTATTTGTATATTTTCAGTTCGCCAAGAAAATGAAAGACTTATGCAAGAATCGATGAATCGTGCAAGATTTGCAAAAAATTTCACTGATGCTGCTGCTGCTGCTGCATCAACAGCAACTATTAATCCTGGACAAATGGTTCCATAACGTTATTTGAATTCTATTATTAATAATAATAACTACAACTATAATAATGATTATTATTATTATTATTTATATTATTTTTATTACTATTATTATTGTAATTATTATAAACAACAGCGAATCCTGTATCGGAATTTTGTAATTAATAACATCGTCGTCTATCAACATCGTCATCATTATTCCGCGGATTTTGACATAACAATAATTAAGATAATAACATATTATTATTATTTTTATTTATTAATATACATAAAAATAAAATAAATATTTTTGAATAATACAAAAAAAACAAAAAAAAATTGGAAAAGAATATGAATAAACAAAAATTTTGTAGACCAAAGTAAAGGGTAAAATAAAAAATATTAAAATTAAAATAAAATATATAAAAAAAAAAAATTATAAAAAATTTTTTATAATTTACATATTGTATGTGTAATGAAAAACTAATTTAAATGGCTGAATCAAAATTTAAATAATTTTGCAATACATAAATACAAAAAAAAAAAAAAAATAATAATAAAAATAATAATATATATATACATATAATTAAACACACATAATTGTAAATACGAATATATCCACGAATTATACCATTTTTTTTCTTATAAATTATAACATTAAAAACGTTGAACACAAATTATATTCATGCAGTTAAAAAAACAAAACAGAAAAAAAAAAAAAACTTTACTACAAAAATAAATGTAATAATGATAAATAATATACATATATTAAAAGAATGTAATTATATAATAATAAATTTTATTAAATGGAAAATTTAAAACAAAAGTTAATGAATAAAATTTGTTATTAATTGTATAAAATTAATTTTGCAAATATTGTATTTAAAAAAAAAAATAAAATAAAATAATATTTATAAATGATAAATTACAACAAATATTTGTAAAATTTTATTAAAAACTGATTAAAAAGTTATTAGTAGAAAAATATAAAAATAAATATATTATCGTATTCATATAATACGCACGTTTTTTACATTCAATTTTTGGCTTGCTAAAAATATTGTGCGTATTATATTATAAGTAAAATGTAATGTATGCTATTTTACAAGGAGAAATATATGTAAAAGAAAAAAATAATAAAATAAAAAAAAAAAAATAAAAAAATCAATATAAATACAAAGGTGAGTATTATACATGTACGCATATTATATACGAGATTTTACGGTAAAAAAATGTTATAAAATTTATAGGTATTTCGTTTAAACATATCTCTACGTGTAGGTACTTTATAGTAAAGAAGTTGATATAAGAAGTACACATTTTTGTTATAGAAAAAAAAAAAAAATAATAATAATAATAATAATAATAAATTGAAAAAAAAAGGAAAATAAAATAAAATAAATTATTATAGTATAAAGTATTAATAATTTGTATCGCTGTTAAATATTTATTATTAATATTGAAAATTTGCATTAAGAAAAAATTTAAAAAAAAAAAATTGTATATTAAAAAAAAGGCAAAATACGTATGAAAAAGAAAACATACATATATATAATTTTTTTTGCTTATATACTCATTTTTTGATTTTAAAATTTGTAGAAAATAAAAACAGGAAAAACAAACGAAAATTAAAAAAATTGAGTTGTTGAAGATTGTTAAAGAATTTAAAAAAACAAAAAAGAAATTAATAAAAATGTGTACACATTAGCGTGTACACATTTAACTTTTAGCGTGTACACATTAAAAAAATAAAATGTATTTATTTTTAAAGGAAATATATTTCTTTTTTTTTTTTTTTTAATTTAAAAAGAAAAAAAAAATTCAAAAGAAAATAAAGAAAACATTTTCACACGTAAATTAGATGATAATAATAATTTTTATTGATACACAAGTATTCTATGTGGTTTTTTGTTGTTGTTATGTTAGAAATATGTAAATGTATATAAATGTTTAATTAAATTGGAATTTTCTAAATGAAAATTTAATTATAAATGTAAACACATACACATTTATGTGTAATAGATATATTTATGTACATGCATATATTATCAAATAAAAATATATGTATGTATGTATTTAAAAAATACAAAATATAATTATATGCATATATGTAGGTACGTATACATTTGAAGTTTAAAAAAAAAAAAAAATTGTAATAATAAAAATTGTAATTCATAATTGTATATTATGAATTTTCATGTATGTATATGTTCTTAGAATAAATTCAATGTTAATTCATCAAAACTCAATATATTATGTATGTATGTTAAAAAAAAAAAAAAAAGAAGAAAGAAAACAAAATTGGTCATTATAAGTGTTTTATTTTGATATCAATATTCATTTGAATTAATATACGATGTAGTACAATACATGTACTATAAGTACTGATTATTTCATATGGAAATTAAAAATATATATGTATAGTAATAAAGAATTGAATGGCCAAAACTTATAAGAAGAAAAAAAAAAATATTATAAACCAACACAAGGATAAATTAAATACTCATTAATAAAATTAAAGAAAAATAATTTTCAATCAACCAAAAAAAAAAAAACAAAAAAGCTTACTTTCAAAAAAGGAAAATAAATTATATGCTATTAATTATTAACTACATAATAAAAAAAAAATTTAAAAATTAATTCAGAACATTTAATAAATGAATTAATAATACAATTTAAAAAAAAAAAAAAAATTGGATTATGAAATAAATAAAATTAACCATTTGTTTTTACAAATAAGCTAAAATATATTTAAAGCCAATATAGTAAAAAAGAAAATTATATTCAATAAAATGAATCAAAAAAAAAGAGCTTGTTTCTTAGAGCTTTAAGTACATTTAGAAAATTAAAGCCTAAATTGAATAATAAAAGCAAAAATATAAAAACATACATTCAGTATGTTCATATATGTATATACATAAAATTCAAAAGTATTTACATACGCCATTTAAAATGAAAATTTTTTTATTTACAATTAAAAAATAAATTAAATTTTAATGAGAAAGTAGATAAATTGGAAAAAATATGTTCTCAGATTAAAAAACAAAAGTGCAAAGTTATAATTTAAAAACAAGAAAATTAAAACCAATGGTTTACACTTTACGTATATGTACTATTTATTATATTCAATTTCATTTAATACATACACACGTATATATACCTCAGTGATTATTTACGTAAATGTCTGGAAAATATGTCTGAAATGTTATCGTATTTAATATATAAATCTCTATTAAATGTATTTACACATGGTTTACACACAAATGTATATGTTACTATGTAGTTTTTGGTTTTTCTTTAAATTGAATATGATTTTTTAACACATGTCTATGAAATTTTATTAAGCAAAATTAATAATTTTAACTTTAACTTAAAAATTTGATGAAATATAACAAAATATTAATTTTAAAAATAAATTACCATATTTGAAGTTTTTTATTTCCGTTATACAACAATATCATGCGATAATAATTACTTAGCACCTATAGAAAAACATTTTTGTATATACAAATGTACATTTTAGTCCTTAAAGTACGTATATACATATAGTATACACATATACAAACATATATACTACGTATAGGGCCTATTAAAAATGATTACAATTAATTTAATCACTATATAACGCACAAAATAAGAACTGCATGAAAATTACATAATATGTTATTATATATCTGAACAAATTTACAATAATAATAATAATAATAATAATAAAAAGAATTTAAAAAAAAAATGTCTCCTATTCATACGATACTGAGACACATGAAACAATATAAATGTAAATGTATGTAATAATACATTTTTGTTTTCACATATATATATACATACATACGTACATAGTTCCATGTATGTATGCATTTCAATTTATTTTCTTTGTGAGGAAAAAAAATTTTAAATACATATATGTACATACATATAATATATACAGTATACGTACATACAGTATACACAGAATATACGTGTGTATTTTAACGTTTTCAAAAATTCTTTATGAAAATTTTATTATTATTTTTTTAATACACATACACATAAATTTATATTCGTATATAATTTGTTTCTTGTATATTAAGTGCCAATAAATGCTGTATGTAAAATGAAGAATATTTTAAGTTATACGCGTATACGTGTAAAATTTTATTTCTTATACATATGTATGTATGTATTGTACATGCATACTACACATACGAAAGAAAAAAATATACACATACATATTTACAAAAATATAAGGTTTCAAAGTAACAAAAAAAAGGATTTATTTTTTTTATATCTTACATAAATATGTTACAACAAAAAATAAATAATAAAAAAAAAAAACAAAAACAAAGAAAATTAAATACGAAAAATAAAATATAAAATTTTTAAAATTAAAAAACGAATAAAAGAAAAATTATATACAATTCTGCTACATAAGTATTTTTCTCTATACAATGTTGCCAACTCCATTGTAAATAATTTTTGTGATAAACACAGATTAAATTAAATGAAGGATGCAACATAATAAAATTACCATCATCAAAACAAATAAAAATAACATGTAATTATAATATTGGTATTAAAGAAAAACTACAAATGAACTATATAAATGAATGAATTAAATGAAAACTTGCACATTCTTTTTTTGCAATGTTACATTTTTCATGTTTTTTTTTTCACATAAAATTTTAACAATTCACAATTTGCATAAATTGTAGGTACTTACACATTTTTTTTTAAATGCATAATCGAACTTATAAATTTTATTAAATTATAATATGAAAAAACGTGGAATTTGAATAATGTATGGTATTTACTCATTAAAAATGAAATATTTAAAAATTAAAATACTACATAACATACCTTATCAAATTTCAGATCAAATCATTTATAAAATTCAATCACATGTAAAATGATATGTCGGTTTTTTATTCATACATAATAATTTCAAAATGTTCATAACACCAGCTTTTCATGGACATAAAACAAAACAAAACGGTACGTGTAATATATGTACGTACATTTTAGTAAATTGTTATAAAATGACATAATATATTTTTATGTATGCACATACATACATAATTACTTTAATGATATGAAAAAGAAAATTATAAGCCAACATTCCTTAATAATTTTCTATAGTTGGTTTTTGAATAACATTTTTTTTTAAAATTAAATTGGAGAAATACTATATATCATCAACTGTTAAATGAACAATAAAAATAGAAAAAAAAAAATCTATATGCTTCTGATAAAATTTTCAAGTTAATACACATTATCGTGTCAAATTTCAATCGATATTCTACATATGACCAGATAAATAAAATATACATCATACAAAAATTTTTATACGTATACATACATACATGTATGTATTAGATTGTATGTAAAACATCGTTATTGAAAAATTTTAAATTAATTTTTGTTTTCTTAGTATTTATGTATATATGTATATTATGAAAATTCAAAGTAATATCACATTGGGTCTTCTTTGGCCTAAGTTTGCTCTTTTGGAGACGACAAGTGGGCATTTTCATCTACCTAATTAGGTACAAAAATTAATTAAATTAATTATAAAAAAATCATTATTTTAATTGGTTAATTATTTTAATTTGGTTACTGTATTCATTGTTGCTAATTAAATTTTGATTTTTAAACTTATGAGTTATATCATATACATATGTATGTATATTTTCTTTCTTGTTGACGTTTTTCTTTTTTTCTTCTCTTTTTTTATAAAACATCGTAAAAATCAAATATGCCAATATTACATGCAATCAATGAATAAAGTCAAAATACTATGTTGGAAAATAATGTATTATATTGAGTCGCTATGTATAGGTATGTACATAAATACATAATATACTTCTATATAATATGCGTGATTAATTTTTATTTTAAGAAGATAAGAAAAATAAAAAGATTTAATACAGGAAAAATTTCAAATTATAGTAAATTAAGAAAATTTATAAAAATTTAAAATGATAGTAGTAAAAAAGTTAAAATAATAAATAGTAATAAATTTGTAAGTTGAAAATTTAAAACGAAAGAAAAGCTTAATTGAATAGCAAGAGCAACAAATTAATGTCAATCGTAATTATCAATTTCTCATCATATATATATATACAACACATACAAATGTGAATGTATACATACACATGCTTATTTATCATAATAACATTATAATTAAAAGAAAAAATGTTTGTAATCGAAATTAAAATTCAAACTACACAAATTGAACAAAAAACAAGTAAATCCAAAAATCAAACCAAAAATTTTTATAAAAAAAAAAATAAAACTCAAAAAATGTAAACTGATTACATTTAACATATTAAAAATAGAACACGAATATTTTTTTAAATTCCAAAACAAATAAACAAAACAACACACATGATATAGCTTCATTATGTACAAATACTGTTTTTCTTTTATTTTTGTACACAATTCAAAATACAAAAAATAAGTCGATAAATAGACATTTTTTCTTTCGAATTAACCAAAAAACCTAGAGAAATTTCAAAATAATTCAAAAGGTTTATAAATACTTATTTTTCAGTTTTAAACCATAATTATAAAAAAAAAAAATGCTAAATTTATATAGCACTTTTAAATAACTACATATGTATATTTATATACAATTTATAAAATAATAATGAATGTGATTTCATTCGTTTTACCGTAAAATCATGAATGAAAAATTTAAATGTATTCCAAAAAAAAAAAAAAGAAAAGTCAAATGCGATTAAAAATATTAAATATAAAAAAAAGGTATGATAAATGAAAAGCCAAATAAATAATATGTATTTAATAATTAATAAATATGTGTAAAATAAAATGTTGAAAAAAAAGTGGATTTTAGTTTTTATTCAAAAGAAAGTATTATCCTTGTAAAGCAAGACAAAGAACAGGGTTCTAAAATGAATTATAATATATTAAATACATATATGTACATACATATATTTGTAAAAAAAAAAAAAAAAAAAAAAAAAAAAAAAAAAAAAAAAAAAAAATTAAATAAATGCAACTAGATATTAATTATAAAATAATTTACAAAACATGCAACTAGATAAATTAAAAAAAGAATTATTTCAAATACAATACATATATGGTTTGTTGTATTAAAATAAAAATAAATTATTACATAATATAAAAATGTTATTCAAGATAAAAAGAATAAAAAAAAATTAAAAAATAAATAAAATAATTAAAAATTATATGGTTTAATATTAATAAATTGGAAATTGTGCAAATGCATATAAAATACGATGTATACATCAATGTTTTGGTTAAAAAAAAAAAAAAACAAACGTTATAATATTGTTACAAATCGGATACTCATATTTAAATGTTAATACACAAAGAAAATAACTGAAAAAAAAAAAAAAAACGAATCAATTTAAGAAACAAATAAGATATTAAAATTAAAATATAATTTTATTGAAAATAAAATCGGATTGCAAATATATACATATGTATGTTATACAATACTCGTAAATGTTCGACAATGTGTACATTCACTCACATATGTATGTACATACTAAAGAGGACATTATGTTAAAACAATAGAATACTTAACATTTAACAGAGAAAGTTCACATATAAAAATACTTTTACAAAAACACAATATGTGCAAAAGCAAAAGAAAAACAAAACACAATACAATGAAACATACAGATATAAAAAATTCGAAAATGAAATTCTATAATCACATAAATAAATGAAATTAACTATGTACTTAAAACAAAAATGTATACATATACATATATTATGTGCATGTAAAATAAAATAAAAAGAAATGATAAATAATAAATAAATAAAATAAAACTATATACAAAATCGAACTTACAAGAAATTACAAAATAATAGATAAATTCTAACTACAAAAAAAAAAAAAAAAAAAACAAAATAATTAATAAAAAATAAAATAAAACTTTTTTTAAGTGATATAATTATATAAATATAATTTCAATGTGAAAAACAACAAAATAATAATTCTAAATATTTTATTGTTGCTGATTGAAAGTAAATTTTGAAAAAAAAAAAAAAATACGCATAAAATACGTGTATAAATAAAAGAAATAATGTACTTAAAAACAAATAATAAATAATAATAATTACTAAACGATATACATGAAAAATGTTTTATTTTAATTTAATGAATTTTTACTTGATTTTTACTATAATGAAGCAGAAAATGAATAAATTTAAAAACAAAACAAAAATAGAAATCACTTAAAAGAAACTGTATAATTTAATTACTTAGACGTAGTACATACATGTGTACATTATACATATAAATGAAAATATAGTAATTAATATATCTTGTTAAAACAAAAAAATATATATACATATATATTATATATACATACATATATATATTATAAAGTAAATTTGGTAGTTTTCGTTTTTTTTTTTTTTTTTTTTTTGTGTAAATGATACGTTCAGATAATCGTACCAAATACCTTGAGATTTTTTTGAAAAAATATACAATACACACTATTTAAAACTAATTTTTAAAAAATGATTTATTTATTGTACAAAATTTTTTGTATTTATAAAATATTAATGGTAATACAATTATCTCCTTTTTTTCGGTTATCATCTATTTAATTAAATTTTTGAAATTCTGTAATTATTTTTGTTAAACATTCAGGTACGTTAACATTCGTTGAAATCTTTTTCATAATTTGTCTCAAAAGCGAAACAAAATCTGATTTAAAAAATTATTTGCTTATATTTCATTAATTTTTCATTTTTCACTATTAACATATTTTGTGTAATCAAAATTCAAATACAAAAATTATCCTGTGTGGTATTATCCTTGTTATTACAAGAAGTTTTGTAGCAGATTTATATTATAAGCTATGCGTACACATATTTTGTATTGTTTTAATCTTTGAAAAAGCAAAATAAACTTTTAAAAATATTTTTCAATTTTGTAGAATATAATTCGTCTAACTTTCCGTTAATCAATTTTGTTTTAAAATATTTTCAATTTACTTATTTTCATAAAAAGAAAAAATTATTAAACATTTTGTTATTATCTTCTGTACTGTATCATTTAAATTAAAAAAACGTATAAAAAATTTTAATTTAAAATTTTTGAACGTTACAAATAAAAAACTGAATTGTTTTAAATAACATTTTCGTTAAGTTTCGTTGAAAATTTGATAAGTATTATTTGTCAAGAATATAAATGAAGCTTTTAAGTTCAACATTAGCCAAGTACCATACCGACACGTACTTAAAGAATGGAACGGTCATGTGCGATTATAAAATCAAGTGAAATAAATCTATTCCGAATATTCCGGTCCAGCTTTATTTTTGTTCCAATATTTCAATCAAATTGGAACATTATAATGTACATTATGCTTCTTGCTACAGATTGGTATAGAGTGCTATCGGTTTTCAAAACTTGAAAGTAGCGTAACACGTTCGAAAAAAGCGCTTTTCAAATTAAGTTTCCTAATTACGACACTTATAATATATTATTTGAAATTTCTTTGTAAAAATAAGTAATTTTCTTTTTTAATTTTTTTTTTGTTAAAAGAATTCTGAAACAAATCTTGTTCTGTACACTATACATGTTTTAATCCTCATTTCTCAGCCAGTTTGCTTTGGCATTTTTGTTTACTTTCATATTTCATGTATACATAGCCATAGCACACAACCAGCCATGGCATAGCAAACAAACTCAACCTAGTCAGAGTCACTATTCTAATTAGTAGTATTCTAGTCATTAGCATACATGATGGTTAGTAATGGTTATTCAGTTCAATTTTAGTTGCCTTTTGAATTTTGATCGATATGGGTGGTGTTGTACAGTAGCTCTTGAATTTATTTTCATAGGTTGTGCGTGAAAGCAATAGTTTGGTATATTAAATATTTAATTTAATTTATAATCGGCCGATATGAAGAAAAAACATTTAATTTTAAAATAAACAATTATAACAAATAGTATAAAATAATTTTTTGTTGGTAAAATAATTAAAATGAAATTTATTTAAATTTTACATAAAATAAAACGCCGCTCTAAATAATATTCAAAATTTAAATTTCAAATTGATGAATAATTTTATTTATTCTACTAATCTTAAAAATAAAAACGATATTTATCAAATTAAATACATATAGTACATATAATTTCAAATTTTATCGATAAGATAGTATTGAAGTATTAGACATCAAAAAGCAGTAAAAAAAATAGCTGCAAAACGATAACACTGATTGTGCAACACAATTAAACATGAAATATATGTGAATTTTTCGGTTTATTGATAAAAATAATATATGTAGGAAATAGGAAAACGAGGAAAACACATTGTTTCATTTTCAATTAATTTCAAATTCAATTTATATTTATAAATGTAATTATGTATGTGTAAATTGATAACTGATAAATGGATGTAGATGGGACAAAGGTATTAATATTGAAATAATAATAAAAAGGCATTTTATCATATTTTTTTAACCTGTACATTTATATTTACTTCAATTTTAAAATTGAAATAAGTGACTAAATAACATTAAATAAATAAAGGTTTTTAATATATGCATTAAGATTAAATTTCTGTAGAAATTTCAATGATTACATAACATAAAAACATGTTTTTATTTTATACATTCAGTCATTTATTCAATAAAAGTAACGAACGACCGGTAAAAATTTTTTTTTTTTTTTGACGAAACACTACTATATACAATATGTACAATAATTACTTTGAATGCAACCTGTATTGTATAATGTTAAATGTATATTAATTCGTTCGATGTCTTGTTTCTTGTTCAACAGTTCATCAAATTTCAAATTCAATATTTTTCTAACCTTTATTATTTTTTTTTGTTTCATGCTTCTGTTTGTTATCTTGTTGTTTTAGAAACTTATCGAGAAATGAAACGAATATTGAAATGTATTGAATTAATATGAAATGTATGACGAAAAAAAATATATATATATATATTTTGTATTTTATGTACAATGTATGTACATATATTTATTTTATATGTATGTCCGACGTCCGTCACTCGTTTGACTACTTCAACTTTTCGATGCTTGCTGCTTTCTTGCTTACTTGTTTGCGCTATTATGATATGTGGTTCATGTTATATTGTATTGTATTGTAATTCAATCAATTCGTTCGTTCGAAAAGTGAATATCGTGATATAAATGAAGAAGAAAAGTTCTTTTATTATTTTGTTTTTTCAGTTTTTACATTTTTAGTGAATAAATTTAATTAATGAACATATAGAGAGTTTATGTGCATAAAAAAAAAAGTAAAATAAATAAACAAAAATTATAATTAAAAAAAAAAAAAAAAGTCATCAATTGTATTAATTTCGTATTTAGAATTGGAAAAATAAAGCGTACCATACATACAGATTAAGAGCGAAATAAAGTAATTAAAAAGAAGGAAATAAAATTTATTTGGTGGAAAATAGATTGTTTTCAAATTATAAATATTGTGAAATTTTATTTAAAACAAAACAAATAATTTATATATATATTTAAAAGTGGTATTTAATTTTTGAATTTTTTCTTTAAAATTTATTTTTAAAGAAAAACTTAATTATTCGTAATTACATTTAAAAACGTTTTTTTTGTTAACAAAAAAAAAAAAGAAGAAGAAGATAGAAAAAAGCTAGAAAATAATCAGCAATCAAAAATCAACATCAAAAGTAAAGTTGGTATATAACAATTAACAGTGTATTTTTATTATTATTATTAATATACATAATATTTATATAGTATAAAAAAAAAAAGAAAAAGAAAAATATCATCATAGCATAACACTAGAAGTAACAGCGGTAAAAAAGTTATACATAATGGAGAAGAGAATAGATCTTGAGAAAAGGGGACGACGACCAAATCAGGTAATAAAAAATTCTTTTTTTTTATATTTTTCATTTTTTTATGTTTTGTTTAGATTTTTCATTTTTAATTATTCAAAAATTACGTGTAAATTTTGACAAGGAAAATAAGAACGTATTTTTTTTTTTTTTCTTCAAATAAGAAAATACGATGACAATTTATAAAGTGAAACATTTCTAAAAAGTAAAAAAAAGAAAAAGAAATATTTATAATGTAGTGTTTTCAATTTTCATTTATTATTGAGAATATATTAGTGTGCATTTTATTTTTATATTTAAAATTTTTGTATGCATATATATAATCGACAATCGTTTATATTTATGTATACATATAAATAGGTACATATATTTTGCGTGTATGATTTTTCTCACTCATATATATGTATATATATGTTACACACTAACATTGTTTCTCACTGTACATATGTATGTACATATAATTTTTTAAATATTTTTTTGCTGTTTTGTTAAGTTGTTATGCATAATATATCACAATACATGGTGTGAAAATATGTCCTTATAGATAGATGATACATACTGCATACAGACAAAAAAGTTTTAACGGTAAATAGAATGTTTTACAATAAGATGAAAAAATAATTGTTTTTAATATGATAAAGAATACACCTATATTAATAACCGTGTGATTGTGATACCAATTTAAAAAAATAAAACATAAAGAGAACATATTCTGTACGTACTCTGTACATTCAATAGGTACATAATTTCATAGTTAATGAATAATGATGCCTTATATTAAATATATATACCTGCATATATAATTATATTTTATAAAACTGCAAAAATTGAATATTATGTGTATATATACATATATGCTATATAGGTACCTATACGTGCGTAAACGTGCACACGTTTCATGTGTGCGTCATTTTTAAAATTTACACGTATGTATGTATACATGTGCATATATATATGTAGGTATATACATATGTATATATCGTATCTAAAAAAGTATATATTTAAGTGTGTAAGTATGTATATATATGTACATATATATGGGTATAGAAAACCACGCGGCATTAAAAATGTTCGGAATGATAGCTCGTCCTAAACACCAAACAGCCGGATCTTTATTGATTATCTCTTTAAAAACATAATAATAATAATAATATGAATGCTTATCAAGTAAAACATTTAAGTATACCTAAGTATACGATTAAAACGTATTAATAAACAAAAATATCCTTTTCAATGTATTTGATTATTAAGATGCATTTCTTTTCTGTCATGTCTGTCTGTTGAAAATTTCACATTTTATCATATTTAAGTTTAATAAAAAATTTATTATATCTTATATTCGAATGTGCATGTAGGCAGAAAAATGTTTCCCTTTTCTTATTATATAAAAAAAACGTGTCGTAGGTAGTCTAATTAAGTATTAATTTATTTTGTACCTATGAGATGTAATACGTTTTTATCTTTATGTAACAATTTATTGGCATGATCATGACGAAGAATTTTAAATGATATCAGTAACAGTGATGACATTGGTTATATAAAATAAAAGAAACGATTTTTTTCTCTTATTTTGCTATAAAGTAAAGATTTTTTTTGTTATTTAACATTTGTAGATAGGTACATAATTTATTTTTCTATTTCTAAGCAAAATTTTAATATCATTTACTTATAATTAATTATGTACAATCACATTGTCTACAAACACGTGTACGCGTGAATAATATTTAATAAATTAGAAAAAAATTTATTTACCTACCTATTATTATTATCTAAATTAATAACTTAAAATAGATATTTACACGTTGATGTAGACAATAGGTATCATGAATATCAATAGGTTATAAAAATTTGTAAGTAAATGTCGATTATAACTTATGAGTAATAAGAAAATTGACTTCTTTTCACGTATACGTAAAAATCTTATTGCAATTTTGCAATTACAATATGAAATGTACAAATATTTGGTACATATTATTACAGTTTACTTACACGTTATATGCGTGTGTTATACATACATCTACTAAACCTTATATGGTATTAATAACGTGTGTATTTACATTACCTATATGAATTGTATATTTATGAAATAAAATTAAGATAAACATTTATATGAATGGTCATCATATTATATACATAGGTACATTGAAAATCATCGTAATTATTTTTTTTATAATCTATACTTTTGTCGCATCTTCAATATCTTTTCGTATCATCCATTTATTTTCATATACCTGTAAAATACAAAATATAATTTAATGATTACATTAAATAGTGTAAAAACATTTTAATATGAATTTCTTTCTTTGTTCTGATTTTAGCTACTTGCATCAATTTAGAAAAAGTACAGCGTATTTAAATATTTAAACCGGCAATTTGAATTTTTGCTAAAGTCCATCCATTGACCGTTTTTAAATACAAAATTAATAAAAATGGTGAATAAATCATATGTTCCTTCTATATGTCTTGCACAATAGCGTCTACATACATATGTATAATTTTTCATAAGGATAATTATTAATTTATAATATTTATATGCTATAATAAAGTGCATTTTCTATGTATACATTGTGCACATGCATCATGCATTTATGTACGTACATATAATAATATATCTCTAATTTGTAAAAATTATAAAGATCTCATTTCACTCTCACTTTATTCACATATACTTCTTTACATGCGAGTATACAAATAATATAATATATTAATAAACGCTGCTGAATGATGTATGTATATTTATTGAAATATTAAAATTAAAAACTAAAAAAAAAAAACAGACATTGTTTGGAAACAAATGAAAATTTGAAACAATTTTTGTTCTAATAACGAAACGAGGCAAGCGAAAAAAATATTTCCGCCATCATGTTTTTTTTTCTTTTCCTTATTGAATGTGATATTTTTTATATGAAGATGAGGAAAACAATTTTCTTTTCTTGTTACTTTCACATGGCACAATTTTCACTTCAGCAAAAAAAAAGGTTCTCATTTTCATTATTAAATGCAAATCGTATCATTAAAATATAAAATGAATGAAACACTTCTTTGCTTTTTCTTTTACAAATAATGATGTGAGGTATTTTATAAATAGGAAAATTAATTTTGATTAAAAAGTGAAATTCAATTTTATGTTCTATATTATTACTCGAGAGTTGTAATAACAATGGCGGATGTTTAGGAATAAAAATTATAATAAGGTTCATGTTCATCATATAATAAAATGTTTCAATATTTTCACAATTTCATTTCCATTTTTTTCCAATTTCATTGCATTTTTTTTTTTTTTTTTTTTTATAAAAATAAAAAATCCGTCAAAATAAAGTATGTAGGTACGTAAACGACATTTATATTTCCTCAAATTTAAAATGTAAATGCAATAAAATCTTACATATTCTTGGCAATTGCGGATATTATTGCCTTCTTATTTTTAAATTGTTATCAAGAATTCGGCTTAAATCAGTCTTTTATATGTTTACTCCTTAGTTCCTACATGTATAAATTTTTTTTGTTCTAAAGTATCTCTGTCAGTAATGAAAATTTCATGAAAAATTTTAAGAAATTGCATTGCTTTATTTCCTTCTTTTTTTTGTAGTGAATTTTTCTCATAAATGAAACATTCCAAATTCAAATTTAAAAAAAAAAAATTTATCTCTACTAACGGTTTTTAAAAAATGATCAATTTAAATTTGATAATTGTAGGTACATCTTTTATGAATTTTATGAAAAATTAATAAATGTATAAACTACAAATTGCAATTAACATTTTGATAATTATGATAATGTATTGCATATATGTTTTTTTTAAATTTATTTTTGTTTTATATAAAACAAATTGTTTCGTTAATTATTTGAAAATCATTTTGAACGAAACAATTCATGTCTAATAATACTTTTATGAATGTTATTTTAAATATAAGTAAAAACGTAAAAAAAAAATAAATTTATCTTAAATGTTTTATTTATTTATCTTTGTTTTATTTTATTTTATTTTATTTTATTATGTTTTTCTTTTCTATTCTACTATTTGTTCTTTTTTAATGTTTACATGTGTGCTAAATTTCTTGATATTTTTAACGGAAGCCAATAAGGTCCAAACAGAAAAATTCAAATTTTGAACTGTAGACAAATTGGTCCTTCGGAAAAATTTACTTATTTTTATTTAGTTACTTAATTTTATAGCATTAAAAAAATTGTAAAAGTGCTCACTACACAGATACATATGCATATTTGTATATAAACGTTTGTTTAATTTAATTTGAATATAAATCAGAAGAAAAAAAAAACAATTTTTAAATGTATTAAATTATGAATTTCATTTGTAAGAAAATTGCGTTATTTTTATTTTAAATTTTCAGATTACTGAACTTAATTTGGATAATTGTAGAAGTACAAGCATCGTTGGATTAACAGATGAATTTACAGCATTGGAATCATTAAGTTTAATTAATGTTGGTTTAACAACATTAAAGGGTTTCCCAAATTTGCCTAATCTTAGAAAATTGGAACTTTCAGATAACAGGTAACTTGAATGATTATTTCTAATATTCTTAAATAATTTTATAATATTCTATAATTTTAATTTTACAATTTTTTAATTAATTTATTTATTTTTTTATTTACAGAATATCAAATGGTCTTAATTATTTAACAACAAGTCCAAAATTAACTCATCTTAATCTATCAGGAAATAAAATTAAAGATTTAGAAACATTGAAACCATTAGAAAGTTTCACAAATCTTGAAGTTTTGGATTTATTTAATAATGAAGCAACATCAGTTGAAAATTACAGAGAAAAAATTTTTGCAATGATTCCATCTTTAAAATATTTAGATGGGTAAATAAGAATTTTTATATACATACAATTTTTACTTTATGAACCTTTTTTTTTATGTTACGTAGATTTGATGCAAATGAAGTAGAAGCATCATCAGAAGGTGAAGATGATGATGAAGTTAATGGAAATGATTCTGAAGATGAAGGTAAACATTAATTTTCTATTATAAAACATATAATAATAAAAAAATTGTACATTATATTAGAAAAGAAAAAAATACAATAAAATTGAATAGAGCCATAATTGATTACATAATTTTCATATAAAAACGTTTCAAAAAAAAAGAAAAAGAGAAAAAAGATTTTCAAATACATAAAAAAATCATTTTTGCTAGGCGCTTTTCATTATTAGCAAAAAAAAATTCTTTTCATTTTTTTTTAAATTTCTCTTACATTACATATTTAATTTTTAGTATATAAAAAAAAGTACATAATATAAATTCTAATGTAATAATACCACTGATTTTGTACGTATACACATATAATTATAATACAAAAATTTTGCCTTCTTTATCCAATATAAAAGATTTTAATCGAATTTTCATTAGCCATAATTTTTAAGATAAAATTTGCAATCCTTGCTCTATATATTATTTTAAAAACAAATACGAGTGAAAAGCACAATCCATATTCTAATAATGATTTATGTCTATATATTGAATATCAATTATCTATAAAAGAAGGCAATATTTTCGTTAATTATAATTAAATATACATATTTAAAAATAAAAAAAAAATTAAAATAGGGATAAAATGAAAATAGTAGACGACTCAATTGGAAATTTTTCCACTATGATATATTTTCCAGAAAACAATAAACCAATATGCATAAATGGCTTGGAAATTGATTTGGATGAATTAGAAAAATTTGAAATGAAGTTAAAAGAGAAAAATAAATCACGCTTTCATTTAATTCAAAATGATGACGATGATGATGACGAATTAGAACAATATTTAGAAAATTTAAAAATTCAAGAGAAAGAAAATGAAAAAGATAAAATATTACAAAAAACTCAAATGGATAATTATATTAAAATTAATAATGCTGAAGAATATGCGCCTAGCAATAACAAATCCAGTAGTGATAGTAGTAGTAGTAGTAAAAATAAAATATCTTCAATAAATTCAACTCCTTCAAATGAAACTGCTATTCCTACCGCTATACTAGAAAATAATATTGAAAATGTAACGACGAATTTACCATTATTATTTTATGGAATTATGGCCATATTCAGTTTTATCAGTTATGCTTGTTGTAAGAAAATAAAATTTTATTGTCAAACTACATTATTTTTTATTTTATTTTTAATTTGTAATTTATATTAAAATTGTTTGGATACTACTTACAGAAAACAATTGTTTATTTCATTTTATCAAATTCAAATTGATAATAACGCTAAAAATAATAAAATTAATTTAAATTAAATTATTTACTATACATAAAAATTAGTATCCAATAACATGAGCTTTAAAAAAAACGATGAAAACACAATTTAATTTCAGATGAAATGGGCGAAGATGAAGATGATGGTGAAGATGACGATGATGATGAAGACGAGAGTGATGAAGATGATAATGGAGATGTATCTTTAGCTGAAGTGAGTATTAATTACATCTTATTTTTATTGGATGTTTTTTACTTTTATAATTACAATAAAAAACATAAATTTTCAATGAAATTTTAAGGTGTATAATGATGATTTAGAAGAAGGTAATTCTGAATGGGGAGAAGAAAATGAAGCTGAAGAAGAAGATGAAGATGAAGAATCAGAAGAAGAAGAAGGAGATGAAGCAGCTAATCAAAAAGAAGCAGCAACACCTGGTAATTTACAAGCATTTAAAATTTATTCATTTATTTATTTAAGTTTTTAATGAAACTTATTATTTATTTTTTTCTTAATATTTAACAGAAGAATCACAAGCAAGAGGAAAGAAGAGGAAACACGACGGTTAAAAATGTTTAAATAATAATATTAAAAAGAAATAAAAAATCAAAAAAAAAAAAAAAACACAAAAATAAATAAAATGGAACATAATAAAATGAAATAAATAAATAAATAAATAAAAAATAATTTATGACAAAAGTGAAAAAGAAGTATATGAAATGTATAAATTACACAAATTTAAATTTTAATTTCCCAAAATGATAATGAGTACTCATAACTACAAGGATACATCAAGAATAACAAAATGATTGGTAAAAACAAAATTTCAAAGGAAAAGTATGAGCGTAATTTTTTTTTTTAATTTTTCATTTTAATTTTTTTATTTTTTTCCATAAATGTTTTTTATAATGAAAACACCAAAAACAAAAAACAAGAGAGCGAATGAATACAAAAGTATATAGAATAAAATAATAACTGTGAAAACAAAATCAAAAGATGAAACTCCACATTTTAGATTATACATACTTAAACTTCATAAAATATTACAAAAACAGAGAAAAAAATTAAAAAAATAAAATAAAAATGAATACAAAAGTAAATCATTCTGTTTTCTCCTGTTTATTATAATTATTATGATTATTTTTTACCATTTTATAATTGTACACATTTATGTAATTTGTTTTATGAGTTAATTATTACAATTTAATTATATATAAGATGTATTCCAGTCTATATTTTATTATACATAATTATTAAACATAAAATTAAAACAAAATAAAATAAAGGCAAAGATTTAAAAAGAAAAAGAAAGTAAATCAATTTATATATAAATAAATAAATTAAATTAAATTTTTCAATAATAAAGAAAAAGATAAAACAAAAATCTAAACAAAACAAAGAAAATAATTATAAACAAAAATATAGAGAATAATGTTTTTTTTTTTCAGTCATATATTGTGTATAGAAGTTTTAAGTGAATATTTAAGAAGATTTTTTATCTAATTCCTCTAAATTGGTTTCAATCTGATAACATTTCTTTTTTTAAATTTCTTGCATGATTTTTTTTTATTTCGCGTTTAATCAGCAAAAAACATGAATCGTTTTATATGTACATCATGTAGCAATTACTTTTTTCCATTTACTCACGCATGTGAGTGAAGTACATATATAATGTTATTTATATTCACATATACATACATACACATATTTGTTAAATATGACATTTCTGTGATTAATATTACATTTTATTTTCTTTTCTATTTTTTTCAAACATTGTTTTTTTAAAAGATTAGAAAGATCCTACATGTTTGTAATAATTTTTTGTTTTACTTTTCTTTTTCTTTTTTTTTTTAAGAAAATGAGAAACTGATTAAAACGATATATTTAGTCAAGCAAAAAGTATTCTTCTTTTAGATTACAATTATTTATTAATATAATAATAATGAATCATTTCATAATGATGTATTTCTTGACTTAAATATGAGCAAATGTTTTTTTTTCTAATTTTTTGAGTATTTATTTTGTTTCTTCAAATTTAAGCAACAAAACAGATTAAAAATTCTAATTTGTGCATTTTTTTATTACAAATATCTCTAATTGCTTTTTAATAAAACCGAATTCTATATTATATTTCACATTATATTGTAATAATTAATTTTCTTTTGACTTTTCATTTTGCAAATAATTTTAATTAGTTATATATTTTTAAGAAAAAAGAAAAAAAATTAATAACAAATCTATGTTTAAGAAGAAAACAATTTAAAAAAAATAAAATAAACAAACAAGTACATATAAAAACAAAAAACAAGTAAATTTGATGAAAGTTTAACACACAAAAAAAATGTATTTTGATTATTATTATTATTATAATTTGGAAAGATGCATCCCATTCTATTATTTGTGTATGTATCTAATTTTATCATTATTTACTGTAATAATAATAATAATAATAATAATATTTATATATTGTATATGAAAAACTATTATTATTGATAATGTATTCACGAAAAAAAAAAACCTTTTTTTTCTATTTTAGTTTTTGTTTTTACAAAATATAATATACAACAAAATTGGGAAATTTTGTATCAAAAAACTGTTTTATTTTTGTAAACTGTTAAGCATTTAAAACTTGGAATAACCAAGAATTTTTAATAAAAACAAATTAAAATTAAATTCTTGTTATTATTATTATTTTTTGTTGTACTCTATACACAATTTAAGTTATTTCGTTAAGCTTATACGCATGTATATATGTATGTAGGTACATTATAGATTTTTTATATATTTTTCTTGACAACTTATCCTTAGACCTAAAAAATGAATTATTTTAAGGCATCGATATTGTTTCATATGCATTTTTTTAAATGATCGTAAAGGGTTGGGAGATGAAAATTAATTCCTTTTATTTATTTTTTTTCGTTTCTAGTCATGAGTCATGACCTGGCGCAAAATCGGAAATTCGGCATTTACTCGTGAAACACCCTGTGCAATTTATAAGTAAAATTGGTACTGATATTACTATTATCCCTTTTTCTCAAGTGATAAAAATAATAAAAAATAAATACCTATGATATATTGTAGTAATGTAATAGTAATAACAGGTGGTTTTAAACGTTTAAAATTAAAATTACCAATTTAGCATCCCCAATTACCGTTGCCCAACATTGGAGATTTTTGAACACACTCAAAGATATACTTACAGAATAAAGTAGAAAGAATCGAAAGTCGATTTTGGACATTAATTTCATTATCAGCTGTATTTTGGTTTTTTTTCTGTTATATTTCTGCTGTCATAAAAGGAATTTTTAATATAATTTTGTTAAAAAATAAATATAAAAAAATAAAATTAATAAAATTCAAAATATAAAGAATAAAAATTATAAAAATAATTTAAATATCATAATTACAAATCATATAGTATATTTAAATTATCATATATCAAAATAATAATAAAAATAGACTTTCATAATCCAAGTGTTTTCCAAAATAAGTTAAATGTTCTTGGAAGATCTAAGGTATATTCTTCAGACATACCGGTTGGTACATCTATGGATATATCACTTCAAAGATCCTCTACAACTCCAGGTCATACTATGATCCAGTCTCTAAGATTATATGCAGGATCTAAAAAGATACCAGAATTAGATAGGTCAACTGCAAACATCATACCTATGCAAAAGGAGTTTATATCATTATACAAATTAAAATTAGAAGAAGCATTAAGTCCTGAAGAATTTAATATGTATAATGCTGTAATGTTCAGTTTTATAATGAACAATGAAGAATTTAACGATCATGGTCAGAAGATATTCTTTTCTATGTTTTTAGGCATAGTATGTAACATAATATGTCCTGAGAGTATTAGTCTTATAAATACTGAATTGGGAAAAATTGGTTATCAATTATACATACGAGAAATAAATAGAGAAGAATTAAAGATTATGTTTAGTAAAATAGAAGACAGTTTACAATTATTCTTTAAAGAATCTCCAGGTTGGATGACAAAGTCAGCTATGGGAATTATAATAATGTGTTCAATATTGTTATTAATTGGGAAAAATATTAATGTTGCAAATGTAGAAGGATTTTATAGAAGAAGATATAAGGCATTTGGAAATAAATGTTCAGGTTCTAGACAATCTGATTCATTAATTACTAGTATGAAATTTCCAGATGCTAATTTATGTAGTTTAGCATATGCATTAATGGCTGGATATAAAGGATTTAGAGCAGTTGTATTTAAGACAATTCTGCAAGCAGCAAGAGGTATGTCTAGATTAAAAGGTCCATTAGAAACACTGTTGACTTATTTATCTGGTACAGAAATGACTCATATAATTATGATAAATTATTGGTTATTAAATAGATATCCAGAGATAATGTCATTAAAACCATTAAGAGGATATGAATCAGAATTATATGCTGCTTTATCATTTTTATTGAAGCAACCGGAAGATGAAAGATTATTTGTTAAACTATTAAAAGATGAATCAGAAACAGAATGTTTAAATAGAAATTTATTTACTGGATTGATAGTTGCTGCAAAGATTGTTGCTGTTGCTGAATTAGAGTTAACATCTATATCTAATTATCAAATACCAGATTATAAATTATTAGATCCTTATAAAGAAATAATACAACAATATGTCGATACTAAAAAAAAAAAAAAAAAAGTGAAGGCCAGCAGCAAGCCTTAATTATTTTATAAGTTTTTGTATATACTATGTAAATATTTGAAATATTATACTTTTTGTTTTTGTGGCATGTACGGAATAAAATCGGCCAATTTCTAGATATATTTAGGTTAAGTTAAACATTGTAATATTTATTTTTGTATATAATGAAGTCTCAATAAAATAAATGAATTTGAATTTGAATTTGAATTTCTGTTATATTTCTGCTGTCATTTAAATAACATAAAATGTCATTGGTGACAATTTAAAATTTATACATATACAATACGCATACTTAGTTTTTTATGTTTTCGATGTAAACTGAATATTAAGAAATTTACGATAAAATTTACTTTTATATTATTAATTATTATTTTACAAATACATCAAAAAAGATCTCTGATATTTTAAAATTTATATTCTAAATAAATGTTTAATATAATAATATAATTTTACAAATAATTTTCTACAAGTCTTTAGTTTAATTTAAAGTGGTGCAAAATCTATTTGAGTGTTTTTTTTTTTTTTTTTTTTATTAAATATATTAGATTAAAATTATAAATAAAAAAGTAATATACGTCATTTACAATATCTTAGGGAATAAACAATAGGGTGGTATATATAAAAAAATTAAAGAAAAACAAAATATTTTTATATTGTAAAAATGGCTGATGAAAATGAAACCTCTTGTGATAAATACGAAAGTGATTCTGGTAAACCAGAAAAAATGTTTACATTAAAAAAATGGAATGCAGTTGCAATGTGGAGTTGGGATGTTGAATGTGATATTTGTGCCATTTGTCGCGTTCAAGTTATGGGTATGTAAAAATTTTAAATAAATACCTAAATCAAAATTTTATATTTTTATTCATAGTAGTTCTTATTGCAAATTTAATTATTATTATAATTTTATTTATTTATTTATTTATTTATTTTTTTTTTAATGTATATTTCATTGTTTTAAGATAAAAATGCCGATAAATAATATCTGCATGGATATCGAAATATTTAATTATTATTAACTTTCTTTTCTTTTAAATTTTGTTTAAAAATTTTGATAATTAAAATTGTAATTTGTCGTCTATAGACAACGATGATTAACTCTATATGATTAACTGAAACGTAAATGAATGACTATAAAAGTAGTCCATAAAGGAATGGCAAATTGCTTGAAAAAAACTAAAAAAAAGAAAATAAAACAATTATATGTATGCTATAATTTTTCATTTAAATTTACAGAAATATTATTATTATTATTTATTATTATTTATATTTAACAGAAATGAATACAGTATATAAATACATGGATTACATATTTTTTTTTTCTCAATAAATTATTTTATTAAAGTAAAGTACTAAATCTCCTTCAACACGTTATTTTTCTTAAAATCAAAAAAATCTTTTAAAGTACCTATATAAAATGTCTTGCGCTCAAAATTCAGTTCATAGTAAAGTATATTTCAATTCAATATGCTTCAGTGTTATGTATGTATATACATAAATGAAGATACATAATTGGTAATTTTGAATACCATTATGTTTTTTAATATGTTTTAATACTTTCAGACGTTTCTTCATTCGAACTTGAAATGTAATTTGCATAAAAGACAAAATAGAAAAAAAAAATATAAAAACGAATTATCAAACTATAATTGTATAGGGGAAAATTAGGTATTAAATAAAAAAGTAAAAATTATTTAAAAAAAAGCATATTTTTTTATTTAGAGGTAATATACATACATACATTTTTATTTTCAAATTAATTTTTTGATTTTTATCTTTATTTGTATTTTTCAAATATTCTAAATTCTAATAGGTATGTAGGTAATTATATATGTTTATTTAACAATCTATGTAATGTATCAAAGATTTTATTAATTTTTTTTTTTTTTTAATTTTAATTAAAAATAAAATAACTGATTGTAATATTATTATTATCATTTTAAAAATGTTTTACAATATTATTAATGCCATGCATTGAAATATATTCTAAAAAGTCAATTTTATTTATTTTTATTTTTCATTTTTAATAAATTCTTTAAAATATCTTTATGATATGTTTGAATGATTTAGATAAGATTTATACCTTATATATACATATATTTATATATGCAAACAAAAATGTGCAGATGCATGCAAAATATATTCAATGATTTTAGAAAAGAAAAGAAAGCGAAGTTAAAAATAAATGTTGCTATATTATTTATTCTTGTTTTGATTTCTTTTTAGTGATAATCCTTTATAATTTTTTGTTTTTTTCTGATTATATAAATTCCTTATTCAATTTTATCAATTTATATCTTGATATCATCATGACTATAATGTAACAATAATTATTTTATAGATATAGAACAAAATTTTTAAAAAATTACGCTTATATACATAAGTTTAACACATTAATTACAAAAAAAAAAAAAAATAATAATAATAATAATAATAAAAATAAAAACAGAAGTTATTGAAATTTACGTCTACTTATAACATTTGTAAAAATTTTAAAATCACAAATAGTTGCATATTTATTTAATAAATTCACATCTATATAATATTATAGGAGTACAAATTTAAACACATACGACAGCTTCAATTTATACAGAATACATAACAATTTAAAATTTTCTACCCTTTTTTATTTCTGTTTTAATGGCACTTCATTGCATTTATGTGTTTACAAATGTATATGTATATGTTCTGTATTACATAATATTTTATAGATGTTAATTATGAATAAATGGATTTTATGAAATATCTTATTAATTAGTTTAAATTCTCATTTTTATTTCTTTTTTTTGGTTATATTTGATAAACTATATCACATAAATTTGATTTTCGATTAGCAAAATAAAAATGTTAAAAAGAAGATAATGCGTTTTTTTTTTATTGATCAAAGTACGTTATTCTTAATAGTATTCTTATCATATTTATCATAAAACAAAAAAAAAATAATGTGTATATGTGATATCACTTTAAAAAATTCTTTAAAATTTATTCGTGAATATATTTACATATTTATATATGTTCTTACTTATTTCATTGTTTTTGCTCGTTTACGATTACTATATGTACTAATAATTATAAAAAAAAATTATAAAATTTATATTTGTATTGTATTTATATATAGAAATTATTTTTTAGAATGAAAAAATAATTATTCTTTTAAATGTTACATATTAAATGCCAATGGTTTTATATTGGCAACTGATGACATTCTTCTAACGCTTGTGCGGCCAGTCATTTTATTTTCAATATCTTCTAAACTTTTTCCTTGTGTTTCTGGTACATAAAGTATTACAAAAAATAAACCAATAAATGCTATTATTCCAAACAATAAAAAGGCACCATGTCCACCAATTAAATCTATGAAAAAAGTAAATGTATTAAATTTTAAAATGTTTTATAAAAACACATATGTACATATATTTCGATTTTTTGAATTTTAAACATACCATTCAGATCTGCAAATGTTTTGGTTACAATAAATGTACATGCCCAATTGAATGCTGTTGCGACACTTGCAGCTGATCCACGTATTCTTGCTGGTAATATTTCACCCATCATTAGCCATGGTATTGGTCCAAAACCAAGTGAAAATCCTATAACGTAAATAACAAAACTAACTAATGGTAACCATCCAAAGTTACTTAAATCAATATTAAGTGATTTTGCATAGAAAAATCCAGCTAATGAAAATAATGTAATGAACATTGCAACATCAGAAATGTATAATAGTATCTAGAAATAACAAAAAATGAATTTACGATTTTATTAAAAGAACTTAATTTCATAAAATTGAAGAAATCTTTTTTTACCTTGCGGCCTAATCTATCAATTAAAAGAGTCGCGATGAATGTTGATGCAAAATTTACTGTACCAACAATAATAGTACACAAATTGCCATCAATTGTTGAACCAGCATCTTTAAATATTTGAACTGTATAAAATATCACAGCGTTTATACCGCTCATTTGTTGGAAAAACATAAGGCCCAGTGATATCATTAATGGTTTTAAATTTTTTCGTTTTACCATTTCAAACATTGAATTTACAGCTGCTGATCTTTCAGCTTCAGCATGTGATCTATTAATACTTTTCAATTCTGGTTCAACGTCGACTTTTTTACCTCGTAACCACATTAATGCATTTCTTGCATCTTCTTCTTTACCACGTGAAACATACCAGCGCGGGGTTTCAGGAATAAGGAACATTAAAATCAAAAATGGTACTGGTAGTATACCACCCAGAAAAGCTAATAATGACCAATCTAACCATGTTCCAGCAATAAAACATAATAAAATTCCTATATTACCAAATGCAGTTGGTAATAAACCTAATGTACCACGAACTTCTGGTTGAACTGTTTCACCAAGGTATACAGGTAATGATAATGATGCTATTCCAACACAAAAACCGGATAATGCTCTACCGCATAAAACAAATATCACATGACTAGCACATCCTATTAACATCCATGATATAATAAATGGTAGTGCAGTAGCCAAAATTGTATTTTTTCTTCCTAAATATTCAATTAATGGACCACCGACAATACCCCCAAAAAGACCAGCCAACGGCATTATACCACCTATCCATGATGCCTATCATATATTTATAAAATATTTAAATTTGTATATTGAGTAAATATTGTCGTAAACGAAAAAATATATTGTACATAAAAAGTATGATTGATTTACCTCCTGTGGTGAAACTGAGAATGATGTGATATTTCTATTGGTCATTGATACTAAAGCTGGTGAAGTGTATGCTGATGAAAATCCAACAACCATTGAACCCAATGAAACAGATAATGCTGCCAATACCTAATTAAATTTTAAATGCAATTTTATATAATACAATCTGATGATAAAAATGATTTTACTTTTATTTGTAAATAAAAGTATTTTTTTAAAGAAAAACTTTTAAAAACATTGAAACAAGCTATTTATTGTACAATAATTTTAATTGGACTAATGCTAATAATAAATAATAATTATAAGTTTTAAATTAAAATTATAACCTGTGAGAATGTGCATTTGGCCTTCGGTTCTTCAGCTGGAACCGAAAATGACACATGAGTGTCAGCTCTCATTAAAATCTTCATATTTCTTGATAATCGATTCTAAATTCAATTTTTAAACAAAATTCTTTATTATTTTGTTATATTAATTAAAAAAAACGTTTTTTTTTTTTTTTTTCTAAAATATTAACTTCTACAAATTGTTAATACATTCGTAATACAAAAATTATTAAATTTAATTAAATTTAAAAAAAAATAAAATAAATAAATAAACGACATGAGATCGATATATGTATAATACTAATTATGTATATTTTACAATTTTCATTCATTTACAATGAAACAAAAGCAATTAAATTAAATAATGTCATATAATAAAAAAATAAATAAATAAATAAAAATTAGAAAAATAATTAATTAATATAAGTATGATATACAGATATATATATGTACATACATAGATATAAAATTATAAATGATCTTACAATTGTTGGCCTTCTCATCAATATTTTAATGTTATCCACTGTCATTGTTCTTAAAAATATTTTACACTTTTCTTTTTAAATCATTTGAAAGTTAAATTTTTCTTGGATTTTAAATAAAACAAGAAAAACAAAATACTTAAATTTTTATTTTAAAATTATATTAAAAAAAAAAAATTCAAATAATTTTATATTGTATTTATGTAGATTCAAACGACTTTTTTCTCCCTTTTTTGAATTATTAGTGTTATTTATTTTAAAATTTTGAAAAAAAAAATATATAAAAAAACAGATAAATAGTTATTTTGGTTTTTTTATTTTTAATTTTTTAAAGGGAATTTCTAAAACAATTCGTATCTAATTATGATAAGAAAATGTAATCATTTACGTAAAATGTATACGTACATCTCCTATAAAATGTATTTTACCCTTTCTCATACTCAAGGATGCTATTGTTGCTGACCACACAATTTGAGTATTTTTCCACGATTTTATTCTTATTTTTATACATTCAATTTTTTTTTTTTTTGTTTATTTTTTATATTTTTTTTTTTTAACTATAATTGAATATATGTATATTTATATTGCATAAATGTATATGTGTATTTTTACTACCGTGCTATTTATTATGTGTATATATATATATATATATGAATATGTACAAGTAAAAGGACTAGAACACAAGTTATTCAAGTATAGCTATATATCCAAATCTGTTATTATTGTATAAAAAACGAGCAAAAACAAAAAAAATGATACATTTGATTTTTGTTTTTTTTTTTTTTTTTGCGTCAAATAAGGAAGCCCACTCTATATCAATTGTGTAATATCAAATGTTGTAATATGTCTATAATTTCCAATGATACACATATGTATATAATAATTTTAACTTCAAAAAGTACATGTATTTTCTTTACATACAATTTTCTTTTCTTATTTTGAACATCTTACTTTTCACATATTCTTTTTTGAATAAAAAAAAAAATTTTTTTTTTTTTTTTGATATTTGCAATTAGACCAATATTTTTAAATTTTTATCAACGTATGGTATACACACACACAATATTATCACAAATTCAAAAAGATATATACAATATATGTATGTATAAAAAAAAATAGTTTTTTAATTTTCTTTTGATTAATCACTAAAAAATATATATGTACATATATGTTTAAAATTAAACATTTGAAGATGTACATTACATTTGTTTTCTTTTACTTTTTATTTATACATGTATATGTACATATTTTTTCATTCATTTTATTTATTTTTTTTATGTTTAGCAAAATAATAATGTGTTTCTATAAAGTGATTTGCTTCTAAGCCGTACACAATGTGAGATTTTGTTTTTTTTATTTTATTTTTAAATATTCTAATATTTTGCATTATCTTCTTGGACACTATACGAAACAAACTTGGATACGTATGAAATTGATATGAAATGAATATAATATGTTGAATACAGGAGATAAACGCAAAAAAGCTTCTTACATCTGTACATATACGTATAAATTTAATAATTTATGTATTTTTGGGAAATAAAAATATACATACAAAAATTAATATTATATGTACATATGTATATAAAATAACTAACAATAATATAATATGTATGTTAGTATGAATATACACGTTGAAGCACTATATATTTGTTTGAAGATATTTATTATGCGTCTGCGTTTTTGTTTGTACAATATACAATTTATATATGTAAATGAGACATACATACATATATGTATGAACATATCAATGTAAAACATATTACAATAAAATCTACATGTATACATGTAATAGAAATGGAAAATTTGTTTTAAATAAATGTGTTTAGTAGCATCATCAGCTGATCTTAAAGATAATATTAATGATAAGAATTTTACAATAAATTCCATATCTGGATAGTTAAGTTAATTTGTTTAGTTAAAAGCATATTTTGTATTTTATTTTCAAGAAATAAAATAAAATGAAAACGTTTTCATTGTTAAGTTCCTTGTTCATGCTGTATCCATACATATATTTTCTCTATGTTGAAAGGATGTTCAAATTTTATGTACCTTGTGAGCTTTTCATACATCTACTTATATATACGAGTATGATATGATATGTAATACCAGAGAAGAAAAGCTTTTCCTATTTTTTATATTATTATATTAAGTATATGCACATAGTATACATAAATATCTAATTTTATATATGTAAATATTCAAATGAAAAATTTTAATTAAATTTAAATATATTTATTATTAATAAAATGTAAAAAAAATTTACATATTTTAAAAATTAATTGTCAAATTTTCAAAATTTAAAATAAAAAACAAAAATATAGAATTGCATTTCTTTTAAATGAAAATTCCAGATTTTACGAAAAAAGGGAAATTATAATTTTAAATAATGTTCAGATTAATAAATTACAATTTTTTAAAAATAATTTTCAAATTATAATATATATTCAAAGATTATGCATATTTTTCTAATTTTTAATTTAAAATATATTTACAGTAATTAATGAAATATGTATTCACTTTTCCAAAAATAATAAATTTCATTTAAAAAAAAAAAACAAAAAATTTAGAATAAAAATGTGCTTTTTAATCACACTTTGACCCAACAACATGTTAGGGTTTTTACCTTATTTTAATTACTTTAATTTAATTAATTTTCAAAATTTTTATTATATAAGGAAAACAACAAAAAAACAAAAACATTTTTTTAGTGTACATTTTTTTAATGTATATCATATATCGATCTCATATAAAATAAAAAGAATATAATATTTACATAATTACAAAGAAAATTTATTAAATTAAATAGTCTTCTTTGAATTATTTCACATTAAAACTTTTACCACTTTTTATATTTTAAATTATACACTTAATTATTTTATTTTATATTTTACACAATAATTTAATAAACAATTCAAAAAAAAATGAAAATACAAAATTAAAATTATAAATTACTTTATTAAAAATATTTAAAAAAAAATCACATAATATATATTGTCACCATAAAAAGTTCAATTTTAAAATGAATAGGATGAAAATTCGTTACGAATACTTGTGATTTACTATATTATCTGATTATCCATATAATTTAATTTTGATTTTGTATTAAATTTCTTTTATATGTATATATATAAAATATTTATTGTACATACATATATTAATTTGAATATTGATAACAATGTGATGAATACAAAAAAAAAATAATAATAATAAATAAAAATAATCATTCGTTTACATTACAAAAATAATGACAAAGAGGGGGGAAAAATAAATAATTTTTATTTTCATCGATGCTAAAATAATATAAACAATAATTTTCTTATCTTATTAGGAATATATTTTGTAAATGTCTTTAAAGATGTATTTATTTATTTATTCATAATAAATGATGAGAATAAAAGCAATTTTAAATATTTGTAGATTTGATTATTGTAAATGATTTATTACAAGTCAAAACATTTTCTGCAGATTTTAATTGTTTATTTTTCAAAATTTTTGATAATTAATTTTGATAATTATGTATCAAAAAAAAAAAAAAAAAAAAAAAAAAAAAAAAAAAAAATTATGTTCATTCATTTATTGTATGCTATTGGTAAACTATCGTTGCCATCATTTTAATGTAAATGAGATTTTGAGATTTTTAAACAATGTTTATTGGATGGATATTTTTGAAAAAATCGAACATATCAATTTTTTTTTTTTTTTTAATTCACTTTTTTTTATGTACGAGTACAATATTCTTATTCCTTTAAATTAAATTTTATTTCGAAAAGAAAATATTGTACAATTATACATTTGTAAAATATCTTTTATACAGAGTAGTTATGTACAATTGTATCATCAATTGTAATTAATATGATTTAATTAAATTATTTAAAAAATGTTAACGTTTATACAAAAAACAAAAAAAAAAAAAAATACATCATGTACTTAAATCCACGAGGTTATGTATATATAGTATACGAGTATAAAATATAATTATCTAATTTATTTTATTTTTTTTAAAGTTTTGTACTATTTGTCACGTTTAATGATTTTTCGTTACTGTATATAACAATTTCAAGAATGAAAAAAAAAACACTATGTAAGTACATACATATGTGTATATAATTTTTATTCTCTTGATTAAATAGGAAAAATTGTCATTGATGAAAAGAAAAAAAAATTTTTTTTTTTGTACTACACATGTATTTAATTAACTTTTGTTTTTGTTACTGATTTATGTGGATTTTGTTTATTTATAATTTCATTCTAATATTTTGTTTCTGTTTCCTACAAAAATTTTATTTTATTTTTATTTTTTATTTTTTGGATGATCCGCTTTGAAATTTGTTTAATAGTATTTTCCTCTAATATACCTATGTATATGAAAAAAAAGAAAATAAAATAATGGCAAGAGAATGAACATTAAATAATATTTAAATTGATTTGAAAATTTGAATACATATTTATATGTATATTACATATGTTCTTGTATAAGACGAAGATATTTTAATCACGTTTATCATTTTTTTTTCCTTTACATAAGGTTTTTTATATCGGTAATCAATGTTGTGTAATGAATTTTAATTTTTTTATTTTTAAATTTATTAAATGTATACCTTGTATATTATGCATATTAAAATATGTGAGAATTCATGATTATACATACATACATATGTATATACACATAAATTTGTACATGTTTACAAATGCAGATAATTGCGTCAAAAAAAAAAAATAAATAAATAAAAATAAAAAATAAACAATAATAACAATTTCAATGTGTATGGGAAGAAAACCAATTTAATGATATAATTTTTAAATTTTATTACTATCATTTTAATTAGAAAATCGTTTAAAAAAGCATGGACAAAATGTATATTTTTTTTTAAATTAAAAATTTGAATTAAATCTAAAAGGTGCACAATAGTTTTATTATTTAGCCATCATATGTATATGTATATACGAACAGTTTAAAAGGGAATCATAGCAATCATTAGTACGTTTTGTTTTTTGTTTTTTTTTTTTTTTTTTTTTTTTGTAAATTCAATTAAAAGCATTATATCATTTTCATATTTAATTTACAACTGTATGTGTATGTAAGCAAAAAGTATATTACATATAATGAAAATGTAAAAACATACATGTACATGATGTATATGTTGTATAATAATACTTATTGTTAAATCACATGTTTTCTAGATGAAAATATTGTAATTTTTTTTTTTTTTTGTTTTTTTATATTTTTATTTATTTATTGAACTTTATACGATCAATACATTTAATTATAATATCATATAAATATATGCACTATTATGTATATATATGCATAGGAGTATGTATTGAACATGATAAGATTTTCCATCAAATTTAAATATAAAAGACAAAATAAAATAAAATACAATCTAGATTTAAGAGCAGCTATTACTAGTTTTAATTTTATTAATTTATTTAATTTTCACAAAATCATATAAATTGTTTCATCTATTTAAATTTAGTTATGCATATGCTCATGTACATGTACGAATTTATTTTGTATTTTATTCCAAGTATTTCAAAATTTAATCTTGACATGAATTTGATAACATTTTTTTTTTTTAATTTAAAATTAAAAATTTTTCATTTATTTTGTTTCCTTATAAAATTATATATACACATCAATTTTCGTTTTTATTTTAATTTTTAGAATTTTGCTTTGAACTAATTTTTTTTTTTGTTTTGAATTTTTTGCACACAAAACGTAAATTTATTTAAATTAAATAAAAATATATTCAGTCAATAAGATTTAATTTATAAAAGTAATGCCTTGTTTTCTTGTAAAAGAAAAAAAAAACCAAATTCTTTTGTAATCCTTAATTGAAAACAAATCAATGAAAAACTGAAATTAAAATGGAATATAACTAAAGAAAATATCCTTAAAAAGTGCTAACACAATCACAATATCCAATTTAATAACAAATTATTCAAAATTTGCTTTTTTCACATTTTGTTTTTTTTTTTTTTTTTTTATTATTAAAATTTGCAAAAGTGCTGTAGCCGTTTCGAAATTTCTCTTTTTTTAAATTTAAATTTCATTCAATTATTTTTGATATTCATGATTTTAAGGAAAGAATATTTGTTTTTTCCCTTTTTATTTTTATTATTATTTCAATGTTTTTTTTTTTTTTTTTTTTTTTTTTGTTAAATGTATTTTTTTAACTATTTTATTTTGTTTAATTTATACACACACATATACGAAAGAATATAAATGTATATATAAACGTTATACGTTATCAAATTGAAATTCAACACTTCTGAACGTTATCATAGTATAACTTCAAATGTTTGTTATTGCTTACTATATGAAGATTCTTTATTATTATTATTATTGTAATTTAAAATTAAATTTCATTTTATTCTATTTCGATATACATACATACCTATGTATGTACATGTATGCTTGATTCTTTATATTAATTCATTTTATATTAAGCTCTCTGAAATATTAAATAAGCTGGATAAGTAAATGAATATAATAAAGTAAAAACTACGTTTACCATTTCTATTAATTATCAAGGTGATTGAAAGCATTATTTCTATTAAGTAAAGGTGCGTTTTCAATAAGACATACGTATGTATTGTACATACATTATGTTTGTATCTATAAATTAAATGTTCAATTATTTTTCAGCCAGACTGTAGCAAAAAAAAAAATGTAATAAAATCTAATATTTGAATGAAATAATAAAAACAAAATTGAAGTTAAATAAAAAATTATTATAAATAAAAAATCCTTATATATTCGCTTTAATTTGCCCTTTTATAAAGCAAAAAAAAAATGCATGTTATACCACTCGTCTATTAAACATTGCAATAAGACATGCATATATTTATAATTAGGCTTTCTAAAAATTTTCTGAAAACTCAGATTATTTTTAATATGAAATCATTCTTGCAAACACACGATTTTTAAAAGTTTTCAAAATTTTGTGTCTTAAAATCATGTATTTTCTATTCAAGAAATTCAAAACGTAAAAACGGTTAGAAAATGATTTTTTTTTTTTATAATGAAAACATTGAATTTTCATATTTTTAAGGAAAAACTAAACACGAAATTTCAAATATTTCAAGATAATATCTTCTAGGACATCCTGTATGTATATGTAAGTATGTATAAATTTATAATGTCTATAAAAAAAAAACATGTATGTACATACATATGTAACCATATAATTGTGTGATTATAATATATAATTTTTTAGTTAAATGAAGCATATCATCTTTTCTGACACAAGTTGTTAGTTATATGTCTGTACATACTATACTGAAATATACATACATATGCATTTATGTACAATATACACATATGCATATACTTACGTGCGCGATATACATATGTATGTATATACATTTTGATTGCAATTACCAAGTACAAGGTCAGTTTTGTTAAAGCAACAAAGTTTATTTTATTTTACATATCAGTTGAATGACTGATGACTGATGAAAACTTTTTACACAAATTGTATTGATATTAGATTTATTTGTTCACATGTAATATATGTATATGTACATAATAATTTTATACATATTTATTATCATGTCTGCATATATACATAATTTGTGCACATATGCATATCTACGCATACATATTTATGTGTTATGCTAGATAAAGAACCTTCAAAGAAAATTCTTCATATTATTTAATTTATGTTTGTATGTATATGATTATTCATATAGTTTTAAAATTTTTATTTATAATCAACTGAAATGGTAATTTATTAATTGATGATACATATTGTATGTATGTATATATGTATGTATTCTATAATTACGTAGGAATACATATCAATAAAATTATGAAAAATGAAAGTCATTGAAGAAATTTGTTGCCAGCAATAAATAAGGATTTTTTTTTTAAAGGATATTAGGTACCTATTTTTATTACATAAAGTGTGAGTTATAATAAAATTATACACGAGATAGTATTGAAATATTTTTAACACATTAATATAGACGTGTTAAGAAAAAAAAAAAAAAAACAGAATTCAAAAATAAAAATAGAAATTCACATTTATTTTATTATTTCAAAATACAATAATTTATCATAAATTAAATTACTAAAATAGAAAAATGCAAATATTAATCAAAATATAAATTTTTATCAAAGGAATAGAAGGATTATTGTAATAAAAATAAAACAAATAAAATACACATATTTTTCTTTATTTCAACAAAGTAATTTATAAAACATTATTGAGTCACTTAAATCAGTTTTTTTTTTGATTTTTAATTATAAAAAAAATTATAATTTAACAATGATGAAACAAAATATCGTAAAAATAAAATAGAATAAAATTTTTAATGATGGTAAAATGTTATATTTTTATTTTTTTCTTTTAAATTTCTTTTTTTTTCACATACAAAAATAATAAATTTTTTTTTTCTCTAAATACTAAAAATTTTAATTTAATTCGTTTTAATTCGAAAATATATTAAAAATTTCTTTAGTAGAATGGACTCTATTACAATGTAATATTCTATTTTCTTAAGATTTCGTGATAAAAAATTTCTGTAATTAAATATGATTTTTCAATCAAATTCTAAAATAAAAAGAAAAAAGTATTATGTTTTGTTGTTTTTTTTCTTAATATATTCAAGTATACTAATCGATTAATGCGATAATGTGTAACAATTGAAATAATGTAACAAGCAAATAAGTAGTAACAATGTAATTACATAATTATCACATACATACGTATTTAACAACAAATAAACTTATTGCTTTTTCTAAATCATTCTTTTTTTTTTTTTAGTTTAATACTATACGATTTAATGGTGATAATGTCAATAATATATAAATCATTTGATTAATAAATTCACAAGCTTTAGTATTTAAAAAAAAAAAATTAATTAAAAAAAATATATAGGTGTCTGGTTATTACATTTGTTTTTCGTCTAACTATTTCAAGATAAGGTAAACAAGAAAAAATAAAATAGGATATTTCTTTTTTATGTATATAAAATGTAATTATGTTATGATAAAATTATATGTTGTATAGACGTAATTATGTACATTAAATTCTAATAATTGTTATTTTATATACTCATATACTCGTATATATTTTGTTTTTATTGTAAAATTTTTTGTCTTATAAAAATATAGGATTTTTAAAAAGTTCTTACGAAAAGTAATTTTTTCGTAAAAAATACTACCGATTGACTTAAATTGCTTGAGATTCATGAGATAAGGAAGTGGCTTGTCATTGTTATATCAATTTTGAATACTCTGGTTTTTTTTCTTTATACACAAAAAAAAAATTTTAAAAAATTATTTTATTGCCTTTATTTAAATATCATGAATTGCTTATATCTTACAATTTATTTATAAATTTAAAATGTTATAAATGAATAATATATGTATGTATATGTATGCATCGCATTATATAAAGTGTATTTATATTTTAATTCTAAATCTAAATATAATGTTTATATATGTAACTATATATTTTTTTTCGTATTTTGTCCTTTTTTTTTCTTATAATAATAATTATATAAATTAATTACATTTTAATGATAATATATGCATATGTATAAATGTTATATTGTAAATATGTTTTTTTTCCAACTATTCTCTATAAAATTTTGTCTGTAAATATGATATAAATATATTTATTACAGTAAATAAATTTCATAAATTTATGTAAGTATATTATTCATTATTTTTATGAGGAAAGTTTCACAAACTAAAACTTCGCTATCTTCCCTCTATCTTTATTTATTTTGTTGTTTCATTCTTCTTCCTCTTTATTGATTATTATTTCTTGTATTTGTTTGTCTGTTTTTTTTTTTTTGTTGAATTATAATTAAAAAGTATGTATTTTTTCTAGATTTCTATATATATATTATATATATGTGATAAAAACAAAGTACAAAACGAATATATAGTAAACTACAATCTGTTACATAATATAACATGTATAAGTGTATGTAATTGAAGAATATAATTAGAAAAAGAGAAAAAAAAAGTTTGTTTTATAATATATTAAAATATAACAATTATAATTAATTATACAAATACAATACAGATACTGGGAAAATAATGAATAAACATGACACAAATATATTATAGTTATGTAAAGTTTATACTTATTTTTATATTGAAATGAATGATGATAATGATAATAATTTCAATTTAAATCACTAATATCATTTCATTTCATACGATAAATTTTTGTCTTAAATTTTTTTTTTTTTTTATTAATTGAAAAATATTCATATATATTATATTGTATCTTTATTTTCTATCATTTAAATCTAAATATGTCTAGAATAGTAGATCTCTTTTAATATTATTTTAATCAAATTTTGAAAGACTATATCACATATTTTCTTTTTGGTTTTTCATATACACATACAAAGCATAACTTAATAATTCTAATATTTTTTTTCCAATTTTTTTTTTTTTGTTAATTTTTTTATTTTATTAAAAAAAGAAGTATTTTAAAGAGAAATTCTCGTGACTCGTTATTTTGCTTTTTTAAAATGATTTTTTTTTAAATATTCCAATTTTTTTAATTCAGTTCAGTTTTTAAATACTACTGTTATAAATTTTTGTCATTTATTAATATTGTTTTTGTTCCTACTAATGAAAGTATTGTGATTGATTGTATTTTATCTGTTCCTATTTTAATTTTCTGATCATCATTTTTAAACGAACATTTTAATGGTAATAAATGTTACATATTAAATGATAGTGGTTTAATATTTGCAACTGATGACATTCTTCGCACTCTGCCCATCATTTTACGTTCAATTTCTTCTAATGTTTTGCCTTGAGTTTCTGGCACATAAAATATAACAAAGAAGAAGCCGATAAAACAAATTGAACCGAACAACCAAAACGCACCATGAGCACCAATTGAATCTGTAAATAAAACAAAAAAATGTTAATCATCGATTTAAAAAAAAAAAAAATTTAATAGGTTTCTTACCATTTAAATCTGCGAATGTCTTCGTAACAACAAATGTACATGCCCAGTTGAATGCTGTTGCGACACTTGCAGCTGATCCACGTATTCTTGCTGGTAATATTTCACCCATCATTAGCCATGGTATTGGTCCAAAACCAAGTGAAAATCCTATAACATAAACAACAAAACTGGCTAATGGTAACCATCCAACAGCGGTGACGTCTACTTTAATTGATTTGGCATAGAAAAATCCTCCTAATGTGATTAATGTGATAATCATCGCAATATCTGATATGTATAGAAGAATCTGAAATTTTTTCACAAATATTATACTATCGTTTTTCAGTATTGTTTTAATATTAAGACTTACCTTCCGCCCCAATCTGTCAATTAAAACTGTCGCAATAAATGTAGCAATGAAATTTACAATTCCAACAATAATAGTACACAAATTGCCATCAATTGTTGAACCAGCATCTTTAAATATTTGAACTGTATAAAATATCACAGCGTTTATACCGCTCAATTGTTGGAAAAACATAAGGCCCAGTGATATCATTAATGGCTTCAGATTGTTTCGTTTCAATAATTGTAAAACGCCAGAACTACTTGCATTTTTTTCGGCATCTGAATGTGATCTAATTAGTCCTTTAAGTTCTGGTTCAACGTCAGCTTGTTTTCCTCGTAACCATACCAATGCTTTTCTGGCTCTATCCTCTCGACCACGTGAAATATACCAGCGTGGAGTTTCAGGAATAAGGAACATTAAAATTAAAAATGGTACTGGTAGTATACCACCCAGAAAAGCTAATAATGACCAATCTAACCATGTTCCAGCAACGAAGCACAGTAAAATTCCAATATTACCAAATGCAGTCGGTAATAAACCTAATGTACCACGAACTTCTGGTTGAATTGTTTCTCCTAAATAAACTGGTAACGATAATGACGCAATACCAACACAAAATCCAGCTAAAGCACGTCCAGCTAGTACCATACCAATATTTACTGCACAAGCAATTAATAACCATGATATTATGAATGGTATAGCTGTAGCTAAAATTGTAGTTTTACGACCCAAAAATTCAATTAATGGACCACCGACAACACCTCCAGCAAGACCAGCTAAAGGCATTAAACCACCAACCCATGATGCCTAAAAAACAAAAAACGTATGTAGATATTTTTTTTTCTAAAAAAACAAAGCCCATTACTGTATGTGATGAAATGATACAGCAAAAATAATTTTGATTTTAAATCACTTACTTCTTGACTTGTTACTGTAAAAGATGTAATATTTGGATCTGTCATTGAAACTAAAGCTGGTGAAGTGTAGGCCGATGAGAAACCAACGACCATTGAACCCAAAGAAACGGATAATGCAGCAAGAATCTGTTTAAAAAAAAGAAAAAGGTCAAATACAAATTATTATATAAATTGAAATGTTTCCTTTTTCCGGTATATATTTTCAAAATGACGTAATTATTAGAATTAAAATATTTAATTATTATTATTTAAAAAAAATAAAAATAAATGGTTCAGAATTAATTACAAAAATAATGCGTAAAAACCTGAAACAATGTGCATTTTAAACTTTCATCAAATGAATCTTCAATAAACACATGAGTGTCGTATGTCATATCACTTTATTTTATAATTTAAACGCATATAAAACAAAAACAAAAAATCATAAATAACTATAAACTGTGAATAAACAAATCTTAATTTGAATATAATAAAAAAGTTTATTTTAAGATTATGTATAAATTTAAAAAAAAAAAAAAATACACCACCCTTACGGACAATGTTTATGGACAAAATCACAAATTTCGACTGTGATGATCTAACAAATATTATTATCATAATCTTAAATTCTAATGCATAAAAGCTCTTATTTAAAAAGAACAAAAATGAAATGAAATAAAAAAATGTACATAAGTAATGATAATAATATTAATAAAGGAATTATCAATTCATGCATTTGAAAAAAAAAAAAAAATACAAGGAAAGAGAAACGAATTGACTTCTGCCTATTTTGGTTCTATTTAAAAAAAAAAAAAAAAGAAACCTTCACAATGAAGTCATTTTTAATTTAATTTAAGTATTTTTAAGCATTATGATATCTATTTTATTTATTTTTAAACATCTACTATATATTCTACAATAGGTATAAATAGAATTAGATATACTAAAAAAAAAAATAAAAAAATTAAAAAAAATTAAAAAAGTGAGAAAATTTAAGAATGTGCAAGTAATTGGTCACATATTATTCAATCAAAATCATATTACAGCATAAATTACAAAAAATAAAAAATAAAAATAATTTTAATAGTAGACTTATATGTTACATTCTATTCGATTCTCATCGTAGGTATACAGTGAGAATTAAATAAGATAAAAGCAAAATAACTATGAATTTTTAATTCGGTCATATTAATTATTAAAATTTTATACTATCAAATACTATGTACTAATTAAGTACTACATTAAGTCAATTCTTTCAATTTGTTTTGCTTTTTCTTATTTTTCTTATTACTCTCAAATTAAAATGTTTCTATGTTATCAATGTAATTGTACCTACATACATATGTATTACTTGAATATATTGTATACATACATGTACGGAACATTACAAAATTTTGATTTTATTTACTTTTCTTTTATTTTTATTTATTTTTTGATGTCAACAAAATATAATTTAAAAAATTCATACAAAGATAGTAAATATGTATGCTCATATGTACATATGTATATGTATCAAAATGTAAATGTATAAGATCTTTTATCAAATTATGTAATAAAGACCTATTCCAATGTAATGTATATTACCTCACGACAACTAACAGCCATATTGTATGATATACATATGTATATATTACCGTTGATTATAATCAAATAATGAATTATTTGAAGTCGATTGGTAAAGGTTTTTATTTAGAAATTTCACAAAATATAAAATCAACTATCAAATAATTTGGATAATTAAAATTTTTCGTTATTGAAAATTTTTTAAAATAGTAAAAAAAATAATAATGTGTTTTATTGAGAAGTTTTGTTTTTCTTTTATTTAATTGAGGAAAAAATGTCATAAATAATATTGTGATAATAACATAATTATGAAATTTCATTTGTTTTTAAAAACAAATAAAAAGAAAAAAATTCAAATAAAGTAAAATGCAATGACATGTAAAGTTTACTACCAATGATCTTTGTTTTATTTAATTATTATTATTTTTTTTTTTTTTTGTAATTTAATATTTTTTGTAAATACGATATTTCGATTGATTATAATTTTATTCAAATTTTTTTTTTTTTTGTATGGCGTGATAATGATTATTTAAATTATGTAATGTTTAATATAACACAAAATGCATAATATGTATTACATATAGACATCATGTAATTAATTATAAAGAAAAATATGTAACTGATTAATATGATTTGAAATTTGTCTTTCGTTTTTATTTTAATGAAATTAGATATATGTGATAATTTCTAATATTTCTAATTTAAAATTTAAAAAATAATAACAATTAAAGGTGAAAAACAAAAAATAATATATAATAGATTTTTGCTATTCGTATGAGATTTTTCGCATTGTTTTCATTAATTTTTTATTTTATTTATTTATATATGTACATTTTTATTTTTGTGCTTTGTGGTCTTGAATTTTATATAATATCCACATTTACACGTGTGTTTTAATTAGAAAATATGTATATATTTTTTTTTTTTTTTAATTTTACAATTTCAAATGAAGAATAAATGAATAACATTAAATGTATTTATAACATTTATAAATGAAAATACTTAGGTACGTATAGTCACATAAAATTTAAAAGAAAATTCTTAAATATTAATTGTATTATGTGCAAATTTTATATATGTACGTATGTATATGTAATATGAATTTAATAGTGATTCTATAATGTAGGTAAAAATTATTGTATAATTGAATAAAAAAAGTCGCATCAACAATTTTTGTTATTTATTTATTGTTTTTTTTTTTCATAATTAAAGTAACCGTTGAAATGTTATTTCAATTAACGTTAAACTTATACAACAAATCTAGAAACGCATATATCAATAAAATTATATAAAATTTGCTGTATATTAAATAAATAAAGGATTTATGGAAAATTTTAAAATCCAAATTTTTGCAGTATTAAGACACAATTTGAAGTTTATATTTTCAAATTTGAATACATTTTTTATCGAATAAAATTTATCAGCAATTTATGATAAAATCGTATGTAATAATGCATATACAATATTATGTTTCATATGTAATATCTTTGAAACAGAACAGATAATTAAATGATGCGACTATCACATATTCTTAAACAGAATAACAAAAATTTATGAAAATATCAAATTTCAAATAAACATAATATATGGACCGTTTATTTTGAAAGTGGTTGTATATATTATATACATTTTTAAAATAAATATTTAGTTTACGTTCCCTTTTGAATAGATATAAATTTAATTATAGATTTTTTTTTACTTTTTATGAATTTTTTTTTTTCAACATTTAATTATGACCAAATTAATAATTATAAAAAAAAAATATGAATGATTAGAACTTATGTAATGAAAAAAAATTGTCTTTTTTGCATTTTTTCTTTTCATAATAATGAATTTTTTTTTTCTTTCATTTGTTTTTATTGTTACAGAACTCATTAATTTAGTTCATAGTCAAAAAACAAAGAAAAAAAAAATCTGTTTAATATGGAACAAAATGAGAATTATAATATCTATTTCCTATGTACATTTTTGCATCATTGAACACAATAATTATCAATATAATATGGTGTATAATTTAAGCGATTTATTCACTTGATTTTTTGCTCGCATACAAATTGAATGATAATGAAAAATGATTTTTATTTTTATTTTTTAGCATTGATTCATTTAAAAACAAATAAAACAAAATTTTACCTGTGTATATATATAAATTGGATTTGTTGTTGGTTGATAAACTTCCAATTTTGGTTTACCATCCTCAGTTATTTGTCTTACATATGGAACTGCATTTCTTAAATTTTCACTTTTTTTGCTACCACTCATGTCATCCATTTCGAATAATCTATGGCTTTATGTATGAATTTGAAATTAAACAAATAAAATGTTAACTAAACATATAATCGAATATTCTACTTTTTATTATTAAAAAAAATATTTAAATAATTTATATTAATTATTAATTTAAAATTAAATTAAAATAATTTGATTTAATTTTTTTTTGTTTTTTAAAAGTCTATGTACCTTTTACGGGATTCAATACTGATTGATCTTTGTTGTTGAAAACTTTTTCTTGTTGCAATATAATCTTCGTTTTCACTATCAAAGTCTTTTAAATCAATTATTACTGGCTTTGTTATATCTTTAAATTTATCATGTATTAAACTTTTCTTTTCAACATCACCACCTTCATCATCACTACTTGTTGATGTTGTTAATTCCTTATCTAATTTAAAACTAACACGAGGATCAAGACTTTGATGTTTTCTTGTTTGAAAATCTTTACGATTCTTATGAAATTCTTCCTCAGACGAGGATTCTTTTAATAAATCTTCAAGAAATCTTGTACCTTTAACATCTAATGAAACGTGCTTTTTTGATTGAAATTGTTTACGATTATCAGTAGCGAGAATATTCTTTAAATCCTGAAATTGATAATAATACAAAAATTAAAAAAAAAGAAAAAAGAAAAAAGTCACGATATGCACTATAATTTAATAAACTCGTTTTTATTTTACTTAATTATTGCTATTATTATTACGCTTTTATTATTATTATCATTATTTTCTTTTAACAGAAAAACTTGTGAGAAAAATTTAGCACAGACTACAATACACGATTATTTAATTAATTATGATTACCTTAAGTATACCCTTGTGATCGACACTGACTGCTTTTGTTTGCTGAAATTGATCGCGTTTATCCTCAAAGCTATCTTCGTCACTGCTATCTGGTGGGTTTTCAAATGATACTCGTGAACCTTTCAATGATTGTTTTGAATTCTTATCCCCACTACCACCAGTTCGAATCTGTGATTGCTGTTGCTTTTGTTGTAGAGATCTTAATGATTGATTATATCGATCAGCTCCAGTTGGTGGCTCATTAATATCGTCACCTTCTAATAATGGGGCAAAAACTTTAGAGCCTTCTGTTTGTTGTTGTTGGCGATTTTGCCTTATTGGACTTTTTTGTCTTGAGCTACTTGACGATGGTGGTGGTAATGATAACAAATTGGTACCATCATCAATTAAAATTGTATCTAAACTTGTAGCTGTTGTTGATGTTGATAATGTACCGTTTCCGCCTTGAACACGTTGATATCCGTGATGTTCAGGATCACGTGTGTTATCCTGCACATAAAAATAAAAATAAAAATAAAATTATATTAGAATTAAAAGAACATCATGAAAAATATAAAAGTCATCGAATACATATATTTTCATTTAATTGTATTTTAATATTTATATAGAATCGTATCGGACGTACTTAAAAAAAGTTATTATTTTAAAATTACTCCTATTTTTATCAAATTTCCTATAAATGACTATAATGCGTATATATAAATTTTCATTGAAAATTTTAACAATACTAAATGAACGGATGAATTTTATCTACAGACTTGATTAAAGTTACATTTTGTTGTATAGTATATGAAGTTTTAAAGTTTGGTTTATTTTATAATTTCTTGATTTTTTGTTTTATTTATTTATTTAATTTTTTATTTCACCTTGAAAGTAAATCAGTCGTGAATAAAACAATAAAATACAAGTAAAAATTTATTGGAAAAAATTGAAAAAAGAAAAATCTGAATTTTAACTTGAACCTGAATTAATGTGGCCAATCACAATTATTTATATGTAGGTATGTAATAATATGTAATAACGTATGCATTCTTAAATATTCACATATACAATCCTTATAAAACCAATTTATCTTGGATATAGGAATGCATTAGTACACTATGTATGTGTATACATAAACACATGTATATATTCTTTATATGTTTCGTAATTTATCATTTATAGAAATCGCAAATATGTATTAAATTTATTTAAAAAAATTTATTTCTGTCTATATATGTGTTTTTTATTTTTCTTATTATAAATTTTTGTAGTAAATTAATTTAGTAAAAGTATAATACAAAAATATAAAATTTAAATGAATTATATAAATATTAATCGATGTCATTAGTGAATTAAATTTAATTTTATTATTATAAGTTCATTAAAGAATTTAAAAAAAAAAAAATGCTAAAGTGGAAATTTTTCTTGAATTAATTTTCAAATAAATAATAGTAAAAATGTTGTTTTCTATTGTTATTATTGTACTCATATATTTATTAAATTCCATGTTTACTTTTTTAATTATATTGCTGTTATTTTAATCTATTTTTATTTTCTATTAAGTGAAAATTTTAATTATACATTTTTTTTTCTCGAAACTTTAGAACATTAATTATGTACACACATAATACGTACACTGAAAAATTTATTTTCGATTGTTTATTTTAAAATGGAATTTTCATAAAATTAAAAACTCATTACATTAAAAAGAAAAATTTACAATAATTTTACCTTTTTTTGTATTTTTTAATAATTTTATATATGAAAAATTTCAAATGAAAATGAAAAGAAAATGTATGTATAATTTTCCTTATTAAAATTTCAAGTTATAAAAAATACACTTTTATTTAATATGTATATTTAACCACTATAACGTTCTAAGTAAAAATAAAAGAAGATATTATGTATATTGTATAAGGAATGAAAATTAATTTTTTTTTTTAAATATAATAAAAGACAGTTTATGTTGATTGTACAAATAAATTATAAATGAAAACTGCTTTAGGATTTATTGAAAATTTATATTTTATATTAACTTTTTTTTTTCTTTAATGCTTTGCATACAATTGTATTAAAATTGGAGATTAAATTTATATGCAAACACAATAATAATAATTAATGGTAATAAATAGGAAACGATAGAAAAAAAAATTTTTTTTTACTTTATTTTTCGTTTTTTTTTACTTTTGCTTGTTTTTGTTTGTGTATGTGTGTGTTTCATTTATATTGATGAGAAAAATTTAAGAAAAGAATCTACTCTTTTATAAGTATTAATTGATAAGAATTATAATTCTTATTAAATCTGTACATACACATACATATACGAGTATTATTTTAATCATAAAAGTGTCTGTCCTTCATACATACAAAAAGTACATACTATATGTATTATAATGTTTTTCGATGTTTTGAATTTATAAAAACAGTAGTTTACTAAAGAAAATACTAAGAAAATACTTTTGAAAATTTTTATTTAAGTAAATTCATTGAGATTTAATTTAGTTAGTTAATAAAACTGATTTATAAAATCTGTGTAATAACTCAAGAAATTTCTTATTGAAGTTGAATGAAATCATTATCATTATCACGCATTTAATTATGTATATTTATACTTAGTATGTGATCTTGTACATGTATGTATGTATATACTTATGTATGTATATAATATATGTACATAGTAATTATTTTGTTTTTGATTTAATTAAAAAATAATTAAATTTTATTTGAAATAATTTATTGTTCATACGATATGTATGTTTATTGCTTATGTTTCTGTTTATTACAAAATTGAAATCATGATATCAAATATAGTACATAATATGTAAACATACACGTATGTATATGTATATAAGTAAATGTATACATAAAAGTTAAAATTGGAACATTATTATGACATTATATTATTTGTAGTAGAATTTTAATTTGTTACGAAACCCGAAATAATTCACAATTGAGTAAATATTGACAAAAATTATGAATTTTAAAGTATACTAAAAGTATATATATACATATAATCAATTGATAAAAAATTTCTACATTATTCTTAATTGATAAATATGTCTACATTTTAATTATTTAATTATTTGACTAACAATTTTTTCTCAATTTAGGTACATCATAATATTTTACAATTATTGCATTTCCCTTTTATAGAAGTACATAGTGAAAATTCTTTTAAATGAATTGGAGAAAATAAAACACCAAATTATTAGAGAAATGATGTTATAAATAAATTGGAAATTTTTTAATTATCTCTAATTCAGAATGTATGCATGTATATAATTATGAAAGCAAAATTATATAATTATGCATTTCCAAAATTTTAGAATAAAATAAAAAATTATAACGCTAAATAAACAAATACGTATCCATATGTGATTAATAGATTTTTTGTCTAGCTTTTTATATAATTTACTAATAACGTTCGTATACATAATGTACCTATATATAATTTATAATTTTAAATTGTTACAAATAATACATCTGTATAGATAACAATTTATCTACACATAAACGTTTTAGCATAGATACTTGAGTGTATAGTATTTATCTTTTTCATCATCATCTTTTACGTTACGTCTTTTTAATTTTTTTTTTTTTTTTTTCAAATATGTACATTATGTACTTCAAGATTTTAAATTATTGTTAAATTTATTCTAACTAAATATTTTATCATAGCCTTTTTTATTGATTAATTTAGTTTTATACAAAAATTAATGTGATATTCTTCAATCATCAATTATTATTATATTCTTTTCGCAAATATGTTCATATAAGTAAATACGTACATGTTAATGGTACAATGCCCTAATAAATTTGTTTATATGGTAAAAGAATTGTACACATACAAATTGTATGTGATTGTATACATACATACATATACATATTAGTGTTTAATAATAATTTTATTATTATCAATTATTATAATGCTTTTCCGTTTTTTCTTCTCATTTCTGTGTTATATATGTATTGTAATATATTTTGGCATCATTTTAATCACGTGCAAATTTTTTGAATATGTATTCAAAAGAAAAAAAACCCAAAATTATAATGGAGTAAAAAATGAATAAATATACGTCATATGAATATATTTGTACACAGTAACTGCACATATGTACATTCCTATATATATGTATGTGCGTTTGTATCTAAATTCTATATATACTTATAAATACATATACATATGTACATATTTATTCTGCACGAATGATGATAAACAATTTCAGTTTTATTTTTCATATTTATTTACAAAAATTATTAAATAAAAAAAAAATAAAAAAATCGACATCGATCGAAAAATTTCAATATTTCAAAAATAATATTAACCATGACGTGTTAAAAGTTTTAAATATAAAAATAATACTATTAGAAAAAAGTCAATACTTAGATAATGATTTATCTCTTTTTGGATTCTTTTGATTTTTTAATTTGTTAATATTCTAGAAAACATTTTTATATGTACATGAATATATGTACGTATGTCTGTGTAAATATATTCATGAAAGATTTTATTTTCATAAATAAATTTAAAAATGATCTAGAATTTTTTTCGTCTAGCATGTATGTAATATATATTTTTTTAAAAATAATATTACGGTTTTAAATGAATTTCATACTAAATATCGAAACTAAAAACATATTTTCCAAATGCTTTTTTTTTCTTTTTTTTTTTTTTTTTTTTTTTTTTTTTGTAAATTCTAGAAATCAATGAAACGTAGATAACTTTAATAAATCAATTTAATTGATGTTTGATTTAAAAATTTTTAATGTATCAATTTAAAATATATGGTGATGATAATTGTAAAAATTCATTCAATTGAAACAATTTATGCGATAAATATATAAACGTTTACTAGATTCTATATTAATAAATATATGTATGTAATTCATTTTCAATAAATCAAATATTATACTTATTTTACCTGTATCTAGAACAAATTATCTATACATTGTATTAATGTATATAACATAGTCAAAATTGAATAAATATCTATAATATTACATATGTATATCATTTGTTGTATAACAATTGTATACACATGAAACGAATTATTGTGAATTTTTCTTTTTTTTTTTTCATACATATAAAATTTTCACATCAACAATTAATAGAATAAATAAAAATATGTATACTTGTGTACAATAATAAATTTCATGGTGACAACGTATAGATGAAAAAGATGTAAAACTTTTAATTGACTATTTTTTTTAAAAATAAATAATAAAAATAATTTTTTTTTAAACATACATGGATATGTTATGAAAATTTTATGTATATGTATGAGATTTAAATTTTATAGATTACAATTTCAGTTTAATATATAAATTTGAAACGTGTATAATCGTCGTATTTTTATAAAGTAGGTACCTACATATTTTAAATTTTCAAAAAATCAATTTCTTTTATAATGTCGTCTGAAATTTGATATTTATGAATATTTATTACAATATTTATTATTTAAAAAAAAAAAAAAACAAAGATTAATTAAAATCTTTTTTTTTTTTTTTGTTTTGTTTTGACTGGAATCTTTTAGTTTATTTTTGAAAAATTCAAGATATATAAACAAATTAGAAGCAGTTTCATTTTGAAAAATAATATGAATTAATATTGCACATACATTGTACATGTACATACATATGTACATGTATACAATTTTGCTTTATTACGTGCAGTAAACTTTTTTTTTTTTTGAATTTTTATTAAATACATATTCAACAAATGACTGATTGTGTGAATTTCACCAAAATAAAAGTTGCTCTTTTAGCAATTTATTTGTTTTTTATTTATTTTTTAATTTATCTTTTTTTTTTAAACAAAGCTTATAATTAATAAATGAGACAAAAAATTATCAACTAAAATAAAAAATTTGTAGTATGCTGTATTTATGTGTATACATTTGTACAATATAAATTATTTTGAGTCACATACATATGTACATATACATATGTAGGTACTTCATTTCGTAATATGACTTTTTTTCTAGTTTTTTAATATCTATGTATGAATATTTAAATATGCTATATAAATACATGCATCATATTACCAATTTTACCCACATTACATACGACACTATATCATATATGTTGAAATAATTAAATTTGATGTACTCTACGTATGTACATTTACATAGTCTATAGATTTATAGTGTGTGCAGACGTATATACATACATATGTGTACATGTGTGATGTACGTACATTTTTACGTCATACACTTTATTTATATACACATTAAAATTATAATTTCGTACCATTACTATGTTGTGTTATAAAAATACTTTTTTCTTTCTTTTTTTTTCAATTTTTCTGTTTAACGTCATTAACAAATTATAAGAATTTTATTTTGATAATACGATATTACAACTAGGGTGTCATATATGTAAGTATATACATGTTTATTGTTTTTAATATATGTACGTATGTATGTATATTCAATCATACAATATATCTGTATACTAAATTCTTTGTAAAACAATTAATTTATAAATTCTTCATATATTGTATAATTTGTTAAATTGAATATAAAATACAAATCACTTAGATACAAGTTCTATTTCAAATCATTTATGCGTGATTTAAAAATGTTAAAAAAAAAAGAAGAAAATAAAAATAAATTATAATAACAGCAACAACAATTAAAGAAGAAATAAAAATAAAGTCAAAAAGTACGTCTATATTTTAATAAATTGTTAAAAGCTTATTTTTTATAATGTGTGAGCACGTGCAAGTTTATTAATCTTCTGTTTACGTACTTATATAAAAAGAATGTTAAGCTCTTATCTAATAATGAATGTGTAATAATATAAACAAAATTATAATAATGGCAGTGATTGGAATGCATTTGTAAATGAATTATGCATATACTCTTGTATATAATGCATCATTATATATACATATGTACACATGATACATATGTACATATATGTATGTATACATACTAATAGATTTATACAATGAGGATATTTGATATAATTTTGTTGCAAATCACCCACATTACATAAAATTAATAAGAATAATCATTTATGAGTGCAACAGGTAACGATTAGGATTACATGTACATATGTACATGTATGTACATATGTATGTTGACAAATCGTATTTCTATTATATCTTGTAGTATAATTTAAAAAAAAAAAAAAAAAACAAAAAAAAGTAGTAATCATAAGGCATGTGAATTTTATCAATTAATTTATTTATCTACTTTGTTTTTCAAATATAAATGTGCTAAGGTGCTCTACATACATATTTGCACATGTACTACGTGCAAAAAATAGAATAAAATGATTTTCTGACAACATATGTTGAACGAATATATTTTCATTTTTGTTTAAATTATTATAATTTAATACAGGTAAATTCTAGAAATACGAGTATCTATAAAAAAAAAAATTACGTGTGTGAAAAAATGAAGATTATAAATTTAAAGAAGATAAATGAATGAATTAATGCTAAACTAATAAAATGTTAGCTGATATTATAATTAAATAAATATACACATTAATGTTTGTAGATTTGTATTATGTATACGTACAAATCTACTTGTATGAATAGTTGTGTATACACATATGTTATTAATTTTTTTAAATTGCTCGAATATAAAAATTATATACCATTTTATCGTATCTATTGTAATAATGTTTTATAAACTAAATTGGTTATTTCATGTGATATAAATTAATAATTCATTATAATTTACTTATTTTTATTGAATTTTTTTTTTTTTTTTTAATAATTATTGGGTATATAAAATATAAAATAATGATTTCAATAAATTTCATATACCTATTTCATGTATAGGTACATATGTAAACACCTAAGAATATAATATCAATAATATTATACCTAACTGGTCATTAAAATTGAAAATTCTTACGATTTTTAAGACCTTCATTTGACATTGTTTAGATTTTTATGTTGCTATTTGAAATTGAATGGATGTCATTTAATGATTTCAAATATAAAATAAATTTATTTTAAAAATAAAAAAAAATAAAAATAAAATGGCAAAACAATAAAGATACTTATAATATAAGAAATAATAAATTCTCCATTGTATATATAAATCTGTTATAATTGAACCATTATGAAAATATTATTATCATTTCATTATTTTACGTCTTGTACATATGTACATATGTACATATGTATATAAATTTAGGGATGAATGAAAATGCGTAAAAATTAATAAGAAAAATTTCAAAAAATGAAAATAGACAGAAAATGAACAAAAGTGAAAATCGTGTAGGTGTATTTATTGCATGGAAGAAAAAAAAAATAAGGTACATATAAAATTCTAAGAAATTAAAAGTCAAAACACAAAAGACACCCACAATTTTTTTTCTGTGTATTGATTGAATTCTTGTTTATCTATACACAAAATAAATTCTAATATTTTTTATATGTTTACATAACGTGAGTATACACATATGTATGTATGTATTTATATAAAATATGGCTTTCACTTTTCAAGGTAAAATCATAATGATTTTTACCATGATATATTATATATGTATATTTCAGTATATGTACATGATAAATTTGGTTTTTTTCTTTAAATTCATCATCAAAAATAAATTATTGTGTACACACATACATATATACACAATGCCTAATATAAAGTATAATATATAAAATATAAAGGACGTCCTAATATAAAGTATAAAGGACGTTAGCAGAATAAATCGTTATTTTAATGATTTACATACGTTACAAAAGTTTATATGGAGTAGTAAAGAGTATCTACAAAAAGGATTTGTAGATTGTAAAAGGAAATTTTTGTTTATTTGAAATCTTAATGATTTCACAATAAATGAGTATACATATGTATGTATGAAGGTACAAAAAACTTTTTGAAAAACATCAGTTCCTTATTTCTACCAAAATTTTAGAAAAAAAAAATTGGATTTTCTTTTTTTTTTAAATCATAAGGAAATCTTGTAAATATTTTGATTTTTTTGTTTTAATTTTAATTTTTTTTTTCTTTTTCAATTTATTTTAGAAGTATATAACATAAGTTACTTACCACATCTGAGACGGTCCTCATAATTTTATCTTTAATTTTTCCCATTGCGTTTGATATTTGTTTATTTGAACGGTCTCTTGAACTCATTTTTAAATGTTTTTTAAATATTTTAATTATTAATGATTGTTTATTTTTATGTTTGCTTTATAATTAGTACACTTTGATTGCAATAAAATTGAGGTTCTTTGCTTAAATAAAATTCTTAATGTATGTAAAATAACTTGTAGATGTCGCTATTTATATTTACAAAAAAAAAAAAAAATGAAATTGTTGCATGTAGATTGAAAAATCACATTAAAAAATATATCTTATTTTATTATTTTAATTTCTTATATGATTTTTCACGTATATGCACATACAAATACATGTACATACATTCAATAGTTATAATATACAAGAAAATAAGAAAAATATAAATTTTTGCAGTTTTTCTAATTGTATAGGAATTTCGTTTTTGTTCTATTTTTAAAATTTATAACATCACACATACATAATTGTATGTACAAAATTTAATATAAAAAAAGTTTGCACTTGAATTTTGTGTCACTGCTAAAATTTAATTAACATATGTATATTATCACAAATTAAAAATACAAAAATTCTATTTTATTTATTTTTTGTTTTTCTTTGATAATTTTCATTTATGATATGTTCAAAATAATAAAATTACATTGTTTGTTGTTTTTTTTTTCTGTTATAAAATTGGTTTTAAAAATTTTCTCTTTTTATTTTTATAAAATTTTATATTAAGACGATAAAACATTTATAAAAGTTTATTATATGAAAAATCATAAACTCAAATGAATGCACTTAATTTTATTATTATTAAATTAATAATTAATTAATTTGAATAAAATATTTGTTCTTCTTCACTGCATAAATTTATTTATTTTTTATTTTTGTTAATTATATGTAATTGCTGAAACAAAAATAAAAAAAAATGAAATTAAAAAATAAAAATAAAAATAAAAAGAAACTTGTTACACATTAACTTTAATTAAAATTTCAAAATATTAAAATCTTATGCAATTTTCGTTTTTATTTTTATTTTTGCTGTCTTATTAAAATAATTTTTTCTTTATTCTTCTTTCTTTTTTGTTTTTGTTTATTTCGTATTATATAGTATATGTATCATGTGCAATTACTGTGTATAGTTAAAATAAAAAATTGAAAACAAAAAAAAACGTTTTCTAATTTTTTAAATATGTACATGAATAAAAAGATAAAAACATGCACAATAAATTGTGTACTTGTATGTCATTAATTTTTTTTTTTAATTTGAATATTTGAATTTTAAGCAACCCTTTGGGAAAAATTTATTATTATATGTGTTTATTTTACTATTTTTACTGTTTTATCACTTTAATTCTCATGTACATATATACTATATACCTTAGTTTATTTCTTTTGTTTTTAATGAATTACAAAATAAACATTCAAATATTTTACGTTATATCATTTTTTTTTTGGTTGTTGTTGTTATTATTACACATTTAAATATAATGTACTATTTTTTGTTGTTAATTAAATTAAATTTTTTTATTTATTTTATCTTCTCCTTGAATTTTTTTTTTTTTAATTTTTTTTCTGTTATTTTGTAATTTTATTAAAATATCGCGTTTTTATTAAAAATTCATTTCATTAAATAATTTTTAACTGTTACACATACCATATAAATACATATAATTCAATATATTCAAAATTTTAATATCTTATTATTAATAAATCTTTTCTTTACGTACTTTAAATTATTATAATATTTAAAAAAAAAAAAAAAAATTATTTTGTTTATCTTGTAAGTTTCACTCGTCATACGGTAACAGATTAAGTCGACAGACTAAAGCGGGAACTTAACACACCATTTACTTATATACCACATTGAGGATAAAAATTGTACACTCAATATATACACTGTATATTTTACGTCTAAAAAAAAGTTGTATGGTTTTCAATGTATGTATCTGTATATTGATAAAATTTTCTTATATGACTATGTGTATAATATACATATATATTACACTGTAATAGTATAACAAATATTCGACTGTATTGAAAGTATCTATATTAATACATATGTGTATATACATCATTATATATTTATAAACAAAAGCAACAACAAAATAAGTATTTGTTAAAAAAACATATGAACAGAGAAAGTCTAAGGTGTATTGTGTATATACACAAGAATTAATAATACATACATACATTTGTATGAATTCACATGTGTATATTTTATATGAATTATATTTTCTTAGTACATACATACATGTACAATTATACATTTGTATGAGTACCTATATATATTTACACTGTATACATATATGATTGACTTTTGCTTAAACCTTACATATATATCTTTTTTATTAATATAGGTACCTATGTATTATTATTATTACTTTTTATATGTAGACGAAAGTGCGATTATATTTTATACATGAAACGGTGTTTTGTACATATACGAAATTAACAGTTTTAATAGAAAAGAAATTATACTAGTGAATTTAGATATCGCGTGCGATATCTTGTCATATAAAAAAATTTATAGACGTTTATATGTATAGTTATATAAATACGTATAGCTACATGAAATTTTTTATATTTTTTATGCAATTTAATTTTTATATTTTGTATAAAATCTAATAAAAATACGTATGTAGGTATGTACACATTAATTATTTTACCATGTAATGTTTTTAATTAATTATTCGTTTATATTTAATGCTCTTATCGTCCTTTATCCTTTTAGAAATTTACATTACATATTTCTACATTTCTTCTTTGTACAGTGTAACATATTTTTAAATTTGTCGGTTATTATTATATCGTGATTGAATACACAAAAAAAATATTCTACACATACTTATGTGTTATATGTAAAAAAAAAAAAGAAGATAACTTTCAACGAATTTAATTAGTACTCTAGTTCGGTCGTTTGTACTCTTTCGATAAATGTTCAAAATTTGCTTTTATTATTTGAAATTTATGAATGAAATATTTCTACAAAAGTACATGGTAGGTATGTTATCATTTTATTCATCATTTTAGTTGTTTAATTTGTACATATGTATATGCCATGATTTCAAAATTAACAGAAAAATTGCATAGTTGCTTTTTATCCTTTTTTTTTTCTTTGTTTTTGTAATTAAATCCTAACGTCTAAATCAGTTAGTAGATTAAACTTTTTTTGAATCATTTATTTATAATAAAATACACTTAATTAATTTTATTTATAATATTTTGATGATTTTATAAATTACAAAGAAATTTCAAAGAGAGCGAAACTTAAACTTTGCAAATTATTTGTAATATGACTAATATTTCGTATTGCTTACATAATATGTAAAAAAAAAAAAAACAATTTATATCTACTCGATGATAAAATTTATTAATTATTGATAATGAAATTTGAAATTACAATAAAGTGAACTTTCTATAAAAAAAGGAAATGGATATTAAACAAAAAATAATAGATTAATAAAAAAAAGTCAATATCCTTATATGCATATGTACCTATGTACATATTTTTAAATACATACATATGTACACAATTATTTGATATACCTATACATAATGAGTATATAACAGAATTTACATATATATCATATAACTAATTATTATGATTATGTTATATAAACATATATGTATGTAGTTACCTAGTATTTTAAAATGTATAAACAATTCTTGACGCATTGATGCGATTTCAATGAAATGATAATTTGTTGTTTTTTTTTAACCATTAAACGATATTGGCAAAATATAGCGCCTGTAAAAACATACAGGATAAAATCTATATGTACATACATGCATACTATGTATAGGTATATAGCATATAAGTACATTTTGCATTGATTACGTATGAACGTGAATATTTACATTAATGTAATTTTATATAATGAGTGTATAATTCCAAAAAAAAAAAAATAAATAAATAAATAAATAAAAATAAAATTTACACTTTTATGTTAACAATGTAACAGCGCCATTCTAATTAACATCTTGATGTTATACATTCACATAGGTAAATACTTTTAATATAATAATAGTATATCTGTACAATATTCATTTTATATTATTCACAAATGTACCTACTATTTATATGTAGGTATGTATTATGAGATTTTATCAGTGTAAAAAAAAAGAGCTTTGCACATTTTATATTAAAAAAGAAAAACATAATAATTAGAATCAGTAAATTTTTACGTAGGTACCTACCTATTTTAATTCTTAATAATTTTCACACATGAACATACATATAGTACGTACATGTATTAATTATATACATTGAACTGTGTGCTTTCTATTGATTTTGTTTAATTTAAAATTTTTATTTTTAGTTTTTAAAAGGATTTTTTTCTTAAATTTTATAATATTTAAAAAAAAAAATTATGATTATACGTACATAGGTACCTAGGTACCTATATATTGGTTATTTAAAACAATAGTTTATTAATAAAACCTGTTTATTATACTAAAATCATTGACATAAAATTGATATTTTTCTAGAAATTTAATTATTATTATTTTTAAATAATTTATTGTACCTATATGAAAAAAAAAACACTAAAGTTTTACAAATTGAATAAAAATTAGCAGTCATTCATACAATATTATTTATAAAAATAAATTAATATACCTAGGTACCTAAATTTCACATTTGAATTTATAATAATAAAAAAATATATCAAATAATTCCCATGTATAGGTACTTACAATAAAATAAAATAAAAAAATAATATACATAGAATATAGATAGGTATGTACATACTATATACACCTAAATATATTTGTACAATAAACATATTTTTTTTATTTATTTTTAGTTTGCAAATAATAATAATTATTGTGCAAAAATTTTGCTTGGATGTATTTAATAATTTTTTTCTAAGAAAAGTTTGAAATTTAATACATATATGTACATACATACATATTCATACATATGTATATTATAAGCATACAAGGCACATACATAGGTACATATTTATGTATTAACATGCGATTTTGTATAGATATAGATACATTTTATATATGGCGTACATACATGTATTATATACGATCAGTATGTGCGCTTGTATACATTTTTGGGGGTCAATATTATAATATAGGTAGGTATATGTATATACATATATTAAACAATTAGATATACTACAACTAACATATGTATGTAGGTATATCTACATACATAAAATAGAAATGCATTTTTTCATCGTACATATAGGTACATCTACATACATACGTATATATGTATGTATATACATGAAAAAAATTGCAAGAAAGCAGAAAAATTGTTAACTATCGTATAATATAAGTATGTAGGTTTTCTGCTATTATGTAGCTTTACAAAAATTTTTATTCAAGCTATTTATGTAGGTATCTACATATAAAAAATAAAAAAAATGAAAACCACAGAAAGTTACATACAGTAAAAATTAATGTGAGTTGTGAACATACAAATCTGTTTTATTAAATTTTTTTCTTTAAAAAACAGAAAACGTTTTTCCTCTCAATTTCTCGTTAATCATTTTTTAAGTTACACGCACGTGATATTTGCCACGTTAATAAAACTTTTAAATGGACACAGATACATGTATCGATTAGCTTATATTATTATTATACAACACATTGGTATATTACATTATATCAAATAATTCAATATTTGACAATACTTGTACATACATACATACCTACATACATGAAAATTTTTTATATTTGTTATGTTCATACATATAAAGAATTCGCACTGTTTTCATCATCAGACAACATTAAATTTAATTCAATTTCTGTATGAATATACCTACGTCGAGTATATAATTCAATTTCATTATACATACATAAATAAGCATAAACATAATTCAATTTAGCTTGGATGAATAAAAACAAAAACCAAAAAATATTTCTTGTCTTGCAAAAAATAAAGAATCAACGGTATATAAATAAATTGCAAAAAATTTTGAATTAATGTGTGTGACTATACAAAGTTTGTACTTCTGATTCTTGCAACTTTTTTCTTAGCTATCTAAACTTGTTTTCTTAATTTAAATGCAACAAAATATCAAGAATTTAAAAGCAAAAGAATTAAAAATATAAAAAATCAAAATGTACTTTTAAATTATCTATTATAATAAGTATGTACCTATGTAGGTATATTGTAGTCTATATCATCACGTACTTGTACATATATAAATATGTATGCACGTAGTATGTGTACATTATATAGTACAAACTTGAATAACGTGCAATAAATACCTGTTTGTTTTTAAGTTATATATACTATTCAATACATTAATGTCTGCATATGTAAATTATGCAAATATATTTTAAACTTTTGTATAACAATTTGTATCTAAGTGCATCCCCAAACATACATACTATTTTGTGGTTTAATATGATTATATATACCTACATATTGATGTATATTTGCCTTGCCGTCATTGATCAAAAAAATTTTCTTTTTTTTTTAAATTTATTTTTGCCTTTATTTTTTTATACTTTGAAATTTATCATATGTGCACAAATTCATATAACTATAATGTACATAAAATGTAAACATATGTATAAATATGAGTTCCTATACATACCTACATATGTATGTATGTACCTAACATGAATGATATAAAACATAAAAACTGTGCATATATACACATATAAGAGAACATACATATATTATATGGGTACATATGCATAGTATTAATATTATTAAGATTAAAGAAATATTTTTAATGCTTGTGGTGTGGTGAACGTTGGAGGCTCGTCTCCTTGTACATATAGGCGTCATGCCCACGTTTATAACACGTGTAGTGGTAACATGATAATAAAAATATGTTTGTATGCAAAGGAAAAAGTTCAAAAACGCTGTGTAAAGCAAAATAAAAATTATAACTGCCTTGATTCGCTTTAAAAGTACATACATAGGTATGTGTATATATAGTCGTACAACACATACATATATACCTACTAAATGAATGTATACTTGTTCACAATCCAGTATATATTTGCATTATTATATATAACTAGATATACATAACAGATTTAACCTGTTTTTATTGCTATTTTTGCATACATGTCACATATACATACATATGCGTGTGGAAGTAGATACACCTTTTTTAAGGTTTTTCTTTTATATTTCCTAATATGTATACAAAGTTGCATTCTAACAAAAGTAGATAGTATTATTAGATGAAAACGACAAGCAAATACCTTTACCTGTTTTGATTTTTATTCGCGTATTATGTGTATAGACATAATTTGTATTTGAATTGTTATTTGCAAAAAAAAATCGTATTATGTACGTATATAGAAATGTACTTGTGCATTTGATACACCTATTCATATAAATTTTAATCGTCATATGAAAGTGCAATATACATACATACCTATGTTCATATGTACCTATGTACATATGTATGTATATGTTGTAATTCACAACCACATTAGGATAAATTGTACATCAAGATCTTGTTTAGTATATGTAGGTATATGTACCTATATTGTGCCCCTTCATGTACCTATATATATATGCATATTGTTCACCTTTACTCACACGATTTATTATGTATTACAAATAGTATAATTTTACTATATACCTATGTATGTAGGTATGTACATGCATATAAAATAACGTAGGTATTTATGTTATTTCTGTGCTTTATGCATATCAACAAAATATAATTTTATACTTTTTTAATTAATGCATCTAAAATACATGTACAGCAAACATGTACACAATTTTAAAATTTTAAGATTTTATAAAAATATAATTTCATATAACACGGACAATCCATGTACCTACTATGTATATGTACATATATGTATGTATGTATGTACAATTAAAACTGTTTCATATGTACATATGTATAAATAATACGAAAAATATAAAAGAAAATTGAAAACGTTAAAAATAGGTACCTAGGTATATTAGCTGATGAAATTTGCTTAACATTTTTGTAATACAAATTTACGAAGCAAAGATAAACATGTATATATGTGTGTACTGTATATTTTATAGATATACATACATATGCACATGTATGTGCATATCTGATTTATATGAAATTCTAATCAAATTTTTGAAAATTCATAATTAATTATTATACATATCTACATAATGTTATTGTAGGCAAATTACGTAAATGCAGGACAGGTGCTTTACTATGTATATAGGTAGGTACATATTTTTGTTTTGTTTTTTAGCTCACGAGATCAGTACTTACAAGGTCACTTCATTTAATTTCTTTTTAATAATATCATCATTTTCACATACATTCTTACCAAAATCCAGCTAAAACATATTTATCTTTATAATGGGAAAAAATTTATTTCACCCAAATTTTTTTAATTTCATATTGTTATTGTATGAAATAAACAAAATTATCATTTTATTTCTAGTGAAAAAATAAAAATATTTTTTTTTTTTTTGTGAAAATTGAATTTTCGCGTCTTTTTCTAAAAATAAAGCTCATGTGACGAAAATTTCATAATTTGTATTGTAAATAAGCTGACTAATAGGTAGGTATATGTGATGTGATACATACATATGTATATAGTACATGAGTATAATATCCATATGTACCTACCTATTTATATACATACATTTATTTGCGATAGTGTTAACAAAATATGTATGATGATTATTGACATATTTTATATATTTACATATGTATGTATGTATGTATGTATGTATGTAAAATACGTGAAAATATTAAAAAAGGGGGCTCGTCTATTTCATTTGTATTATGATATACATATGTATCTACCTATAAGCGAATAATTTTTTTCATATTTTAAACTGTGTCTTTTTAATAAATAATTTGTTGAAAAATAATTAAAATTTTGTTATCATGTAATCACAGCAATAAAAAAATACCTACGCATTGTTCATGGGTAAAAATGAAAATTTAATAACATATGTATATGTAGGTATCCGTATATAGGTTATAAGATATATGTAATTGTGTGCAAATGTATAGATAAAATATTTACATTCACATGACACAGAATATAATAGAACAAAATCTAATAGAAAAATACACCTAGGTACCTACCTATAAATTTTTTTTTATACATACATAGGTACTTACTGACGTAATATACAAAGCTTAAACCAATTAAACGAAATAATAAAAAATAATAATTTTGTATACATATAAATAATAATTATATGTATGTATTATGTATGTATTAAAAACCAAAAACCGAAAAAAGTCTTGATTCCATACGTACTCCATTCATACATATATTGTATTTTTGTATATGTATATAACGTAAATATTGTCATTGTTATTTTGAAAAAATAAAAAAAAACGAAAATGCAAAGTCATGTGCAATTTTTGGAGGCTCGTTCCATTATTTATATTATTACATAATTTTTTTTTTTGTAATTGCCTGTATTCCCTCATGTTATTTTATTTTTGCATACATGTACGTTCAACCAATCCACACATAGGTACCTATTCTCACCATTCATCACATTTACAACCGGATATTTTGCATTTTAATTTTTTTTTTTTTTTAAGTACGCTATACCTTAATTTTATATACTACATAGGTAGGTATATCTATTTATACTAAAATCTCAAGATATTCGGATTTTATATTGCACACGTTGATATGTATGTAAATACATATATGTACATACCTATACAAACGAATTTTTTTTTTTTATCTTCACTGCCTAACATTATAACCTTGGCATGTTCAAATCGAATCAGCTGTTTTGTATAACATTAATTTAAAAGAAAATAGAATAAAAAAATTTTATTCATTACTTTATTCATTTTGTTTTTGTAGTGTAATAATAAAAATTCCTAATTTAATAAAAATAATTTCTTACTTTTAACGTTTTCATTTCAGTAATTTATTTTTTGTAAACAGTGAAAAAATGGAAATTAATTATTCCAATTCTCATAAACAATTTAGGTATATTATATGTATGCACGTGTATATATGCATATATTGAACACACATATATACCTTTAGATTTTACATATACATATTTACAAAAAATGAATACCTATGCATTGAAAAATACTAAGTAGATAGTTGATAAGAGAAAAAATATCGACAAATTATTATTGCATTGATTTTTGGGGCCATTAGTAACTTTAAATTGAAATAAATTGATTCATACAAATAATTTTGCAGTTTTTTACCCATAAATATTAATATACCTAACATACATTTAACATAAACACAAAATGTGTACATATTTATATCAAAATATAGGATCTTTTCTAGAACATCATTTAAAATTATTATTAAAAAGAAAGTTAATAAAATTCATAAAATAAAATTTTTTACATAGGTACTGGTATTTATATACACGCATTACATGTCACGTATACATTATCAATATTTTATTGTTTTGTTTAATTCTTTTTAATAAATTTATCATTTATATATGTACATTCAAGGCAGTAATAATTGAAATTAATACATTCAATAAAGATTGATATTTTATACATATGTACATATGTATGTACGTATGTAAAAAAATATTTTACAATATGCACATAAATAATCATATCATAATTAAGAAGAAAAAAACTGTTTCATTCAATCTACTTATAAAATCGTCTTCAAAGAAAAAAAACAAATATATATATTTTCAATTGATAAGTTTTGTATTTGATGCTATAAAATTTTCTTATAACATATCAGATACATTCATATGTAGATATTAACATGATGATGATTGGATTCTTGTCGATTTTTTTTTCTTTTTTAAATTGAATTCCTACTGTTTGTTATATTATTTCTTTTAGATTGTAAATATTTGCTATTTCAAGGTTGGGTCTTTTTCAAACTAACAATTTTTTGTATTTGTATTTGTTTCACCATAAATTAAATCAAAATTTTACATGTGATACATCAAATATTAAATCCAGTACATCCTGTATGTACATAATATCTGAATCGGTTTCTATACATATGCGAAAGCTGTGTGTTTGTACATATAGTACATATAAATATGTATGAATTTTTTTAAAAAATTGATTAATATAAATTAAAGGAAAATTTTAAGAAATATCTACATCTACATATAGGTATATACCATGTACATACATACATGTATGGATAGTCGAATTTTCACATATTAGCGAGTACATACGAATATTCATGATACATTTGTATGAACCAAACATGTGTATTTAAAATTCAATAGATGATAAAAAATTGAGCAAATATCAAAGGTTTATTTTTTTCTTATTTGTTTTTTATTTGTATATTTAATCTTTGGTTTTTTTTTAAATTTTAATTATTCTCCTTTTTCTTTGGTAGAATATGTTTTTATATATTTTTGTATATACATACATAAGTACATATATGTACATACAAATTTGTATAAATTATGTTATATCAGGTTATATGTATTCTTGTACATATTATACAGAAATACTTTGATACTTTACCAAATATAAAAATAAAAAACAAATAAATAAATAAATAAAATTAAAAAACAAATCCATTAAATATTTACAATAAAATTTTTTATTGCATTAATCACGTGCCAAATTTACGTCAACGAAAACAATTTTATATTATGAAAACTGAACATACATATATGTACATATGTGCATATATGTATGTACTAATGTACACTGTATATTTTGTATATATTAACGAAAATAACTGGTACCTAATTCATATAATATCAGTGGAAATTTTCAAATTTTTCATTTTAAATAATTTTTAATTTGCAACACTAGCTTATTACTAAACATTTTAATTAGAAATATTTAAAAAAAAAGAAGAAAAAAACAAAGTCATAAAATTTTCATTTTGTCATACATTTTTAAATTGTTTTGTTTTTAATTTTGGTTTTTTTCAATTTTGTGTGTTCACTTATAATCCGGTTGAACTTTTAAAAATATTTATGTATTTTAAACGTGTGAGCCTGGAATCATTAATTTTAGAATATTCTAGAAATTGAATCCTTATTAAATTTTTCTCAAAACAAAAAAATTATCAATGAAATAAATCTCAGGTAACACAAAATAATTTCAACAACCACCTGTTCGATGTTGTTGATTTTGTTGCAAAAAAGAAAAAACTTAATACTCAAAATTTTTGATTTTTGGCTATAAAGTAGATATTTAGAAAAATTTTTTTTTCATTGTTGCAATACTAATTCAGGGTGTATAAATTTCTTTTAAAAAATAATTTAATTTTTATTTCTTTTTTATTTTTTTATTTTGTATTTTCTTCATCACAAATTTCTAGAATAAAATTTTGTTTATCTTTTACCACATTACAGTGTAAAAATATTTGCATTTGTACTTTTGAAAAAAAAGAGCATCAAAACAAATGTCATTAATCGGAAAATGTGTTATGAATAATGTATATAAATACATATGTATATTGTACATGTATATAAATGTAATGTAGAAGATGTTTAATGTACAAATGTAATACAAGATCATATGAAAGACAAGTTTTCCGCTTTAATACATTCTATACATTTACATATAAACAATCAAAAATTATTGTACACTATATAATATAGTATTATCAGAATTCATATAATTTATGTAACTCTTTTTAAATGATTACCTAGTTGTTTTCCTTAAAATTTTTATCATATTAATACATAATAATAATACATATACGTACATATGTATAGAAATATACCTTTGCGTATTCATGCAATTAGCTCGTGTCATAATAATTTATATTACATAGCATTATACTCGTAAATATGGTTAATAAACAATAATAAATTTTGATATTTTGTTTTTTAAAATGTAATGTTTATTAACAAATTCAGAAGTAAAATATTTATTATTATTTTATATTCATGTAGGGTAAATAAAGGACACTCGAGAAAGTTAATAAATAAATATGTATAAACAAGCTATAAATGATTATAAAAATTATACATGTATTTACATACATACATACATGTAATGTAATTAAATGACAAATAATAATCGTAATAAAATGTGAAATTTCACGTATCTAGTTATTAAATGGTGTATGGTGTAATATATAGGTATGATTACATTTATTAGAATCTACATATTATGTACATAAATATAACGTACATACATAGATACATATAGTATTTTTTATTATTATATGATCATTATCTAAAGAAAGTGTCGGTTTATATAAAATTTTAATTTCAAATATAATGAATGCATCATGTCTTATATACATAAACGCAATTATTCATATAATATGATAAATAATTTAGTTGTTGATCATAGGTTTAAATTAATATAACAGATTATTAAGATTAATACAATAATTATTTAATAATAATATGAAAGTTTTATAATTTTATTAATTTTCAAACATTTATATGGATATATGTATGTATGTATGTACAATTATACATACATATACGTAAATATTATACAGATATCTTATTTTATATTAATTAATAATGTAAAAATATAATATATATTTTATATTACAATCTAAATGCGTTATAAGTAAAATATTTACGTGAAATATTGAAAAATAGATTTCCAAAATAATTTTTATATTTTCATATTTTTCAAAAAAATATTCAAAAATATGAAAAAATAAATAAATACAATAATGTTAAGATACAAAAGAGGATAACTATAATTTTCTATATAAAATAGTTCATGATTTTAATATATGCAAGTTCAATTATAATAAACATTTTTGTTTATATTTAAAACAAATTTAAAAATTCTAGAAAATTTTCAGTTACATAAGAATTATAGAATATACAATTTATAATAATGACACGACATAAACAAAAAAGAAATGTATAAACGTATATGTATTAAATATTTAAATGACATTTTTGAATTATTTAACAGTTTCCTAATTAAAATATGCATTTACGTATCTTATAATTCTGTGATATGTATTATAGAGATTACATTTTATTTGCATTATACATGCTTTGGTTTTTATTAATACAAAAAACCAAATAAATAATACTTTTCTAAATGTTCATTTTATTTATTTTTCTAATATAAAATCTTGTTGTTGAAAAATTGTAATTTATAAAAAAAAAAAAAAATAAGCTTTAATATATGTAATACATGGTAATTTAAATTTAACTAGATTGTAAACAGTTATTTCATATTAACATATGTAGGAATGTAGGTACTTATGTATGTTATATGTGTATAATCTATAGCTAGATTATCATATCCCCGAAGGATTTCGATTTAATATGTGATTTTTAAAAGCATCATATATAAATAACAAAAGTATCGAAAATTTTAAAAAATCAATTCAAAAATACAAACTATATAAATATAATTAAATTGATATCAAATTTTTTTTAAATAATTAATATAATATCGAAAATATTTATTATAACATATGTATGTATCCATATACATATTTCATATATTTTATCTGAATTTTTCATTAAATTAAATGTTATCAACAAATATATTCATAAAAATAGGTACAATATATATTCTTGTTTAGTTCAAACACGTTCTTTCAATTAGAATGGAAATTTTTTGTTGTATACATACATATGTATATATGTATATTGTTTAAATTTACATACACTTTATACAACATATATTAATTTACATGTACATATGTATGTATATTTATGTTATGTTACCTGTTATTATGTAATTTTGCATTTTTTGTTTTTTGTTTTATTTTGAATATTCTTCTTTTCATGAATGTCTGCCATAATTATTCCAATGGAAAATTTTCTTGCATTCGTAACGTATAATAGTAAGAATGCAAATTGCACAAAATATATTTACATACATGTACACATACGTTTTATATTTAAATTAACATATTTATATGCATTTTTGAAATGTTTTATGCAATTAATGATGTATTAATATTTGTGTACTTGATTGTAAATTAATAAAATAATTATAATATTTGGTACATGTTATACACAGTTATAATTAAATTGTAATTAAATATAAAAATTTCAACAATTCGTTTCATATATCTTAATACATACATATGTACATATGTATGTATGTTTCTTTCAAAAATCAAAATCAGAGGTAATGTGATGATTTATGATGTCTCATATGACCCAACTGAAATTATGTTTGTAATTTAGGCAATGTAAATTCAATTTATTAAAATTCCAACTCAATCAACATGTATCAAGTAATAAATATATGTACCATATATATACATATATATATACATATGTATGTATGTATAAATACATATTGGATACACAAATACTATATACAAAAGTATATGGACTGATATATATGTATATACCTACTCTTTTTTATCTCACTATCAGTGTGTTTATACTTTATAAAATACAATTATGTTTAGATACAAATATTTGAATTCTGATTCAAAAATTGCAAGTGTAGATAAGGGAAATACATATGTATGTACATAAATATATTGAAATGCACCCATATAAAGAAAATATGAAAAATGTTCAATATTTATTGTTTTAAACTTTATGGGGTCAAGGACTACTCTATATCGAATATTTTTCGTAAATAAAAAGAAAACGATGCCTATTCGGTCTGTGAATAAAAAGAAGTGGTTTCACGAACAATTATCAAGGAATTGCTCGTACGCATCATTTTGATGAAGTTTTTTTTTCGTGATAAGAAAATTCTACACGTTTCTAAATTTGTTATTATTCCAAAGTTTTGTTCCAAAGGTAATATTGTTCACTTACCAGCCTTGGCAATTTTTCTAATTTAACCTACTTTTCACAGCTCGATGAACTTTACAACTTTGTTATGAACATTAACATTTAAAAAAAAAACATAATGTCCAGCATATCTAATTAAATCAACAGAGTATAGAAACGTATTCACATATACATATGTACGTTGCGTTTTTTATATACGTATGCACATGTATGTATATGTACAATAACGTGTAATAAACATTTTAATAAACATAAACACATTTACATACGAATGTTGTGCAAAAAAGGAATAATATAAAATATTAATTTTTAATTTTTTTTTTTTTTCAATTAAAATTGTATATGTAGGTACTTATGTATATACAAAATATTATGCTTATAAACTACGTGCATAAATAAACAATACATTAATACATATCAAATAGTGGAGCCGGCGTTCTGTTTGAAATGATGCCGGTTGCCGGTTTCAATCTTCCAGAAATTTCTTCAGCGAAGACATAATGTCGTCATTAAAATTGGTAACTGGATGGAAAACTCTTTCACTTCAATCGACCTTCTTTAATGTACACATTTTTTCTATGTACGAGTAATGAGTATATATGTTACGTGACTAATGACATTGTATATGTACATTTGCTATACATAGATATGAATATACTTACCACTTGTCTTTGTAGTTTTGTTATAATTGAAAGAGTTTAAACGTAAATTTTCCAATTAAAAAACATACTCAATATTACAATTACAATTTACAAATATAGGTACAAAATATGTATTTCAATGTGGTAGAATATAAATCGATTTCAATTTCTTTAGTACAATATACCTACATATAGGTACACATATGGTAGTTGGTAGGTGCTGTTATAGTAACCAAATTCATTGTGTTGTTGGCTGTATCGAAATTTTGTATTCTGTTTGTATTACTTAGTAATTTTACCTGTACAACACTCACCTACACAAAATAACGACTCTTAGCGCCATACAACATATGTATATACACAACCCCATAAAACAGTGTGTTAAAAAAAACTTGGATACCGGCTCTAATGGAAATTTCCACTCAGGTTAGCTGAGTAATTCTATAGGCTGTGCGTTTTCTTATTCACGGCTTTAAAAGTCAGGCAATTTTCTGTGTAATACCTATACATTGATAAGTATATACATGTATATACATATGTAAAACTAGAGTACGTACGTAAAGAATACAATTCATTCAGAATTTTTGACTTTTTATTTTATCAATAAAGTACGATATTCACATTTCACAATCACTATACACTTTCATATATTACACATGTTTACTAATACGACTATACATTGTTCCTTTGCATCCATGTGAAAATTTCCTTCTCATATGTGTATATATTCCATATAAATACATATGTACCTATGTATACTGTATACTCCGTCAACTATGTATATTATGCACTTAAGGCCTTATGGCGATTACTTAAAGTGGTACCATTTTACATCACTATGTATTGATATTTAAAAAATTCATCAGATATATAATAAAAGCTTTGTGGATTATGGTAATACTGCTTGTGAAACAGTTTAATTAGAAATTATAAGTGAAGAAAAAAGACATATGTACTCCCATAAGAACTTAAGTGCAAAATATTAATAGACAGAGTATATGGGTATACATACATATGTATTTATATAGAGTTTATGTGTCGCGTGTTTTAGAAACATAAACATAAATTTGTAATCATATATAATAATACGAGAGTCTGAAATGTTATATTTTATGAAATTTTCTTTGCAAACATTGTATGCGTGTTGCCATAGTAAAAATCAATAAAAGAAGGCCGAATATATCCATTGCCCCTTATCAATTAATAAAATCTAATAGGTACCTACCATTTGCTAATTTGAATACCAGATTTGTTCCTAATGTACGCACATACATACATATGTACATATGTCCATATGTATGTTTTATCATAATGTCAAGTAATTTTTTCTACTATGTTCTAAGTATATCCAGATTTACTTATTCACTTGTGCACATAATTACTTTAAATGTGACCCATTTTTTTCGAAATGTCCAGTAAAATATGATCTTTAAGTATAATCATATATTGTACATACTATAAATGTGAATTTATTACACTGGTAACATTGAACTGCATGTCATTAATCTTTTACTGCATTAAAAAACTAATATTATTCTATTTATAAAAGAAAAGAAATTTAGTATTCATAAAGATATGTACATATACATAAGACCATACTGACATATGTACGAGTATGTATGTACATATATACACTTATGTACATACATACATATGTAAGTGGATAAAAAGAACACAACTGTATTGAACAAAATAAATTGATAGGAATTTTCCATTGCAACCTGAGGGAACCCTTCCTTATTTCGAGTTCAGTAATTTCTTTTTTAAATGCAATCTTTAGAAATGAATTGTATTTTATATATTATAGGTATATCCGTTGCAGTAATAATAATCTCTTTATCTATACAAGATATACTAATATACATGCACTTTTTAACATGAACTCTTTGATGTTAAAGAAAGTTGTTCCTCCTGATGTTGATATACCTATGTACCCATATAGTAATACGGCCGGTTTTAATTTTTTTAAATTTACTATTTTTTTATAATTGAATTTACAAACATGCCTTTTACATTTTCAAAAAAGGTCATTATATTCATCCATAAATATGTCCATATGTATGAATATATCATATGTATGTACATTTGTATATATGTATGTATGGATTTGAAATAACAAACAAATAGAAGTACAAAAATATAATAGTGTAGTTTTATGATTTTCTTGTAATTCACTGTCAATACGAACAGATTTTAATTGTACATCATCATGATTTACGACAATATTGAATGATCAATGATTATGAATCTTGGTCAGTGGCACCTTATTATATTTTACCTTACTACCACGTTCACCTTACGTACGTTTCATATGCATACATACATACATATATTTTCAATTCAACTTAAATATGTGTATTAATGTTAATACAAGAAGTAATATATTATATTAAAAGTACAGTATTGTAAAAAATTGATGTACATATTATTTGATTGATGTATTGCATATGTGTTTGTTACTCTTCTATTATATTTTTAATTAATTATGCATTTCTTACTATTTATTCGCTTTTACTTTCTTTTCTCTCAACATTGTAGAAATTAAAAATCAAATAGGTACATACTTGTAAAAAAATGTTATACATATACTACATATGTACATATGTACATACAGATGTACGTACATATAATAATATTTTGCACAAGAATTAAGTACCAATATGTGTATGAAACATACATATGTATGTTAAAATATAAAAAAAAAACATCTCGTGTCATATTTATGCACATTTTCACGGTATATAGCGATATTACATATTTTACTTTTGAATTTATCACATTTCTGTATGTATTATTATGCATAACACTATATTAAATTTATTTTATCTGTTTTAAATATCTTTTTAACAAAAGCCAAATGCCGATGGAAACATTTTTTTGTGATACTGTTATAAGGTGTATCATTATATATTCATATATGCTTATGTGTGTGTATGTGTACTATATATATATATATTATAAATTATAAAATATTGTATCTATGCATATACATACGTATATTTTATGTATAAGTATACATATATATTCACATCACATATAACTTTATAACTTTTACTACTATGCTTTATAACATTTTACTATGCACGTAGATACATACATACATATGTATTATCTGGAGACTGAATGTTATTTTTTTTTTATAAACAAAAAGTATGTACATGTATATAGGTATGTGCATAATAAATGAATGTCTATTTATAAAATAAAAGTGGAATTTTCCGTTCAATTTGGAAACTATTTTTGGAATCAATTTTTGCTAAATTTAGATACTTGTGCATTCATACATATGTTTGTAGGTATAACTTCATTTTTTATTTTTTTGTTATCATATAATATAGTATATAGGTACATAGTACATACATACTTAATATTACGAATGTACCTACCTATAGATAATCTTTTTTATTAGGCTAGTGAATAGCGATCATTCCATTATGGATTTTTTAAATTTAATTTTAATAATTGATTAGAAATTTTTAGCGGCTATAAATAAGTTATTGATGCCATATAAAATGCCATATGTGTAGTTGTACTAGGTACCCACACTGTATAAAGATATGTACATATATGTATGTAGGTAGGTATATTATTTGATATTATTTAGCTATTAATTTTTTTTTCCAAATTATGAATACCTGTATGTATTTTTAAAATATTTTCAATATTAACATTTATATATCTGGATATGTATGTATGTGTTTATAACCGCATGTACTTATCTATACCTACATATAAAACTAAACATAGGTATATAGGTAGATACATTTAGTTTAAATAGGTATAGGTGCACAAACAGTGCACAAATGTTTTGCATTTTGAGTATACCTATCCATACCTATATGTAGGTATTGTTATTGCTGTAAACTATTGTATTTGTATGTACATATGATGCATCTTTATGTATAATTTGGAATGTATTTATAAAGAAAAATCAAAATAATAAGAGAAAGGTAAGCAAAAGAAAACAACGTAAACTTTTAATAATGAATTAGCTAACAGTTTAATTGGATTATGTATGTATAGCCTATTGTACCGAATAATATATGTATGTATATATGTACCTATGTACATTTGCATGTACTACCTATAATGTGTATTTAAATTGATTTTTTTTTTCTTTTCATATACATATATATATATGAACATACATATATTTATGTAGGTATACGATAACAAATTTATTCATTGATTATTCCATAATGACTTACATTAGTGACAAACACTATTTTTAGAAAATTATAAATTTTCATTAAAACTAATTTATATGGAAGAATACATAATTATCACATCATAAAATTTTGGAAATACCTATTTAAAAAAAAATTTCAATGGAAAGTTTTCATATTTTCAAATTAACATCATAATTAAAGCAATAGCATTTCCTTTTAATTTTGTATTTTTTTTTAAAAATTTGCACTTGTAAAATAAATTTCTTGTTACCTATATGCAATAATTTTAATGAAATTTTTCAAATATTTGTTCATATGAACAATTTTTTTATACCATGGGTACGTATTTGTATGAATAATTAATTACCAATTAAATCGGTTATTGATCCTTTGTTGTTATATATTAACATTTATTCTTACATACCTACAATGTTACATATTCGTATTTTTACGTATTTGTCACTAATAAATTATACAATTCAAAAATTGAAAAAGCAATTAAAATACAATATTAGGTACTTACCTGTTATAATATTGGTTTTTTTATAACTTGTAAAAATTTCCAATTCGTAATTAATTTAAATATAATACAAACAGTTATTTTCCTATTTGTACACCTATGCCTATATAAAGTAATTAAAGCGTGTACAGTATGTATGTATGTATGTACATACATATTAAATAGGTTTATAATTTTATTATTATGGATTTAAAATATATTTACTACATATGTACTTCTACACATGTGTATATGTATATATGTACATTGTACATGATATACATATGTATATACATACACATGATTTACATCGTGTTTTAATCATTACAGTCAAGTGAATTTCACGTTGTTTTATATAATCTTGAACTTGAACTTACAAAGTAGGTATTTTTATAATTTCTTTAAAAAAAATTAAATCACGTAATAATTTTTATTCAATAATGCAAGAGAAAATTTTTGTGGTAATTTCAAAGATAAAATTAATATTTTCAAATTAATGATTATAAAATTTACCAAACTACCAATCTATTTATATTAATTTAATTAGAGCGTAGGCACACATATGTAAGTATATACATATAAGTACATACAATTTGTATATTCCCATGATCATTTGCTAGTGTTAGGCCCTGAAACAGCATCAGTAAAAAACAAAAATGAAAAATAATTTTTTTAAATTTTTTATTTTTAATTTAACAACAAATAAATTAGCAAATATGAATGATTGATTATTACTTTTAAAAATCAAAAATTGCATCATAAAAAAATATTTAAAAAATTTTTTTTTAAAATTGTCTTCATTGCCATGCATTGAAAATTTCTTATTATTTGAACTCTATATAATAATTTATACTTCGTATACTCGTATGTGGGAATTTTAACAGAAAATGTGTGGTTTTTATTAGTCTAAACTAGTAACAAATACATATGTATAATTGTATTATTGTACATACATATATCATGTTTTACTTAGGTTACAAATCACAAAAAATGAAAATTCGAATAATATTCATTTATTTCAAGTACACTAAAAAAATACTAGAATATTTTTTGCTCATGCACATATAGAAATTTATTATTATTATTATTATTATTATTATTGTTAATAAATTATATTTGTATTCATTTACATACGTGTTATATGTACATATATGTATATGTATGCGCATAAGAACAAATTTCCATATACGTTTTATTATGAAAAAATAATGGGCCAGCTCAATATGTTTATTTTCTTATTGGTTGATTTCATAAACAAGCCTCCTTACGTAGATTGAAAAAATTTTTTCTTCTGGATTTTGCGTCATTACACATGTGTACTGAAAAATATGATAAATACATAATAAATTTTAAATCAAGTATGACGATAAAAAATACATATACATACATACCTATATAAATACATATATTAGTATGTACACTTATGTTTATTGTGTAGATGTGATAGATATACTATTACATTAATACAGTGACGAAGAAAAACTGAATAACAAAACAACTTGAATCCTGGAAAAAGAAAACGATGTTAAAAATAAAAATAATTTATTATCTTATTTTTAACTAATAACTGTTAAACATTACAAGTACATACATTATAGATTAATTTCATTTAAAACAGTTTAACATACATATTTAAAAATTTTATAATGTATTATTTGTATACATACTTATTTATATGAAATTCTATTTCTATATATTCATGACATTGTATTATTTCGATTTCTTAGCGTTTCAAGTTGTCAATAAAAAAAAAAAGTAATATAATATGTCAATGAAAAATGAATTTGTCGGGTAAAAATACATGGAAAATTCTGTGTATGCATATGTATACAATTATTTATTTTAAATTGTACACATATGTATGTAAATACGTGTATAAAAACGTGTAACCAGTTATAATATATGTTGAAAATCAATTAAGTATTTAGTTTTTTAAAAAAATGTATGAATAAGAAAATATTTATTAACTTAAAAGTTTTTAAAAGAAAATTATTGTAAAAATAACATGACATTAGCTATTAGTAGAAATAATTTATACATAAATGTGTATTATATGTATATAAATTTAGTTATATTGTTTGATACACAAATGTACAGTGAAAAACAAAAATAATTAGATGACAATATTCGCTATAATTGCTAGATAGTCGAACCACGATTTTTTTAAGTCTGTACCATCTGTATTTGTCCATATTTGTAATTGGGTACATATTTGGAATAAATATATTTATTCAAAATTTTTGATTGGAAAATTGACAATAAATAAGAAATTGTTTCTAATACAAAAATACTCAATAGGTACGTATGCTTGCTTGAAAAAATTTAATAGTTCCTTTTTTTTCTTCCTTGAAGTATGTATGTACATATTATTATGATAGAAGCAGAAATCTATTACTATTGTTATTATATTTTGCTTTTAGATATTACCTATATTACATTTTAACAAAAGAAAATGTTTATGAAAATGAATTTCTTATTGTTTTTTATACATATGTAGGTATGTATGTTCAGTGCAAATGTAGTATGGGCATTATATTGTGATTATACAGTGCATTATAGCATCACATAGGTACTTTATGATCTTCTCAAATAATAAATAAAAAAAGTTTTTAATTATCAAAAAAAAAAAAAAAAAAAAAAAAAAAAAAAAAAATTACAAATATTTTTACTAGGTTTTTTTGTTTAAATTATTTTCCATGTTTGCGAATGAGATGATATAAAGGAAGTTGTTAACAATAATTTTTAGTATATGTACCTATATCGTAAAATGAGAAATTCCGTTCCAAAGTCTAATAGTAAATAATGTATACCTACCATAATTATACACTGAATAAAATATCACAAATCTCTAAAAAAAAAAAAAAAATTAAATAGGTACATACATATACGTATATTGTGTATAAAGTCCAAATTTTTTACATATCATCGTGCATTTCGTAAAAGTAAAGTTCGAAAATTTAATTAAAAATTCGTTGATATATTATTATCTAATAATTACGTTTCATCAGGTTTCATTCACTATTCAACAATAATTTAAATTGTTAATTTGCTAAATATCTGTCAGATAAAAAATTATTTTTTTATTTACAAATTTCAACACACATACTAATAATCATTGGTTTTTTGTTATATGTGTGCTCGTATATGAATATATACGTATGGAAATTATGTTTACTTTTCATAAATGTAAGTATTTTATCGTATATCGCTTTCTGATTAAGATTAAATTTTTTTTAATGTTTATTCACCCATCATTTTAATTTTTTTTTTTTTTTTTTTTGAACTTATGTCTAAAGCTCATTTATACTTTTAATGAAATAAATTAATGAATCATTCAAAACGTACTATGCAACATATATACATACATACATGATGTATGTAAATGTGAATTTTAAACTTTTAAAGTATGTTAGGTACTATCTGAAAAAAAAAAATTTTCTCAACCAAAATATAGGTAATCTTAACCGTGACATTTAGATTCTACGAAAATATTTACATTTGTGTTAAATCTATTACAGTAAATTGTGAAAAATTTTTTTAACTCCATTTTCATTTTTCCAACTTTTCATTTTTACAGTTATATAGTATACATATGTTTATGTAATTTACTGTAAGTATATACAAGTGTTCAAATACGTAATTTTCTTTTCACATAGACAAAAATTATTTTTCAAAATATTTCTTTGGTAAACGAAATTCATACATACATACATATGTATGTATGTACCTATACATACATATATATTGCATATTTCATTTTAAATTTAAACCCGAGTACTATTAGTTGGTACTCAAAATTCGTGATGAAATATTATTTATTTGCCATATATCTTTACCATTATGTATTTGTGTTTATAGATCACATATACTTGCATATGTATGTATACAGAAAATAAGTCATTCCTGTTATTTTTATTTTATTTTTTAAAAATTTTATTTTTATTATTTGTATCTGTCAAAATAATTAACCTTCATTTGACATTGCACTTACGCAAAAAAAAGAAAGGCTTATGACATATAAGAAAAATTTTCAATCAACAGCATGTATATTCACATACTTCTGTGTATGTAAAAAAAAAAAAAAATTCCTACAGAGGATATAATATCATCAACGTATGTGCAATTTGTGATAAATGTATAAATCTTGTATATATACAATTTTATGTAAATATTCGTATGTTATAATAAATATTCCTTTCTTTCTATACACTTAACTAAATATTCATGTACTCTGTAATTGTCTTTGATGTATATTAATTATAGTTTTATAATAAGAAAAGATATTTTCAATTAGTATTTTGTTTTTATTTAAATTAAAATCAAATGATCTAACCAATAAGAAAGCAATATCAGACACACCTCCGTGCCTTTATATTGATTACGTCAATATCAATAAATGTTGACGTCAAAAAAAAAAAAAATGAAATTGCGGTTACTATAAATATACATATATATGTCTATATGTATGTTCATGTGTACATATGTATCTATTTATATATGATGTATATTGCATAATTTTTAGTACATACGTATATATATTTGTATTTTTCTAATAAATACACTTTATCTAAACAGGGTAATCGAAAATCACATGAAGAATATGTACCTAAATAATATCTATGTAAAAATATTATTAGAAGCTTGTATGTTGACCTTGAATGGTGTAATTAAAAATGTAATGATTATTAACTATGTTTTAATGTTATTATAAAAAATCGATTATTCTGTTTTTTTTTTTAAACAAATTATCTTTGTCTATTTTCAAAAGATACTTTAAAATTATCTTAGCGCCCTGTGAAGATAAGCACATAATTATCAGTATTTTTCATATTTGATCATATAAGTATGTAGGTATGTACATATTTATACATATACGATATACATATTGTACATACCTATAACATTATGTATGTATTGTATTTTAATATATGTATGTACATATGTACCTATATGGGAAATAATTGAATGATCAATGTAGATCAGATATAATTATTATATATAAAACACATGTTAGTGGTATACGTACATATACATACATATGTATACAGTGTAACCTTTGATATAATAAATTTAGATTTAAGATAAAAAATGTTTTTTTAAATATGTGCTTAATTGCTTTTTCGATTTTTATTTTTGCTGTTATTTGTGTATTAATTAGTCATGGTCTAGGTCTTTTAAAGAGCTGTATTTTGTACTTTTTTATATTCAAATTCACATACATTTGTATACATACATATCTGTATGTATCTATATACACATTTGAACTTACTGTTTTAATATGTCCATATTAAAATTTTAAAGACTAAATTTAGGTAAAGTAAACACTTGTACTAACTTCTACATTGATTTGTTATTTTTTATTTGATAAATTGTATATATCGTTTACTGTGGGTGGGTTTGCTTGTATGATATGTACATATGTATATGCATATTAATAAAATTATGAATATACCTAAATGTATACAAATATAGGGGCATTTTATGATGCACATTCTCTACATTTCCATCACAACAATTAACATGTATGTACATACATACATTTTTCATAAATAATTGCATAAATAAAAGTAACCGGATTTATACAGAAAATAAATTTTTCATTCATCGTTTTCATAAATAAAATTGCGACTAAAGATAATTTCATGATACATGAACCATATACGTTTTCTATCAAGAAAAAATAATTTTTAAATTTAAAATGTATTTTCAATTTAATTTGTTTAGACATAAATCGGTCAATTAATTAACTTTTAACTTAGATTTTAATTATACTCTGTCTACTAATTATACACTTAAGGTCTTATGGGAGTACATATGTATGTATGTATTTGTTCTTTTCTCATAATTTTTAATCAGACTGTTTCACATACAGTGTTATCCACAAAGCTTTTATTAAATATCAGATGAATTTTTTGAATATCAATACAAAGTGATGTAAAATGATACCACTTTGAGTAATCTCCATAAGACCTTTAGCGCATATTATTGAATAGAGTATAAATTTTTTTTTTTTTTGTTCAAAGGTTACTCTATAAGTAATTTTGAAAATACTACATACATTACGTATGTTATGTTATATGTTCATTTATAAATGCATTTTTGTATTAAATATAAATGCATGTCAAAAACATTTTGATTAATTTTAATTTTCTTAAATGTTACCTAATGTGTTTATTATGATTTTGTGTATGCACTTCAATTTTTATACAAGTAAATTATTTCACATGTTGATCGAAAGTGATATTTTATTTATTTTTTTAAATTTATTGTCTTAGGTACACAATTATTTTTAAATATTTAATCTTATAATGTGCATACATGTATGTACATATGTAGGTATCTACATATGTATGTATACATGTACCTATAATTGTTTTTCTTGATAATCATATAAGAAAAAGAAAGTTCTTATGCTTATTTTGGTAATCACGTGCTTTTTAAAAAAAATTTTGAAATTTTGCCAATTTATTCTATTTTAAAATTGTCTAAAATTCGTTATAATGTTATATTTTATAGTTGTGTATATACGATGTCTATGTCTAAGAATTAGAATTTAAAAAATAAAAAAAACTTATGTATCAAAACACAAAAAGGAAATTATAATATGTATGTAGGTATATGGTATTTTATTATAAATTATGTGATAATTATAAAGCAGATATAGGTACATATACGTATGTATACATATACACATGTAATACGTTTACTATAAAAGTACAGATACAGAATACTACGTCTGTATATCTCACGTTTTATACAAATATAATGTGATGAGAGCTAAGTCAATTCTGAATATGTATTCTGATGATTAAAAAACAAGAAAAAAAAAACAATCAAAAGTTACAATGTTAATATTTAGAATTTACATACATAATTTAAATGTATAAAGCTACGTGTAATGGAGAATAATTTCTCTATGCATGTACAATAAGTTTGTTTTTATCTAATAACTATATTTATTCAAATATGTACTACACTACATTACATATTATGTAACTTATTTAAACATTTATCATATATGATAAAAAAATTTTTTTTTTGTTAAAGATATACAAAATATAACATTGTGGAAAAATTTAAAAAAAAAAAATCCTATCACATTATTGTAATATCGTGAAATTGTAATGTGACAATATATAACCTATCGATCAAAATTTAATTCTATCAATATTAAAAGAAAATGTTTTATTTATTTACAATTTTGTTGTGTGTATGTAGGTACATATGTACATATTAATTGCATTTTGCATACGTTAACGTGTATACCTAGATACTAAAATTTCCATATAGATAGTTTGAATGAATTTACATATGTACATATGTATGTAATTGTTTTCAATGGCTATGGTTTTTTTTTTATTTGTCGAATAAATCGTGAATACCTTATTAAAACCGTGACGTTAATTTATGTCTTTCAAAACATTTAATAATATTTTAATTTATAACATTATCATATGTGTACATACATACGTATACAATTACATGTAAATGTATGCTAAGCTTTAATATTAATTATAACAATTATTTGATTCTTAATTTTTGAATAGTTAAAAAATATTTAAAAAAATAAAATAAAAGAACAAATATGTACATACATATGCATATCATATTCACATCCATTTGTACATACATACATTGTTATACATATGTATGTATAGTCGATTGGTAGAATCATTAAATAATGTATACAAAATTTAAAAAAAAATAAATAAATAAAAGAATTATTAAATTTTACACATAATGTGTTATTATCATTTAATCTCAAGCACATTTAGATATTTACCTACAATTATTACAATTAGATGTATGTACTTAACTTTTTGTACAGGGTCATATGTTTCACTCTAGATACATTTCATATATCAATTTATATTATTAAAATTGTACTTACATATGTATGTATATATAACTTAATATTTTTATAATTAATGTACATGCAATATTTTTACATGTGTACTTACGTACATTATATACCTATATATATGAGTATATATTGTCTTTTTTATATTAACACTTGTAATTGTGTTTTTCTATTTTAAAATTCAATATAATAATTATTACAATAAATTTTATAGTAATGTGCAATGTGTGTATGTGGACATACATATGTATTATAATATATGTATAATTATTCTTTTACCTTGCACTTTTTGTTATAAATAACATACATATTATGTGTATGCGTTCTAATTTTATATTGTTTTTTTCTATTTATTATTCTCATATTGATATATCTATATATGTAAGCAGAAAAAAAATATTTATAGGTACGTCATATTACATTCATACAAAGAATTTTTTTTATGTTAATGATTTTTTTAAAATTTATTTTAAAATTTTGAATATAAATAAAATTTGAAAATTTGATCAAATTTTACATGCAATTTAATTTGAATTTTAATTAGGTAGGTATCTAAACAATTTTCAAAGTTTTGAAATTGAATTTTTTTTTGCCTATTTGTTCATAAATGTATTTATTTTTCATTTATGAATATACACATAAACTAATAAATATCTATGTAGTTAATATTTGTATCGTTACATATCTGTTGATTTATTTTGAAAAAATAAATTTAAAAAAAATATACATATACCTACATGTACCTATATTTAACGTAACAAAAACTGAATTCGCGTGATCTTTTTAAAGATAAACTTTTTAATTGTAACATTGTGAGACATATAAAAATGTAACACACATACACATACATATGGCATACAAATGTTATAAACCTTTATATATTATAGAATTAATACCATATCCCATATATAATAAAATTGTCATTGTAAAGTTTAAATTGTTTTAATTATTTCATGTGAATGATTTCATTTCATCAAATTTCTGTTACTTAGCCAAAAAAATTTGATGATAAAATAACAAATCAATAATATACTGAAAAAAGAATTTTAAATATTTTATTGAACTTTGATATTCAAATTTTTTATTTTTATTTTATACATGAAGAGTTTGTATGTAAATTTTAATTAAATTTATAGATAAATTAAATTTTATTTGAATGCATAAGTATTACATACATACCTATGTATGTATGTATAAAGATATGGTAAAATTATGTTAGATGATAGAAGTTTTAACATTTCAGAGAAAAATAGAAAATTAAATTATTTTATATAAGTACTCCTTGTGTGATTTTCAAAAGCCGTACTCTTGAAAGTTTATACTTTTGTTTTTTTGTTTTTTTTTTTTTTTGGTACTAATGTATTATGTCAATTATGTGTTATGTAATTTAATAATTCTCTAAATATAACTACCTATTAAACGAATATCTACTTATACGTAACCTATATGTACATTTTAATTTTTTTTTAAAATGTTTATTTTGTAGTAATATGTTTATTTCCAGAACTAATAAAATTTGATATACGTATATGTACATACATAAGTACATACTTTATTCATCAATATGAAAATCTAGAGACTCAGGTTCATAATTAATTAAGAGTATGGTTTGTTGAAATTTATTACGATAAATTTTTTTTAAATTGTTGTTTATTTATCAAAAAGATTTACATATACATTATTTAAATCATATAAAGTTATGACTCACAATTATTATTTTGTCTAATTGGTATTATTGATATCAGGAAATACGATATTTTACAAAAATATAAATGGCCTAAATTTTACACCTAATGACTTAAGTACCGATATTATATGAGTAATTTTCAAAATAAAAATAAAAATAGTACCTATTTAAAAAAAAAAAAAAATTAAAAAGCAAAATAAATTTTTAATAAATTCAGCAAATTCTTTGTTTGGTAGAAGATATATGTAAGTACATATTTTGCAGAAATTAAAAGAAAAAAATAATGATAGTGGTAAAACAATATCAAATTTAATAATTTTAATGTACCTAGATTATGTTAACGTATAACATATGAAATTGTATATCTTGTACCTACCTATTTCCACAGAAGTTCATTACGCATAAAATTGATTTAAATGTGCAATTACTATAAATGTGTTATATCTGGTTATATTTATGTATACCTATATATAAAAGTAATATGAGTAGAATATAGGTACCTATGTATGTATGTATCGACTTCTAATTAAAATTACTTATACTATTAAACATTTAATAGGCTGGTATCATGGATATTCTTATTTGTATAATTATATATATTCGAAATTACATATATATATACGTAAGTAGATATGTTGCAAAATAAATTTTCACACACATACATACATAGGTGTATTACTTTATTTATGCATACAATTCATTCAACTCTCGATTTTTATTTGTAAATTTGTAGGTATTTTTTTTTAAATTATTGTATACCTAGTATTTATAGTTACATATATACTCATGCAGGTATATGAATCTAATTTATTTTATCTTTTTGCTTACGCTTGTTATTCAAATGAACGAAGGAAGTGTAGAATTTTTTATTGCACTAATTTCTTATATCTATCTTTTTTTTTTTTTTTCTTCTTCATTTACAGGTCAATAATCTTAAAATTAAGTTAAAAATAATAATAATATTAGTATGTAATAAAAATTTGTGGGTATACTCATAACAATTAGCTATATTATTATTATTATTGTCAATAAAATTTCACGCATAATTCTCCCACAGACAGGTACATATGCATATAAAATTCGATATGATTATGTTTTTTTTTTTATACATCATCAATTACATGTGTATTTCATGATAAATTACACAAAGCAGATGTCATTGGCTGTTTAAGTCTCATATGACAATTTAACAAAAAAAAAAAAAAAATAAATAAACAAAAATAAAAATGAAAATACCTATATGAATAAATAAACAAATAAAAATAGGTACCTACCTAGGTACATCTACCTATACAAAATTTTAAGTTAAAAAAATTATCAAATGTGCAATTAATGTGACACTATATAATGCGTTACATATGTATACCTACCTATCTAATTACAAATATACAAGTAGGTACATGTAGAAAAAACAAATAATTTAAAATAAAAAAATTAAGTAGAAAATAAAAAAAATTTTGCAAAAGTTAGCAATTTTATTTTTTTTAAAAAAATGATGAATATGTATTCTTTTTTTTAATGAATAATATGTGAACATTTTTTTTTTTTAAATGTACTTTTTTCCCAGAAATTCTCAAAATATAGATGATTTACTTGGAAAATATGCATGTGTACTGGTTTTATGTACACATGTACATATGAAATAAAATTGAAAAGCGATAAAAGAAAGAAAATTCATACGTACATATGTTGATATTAATAGATAAAAATTTAAAAAAAAAAAAAAAAAAATAAATAAATGTAAATAAAGCAAAAATATTAAAAAAAAAAGAATAATAACAACAGTGGGATGACCACATTTTCCTTGCATAGTATACAAGTATGTAATCACATCATAATTTAAATTTTATGCGTAAGCGTAAGCTAAAAATAAATTACAATTTGTATGTGAACATACATACATATGTATGCTAGTTTAGGCACGTACATACATAGATCCGTAAAACACGAAATCGCATGTTATTGAAAATTAACACGGTGTTATTATTTATGAATACACAGCTATAGCAAATTTTAACTTTTATTGCATTTGATTTTCTAAAGCCATTCAAGAACTTTATTATACACACATATGCATATACGAATACAATATCCTTTATTTATATACATACGTATGTGATTGAATTCAAACAAATTAATATAAATAAAAATTTTTAAAATTTATAAAAAATCAATTTAAAATTTATCATTTAAATGAAATAAATTAGGTACCTATACATAAGTAAGTATGTCCATAAATATACCTATGTAGCTTCAACTACCTAATGTTTGATTACCATTAGTAACTAGGTATGTACCTATATTAATTTCAAAATATTTCAATTTATCAAAATGTTATTTTCAAAATGACATAATTAAATAATTACTTAGTTTTTTTTTTTTTTTTTTTTTTAAATAAAAAATTACAAATCTATGTAGGTATATTACTCATATCATATTATTATAGGAACATGTGTGTACATATGTGTATAGTCAATAAATTAATAAATTACACATAATTGATTCATGAAAACGCGCTTAAACAAATCATCATTATTATTAATATCAATATAAATATTTATCGTCTCGACATAAAATTATTATGGCTTTCTCGTGTACATAATATCGCATTATTATTTCAATTTAATTGAAAAGGCACAAACCAGAAAATTAAAAAAAAAATTTGAAATTTGAATAGATGTTATGATAATACATAAGTATATATTAAGACTATAGTGAATAAAGGAATTTCTTCAAGTCAATATTATATTTTAAGACTTGACATCAAATATTTATAATATTGTATAATAATGAAAAATTTAAAATAAATGAAAATTTTATATCATTACAATAAGATCAAAGATCATTTATAGTAATAATAATGAATTAAAGATGGTAAGAAAACAATATATTGTTCAATATTGAAATATGATTACGAAATAGGTATAGCAAATTTATAATTCTAATACCTACATACATATGCATGTATGCTAGATCTTTACTTTTAAAATTTCAATAACAGAAATTAAATATTTTTAGTTTTTTTTTTTTTTTTTTAGTATGGATGTAAAAATCCTTGCACCTTAGTTAAATCTATTTATTAAATTTTCCTGATTCAAAGCCAAATTTAATACTTGGCTATGTGTTTTATGAATGTACTTGTAATGTAGGTATAATTAATTGTAATTAGTAAAAAGAGCAAAAAATAATTTGTACAATTTCCATGCAATTTTATTGGATGTACATATGTATGTATGTAAAAATATACAGGGGAATCAAGCACAAGAGAAAAATTAAAATCTTTTAAAAAAATGTGTAATATGTCACGTAAACCATATCATTTACAAATCAATCAGATACCACATACATACATATGTACATATGTGTGTATTGTATGTCGACACTCGACAGTATATTTTAAAAAATGTTTATCTCTTGACTATTTATTGCATTCATTAGAACGAGTTCATGAATTCAAAATTCAACATTTATACACTCCTGATACAAATAATTACAACGAAAATTCGTTTTAAAATATAAATATAATAAAATGCATTGTTTTTAATGTTTTTGTATCAAATGTTTTTTTTTTATTTTTTCTTTTATTTCCCGGAATTTAAAATTATTTTCATATTTTCAATTTTCTAAAAATATACCTAGACAATAATTTGTGCATTCACTTGTTTTTTTTTATTTATGTAAACAAATGTTACATTAATTTATTAAAAAATTTAAAAAAATTTGTTTATTAATTTTTTTAAATTTTTATTGTTTTTTTTTTTTATTTTGATTTAATTTGATTTTTTTTTTTTTCAAACAAAAACATCGCAATTTTTTTTTTATAAGAGAGCTGCTCATAGTAAAGTGGCATAAGTCTAAAATTTTTAGAACCAAAGTTTTTTTAAATAATTTTATTTATTTGGGATTAATAGCAATTATCTCAGACTATAGTGTAAATTGCCATTAAAAATAAATAAAAATAAATGTATACGAATACTTATTATGTACGTATTAAAATAGATTTTATTTTTATAATTTGAATTAAATTTAAGTTAAAATTTAATGGTATGAAATTTTTATCACCTTTTTTTTTACATTAATCATCATAATAAAATTGCTTTTATTTATTGGAGTGAAATTTTTGTTGATAAATAGAAAAATACTATTTCTTTCATTATCACTCAATTAACACCATAAGTAAATTTTTTTTTGCAATTATTAAATAATAATTTTATTTTAAAAAAAAGTAGATTTCGTAAAAGGTAATTCAATTAAAAATTTCATTTTTATTTTTATAATGATTATGGCCATAATATTAGTATTTTGTGTATAACCATTTGTATTTGGTTTATTCTTAAACAACAACAAAAAAAAAAAATAATAAAAAGAAAAAAACAAGTTTTATCATCTATTTGGTTATTTTCCAATATTATTGAATAAAGTACATGTGCACAGTTTATTAACTTCAGACTTCAGACTAATAAAAAATAATAAACGATCATGAAAATGTACGTATTTATATTTGCGTATGATATTCACATGCATAATTGTTTATAACTATAAATGTACAGTACATTATAAAAGAGATATTTTTAGCGAAAATTCTAATTAAATTATTTTATATATGTACCTACCTACCTATAAAAAAAAAAAAATACAATTTAAAAATTACGTCAATAATACACAATTGTAATAATATGTATGTGCATACGTTAGACTTTCAATATATGTATGTATGTGTACAAATATATTATACATGTTTATGTGCATACAATATTTAAGTTAATATAGAATTTCGCCCACGTTTTCTTAAAATTCAATTTTATTCTTTTCTACTCTTAATTTCTATATTCTGATTCATTGCCAAAAATGTGATATTCAGGATATTTGCTTGTATTGCACATACATTATATCACCTGTTCATATATACAAATGTATGTCATACATAGTATATTATAAGAAAAATCTTTTATTGTCTAATTTTATTGTAATTTTTTTAAATTTTTTATTCACATGATTATATACAAAATTTTAATTATTATTAATTACATTTTTTTGTCGACTTTAATTACCTCCTGTGATTATAATAGAAACACATAATGAAGGTACTTATACCTATTCTGTAATACAAATAAAAAAAAAATATTTTATTTTTTAACCATTTGCAATAAAACGCACATTCTTATACTGTGCATTTTGGAAAAATTAAATTTATTGACAAATTGAAAATTATTTAAAAAAAGAAAAAAAAAAATATATACATTAATAATTATTTATTTTATTTTTTATACTTTTAGATGCATGTCTCCGTTGTCAGGCTGAAAATAAAAGAGAAATTTTAGGACGTCAAGATTGTGTTGTTGTTTGGGGTGAATGTAATCATTCATTTCATCATTGTTGTATGTCATTATGGGTTAAACAAAATAATCGTTGTCCACTTTGTCAACAAGAATGGTCAATACAACGTATGGGTAAATAAATTCATGTGATGAAAATAAATTTCTGTGATGTTTACATTACAAAAAAAAAACAAACAAAAATAAAAATATCAAATAATAAAAATAATGAAATTTTGAAAAAAAAAAAATTCTTTTTTTTTAAATTTTGATGTAAACATTTTACTGTTACATCAATAAAATTACAAGGACATCAACAGCATAGTAGTATCAACAACAGCAATAATGCCAAAATTATTTTTAATATTCAATTACAAACTCATTATTTGTTGCGCTCTATATTATGTATACATACATAGTTTTATTATATATTAAATATTTTCAAAATAGTGTACACATACAATCAGAAATTTTTTCTAAATTCTAAATTGCATGTTTTTTATGTTTGTTTTTATATAATTTAGATTGTAAATGCATTAATGCATAATAAAAGCAATAATATTAAAGAACTGCTTGAAAATTTATAAAAAAAAAAAAACTAAAAATAAATAAAAATAAAAATTAATTTTAAGTATGCATAATGAATTTATACATACATAGATATTATTGATTGAATATTAAACGAAAATGTTATTTGAAAAAAATTGAAATAAAAAAAAAAATAAAAAACAATCATGTGAAATAAAACTTTAAAAAGCATTTTCTTAATTTATGTAAAATACAAATATCCATGCATTTTCCCAATTTTTACATTCAATAAAATAAAATTGAAATGTAAAAATTCGTTTTTGTAAAGTCCATACATTTATTTTCCTATTAAATTTTAAAATAAACTCGTTAAATTAACGAATATTAAAAATCATACATACATATTTGCATAATTGTTTACATAAATTTGAATTTTTAATTAAAAACATACTGTTTGGAATTAAATTAAAAATTGGACCTAAAAACATGGTATATATATACCATCGTGTCACACATCCCTTGCGGGGATCGAACCCGCGACCTTTGGATTAGAAGTCCAACGCGCTATCCTCTGCGCCAAAGGGACTGTTAAAGAATTATTTATTTTTATTTAAGTAGAAATTTTTTTTTAATTTTTCAACAAATTATAGATTTTCTAACCCACAATAAAGTGTACTTGTCTCAAAACTCAAAGTCATGATGTTCTTCATGATATAATGTTCAGATGTTCTTCAGATGATGTTCATAAGTTAATTGTTAATTGATCATAAATTTTCAGAAATAAATGTGAAGAAATGTGATATTGTACGATCTTTAAAATTTCAATTTTACTATGATTTCTCGAATTTAACTTAATAATATTAAAAATATTAAAAGTTTTTTTTTTTTGAAAATCATTTCCCAAACACATTTTCCACACCCCAAGAGGATGCAGTTGAACCCCAACCCTAAATGTAGTTAAAATGTTTTATTTGATATTGTTTGATTAACTGCTTGAATGAAATTTGGTTTGGATATATTCTTCACAAGGTTTAAATCCCGTATCACCGTACCACGAATTTCAATTAACTGATTTTAAATGCGTTAATAGTTACTCAATTTAAATACATTCAGTATACAGACGAAAAAAAACGCAAGTGATTGAAAAACATTTTTTCTTATATACCCAAGAAATACTTCTCAATTGACATCAAATTAAACTAAACAGATAAATTTGTAAGAAATAAGACCAGACACTTAAATATTTAATAATTACCACTTAATCATTCAATGTCTAATTATTAAAACATTTTTTGTGATTGAATATATATGCTTTATTCTTAAATATTTTACAGAATTTTATTTTCATTAATTATTTTTTATTTTTAAAAATTAATTAAATATTATTTATCCTTTTTGTGCTACATCATATCTAACAAATTTATTCATAATAAATGTTTCATCATCAAAATGTTCTGTTTCAATTACAAATACTTGAGCAAAATCATCAAATTCATATGTACGTTTTAAAAATGCATTTGTTAATAATAAATTTGATATTTTAATTAAACCTAATTTAGATGGACATACTGTTAATGGAAAATCTTTAAATTTTCCAGATTCAATTGAACCAATACGAAATTCAGCTGTACCAGTATATTCACATCCATATCTTGGTTTTGTATCTAATTTAGCTGTTAATTCAACAGTTCTATCGCTTGTATTTGTTACACGGCATGTAAATGTGAATGGTTCACCAATTTTAACAATATTTGGAGCTTGAATAACTAATAAACTTAAATCATTTTGTTCAACTGGCTGAAAACGAAAAAAAAAAAAAATAAAATAAAGAATTAAATTTAAATTGAATTTAAAAAAGGAGAAAAAATTCTTTTATGTGCTTACAACTCTTGGTAATTGACTTGTTTGTAATCGACCTTTTTCACCTAAATTTGATCGCCAAACAATATCTAATTTTCCAACATTATTAGCAGTCCTTAATGCTTTAATATCTTTTGAAATTTCAGGTACAGACTAAAAATAAAGTAAGTATTTGAAATATATTTCTAAATGTTATTTAATACAGTAACATTTTGAATTATATTTCTCTGTTTATAATATACCTTAATACGATAAAGAAATTGGCAACTATTTTTTGGTTGTAACATATTTTTTGCTTTAAAAACAGATTCACCATTTGAAAGAGTATTTAAGGGTGTTACTAAAAAAAGTGCAAAAAACATTCTTTTAAAAAATATATCTATTAAAACAAAAAATAAAACGAATTGTACCAGTATAATTTTCTGTAGTATCTAACTCGACCTTTTCAAGACATATTGGACCAGCTGTGATATTTTCAATCTAAAATGAAAATAAGTATTTTTTTGAAATATTTAAACTTAACATTTTGTTTAAAAAAATGATTAACGAAAAGTTATATTTACTTGAGCTTCTAAGTAAACTTCATCAGTTTCAATATTATAAAATTTTGTTTTAACATCTAATGGTTTTAAAACTTGAAATTTAAAAAATTTCCTGAATGACTGTACCATTCCAGATGGTGATATATAATGTACTTCACAAACTAAACTGTAAATAAGACAAACAAGAGAAAAACAAAAAATAAACAAATAAATCAATAACAAAAAAAAATACTTTAATTACGTACATATGTGTTCCAATTTCTTTAACTTCATGATGTATAACATCATCTAGCGTCTCATCTGGATTTAATTGTACTGGACCATTTTGTTTTTCATGCATTGGTAAACTTATAAGTGATGTATTCGATTGTAAATCAGCTTTAACAGTAACACCATCAATCGGATGTGATGTACAATTATACACACATATATAGCTAGAAAATGTTTCACCTAAATATATATTACCAAAACTTTGTGGCAATAACATAAATTGACCAGCTGATAAATTTTCACATCCAATTACAGTTGTTGGATCATTAATAAGTGATTGATGATATAAATTTTGTGGGAGATCTTTTGATTCACATGTTATAATTTGTGGACTAACTAATGTTGGCCTTGTTAAACGCATAACTATGTAGCAAAAGAAAACAAAAATCAAGATAGCATTTTTTATTGAATTTATGATTTTAAAAAATTAATATGGAATAAATACCTTTCAATGCTAAAAGATATTCTGAAGATTCCATATTGCTTTTCTTTATATCTCTTGTTGGAAATCCAAATTATAAATCACGTTTATATGTATGACGAAATTTACTAAATAATAAATACATAAAATTTAATAAATTGAACACCAAAAAATAGGAAAACCATAGGAAAACTAAAATCCATCCAAAAACAAATTCTTGCTGTCAAAATCAACAATTAGATCAGCTGTGTATTATTAGAAAAGAAAACGAATGACATTTTTGATTTGACATATACCAGTGCTATCATATTGCTAAAAAATTCTAATAGTAAGAAAACGAAAAACAAGTCCAAATTTAGATAAAAGCTTCATAATTTTAAATATTTTACAATTATTTGTGAAGTTGAAGTTGTTTTGTAATTTGTTTAGTAGCATGAGTTGCATTTTGATTTGGTCTTTATTCATATTAGAATAAATACAAATATCCAATTAAATGCAAATAGGTAGTTTGTCTTCTGGTTCTAATTAGCATTAAGGTATACATAAACGCTATCGGAATCGTATTGGTTATACAATACCTTACATTACTCATTTTAGCCTTAACGGCCTTTAAAAAATCAACATACAAATTATTTTTTTGTTAATTATTGAAAACAATTTTATTTTTCTATTAAACTTATTTATATTTTTTTTTTATAAATATTTTATATTCTACCAACCGTTTATCGATATTTGAGACTAGAATTTTAAATTTTTTCTTACATTTAATAGTCTAATAAGGTTAACAATTTCTGCAGTGTATACCAATTAGACCATGTAAAAAGTAAGCAAATAAATTATAAAAATTAAAAATATAATTTTAGTTTACATTCAATAAATCAAATCAGATGAGTAAATAAAAATAATAAATTGATTAGGTTCATTAACTTTTGTATTTACATTTCAAATTAATTTAAAATAAAAAAATGAAATTATAATTTTCTAAAAATTTAAATTACTTTTGTAATGATGGTGATAAATTTCTACCTAAAACATTTTCATTTAATTTTAATTTCTCCACTTTTGTCGGATCTTCTAATATTTCATCGGTTAATCTTTCCGCTCTATTTTCCTGAATTGATTCTAAAAAAAAATAAAATTTTATAAATAATAAATTCGAATTATATTTAAAAAACAGGAAAATTCTTAAATGTATTTAACTGTTATACGGTGTATATCTATTAGATAATAAACTTTCTAAATTATAGCCAACAAATCCAATTACACCAGCTATAGGTAATGTAATATAAACAGCATTTGCCCTTAAAAAATGTAATATCACAGGCCACATTTTTCTATTTTATTTTTTATTTTTAAATTATTTATCGTTAATTTCGGCTTTAAATAATAGTAAATTTAATCAAATTTATTGCTATTATTATTGCGACATCAAGTTTATTTTGTTTGTATTTAGCGGCGAGATTATTACAAAATAAATACACATTTCAAGTTTAACTTAACATTGACAGTTGAAAATCAGCTGTTCAAATTGATGCCGGTGATGCCACTACATAACAGTTTTTTTTTTTTTTTTTTTTTAAATTAAAATTAATAAAATTTATAGAAATAGAGTATAGTGCTACCGTTTTCCAAAACTTAAAAGCAGTATAAAGTCTTCATATACTTTCTTTTGAATTTTTGAAAGTTCTCTTTAAAAATGAGCAATTTTCTTTTTTAATTTTTATTCTTGAATAAATAGAAAATTTAATAATTTCTGTATAAAAAATGCAGCTTCGGTTTGTAAAATTAAAATAACAAAAGTTTGTCGTCGAATATTTCATACAAAACAATTATTTTTTAAAATGTAATGTAAAACGGTAGTCCTGTTCTATACACTGTGCATGTCTTGTCTTAACACTCATTTTTCGATCAGTTTGCTTTCGCATTTTTGTTCACTTTCATGTTTTATGTATACAATATACATAACCTGATAGCCATAGTAAAAAGGACAGCAATTAGCTTAGCAGTCAAATTCAAACTACTCTAGCAGTCTAGTCAGTTCAGTTATGGTTCAGTACTCAGTAGTATACATGATTATTTGTGCCCGTTGGTAATGACTATTCAACTCAGTCTCAGTCTAGAGTAGTCAGTCAGTATTCAATACTCACTCAGTCAGATGCCTTTTGAACGTAAGAGAGGACGGGTGGTATTGTACAGCGGCTCTTGATTTTTTTTTTGGCGGTGCATGGAAACGATGTTTAGAATATAAATTTCAAATTCATCAATTATTTTCTTTGTTTTAAAATTAAATTTAACAAAAATACATATCAAATTAAATACACATAATTTTAAAAAGCAATATTTTTTCAAGACGATAAGCATTGCACTAATAGACATTAAAAACCAGTAAAAATACTGAAATTACAGCAAAACGATAACACTGGTAGAGTGTGTTCAAAAATAATCGAAAATAAAATTGATTCTATATTTTAGAATTAATAAAAATCGATTCTAAATTCTAGTATGTAATTTTCAAATTTTCAATTTTCTGCTATAATAAAATCTGTAATGTTATGTTACTAATGTTAGTTTGTAACTGGTTGTAACTGTTATGAACATCTTGAGAGAAATGCTAAAGCCCGAAGGAAAGTATATGGCTATCGCTATGCTCTTGAAAAACGGACTGTAGTTTGTACTTTGTAGTACACAACACAAGTACTTAATACCAATCTTTTTAAATGATTGCATGTAGAATACTAAAATTTTATCCCTCAAAAATGAGTTACATCAACAAATGGAAAATTGGTAGCGAAAAAAGAAAAACGATTTTCAATTTTTTTTTTTTTGAATAAAAATGATTTTATTTGCTAAAATAAAAATAAAAAGAAACTTTTTTTTTTTAATGAAAAAAAGTTATGTGAGCGGCAAGATAAATGCTTTTTAATGATAATAATAAATTCTTAACATAATATTTTTTTTTTTTAAAGAGAAGAAATTACATATGTAATTAAAACAGATTTTGAAAAAATTATTACATAATTGTTCTTTTTTATATTTATTTATTTTAAAATAATTATCATTTTATTTTTATTTCAAAATCATTTCATATTTATATTGTGAATTTATTTGTTCATGTATAATCATGTAAAAAAAAATTTTTTTTTTTTTTTATTTAAATTTAAAACTGTAATTTGAAATTACAAAAAAAAATTGCTTATTTTGTAAAGATACATATGTATATATATACTCGTCTATATTTTATGTATATATAAAAGTAGTCAAAATTAAAATAATAATTAATATATGTCACATTGTTGTATATACCCTTATCTTATAATAAACAAGTTTCTATTTATTAATTTTTTTTTTATTTTTTTAATTCATTTAAATTTTAATAACATTTTTTTTTTTTTGTTTTCACATAATCATTTGTCTTTTTTATTTTATTCACTCTTTTTTTTTTTTTAAAACAATTGTGTTTTTTCCTCACATTTTTGAAATTTTGAATTTCATTTTTTTTTTTTTTTTTTCTTAAAGACATTTTCATTTTAATTATGTTTTATTATTGATTTAACTTTTTTTTAAATTTTTTTGTTTTTTACATAAAATAGCTATGCAATTTAAAAAAAGTTATATATTACGTTCATCTTCATTAAAAAAAACAAAAAAAAAAAAAATAGTAATACTCTTATTAACAATTCAAATTTGTTCATGGATGTATTTGTCTGTATATGTATATATATACCTATATATTATTCTATTTATTTTTTCTCTTTTTATTTTTTTCATTTTACTTTTTTTAAAAAAAGAAAAAATAATCATGATAATAATAATTTTATAATAAAACAAAAATAACGATGACAAAAATAGAAAAATGTATATTAAAAATTTTCATTAGAAATAATTTTTTATTTTTATTTTTAATTATAATATTTTTTACTTCTTATTTTTAATCTCAATAATGTAATAATAATTAAATTTTACATGGAATGTAAATAGTACAAAAAATAAAATAAATTTAAGTACGTACATATAGTATTCATAGATAGTAGATATGTATATGTATGTATTTCAATGTATTTGTTATAATAATAATGAAACAGAAAATTACATATTATCTTTATTTATATTCATATTTAATTTGTTAAAAAAAAAAATAAAAAAAAAAAATTAAAACTTAATGTGATCATATGTCATATGTCTGATGTAAGGTACTCTTTTCTTGTATTTATGTTGTAAAATGGCATAATTTTGAATAGTTTTTATATTTAAAACAAAATATAATGATAAAAATAAAAAATTAATTTTGTAAATTTGGTTAATTTTTATAATAATAAGAAATCAGTAATTTAAAAAAAAAAATTTTTTTTCTTATTTATTCTTTTATTTAAAAAAATCTTTTTTTTATATAATCATACAATTTTTTTTTTGTTGAATAATTTTTTTTAAAAATAAATTCTATTTACATTTTTCTCCGAAATAATTCTTATTACAAAATTACAATTAATTATATAAATATTCAATAATTTTTCTCTACGAAAAATTAAAAAACAAATGTTTTTGTTTTTTTTTTGTTTTTTGTTTTTCTAATTACATATTTTAAAAATAAAAATTAAAAGAGAAATTTTAAAGTCCGGAACTCAGTATGGACATTGGACCTGCGCACTATTCAAGACATTATATTTAATGATGCTATCATTATCGAAGAAGTTAATGTTGGGCCTCAGTGGGTTAATACGAAGAGATTTTGTTTTTGTCTATATGCATATATATGCATGTACTGGAAATATTAATCAATAAATTTCTAATTACCTATATCTCAAATGTATTTCATTTTATGTTAAAAATTTGACCTTTTTAAAATTTTGATTTTATTTGTTTATTACATTGTTATTTGTATCTGTATTTTAAAGACAAATTATAACAAAAAAAAAAAAAAAAAAAAAATGTAACGTTCTATTTCTAAAAGAAAAAAAAAAATGTAAAGAAAAAGTTATTAATTTTATTTATTTCCATAATACCTAACAAATTATTATTACTTTAATTGAATTATATATTTATGTATATATTTAATTTAAAAGACAAAAAAATAAAATAAAAAAATAAAAAAAAAATAAAAAACTAAATTATAAATTTATTATAAAGTATATTTTTATCATTATTATTATTATTTAATGGCATTTATTCCACAATTTATATGTATATACATGCGTATATACATATATATGTATTAAATGTATTTAAATGCCTATGCAATGCATTTATCTATGTATATATTCTATGTTATGCAAAAATTACGTAAAAAAATAAATTCATTTTATTCATATGTCATTCATATTGTCATCATCTTTTATCTATTAATTATTTCTTTGTTCAGCATTTATGTATATTATGATTTTCTATCCTTTTTTTCATTAAAAAAAAAAAAAAATGATTTAACATCATTTTAGTATTTTGTCCTTTTTTTTACATAATAGTGATAATGTTTGTTTTTGTGTTGATTTACAATTTTTTTTTTTTTTTCGTTTGTTTGTTTGTAAAAAAAGACAATGTGCACTATGCACTCCTTTATTACAAATAAAATACAATCAATATATGTAGGATAATACAATTGATTTTCTAGGATCTATGTATCTTTTATTTTTTAAATATCTCATGTTTTTCTTTAATTGAATTTTTCTTATTTATGTATTGCCTAATTTGTTCAAATTTGTACATTTTCATTTTGTTTGTAATTTGTATTTTTTATTATTTATTTATTTATTATATTTTATTTTTTATATTTTATTTGTTTGTTAGTTTATTTCTTTTTTTTTACATATGCATATTATTTTTTATTAAAATTTGAATGTTTAACCAATGATATGAAAAATATGAAAATGCGTAAAAATTAATAACAAAAAAAAAAAAAAAAAAAATTAAACACAACACACATAATTTAATTTATCAAATTATATATAAAGTAATGATTATGTTAAAAAAAAATTATAGAAAACAAAAAACAGAAAAATTAATTTTTATATTGTCTTATAGGTAAATATGAACATGTAATAGAGAGACATTAAGCAATTAATAACATATTTTAGTTTGAAAAAAAAAATAAAATAAAATAAAACAAATAATAATAATATATAAAATTTTTCTAATTATTTAGAAATAATAATTTTGTTTATTTGTTTTATAAATTAGTATTAATGTATTGAGATCTCAGATAATATTTTAATTTTTTGTTTATTAGTTTTATTTAAATTTAATTTCCTCCTGAATTACAAATTTTTTTTTAAATTTTTTAATTTAATTATTAATTTTTTTACTTACTATTTCGAATATAAAAAATTTTGAAGAAAAAAACCAGACGATAATATCAAGGACATTAACAGAAGAAAAACCAATTAAAAATATGAAAAAAATTTATGTTGTTTGTTTTGTTTTTTCAAGAAGTAATTTTTTTTTTTGAAACATTGAAAATAAAAAAATGTTAATTGTTAAGATTAAAATTATTTAAGTATTGTGAGATAATAATAAAATAATAATAATTTGTATAGGATAAAAGCATGAAATTTAATATAAATTTGAATTAACTGTTTTAAAAAATAAGGATTTTTTTGTTCTAAATTGATCGTTTCTTTGTAAGTACACATTGTGATATAGTTAAAAACAATATGCATTTAAAATTGTTACATTAATTTAATTATTTAAATTTTATATTATGTATATATGTGTTATTTTTTGTATTTTATTCTTTTATTATTATATAATTTTTAATATACATATAAATTTTTAATCATTTCCCTTTAATATATTCAATTAATATCATAATCTACTCTACGTATTTATGTAGTTAAAAAATTTGAATTTACATTATGTAAGGCACAGACATAAATACTTTTGTAAATAAAAATAAGAGTATATATATAGTATATATATATATATATGTTTATATTATTATCAGGCAAATTATACATATTTATTATAAAATGTGTAAATTTAAATGTTTTAAGTTATTTCAATTCAAAAATTTTTTAATTTATAAAAATGAATCTTTTATTTATTTATTTTTTTTTTTTAATTTAACAATTGTGTATGTTTTACGTATTTTTTGTTTTTATTTAATCTATTTCTGTTGTTTTTTTTTTTGTTAGTCCGTTTTTATTTAATTTATTTTGCATATCTGTTTATAAATAATTACAATGTTTTTAGTTTCTTATCAATTTAAAATAAAATTTTTTATACATTTTTATAATTCTATATTCATTTTCAAAATATATGTATTCGCTGATCTTGTTTTAGCATTTATGATCATTTTATTGCTGATTTATTTTGTTTTATTATTTATTTTTAAATTTTCTTTTTTTTTTCTTCTTTTTTCTTTTTGTAAAAATTTTAATTTAATTAATTTTTTTGTTCCTTAGATAATACGTAAATTTAATATATAAAAATAGAGTATTGTAGAAGACTTTTGTTTTTTGTTTTTTTTTTCTTTTTTTTAATTAACGTATAACAAAAAATGTAATTGAAATTTTTAAAAAAAAAAATTTACTTTAAGTACATATTAAAAAAATTATGTATAGAAAGAATAAAATTAAAAAAAAAAAAAATAATAATAAAGAAAAAAAAAGTATTTAGAATTATATTATTATTATTTTTTATAATCTATGATTCATTAGCATATAAATTTTATTATTATTTTAACTTACATTTTAATTTAATATTTATTATTTTATATATGTATTCTGTTTTTTCTCTAAATTCTCTTCTTCTAATTTGTCTCCATTTTGTATTTTCGTTGTTACTTAAATGATATTTAAAAAAAAAAAAAAAATAACAAAAACAAAACAGTAAACTTAAAATTTCCTTATCCTTTTTATTTTCAAATATACGCGTGTAACTCATATACACACGTATATCATAATTTGTATATTAAATATTTCCGTTACATATTTGTTTTCGAATTTCATATTAATGATATCGAACATCGAATAACAAATATTTTAATGTACATATGAAGAGGAAAAAATATATGTGATAAAGAACAATAACTCAATTAAAAAAAAAGAAATTATTGAAAAGATATAAAGATATAATTTTACTTTGATATGATTTTGTTTTTCAAATTTTTATTGCCTTTATATTGTTTAAATTGTTCTTATTGTATCAATTCTATTTATTGTTCTTTTTTTCTTCATACTTGTATTCTGTTGTTGTTGTTGTTTTTTTTGTTTTTTTTTATTTTGTTGCACGTTATATATTTTGTCCTAATTTTTATATAAACAATTTTTCAGAATTTTTGCTTTGTTTTTGTAACTTTTTTTTTCTATTCTATTATATAAACTCATATGTACGAAATATTGTGTGTTAAATTATTTACTAACGAAAAAAGTAAAATTCATGTATATATTTATTACATAAATTCGATTGATATTAATAATATCCTTACATTGTACATTTTTTATTTTATAATATTATATTTTATGCGTTTTATATAATAATTTTAATGTAGTATATGATTTTATTTACATATATTTTTTTTTTGTTTGTTTGTTTGTTTGTAAATATATGTACGTTTTTAATGTATGTATATATGTATGTATATATTATATATATGTTTTTTTTTTTCTCTTGTCTTTTTCATTTTTGTTTTTATTTTTAATTTTTATCTTATCTTTAATTAAATTTTAATTTAATATCTTCGTATTAGAAAAATATCAATGATAATATAACAAATTACAGAATACAAAAAAAAACATATATGATTGCTTTAACTTTTCTAAATTTATATGATTAACTAATTTTGCATTTTACTTAATTGTTTTTTTTTGTTCAATTTGTGTATTTATATTTTACATGTATATTTAATTTTTATTTTTAAAAAGAATTATATCAATTTTTCTAAATTTATAGACAAATAACTTTATTCTTATTTTTTATATTTTTTTTTTTCATCAATGTTGATTATTTTTTTCATTTTCCCTTAATTTTTAATTATAACATATACACATACAAAATCAATAATCATAGAATATTTATAATTGAAATACAAATAAATGAAAAAAAAAAATAAAAAATAAAAATAAAATAATAATAATTAACACATAATCATAATAAAAATTAAAATAAACATAATATTTGTATGCTTTTCTTAATTTGAGAACAATATTTTTGTCAAGAAAATACATAAATGTCTTTATTATTTGTATTTCTAATTTACTTGTATTAAATCTATATAAAACAATTATCCTTTTTATCTTTTTCTCCGTTTTTATATTTATATTTTTTAATTTTTTATTTTATATTTTATTTTCATTATTAGCATCAGTGATTCGGTAATTCTGTTAATGTTATATCAAATAGATCATCTTCAATTTGTTGAACTTCCAATAAAAATATATCCTCATTACAATAATACAAAAGCATGTCATCATCAATTTTCGCCGTAATCCTATATAATAAAAAAAACGAAAAAAAAAAAAAAAAAAAAAATAAAAATGAAAATAACATAAAATAAATAATATGAAAAATAAAAACAAAAACCATCAATTAAAAAAAAAAAAGTAATTTACATTAAAAATAAAATTAAAAAAAAAATAAATAAATAATTGTAAAAAAGAAAAACAAAACAAATTACGAAATATATACGAAAATGTAAAAAAAAAATTTAATTATAATTTTTATAGGATTATTTAGTTGTTAAAATTTTTGATTGCCGATGCCCAGAAGTTATTTATTAAACGATTTGTTATTGTTAGCATTGATTTGTTTATACGATTTTTATACATACTATTAAATAAAAGAAAATTTGAATTTTTAATTTTTACCTAACAAATATTGTTAACATATTAAATAATAAAAATATGTTCTTTCTATTGTTCATATACATACATATATAATTACAATTAATTATTAGTCAAACAGATTAGTAAAATTAAAAGTTAGAAAAAAAATTAAAGTATCATAGCAGAAAACAAAAAAAAAAACAAAGTACTAAAATAAACTTAAAAAATAAAATAAAAACAAAATCCAAAAATTCTAAAATTTCCACATAATGTAATATAATTTAATTCTTTATAAAAAGAAAAAAAAGCGGAAGAAAAATTTGTGATTAAAAAAATTACCAAAATATAATTACTTCTACATTTGGATTTTTTGTTTGTTTTTAGTAATATAGTTATTTTTCAGAAAATTATTTACGTGGGATTGATTATAGTTCACTAACATTCAAATGTTTTAGGTAATCATTAGAAACAAGATTTTTTTTTTTTTTAAATAATAATTTGTCATTTTTTTTAAAATTAATAATACATATGTATATGTATGTATAATATGGTATTTATGTAATCTAACTAAAACAAAAGATAAACATAAATTACGAATATTGTGTACATTCTTGATTCTATTGATAAAATTTATTCTATACGTTAAAAATTACATATAGAAATTTATCCTTTAATTTATTTATTTAGGACAGTGTATATTTAAAGAAAAAAAAATTTTTTTATGAATGAAATAATACAGTTTTATATAAAATCTACAATTAGTAGTAGTTTATTTAAAATCTACAATTTTGTTATCAACCATAAAAATATATATTTTGTTTAAAAAAATTCCCATTTATTTTGCAATGAATGTGCATATACTTACATGTATGTATAATTTTGTATACATACATATATTTGTAATTCAGTAAAAATTATAAACATTAATTTTTTACTTATAATTGATTTTGTTCATTTATTTTTTCATTTTGATTTTTTATTAGCAAGAATAATGTGTGTGTATACATTGTATATGTATATATACAATATACATATATGAATTAAATCAATTAAAATTGAATTAAAATAGGTTTGATATATGAATAATCTTTAAATTTTTTCTTCTTTGCTTTTAATTTTATATATTTTTATCTAGGTACAAAAAAATGTATGTTATATACTTGATAATAATTATACAGAAAAAAAAAATGAAATTAATATCAATTAAATAATGAAACGCAAAGAGTAGTATAGAATAATTTATGTACATACACATACATATGTATATGGATAACATATTATAACATTAAAAAAATTAAAAAAACAATATATTATAACCATATATAACTAAAATCAAAGCTACATATATAATATGTACATATACATACATGCATATAAATTATTTAGTAAAACTTTGCAAAATAAAAATACAAATTTTATTGGAAATGGCTACAATATGATAATTAAATTTTAAATTATGAAAAAAAAAAAAACAACAACAAAAACAAATTCAAAAAATTAATTAATGAAAAAAATGAATTTTTAAAAAGCATTTTCATGTTGTTTTGTACTTATGTATATTAGTAATAATAATAATAATAATAATAATAATAATGAATACATTTTTACCCAACTAAAAAAATAATTATAATATGATAATTAAATTAATTAAATTAATAATATTTTATATAGATACATATGAACGTATGTGTATAAACTATAATTTATAAATACATATATGTATATATATGTATAGTACACTATATAACGCATACTAGAAGACGCTTCTATAACGATTATTCTAAAGGATGAATGCTTACAATACATGTATTAAATGAATATATTTTTATATTTTTACTTATTTTTTATATTTTGTGTAAAAATTACGTCAGAATGTACACCATTTTTAAATTATATAACAAATAGATATAAATTGTTATAAACATGTATTTTATTTTTCAAAAAAACATAAAAACTTAATTTTATCAGTATGTAAATTTTTTAGAAATAAAAAAAAAAAAAACCTATAAATTATTGGTTTGTTTAGTAATTTTAAGATTAAAAAAAAAAATGTTTTATTACAGTTTTGTTTTTTATTTGTCTGTTAATTTTTGTTTTTTAAATGAAGGAAGAAAAAATTCAAAAACAAAAACTTGTGTAGTATAGGTTGTTATATTAATAGTACTTATATAAATAATTGTTAATATTATTACGTATATGATATTTTATATATATACATATATTTATTAGATACGATTGTAAATATTTTACATAATATATTATATACAAGGTACATACACTAAGTTAAATAATAATTGAAAAACACACTAAGAAAAATGAAAATTAAAAGCTATAAAAAATCATAGTGATAAATGAATGTATATGTATCAATAGGCAAAATACAAAAAAAAAATAGTTTAAAAAAAAAATCAAGCAAAATAAAAGGAAATAAAATGATAATACAAAAATATAAGAAAATGAAAAAGAAAAATCAAGTAAGTAAAAAAATAAATGTGTATTTGTAAATTGTAGAACAGTGTAGATTGTATAATACAAATTAAACAATTACTTTTATTTATTTATTAACTTTTTTTTTTTTGCAGCATATTAATATTTGCTTTACGGAAAATGTATGTGTGTAATTATTTTTTAATTTATATAGAATACGAAAATTCTTATACACTTTTTGATATACATATATACGAACATGTATGTACATATGTACGAGTATATCATACGTACACTGTATATGTTTGCGTTTTAATTTGTTTGTTTCATTTACATAGTTATTTACTTTTATAGTTATTTAATAGATACCTAATGAAAATTTTGAAATAAAATAAAATTTGTAAATATTGTAATTTACGTATTTTTTTTTTTTTTTTTTTTAAATTATTCGAAAAAGTAAGTAAGTACACAAAAAATGTAAAGCTTCAGTTGTTTTTGTACATGTTTATAAAAAAAAAAATTTAAAATGATATTTGTTTTTATGTTTCTGGTAAATATTATATACAATTTTTTTTTGTATGTATATTTATTTATTTATTTTTGATTTTCTTTACAATACAAGAATAAAAGAGTATATAGTATATAGCTGATTTTGTTTTTATCGTGTAAAAGTAATTCGTAGTAGAATACGATCAAGTAAATAATAAAAAGAACTTTTTATATAAAAAAAACTAATAAATAAATAAAGAGAAGATATATAAAATGTAATGAAATAAATAATAATAATAAAATTTTTTTTATAATCGTATATAAATCATGTTAACGTGTACTTAACATCCGACATTTTTTGTTGTTTTTTATTTTTTCTTTATTGATTTTTTTAAATAAATTTTTTTTTATTATATTTATTTATTTATTTTTTATATTAATTTATTTATTTATTTATTTTTCCATAGTAATATTATACACTATATAGGCAAAATATTGCTTTTTGTTTACTAATTTTTAAATTACTTTTTGTTTTCTTTTTTTTTATTAATTATATACTTTTTAATTTTTATTGTTTCGTTTTTGTTTTTCATCCACTAATTTTTTTTTTTTTTACATGAACTTACCCTTTTTTATTTGTTCGATAAATGTTATTTATACTTGTTGTTGATATTTTGTATTTATTTTCGATCTGTAATTAAGATAAACAAAAAAAAAAACAAACAATAGTTGATTTTTCACATTTTAGAAATGTGTATACAAATTTGTTGTGCATTTTACATATTTAATAATATGTAGTATAATATTTATATATATACTTAAGTATATAGACAATATTATAATGCGTAAATTCTACATACATATACAAACATAAAGGTTTATTCATCAATAACATTTTAATTTTGTTTTTTTTTTTTTTTTTTTCAATTTAAATATATATACACATAATATGTTTTTGCTTTTTTTTATTGTTTATTAAATTTTTTTTTTTTTTAATCGAAAATTTATATAAGTAATATACTTGTATGTATTTTGCTGTTTATTAACGTTCATTGTAGTTCGTTACATACTTTACATTTTATTGTTCATGTATTTGTATATATGAATTTTACTTACAAAAAAAAAAAAAATGAAGATCAAAAAATTCATTGAATTTTAATTAGAATTTGAAAAAATTTAAAATTAATTTCGAAATTTTTAAACAAAAAAACAAACAAAAAAAAACTTTTGTGCCAATAAAATTTACTATGTTTAATTAGTGTGTTTCAATAATTATATTTGTTTAAATATGCGCCGACATTTTATTATTCCGATAAATTATTACTATTATTATTATTTATTTATTTTTTTTTTTAATTATATTTTGTAAATAATAAATCAAGTTAAATTCTTTTGTTTTTTTTTTTTGCTGACGTTAGAATCTGGTTTTATTAATACATACATATTATAGTTTGTTACGTATATGTACACATTTTTATGTAATCGCTTTTTAATATTATTACATATTCAGTATTTTTCATATCACCAAAACATTTTTTTTATCCTTATTTTTTTTATAGTTTAAATTATTTATTTATTTATTTATTTATTTGCTCATCATTACACAGTATTTTAAATTTTTAATTATATACATATGTATATGTAGTTTTTGTTTAGTTTATTATTATCGTTTTTTTTTATATATTCGTGTGTATATCAACGAATTTTTTAAATTATCAAAAACTATTATGTATTAGTTAACTTTTAAATTGTCATTATTGTATGTAAGAGATAAAAATTTCAATATTTTTTTGTTTGTAATATTTTTCTTATGTACTTTTCTAAAAGTAATCAACTTTTAAAAAAAATAAATGATTTCGTTTTTATATGGGATTTCCCTTCAATATTAATGTAAATAATGTAATTTTTTAAATATTTTTCTATATAAAGAGAAATTTTATATTTATCATTTTTAATTTTTTTTTTTGTAAATTTTTCTTTTAGTTTTCTTTTTTGGTTGTTGAAATGACGAAGTAAAGAATGCTTGAAATGTTGAATTTATGCAAATATAATGTATGGAATTTTTTTTTGTATGTATGTATATACGGAAAATATTTAATTAATTTGTGTATTTGTGAAATTTGGAATATTATGTAATCATACGTTTTTAGATTTATGAATAATTTGTATGGATACATAAATAAAATAATAATATGACGATAAGAATAATAATAATAACAGTAATTATTAAAAATAACTATTTAAAAAAAAAATAAAATAAATATTTAATAATATACCTACAAATATCATTTTATTATAATTTTAATTTTTTAATCCTTTTTCTTAAATCAGAATCAACACATTTTACATAAAATATTTTATACATATAATATGTATATTGTATATAGATAAATTTCAAGTATTATATGTATGTATATAAAAAAATATATAAAATATAAAATAAAAAAGAAAAGAAATTTAAAAGAAAAAAAATAAAATAAAAAAATATAAATAAAAACAAAAAATAAATAAATAACAAAATAATAAAAAAAAAAAAAACATGAAATGGATGTGGATGAAAAAGTAAAATAGAATAACAGCAAACAACAACAATAACAACAACAATATATAGTAATAACAAGATAGTATAGTAAAAAAAAAATGAAAAAAAAAAAACAGAAATAACAAACAATTAATACAATTATAATGTGAGCATGGTTAATTGGTATTATTATTATTATTTTTAATATTAATGTTATTATTATTATTATTATTATTATTATTAATATTATTATTTAAATCAAATGAATATTGCATGAGAATGTGATATAAATTTAAATAATTAAAAAAATTTATTTATTCCTTTCAATGTGACTATAATAATGAATTATTTACTGTAAACTATATATATATGCATAATTCAATAAATTTTTACTTTAGCAGCATTTTTGTTTTATTTTTGCTTTTTATTTATGTTTGATTTGTTTTATTTATTTATTTATTTAATTGTTTATTTTTTACATATACGTAAAAATAAATTAATACATACATATACCCATGCAAATGTGTGTATAGTATATTTTGTGATGTTACTGTGTGTTATATATGTTTGCTTGCATATACATTATATATTTAAGAAGGGAAGAAGAAAAAACGACATAAATAAAATTGTTAATAAAATATATGTATATTACGTATTATTTAATTATATTATTTGCGATATAACAATTAAAACTCTTTCTACAACATAACGATTATATAGTGTGTATCAATAAATAAAAAAAAAAAAAAGAAAATATGTATGTATTGATTTTTCTCTTTTTTTTTGTTTTTGTGAGATTCATATTTTTTTAGTCATTCATATTTTAATTTTTCAAATAAATTGTTATTTTGAATACTTTTTTTTTTTTTTTTTTAAGTAAAATAATATGTTCGCTTTCCCGATATCGCGATTATTAATTATTATTTAATAAATGGAAATTAATGTAATTTTAAATGAAATGGTAGTATATGGTGATAATGATAATTAATTAATATAATGTGTAGCAACAGTATAATTTAATTATTCTTCATTTTTGAATTATCGAAAAAGTTTTGCTTTGTTTTCTTTTTCGTTTTGTTTTTTTTTAAAAAAAAAAAACTAGAAAAACTTTTTTTTTTTTTTTGTTTTTAATATATAGCTTATTTTTGCTTTTAATTTTATTTCCAATTCGGTTATCATTTATTTATTTTTTATTTTATTTTTATATTTTTTTATATATTTCTTTTTAAATTTTTATTTTACATGCCACTAATCGAAACCAGCAAATAAAAGTTATTGGCCCAGAAGTTTTTTTTTTTTTTTTTTGATTTTTGTTTTATTTTGTTTATTAATAAAATCTGTTGCATTTAAATAATAAAATTCATATCTATATGATTGATTGAAATTTTATCAATTTATAAATACTTTAATGAAATGATTTAAAACGCTCGTAATAACAAATAAAAGCAAAAAATAATAAAAATTTTAATTTTCATTGTTTAGAAGAAACATTAAAAAAATAAAAAAATTCTTTTTTGCATTTTAAATCATTTTCTGTATATGTATATTGTAATTAAAAATTAATGAAAAGTTATCATTTATTTACTTTGATCATATATTAGTATGTACAATCATATATGTACATATGTATAATCAGTATATTATTTGAGTACAAAAAAAAAAAAACAGCCAAAAAACTTGAATATTAAATTAAAATTTGTACATAAAAATTTAAAAAAATTATAATTAATTTAGAAAACTTGAATTTCTGTAATATATATGTATGTATATACATATTTGATCAAAGTAAAAAAAAAAAAAAAAAAACAAAATTGTACATTAAATATAAAAATTATTTTTATTATTTTGTTTTTATTTTTTATATTTTTTAATTTATTTATGTGAATAAAAGGCAGCAAAAAACATTAATTAATGTAAAATTTTAGATAATACAATTAATCAAATTATGTAATCGGTTTTAATAAATTAATTAAATATTTTATGTGAAATATTTTATCAAATAAATAAATTTTTTGCTTTTGTGAAAATTTTTTAATTTTTAATTTTTTTAAATTATATTATTTAGCTTACCGCATTTAATAATCCAATTGTAGTTGGTGGCACAACATGTAATGGCGTGTAAACTTCTTCATTTTCTTGTCTAACATATAACATAACACGTTCACTTAATGGTGGTGTCATTCTGGAACGTTTTATTGTTGGTCCAAATTCTGACATTGATCCCGGCACAAGAGTTTGATCAAGTATATGATCCTTTTTTTCACTGAAAATTAATTTATCATAAATTTATAAGAAATTTTAGAAAATCGTCTTTGTTTTGTATTTATATTTTTCTTTTAAATTCAAAAAAAAAAAAAAAATGTTTTTGGAAGTCGATTTTTACTCACGTCTGAACATCCGGCGGGAAATGATTATGAAATTTAAGTGTTGGTGTTGAAGGTTTCTGTGATCCATGTAAAAGAAATGGTGATGTACCTTTAAGACCATCCGGTGTTCCAGATAATGAATCAGTCTCATGACCATAGAAATTCTGTAGTTCCATTCCAGAAAGCTAAAGTTAATTAATTTTGTTTTGCTTATACACATATACATAAATAAAGCACATAAAATATAATAAACTTATAGGGAACAGAAGATTTATAAAGTATATACAATAAATAGACATGAAAATTTATACAAAATTGTTCATAAATTTTTGAAAATTATTAAATTCTATTTTAAATGGAAAGTATATTAGTTACAAAAAATTTAACAAAGAAGGTTAATGATATAAAAATAATGTAGTGAAAAACTAGTACATATGTAAATAAAAAAAAAAAAAAAAAAAATTAAAAAAATAGAACACAAATTTACGTTTACCTTTTCTAAATCTTCAGCAGGTGAAAATAAAACCGGAGGTTTTGTTGTATCTTGCATTGAATAAAATTCAGAACGATCAGCAACTGGATGATAAAGTTCATCTAATTTTTTTCGTCCTGTAGCTGTCATTTTCCTTTTAGCAGCTCGTCTTTCTTCATCACGTGTTTTACGTTCAGCACCCTTCAATTGAAATGAAAAAACAACAAACAAACAAAATAAAAACAAATAAATAGTAATCAAAACATGCATAATATATCAATTAATATTAATAAATATCAATATTATATGCCATATTATGTATGTATTTGAAAATTTTATATATATATATTTTTTTTAAATTTTATAAGAAAAATTTTATATGGAAAATTAAAATAAAATGTATAAAAATTTTTTTAAATAAAATAATATTGAAATAATAAATAATGTATTCAATAAAAGCAACTTTTTTTCAATGTAAAATTTTTTAATTTTTATTTGTACATTAAAATATCTATTATTCATTATTTTATTTAATAAAATTTTGATTTATACGTAAATTCATCAAATGTAAAAAATATTTCTATACAGTAATGTCAGATAATGTAAGTCTTTTTTTTATAAATTTGTGTACACTGGACAGAGACAGATATTCATTTAAAATGTATTACTTTAAATTAAAAAAAAAAAAAAATCACTAATTATCAAATTTATAATAAAGTACAGTAAAAATTTACAAAAAAAAAATATATTTCTAATGGATAATAAATACTAGAGAAGAATAATTATAAACAAACGTAAGATGGCAATTATAGTATTTAAATTTTAAACATACATGCATAATTTACACACTGCATGTTTTTAGTTAATTTATGTAACTATATACAATTTGTATACATATTTAGTTTTAATGATTTGCAACAATTAATACAAATTTGAAAAAAAAAAAAAAATTAATATATGATAGACTCATTATCATTATTAAAATAATTTTCATTTTGATTATTTAACAGACAACATAATGATATATAAATGTAAAGTGTATGTACTTACATATTTAGGTACATACAAAATGTACATATGTATGTAAAATAAATATGTATATGTATTAAAGTCATGTGCCCAGCATGTACTTATATAATATTATTTTTTTGGTAAACAGTTTAGTATGCATAAATATAGATAGACAATTATTAAAAATATATTACGTTATACTCAAGTAATTTTCATTTCAAATTTTTTTCCATTAAAATATAAACATTTTAATTGAATTTTGACAAGATATTAATTTATAAATTAATGTAGGTATATACTCGTATATGCGTAGAACTTTAGAAATTTTTCGACTATTTACGAACTGATTTTTGTGAAATTTTTACCTCATATTTTTTGTAAAATTCGTTTCATACAAATCATTCTGATCTATAGGATTGATATGTATACGTACATATGTAGTGTATACATATTTATGTTCTTTACACATGAATTAGTATTAGAATTCTAAATTAATGTAATAATAATTTTCAAATCCAGAATGTATGTACATGACATTTATGATGTACAGTATACATAATTGAATTTATATTAGATAGATTAAAATATGAAATTATATAATCAGTTGAGAACAAAAATTTCTTATATCATTTTCGATTGAATACACATATACATATATTTTATGCCTTATAATATAAAAATAATAACGATACAATAATATAATCACTTTTGATCATCGTTATTATAATACATTTCGATTTATTATAAGCATTATACCCTCGAGAAATCTATAAAATATTGAGCCACCAGCAGCAAATATATAATATTTGTATTAAATTGTTTATAAATATATTCTGTATTATGTTTATACGTAAAATATTGTATATAGTATAATACTACATATGATATGATATCTAAATAAAATTTATATAAAACACTAATACATCCCACAGTGACCCCTTTCTATTTTAATATTATATTGTTCTATGGTTAATATATCCATATTTATTGAATGTTTATAAGCCACACTTTGTATATTACACATATTAAAATATTGTATAATAATAACAATAATAATAACAATATAAGTTTAAATCAAAAAATAAAACACAAGCAAAATAAATTTAAGAATATAATGTAATCAAATGAAGCTACACCTTCAGGATATATACGTATATACATGTATGTACATGTGTACATATAAAGTACTAGTATATAATGTAATATATTTCATATTATCTGTAAAATTTAAGAAAATTGTATCATCATCATATTTTGCCGCCTTGTATTGTTCGTTACATTAAAGCATCATTTATTTTATTTTATTGTAATTTATTTTACAGTAAAAAAAAAAATGAAACTTATTTGACTTTTATTTTTTATACGTTGCAGTATAAAAAATTAAATTTAAAATATATGATACAAAAATACGAAAGCATACGTATAATATGTATGTATGTATATGTCTGCAAAATGCATAACATTTCTAGGCATGTGGTATTATTGCATGATAATATGCAATGTACATTTATCTATTCAATATTGCATGTATGTACAATATATTCATGCATATTATGTAAAATATTTTAAATATATTTTTATTGTCGGTTTTTTAGTAGTTTTCAAAACAGAATAATAATAAAACAAAAATATTTATCTTATGTGGTACATGTTTTATGGAACAGGATGTTGTTGTCTTGTCTACATTACTAATGTAGTACATACTTAGTACACATATAAAAACAGCAAAATTAAAAAAAAAAAAAAAAACGAAAAAGAAAAATGAAGGACAAGATTTAAAGTAAAACAAAAATAACAAAATTAGATTATAGAAAATGATCTGATCCATGTATGTATGGTATGTACGCGAATATATTACATTTGTTACATATACTGATCAATTGAAAGACAAAATGCAGAAACCAAAAAATAAATAAATAAATGAATAAAAAGAAATTAACTAAAATAAGAACAAACATGGTAAAAAATAAGAATTGTGTAAGAAAAATAAAAATGGTCCTAACATACTATCTTGTGATGTTTCATTCAGAAATTCTTTTAAACTGATATAAAACGGTATATTTATGTATATGTACGTATACACACAGGTAAATTATGTAATACATTTGTATATAGTATTGTGAATAACACGAAGGTAATGTTTTAAAACGACCGTTACAAAAAAAAAAAAATTCAACTTTACATATATGTATGTATGTGCATATAAAATATACACATTATTTTCATAATAGAACGTACATATATACATATATTAAACTAGAGTAGAACATATGTATATTTAAAAATGTATTTGATAAAAATTAGATATAAGTACATACATATATACGAATATAAGTATGTATATATGTACATTATAACTTATATATATCTCTATAAGTATAAGCCATGTAAAGCTGTATTTATGTGTACATATATATAAATATGTTTTGTTGTACGGGTATTTGTACGTACGTATAACAAATCTTTACCTAAATAGAATATCAGAAAAAAAAACACAAATTAAATACAAGGTAAAAAAAAATGTTTTTTTTTTTTTTTAAATAAAAGACAAAGCATGAAAAAAAGAAAAATAAAAAATAAAATATGTACCTATATATATTTGTCTCTGTATGTATAAAAACAAAAATCAAGATTGATTTCAATGAAAGTAAATTTATGTACAATAACGACAAAATTATGTTTTAGCCAACGCTTCCGAAACGCTATAAATAATGGCGATAAAAAAACATAAAAAGCATCCATAATAAAAATATAAAAGTTAAAGAAGAGGAAAATTTTAAAACTCAGTATATTTCATATATATGAATGTTTTATGGGCGATATTTGACATTAGCGTAGGATATTGCTTTTTGAAAAACAAAAAAAAGAAACATACGAGTATATACAAAATTCTTTTATTTTTATTCTTCGTTGTACACATATCATATATTATATATGTATGTACAATATATGTATATACATATGAGATGTATACATATTACATGTATATACAATACATGTAAGAAATACTTATAAGAAAAAATATTAATTGAGAGATTTTTAAAATGCCTATTAAAAATTTGTATATTGATTTAATTATATACATATTTATTTATTTCATTCATATAGGTAAATATGATAAATTTATATGTATCATATTTAATTGAAATTGATGCTTTATTATATTTATTTCATATTTTTATGTAACATTTTTTGTTGTCGAATTTTACATGTTTCAATTTTTTTTTTTTTTCATTCCTTTATTAATATTTATTGATTAGATATGAAATTTATTACAGGTAAACTAATCACGCAACCAATATTCATAACATAAATATGTTATTGAAAAAAATAAATTACAAAAAAAAAAATTATTTAAAAAAAATTTTAGTAAAAAAATTAAAAAATCAAATCAAAAATGATGTGAATGATGTACGTATACATGATTCATTCATGGTATATTTATGTATACCACATTTTTAAAAATACAACATTTTATAATTATTCATGTATGATAGATCTATTTCATATAAGTAGAATGTACAATAAAATTGCTTATTATTACAGCGGTTATTATTTTTCTTTTATCAAAATCAAACATACATACCTATACAAGTATATATAGAATGGTAAGGAAGAAGACATCAATAAATGAAATTGACATGTTTTTATCTTTAGCACCTCTACATAGAGTGTGTATAAAATTGCATACTGAATTATATTATAAGTATTTCTTAATGATAATCTGACACGTGTTGGTTAAAAAAAAAACATAATAATAATTTATTATATGCATACAAATAAAATACATATAAGTATGCGTCTTTATAAAAATGTGATAAAACATTCAATTGAAAAAATGATAAATTATTTGCATTGCTGTATATGTGTGTACGGTGTATACGTATACGTATACATAATTTAGTATAGGTACATATATACATACATGTATTCAAAGTATAATTTTGTTTTACATTAAAAAAAGATATTGATATTGGACATAAAAAAAGGAAATTAGATAAGAAAAGCAAAAGACACTCGAATGGGATGTCGCGAAAAATTTTAACATTTATATGTATAATCTCTTTTTAATTATCGTGTAAAAGTACGGATATAGACATACATACAAAAGTACATACATTCACAAGCAATAAAATAAATTCAATATATTTTGACTAAATTTTTAAAAAAAAAAAAAAAAAATAAATAAATGTAATTTAAAATATTAATACACGTTACTGATATATTTATTTTGGTTAATTTAATTAGAAAATTTTTAATAAAAAAATACAGTATTTTTCGATGATATGGTTTAAAAGACATTTAGAAATTACTGTGTATACCGTGTATTTTTTTCAGACAGGATATTAGAAAGGAATGGAATCTAGAATGTATTTTTGTTAGGAAAATTTTGAATTTTTAAGAAAAATACAAATAAAAAGTCTGAAACAATTAATTCATATTCATTGGAGAATAAATTCATTAATTAAATTTTGTTACTTTTTCTTTTTTAAATTATACATATATGCTTATAAATATGTATATGACCTTTTTTTATAATTTTTATTTTACTTGATGAATCAAAATTGAAAATGATGAAAAACAAAAGGGACGTAAAAAAAAAAAATTTCAATAATTTGATATATAGTATGTACAATCGTTTTTAATATTGTATATGATACGATATTTTGTACAATCACCTGTCCAAATGTGTCGAGTTGTTATTGATCCTACATTATATATATATACACAGTGTACGTAAATACATATGTATGTATGTATGTATTTATACATATAATGTGAAATTTGTATTGAGGTTTAATGTGTACAAAAATGATTAAAATTTCGGATAAAATTTCCATCAGACTTACGATAACATATAATTTTTGTTTTTATTTTTTTTATTACTTTGTTTTCTTGGTTTTTGATTTTTATATCTTTAACTTGTCTCGTCCTCGTCATCAAATCAATGTAAACTTTTCGTACTGAATTACTGTCATTCTACCTTGTTTTTTGGTTTTTATTTTTTTAATTCAGAAAAAAAGAAAAGTTATTTATTTTTCTTCTTTTTTTCTTTTAGTTTTACGGAATAATTCGCATAAATTTAAAAGTAACTTACGTACATATGTATTTATGTGTATGTATGTAATCGTATTATATACCATAACATAATACGTGTATGATCAAATTTTTATCATTATACGAAATCCTTGAATTAATTTTTTTTTTAAATTTATTTTTGCTTCAGTTAAATTTTTGGTTTTTGTTTTTGGTCTTTTTTTTAATTTTTTTTTTTTTTTAAATTACTGTGGTAATCGTTGTATTCTGATGATTTTTATATTATAACATATAGGTATTATAAAAGAATGTCTGAATCCCTGACTCCCTGACGATTATATGTGAAAGTATGTACTTCATAATATTCATCGTACATTGTAAATCAAAATTATATGAATTTAAAAAGTTAACGTGTTGTTTACGCATGCATGCATGCAATTCATTTCAAGTTTATATACATATATTTACAATTATTTTTTTGTTTTCTTATGTGAATTATAAGTAAAAGATAGTACAGATACTGTATGTATTGTAAAATTCATGTACATACATATGTGTATATATATGTATATATGTATATCACAATCGCATACATATTACATATACATACATAATATCATCGATGAAATTCCAATCAATATTTTTCAAGATATTCGTCTGATTTAATTAGGAAGCATGTACTTACATATGTTTACTCAGTTGAATAAAAACAAGGATTTTTTTTTTTGAATTTCATACATTATATGTATTTCTACATTCTATAGGTATATACAGAAATAAACATATCAATATGTATCGTACATATATTTAATATTATTTTAATAGCATAAACATAAATATAATGAGAAGATGTAGTAGATAAAAAATTACACATAACATATGTAATAATAAGCACAATATATGTATTATAACATATTTGCGAATGGATATCAAAATTGATATAAAATGACATCGGGTAATAAACGTACATACATATATAATTTATTCAAGTACATACATATGTGTGTGTATAGATAAAAAACGAGTGCAAATCAAATTTATACTATTTATGATATTGTATGTATTATCAGGTATTATACATTTATAATTTTATTAGGATCGATACTTTTTGCTCTTATTTTACGTTGTATATTATATTGAAAAGAAATTATTGCAAAGGAAAGGTTTATATCAAACATTATTACATATGTATTTATTTATTTATATAGGATATTTGTGATTTGTATCAACATAAATATATATATATGTATGCTTTGTACTGAAATATACCTGATATGTACAAATGTAGCTATTTAATTTTTTCTTCAATTAAAATGGACTTTTCGGAATCTTACATTTTTCCATATTTATTTTTATTACACTCCTATATGTACATGTATGTGTACGTTTGTAGATATATATGTATGTATATGTAAAAAGTTCATGTGATATTGAATAGCTTTTTGGTTAGTTATATGTAAATATATACACATAATAAAGTATACATGCATATATAATACTGTGCATTTTATATGCACATGTGTCAAATATACATATGTACATATGTATACAAATCTATAGAATTTGTAAAATGGCATCAACATGTAAATTTTTACATCCTGAGGATATAAATGTAACATAGGCTTGAAAGCTTATTATTACAAATTATACATGGCTATAGATACATACATATATGTACATATGTATACATATACATATATTAAATTTGTATCTATATACATATATAGATGTAATTTGTTTTTACACATGTTATAATGCATTCTAATTTTATTTTTTATGTATATAGGTACATATAGGTATGTACTACATTTACATGTGTTTATAAAAATATAAGTACTTACATGATATAAAAATAATAATAATTTTGTATTCTATTAAACTAAAATTATATTAGAGGTCATAAAGAATTAATATACATACGAATACACGAATACAAAAATGTTATTTTTTAAAAATACGAGTATGTACATATGTACGTTATTCATATGGAGCAAAATCAAGAAAATGCTAAACAACAAAGTTTAAAACTAAAAAAAAGTAAACAAATTAAAAATGAAATTTATATGCAAAGTTAATAGATTTATAAAAATAAAAAAAAGAAAACAATAACAAATCTGTTGGACAATCATTGACGCCTTGTACGTACTCTTGTACAGATAAAACGTACTATATATAGTATTAGTAAGTATATTCATTCATATAATGTAGTACATATACAAAACATGGCATGCATTTGCTATTTATTTTGCAATATTCATGATATTGAATATGAAATTTTTTAAATTTTATTTTTGTTAGTTTTTCTTCTCATGTTTGTATGTATGTATGTTTTTTTTTGTGTAGATGAGATGGTTTTTTTTTACTCGTGTGTTATGTTACCCACGTTTCCTAAGAATTATAAAATATGTGTACATTATATGTACATGTGGAAATACATATTAAATGTTGATGGTGATTGCATGTCTGGCGTTGATGTCAAAAGATACAATAACCAAATCTTTTTTTTTCCTTTTAATATTACAAGTTGTATGTTACATTACATTACATTACATATATTACATGCATTATATGTAGTATGTATGCGTAGACAGACATCTACATGAACATATAAAATTTAATATTATATCTATGAAATATTATTTATACGTATCATGTATGTACATGTAAAGTTAGCATCTACTAGGAAATACTTTAATTATTACACTCAGGAAAAAAAAATTAGAAAAAAAAGAACCAAAAGAAATGACAAAGTAGGTTTGTCGTTGATTGACGCCTACCTTAAGACTCAACGATAACAGGTGTATTAAGCATATACTTATTTTATAAATAAATATGTATGGTGTATATAAATGTACATACGTATATTTCTATATGTAAATATATTGCAAAATATAAATTAATTTGTGTGTCATAGACAGAAGAATATTATGCGTGTGTATATATGTAGATATGTATATAGGTGATTGGATTGACTGTTTCAAAATTAATTCTAGATTATATGTAGATTTTATTTCATTTTTATTTTTTTATTATTTTTTTATTTTAAATTTCCATTTTTGTTTTTGTATCTACTTACGTATATGTATGTTTTAAATTTTAAATATCATATTATAATTTAATGTCATTTTTATATCAATTTCTATTTCAAATCTACTATTAATACGTACATACATACATATAAATGTCTATATGTACATATAGATACACGCATATGTATGTACTTTTTAAAAATACATTTAAAAATTATATGAATAATTTTACTTACTTTATCGCAAAAAACTTTGATTTGGCAATAGCCTCGATGAAAAACTTGTGTATCACGTGGATCTTCGAATGTGTCAATTTGAATATGAAGTGGTAAACCCTGGAAAAAGCACAAAAAAAAAATAATATTATCAAAAATAAAAAGACAAAACAAGTAATATGTATATATGTATGTACGTGTATAAGAAATAAAATGAAAATATAGTTTAAAAAAAGAAAAATAGAGAAATCATGCATGTTATAATTTATGTAGAGTATTTTGCATAAATTTATTTAGAAATTAATATGCAATACTAATGTATTCACATACAATGTATTATCTATGTATATGTATGCAGTCCATAATATAGAAATATTAAATGGAAAACTTATTATGTATAAAAAAATAATTGAAAAAAAAAAGAAGAAAAATCTAAATAGGTAAAAACAATTTTTTTTTGCATACGTATCTTTGTTTTTTTTTTCTTTAATACGTACGTATGCGTTTAATTTTGTTTCGTTCTCTTTTACGTAGTTAATTATAGATAAATTAATTAATCATTATAATTAATGATATTGAGTAATAAATTAGAAATACCATATTATATATATTTCGATGTATACTATAATATGAATATGCTGTACAATATATGATACAGAATAAATTACATATTCATAATCATACATATATATGTATGCATATAAGGTAAATTAAAATTAAATTTTCACAACAAATTATTCAATTCATTTATTCATAATATGAAAATTGCTATTAAAAAAAAATATATATATATATATGTATATGAGGTAACTGTGTACAAATTTTAATTTATTTTCAATATGACAGGAAAAATAAAATCTATTTTAATTATGCAGTGTATTAAATTTATTAAAATTAAAACTAATACGCAATGTGTTTATAACTGCCGGATATAAGAGGTTATGCCAAATAGTATATCTCTATATATGTACATATTTATAAACTAGGTACATGGTATATTTCTACATTTTATATTCTTAAATTTAGATTGCAAATAAATTATTATTATTAATTAAATACATTTTGTTATACTAGAATTTAATTAGAATTTATATATATTTTGTTTTTTTTTTTTTTTTTTAATTTTTAGTTGTAGATTTATTATTAAAATCACTGTTATTACAGTTTTTTATTTCTATTGTTTTTTATTTCGTATATAACGGCAATAAAATTCAAATCAAAATTATAATTGTAAAATATTTAATATTTGTTAATTATTAATTTTTCTTTACTTCAATTATAATATATAAAATGAAACTATTCTTCAATTAAATTTATTTTTCTATATGTATTTTCTTTTATCAGGTATTTTTTGTTTTTTTTTTTTTTTTCAAATTTTTTTGTTATAACATTGAGTATATGGAATGATATTTAAAACCAAATTTGTAAAATCAACATGTTTAATATGATACGAAAAACTAAATTACTATAGAGATAAACATAATATATGAATTTTTATAATAAAAAAAAATGTATAAATAAAAATTAAAAAAAAATATATTAACTTAAACTAAACAATATGTATATGTACATATGTTGGTATATCATGTATGTACAAATATATGTTTGGACTATGGTTACTATAAATATATTATATATCATGATATCCCGCTGAGATAAAAAACTACTACTTATATGATATATTCGTATATCATAGGGTATTAATTAAACTTATTAAAAAAATATTCAATATATACATACATATGTATATATATATTTTTTTTAAATGTCACAAAATACATACAAATGTATTTAGTTATATTATTGAAATATAATACACATAGTGTGATTCAGGTATAAAAATTATTTATCAAAGAACCATTCAAATTTAAGGACATGCTTTCGCTATTAAAAAAAATTTTTTTAAGCGTATCAAAAGATATACTTTCGTTTTCAATTCATTGTTGTTATTTAGTTTCGGTCCATTTTAATAATTATTTATCTTTAGTGCTATGCATATATACGATTAGAAAAAACGGATTTGAAAAAAAAAAAAAAAAAAAATAGATAAATGAAAACCAAAATAAAAACGAAATGATAATGGTCAGTAGAGACCTACCACTTATTATTAAGATTATAATAATAAGTTGACCATTGAATAATGTATACGACTGTATATTTGAATATCTGTAAAGTTAAAATGATTTTTTTTTTATTTTTTATTTTTTAATGTGTAGTCTTTCTTAGACCAAATAAAAAAAGTCAAAGGAAAAAAAAAAGAGAAAAGAAAAAAAAAGTAGAAATCAAAAACTAATGGTTGAAATTATGATCATTGTAATAATTCATATTAATAAATGAAATAATAATAACAACACATATGTTTGTATGTACACATGTACATAATTTTTAAAAGAATTTTGTTTTTTCTTTCTTTAAAAAAAAAAAAAAGCGAAAGAAACAAGTGTGAGATTTATAAACTTAGCTGTTCTAATACAATACAATAAATATCTTCGTGTATCAAAGTTGTATTCTTTTTTTTTCATATGCATATGTATAAAATCTTGTGTGCTAATGCATGTAAGGTATTATGTAATTCATAAATAGAAAACTAAAAATTTAGAAAAAAAAAAAAAATTATTGCTTTCTAATATAAGATAAAGATGAAAATTTATGAAATAAATAAATTATAGTGATTTATATAACAATTAATATGTGACTACCGAAGAATAATGTATTCACACAATGCGATCATATATATTTTTTTTCTTTGTTCAAAAATTTTTATTTAAACACATTTGTACGTTTATATAAGTATGTTTGTAATTTTTCATTTTACATATTGTTGTTTTATTTAGAAATTTTTACTACTTTTTGTAAAAATAAATACTAAAAGCCATATGTACATAATAAAAAATAAAAATTTTATTCATATGCTAATAATAATAATTAAAGGAAAAAAAGGACAATAAATTTATTATAAATCTTTGTAAAAAAAATTTGAAAAAAAAAAAATCTTATGATGAAAAATATAAAAGTAAAATATTTACTGTATATGGAAAAAATTAAATTTAATTTATTCACATATACAAATATATAACAGAAGATTTCTGGAAAAAGAATGTATTGGTCATTGTGTTATTCTTTCAAAGATTTCTAAAAGATTTTGTTTCTTTTTTAATACATAACATAATTGTATTAAATAAACGCTATACTACTGTGTCTTTATTTAATTAAGAATTTTGAAATTTTTTTTTTTAAATTTATTCAAAATGTATAATGAAAAAAAGAATTAACACAAAAAATTTTTTTGTTTAATTTAAAATGTACAATGTAATCAGTATATAATGAAATGAAATTAATTTAAATATGAAAGAATTTTTAAATATGAATTTAAATTAAAAATAAAATTTATTTACTTAAATTTTACATTAATGAAATGTTTTATAAATAAAAGTGAAAAAAAAAAAAAAAAAAAAAAACAAAAAGACATGTTCGTGATAGAACATTTATTTTTATTTTGAATTTTCCATCGTTTTTTCCATTAATTAAATTATTTATTTACAAATAAATGAATAAATTATTTATTTTCATATTAACAATTATTGGGATTATAAAAATGGTAATATTTGATTTTTATTTAAAAAAAAAAGAAGCAAATTATTAAAAAATACAAGTATGTTTTTTATTTTTTGAATTGAAGATTATTCCTTTAATAATGACTGTTGTATTACTTTGTGGTACTTTACTGATTAATTACTACTGCTTTGTAGTTTATACCAATTTATTTATGCATGTTAGATGCATAGATGATTTAAAAAAAAAATTTATTGTATTTAAAAAAAAAAATTTATTGATTTTATTTATTTATTTATTTATTTTTTTGTATTATTAACGTTCACATGAATTCTATTTTTCTCAAGTCTTTCTTATTATTTATAATAACGAATAATATTGTAGAATTTGATAAATATTCTGTTTTGAATTGGAAAAAAAAGAATATATCTATATATGAGAAAAAATATTGAAGAACTTGGAAAAAACAAATGGAATACAATAGTTTATATAATAAATATTTGAGTACATACATTCATGTGTGTACAACTGGAATGTAACTATGTTTCTGTAAATATATTATCATACATTTTTTTAAATTGTATATACATGTGTATATGTTCAAAATGATGGCATTGCGTTTTATTTATATTTACATTTATGTACCCATATACCACATGAGTAAAAAAATGAATTATAGAAACATAATGTTATTACTTGCTTATATGTATATAATAACAAATATACAGTGTAGGCATATATTATATTTTATCAATTAATGTATCATCAATAAGGTAAATGTAATTATTGTCAATTTATAATAATACAAATATTGATTTATAATAAATTACAAAACAGTAACAAAATTCTACTATATATGATGAATTATTTACTGATATTATGTATATACATAGGTGTATAAATAAATTATTCTTAAAGTTTTTAATACATATGTATATGTATTCTATAATTCATGTTTATGTGGTATGTTTTATATATGTATATTATTGTGAACATTTACTGCATGTTGAGTATTTTATAGATATCTTTTCTTTCTTAAATGTAAGACTTTTGTTAGTACATAAATATGTATACATATAATATGCAATGTCAATTTTTAAATGTTTTTTTTTTTCCATTACATATGTTACAAGTAAAGAATATTAAAAAAGTAAAATAAATACTGTATTATTACTTGTAACAGCGATAATACATAAAGTATGTATTTAAACTTCTTCTTTTTTTCCTTTTATTTCGCGTATGTATGATTTCATTTTTTCACACATTTTAACTCTTATTTTTCTTATCTTTCTATATATTACGCTTAAGTAGAGTCCAATATAGCATGCATTACATATGCGTATGACGTACATTTTCCACACACTTTTATTTATATGCATATGTGTACATATTTTGTAATATCCATAGGGCATATAATTGTTTCCTGTCAATTGAATGATTGATGTATCAGATGCTAATTATAATTTATAATTACACCTGCAGAATTTTATATCTTACGGAGTGACACAATCTACCTATATTAGTCATACAGTTTTTATAATATACAATACATACGTATGTATCATGAATGTATTTAAAATTATGCGTTTATAGTACATATAAATGAAATTTATTAATATATTATATACATACATACATATGTATGTATATGTCTGTATATTTAATAGTAGTTTATAATTATTATTCAAGTTTATGTACATATGTATGTATGTTATAATATAAATAATGTAAAAAGATAGAAGTGTTTTTTCTATACTTTATTTTTTAAATACTTTCATTATAGGCCTTATGGGAGCATAATATGTGTCTGTTTTCTTTACTCATAATTTCAAATAAGAGCATTTCACGGGCAGTGTTACAATTCTTGAAGTTTTCATACAGAATCAGATAAATTTTTCAAATACACATTGTACAATGATGTAAAATTGTACTACTTTTCGTATTTTTTATAAGGCCTGTAGTGGAAATATTTGAAAAATAAAGTATAGATTTCAATATATTATGCATTTCTCCTGTTATGAAAGTTAAATGTTCAAATACCCAAAAATATCCCTCATACTAAAATATATATTCTATGCAAAAATTCTGGTAAAAGATGAGAAATATATAAAAATTATAATACATACGAGTATTTTAAGCTTTTTTTGACTTTTTAAGTATTTTTCTTTTACATTTTTATATTTTTTTAAAAACGTATCTTTCGTTTTGACTTTCTATGTTCGTTTTTTCTTTTCACAAGAACATACATATAATATGTATTGGCTATACATCAGCCAATTAATACATTGATTTCAGTTTTTTTTTCTATTTTTTATTTATTAATTTTTTAATACGGGATAGATATATCATGTAAATACATGTATTTATGTACATTCATATATAATGCATGTGTTGCTGTTTTAGTTTAATATAAGACGATCTTAAATCACCTGTCACGAGCGCTAGATAAGATTTTAAAGATCTAAAGGCAAGCAAATAAAGATTAACACGGTAAACTAGTTTAGGTGTAACATACACATACACTTATACATTTATGCATGTACGCGTATGTATAAAAATATGAAAATATAGTGAATATTGTACGAATATTTAATATGAGTATAATGTTTTTTTAATATCATTTATTTTACGTGCTCTTTTTTTTTTTTTTGGTATCATATACATATTTCAAGTTTTGATTTCATACATACATACATACGTACTTGAAATATTATCGTTTTTCCTTTATCATGTACATATGTATATAGTATGTACTTTTTTTTCACAATTTATAAAATGAAAATGATAAATGTAGTAATTATTAATAAGTAGTCTATAAGTTACATAAAAATAAACATTGAAGAAATGTAATAATTTATAATAAATATCGGCATACTATTTTCATGTAAAAAAAAAAAAAAAATCATGAGATAAATAAGAATATTATAAGCAAAAAACTTTAAAATGATGTAAAAAATAAAGTAGAAATTCCTGACAATTACGAATGAAAAAATATATACCAAATCTATGTATAACGGAAAAATTGAAAAAAAAAAAAATGAAAAATAAAATAAAAATAAAATTGAAGATAAAATAAAAATTTTTAAAAAGAACTCTTATTACTGCCATTGATCACATGCGTACATAAATAAATGTACACATGTACGCATATATAATATTTAGTTTAATGTGCAAATTTGATTTTGATTTTATTACTTATCTTGATTTTAGTTGAATTGATATGTCAGATTGAATTATTTACACTCAATTTTGATAATTTATAGAGTGTCATTTGTAGTGTTTAAGAAAAATGGCAGTTTTTTTTTCATTTTTTTGATTTTATATAATGAAAACATATTTTGAAGTCCTATCAAAAATTATTTGTAAAAAAAGCAAGCAATTGTTTAAAAAAATAAATAAATTTCTATATTTCAAAATTTCATGAATTTGTTTTTTTATAAATTAGTTCTTTACTTAGGCTCTACGAAAAGTCTTAATTTTTATTCTCTTAACGTAGAGGGAAATATTTATATTTTAGCATTTTTAAAGCATTTAAATCTAAATTGTTTTTATAACAAATTCAAAATTTCAAAATCTTATTACATATGCATAAGATACACAGGCATATATAATTTCATACAGAATTTCTATAATGCTTTTCTTAATAATCAAGATTTGTAGGTTTTTTTTTGATTTAATACTAGAAAAATAATTGAGATACAATACTCATAAAGCAAAGAAATTAAGAAAAAGAAATAAAGTAAACAGAAATTTGTTAAATAGAAACCTAGAAGATAAATGTTTTTCATTAACTTACCTTTACACCTTTTTGACTGCTGAAATCCGTACTCAAACACTGGACAGCAATATTTATCTGAAATAAAACAAGAACAAAAAAAAAAAAAAATTTCAATTGTGAATTAAAAATTTCAAATAAAAAAATTATTTTATCCTAAACAATACAATAGAATAATTCTTATTACTACGTTCATTATAATTATAATAATAATAATTATTTGTAATTACATGAATGTACTTATACATAAAAAATTAAAAATGTAATAAATTTGAATTAATAATTAATTGTGTGAAAGTAAAACTCAATTTTCAAAATAACGAAGTTTCTTTTTTGCATTTTTGCAAGTTGGTTTTTGCATTTAGTAAAAACAATAAATAAAAAACATAAAAGAAAATTTAAAAAAAATATTATAAAATATAATGAATATTGTATGTGTATTTTTACACATATAAAGAGTTATATGTAATATTGATAAAAACAGTTATAAATACAAAAAAGTGCAAAAAAATTTTTCAAAAAAATTATTAAATTTATACAAATTTATTATGTGTGCTTTTATTGTAAATTACATATGTACATATATGCACGCATGTAGAATATACAAAATAAATGATTTTAAAAGGAAGAAATGTTTTTGGATTGTATTTCTAATCTTTGACTAACAAGTGACATGTATTACATAAGTAAGTAAGATGCATGAGTATATATTATACAATTTTTATTTATGAATAATGTAAAATTGCATTTTTATTTATTTATTTTATTTTTTTTTTTTTAGTTTATTTTTCTTTTATGTTTTATTTATTTTATTTTATTTTATTTTTTTTTTTTGTTTTTGTTTTGTAAAAATTTATATTTGTGTATATTATATTGTAAAAATAAAAAAGTTAATAAAAAACCTAACAGAATCTATTCAACATACGTACATTTCAAAATTACATAAGTATTTTTTTTATATACAATTATTTATAGCACATACATACGTATGTATATTCATATGTATATACAAGTAGAATGTGCAGTAGCAAAGCATAATATCAAAAACATATCACAAAAGAGAAGATTACGTATTTCGATATGACTTTAAGTGATTAATTTTATTGCTTGACAGTATCGTACAGTATATTGCATAAAATTATGTACATTTATACATACATATGTATGCAATATGAAAATATACATATATATATATTGTACATACATACATACGATACGTTTTGTACAATAAAGAATAAAATAGTGAAATGACTATAAACAAAAATATGTACATATATAATAATAATAATCTTTATTTGAACTTACGCACATATGTACGTATGTATATTCACATATATAAAATACATTAGAAATGTACTTTATAAAAAAATATACATACAAAAAATTAAATAAATTTATACATTATAATCATTTAAGTAAGCATCATTTAAACACACAAATATAAATTTTTTAAAACAAAATATACGAGTAAAAATATTTTCTTTTTTTTTTTTAAATAAAACAAAAACAAAAATATTATTTTTAAGTTATTTGATTTTTAAAATTCTATAAAATAAGTATAAAGACATATTACATACATTACATAAAGATTGTAATATCCCTTATATGTACAATGTATACCTTGCGTTACGCAGACAATTTAAATTTTATTAAAAAATTTTCTGGTTATATTGAAAATTTTGTTTTATACACACACATGTAACATTATTTTATTTTCGAAATAAAAATAGAAGACAAATAAAAATACATATAAAAAATATACATTTGAATATAATGTTAGCTTTGTATACGCTTATCAAATATATAATGTCATTTTTAAGAAAATTTGTTACTTTATATGTAAGATAAATAAAAGATTAGAAAAAAAAAGTATTGAATTTCCTAGAAAATTTCACTATAAAATGATAGAATATAAACATTATACCTTTTTACCATTTTTGATACTACTGAGTATATGGTAATTTAAAAGATTTAAATAAATAAATATGCACCTATGTGTAGTTCTATTTACATATGTACATATGAATGTGTATAGTATTTTATAGCCAATATATACCGTCACAAAAAATTTCAAAGACAATGTTTGTTCGAAAAAAAAAATAAAGATAATGTACTAAAAAGAAAATAAAATTTAAATTTAAAAATTGATTACATAATTTTTATTACTTATGGTATATTACAGACAAATATGTATAAATATTTTTGTAGTTGTTTGATTATTTACTAATTTTGTTGAAAAAAAAAATTTTTTTTTTTTTTTTGCAAAGTAATGTAATGCATACATATGTTCATATACATATGTGCTCAATAAGTTAATAGAAAAACATCATTTATATACAACAATATAAACAAAGACATTTGATTTTAGGAGAAAAAAAAATTAATTTAAAATGCATTTATTTATAAGAATTTGAATATTTAATTCACACAATTTTATACACACACATAAACACATATGCATTTTTATTGATATGATAAAATGAAACAGGTGTAAAAAATATTTAAATTCATTTTTATTTGCATAAGAATATAGGTTCTTATATGGCAAACATTGTAGGTATGTGTGCTTATTAGACGATAAATCTAACGGAATTTATATCATATATACATACATAAATGTATCTAAGTATTATGTGCATTTTAATTAAGTTTATCATAATTGTGAACGTTACAAAAAAAAAAAAATTCTTTTTTCCATTCATTTCCCTATTTTTTTTTTTTTTTTTGGATTTAAAAATCAAATTAAAATATTTTACATTTTCTTTTTTTTTTGTTGAATTAGTATTTTCTATTTTTTTGTTTTTTTTTTTTTGTATAAATTAATTTTTGTTTTATCATTTTGTTAGTATTAAATTTAAAAATTTAAAAAAAAAAATAGAATAAAGACAGAAAAATATGTAGGTTCATATATTTTAAAAGAATGCTCACAAAAACAAATAATAACCAATAAAAATACATATAAAATGCATAATAATAAAATCATGGTATTATAAAGCACATGATTGCATTCGCTTGAATTTCATACATATGTACACACAAGTATGTACGTATGGTAAAATTATACTTTTGAATATATAGGTACATACATACATACATACATATATGAATAACGGTTAAGTTAAATGATTCTAAAATAAAATACGTATATTTATGTATATCTGTATGATATACACACATATAGCTATGGTGTGTAAGCATTATGTGAATAATTTAATTTAAAACATGAACATATTATGATTTTATTTTATCACTTTATTATATCGAAGAAAAAACAAATGTATGTAAAAAAGAATAAAAAGAAAATTAAATTAAATTAATTTTGTGAGTTCAAGTTGTTTTTTTTTTTTTTTTTTTTAATTTCATTTGTATGTACATAGGTATATAGTCTTTAATGCGATATATTATGTACATAAAGTGGGGATATGTAACTATAATATAATCCTTAAAATTAAAATATCATACACATTACTTCACTAATTGAATAAATGAATATTGAAGCATATATGTATATGTGTATGAATACAAGAAGGTATGAATATATATTTGTACTGTTTACTTAATTTCTCATGTATACTGTTTGAATACTTTTTCCATAATCTATAAATACTTTTTATTTATAGAAGTAAAATAATATAATATATGAGTACATAATTACATTCGAAAATAAAATAGTTTACTTGAAAGCAGATTTTATAAAATATTCACTTCTTTGAGAGATAATCCAACAATAATATTGCTTCAATATGAGTACATGCATATGTATGTAGTTATATTTATGTCATCTTTATCAAAACCTATGTATATGTTCATGTAAAATGTACTTAAATAAAATGAAATGTAATTTGCAATATTATATACATTGTTTATTTATGTGAATATATAATTGTAAAATATAAATATATATTCTTGTGCATATGTACATATGTATGTGAAAATGCATATGCATATGTATATGTAAATAATTATTATTAAAAAAAATCGTTTAGACTCAATCAAATTAATTGCAAATGAAAAATATCTTAATTTTATAGTAAAATGGAAGTTTCATGCAATTTCTAAAATGTTTACATTTACATATTATAACGTATATACACAACATAGGACATACATACATTATTTATATGAATGAAAACAAATAAAAAAAAACGGTTAAACGTTTAGCCATTATTTAGTAAATGAATTTGATGTCTTTATATCTAGTCATTTCTATATATATGAATACAATTGCGATCCAAATGTAACTATTATACACATAATTTATTTTATATCCACATACGTGAAGATTGGATATATGTATCTTATTTTAAGTATATCAATATCTACATATGTGTATGTTAATTTGTATAATATACATAAATATTTTGTACTTCACTATTATGAAAATTTGTTTTATTCGGAAGCCGTACATTTTACTTTATTAAAAGTAGTCTAGATAAATGCAAAAATATACTTTAAGCTTTTAATTTATAATTTTATTTATACGTATGTACATACATGCATGCATGAATGTGCTTATATACATTTTGTACTATATTATTGCAATAAATTTTTATTGTTGCTGTTGTTAAGTTGGATTATTGTAACTTCATCAAATTCATTCATTAATTTTATTTATTAAGATATTGTAGAAATTTAGAAAAGAAAAAAATACATTTTTTAAATTGAATCCATTCTAGAAGGTAAGTTATTCACGATAATATTACGTAAGTTCTTTAAACATTAAAGAAAAACTATATGATGAAAATAGTTTTAAAAAAATCAAATAAAAATGATTAAATTAATGTAAAATTGTATGTATTTATATTTATTAAAATTACACTTATTTTTATTTCATTTTTTTTTAACCAATATGAAAATTATCAATATATTCTGTAATTCGTGAAAATTTTATATTCATGAAAACAATTTTTTATTAGTTCTAGTTTATATAAATGTAATGAATATTGTTAAAGAATTTACTTTATAAAAAGTTTTTTTTTTTTTAAACAAATAATGAATTAATTTTAAGTGTATTTAATGAATATAAAATGCATGACATTTTTTTTAATTAATTAAAATGCATTTTTTAAATTGTTTTGTTAATATAATTTATCATAATTACTTACAATACTTGTACATCCATACGTACACATATATATATATGTACATACATGTAACGTTTGTTAATTACTGACTTTTTTTATAAAGATAAAATAATGAGGAAAAAGTTTATTAAGTATAACAGTATTTAATTCATTAAATGATTTTTCAATTTCCTTTCATACATGTAATAGATTACAAGATAATACATTAGTATGATACTTACATATATGCGAGTATTTGTATGTACGTGATATTTTGCCGATTAAAAAAAAAAACAAAAAAAACATTTTGTTTTTGTCTTTACATAGGATATACATACATATATCAATATTTTATTGGATACAACAAATAATATAAATGATTAATTTGTACTAATAAATGTGGAGCGCATACACATTTATACTCGTGTACATTATGCACATCTTGACGTATATATAATCTAAAATTCATTTATTTTATTATTTTCATTTATTTAAATGAAAGATTTGAAAAAAAAAGTGAAAAAAGAAAATCAAATGATAACATGACATTTTCACATTTTTCATAGTAGTCACTCATAATATATACAGTACATCAAATTTTATGAAGTATTTTTCTTTTTAACGTGCTGTGTCTTACATTAAGAAAAAAAAAATATGTTTGAAATATAATTAAAAGTTATTATTAATTTTAACTTTTCGAAATATTATTAAAAATAGAAGTATTTATTTGCATTCGAATTTGTTGATGTTTTTATTTTATTTTTTTAAATTTCTTAACTTGTTTTCACATTTTTCAAAATTTACATTAAATTTTATACATTTGTCATATTTACGTCCATCATATAATTTATATGTGTGGTTTACGTACACAAACACTACTATACAACATTAGAATAAATGATATCCAATCAAAAATGTATACGAATATATACGCATTTATATAGAAATATATGTATGTACGCACATACGTATATTATATGTATCCATATCTAAGTGTAATTTAAGTACGTACATACATATAAATATTATTTAAATATTACTATAGTACGTACATAAACAGGTATGCAAATTATTTGCAAATTGTTATATAGTTTAAAAATCGTTTTAAAGTCTCATGAATGACATTAAATGAATTTTAAATGATATCTTAAGTGCTTTCAATTTATTTTTAGATAAATTACATATTTAAAAATAAAAATATTTACAGCGAAAAGTTAAAAAAAAATCACAAAAATTAACAGAAGATATGAAAATATATACGTATAGGTAAAATCATAAATATAGTAAACAACATGAAATTTTAAATTATTCGATACGCACAAATGTATTATAACGTACAAGTATGTGTACATACCTATCTATGTACATATGGGTATTTGTATAATACATTTACCAAATTGATTAGGAAAATTTTAATTTAATCATTTATCTATTAATGCATGCACGAACATTTATATATATGAGATGTATGGCCATATAATTGATATATGTATATGCATGTATATAAGCACAAAAAAAAATGTAAGTGACAGTGTTTAATTCATTTATTTCATGAAATTGGTGTAATACATGTTTTATAGTCGAAATATTAAAAAAAAAAACATCTATATACACATAGTTGTATTTTTTTTTTTGGCTTTTTGCATAAGCTTATCAAAACATACATATTTATGAAATTGCCCTGAACGAATTCTAAAAATATGTCATATGAATGTCGGGTATATACATATGTACATACATATATTTAAAAGGAAAAGCATATTCGTTTTCATAATTACATTTGCATGTTTAAATTATTTTTATCGTTTTTTTTTTCATATAATTTTCATTTTTTTAACAAATAAAATGCTAGACATAATTTTCCTTAAGCTATTTAAAATTAATTAATAAAAAAAAATTTCGACTGATAAAAACTTTTATATTTAAAAAACAAATAATTAGGAAAATTCAATTTGGTATTACAGAAAAAAATTTTTTTTTTATAAATAAATTTCTCTTAAATTACTTGTGGATACAGGTTTAAATGTATGGTCATGCCATAGTACATACATATTTACTTATATGCTACAATTTTTTTTTTTACTACAGATAATAATGCACGTTTTTATATTTTTATTACTATTTTTTTGTAACGTTTTAAATTTATTTAAATATTTCATTTTATTATTATTGAATGAATGAAAATATAAAAAACTAACCTTGGCAGAACTTTCAAGTGGATTCCAATAAACAGCAATAGCATTATGTGCTACTTCTTCTATACATCCTACTAATCCAACAGAATTTTTTGTATCTGTAAAAAAAGAAAAACAACATCATTTTAATCTTAATTTAAACACAATAAAAGCAAATTTTTTATTTAATAAATTGATATAAATCGTGTAATAAAATATTGTTAATGGTTCTATGTACGAGTATTTATATCATTTATCTTTATCCTTATAATATGTATATTTAATAATAACATTTCTATGATTAAGTTGTAATATTTTTATCTTATAAGAATTATGTAAATTAATATTTTTTATTATAATCACTGATATTAAATAGATTATGAATTAATTACAAAGTAAACAGAAGCTGTAATAAACAAAATATGATAAATCTATAGGATATGTAAATATATATCTATGTATATTATTTAAAATAATATTCTTCTAGTTGAAGTTTTTCAACATAATTATATAAAATGAATAGATGTATTTGTATATGTGATGTACCTGCGTAAATATCATTTAAAATAATTATTTTACATACACACTTCTCTGTAATACATACTGTATGTATATACATACATATATATGCAATTTATAAGTTTTGTGTTGCATAGTTAGCAACAATTATAATTGTCTTATGTACAATTAATTAAATATGAAAAATGTGAATGCCTATGTAATTTTCTTAATTTTCTTTTGATTAATTTTTGATGTTTTTTCTTTTCTACGACTTTTTGTTGCCATTTTAAATTAACAATAAAAAAAAAAAAAAAAAGAAAAAAATTCAAATAAGTGATCATCATATGGATGTGTGTATGTATGTTAATTGATATACACACAAACATATATTTTATGATTTGTTTTATAAAATTGAAAAAATAAAAACCAAGGGAAACGAAAAAAAAAAAAAAACTAAAAATTTGCTTTATACACAAAGTCATAAGTGAAAATTAAAAGTACTGTTATTTATGTTGAGTGCAAATTACTTTTATATGCGAAAGAAAGAAAATATTTGCTGATATATACGCTATTAGCACTGTACTATAAGTAAATTTAACTATGCAATTATTGAATAATCTTTATTGTAGATCCTTATCAAAATCTAAACGGCTAGAGTTAGCCTATACAGGTATTCATTCTCTCATGTATGAAACTTACATGTATTTATTTTTAATTTTATTTTTCTGTTGCTTTATTTTATTATTACTACTTTTTTATTTTTCATTTTTATTATTTATCTGATGAGAATTAACATATGTACATCCATATATATTCGATAGTATGTATGTATTGAATACATACGAATACAAATTATTTACATTATACACATATAAAAATTTCTAAAATATTTAAAATGAACAATTTATGCTGCAGTTAGTAACATACTGTTAAAATGTAATTTTTTCTAAAATAAAATTTTTTGATTTTCTTTTAAGATAAAATTACACTAAATAAATAAATAAAAAGAAAACATTAAGTAATCACTTGTAACTTTATTCAATTTTTGCTAAATAAAATTCTTATAATGAAATTTTTATTCATGTGCTTTATTATTATTAATTTTAGTTAATATATACATTAATAATTACGTGTGTTTGATAAATAAACTAACGATGATAACAATTACTACATTTTTATATACATATATGTAAATAAAAAGTAATAATAATTGTTTATAATTTTTTTTTCAATATTTCTTTTACTTTGTTTCTAATAAATTTGATTATTTAATTATGTATAAATAGCACATATTGTACATATATGTATACGCACATAAGTAAATACTATATACAATTACATATACATATGTATATGCGTGTACAAATACACATGTGTACATATAATAAAAGATATAACATAAAATATTCTTAAAGTCAAATCGATTTACGTAATTATTAAAAAGAGAAAAAAAAAATCTAAATTTGTGTATATGTATGTATGTATATTTTTTCATATTTATACACATGCATCATTTTACTTTAAACTATATGTTTATAAGAACATACATAAAGATAATAAAAATGATATGCAAAAATTACATTTTTCAGCTACTGAAAATATTGAAATCAAAAATAATAATAATAATCGTCAATTATCTAAAATCATATACATATGTATATATACATTTATGTACATATATATATTTTTTCGTTTTCTTTGATTTTACACAGTCATATACATATGTATGTACATAGTATAATTGTAGAAAAAGATTTTCAATAAAACTTATATTGTACATATCATTACATGCATGGATACAATTATGTATACATTTTAAATACATGTGGATATCTTTTATATCAATAATAATTATATATTTGATTGATTGTTATGATTGAGATATTATTTATAAAAAAAAAATAAAAGACAAAAAAAAAATGCATGATAATTCGTGAAGACAAATTAATTGGTATTTACCTGATATACTCGTAAGTGTATACATATGGAAAGAGACAATAAAAATACTTTTATATAAAAGAGCACAAGAAGGAAAAAAAAATTAAACAAAAATTAATATGTATTTTAGAATGATAATAAATTTTTAAATTTATAATTGTTGATTGAAAATTTTATATTATTAATAATAATTAAAGATGGAAGTATTAATAACACACGTATTTGATTGTGTATGTATATCTTTTAATACACATGCGCTCATGTAGGCATGATGCATAATGTTTGAATTTTGAATACATAGAATTAAATGACAAATTATATTGTTATTATTATTATTGTCACAAATCATTTTTATTTTTATTTTTATTTTTTTGTTTGTTTTGTCATTTTCATTTTTGTTTTTTCTTTATATCTCTTTTTTTATTTACAATTTGTCTTATAAAATTCATTAAATATTTGATTTTAATTATATGTACATATGTACATCATTTGATAGTACGAATAAACAACGTTATGTACGAGTATATTATTATATAATTTTGGTATCTTTCAACTTGCTCTCTTGATCTTGCTTAAGTATGGTAATTGGTAGACACTAGGCAGTATTTATATAATCATATAAGAGAACAAAGTAATTTGTGAGTTTTAAAAATCGATTTTTTTTATTTTTGAAAAAAAATTTGATATCTAAACGTATAAGAATTTTTTTCGTTTGGGGTATAGGTGCATTCTTATAGCTTATAGTTTGAAAGATTGTTGTACCATTAACAAGATCAGAAAAAATATGTAAAAGACAAAGGGGGAAAACAATAAAGTAGAAAATTAATTGTATGAAATAGAAGAGAAAATATTTGATTTTTTTTTTTTTTTTGCTATTATAAAATAAAGTATCAAATAACCAATTAATGTGGTAACATAGAAAATTCCAAAAAATCAACGAATTGTCAACGAAAAAGTAAATAAAGAAAAAACTATAGAATATATTTTGATATATTGAACATTTTTATTTTATTTTCTATTTAGGTTGAAATTAGTACCTTTATTTTTTAAATAACTCTTGAGAAATTTATATTGCATAAAAAAAAAAAGATTCAGAAGATATCAGAAAAATATGAATATTTAAATCGATAAAGTGTTTCAAACATAAATAAGAAAATTTATAAATATAATATTACATGATAAATATTTATTCATTATTTATAAAATTGTGTTTAATTATAATCATAATTTAAAATCTTTGACTTTGAATTTGATATTTGATCTGTTAGGCATTTGATATTTTTATTTATAAATTTTGCATTGTTGCACATAAATTTTATATTTTAAGAATAATTATTTACAATTTATTTTTAATATTTTTATTTAAATAAAAATTTTGTTGTTTTATTAGATATACGTACATAGTAGGTATATAAAATTATACACAGATATTAAAATATGCACATATTTTATAACTGACAAAAAATTAGAATTCATAATAATATGTAGTTAATTTTGTACAAAAATAAAATAAAAAATAAAAAATATATTGCCTTGTACACACAATTATTATCATTAACCATGCATTGCATTTCACTTTGCATTGTACATATGAAAATACGTATAATGTATATATGTATGTATATACCGTGTTACATTCAGGGATGGGACTTTTCTAAGTATTTAGGGCAGCAGATTCAACGAAAAAGTGCAGTAGATTGAGCAAAAGTGCAGTAGAAAAAAAACTATATAATAGCATGTAAATACTTATAATGTACATACTCGTATATAAATATCAAATAAATAAATTTATGATTCAAAACACTGAAGTGTTTTTTATATTCATTTATTCAAATTATAAAACTCAAAAATTTGATAAATAAAATAACAATTAAATAAAATAAAAAACAATTATATAAAATAAAGTTTAACCGAAAACGCAAATAAAATTAATTAATAAAAATAACAAAATTAAATAAAACAAATTAACGAAAATTCTATTAAAAAAAAAACTAAAAAAAACCATTAAATATATAAAAAAAATTGTTATGTGATTAATTTTCCAGTCTTTTGTATTCACCATTTACAAACTTAAATGGCTTGAAATACTCCAATAATTTATGTGTATAAGAACTCGAATCTGGATCCCAACAATCTTCATTTTTATCAAGAAGTTCCTTACAAAACATGATATTTTCTACTGTTGAAATATCTAAATTACTTCTTATATCAGTTTTAATTAAATTTAAATTGGAAAATTTACGTTCAGCTGATGCGCTGCTGTGTGGAAGACAGCATAATTCAAGCATGATAGTGCTTAATTCTTTATAAACAAATTCACCTAGTAAATTGGTTTTATTTCTCAAACTTGACCAAAATTTTACAACATCTGGATCGTAATAATTTTCAATTATTTCATTATTTCCTAGAAGAGATCTCCACTGGTTATTAAGTTTTTCTATATCTCCATTAATAAAAGGAAATGCTTGAAGAATTGGTTGAAGAGTTAGTAAATTTCCTTTAACAATTTCTTTCACTTCTAAAAATTTCAAGAGTTGAATTTTATTATCGTTAAAATTAAAACGCGTGCGAATTTGTTTACAAAATTCTATGTAAAACGCCAGTAAATGTTTTTTGACATTCAAAAGTCTAACACCATCAATAAATTCATTGTTTGAAAATTCTTCAAAATATATTCCAAAAAACATTTGTGAAAATTGAACATGTAACGAAGAATCATTTGGATCTGTTTCAGTACTGACATATTGCAATTTGACAAAATTTTTCAAAATTTCAGTATACAGCTCTCTCATATAAATATCTAAAAAATGAATTTTAGTTGTTTCTGATTGAAATACTTTGTTTTTATCAGATATCAATTTTAACACATAAGAAAGAAATAGAAGGTACAGTTTATTAGCAGAATCCATTAAAAAGATTGATATTTCTTTGACGCTTGTGTTGTTTGGGTCTTCAAAATTACAAAGATGAAAATAGTGCTTTAAAGCATCCCATATAACAAATTGTTATAAATTTGATTGAAACTTTTATCAAGTCGAGAAAAGCGCAGTAGATTTGAGTTACTGCGGCAGTAGACCAGTTTTCCAACAAATCGCAGTAGATCTACTGCACTTGCAGTAAAGTCCCAACCCTGGTTACATTACTTTGTGATATGTTTTGATAGACTGCAATTAATTTTTTTTTTTTTTTGTTTAATCAATTTTACATTTTTCATTATGTTTTTTTTTTTTTTTTTGTGCTATATCTCTACACATTCCTAAATTAAGTATTATTGCATTCAATAAAACTATTTAATAAATTTTTGTTACATGTGCATAACTAAAATCTTAAATATATGGTAAGGTATACAATATGAATACAATATTAATGTACATGTAGTTTTAATTTTTAGTTTGTTGTTCACATTTACATGAAAGGAAACAAAATTCCTTTTTTTATATACATTTACATATATACATTTATACATATCTACATATGATATGTATAAATATTGTACATATATATACATATGTATTATACTGAACATATACAGTAACAATAATTATTATTGTAAATGGTTATGATTGACCTCTGTTTACGGTAAGAACAACTACTCATTATAAAATTACTTACACATATATTGAACGGAACGTTCATACACAGATATGTGTATGCGTATAAACAGTTTATAATACTTTAAAAAAAAAAAAAAAAACAACAAACTTAATAATCAGCTATAAACGATCAATATTATTTAAACAATTTATGCCATCAGTTTTCTTTTAATCATTTAATTTACGAATACAAAAATCATAAATACAACAAATAGGCATGTCATATATGTATGTATGTACATGAATTTAACTAAAATATTTAAGTATATGTAGTCAAAATTATTATTTATATGGTTTTTTTTTCAATTTTTCTATTACTTTTATGTAGAGAAATGTATGTACACAGATATATAATATATTCAATATAACTAACTAATTGCATATCATATTAAATGCCTTATCAAAACAAAAAGATACAAAAATTAATAAAGATTGTTAAAATTAATAGAAAAAAAACATAGGGAGAAAGAGCAAAATATAAATTACATTGTAAAGAAGGATGCGTTTTTCTTTTCAAATATACTTATGTATACAGTAACAACAAATTATAACAGGTGTTGATAATTATTGGTTGATTTTATAGTGTTGTTTTGAAAGATAAGCATATAATATAAATTAAAATTTTCTTTTTTTTTTAAATATGTACTCTCTCGTTTATGGTAAATGAAGCTTTTCTACATTTAAAAATATTTTCAATAATGCATTTTTAACGTACATTCAAATACGTACTCATATATATATATATATGTATGTACATATGTATGTACATATGTATGTATATATCGTGCATTGTACACATTATTATTGTTATTATTATGAATCTTAACTGTTATAATGTCCTTTTAACTTGTTGTTATTTTTTAATTTACGTTTGTATGAGTACATTTTAATTTTGATTATTATTTCAGATGTGTACATGTGTAGTAGTTAAAACAAAGATTTTTTCAAATAAAACTGTAAATTGAAATAAAACATCAACAACGCATACACCACATGAAATTTTATATGACATACATTAAATGGCGAAAGGTGAAATTAAATTTAATGATAAAATTTATGCTTCTATTTGAAATGTTCGTTATTTGTTTACATATTTTATGTACATATATATGTACATGCAATATGCTTACATTTATGTATGTATGTATGTATAATCAATACATTAGCTATCATAAAAATAATGAAATTGAAAAGAAAAAAAAAGAAAAGAAAATAATAAAGTTATATTGCATTTTTCTCATTTTCTTTCTATTACTTGTTTTTTTTTTTCATTTTCTTTTTTCTTTTTTAATTTTTCTTTTTATTAAACATTTACTTGATTATTTTAATTTCATTAAAATTAAGTACATACATTGTATAAATATACGTACATGCATTATAAGAGAAAAAGTATATAAATAAACATATTAAATTTATGAAACATTATGAAAATTTGTATTTATAATGTATGCAATCAAAACATTATGATCACGTACTATATATATACATATATACATGCATGTAATATATGTATGAATGTACATATCTAGGTAAATAAAAAATGCTGTATATGTACTCGTATATTAATGGAATAAGAGTTGATGTTTTAGAAGCCTACATAAAAATTAATTTATGTATAAAAGATGAAATAAAATAAAGAACATTCGTATAATTTTATGAACGCACATATATATGTACTTATATGCATACAACATTATGATATTATAGTGCATACAAACTACAGACACATATTCATATGCACATATTGTGTATGTGTATCTAAATATTCTAAATATTTATTAAAAAACAAAAATAGTTTTGTTTTCTTAAATTTATTTAAATTTGAAAATAAATTTTAGTTTTATATTTATTGCTTAAATAATTTCTATAAAAATATGTACATACGTGGACATACATATGTGTGTACGAATTATGTTCCTTTTGTAAAAAGAATGTGATATATCTGGACATATGCATATACATTTATGTTGTAGTATAAAATTACACAAGTTAAAATTCTATAAAAATATAAATAATATCTACTTACCAGCATCTAATATTCTTTGTTTAACAGAATGTTGTCTACTATGCCAAAATTGCCATGCTTTAATTTCATCTTCAGGGCTCTTTTCTTCTCGGAACATAAGCATTATAACACTCTGAAATAAAATAAAAAATACATAATATTTATAATATGTACATTTAATTAAAAATTAATTTTTTTATTTAAAATTTTTTATCAGTAAAGTGAATGCATAAATATTTTATTTTATTTTATGCATTTAAATTGTGTATGCATATGCATTTATTTATATCTGTATATATATGTAAAAGTTTATGAAAATTACACACACATTGCTATGTTAATGTAATAATTGTCTAGAGCATATGCAGATATTTTATGTGTCATAGATATAATTATTATTAAATCATGAATGTACATATGTACATACGTATATAAAACAAACAAATTATTATAATACAATGTATTATTGTTTACCTGATATTTTATTTTTTACTATTGTGTTGTTTTTTCTTTTTAATTAATTACATAGATATACAACACATGTATGAGTATATTTAGCAATTTCTGACATTTAATAGTATTTTCATTTCATAGACAGTCTCATTAAATTGTCGTCAAATACTAAATAACAACCAAAAACAAAAAATTGATAATTTATGGACATGGTTTTTTTTTTGTATAATTTAAAAAATTCCATGTACGTATACAAATATATATGTACATATGTAGAAAAAAAAAGTGAAATTGATAAGAAAATAATAATTTTCTGTACGTATATGTATGTATGTACGAGTAAATATTGAATTGTATGTTATTTTGTATTATTTCAAATATCGCAAAATTTATACGAAATGATATCACTTTTGTACAAGCACACAAGTATATATCACCTTTGTTTATATAAAAAAAATAATAAAAACAAAATTTATTTTAAATTGAAAACATAAAATTTTAAATACGAACATACATTAATTCATACATATTAATACAGTAAGAGCATATCTACAACATTTAAAGCTAATTTTTATTTTAAATTTCTTTTTTTGTTTTAAATTATTTCAATATTTATCAAATTGTTGGAATATTTGAAAAAATATTTTTATGTTTTTCTTACAATATACATTCAGTTTTATTTTACATTGACATCTATAAAGGTTAATTTTACTGTATATATTCATATACACACATACATACATATGTATATTTTTCTATTTCGTATGTATGTAGATTGTAGACAAATACACGTGCTTAAAATATAATAAATATAAAATTTATAATATTCAGATACATATATTAATTCACAAAATATTATATAAATACTTTTGATTTGTATATTTTAATTTGGTTTAAAAAAAACAACAACAAAAAAACAAAAGAAATGTACCTACATGTGTATATTTTTCTTCGCAGTAGCTAAAAATTTATATAAAGTGACAATCATTTTCTGGGTATATTCAAATATTTATACATATCTAATAGAATACCGCATTAAATAATTTAACATTTAGAGAACTATTCAATGTGCATACAATAAAAGATATAAATATACGTATGAACAATACATTTGAATGAAAAAACAAAAAACAAAAAGAAAAAAAAAAATAAATCAACTTAAATGAAGGTCAAAAAAGGGCCAAAAATGATAGCTGTCAACTATTATCAGAAATTTAAACATTTAAAAGTGAAAAAAACAAAAAAAAATGTATGTATGTTATATAAAATAAAACAAATTTTTTGTGACCTTCTGTGTCGGTATTAATAAGTTATTTTTCAAATTAACAGACAGAACTGGTTATGTTATACAAGTACACATTTCTTTAATTTGTAAAAAAAAAAAAAAAAAATTAAAAAAAATAAGAGAGAAAATAAATTGAAGGAAAAATAATTGAAAATCATAAGTCAAAAATTTAATTAGTTAATTTAATAAGTATGTATGTATGTATTATAAAATAGATTTGAAGAAAGCAAAAAAATATTATAAAAAAATTACAAAATTAGTAAACTAATACATATGTATGAATGTATTTATGTATGTACATTAATTTTTTTATATTTATTTACCATTAGTAGGTTATTATTGTTATTTTTTTTTTTTTAAATGGTTATATTAAATAAATAGTAAACAAAGGTACATTTTGATAACAATATACATAATTGAAATTTTTGTAATAAATATATTTTCGTTTATGTATTTTTGAAGGATAAATTTCTTTATTTGTTTAAAATAATGTTTATTGTATATCTTTTTTTTTTTTTTATATTACATACGTATTTTTATTCTAATATAATCCGTGTATATGTATATTTATAATAAAAATACAAAGGAAATAAATAAAAGAAAGAGAAATTTTTTAAATATCGAAAATTTTGAAAGTCAATTGCATATACCTATACATACATATGTGCTATAACGTCTAGTATATAAAAAATTTGTGGGTGCATGGATTATTTTATTTTTAATTTTTTTAATTTTTTTTTTTTTACTTTCGTCTTTATTCATCGGACGACCTTAAGCTGTAGCAAAAAATATTTATGCACGACAATGTAAAAAAAAACATGAAAAAATAAACAAAAATTATTTTGAACTACGCTAATGGTCAGTGTCAATCGTTCAATGTCCTTCTTTGTCCTTTACTGTTAAATATGATAAATAGTTTAAAAAAAAAAGAATATTGTATATTATTTATAACTGTATGCATATATTTTGTTTATTTCATTTAATTTTTATTGCAATAAAATATGCACGAGTATGTAAATACATACATACATATGTATGTAGGTATATTCATGTCTACATATAATGAATAAAAAGTCATCCTCGATCATTGGTCACTTTACCTTATGGAATATATTCAAATTAAGATACTGATATAATGTTTATTCATATCAGAACAGTGATATAAATAAAATTAATATCATCATCATCTACGTGTATGTATACATATTTATGTACATATATCACTATTATTGTCAATAAAGTTATGTTGATTTATAATTTTGTTATAATTTATTTACTACAATATATTTTTTAAAAAATTCATTTTTGTGTTGATAAAAATGCATTGTTTTGCTTTACTGCATTGCTTTATTTTATTTTCTTATTTATGTTTTATCGTCTAAGATAAAATTTTTTTTTAGTGTACAAAAAATTCTTTATATTCGCACATAAACTTTATTTGTTACATATGTACATATGTATGTAGGTACAGAAATAAAATTAAAAAATTTTTACATAAAACATTAAGAAAAAAAAAAAATAATGAGATAATTTTCTTTTGCAAATCAAAAGATAGATAAAATATTCTTTATAAAGTACACATTATGTACATACGTATGTAAGGTATATAATATTACTGACATAATAAATATTTATATACATATATTAAGTATTTATATACACGTACTTATGTATATATTATATTTTTTGTAAGATCAAGGAGGGATAATAACCCCGGTAGAAAAATGTCGCGAATTTATACAATAATTAACCTTTATATATTTTATTACGTTTTTTTTTTTTTTTAATTATTATTATCATGATATTCAGATATGCATGGATTATATAGAGTTTAGTTTAAAATCCAAAACTTTATATACATATGTATGTACAGTGTATGAACATTGGCAGTTATAAAAAAAGGAATTAACTATAATCGGACAAACATGAACTTATTTTTATATATTTTTTACTTTTCATTTATTTGTAGTTATATTTTAGTGAAGAGTGTTAAAATAAAAATTTCAACACTTTAGAATAAATCTGATTAAATTTTTAAATTTGAATTTTTTCTTTCTTTTTTCATACAATAAAAATAAATATTTTATTCGGCATTAGGTATTTTTGATTTTATCGAAAATTACATTTTTCATCATGTAAACATACATACATAATAATCAGAATACGTAAATATGTGTTCAATTATGTTTTATTTTTTATTTATTTTTTTTTAACTATGAATATAAATTAATTTTATAAGAAATCTTATAAATATAATTACGAAATTTTTAATATGTACATACATACGTACGTTTATGTACGTACATGTACGTTTGTTTGTTATCATATAAAATTAAAATAAAAATAATTAAATTTTGTGCTATTATCATTATAACCAAAATATATAAATAGCAAAAAAAAAAAAAAATAAATAAATAAATAAATTATTAATATGTAGATGTACAATATACACATAATGAAATAAATAGATACAAATACGTGGAAATGTGCATAAAAATACTTTATATACACGAATTTCAATTTAAAAAAAAATAGTAATAAATGAAACATTTTAGATCAAAAAGTCAAAACTAACTGGGAAATTTCCACAAATACATACCTACATACATAAGTATATAAAACGTATTTAGTTGATGGAAAACAGTATGCAAAATAGAATGCATAGAAATTGATTTATAATTTATAACGGATTTTATTGCAGTTTCATGCTATACAAACAGAATTTGTTTACTTGAACGAAAATTTAATCGCGTATAAGAATGTATATGAGATCTTATTAAAAATATATTTTCTAAACCTGTATGATATGGTAATGATTTTATATTGGAATCTTTTTATTAAATTCTTCCCACATTATTTAAGATAACACTCATTAAAATATTCTAATATACATTTTTTTTTTAAAATAAAGAATATACATATCTATTTATACATACATATGTATGTATATGAAAACATATGGAAATGAATAAATGATAAAAATATATAAATAAATATAATTAATGAAAACACAAACATCTACGCACAGCTACATACATATATATGTATGTGTACGCATATATGTGTCAAATGTATTCAAAAATTATAATTTTCAACTATAATTTTTTATTCTGACTTACTATATATTTATTTGTTTTTTTTTTTTTCTTTTGGTTTTTTTTTTTGAACCACTAATTGATTTTTATTTTCTATTAAAATTTAGGTTTAAAAATATAATAAAAAAATTTTAACTAAAGAAAATGATAAATAATACCATATAGTATTTCTATTTGCATTTTTATACCGTTAAATATTTGTTTTTCAATCATTAGCAAGTCTAAGTACTCATATACATACATATATAATGTGTGCATTTTTATTTATTTTGTAAGGAGTTTTTTTTTATGTCAGAAAAATTTGATACACTTGAGCATTGTCATCATTTTTCAACTGTTTGTCACTAAATAAACCAGAAGAGAATGATGATGAGAAATGACAACATGAAATAATGAACGAATAAAAGATGAAAATTATCCTTTTTTTCAAACTTAAAGTAATGATGTGTTAGCATATCAATCATTCCTTTTTTTTCTTTGATTGATATATATTTTATATCAAAGAAATACTCAAAATTTTTGAATAATCATCATACACTTAATGTGTTGCTGTATATACTTTATATTGTAGCACAAATTAAATTACGTCTACACATACAAACATATCAGTGCATGTACAAAAGATTTTATGTTTATGTTTTTTTTTTTTTTTTTTATTGTGCATCTTGTGTTCAATATACATTAATCTATTAATAAAACGACAATATTCGTTTGTATATACGAATACGTACACGTTAAAGGTGATTTGCATATAACGTTTTTCATAGCAGATGGTTTAAAACAAACAAACAATTCACTCCTTTAGACAAAAAACAAAATACAAGAAGAAAAAGAAAAGTAAAAAACACATTCAAGTAAAGGAAAAAATAAAATAAATTCACAAATATTTTTCATTCTTTTTATAAATGTGATAAAGAAGAAGATAAAATGGAGAAAAACTTATAACAGAAAGGGAAAAAAACACTGTGTGCATAATGCCCTTCAATATAATTTTTTTTTAATGTGTAATATAAAAATATACTATTGAATATAAACTATATATCTTTTTAAGTCATTTTTTAAATACAAATATGTACCATATATGTATGTATGTATGTATATATGCATGCATATTTATTTCGATATTATTTTTATAACAATGAAGTTTCAGTAGCTTCAACGGTTATCGTATTACACAAAGTTCCGCTAAAATTATACATACATGTAGAAGAAAACTGAAAACATATGTATATACATATACATATGTACAATATTCTTATACAAGTATAAAAGTATCTCTTTTATATCTATTTATTCATTCATTCATATCCAGTATGCATGCATATATCATTCATTCATATGTACAAATGTATGTATATAAATTGAGACAGACATCAGAAATATAAATTTTGATGACCCCAAGGTTTTACACTCGTATGTACACACATATAATTAAAATGTCATATGTAAATAACGTATGTATGTACGTATATGAACATGTGTATTATCAAATAATTTATTTTTTCTCTTTTTGATTTTTCTATTTGCATTTGTACATTTGTTTATACTCTTATTTTCTTCCTCTCAATTTGCCCAAAGGTATGTATATCCTTTTTATTTTAAGGATAAAAAATATTTCATCCTGTGCAATTTGATTCACTTCAAATTAAATGATATACGAAAAAATTAGAGAAAAGGGGATCAAGATCATCAAATATCCTTGAAAAAAAGAAGACAATTGTAATTCTTTTTTTTTTTTTATATATGTACATATATAATGTGTAAATATACGTATCAAAATTCATTTATTACATATACATACAATATAGAATTTATGGTAAAGAGATAAAAAAGATAAAAAATTCATTTGTATATCTATCAATTTTGATCTTTGAAGAAGATTTAAGAAGAAATAAAAATTTTTATTGTATATGCATATAAAGGTATGTATATAGTACGACAGATCATTGTGTCATACTGAATGAGGGTTTGTGATTTATTCTTATTTATTTTAATGTATTTTGCAACTAAAGAAAGAAGAAATTAAAATAAATTAAATCGGTAGTTGATATGCAAATTTGTATGATTTTACATTTCCTTAAAATTTATTTCAATGGTGCGATGCATCTAAGTATATATGTATATTATGTGTTGTATATTATAAGTATATACATATGTCTGTCCTAATACACAAAACATAAAACATAAATAAAATAATTAAACAGTATTTTGATACGTAATACAATAAATGTGAGGATCTTAGAATGAATTGAAATTATTACAATAAAAAAAGATTTTAGATTTTTTTTTTTTTTTTAATACAAATTGTACGTGTATTGTTATTTTATCTTTTTCATTTATTTTAGATACCCTTCAAACTGTGAAAAATTGCACTGTAATTGTATGTATATTGAAAATGATGAAAGAAAATTTTCTCCAAGAGAAAATTCTATTATTATATCAATCATTTTGTTGATATGTGAATATGGTCGTGTAAATATGAACATATACATACATTTGTTGGTACTATATGTATATATTTCCTTTTTTTCGTTAGCATACAAAATAGGATATTGTAATAATTAAAGAAAAAACATATCAAATGTTTTTAATAGTGTTTTATCTTAAAATTAATACCTATTTCATATAATAAACTAAATATTTTTTTTTCCACAATTTTCAAAGCAGTTGTAATCTTGAGTTTATCATCATTTAAAAAAAGAATAAGACGAACAGAAAAATCATTTAAAATATATTTATTTATTTATTTATTTATTTTTTTTTTTTTTGCAATTATTACCTACATGCCTTTAGTTATTAACTATATGTAATGGCCAACAACCCGACTTTGTGTCGATATAATTAAAAAACAATATGTATATGCATTCATTCATTTATGTACAATAATGTATATGTAATGTATTTGTAAAAATAATAGGTATATTTGCCTGGTTGGTAGGGTTGATGTGTCAGTTAATCGTTTGTTTGACCAATAATATGATAGTGATGATGGGTTATTTGTATGTACCCATATAGTAAATATGATGTACATATGTACGTATATATATATATTAAATGTTAAAAAAAATAAAATAAAATGTGTAGGAATATGTACATACATATCTACCACCAATTACATATATTGATCTACAAAGAAATTGTTGCACGCATGAATAGAAAGCCATAATGTAAGGATTGATGATTAAGTTGCTGCATTACAATTTATAACATTAGGTACTATCTCTGTTATATATTTACATTATAATAAAGCATATAATGTATACTTATGCATATATACTGCATATATTGTACTATCATCATCATGGATGGTCGTCAATGCACTTTTTCTAACAGTAAAATTTGTCTGCAAATAGTTGAATGGCCAGAATTGCAATTTTAATTAAGATTTATATCTAAAAGACACCTTGTTAACATGTAAAAAACTTACTTGTTTATTTATTTATTACTTTTTTTTTATATTTTTGTTTCACTTCAGTCTTTTAAATAGTTTTTTGATAAAAAGAAAGTATGCATGCATTTACCTGTAAGATGTATGTATGTGTTCGTACATGTGTAAAATATGTAGGAATATACGTATTTAAGATGAAAAAAATATAATGATAATAATAATATAATGCATCTATACATACATAGTTATAGAAAGTATAAATAAAATTAACTTTTTTTAATGTACTTTGTACGATGACATGTGTCTGTAACACAATATAAAAACGAACAAAAAAATTGCATTTATTGTTTCCACAATGTACACTTTATTTTTAATCTTGATTTTTTATTTTTTTTTCTATTTGTTTTAAAGCCTAATTGTCTATTTTAGAAAATACTTGATCTAATGTTTATGTTTAAACTTCAATCTAATTATTCGCATTATATAAAAATGATAATACTGATTATTAACGATGATAATGATGACACTTGCATTCCTATGTATTTGTTATAATTTTATATTTTTTTTTAGAAAATTGTTGAAATACTTGAAGAGTTAAGAAAAAAAAATTATTTATTACATAATGTATACAAGTATGGTTTAATTTTTATCTATTTATTTCTATGGTTATTTCTTTTATTTTTTTGTGTAATTTGTGTACAATCAATATTTTTATCAAAATACTTATAAGCGATTAAAAAGGAAAAAAAAAATATTAATTTAACAGTAAACAACTTAGAACTAAAAATATACATATGTATGTAGGTATTTTACATTTAAAACAAATGCGTATGCGTACATTCACGTACTTAAAAAATGTACCATGTAGATAATATTTTATCCCATGTTTTTTTTTTTTTTTTCATTTTTATTTTAATGATAACAACATAAAGCATGTATTTGTTGAAATATTCATGTTTTTTTTATTTATTTTTAGTTTTTCTTTTTTTTTTAAATGTTATTTATATCAGAAAATAAGTATCATTTTATTTTAAGTGAAAATTTTTCAGTGACCATCATGAATAACTATTAATTTGAAGTTAAAAGATAACAACGATAATAGAACGGATTAATTATATGTGTCTATATGTATTCATATATGTACAAGTATATGCATATGTAATTTTTATATATACAAAATTATATATAAGTATATGTGCTTGTATATGTACAATATATACATATACATATGTATGTTCGAAAAGGAGTTGGATTTTAATTAAAATTTCCACTTAAGGATGACAATTTGTCAAGGCTGGATGTTAACATATTTAACACGCGGTACAAATCGTATATGTATGAAAAGATGTGTACATATAAAAGTTTATTTAAAAAAAAAAAAAAAAATGAATATAAAGAGTTATAAACAAGATATCTGATATACATTACATACATATTTGTGTTTAAATAAGAAAATATGCGCGCATATACATATATATACATATCTAGATATAGATGGTACATAAATGTACATAAAAAATAGTTTTTTAAATGTATAAACCAGAGAATTTTGTCTTCAAGTGGTATGTGCATTTTTATAAATGCATGATATACATATATGTGTGTATTAAAGTTGATTATAATGTGATCAAGGTTAAATTATCGCATGCAACTAAAATTTTCCACAATGAAAATATATTTTATGGTATGATCGGTAATAATAACCGAAATAGATGATAACTATGTACAATGGTAACGGCAAAGAGGTGTTGAAGTTGACAAAAAAACAGAAAAAAAAAACAAAATGGTACTTGAATATACACAATTTTCTGTTCATATCAATACATAATGTTTACATATCTATACATTGATTTTATTTTAATACAACATTCATCATCATAAAATGGTACTTTAACTATATTTATCTTTTTGTTCATTTGAAATTATGATGTAAAACTTTTGATCGCTACTTTAATCCAATTTTTTTTTTTGATGAGTAATTTTTTTTTAATTTAAAGTACACTTATAAAAACATTTTTTACATTAACGTAGAACACATTTTAGCAATTTTCAGAAAAAAATGTTAAAAAAGGTTACAGTTATCAAAATCTAACGCTACATTTAGACCATTTTTATAAAATATGTATCTCAATTCGATAATTATGTACCTATATATTTCATATTCATATTAAATATCAAAGGTAAATTTTATTTGATTCACATTCTGTTATGTGTGTACACGTCTATGTACAATATAAACATGTATTGTGAATGATTTATTCTTTTGAAATTTTAATAAGAAATACCTATTTATTTTTATTTTTATTTTTTATTTTCTTTCTTTCTTACATGTGTAAATTTTAATAACGCAACTACGCAATTTCTTATCCTTAAAAAAAAAATAATAATAATAATAATGAAAAATAAAAAACCAAAATGAAAACAAAAAATTAACTGCATGCATGCATACCGACGACTACTTTATACATACTCTTGATAAGGTGTAAAAATTTTTGATTTTTTGATTTCAGCATAATATTTTTTTTTTTTGCTTTACAAACGACGTTGTTGTTGTTTTTGATTTTTTTTTTTGTTGCTGCTGTTACCATTGTTGATGTTATTTTTCTTTATCCTTTGAAATGAATCTTATAAATCCTGACAGATGAGGGCAGGAAAACAAACATAAATTAATTCTGACATTTTTTATGATCCTGCCAGAATTGTAATTAATTGGAATTTTATGTTAACATGTCAAATGAAGAGAATTTGATTTACCATTTTTATTAATAAAAAAAAAAAAAAAATAATAATAATAATAATAAAATAAGAAGAAAAAAAACGAGCAACAACGGCAAAAGAACGAAGAAGTTTTTTTTCTCTTCCGTTTCGCCAAAAGGAAAATGAAAAAAGGTGCGAGAAGCTTGTTAAGAAAAATACTACCTATTGTATGAAATTGTACATCATTACATACGCAAGTATTAACACTTATAAATATATGTATATATGAAAACGTGTGTACCTGCATATTTTTTTAAAGTGAAATTTAGAAAAAAAAAAAGGATTACAGATGCATATTTTATTTTTACATGTTTGCGTATATAATTTCATATTTCATGTAACGTGCGTTTAAATTACATATAGGGTGAGAAAATATTTAGATTTTTATGGAATTAAAAAAATCTAATGATAAGATGAAATTATATATAAATAAAATAAATGATTGTACGAGTATTACATAACAAATTTAAATAAAATTTCCTTTTTAATACATACCTTAACTGTTGTATTTTTAAGTGGTTTATCTGGATCTGGAATATATTCCAATGTGATACCATAAAATTGTCCTTTATTTATGTACGTTATTCGATCATCTTCTCGTCTTTGTGATGAACTAATTGGACTTTCTAGATGATATTTAAATCCTACATTGGAAAATCTATATTTAAACAAATAAGAAAAATAAAATACATTTGTATTAATTATTTATATACATATATTATGATTTGTAAAATTAAAGGAATAAAATCAACGGCAAAGAAAAAATTTACCTAGTTAGGGTAATTAAAAAAGAAAATATACCAACAGAATTGAAAAAAAAAACTTTAAATGACATCAATTATTAACAATTCTAGTTTATTAGAGTTGATTGTAGACATTGTATACACACATGTACATATATTTGTATATAAATGTATGTATGTACATACATATGAAGAAATGTGTGAAAATATGTACATATTGTTTTAATTACAATTATTTTTGTTAAAATAATTGTGTATTATCACTTATCTCATAACGATGCATGCATTCACTTATGCATAGATATGTATGTCTTTAATGCGTGATACATTCTTATAAAATGGATATCTTAAAGTTGACTATTTTTTCCCTATTTTCGATATATGTACATACATATGTATGTATATATGTATATATAAATATATATACATATATATATATTTATTATTATCATTGTTTTTATGATTATTACTAAACTTGTAACTATAAACGATTAATAATAGTGTAACACATTATAGATGATAATGCATGTAATAATGTTTGCATTTAATTTTTAAGTTGTTTACTCATTGTAGATTTTCCCATGTGAAATGATAATTTCTCTATTATACGTTCAAATATGATTTCTGTGAATGATTTATGACGTAGCCGTCATCGTTAAATTTTTAAGGTATTATAAATGTATTTAATACAAATGAAAATATTTTATATATTATATATGCATAATATATATGCATATAATATATATATTACAGACATATGTATGTATGTATGTACGTACATATACATGTATGTATATATACTTATTGATGTATGTATATTTAAAAAAAATTCATTAAAGTTTTTATGCTTATACATATACTCGTATACATACATTTGTATGTATATGAATTATGAACATAAATGTACATAGTATATACATAATTATTATTAACTTTAATATACAAAATTAAATATTTTAAATTGTATATATATTTTAAAATTGATGTACATATGCATATTCATATATACACAATATTGATTGTAATAAATACTTACTGTACATAATTTTAAAGTTTATTTAATATTTTATTTTAATTTGAAAGAAAAAAGGAAAAAAAATTTACGTACGTATTTATAAGAATATATGTATGTGTGTACATACATGAAAATAAAAAAAAAACGAATATAAGAATGAACGTAAAAATATAAATATAAATAAATAAATGATGCTTCTACTATATAACTGACATTTAAGTTAAAGCTGAAAATTTTTGAATGACTGAATAAGTGAATATTAATTTTAAAAGACTTTTGGTTAGCTAATGGTCAGTTTAAAAAACATATGTTCAAAACTGTTAGTAATCATGTATGGTACATACGTTTATTATAATTTACACGTCAAGGTTGTTATTTTACGGTACTTTTGCAAGAATAATTATTTGATTTTATTAAATATACATTATGCACATGGTATGTGAAAATAATATTCAACAAAAAAAAAAATATATATGTATATACATGTAAATAGATACATATGCAATATGAAGATTTTTTACAACAAAAAACGTTTGTGTTTATAAATAAAAAAATGAAACAATAAACCTGCATATATCTATTAAAATATATGTATGTGTACTAATAAATTTTGTATAATTATACATACATATGTATGTATATGTGTCCATGTACATATAAGACATTCATTCATATTCAAAAATACAAAACTTCATATGCATTTTTATCTTTCATCTACTTTTTTTTCTAATTTGAATTTTTTTTTTCTAATTCAAGCATGTGTTTGTTTTTAAATCAATAATAAATCGATTTGTCATTGAAAAATTATAATTATGTTTTACTATCATTTGTTTGCATTATACCTTCAGCCTACAAATATTTAAAAAAAAACTTATCACATTTATATCAAAAAATGATGTTTCAAATTTTCTACGATTTTGTATCTTTATTTCTCTACATACATATATATTTACATTATGTACGAGTATATAAGTGCTTCTCAATCATATTAAATATAAAGATAAGTATTATATTTTGTTTGTAATTTTCTAAAGTATAGACCTCACACTGAGATTGTAATAAATGTTGTAAAAATTAGTCAAATATTTTTTATATAATTTGCTTTCAATTTCTACATGACATCATTTTAATAAAAAAACAAAACTTATGAATACAAACAAAAATATGATAATAAAATATATTAACAAAATTTTCTTACCGAATTTCATGTACTTATACAATCTAATTGTATTGAGAAAATTTTAAACGTAAAGTAATTGTTATTTCCCTTTTTTTCGGAATTATTAATGATGTAAAATGCAATAAATTTAGATAAGATTAATGCAATTAATTATATACCTATTACCTAACCTTAAATTAATAATTTTTTTATGTTTATTATTTTCCACATTTCACTTTAATTAATAAAAAACAAAAAAAAAAACTAGATGAAGTACCAATATATAGTAACATATGTACGTATATACAGGTGCGTATAAATAGATATTAGATACGTACATATAAATTTGTATATACATACATGCTATATATAAGGTTTTCTTTTTGCTTTTTTTCCTGTTTTAATTTTAGTTTTTTCACAGTATTTAATAAATCTTTGTCAAGAAGAGAAGGAAACATTTGCAATTTTTTCTTCATTACTTATGTATGTATGCACATGTTACGTTGTACATTACATGTAAAAAATGAAAAACAAAGTTTTTTTTTTTTTTTTTTTCATTTTAAAATAGAATGAAAATCCAAATAAAAATCACATGAAATGTGAATCGAATGACGATTAAATTTTTTTTTATTTATATCTTTATTATTATTATATGTATTTACTTTTTATTTTATTTTTTGAAATCTCAGGAATTGCAACTCTAAGTTATAAATTCTTAAATGATTATAATGTGCAAACTATATACATACATACATACGTATTGCATGTATGTAGATATATTGCACATATTTGCAAAATATTATGTACAAAAGTTATAGATATATGTATGTACATACATAAAAACGTATGGATATACTCGCGTATAAAACGTATATTTTATTATTGGAAGAAAAAAACAAATTACAATAAGGATTGTATGTATATAGTAGAAATATAAATGAAATCTAGAAAAAACATAAAATATTCATGTAGTATAAATGTAATGTGTCTATTGTACGAATACATTCAGTATGTACACAAAAGTAAGTAAGTCATAAATAAATCTATAGGGACAATTACCTTTTACATTGATTTTACTTATTGTCGCTTAGTGTTGTTAAAAAAAAAATATATGTTGTTTTTTTTTTTTTTCAAATATATTTCATGCACTTTTCTTATTTTTCTGGTAAATCCTTACAATTTTTTTTCGACCCACCTTTTACCAACCACGCATTCATGAAATGACATTAAGTAATATACATACGAATGTACATACATGTATATTTTATACATAAACATTTATACATATGTATATCTAAACTAAAAAACGCACATTTATATGTACATACGAGTATATATGTATAGTACATAATCACATACATTTGTAAAATCTATAAGTTCTAATTTCTATTAGTTTGTATTATATGCCATTTATCGAACAACATTTTAACATAGAATCTGAGCATTTTTGTATCACCATTGGTAGGCATTTTAATTTTTATATTTATTTTTATTTTATAATAAAAAGTGTAACAAAAAGTATTTATAAAATATAAAGATGTACATATGAAAAATATAGCCACGTATCGTACATGCATTTTTATGTGAATACTCGATAGGTATTAAGTACAATGTACAGATATGTATACATATACGTTATGTACTTAAATAATATATACATATATTTATTTTGAAATGTATGTACAGCACAGCATCTTCAATTACTGTTACGAGAAGTTATTTTAATTGACAACAATTCTATTTCATGATTATTCTCAGGAACTTCAATATTTTCTACAAGACATATATAAAATAGTTTATGTAAATATATGTACACATTGTACATTGACACATTTGTTGTATCTTGTATTTTTCTTGATATACATACATACATGTATAAATATATTTTATTTTTGCTTTAATTTTTTCATTATTTTATTTTATTTTCAAGAAAATAAAATAACATATATACATGTGTATCTATGTACTTGGTTGAATACAGATCATAACAATTTGTTTTACGAATATAAATCAACTTTAGTTAAAAACTGATAAACATTGAAAATTTTTACATTTTTCTTCACAATCATACTACACCATAAGAATACATAATATTGGTATATATATCTAATTTTTTATCTATTGCAAATTTTTATAACATGTGAAGTATTTGTAAGTATTTTCATTTTGTCAAAATTTTATGTAAATAATATATAGTATAATTATGAATTTTTTTTTTTAATTTTCAATAGCGCTTATTTAAAAAAAAGGAATAAAACTAGAATTTGAAATATTAATTTAAAACAAAAATTGAAAATTATTTAAAATTTCAAATACATTATACGTATGTACATATAAAAAGTAATTGAATGTAAATCGTATTTTAACATAATATAAATTAAGGTAAATCTTAAAATAAAATAAGAATTCATTATATATAGATAAATTCATTTGTTAAATGCTTACATGAAAATCTACAATATACAAATGAATTTATACACATAAATTTATTTACGAAAACATATTTGATATGCACATACATTTATTTTGTTCACATATAATCATAATATACATATTTATAATGTGCATATGTGAAACCATTCTTATATTATTTTTTCTCAATTTACAACTACTAGTGAGGTCGCTCGTTGTATTCAGTCAAATCAATTAGCTGGAAATACATTGGCTATTAAGTGAAAAAATGGAAAACTTTATCATAATCATCATCATCATCATCGTCATCATCATTAAGAACATTTTCATGATAGTATTGGAAATTTACTGTATATATACATATGTACATTTTTTTAAAATGAATTTACTTCTTTACATACATATATTTAATACGCAAGTATTAAGATGTACAAATGATTACTATAGTAAATGTCAAAAGTAACAAGCAATAATAATGACAATGATGATGAAAACTGCATACATCAAAATATAAATATGTTTGTATACTACATATACATATGTATATGTATTTATGTATGTAAAATTAGAAATTAAAGACGAAGAGGAAAATGAAACAAAACTGAAAGAAAAACGGTTTTATATCATACGCCTGTCATATTAACGATGGTCGAATATTAAAATTATTCCAGTTCAATTCAAAGATAACGTTCAGATAATAAAAAATGCATAAAGGTATGCTTCAATTTTTTAACAGATATTCTTTATGAGTACATACATACATATTTATAGGATATTTTTATGTACAAACATTAACTCGATGTATTTATGCTTGAATATAAAATTTCAAACATTGTTCAACTAGCATTAAATGAACTTAATTATTATTTTGTTTCTTTTTTTTTTTTTTTATTGTATGATATATATATCAATATTGTTGTTAATTTCAAAATTTGCCTGGTTATGTTTATATAACAAGTTACTTAAAATTGAATATACATATGTCACACCTTTTGTTTAGGCGCTCACAACATTTTACGAAAAATACAAATAATAAATATGCACGTGTTAACTTACATTTTTGGTATTTGAATTTTATCAGCATCATTTTGTCTTCCAAAATCATGCCAAGGACGTGACCTTGATGTCGGATTGTTATTACTAAGCGATGTTGTTGGACTATTTTGTCCAGCGTGTACATTAACAGCTCTTTGTATGCTACTAACTGAAACTGGAATTGCACCATTACCATCCAATAATGTACCAGGTTGACAAAGTTCTGTGTAATCAAATGACTGAAAAAAAAAAAAAAACAAAATTGTTATTATTTTTTACCAAATCAATGAAAGACAAACTATTTATAGCTGAATACACATGCACAAAAAATCGGGAAAGAGGTAAACCAAAAATATTTTTAGAAAGGAGAAAATCAAGGAACAGTTCAAAAATGAATATACATACATATATTGAAAAGCAGAAAACAATGAATAAACAAGTACTTATAATGCGTGCATTTTTATCTTTTATTTTTAAAATTTTCAACTTTCGTCGCAAAATATGTGTATCTCTTTTTCAAAATCTTTTTATTTTTTATTTTTATTTTTTATTTTTAAATATGTATAAGGTATATTTATATATATATATTTTTTATTAAATGGTCATAAGTTTAGATATTCGTACGCATAGATAAATCATTTGGTGACAATATACTTTAAACACCTTGGTATAATATTAAAAAACTCGTTGTAGCAGATTTAATATAATGAAGAACAAATATAGTAACAATAATAATGGTAATAATATAATAACAACAATATTAATAAACATAATAATAGCAATAATAATGTGCATTTTAAAATAACTACGATTTGTCTAAAAGACATACTTATGATAGTATCTGTAATTGGTCATGTACACAAATGTAATGTTTAGATATTTGCTAGTAGTTTTTTTTAAAGTATATACATATATCTTATCATATAAATACGTATACATTTAAAAAACAATTTTCATATTAGCAAATTGAACATAGCAATTATATACATATGTATGTATGTATGTATGTTATATATATACATATATATATATATACATATATGTATATCTATACATAATATATTATGTATGTTCGTACATATTATGCACTCAAATATTTTTCTTCAAGGTAAAAATATCTAAAAAATGAGTGACCATTAATATAAATATACTCTAACATATACATATGTTACAATATGTTCATCGTATATACTAAATGTATAAATGAAAGCAAAATAGAAAAAATAAAATACTAAAGTTTTTCAAAAAGACATTACAACATTACAAACATGGTAAAAATGTCTAAAATGGTCTATAGACAGACATGCAAGATAAAATTTTTTATTATTATTATTATTTTTTTTTTAAACAAAATTTTAGTGCAAAACATCGTTATAGATGCTTATTTTCTTGATTTTACACATACATATATACATATAACAAAATATAAAACAGAACGTTATTTTAAAAAAAAAAAAAAACGTTGTTTATTTAATAACGATAATAACAACAACAATTAGAAATATAATTGTTTTTATTTACTGAGATTAAATTATGATTAATAAGGTGGAGTAAAATTTAACAATCTATAAAACTTTCTTTGAGATACTTGTATCTACTACTATGCGTGTATATTTATCTATATATGTATATATACTGCACAAATAATGAGATATGTACATGTGTATGTATTCATATTTATGCGTTTGTATTAAATACAATAGATATACATATATATAAAATGTACACATATACATACATTAATTAATATTCGTATAAAAATGCACATACGTTTATGTGTATGCACATATAAGTAACATACACGTGATTGACCTGTTCAATTTGTGATTAAAAAGACACTGTCATTAAGTTAATTATTTCAATTAAACGCATTTATTATATCTACAAGCTTTTATATTTAAGTGTAGATTAAAATATCTTTCTTTAGTTGTGAGAATTTCATTGTATCATAATTAATTCTTTTTTTTTTTTGTTCTTTCTTTAAGTAATAAATAATAAAATATACCTATGATGTACTGTTGTAAAAAAAAACAAAAAAACAAAAAAAAAAAAATAAAGTAAAACCGTTTACTGAAATCTAACACTTGTATACAATTTAAATTGTAATAATAATAATTAACCTCCTTTTTGGCAAACATCATACACACCAGCACACCACCATCTGTATACATTTTCTACCTGAGCATATATACATATGTATGTATATGTATATTAAATTATGTATTAAAAAGGGCAATCATAATCAATTATACAACTACTTAATAAAATGATATTCAAAAATTGAAAAAATTTTATAAAATAAAGAAAAGGATAATAAACGCTATCTACTTTATCCATTTTTCAAATAAAATTTATGAAAAAATTGTAAACACAAGTAAAAAATTTCACAAAATTTCATATTATCAAGCAAGCATTCATTTTTTAAAAAAAAAATCATTTGTTTCGTGTGTAATTTACTCACATATATTATTTATATGTATACATATAAACTAGATAATATTTTAAAAGTATTTTTTTTTTTAGACAGACATAGCATTTTGCATGGGCATAGAAGATAAAATGGTTACAGCGGCAGGCCTTTTCATTGATGATTATTAAAAAACAAAAACAAAAAAAAAATGCATATACATAAATTTTAAATCACACTACTTCATTTTTTCCATTCATTAATCAATTATGAAAAAAAAAAAATGAAAGTTTATTTCAGATTGTGCAATAAGAATAAACAGAAGCAAATGAATCCAACGGCAAATCCAATAATAACAATAAACAAATAAACAAACAAACAAAAAAATCAAAGGAGAAAACTCACCTGTTGAATGTTATTCTGATCCCTTGGTGTTATGGCATCAGCACCAATGCCAGAATCCGGACTTGGTAGATCAACTGTAAGGCCAGCCGCTGTAACAGTCTTCGCATAAACTGGTGTACCATTTTTAGTATGTGCGGTAGCAGCAAAACGCCCTTCATATGTGGTACCTGGTTGAGGTCCATCGCTATCACCATAAATTGTTCTTGTTGGTGCATATCCTTGTCCATCAGTTGTTGAGAAATATTCACGGTAATATGGTTCTGATATAAAAGTTGAGCCAGGTCCAGTTGTTAAACGAGTTGTGTACATACCGTATTGATCGGCAGTCACATATGGTCCAGGGCTTGGTGTTTGTGTGTTTACATTGGAACCAGAATTTGTTGATGAACTTGTTTGATGGGGACCCTGTTTTTTTTGCAGCATTTTTTTAAAATTATTATTTCTTTTTTGTCTTTTTATTTGGATTAATTTGTATACTTGTGTTTTTTTTTCATATTCATTTTATATCATTGATTTTTTGTATCAAAAAGAGATGGAAATGCGCGTGATCATTAAGTGTTTTTTCATTTTTACTTTTTTTAAAATGTAGTACGAACAAGGTACGCATGTACGAGCATTTAATTTTGATGGTATAATTTTTCTATATTTGTGCACATTACATACATACATACATACTTACGTATAAATATGTTTGTGAAGGTTATTCATTTTTTTTTTTTATTCATTTTTATTAACATTTTATTTTTAGTTTGATTTAAAATTTTTTGAATGAAATCAAATCAAGAGTAAAATAAATAAAAAATTAAGAAATTCTTATACAGAAAAAATATATTTTAGAAAATAAAAACCCCTGATTATTATTTTACAAGTTGTAAAATAATTTTTGTGACATAAATTCCTTATGATTTTTATTAATTAATTCATATATGATTTTTGTCATATTTTTGAAATAACATTAAATTAAGAAATGAAGACTATTTGAAAGTAGCTTTCATTCAATATTTTCTTTAAAAAAAAAAATATATATAAATACATATGTATGTATGAAAATAAGTAACGTAACATATTTTAAATTTTATACAATAATATGAATCAGAATTTGTCAATACGTACATAAAAATGTTCGTAAATACATGTTTGTATACATTTACAAATAATAAAAAATTATATATGAATGTATATCTGTATAAATACAAATACATATATGTATATATATGTATATATTTTTTTTCTTTTTTGTAATACAAATATAAAGTAAAGTATACATATATGTATGTCCAGATTTTGGTTTTTAAATTTGTCGCCTGTCAAAAATAAAACTGAAAATATTATTCAACTGTTTTTATTTTTTGTACCAATTGGAAAAGGAAAAAGTCAAATGACATGTTAATAAGGTTTTGGTTAAAAAACAAAAAATAATAATAATAATAAAAAATAAAATATATGGAAATAAAGAAAAATTTATTGATTGGTAGGTTAGCAACAATATGTAAATATGGACATATGTATATATACATACTTTATGTTTGTACGAATTTATGGATAATAATATGCGAACACATTGAGATTTATAGTAAGATGAAATTTATTTCCTTTTGCTCTTATTGTTATCTTTATTTTTAAAGAAAGAATGAAAGAGAAAAAAAAATACGATTAAAATTTGCCACTAATTGTATGTATGTATGCTGAACGTAGAATAAAAAAAAAAAAATATTTCTTCATACTTGAATAGTGTCGTCCGTAAATTTATCCAATGTATAAATTAGTAATTTAAGTGCGTTCTGCTGCTATCACGATTTTATTTATTATGTGTATTCGTTTTATTTTTATTGTGTGTTTACTGTGATCGAAATTTTATTTGATAAAGACAAAAAATAAACTACTCTTTTAATACGTATACACATATAAGACGGTATGTAAAATAACTTTTTTTATTAATTTTTTTTTCACTGTTTTATTATCAAAACACAAATTTTGTTTATTTATTTACTCATTTTTAATGAGCTGTTACATCATGAATATGTACATCAAAGTTATATTGATTTTATTTTATTTCATTAGAATTTATATAATATGTTTGTATGTATTTATTTATTATTATTTTCTCTTACCTGAAGGTAAATTTGAGTGCCGCCTGTGGCAGCGTACATTGTTTCTGTTGATGGGCTTCCAGGACTTGGTGGTGGTTCCTTGATTTGTATTGATGATGATGGTGATTGAACGACCAATACCTGTATATATACATATAAAATATGTAAACATGTACTATATATAAAGTACGAAATTTATTTAAGATTTCAATTAAATTTACGTATGTGCATATAACCAATAAATTATATTAATTTATTAAGTATAGGCTTATTATACAAATTGTATATGTAATAGTTTTGGGAAATTTGTTTCTTTTTTATAAAATTTCTTCATAAGTACGTATGTGAAGTAACAAGAAAAATATAAACAATTAAATATTCATATAAAAAAAAAAAAAATATAAATGATAAAAAAAATGTAAACAAAATTGATTGCATTAAATAATCATAAATTAAATGAGTACGTACGTACAATTTTACTCGAGTACATACATATATTATAATAAATAGTTTGTTTTTCTACCTAATACAATGTTGGGATTTTCAAAATTACCAATGAAAATGAATAAATTTTTTATTTATTTCTCTTTTACGTTTATATAAAAATGAATTCGTATTAGAAAAATATAAGCTTTATTATTTTGTAAATTGAAAAAACGAAAAAACAAATTATCATAGGCAAAAAATTAAATGTGATAGATACATACATACATACATATGTATGTGCCAAAGGCAAATTTCTAAAATTTTTTAAATCAGTCATCATCAATGTCTTGTATTTCAATCATATAATTTATATACGTTGTTTATAAAAATCAAAAGAAAAACGGAATACAGTAGACATTCGATTTTTGTTTTCGAAATTTTAAATATTGAAAATGTATTCTATAAATGGTTAAAAAAAAAAAAAATTTATAAAATGTAAAGAAATATATTGGAAGAAAAAAAAAATTTAACGAACAGAAATTATGTACGACAGTTACAAAATAAAAATGTATTTTGATAGGTTTACCATATGTATTTTTATTCAATTTTTTTCATAATGATATTTCCATTTTAATTACGTGTTAAAAACTTTATATGTAAATTAAATAATTAATCAAAATTAACTATTGGCTATACAAAGCTAAACATATCACATGATATATACATATATGCATATATTTACATATGTATGTATGTATACATACGAATATTTTACAATGATTTCACCTCGAATTTTGAAAGTTATATAAAAATTTATTATATCTAAATGATAATTTTTATTTTTGCGTGAGCTATAAATATTATGTATAAAAAAAGAAAAAAAATCAAAAATTTTAAACAATAAAATACAAAACAGCAATAAGGAAAAAAAAAAGAAAAATAATTTCAGTTTCATTTTAAAATGATAAACATTGTTATTATTACGGTGTAAAACAGATAATTTAAAATTTATAAAGAACAAAAAATAAATACACATACAAAAGTATATGCATAATACAGGATTTTTCAATATGCATATACGTATACGTATATGTAATTCAAGTATTGTGAGAATAATTTGTTGTTTTTATTGTTTAAATTATCGTTGAATTTTAAAGGTTGTTCTTGTTTTTTTTTTAGACGATTTTTTAGAAAAAATTTCATTTTATTTAGACATATTGGATAAGATATTATAAAAATTAAAAAATTTCTAAAATTTTAATTTTTTTACACCTTTTACATTTTTTTCGTTTTTTGCTTTCACGTTTAAAATCAAAACACTAAAGTTATCAATTGGTTTTTTCTTCTTCTTCTTCTTCGTATAATTAAATATTATATTTTGTAAATGCATGTGTCCATATAATGTACATACACGTTGTACGTATACGTTAATTACTTTGTTGCAATCGATAAATTTTTTAATATCATAAAAATTTAGCTTGAGGTAAAAACTACGATGATTTCATAATAATGGAAGTATATAGTTAATTGAAGTGATAACTTTTTTTTTTCAAATATTTTCATATTTTAAAGGAATAAAATAAAGCAACAATTTATTTGAGTAAATTTAAAAAAAAATATATATATTTTTACTTTTATTGTTTATTAATTTTTAAAATTAAAAAAAAAATATGTACCTATATACTGCATTTTACATAAAAGCTCAAATTAAATATCATTAATTTTTCGTAAATATTCATAGAAATTTTTGTAAGTACAAAATGTTCGATATAATGTATCGAAGACAAAATTGAGAACATAACATATAATTTTTTTTTTTTTTTTAACGGAGATGATAAAATATTTTGAGTTTTAGAAATCTTTAAAAAAGTTAAAGTAAATTTAAATAAATTATATGATGATAATTTTTTCATTGTTCGAAATTTGTTATTTTATGCATTTAATTAAAATGCAGAAATATAAATAAAACTATAAATTTTAAGTGTTTGCATGTGTATCATTATTTTTTGTAGTTTTTTTTTTTTGTATTTTTAAATCTATTAAATAGTTATGGTAATTTGTTGTGTGTCATAAAAATGAAAATATTCGGATTTTTTTTTACTTGTTGCTTATAATCTCTTGTATTTTGTATTTTATATTTGTGTATAAAAGCACGTGTAAATAAAAAAAACTTTTTTTTAGAATAATTATTATTTTTATAATGTCATTTACTTCATCTTCATAATTAGAACAAATTTTGTATGTTTTCCAATTTTTATACAAATCTTCATATGTAGATATTTGTATGTATTACATTGATTAATATTAGGTTTTTAACTGTATATTATATATTCATTACGTAATCATACAAATTTGAAATTATATGAATTTAAACAATTAATTGAAAACAAGAAAGAAGATTTTTAATTTTATTAACATTTTGTGCATTGAATTTGAAAAGAAAAAATTATTTAATATTCATTTAATTAATAATATAATACATTCAAAATTTTCATTGTATGAAAATAAGAAAACAATATAATTATCTATTATTAGGGAAGCTATTTATTAAATAATTATAGCTATATAATAGGAAGCTATATATTGATAATTTGATAATTTCATTATCATGTGATTTAAAATGTCATGAATTTTGTTTGTTCTTTATAAGAATACATTTTTAATTGTCTAATGATTTTGATTTTATTCATTTATTCGAAATATTATAAAATTTTTATGTTTGTCACTTGTTAAAATAAAAACAGTATAGATATATGTATGTAATACATAAGAAATATACATATGTATGTATATGTGTATAGTCGTTTAATATTTAATATGTGTTTGGTATTTATTTTTAATTTGTTTTTTAAAAATCGACTCATCAATTTTCATTTCTAATTTACTTGTATTTTATTTCTTTTTTTATGTGTACATACGTATGTATATATGTATGTATAATATATATAAACATATGTACATATATAGTATGAATATATTGTAAATATTATTATAGATGAATTCCAATATTTATTCATCTTGACTTGTGTTTGTCTACATGCGTGTAGCATTATATGTATGTATATACATCAGAAAAAAAATATAACTAATAAAATTCAGGCATATTTTTATCTTGTTTTCTTTTTTCTTTTCCTTTATAATGTTTTTTAATTTCATTTTCTTTTTTTATCATTTTGATGTATGTACGTACATATGTATGTATTGAAAAGTAATACCGAATCATTTCGATTGGATGACGATGATGTAAAATAATTTATAGCATAAAATAATTTATATGTTAATTTTATTTGGAAAACATAAAAAGGCATACGTGTTTTGTACACATAGAATTTGTAAATGTTTTTAATAATTCTCTTTTTTTTTTTTTTGAACTTCTATATAGTAATTTATTTTACATACATACATATGTATATAATAAGTAAAACACTAAAAATTTATTTAAAAAGGGAGAAATATGCATAAATATGTATGCAATTTTCAAAAAAAAAAAAAAAAAAAAATTAAACGTATAATATAATAATACACAATCACATTTCTAAGCAAAGGTAAAAAATTCGTTCTACAAATTCTTAAAAAGATTGTATTCACGATCAGTACAGGTTAATAATGTGTATTTAAAAATTCTATTTATACGTTAATTATATTATTAAATGTGTAATTTGTGCATTTAATAATTTATGGGTGCAAAAATAAAGCATCAAATAAAATGATTTTTCCCACAAGTCATTTTTTGATTATTTTTCTTAATCATTTATTTTCAATTAAGTAATACACCTGAATGTTGTGCTACTCAAAATAAAATTATGAAAGCAAAATAAAAAAGTTACAGTTCAGTAAAAAAAAAAAAAAGATTTTATTATAGTGAATAATAAAATAATGTTAAAACACTGTATGAATACACGCACATATTGTATTCAAATATGTATTCAATGTCGATATAATTTTTGCATTTAATTTTCTTTAAATTAATTTTCTCGATCAAAATTGCATTATGTTTTATATAATTTTGTTTTTATTCAACGTTTTTTTTTTTTTTTTAATTTATGTCTATACAATGTTAAAATATTTTAATGAATTCATGTTTATACACTTGACCTTAACGATGATCATCTCGCCTATTATTATATTTTTTGAGTTTTTTTTTTAACATTTTGTTTTATTTTGATGAACTTTAAAAACAATGTGCAATCATTCACTTCTCTTTATTGATAATAAAAAGAGAATTTCATTTTATTTTATTATTATTATTATTAATATTTTTTTTTTTGTAATATAAAATACAAACACGTAATATGTTATGAAATAAAATAATTTCTAGTGTGAATTTATTTTTCGAGTGTTATACCTATATATTGTATATTTTTTTATTTTGCTTTATTGTGAACGTACAAAATAAATGTATATCATTTCTTGAAAAGTCAGTATACGTTAGTCAGACAAATAATAAATTTTAATTTTTTATAGATAAAAATAAATAAGATCCGAAATTTCACATTATAATAAAATTATTCGGAAAATACATTGGTATTTGTCTGATTTTTAAATTTCTGACTTTTTATACACTTTATCACTTGATCTTATTCGAAATGATTGTTATTTATAAATTGATTATAATTTTTCAATATTTGTATGGATAAAATGATTTAAGGATAACAATATAATAAAATTTTATTTTAGATATTAATATTTAAAGCTATGAGCAAAGTGTTAAAATTTTAATTTCTTATAACACTCAATGCATTACAAGTTTCGCGCTTAAATCTTTTGTTTTTGTATTGAAAATAATGAAAAATTTTGTATTATTGATTCAAAGTACATCCTTTCATACACTTTTCATTGACTTTAAACATGAAATTTTAAGCACAATTTTATATATTTTTTTTTTTTTTTTTTTTTTTTTTTTTTAAATTAAAAAATTAAATACAAAAATTTTTAGGTTCACTTACCACGTGTTAAATAGTTTCAAATGCGTTTTCTTTTTAATATTCTTTATTTAATCCAGTAATTATAAAAATATTAGCTATTAAATAAATTTTTCACAAGAATTTAATGAAAGTTAAAATAACACTTGAATTTTTAATATTACTTATTTAAAACAAATTGAAACCATTTTTAGCAGTAAAAAATACGAAAATAGATTTTTTAAATGATTTTGCACATTATTATGTTTAAATTTCATTTATATAAAATAACTTAATTTATTAGTATGACTTAATGTGCCTTCACATATGTATGTGTATATATTTGTTTTATTTATCCAAATTTCAATATTATATTAATTTTTTTTTTACAATTTATCCACTGTATCGTAAAAAATGTTGACACTTTGTATTTTATTTCGTTTGATGAAAATTTTTAATTGATTTTTTAAAAAAAAAAAAAAATAATTATTATTTTTTGTAAATGAACTATAAAAATTTATTTTAAAACATTTATTTGTTTAATTTTTCGATTATGTTTAATTAAAAAAATTTTATTTATTTTTGGAACAGAATTGGTTCATTCACATATGTATAAATAACATCATTACTATAAATGTATTATATGATAACGTAATGATTCTGATTATAAACTGCAAACATGCAAATGTTTTGAAAATGTGAATGAAGGAATTATTTAAACAAAGTAATCCTTATACGCATGAAAAACAAGCTAATATTTTATTTTATTTCTTTTTTTCCAATTAAAAATATTTGAAGATTTTTCCCAATTTTAAATTAATATAAATATTTAATATGTCACACATTGAAATAATAATATTATAGTAGACACGATACACGATCAATAATATGATTAATTCATCAATAAATAACAAATATATATGCGCTATATTATAATTTAACAAAAAAAAAAAAAAAAAAAAAAACAAAACGAATATAGTCTTGCGTACGTATACAAATCGAATAAATTACTGTATTAATATTAATAAATTCTCATAAAACGCATATAATTATAATAACAGCATATATATTATTAAAAGCAATAAACACACACGATTTTTACTTTTCTTCGTTTTATTTTGTGTATATATTTACGTTTACATTCATATATATACACTTATAATATGTTTTAATATATTTAGTAAATTTATATACACATATATATACTCGTATTTAAAAATGTTGTATATATAATTGGTGAAAATAATCAAATCCGACCTTGTTCCATCAACGTTATGTGACAGACTAAAATCAGGTATATGAGGTGTTTATATCAAGGTATATATTATAATAATTTTAGCATGTGTGTCTTTTGCTCTTTTCATATATAAACATACACATATATGTATATATTTATATTAGAGTAAAAACAAAGATGTTTAATATTGTACGAATTTGAAATTAAAGACAATAATAATACAGAATACAAAAACAAAAATAAATGAAGAATCAAAACTTTTTATACTACTAAATGTTGTTTTATTTTTTTCTTGTTTAATATAATAATTTTATTACAGGTTTTTGTGATTTTCGTTTATTTCATTATAAATCTTTTTAGCCTGACTTTAACATACATATGTATAACATATATATGAATATATGTTTTATTCACGTAAATTTCTTCATTTAATTCTTTATAAAAATTTAATATGTATACATTTAATTTTTTGTATACATTTTTTTTTTTTGCACAATTTTATATGAATTATATTTGCACTGTGTATATTGGTAATAACATGAAGTTTTTTTTTCTGTTTTATTTTTATTTCACAAATTTTATTTACAATAGTTAATATAAAACGTTAAATTATGACATATTTTTATTATAACCATTGTAACATTTTTTACCTATTTTTTTGTGCTTTTTTGACATGTATGTATGTATATAAAAAAAAAACCAAAAAAATTTATCATAAATGTGTTAATACGTTATCACTATAATATTATTTTTTTTATAGTCTTATTTTATTTCTCGACAGAATGTATAATTGTACATATAGCTGTCAGATTTAAAATTTCCAGTAATTAAATTTTAAAATTGTATTACACATACTCCAAAAAATACAATTTTCCAATTTACAACAAATTAAGTTTAGATATACTTATTTAAATATGTATCTATATATATGTACGTATATATATTTGGTACATAAATGAATCGCGCGCAATTTTCTCTTTTACATTGTACATATGTATGCTGTAATAATTATGTATGTATGTATATTTTTAAATATTAATTTTAAAATATCTTCTAGGTGAATATCACGTTATTGAACAACGTAAAAATTAGAATAAAACATATTTTGTGACACTTATAAAAAATGATAATCATATAAAAATGTGTAATACGACGAATGAATTTTACATGGTTGTCGTTATCATCTTCTTCGTTTCGTTGTCACCTTGTTTTTCATTCTGAACGAATGTAATTTACTACAAAATCCAACATACATATGTATGTACATATGTACGTATGATCGATTAATAACAACGAGGAAAACTTGCAAAAATGTTAAACCGTTTTTATTTTATTTTATTTTATTTTATTTTTTTTTTTTTCGTTTATTTATCCTTTGTAACCGTCTATATTGGATGAATAATATTAAATTGAAATTATATATGAGATATCACTATTTGTGCGAGAATACAATAACAACAAAAAAGAATACGAAATAATAAAACAAGGAAAAAAAAATTAAACTCTCTAAAGTCTCTATAGTCTTGAAGACAAACGAAAACAAGGTGTGTGGTAATGTTGAACAAACCAACGAGGTCTTAGCAAAAATATAAACAGTCTATGTATTATGCTTCACAGTTATGTTTTACGATATTTTCCGAGTATCTTACGACGATTTAACTAGGTGAGGTACAGGTAAGTAAAGTTAATATGTAAAGAATCAATGTTGTCATAGTAAAGAGCTGTTGTTATATTAGCTAGTCGAGTGTCTGTTTTACTTATTCACGTACATGAACAATGTACATTAAGTATCTAAAGTAAAATACATACATATATATACATATAGGTATATGTGTTTCGTGTACGTAATATGAATATTGTACATTGAAAATAAACTGAGCACATACAAATGTTACATGTTAAGCTGTATTATATGTTAAATAGTGTAGAATATATAATGTAAGTGTGTATATTTAAAATAGATATATGTATGTATATAAAATTATGCTATTCATAAGCACTCTATAATCTTTTTGTCATTGTGTACAGTAACATATTAAATATATATAGACAACCAATAGAACGCGATGTTAAACATACATTTTATGAATCTTCTATGTATGGACTTGTATAACTATATGTACTTATACTTATATGAAGATTATTATATGTAATATGTGAATCTATTGTTGTTGTTTAAAGGTTCAACATAGAATTGTTTAACAGTTTCCTGTTTTACATTACATTTCAACCAGTAGCTTTACAAGAAAGTTTAACTTGGCCGAATAGAAACAAGAATATGAAACGAACATAATAACAATAAACGATTTGACAATGATTAAATAATGTAATTCAAACGCCCAAGTTATATATATCTAAGCAAATATCTATATCAATGCAATCATGAATATTTTTATATATTTTGTACCGGTAAAACGCACAATATGTACATTATGTAAAAAAAAATAGTAGTTTAGACATTATCATTACAGTAGTTTATCATTACAAATGATAAAGACATGTCAATGAAACAATGTCATATCGAATGACTTTAGTGTGATAATTTGCATAGTTTTATGTTTCTCTTAATATCTTTTCTATGATAAATCAAAAAAAATTTAATAAGTTATTATTTACCTTTTGACTTCTTCCTCCACATTTTGGATCCTTTCGTAGATCTTCGGGCTCACGTTTGACATTAATCGCCTGCTGTTGCTGTTGATGATCAGCTACAACGACAGCAGCTGATTGTGATGTTGTCGTTGTTGTTGACGATGATGATGGGTGTGAACCTAGCAATAGACCTTGTATTTCATTTTGCGATAGGCCGGATACGTCAAGAGGTGTGGTCTGTCCATTTAGTTTTGCAGTGGTAGGGGAACTGCATATACATACATACAAATAATATTAGTAGTATTAATAATATGCATATAAAAGGTGAGTATGTAATATTTAATTACAAAAAAGAAAAATTATAATTATATTTATTAGTTGAAATGATAAACATAAAAATATTGCAAAAATTGTTCTACATATAACAACTGTACATATTACATTGATTATACACGTACATACACATGATATATGTATACCAATAAATGTACCTATACATATGATATAAGTTGAATGTGTGTTTCAAATGTACAGACATTTGTTGATCTATATGAATATTCTATTATTCAGGATCTTCTTATTAGCTTAAATAAAATCAAATGTATAAAAAATTCTTTCAATCATTTCATATGTGTGATATGTACATATATGTATGTACTTCTGTATGTATATATACATGTTTTGTACGTGTAATATGAACAATTGAATATATACCTATTTATAAAAAATTTTATGTTTTCAATGGAAAATTGTCAGTGAGTAATAATAAATGTAACAGTATAGAAGATAATATGTGGCAAATTATCAAGTGTAAATCACAATTGTCATTCATTATTTTGTATTTATTTTTATTATATATTAATATATACTTTAATAGAATTGTGTGTTTTTTATTTCTTATTAATTTATTTTATTTTTATATATTTTCTTTTACACATTTAGCCATTATTTTATCTTTAATTTATGTATTTAAAATGATAATATTATGCAAAGAAAAAATGTGTAGTTTTTTATTTGCATATACATACAAATTTATGATTTTATTGATTTTTTTAAATAATTGCAATTATTTGATTACTCATGAAATTTGTATCTTTTAATCTATAAGTATAAAACATTTTGTACTGTGTACCTAAATCAACATTGAATCAAATTATTTTCTAATGAGTTTGCAAGTTAATATATACTGTCATTGTTAGTATTTTTTTTTTTTTGTTTTAGCTTCGTTATTTTTAATCTTATGTGTAACACTAAAATGTGAATACTAATTATCAAATGTGGAAATTAAATTAATTTTAAGTGTTATAATTGTATTTGAATATTATTTATTTAAATTATTGTTTTTAAATAAAAATTAATTAAATAACGATTTCCATATAGAAAATATTTACATGATAAAAAAAGAAAAATTTATATAAATAAATAATGTTAATCTTAAAAATAAAACAAAAAAGATTATTTTGCATTATATCGTGTGGTCATGTACATATGTATCCATATAAATTATTTAATGCATATAACCATTAAAAAGAAAAAAGTATGTATAGAAAATTGCAAGTTTCTCGCTTAAATCTTTCGTTTTTAGATGAGATTTTCTGGTTAAATAGATATGTACATGTTTACTAAATTGAAGTTTGATAATGATGATGATCATAATGATAGTGAGACGAGATTTTATAACAACTACTATGTATCTATAATTTATCTACTTTGTTTTAAATTATATCTTTATGAAGTTATATTTATGTACTGATATATGTATGTATACATATGCATATTTATTGATAATCTATACAATGAAATTTATGATATGCGTATTATATGGTGTATATTTCATGGCCTATTGCACTTTATACTTATTATTATTATTATTATTATTATTATTATATTATTTCACTATATTTTCCATTTCATTTTTTTTTTATTCTTCATTATTATTGTTATGATTATTACATATATACATGCATATATTTATGTATATGTATAAGCGGATGATAGAAATTTGTAATAATATTCTTTTGATTATTTTTTATTTTTATTTTTTGCTTCATAGATATACAATACATACATACATACAATGTTCATGTATAAGCATGTAATACAGCTTTAAAGCGTTCAATTGCTGCAGATTACAAATATTTGTTGCAATTGAATTACTTTGGCACGTGCTCGTCATGATGATGATGACGGATATTTTCAATATGATCGATTGATTTTTACTTTTATTATTATTTTTATTTATTTATTACTATTATTATGATTGTACTTCTTTTATTTTATTTTTTTCCTTTTTTTTTTTTTTAAAAAGTATTTAGGTATTTCTATTTTTGATTTAGATAAAATACTTCACTTTGATAACATATTATTTTTAACAGAAATAAAAGCATTGCTTTTTATGAATATATCATATTATAATAAATTTTAACGAGATCAAATTTGACAAGGTTATTATATTTTTAGTTACAGAAAAATATTTTTGTTGTAATAATAATATTGTTTTGTACATACGCTACGTGTACGTATTGATCTTTAATCATTTTAAAATTTATCTTTTTGTAATGTACGTGTGCACACATAAATGTATTGATCAATGCATCGATTGTGTGTATATATACTTATAAAAAAAATGTATATCGTTTTTATTGTGCTTTCATGTAAACATGTATGCATTATAGTATTTGCAAATAAATTTAAATATGAAATGAATGAAAAATGAGCTAATACACACAATAATGTAAAGAATAAAAAAATATATAATTACAATTAATATTCGATGTAAGTTAATGAATTATTATAATTTTAAATTCCACATCTAATAAATTTTCCATGAATTTTACATTAAATGATTCTAAAAACGGTTCGAGATAAATAATAATCTAGATATGTATGTGTATTTTTTTTTTTTAAATACAATTTAGTTATACAATAATACTTGTATATGCAGACATACATATGTACATACATATAATATTATACTAATGAATTCGAATATACATCAAGTATAATTTTGGATACCTATATAATTCAAAAATTATAAAAACATAATATCATTATTATTTTTTATTATAGTTCTCCAAAAATAAAACAAGATCTCTCATTTTGTTTATATGTACTTTGGATGTTGTTGAGATACATACATATATTTATATAAAACAAAATTTATATGCATGTATGTATATACTGTACTTTTTTTAAAACCAAAATTAAATTTTGTTTATTTAATTGAAAAGATTTTAATAAATACAATAAAAGATTTATATGTCTGTTATTCTAAATTCCAAAACAGCTTAAAAACGGAATTTAAATAATAAAAGGAAAAAATTAGGAAAACTTTATAAAATAATATATAACAATGTTAAGAAAACATAACTCAGGATGTATCTTATTGTTATTATTTTCTACGCACATGTGCATATGTATAAACATACCAATGCACATACCAAGTAATAATAGTCAATATATAAAACTGTATTTTTCTACTTCTAACATTTTATCAACCATAGCGATGTAGAAAACACATTTTGTTCCTTTTTTTTGTATATCAAAATGATTTTGTTTTTTTTTTCATATTTTCTTTAAGAATTTTTTGACTACTATTTCTAAAGCAATAAATTTTTAAATCTTGACATTCGTTTCGAATTGAAAATATATATGTATATAAATTTTTTTAAAATCATTATTACCATTAACAAAATGTACATATTCCGTTTTATTTCACGTAGAATACAAAAAATCTATTTCATGTATATAAAAAAATCACAATAAGAATAAAATGAAATAGTACAGGCAACCGTATATATTTGTACATACATATGTATATCATCTTCTTGCATTAAATTTGATAATTAAATTTTATTATATTTCAAATTGATTGTTTTAAAAAGTTTAAATGTTGTACGTTTATTCGAAGAAAAATATATTTTATTCAAAAATTTTTATAAATTTAATAAATGCTGAAAAGTTAAACGTATTTAAATAAACGTTGTTAAGTACAATACAATATGTATACGTCTATATTTAAATATTTGATTTTATGTAATATTTAACCCGCATGTTATATATATATATTTTTTTTTTTTTCGCTTTTTTGAATCAAATACAATTATTGTATACCAAAGTATACAATTTTTTTAAATATCTTGAATGTTATACACCCTTTTATATCTCAAATTTATTCAAATTGAATATTCAAATTTTCATCTTTATTGCTATACTATATACATACATACTTTCTTATGTTTATTTCTTATAAATATCTTTATACATACATATATGTATATCGTATCATTTTAATCCAAATTGACAGTTCTTTTTCAATTTATTTTTGTATAATTCTTTTCTTTTAAGAGATTACATTATATAAGTATCATATTCATTCGTATAAAAGCATATTACATATTGCATATATAACAAACAACCCTTTGTAGAAAAATAAATGAGCAGTTTTTAAATGCATATAATGTTTATGTGTGTGTACATTTGTACAAACATACATAATGTATATAATTTTAAATTACTACAAAAAAAAAAACTAAAATCACATCGTATAAATCGTATGAATAAATGAATTTGTGTTATATTTTAGCAAAAGTATCCGCACAAGTTTTCTTTTTTTTTTTGACCTAAAACTCTCATATATGTATGTACATATATCATATGAATAATTGTTTTGTACTAATTAATTTGTATTAATTACAAATGAATAATTAAATTTAATATTAAGTTTATTTAAGTTTAAGTACATATATTTATGTATAAAAAATAAACAAAATAAGTACTAAAATATTTTCTTAACTGTTTTATCAGTAAATTAAAAAAAACATTCATACAAATATGATTACATACTATGTAATGTCAACATCAATTTGCCATTGAAGGATTAAAAATTCTAGAGAAAAGAAAAAAACATGGAAAAAAATCTAAACAAATTCATATATGTTCATGTGTACAATTTTTTTTTTTTTAAATTTGAAATTAAAACAGATTTTAGATTTACATCTGATAAAAATGATGACTTAACATTGATAAGAATCAACAAAAATTAAAGAACTAAAGGAAATAATCATATTGTGTATGGTAAAATGAATTTAATAATAAAAAAAATAATAATAAAAAAAAATACGTGGAAAAAAGTAATAGAAAAATAAAACTAAATATATTTTTTTTATCTTCAAATAGACTGATTTACTTATACATATACACGTAGGTATTTCTTATATGAATACAAGTATATTATATAAATAACTATAGATATACATATGTAGATTAAATGTTTATATGCATGTACGTTGCGTAATCAAAAACGACATATAAAATAATATGATAAGGATCTTTAACTTCCTAAGAAAATTTTTATTTTATAATATCAAGATTTTGTGCTTCTGGCTTACACTTTTCATGATTATTACTTACATTTCACATTTAACATTTGGTAGCAACAGGGTAAAAATTAAAATAGAAAATGCAGAAAGTACAAAAAGAAATGTATAAATAAGTGATTATACTAATGTGTTTTTCTTCTTTTTTTTTAAAAATTTTTTTCGTGAGGGTCTCTATTTATACACATACATACATATGTATGTACAAAAACAAATAGTTGTGTTTTATTGTTGTTAGGATTTTGTTTTTTTTTTCCTCTTTGCTTTCTTAATTTTTAAATTTTCATATTTTAAATATACATATATTTATACTAGCATACATATGTATACACTTACATTTTATAAAATAATAAGTTATGTGAACAAATATTAAATTAAATTAAGTAGAAATAATAGTAATAAAAAAATTCATAAAAATTTCATAATAAAACACATTTAACTGAATGTTTATCGTACATAATAATGTGTAACAAAGACCATTTTCTTGTACTTATAAATAGCACATTATATTGCCTGTATTATAATTGTATCTTTACAAAAAAAAAAAAAAACAGTTCATGTGAACGCACTGTGTGTATTAATGTACATATGTGTATGCACGTGTGATATATATAGGTATGTATATATGTACATTTAAAATATCAATTTGTCTTTCTGTATTAAATTAACTCAAATAAAAGTAGTATATCTATATACTAGATGTACATGTGTACATACATATGTATATTGTATGTCATAATACTTTTTATATTGGAATTCATTAAAAATATTATACATATGTATATATACATATATGTATGTATGTGTGTATATGCATATATTTCCACACCTTAAAAAATTAATTCAAATCATTATATCTCATATTGACTTACATATATGTATGTACGTATATATATATATGTATGTATGTAGGAACGATGGGTATAAATTATATAACACATTGTAATTGTACTGAATAATACAGTTTTGTTACATATTTGTACATAAACGTAATAAATTAAATCGATAATCTATGAAATTTAATTTTAAATATTTGTATCAGAATATCACAATATGTTATGATAATCTGTCACGTAAATGTTGTGAGAAAACAATCAAAAAAAAAAAAAAAAAAAAAAAAAAAAAAAAATTAAAAACAAATAATACAGAATAACAATAATTCAACTGCCTAATTGAAAATAATTTGTAATCAGGTATGATATGTAATAATTTACAGTAAAATGTACATACTCGTATGTGCGTAGAGATAATTAACATAATTCTAATTTTTTTATACACCTAATATTATAATAATAGAAAAAAAAATGTTTATATGTAAAATGTGAAATACCGAAATTATTTTATAATTAGAAAGTATATAATAATTTTTGCCTTTTTTACTACATTTGAATTTTCTCTTTTGCAAATACAATTTGAAATTTGTTACAAGATTATTGTTTTGAAATTTACAAAAATTTAAAAATTTTTTAATATGAAATTTTTCTAAAAACTTAACAACGTAGATATTTTTTCTTTTTTTTTTTGGTTTTGTATTTTGTCTGGTCATTTGTATGTGTTTTGTTTTTTGCAATGTGAATAGTGAAAAAAAAAGCCATAAAATAGAAAAAAATGATAAGTATAATGAAATTTATGAAAATTTCAAAATTTGATAGAAAATTAAAATTTATTACAGAATTATTTATCTTTTCATATATGCATACATATATTCAGAATGGTTGAAATATTAAGATTTCTTTTTAAATAAATAAATAAAAAATTTTATTTTTTTACTTTTGTGAATAAAAATATATATTATGTATTTGTTTAATTCGTAAATTCATTTTTGACATTAAATATGATAACACGACCTACTCAAAATGACGCCTATCTACTATTCATTTTTTGTTTTTATATAACAAATAACATGGATTATATTACAACGTTTATAATATAAATTTATATACATTATTTATTTTTATGTTATACATATGTATATGTTATATATTTTATGAATTTTTTTTTTTATCAAAAGTTCATTTAAAATAATGAATATAAATATTCATATATTTACACATATTATTACAATTTTCTTGATTTTATTTTATTTTTTTGTTATGTAGTTATTTTTAAATTTTATTTAACTTTATTTTCTCATGCATATAAGAATGCGTAATATGAACATTGTGACGTTAAGGTAGAAGTTAATTAAAAATGTTCAAATAATGAATACGTGTATTTCATATCGTCTCATACAAATTGAATAAAAGATATAATAAAATCATACAAATATAAATAAATTTCTAAATACAATAATATAATGTGTAGGTAGATATTTTATCTATTCAATTATATCTTGCGATTCGAATATTATTATTATTATTACCATTATTATTAGTTGTAATACACAATTTATATCAGCAGGTTCAGTAATATTATTGTTATATTTTGTGTGTTACAATCGTATTTCATTGTAGTGTAAATCATTGAAATTCTTGTATATATGCATAAATAAATAAATATTTATGAAACATATTTGATATAGAAAATAATAAAAAAATTACAAGAGTAAAAAAAAAAAAACAAAATAAAACGTAGAGTAAGCAAAGTACAAACAGTTAGCAAGAAAAGAACTAGGTCATCCTGTAACGTATAGTATATTCATGTCCGTGACGAGGATTTATTAATGTTTACAAATTTACGTACAAAACTGTTGCTTTTCGTGACACACACACATTCACCCAACTCACCTCCAATGCAAACTTCCATTATCTCCTCTATCAGCGACTTTATAATATTCATAAACAAAAGATGTGCTGCCGTTGGAGGTGTGTATTTGATGAATATGTTGTTGTTGTTGATGTGCACCGATTGTTCCATTGATATCAACACCTGATGTAGGACCATTATTACCATTATTAGTATTACTGCTACCACCGTTTCTATTATCACTTTCAGTATTACCATTGCTAGTCGAATTTCCGTTGTTACCATTATCATTACCAGTTGCCACGTTTTCATCATTATTTTGTGACACATGTGATGTATGATCATTTGGTGCTGATACACTTAATATTGTTGATGTAGATGTTGTTAAAGGATGTTCAAAATATCTTGGTGTCGCTGATAAATAACCAATTTGGTTAACACTTGTTTGACCATTTTGTATATGATTAATAATATCAGTTGTTGTGTGATTATTATGTGTTATTTGATCTGTGTTTGTTCCTACTGACATTGGAGAATTTGGGTTTGATGTTGTTCTCCTTCTGAAATATTCAATACTTATTTATTATAGATGCATACATGAATAAGCAACACACTCAGAAATTATTATTATTGCTAGATATTTTCGACATTCACATTCACACCATAGAAATTTAGAAGTGAAAATGAAATGTTCGTTTTACAACTTAATTTTTTTGTTTTTAAAGTATGTACATTATTGAATTTTCAAATTAGATATTAAGATTTATTTTAATTTTGTGTACAAAAATAAATTATTTCAAACAAATAACATACAAAACAAAGATAGAATAATTTATTAATAAAGCGAAATGTGTATATTTTTCACTAACCCCAATTGAATTATTGATTGGATCATAGCATTTATACTACAATCTATAAACATATACATATATAGTGTGTTGGTACGATATTGGTATGTTCATGGTCCAATTAACAATATAAACAAAAATAAATGTATTACGACAATAGACATGCAACAGGGCAGCACCTGCATGACTTCTTTGTTGTTTTTTAATTTTCACTCAACACTTTATCGGTTCACACGGTTAAAGTTACAGGATAATGTTATATCAATGAAAGGGTAACGTACACATGCATAATATGTCTGTATATGCATTTAACGAATGTACGTACGTACAAATAAAAAGTAAAAATATAAAAAAAATAAAAAACTACAAGTAAAGAATTTCATTTAGCTATAGGGAATATGTTACATGTAAAATGTTTTATAGAGTTTAAAAATTTAAATATGAAAAAAAGAAAATAAATAAAAATAAATTAATGCAAAAAAAAAAGAATTAAATACAAAAAAAAATATCTATACGGAAAGGGGAAGTACAGTACAGTGTACTTACATTCATACGGATCATAATACTTCAAAGAGAGCAAAAAATAAAAAATAAAATTTGTTCTTTATGATTTTTTTCTTTCTTTGAAGTTGAAATATGATGACACAAAAGTTAAAAATTGCTTTCGTCATATTCGGCTTCTCAACATTTGATTAAAGGAAACGAGAAGGATTCAGGAGTTCCTTCTTTCTTATATACAAAAAAATAAATGCATAAAGATGCCAATAAATGAAAAAAAAAAAATTCATGAAAACAAAATAAGAGAGAGAATTCTTTTTTTTCTCAAATAAAACGTTATACATATGTATGAATATTTATACATAAGATAGGCTCGACTAAAAAAATAAACGAAAAGAAGTGATTATAATATGTAACACATGTTATAATATTTTGGCTGTTGCTTAATCATGTGAACATAATAATTGTGCATACATACAATAAACAGTATATACATAAGGAGTAAATAAATAATACCACGAAATATGAATATCCTTATATAGAGTTTTGTTTTATCATCAAATAACAAAGAAATGTGATACATGACTTAAGAAAGAAAAGGAACTAAAAAAAAATTAGAGATTTATGAGAAGTCATTTTAAATTATATTAAATTAAAAAAAAAAAAAACAAAAACATTATATACATATGTATGTAAACGAACGTTTTTTTTTTCCTGTATTAATTGTACAAAGATGTATAATTGAAAATTAGGTATAAATTCCAAGAATATTTCAAAATTCAAAAAATAAATTTTAATGAATATATTCTTATATATAATTTATTATCTTTAATAAAATTTTACAAATAACAATATGTTAAAAATTCGCTAAAATTCGTATTTAAAAAAAAAATATTAAAAACACATTGTATTATTCAATTTATTAAATTGACGTAAATTACAATTTTTTAAGTTTTTTCCTTTAAAAAATAATGAATCATAAATTTGTTGTTTTTTTTTTTGAAACAATGTTTTTTAATTATTTTTACGAATGAAAAACAGATTTTTCAATAATTAAAAAAAATTTTTTAATTAATTGATTTAAATATAATAATACACACATATGTACGTACAAAATAATACATGTATTAGAAAAATTACAAAAACTCATATACGAACAAAATATTAACATTAAATTTGGATTAATTTATAGTACACGTATTATATATACATACGTTCAAAGATCATTGGTTATTAAATTTTCATATGTAGAGTAATAAAAACGTAAAAAAAAATTTTTTTTTTTTTTTAATAAAGTAAAATAAATGTAAATAAATATATAAATTTAATTACCAATATAAATGTATTATTTTACAATTTATTTTAATGTGTTAAGACAAAAGAATTAGATAAAAACTAATTAATAAATAAAATACTTTTGCAATACGTACGTAATGTACGTGATGATGTGGGTATATATACAATTTTATTTTATTGTAATATGGATGTATACATATATGTATGTAAATATACTTATATACATATATTTATATAATTTTTTGTTCAATTACTTTTTAAATGTCGAAAAATAAAAAATAAAACCCTAATCAACGAAAAATTGTAAAACAAAAAAATAAAAAAAATACCTCGAATGATTTTTACAAAAAAAAAAAAAAACCCAAATATTTCTGATGAGATACATTAGTATATGTTGTAGAAGAAATCGTATTCTTATATACATACAGTACATAAATATTTGAATAAATATGTACCAATACACATATTTTAGAGATAAATTTTAAAGAATTATATTTGATTACATCATATTATACTTCTTTTGACATTTAAAAATAAAAACAAATTCAAATTACACATTATATTTAAATTACCAATATATAATTTGATAATATACACACACACATATATATATATATATATATATTTGTATATGAAATATTTAAACAAATAAAAAAAAAATATCAAGGAAAATAGGGGGAAAATGTCTTTTTTCAGCAAAAAAAAAAAAAAAAAAAAAAAAAAAATAACAAATCATTGAATTATTACAGTGCAGAGTAGGTGATTCAACGTTTAAAAATATTTTTATAATAGTACATTTCATTCTATACACATGTGTATCATGATTCAAAAAAAGTTTAAAAAAATATATACTATATGTATATATGTTTTATTACACATAATTTAAATCACTTCATTAATTTGAAAATTTTTATGAATAAAAGTTTGAAAAATTAAATAACAATAACAAATATCGAGAAAAAAAAAATCAAAATACAAAATATTGTAAAAAATAAATACCAAACATAATAATAATATGAATAAATAAATTACTACATGTATTCTTTTAGACAAAATAGATACAAAATTACAAGAAATGAAAAATAAAATTAAAAAAAAATAAATAAATAAATAAAAATAAAGATTAATATAAAAAAGCATGCATATTTATGATAAAATATGATAATACGAATAAAAATTATATACAATACACATATGTATGTATGTAGTTAATATAAAGTGTTCATGTATATTTATGCGTACGTTTTTTTTTTCTATTCAAAAATTTAATTTTATTTAAACTTAGTTTTTCTATTTTGTTTAAACATATATTTTATTTGTGTATGTAAATAGTTAATACATGTAATACATTTTTCAAAGAACTGATTAAATATTCAAATTGAAAAAAAAAAAAAAAAATTTTTTTTCTAACTTTTTAGTCTATACATCGTTGTTTTTCTATTTTATCTAAATATGATTCAATTATATTTAAATACGAAAAAGGAATTTGAAATATTTGTTAAAAATTAACGAACAGAAGAAGAAAAAAAAAACGAAATTATGTATATGTAGTTTTAATAAAAACGTTTTTATATTAATTTTTTTTTTTTTTGTTTTATGAGGGGATTAATTTCAGTTTGTTTCTTTTTTTTTTGTAATTTTTCAAATCTTTTGAAGATTTTTATTTTATTACAGAATCTTAAAGACAAATTTGTGTTTTTCTTTGGCATTTCAATAAAATTAAAACAAAATGTATTATAAATGACTAATAAAATAAGTACAAAATTAGAAATTAAAATTTAAGATTCAATTATTAAAAAAACTTAAATCCCAAACAAAATATGTACATATGTATGAAAATTTAACAATATATAAATGAAAATTTAAAATTATACATATTATATATGATGTAAGTGAAAAACAAAAGGCAACAATGCATAAAAAAAATAATTAAGAGATCAATTTTTTAATTCGAACAGCATAAAAAATCAATGAGTAAACAGTAATAAAAAAAAACGACAAATATCTATATCTAAAATAATGTTATATAAAAACGACTATGTATATGTATGTACGTAAACGTAGAAATACATTGAAAAAAATTAAAATCATATTAATAACTTTAAAATGACATCATAAATATATCTTTAACGCCCACATTTTATCATCATATGCAAGAAATGTTAGTTAAATACATAATCTAATTTTTAATGTAAGACACCTGAAATTTAAAAAAAAAAAAACAAAAAACCAATAAAAACATTTATACGTATAGTATGTACATACTTATAGTTAAGGTCGTAATCTTTAAAATGAATTTTGTCACATGTATAATACAAATGTATAATTTGGTAGGTATAACGTACATATACATATGTGTGTATGCATATGATATACGTATTCTAAGAACATGAATAACATTGTCTTATAATTTGATAAATTGTCATTTTGTTTTTATTGTTTTCTTTTTTTTGTTTTTGTACGAAATTTAATCGTACTAACGTCAATAAACAATACCAAATATTGATAAAATAAAAATCGATTGTATGAAAAATAATAACAATTAAATGTTAATTTAAAAGCATCATTAATTTTTTTTTTTTGTATATTTTTTAAAATTTTTAAAATGATTTCATTGAAAATAATTTAAAAAAAAAAAAACAATTTCATATATTACTTATAAACACTATCATTAAAACAGGCGAAGAAAAAAAAAAAAAACTTATTATAAATATTTAAAGCAATTTTGTATGAAAATTTATTCTTATTTCTTACTGTGCTTTATTTTCTCATATAGCGTATATATTATGTCTTTTTGTTATTATTTTTACTTTTTTTTCTATATAGCAAAAACTGAAAAAAAAAAAATAAATAAATAAAAAAAGACGGCGATGATGATAACAAAATTTTTATTTATAACTAAAATTCTTTTTCAAGGTTAAATAAATTTTTTATATATTTATTTTATTTTTTATTTTATTTTTTTTTTGTTTTTATGTTTAAATTCATATTCACATATGTAGCATGTATGTTTAAAAAAAAACTTAAAAGAAAATTTTGTTGTTGTTTGCTAAATTTTATATTAAAATTTAATTTAATTCTGTGGCTTTAACAAAAAAACACCAAAAATATGTTATATGTATACATTCATATATATATAAAAAAAATTAAAAGTTAATTAAAAAAACAAATTTAAAAAAATTTATGTAATATAAAATATATAAACATTTTTAATAGATCGTTTATATAGCCTAATAAGAATGTCTTCAATTATAATTTTACTCACTTTTAAATGAGATTCTAATATAAATAATAAAATGTTTTGAAGATAATACATACTTTATGTTATACATACATATGTGTGTGTAACTAGGCATGAATGTGACATTGATTTTAAATTTATTTTCATGTAAATGTATAATATACATAATATAACATCAGAGAAAATATTTATTTTTCTATTAAATTTTTGTTTTTGTTTTTGTTTTTCATTTTTTTTTTAAATATCATATTTTATTATCATTTTTTATCATATATCATTTACAATATTACATCTAAGTGAACAATTTAAATGCGATAGAATTGTATATTTCGTAGATAAATTTTAATTAAATCATGTACATACATATACTGTATGTGTATGAAATCTAAATGATGAAGTGTAAATGTTGAATTTAAAAATTGAAAAAAAAAAATTATGGTAAATTTAAAAATAAAAAAATTCAACATTACACTGTACTGCATTGTATGTAAGAATACTCGTATGTATAATCACTTTTGAATATATTGCAATAATAATTAATATTTATGCATTAATTTTTAATTGCAATACAAGTGTATATAGTTAGTGTAAACAATATTGAAGCATTATTTATTTTTTTTAATTATCTGTTTTTAGATAAAAAAAAAACTGAAAGAACTTTAATTTTCATTTTTTTTTCTTTTATTCTATTACATTACGTTAACAAAGAGAATAATGTAATTTCATTATATAAGGTGTATTTTTCATAGTAAATAATAATAAATGAATTTTTTAAAAATTTTGTTACATTAATCATCTTTAAAAAGAAAACGTTTTCTTAAACAAGTTATAAAAAGTATGTCTGCAAGTTGTAAACATTGCATCACCAGACAAAATATAAATTTGTAAAAACAAAAAAAAAAAAAATACAATTTTGTAAATTACAAAAAAATTAACAACGATCTAAAAAAAATGAAATAATTATGAACTGAAAATATACACCCTGTTATTATTATTACAAATTTTATATTTAATTTGATTTTTTTTTTATTTTCCTCCTTCATACACATATGTATACGAGTATAATGATTCACATTTTTGCTAAATCTTCATATGTACAAATTACATACAACAACAATAAACGTTTTCATTTTATTATACACATTTATGTATTTTTTTATTATTATTATTATTATTTTTTTTTTTTTGATTTCGAAGAATTGTATATTATAGAAATAAAGTTTATTGCTTAAATCTTTCGTTTTTATATAAAAATAAAAAATAAAAAAAATGTATATTTTTTAGTTAAATTTTTCATACAACAGTATATTATGTATTTTGGCATTTGTATTAGTAGCAACTATCGATATAATATGACTAATCATTTAATTCTTATAAAATATAAGAAAAATATGTATTCTGTTAGTTATGTTATTTGTATTTCTTTCAAATCATCATTTTTTATTTGAATGTAAAAAAAAGTAAAATACTTTTTTTGTTTTTTTATGAATTATTTTTTATTTTGTCATTTTTTTAAATTTAATTTTTTATTTTTTCTTTTTAAATCTTAAATTGTCATTATAAATCACATTAAATATTTTTGTGACCTTCGAAATAAAATTCAATGTACACACAGAATATCATACATATTATTTTCAATGCAAAATAGTAACATTATTTTAGTTTCTTAGACATTTAATATAGAATATATGTACATATGTATAAGTATACAAATATATATGTGTACATAAATATTTTTATGTATTTCGCTCGTTTTTTTTTTAAATTTAATTTGATTATGAATAAATTGTAAAATCATAGTAACTTATCTGTATTTTATTTTGATTTTATGAAAAAATCTAAATTTTCAAGAAAATTAAAATTAAAAAATAAATTCAAAGTAAAGTTAATTGTCGATAATATAAAGAACATACTTTTCAATTTGTAACGGAAAAACTAAATAAAATAAAAAGAACAAATATAGCAAAAAAAAAAAGTATTGCCAAATGAAAAGTTTTTCACTGTTTATTTTTAAATAAAACATTTCATTCAATTAATTATAAAATACATATAATAGATATTTAGTCATATAACACAGTATATTAAGATAAACGGAATATGTGTTCAACATTTCTAATTTGAATGTTCTTCGATGTATGATAAATAAATATATGTAATTCTTTGCTTCCAAATCAGTAAAAAGAAAATTCAATTTATTAATTTTTTTTTTCTTAGTAATTTAACATAAGACTTTTCAACATTGGGACGTATTTTCAAATTATAAAATGAAAAGATACAATAACAAATCGAAATTATTAATATTGCGATAAATTATTTTTATTTAGAGAAAAAGAAAAATAATAAAAACATGAAAAAGAAAAAACCTTTTACATTAGAAAACTTTCTTGTTGAATTTCGCATAAATTTAAACAATCTCTCACGTATCCATAAATTATGCACACGTATGTATTCATAGTAAGTGTATATTTAAAAATACATGTATAAATGTAATATAAATCCTAATCTCAAATTTTACCTTGAAATAAATGAATTTACAATTTAAACAAATAAGCGATATTTGTCTTTTTTTCAATTTGCATTTATTTTGCACATTTAAAATTTACTGATAATATAATTTGTTAAGCAGATAAACTCTAAAAAGAAATGTTGCTCAAGGACAAACATACAAGGAAATTATTTAAAGATAATCAAATAAATAAGTAAAAATGTGATAATTAAAAAAAAATAAAAATCAATTTATAAAAAAACTATTAGTCTATGATAAAACTAAAAGATCAAAACAAAAAATTTCACACTCCTTGTATCATACGTATAGATAATTATGTATGTAGGTGTAAATATGTGTGATATTTATAATTAACAGTATTTTGATGAATATAAAAAATCATCTGTACACTGTTTGCCAAAAGTAAACAGGCATTCGCATATTTTGAAAAAACGTATCAAAGCTTATTCATTGAACTACACGTCTACACCTGTTATGAAAATTTTGTGATTTATTAGGTCATAGTGTTCATAATTTTTAGAAACAGTTTTTCATACAGGATATATCATTTCATCTGCATGTTTCAAAGTAACTGATTTGAAAAAAAAAAAAAAAAAGAGCAAAGAGAAAAAAATCTACGTTCATATATGTACGTAAATTTATGCTAAGTATAATTTCAGACAGTGATATCGCATCACTATATTCAGTCATTGTACTACCTTCATCTTCAAAATTTTTATTTAAAAACAAAAAACCAACAACAACAAAATTTAAAAAAAGAGACAAAATTGAAGTAAAATAAAAGATTAATTTTTTTTTTTTAATTTCGTGATGTTAAGAAAAATAAACTTTAAATTACTATTTTTTATTGTTTCAATATTAAAATGTATATAAACATTTTATTATATATTTGTACGTATGGGTGTGTATATTTTGTGTATATGAGATCGTGATATTAAAAACGTATAATTTTTTTTTTTGTAGATGTACAAATAAATCACATACGTATAAATACTATATAATGTATACAGCCTTGAACATAACCTTTTCCGTTATATATGTACAATATATTTTAAATTTAAATCGATCATAAATTTACTAAAAAAAAAAAGCATCCAAATTTAAGGAAAAAAAATGTAAAAAATTTGTTAAATTAAAGATAAACAAAAACATTAAACACATTTTTTTAATATTTCTATTATTTATCATATGCCTCCTTTATAAATATTTTTGCTAGTAATAAGGTAGTATGTATGTGTGCACACAGTACATACATAAGTTTGGAAAATTTTTATCTATTATAAATTTAACAATAATTATAAATTGATTTTGCGTTTTTTTTTATCATCAACATGAATCTACAATCAAATAATTTATGAATATACACATACTCATATGTACAAATCTTTAATTTTGTATAAAATAGACAAATCGGATAAATATAATTTTTTTGACATTTAAAGAACAAAATGTCGTCATTTCTATAAAATTTTTTTATGTTTTTTTTTTTTTTTTATATACTTCAATTTATATTGTTTTTATTTATTTTTGTTTGGATTATGGAAAATTGTTTATAATTTTTTTTTAAAAACATTTTTAAATACACTAATATGGTGGATAAAAAATATTTTTGTATTTCAAATGATTATCACCCTGCGTAAATTTTGAAATACCATGTATAATGTTTACAACGATCTTAAGGGTGGGTGGTATGTTATGTGGTAGATAACATAAAATTTTTGGAAATACTTTAGGGAATAAAATGACATGAAATTTACATTGATAGAGATATACATTACTTTGTATGTACTAAAACTAGATAAAAATTATTTCAAAAAAATTGTGCATGAATTTTTATACATGATTTTATGAATGAACATTTATAAATTTATAAATGACATTCACACATACATATATACATATGATACAAATGTAATCAAAATAGAAAAGGTTTTCCACATTGAAAATGTAAAAAAAAAAAGAATTACAAATTACCGATGATAACACAAATTTGAAATTAATATTAAGCACACGTTTAAAACATTGTAAACGGGGTATAATATTATATTATGTATGTTTTCCATATAGTATATTAAATGCTATTCACATATGTACATATATTATTACATTAATAAACATGACAATGACAAAGATTAATTAATAATAGTATGATGATACATTTGAAGTGTTTAAGACACATTTTATATATCCTATCTAAAGTATATACATGCATATGACTAATTTAAAAGTATGTACATAGTATATTGTGTTTTGTATTACAAAATTAAATAAAACTAAAATACCATGTACAGATGTACATACATATGTACATATATTTACGTATAAATATTTTAATACAGTAGTAATAACATTGTGATTGACACGTCATTTTAATTATGTCCGGAATGAATCAATAAATTATATATATGTATGTATGTACGTACATATTTATATAAGTATGTATTGAATACAAATTTTTTGAAAGGTACTGCTAGATTTAGTTGCTAATGATTGCAAAAGGATACATTACATTGAAGATAGTTCATAGGTACTTAAAATTAAGATGCAATTTTTATTTTTATTCATTTCTGTTAACATTTTCATTTTTAAATTAAAATGAAAATCAAAAATATTTTTAACAGAAAAAAAGAAATAAATAGAATAAAATTTTAAAATAAAACAAAAATGAATAATAAAAAAGAGAAGGAAAAAACATAAGCACTTAATGTTCATATTATGGTCAAATGATAGAGTGTGAGAAACAAATGTTTTTTTTTCTGACATTATTTTTTTTTTTACATTTTAAAAAATATAATAAATGCATGAATTTTAAGTTTTTTTTAGTTTTCTTTTAATAATTTTTTTCTCTCTGTTATAGCATTAACATATATGTTTATATACATATATGGTCTTTTTTGTTAAAACATATTATAGTATTAAAGAAAAAAGTATTAAAATAAAATGAATAAAAATAAGAAAAAAACAGATTGTCATTTTATCCATTTTTATTATCATTATTGCGTATTAATGTATATGACGATTTTATATTATGTACTGCGTATGCATTTTTTATCATTTCAATTTTTTGTTTTTTATGTAAGAAAAAAAAAATCAAAAACTTTTGATGATGAGAACGATCTCAAAAGAAAGATAAGAATAAAAATGTAAACGAAATAATAATAAAAAAAAAAAAACAAATAGAAAACTAAAAAATATAAAACATTTCAACCATATTATATACATACATATGTGTGTATACGTATATTTGTATTGAATTTATAAAAAAATAAAATTAAGTTTAAAAAAAACAAATTGAAAAGAAATAAAAAATTGTGAATGAAAAAGGTCGAATAAAAATGGATGATATGTATATACAAAAAATATAATACATATTTTGATATTTGAAAACAAAAAAGAGAAAATCAAAATATATAAATTATGAATAAATTTTAAATAAAATTTAATTTAATTTGAAAAATTTTTGATATGAAAATAATAAAAATCATGATAATCAAAAACACAATTCAGTTTTTTTTTTCAAATTTAAATTGAAGTAGGTATATATAAAAAAAATATTAGAACTAATAATTAATATTATATAATATCTTGATTAACTGTATAATACATTTGAAAATTAATTTGAATTTTTTTATTTAATTAAATTTGAAATTTTTTAAATATGTAAAATAGCAACAATCAAATCAATAAAAGTCCAGGAAAATTTTTAGATTTTCTTTTTTTTTTTTTTTTTCATTTTAATAAAATATTTTAGCTGTAATGTCATATTTGTAATAATTTTTTTTACGACTTAAAATTATATTTATGGTAACAGTAGTATAATATATGTATGTACATATGTATGTATGTATAAACTATAAAGTGCATCTTATGACAGTTTGTTTTATTTTTTTTTTTCGTTTCTTTTGTGAAATAATTTTTATTTTTTTACTATTATTATTCAACACCTTTTTGATTTGATCCAGAATAATTTGTATACATACTCTTATATGAATATGTATCAACATTTTGTAATGCTGTAAACGCAAAGATATGAAATCTGATACCAAAATGTATATACATATGTATGTATATGTGTGTATTATACGTGTGTATTATCCAATTCTTCTTATTTTTTATTTTTCATAATCTTTTTTCTTGTTTTGCATTTGACTTTGTGATGAATTCATTTTAACTTTAATATGTTATGGTCCCCTCATGTAAATTTTACACATTATGAAGGTTCCATACAAAATAAAAGAAAATTTTTTATTTGTTTTTCTCTCTTATAACTTTTCAGATTTGTTAGTTGTTTTATCATTTTTAGTGTTTTTTTTTTTCATTTTTTTTTTGATTTGTTTATTTCTAAGATATTTGAGGTACGAATGCAGTTATGCATTTATATGTTACGTACACGAACATAAACAACGTGAATAATTTGGTATTTCCTATCAATATAATACAATTTTGATCTCAAATTTCTACCTTTCTTATTAATATTGTTATTGGGTTTTTTTTTTTTTCTTTATGTTAGTATCTCTTTTCGTCAGATAAGAACTGTATATACAGTATATAACGTAATTTTATTCGTAACTAGAATTTTCGGTCGATTGAATTTATGTTTTTTAATAACACTATTTTCTGTTTTTTTTTAAATTTATTTTTTTATTCAAGATATAATAATTAAAATGCATACAAAATATATACAGAAACGCGTATACAATGCATATGTGGATAAATAATTATAAATTTGAGACATACATATTTTTTTAATAGATTAGTGTATTGCAAGGTGATAAAATTCTTTTTAATTCATGCAATCTATTAAAACAAAATAAGCATAATGTTATAATATACATAGTACATAACTATGTACATTAAAAAAATATATATACTATACATTATGCCGTAAATATAGAATATTCATGTAATGCATATTTTAAACATATGTTATTATATTTATTCTCAAATTCACTCTTCATGGTTAGGTTGAGGTTTATAATGCTCCAAATGAACACTGATAATCTACATATTGCTTGTAACTAATGAAATACCATTGAATATAGGTACATATATTGAAAATTGTATGTATTTATATAGAAATTTAACAAAAGTATAATTAACTGTGAATAACAATATAGTTCAATTGCTGTTACAGTAGTTAATTGCGGTTAACCTTGCAAATATTTTATACTAGCTATATATTGTATACATACATATACATATGTACATATATTATGTATTATGTACATAAAAATTTTATATCAGTATTAGTATAATCGCCCATATATATATGTATAACTAAATAATAAGGAGTTCTTAAATAAATAAATGTAGGTGTATTTTCTAATTATTATTTCCTTAAAATATCTTACTAAAAACTGTGCATTAAAATACAGGAAGAGAAAAATTTGAAAAAAAAAAAATGCCATACAACAAATATACATAATTGGAAAAGTTCATTATAAAATCATCAAACAATTTCAATGTGAACCTTTTAAGTAAATTTTATAACAAAAATATAAAAGAAATATAAAAAAAAAATAATTACTATAGGTCTGTGTGTACATACAAAGGATACAAAAGAGTCAAAATTGGCAAAACAAAAAAAACCTTTTTAAATTAAAAAAAAAATTGTTAATTTTCTCATAGAGACCACATAATGGAATTAAAAAGTTAATTTTGGGTTCACACGTATCCTTCCTATATAATGTATAATTAAGATTATTATATTTTATAAATTGAGGATTTAGAAAAAAAAAACATACACAGACGATAAATGAGGACAAATTATGTTAAAACTTTTCTTTTTATATTTGAAAGGATAAAATGATTTAATGTGATTGTAACACTCAACAGGATACACCCCAATAATATGTGTATACAATAACTATGTATATAAACGACATAAAAAAATATTAATATGTGTATTAAAGAGGGAGAAAATTTATCAGAAAAAAAAAATGTATAAAATCATAAATTTGAATCAAGCGAAAAATCCTCTACATAAAATAAACAACAAGTCTTCTTTTGTCAGCATGAACAGTGCAAAAATTAGTTCAATGCACTCTCAACTTCCGGCTATTTCTCCTGCTGTGTCTAAATAATAATAATGTGATTTTGTTGTTTTACTAGATTTCAAAGTGATTGTTTTTGTACAAAATATACGTACGCATGCATACACATATATTATGCACATAAATGTATTTTATCGATTACGTATATGATTAAACGCAATTACGTGTACGCATACTAAATATAAATATGTAATTACATGCATATATATACATACATACGTACTTCTTATAATATCAAAAGTCAAACTCTATTGTGCACCTTCAATTGACTTCGTTTGATTTTTTCCTGTTCTATATCTATGTACATATGTATATACCTACCTGTACTATATATAAAATGTGTATGAACATGTTTACATCGCATGTAATACATACATACCATATACTATATATATAGACTACAATTTTTGCATTCGTTCCTTCTTGAAAAATTCATTGAAGATGAATTTAACATACAACAAAACGTAATGCAGAGAACATTCATTGATTATTGTGATTGATTTGCAAATGGTAATTGTAAATACTCCTGGTATACTTGCATTTAATAAAATCTAAAAAAAAAAAAGAAGTGAGATTTTTGAGACGACCGTATAAGGAATAATACAATTATGCACATATACATAAAAATATCCAGTGCATACACGTGAATTTCAATACTATATATTAACATATACATGCGAAGTGTGTATATGTATGTATGTATATATAAAATATATTTATCAGTTCATATATAGTTACAGGACGATTGAGATGAATTGAGTTTACCACATTAATGAAAGAATAACTTCTTTTCATACTCATATGTATGTACATATAAATAAACAAACATGAATCTTTTTATATTATACACTAAAATCAGGTATATACATATGTACATTATTATATACAAATGTTGTATATTTCATTTGAAAAATTTTATATGTGTGATCAATCACTAAAAATGTGAATAGATACATTTATTGTTATTTATGTTTTTTGCATATATTTATTAATAAGTGAAATGGTTAAATTATTGATAGACATTACCTCACCAAAAGACGAATAAAAAAATTTATTTTCATTACTTTGTTTTCATGAAATGTTCTACTTATTATATACATAAATCAAATAATTAGCTACTGATAAAACAAAATTTTTTGTCATAAAATAATGCTTATTATAACACGTATAAGATATTCACAAGACAACTAAAAATTTTTAAATATATACCTATGTATAATTAAATTTTCATATACACTCATATGTATGTATTATCTGCATGTATTACTTTTACAAAAGCTGTTAATGCTCGTGTAACACGTATGTACATCTAAATATGGACTTTTATAAGTACACGTAATATGTATATATGTATGTATGTAAATAATTTAAAAGATTACCTTTAATTTAATCGATATGTATGTTGATAGTGATACACATGTTTACATTTTATATACAAAGAAAATACAAAATGAAATTGGCATAATTATAATAAATTAAAACAAGAAAAAACAAATTTACTTCCTTGCATTCAAAAAAAAAAAAAAAAAAAAAAAACCAAAAGTACCAAGAAAGAAAAAAAAATAGAAAAAGCGCAATCAGGTGAAAAATTTTTTTCATGAATTATGTAGTAAAAACCTCTAATTATCATTTGCGGATCTAAGTTACTCCCTTACGGAACCCCATGAATCCAATAAATTATAGTCCAGATGGACGATTGAAATGAATCGTCTTTGGTTACGTATTAATTGAATGGGAATAATTGTATGGATCAAGTACATATTATACACATACATATGTATGTATATATGTACGTATATGTATAATCGTGGTGGTTGTTCTTATAAACGTGAACTACGTATACGTTGCACATAATATTTAACTTATTTATTTTTCTTTTATTATTCCGAAAATATTTATGTGCACACAACTCTAAACAAAACAATTATTATTAAAAAACGGAACGATGTATGGACGTACATACATACATACATACATACATACATATATGTATATGTACGTATATTAACCGAAAAATTAGGTCTTAAATTTTACTCGGTACATGAAAATTTTTTAATAATGTATAATTTAAAGGATAAGCTCCCATATAATAAATCGTCAGATATAACCCTGAATAATAGACACATACATACATATATGTATATTTTTTTTTGTACAACACATTTTCATTCTTTGATTATGATTATTTTCTTTTTTTATTATCAATTTTCGTTTATTCTACATACACTCATACATACATATGTATGTTTATATTTTGATGTTACTGCACAACACGTACATTCTTTTATTTTAAAAGAGGTGAGTATATAGATATGTACATACATACATATGTGAGTTATGTGAGTTATACATACATATGTGTATAAATTCATATAATAACATTCATATTATTGTGGCAGTCACATATGTATGTATATTTCAATAATATTGCATTTTATTTTTCTCTTTTTATTTTATTTCCTTAATTCTTTTTACTTTTCTTTTTTATATTAAAAGGTATTTTTGATAAGATGCGATATATTAAAAAAAAAATTAATATGTTTAACAAACATGTTAAAATATGATGCATGTATATAAAAAGAAAGGTATAGGATCAAAAATTCACACACACGGATACGTATTTGAATTCATGTTCGAAGGAAAATGTAAAATAAAAATGTATGTACTTTTTTTTTATTCTTGGCTTTTTTTTAAATCTTTTGAGAATCCGACAACGATTCAATATTTTGCTTTTTTTCTTCTCATTTTATTTTTCTTTAAAATTATAACCATGCTATTACCCTTTTATCCCTACATGTATTGTTTCCTTTGTAAATCATAGTTGGACATCTCGCCTGTTCCTTGTTCAATTTTAATGCGGTCATAATAGTACCTGAATAATATAATTATACACAGATAAAAAAAAAAAAAAAAAAATAGAACATGAAAAACAAAACAAAAAAAAGTAATGACGAGAAGAATAAGCAGCGGACAAGGGATATCTTGAGGCATTTTTTTTTTTCATAGTATCTACATATGATTTTATACTCAATGTGTGATGTGATGTGAAGAAATTTAATGAATTCAAATTGAGAATGAGAACAAAAAAAAAAGACAGCAAACGAAATTAATAAAGAAACAGGACTTAAGTACATATGCGTAGAACGATTGAAAGGATGGCGCTTAAGGTAAGATGAATTTAATTTTCTTATTTATAATTACTTCTTAAGATTTTTTTCTTTTTAATTTATCAACATTTTTAAATTTGATAAACTATTAACATTTCCTACATAATATGGAGAGGAATTATCTAAAAATTTAGTTATTGGAAGTTTTAAAGCCGATTTTATTGTATCTGGTAATACTGAAATTAAAAAAAAAAAATAACTATTGTATATGTGTGCACATTTGTATGCATATATCATTGACAGGGTCAATCTAATTTACATATTCTCACCCTTTTCTACAAATATCCTTATATTATCCTAACAATAGTTTAAAGGACACGTATAAAATTTTGGTCGAGTTTAAGAATTTCACACAGAATTTCAAATGTATAGGATATTCTTCTTTTTTTTTTTATATATACATATATATATAAAAAATATTTTAAACAAAATATATGAATGTACCCATGTATACATATTTTTATCTTATTTCAATCATTTATAAATAAAGGGATGGGTCATTACGTCCTCAACATAATAAAATGTCCGTATATTAAAATATACGTAATGAGTGTATACATAATCGTTTGTTCAGATTGAAAAACTATGTTTTTTTTATTTTATCTTTGACATTAGTTGTCTTATTTTTGTTGTTTTTCTTTTTTTTTTTATATTTTTGTTCATATTCATAAAAGCGTAGACAACATACATTCAAAACTAAACCCTTTTTTTCTTTTCATTAAGAATACGATATAGAATTTTAAGGATGCATATTGTGTGAAAAATACTGGACAATTGATAAGAAATGTTTCTGATGTTTATGTACGTCTACACACATACATATATGTACGTCTTTAATTTTTTGTTTTTTTTTAAGGTAATATTTATATCTTTAATAAAAAAAATTCCAACATATGTACTATCTAAAATTCCTTCCTATTGGATTTAATATATAATTTTTAATTTCACGTATGCACACATCTAAAATCGTTTAAAATAAATGAGTTTGGGTATTATATCATATACATACATACATATATATTGTACATATGGATGTATGCGTTTTTGTGTGTTTTTAAACCATATACATATAAATTAGAACAATTTTTAGATATTGATATTTTGAATTTTCAGGTAATAAAAAGTAAATTAAAAAAAATTATAAAATAAAATGTAAAAAGAATATTATTAAAATGGAATGTGTATAAAAAACAAAATGATATGTTTTGTCAATTGCTATACATGAAAATTTAAACGGTCATTAAATTATTAATACCGCCGGAACATGATAAAATCGTTATTTTATATTGTATGTTTTTATGCATGAATAAGTAAGTATTGAAATGATTTTTTTTTTTTTTTTGTTTTTGTTTATTTAGTTTGTTAATATGACATAATCAATAATTTATTTCTATTTTATTTATTTAAACCATAATATGTAAGAAAATTATATTTGAAAACTGACATTTCATTTTACACTGTGCCAAAACAAATTTGTATCAGTGTTGTCTTTGATGTCAGTATATAAAAAATCTAAAGTTTCTTTTTTTTTTTTGTTTTGCTATCTAGTGACCAACTGTTTTAATAATTTTCAATTTGTTTTTATTTGAAAACAAATAACCATTTAAAATAGGATCTAATCGGAATAATTGTGGAAAAAAATTTTCGATAAGAAATTCAATGAAAATGTTGTAAAAAAAAAAAAAATTAACAAAATTTTTTAAAAATTAGAACTAAATAATTTCAAAATCACTTCTGAAATATGTATTGATAAAACATTTACACTCATACATTCATACTATTTTATTCATTATGAAAAATATCTAGCAAGTAATTATAAATTTAAAAAAAAAAAAAACAAATCGTATTATGCTTACCGTGGTCCTTCATTTAGCCAATCCGAGTAGGCTAATGTGAAAGCGCTACCGGTATCCAGTTTGAATATATTTTAGTTGAATCTTGTTTTTATATTATTTAAATTATAAAAAATCAGTAATTTTATTAAAATTACAAAAAAAAAATTTGAAAATTATTTTAAAAATTTAATCGAGTTAAAATTTTTTGTTCAACTTCATCAGTTCTTAATAATATGTATATACCTATACATATAGATTTTTCTTTTTAGCTAAACTAATTTTATTTCATTTTTGTACAATTTATTTTATTTATTGTTTAAACAGCACATTTCACTAAAATATACAAAATAATTTTATATTATGATAATGTTATTATAAAATTTTCATTCATATGCATGAGTGTAAGTACATACATTATATTATTATCATAAATGGAGGTGCATGTATAATCCATGTATGTATGCATTTAGTATTAAATTAAATTATTAGGTACATACATATGTATATTAAATAATTCATTTATCGAATGCGTACACTCATTACTGTTATAATATTTAATTAAAAAAAAGATAGATCTTAACAATCAATTGTTGTCACACATTGCAAAAAAAATGTATATAAATAAATACATAAATAAACCGAGAAATGAATATGAAACGATAAAAGTAGCCTTAAAAAAAAAATTCGAAATAATCAAAACAAACACCTGATTTAACAAAACAAGAATTTTGTTACGGGGCCTGAACACTCTCATCTATGTATACATGGTTATTGTATATATAATACATAATTAGGGCAAAAGCCCATAGAATGAATCTCTCACCAATTTTTACAACAAGTACTGTCATTAAAACCTGAAGTGATCTTGTAAAACTTGAATTTGTAAAACTAGTTTTGATCTTTTGACGATATACATTTTAATAATATCATCATATTTATTATAAGTATGTAAGTATACAAAAATAAAGAATTAAAAAAGAAAATGAATGATAATAACAATCGTGAAATAATACTGTAAACAAACTAGAAACATTAAAATTTATCAAATTAAAGATTCCTCTTGAATTGAGATTTTTTTTTTTAAGTGTTATACTACACCCACAGTACGTATTTAATTAATTCCATAACAAGCAGAAAAAGAAAAAAAATGAAAAAGTAGAAGAAGTAAATTTATCAAGTAGAATACATATGAGCATATGATGATAAATACAAAATAAATATCCTGATCCTTATGGTTCAGTTGATAAGCGCAAATGATCATTTGATCGTTTTGATGCCTTTTTTTTTAAAAAAATTGATAGATTTTTCTTTTTTTGAAAGTAACTAAAAATACATATTTAATTACAGGCCTTATGACAAGGAATTATTACTACAGTAATAACAAATTATGAATACTGTAACAAAACCGCCCATATACAATTGTACATTATGTATAGTATGTATGTATATGTTTATGTACATATAAAAATGTGTAATTAGAATGCTATTAAAATTATAATTAAAAACTAGAAATAATAAATTAATAATATTCGTTTATTTAACTTAAATGCGGAAATTTCAATTTGAAATTAACATAAAATATAATGTGTTATGATGTATTATTATTATTATTTTTTTTTTAAACATTTGTTTAGAAATTAACTAACTAATTTCAACAAAAAATTTTGTTGTTTTTTTTCCCTTCCCTTAAGTCATTTTTTTTTTTTTTTTAAATAACACTAAATTCAGATTTACAACTCTCAAGTATTTAACAAGAAAAAAAAAAGTTCATTCAAAATATAAGCTACTTAATTGTTTGTTTACAGTTCAACAAAAATTCATATGATATAATATGTAGGTAAATTTTGTAACTACATGATTGCTTGTTGACATGTAAAATTTTGTGTTTAGCTTTTCTGTCTTTCTTTTCGACAGGCAAATTTAGTGAAACATTAATTATTATTTCAAATAAACATCGAATAATTATTATTTTTGTTTTCTTTTTTTTATTATTATTTATACTAAAATCATTTTCCTCCATTTTAAAAGCAAAAGGAATACAACAAGAAAAACCAATTAGTAAACAGAACACACATTTTGTTTTACTTATTAAGTTTCAAATATATGCATATAATTTTTTTTATAATGTTTTATAACTTTTTTATCATTATGATTTCCATATATTTATATATAGATTTTTTTTTTTAAATTCATTTAATTATTTCACGGGATTTTATTTATTCACAATGACCTTTAAATATTTTGTGAAGACCACTTTTTAAAATAACATCAAAATTAGTCAAAGATCACTGATCTTATCATATCTACAATACATAGATGTACAAGTAAAACAAAAAATATTATTTTTTATACTATGTTATGTATTTACATTTTTATTTAATTTTTTTTTTTTTAATCTCATATACATATATGTATTTATAATATACTATATATATGAAAAAATAATTATCTAATTGTCGAAACAATTGTTATTTATTTTTAAATATAAAAGAAAAATCAAATAACATAAATAGTATGTATATATGTGTAATGATTTTTCTTCATATATCCTTTATATGATGTATGTCCTTTTTATTTTGAATTTAGCACAAACACAAACAGTTTTCATTATCAAATTTCATTCAAATTATATCTTCAATTTTTTTTTGTTTTTTGCTATCATTTTATTTTGTATTTAGACTTTAGTACGTAACATGAATTTTCTTTAAAGGACGATGTGATATAATAAACATATGTAAATTTTTTGAGAAAAAAAAAAGTAAACATCGAAATAAAATAATGTAAAAAAAAAAAAAAAACAACCAACAGTAAAAATATAGGAATGAGAATTGCAAGAATAATAATAATAACGATAAATAAATCGATGAAATAAAAATCCTGTATGTGTAATAGTTATTACTGTATCAATATTCTTGTTTGCCTTGTGAGTAGTCGATATCAACTAAAAACAACTTTAAAATTTTCATATAACCGAAGTGACCAAATGAGACACCGTTGAGTGTTGTTATTGTTGTTGTAATATACAAATATATAGATATATGTATATATCTATATAACATATGTGTAAATCATATATGGTGTGCATACTGTTATTCAGTTAGCGTTCTCTTCTCATTTTCTTTGTAATCCAGAGCCCGAATAATATATTTACTATAAAAAAAATGTACTGAAGAAAAACAAAAATAAATAATTTAAAAAAAAAAAAAATTTATAATAAAAAAAAAAATTTAAATAAGATGGAAAAAAACAGATAGGTACACAATATTCTTCCAACACACACAACTGTGTGATATAGCCTCGGATAGATATGTATTTATATTTTTTTAAGATCGTGTCGTGCCGTCCATTCAGGTAAGAGCAACAACAACAACAACAATTATATATTGTGAGCATTCAATATCACTTATTATTCAATGGTGTTGTATAGGTAGGTAAATGATTTACCAATGAAAATGTGAACCCCTTCAGAATATTACAATATAATACAGGTATACGATCGTATTATAAAAATACCTTACATGCGCAATCAACGGATCGCCATACCATGCCGGACTTTGGATATATTTTTTTTTAATTGATAATATTAATATTGTCATTTTTCTATTACTATTATTATTATTTTTTATGTTTTATTTTATTTTATTTTATTATCATTATTATTATTATTATTATTATTATTGGTTGTCGTTGCATATGTTTGAATTGTTACTGTTTCTATTCCTTAAATAATAGTGTTATTATGCCTATTATCTTTGTCACTTGTTATAATTTTATTTCATTTCACTTTGATGTACACAATATATTTTACTTAATAAATTTTTATACGTAAGATATTGCAAAAAAAAAAGATATACATACATATATGAATGTATATTTATTTTATTCATGCGAATATAAACAGTACGTACGATTATTAGTATGTATTATCATTATTATTACTATTTTATTTATTTTCTTCTTAATATAAATAGTATGATATGTGAATGTACATACATATGTTTACATATTTAATATATGTATTTATATTTTCATATCTTTTTACAAAAAAAAAAAAAAAAAAAAAAAAAATGAATTAATCTAGGAGATTGTGTACATTTAATTATTTTTACTAAAAATGGCAAAAAGAAAATTCTTCTTTAATAATCTTTAATAATAAAACTGCCGCTATTAAAACAAAATAAAAAATTAAAAAAAAAAACTAATTTATTCAATGTTACTTTATTTTTTATTACATTATTTTTAACAATTTGAAAAAAAATTTAATTTTACTTTTTAGGTTGGATAAATTAAATGTAAATTTATTGCATTTTAGAATTTAAAGTCTTGCTATACATACGAGTATAAGAGAAATTAAGAAAGTAAAAAATATCTTCAGGACTTGAAGAGTTTATTTAAAATTTAAAGATTGAAATAAAAGTTTTCAATTTTAATTTTTAAAGATAAAAATATAATAATAATAACAAAAATAACAACAACAACAACAATAACATTAAAAATTGAAAAGAAAACTAAATTGCACTCAATATATTTTAATACAAATCACTTGCCAGTTAAAGAAATCATCACGATATTTTTACAATAATTTATGCATTTAATTTCGAAAGTAATGAGGAGTCCACCTTCGCTTTGATATATGCTCATATCATATGCTATGTATGTAAAACAGCAGTTAAAATTAAAAATACATATATTACACATATTTATAAGCGTATGTAAGATATATAAAAATTTTATATCTTATTTTTATATTCACCTATGTATATTGTGTACATATGGGAGTTTACTCCGAATTATACAATATACATACATATATACAAATTTACATTGTACATATAAACATGTTTAAGAGTATAATATCAGATTGCTTCATTAGCAGTACAACAACTAAAAAGCAAATTTTTATAGTGGAATCGAGGGCACTTACTTGCGTAATCATATTATTTATATGGATGCGAAAGGTACATACAATGTTTTAGGAAGAAAAAAAAAATATATTAAAAACATAAAATTCGAAAATAAAAACGAAAAAACAAAAAATTTTTTTTTCTTAAACGTGTACAATACACAAATTTACTGTTTCGTTTGTAAAGTATTTAAAATTGCCCTTATTTAAAAGAAAAATGAAAAATAAAATAAAATAAAATTTAAATTTACTTAAAGATTACATCGATATTTTATATCTGTTATTCTATATAATATTTATACTATATTCAAATATATAGTGTTTGCCCTTGGTATTGGGTAAAAACAAAAAGAAAAGGCAAAAATAAAAGGAGTTAAATAAATCACGAGGGTATATACAAGCCTTCATCATTATATGGAATGTAATGAACACTCATGTGAATTTTCATTAGATCATTTTTTCTTTTTATAAATACATCACATACATACATACAATATATTTGGTGATGAATTGCATATCATGCAATGAAAGTAATAATATGTAGCTTTAATTATACACGTATGTATGTATTTATTTTATTTCGTTTTTTTAAGCTAATATTGTACTAAAATGTAATTCCTTTGATTGATTATCATTAGCTTGAATGTCCGTCACTTTTAGTACGAATGCATGAATTGAATGCACATTCAATTTTTGTATTTAATTTTATTTATTTTGTATAAAATAAGAAAATTGATTTTTTTTTCTTTTATAAATCACTTGTAAATGTTTTATTCATGCACTTATTTTGTATGTACACATATACAAGTACAAAACGTAATGATATGTAGAAGTAATAATGTATAACTGAGAGTATTATTTATTGGCATATTAAGAAGTTTTGTGTTCCTAATAAAATTTTAAATGAAAAGAAAATACAGATAACCAGAAAAAAATATTTAAGGATTTTTTTTTGTTTTTTTTTTTTGTTAATGATATCATCAACCCCAATCGTCTGTAATACACAGGGTTTACAATGAATGTTTTTAGTTGTTTTTTTTTCACATTTTTTTTAATACATGTAATGTAGATATCTTATCATCATCATTTTGAACACATGTATATGTACATACGTAAATGTGTATAGTACACCTATGTATCGCATTTCAAATTTGAAAGTAAAAAAAAAAATTGACGTGAATATAACATAATATAACATAATAAATAAAAATTGTGAAAATAAACATACATGAAGACTAAATATTAAATCATTTCATTGTTATTGAAAATTGATACTTTTCATATGTATTATATTATTATTATCATGGAACAATTGAAAAGTCGATTTAAATTAAACAAAATAAAATAACAAGTAAAGATATGTACATACATATATATTTGTATATATTGTTATATATACACTTTTTTTGTTATTTCTTGATTGACATTGATCATCTTATATCACTGCATTATAATAATGATATTAAAAAATTGTTTATGCATGAAGAATTTTAAATGATTACTTTAACAGATACGTGTAAATATAATTTCAAATTTAGGATACTTATAATTTTACTTAATTTTGATGTACATACGCACATATATATATTATGTATGAAAATGTTAGTTTTTGTATTTTGTAAAAAAAACATTGATGAATTTAAAAATGTATACACATTTACATCCTTTCATTATAATTATTTAAACTGGATGAATATTTTTGATTTTTTAAATATATTTTTTATGTGTACACATGTGTCGTATGTTGTATTTCTTGTTGTTTATATTTTGGTTTATATACAGGAATTTCAATAACTTTATGTTATTGATTCAAAATTTAAAAAAAAACAAAAAAAAAACAAAAACAAAAAAAAAACAAAAAGAGAAAATTATAATAAAATAAAACAAAAAACTCATCTATACTATACATCAATTTATTATATAGAACACATTATATAGCAATCAATAACATTTAATAAAAAATTCTTTAAGCTGAGATTCTCAAAAGTGATATAATTCCTTGACAAAATAATTTATTCATTTAACTATATAAATTGCCATCTGTAAATTCATTTTAAAAATGAAGTGAATGTACATACATACATATGTTAAATTATATAGTATACTATATAGAGATACATAATATATGTAAGTGATTACGAAGATCTTAAATTATATTAAATATTGATTAATATTACGTATATGTACAGGTAAGTAATATATTATATGGTTCTATGTACATATATGTATGTATGTACGTGAATAATAAATATGTTAAAGCCATAAACCTTACAACAAATTCATATACTCATATATTTACAATAAAGTATCTATATGCATACACTACATGTAATATATGCTAATTTATATGTACTATATATGTACATACATATGTGTATTGTTTTGTAAAAAATTACATGCATAAGGTGATGACCATGATGATGATTATAACAGAGCAAAATGATTTTGATCATCGTCATCGGCATAATCATCATCATCATCATCGTTACCATCATTATATCCTTTATATGTAATATTTGCAGGAGGATATTACACTTTTTTTTTATTCAATATGTGACATAAAATATTTAAAAAAGCATATTTATGCACATATACATACATATATGTATGTACATGAATGTTTATTAATATTAAATTAATTTGAAAAGAAATTTTCATTCTTTATGTATACATACATACATACATGAGTAGTGTACAAATGAATGGTATGTATGTACACTACTCGTATATGATGTAAATACATAAATTTTATCATGTACATATGTATGTAATTTTGTTGGCGGTGGTCGATCAGTAAACGTAAATATAAGCATAATCTAAGGTAAACTTATATATTTCATTACACGATTGTACATACATATATGTACATATATGTATATACATGTACATATGTACATACCTATATATATGAACGCGATTATCGTTACAAACATCAAAAACCGATGTTGAGAAAATAAACAAAAATAATAATATAATTCGATTACATTGACTATCAATATTACAATGTCATAAATATGCGTATATAGATACATGTATAGGTAAATTGCACCATATAACAGTAATGATGATAAATAAATTGTATAATTGTATTTTTATTCATAAGTGTATATTTTCTTGTTCTCCTTTTTATTCATGGAGATTGAGAAAGTAACTTTTAAAAAATTTTTTCCTTTTCTTTTTTTGGTCTTCTCCAAATTTTCTTTATTTGAATCGGATTGTTTAATTTAATGTTCAGATACTGCACATGTACATATACATATTATGTATGCACATACATATATTAATGTAATATTTGCAATGAATGAAGCATTTTATAGTAACAAATAACGATAAGCATAATCACATGTTTTATACATACATACATATGTACTATGTGAATGTACATATCTGTACAGATTTTTACCTACATAGGTGGTAGTTATGTACAAAATTTTTATATAATAAAAATTAAGAAAAAGTCATGCATATACATGTTATCATGTATTTACAAGCCATCTCTTACGAGAATGGTCATTTATGTGTATCATTTTTTAGATTGAATAAAATTTAAAATTGTTTATTTTTTCGTTGTACATACATATTTAATGTTGTCTTCTTTTTTTTCGATTCTTTATTATTATTGTTATTGTTATTACTATTGCATTTTCATTTTTTTTTATTTTTATTTTGTATATTTTTCATTTGAATATTTACTCTTTTATCGAAAAAATGTTGGCACATAAAAATCATATGAAAATTGTTTAAATTTAAATGTGTCACATTTACATAAGGATGTTTAAGATTCCCTGTATATGTGTATATACGTAATGTGAATAAATTTATCTGAATAACAAAATCATATGTAATTATATCAATTTTTTATGAATACATTTATAAGTATGTATACGTAAATAACATGTTCAATTTTCTGAATCGTTACGTTTTGTTGTATGCATATTTTGTTTATTTTGTGTTTTTATATTTTAATTTATTTTATTATGATTTTTTTTTTGCTTTTTTTTCCTCATGTCTCATTTAGTAAAATGAAATTAAAAAACAGAAAAATATATTGAAATTAAAAAAAAAGAAAAAAAGAAGAAAAACGTAACATTTTGTACTATTCCTATAGATGTATATATGTACTATATAGATGTATTTTATTTTGTATGATTTTTCATTAAAGTAAAATAAAAACAAATTAAGAAAAATCGAATTTTATTTTATCACTATAGTAATTAAGAAAGAATAAAAATTACATGGAATATCTATGTGTAAATTAGTTATTTAAAAATGACTTTATCATTTTATGTAGAATTTTTAATCAATTCATTGCATATTAAAATAAGAATTAAGTTATGTATTGGTATATGAGATGTAATCAAAATTTATAAAATAAAAATTATAGGTACATTGTATTCGATATGAAACGGGTGTTTAATAAATGCACAGGATAATATTTAATTTTAATGTTTAGGAAAAAAAAACAGGTGTTATTTTGTATGCTCAATTGTATGTACATAATAAATTATTGTTTATGATTTTAAGATTATATACACTTTCTATACAATTTCTTACCTATATGTATTATACATAACAATTTCCTACCTATACGTATTTATTGCTTTACAATTAGTATTCAAGTTTTTTCAAATTTTATTTGATTCGATATGAAATTTGATTTAATAAACTTAGCACACGTGCATATGTGTATTGTATTACATTCAATTAATTAGACCTATATAATCTACGTAAAAATAAAAATAAAACTAAAATATTTGAATGTATGTATCCTTGAAGAAAAACAACAACATCTTGCATGTCAGATGTTAATACTTGACGTTTTCAACATGTGCGCACATATGTACATACATATATATGTAACATTATTTATATTTTATAAAAATAGTTTTTCTCTTTATTTGCATTTTACTGTACTTTTATTTTTAAAATATCATTTTCATTTATTTTATTAGCTATTGGAAATAATCGATGTTTGACATTTGACATATCACACAAATGAGTTTATGTACAATTCATTCGTATATAGATACATATATGTATATGTACATATAACATGTGTGCAATATGTACAATTATTATTGTAATTAATTGCACATTACTATTAAAGAAATTTCACACGATTGTCAATCACGCACGCAAAATTTAATTAAATAACAAAGTTAAATATAAAAAAAGATGTAAAAACACAAAACATACATACATACATATATAAACTTGTATATAAAAAAAAAAACATAACATGTAGTACTGGGAATTTCTTTTTATCATTATTTATATTCTCATAACATTTTGCATATTTCAATAATTTACAATAAATTTAACTGTGTATAATATATTGAATATACATCAAATTATTATTAAAATGAAAATCCTTGATCTATCAAAAAGATGATCATGGAATAAAACTTTTAAATGAATTTGTTTTTTTTTTATTATAATAGTAAAAATAATTGTTTTTCGTTTTATTTTTATTTTTTTACTTTATATTATTATTATTAATTTATTTTATTATTATTTTTTTTTTTTTTTTTGATTTTATTTAATTAAAAAATGTAATTGTTTATTTATTTACATATGTACATGATACTCATATAAGAAATATCTTCATTTTTATTTTTTACTTTTGTAATATGCATAAAAGTAATTGCAGTTAGTGATTGTTAACTTTAGTTGAAAAACAAAAATATATGTCTAGAGTGAGAAGAAAGGAAATAAGATGAATAAAAACAAAACTATATATTGTACCTCTATATGCGACAATCAATATTACGTTCATTGTTCATGCAAATGTGTATAAATTACATATACATGTGCAAGCGTTTGGCATATGTGCACTTTTATTATATTATTATAAAATAAATTGTATTATCAACAACAATCAAGATTATTTTCTTGCATATCATCATCATCTGTATCCATATTACTAAGTATACTTGAGTATATTAAATATACTCAATCATGTTTCAATGATGATGGCGATCGGTTACTTTTTACAAGAATTTCATTTGTAAATTCATGTATGTAAATTGTTAAGCTTAATCTATATGTTTATAATAATTGTGCACTGTACGTATGTACACCCATGTTGTATATTATGTATGTATATACATATATGTAGGCATTCATTGGTCCAGTTCTCCGATTCATAATCTGTTGATGAATGAAATCACCTATACATAAAAAAATTAATTGTAGATATATACATTCTATACATATGTAACGTATAACACAAGAAAACTAATTGTGTTGTAGGAATATTATCCTGATTATGTTTAAACATGAGATGAATGATATTCAATGTATTTTACTCATATCAATAATTTACACTGTACATAAGAAAAGTGTACACATTCTAAAATTCATTCTTTTTTATTTATTTATTTTTTTTGTATATAAATGTAAAACTATAAATATTAATATTTGTGTCTATGTGTATACACACATATATTTGTATGCATATGCAAAAGTAATCATTAGATGCTGTTAATTCATTTTTATTTTCATTTATTTTATTACAATTTTTTTTTATATTTTTTTGTATTTTTTGCCTTGTTTTTGTTGATTACTTAAATGTATTTAACCTGATGTTGATGTTATGATGATGACGACAATCTGATGGTTTAAGGCTACTAATTATATGCATAGTTTTTACTTTATAAGATATTGTATTTAACATACATGTAGTATATATTTGTAATGTAAAAAAGAAAATAAAATAAAATAGATATAACAATTACTACAATATAATAGAAGTTGTATTATTTATGAATGTACATATGTACATATATATACAAAGTTGCTATATAATTGTAAAAATTGTAGTACCTAGTTGAAAAAAAAAACAATTTTTACGATCAAATCTTGTTAGAGATCAGGACGAACACGGTCTGTATTTAATTCACAAAACATCAATAATACCAAAATAACTATTAAAATGCAGCGCATCTTTACAATCATATAAGTGTATACTCGTGTATGAACATCATCATATCATCATCAACATTATCATCAACATTATTATTACAAAGCTGAAATTTTATGCTTACATGTGTATATATTATTAAAATTAACAACATACATACATATACTGTATGTTATATAGAAGTATGTATTTAATATGTATGTATATAATGTAATACTTTTAAATGCCAGTTAATTGTAAAATATTTGCTCTGAACTTTAACTATTTAATATTAACGCAATAAAAAAAAATTGAAAGGAGTAAACGATAAAATGATAAACAATGTTGCGCATACATATACATATATGTATGTAAATATAAATAATAGGGTGAGTATCTATGGGAATACTTTAAATATTACACAATTTAAATTTTATTTATTAGTATATAATTCATGCATACACAATTTATATTTGAAATAAGAAATTTTTTCAAATGGAATTGATGTACATATCTTTTAATTGAACTTTTTTTTTTTATTATTAGTAATGTGTTCAATGAGTTTTTTGAAATTAGAAAATTATAAAATTTATTATACATCAATACACCCTATAAATAAGCATTTAATCATAACACTGATGCTTTACAATGTTATATATATTTTTATAAGATTGATCATTTTATTTTAATAAATAATAGGATGTAATGAAACCTACTACATAGCTTCCGTTTTAGTCAAAGTTTATTATTAACATTATTATTATTTCTTTTTTTTTTTTCATTTTATTCTTGTTCTTTGTTATTAATTTTGTTTTTTTTTTTTTTTGATTTATTTTAAACGTTCATGTCTTTGACATGACTTATTTATTAATTTATGAATAAATTATTACTTTTACATACTTAAAACGTATGTGTTATCAATATACATACATACATATGAATATTTTGAAAATTATTTCATAAATAAATTTCCATTACGATAATAAAATTTGTTTTGTTAGTACGAACGTTTTTAAGACATTTTTTATTGGCACTTTCATTTTAGCAATTTTAACACACGCATTTAATTCATTTCTTTTTTTTTTTCGTAATTTTAAATTATTGTTAACAGAAGTTTACAAATTTTTGTGCTACCATCTTTCAATATGTGTACAACATATACATACATACAATCTGAACACATACATATATGTATTATTAAAAAATAAAAAATAATAATAAAATGGTCTTTTAATATTTTGAAATATTACCTACTTATTCGAAAGCCTTGTTTCATTATCATTTAATCCCGTATAAGTTAACGTAAAATTTAATTTTAATTATTCTGATTATGCCAAAATAAAGATAAAAATAAACATAACATACATGTAAAATGAAGCTTTCTTAAAATGCATTGATATTTATTTAAAAAGGGTTTATATGTACATATATAAAAATACCAAAAAATCTTTAATGTTTTACCTACATGTTTTGCATTGATAAAAAAAAAAAAGTATTTTTTTTTTTAATATGAAAATAAAAAGATTGTACGAAAACTAAGGCGAAACAAAAATTATGCGTAAAGTGCACAAAAATGCATATATAAACTTTCAAGATTATTATCAAAAACAGAGTGACTTTATTACTCTAGACGTATAATTTTTGTCACATTTTATATTTGCTTTAAATTTTATTTTAAAATATACATGTTGTTTTTCTCTTTGAATTTTTATTGCACAAAAAAAAAAAATAAATACACGTTATTTTATGAGTAAATTAAGATTTTCATTTCATTTCGTTTCATATAGTTTTGTTTTGTTTTTTTTTTTTTTGCTGTGCTGAATATCTTCCAATTTAAAATTTATAATTTTATTTCATAATACATAAACTCTATATGTATGTATGTATGTATTTTTATATCAGAATTATTTTTATCAAGGGGAACTAAAAAAAAAAAACATAACAAATTAAAACAAAAAAATGTGTGATTAAAAATTTTTTCAAGGTTAATAAATTCCATTATTAATTTTTGCTTAATGCAATTTTTTTTTTTCTTCTCTCAAAATGATTTTTTAATTTAATTTATTTATACATTATATTTATTTTTTATTTTTAATTTTTATGTAAAAGAAATCAAAAGAAAAATTAAAATGTTAAATAATAAGTGAAACTGAATATGTGACAAATAAAATGGGAGTTAAAAATTATTTCCAAAAAAAAAAAAAATTTTTTTTGCTTTTGCTTTTTCGAAAAAAAAAAATACAAAAAAAACAACAAAACGATTTTTATTTTTAATTATTTGATTTTTAAAGCAACGTTTGTATAGTAAACGAAATTGTATCAGTGTAAGAACTACAAAAATAAAATACCATTACATATATACATACATACGTATATGTATATAAAATTTGAAATTAAAAACGAAAAAAAAAGCGCCTAAAATTGAATTGAATTTTGCAATTGAACTGTATTGCAATTTTTGTTTAGAAATTTGTTTACATTTTATGAAAATCATCTATACTGTATTTATGGCCATTACTTTTCATATTTTTTCGAGATTATATGTTAGATATCTTCTATTTTCATTGCTTTTTCTTTATTTATTTATTTTTAATTAAATACATCAAATTTTCAAACTTATTTTATTTTCTTATTGTGTATACTATTTGCTGTTTGCTATAGAATTCTTATTTGCTAGCAACCATATAGCAGTTGTTAATGTGCTTATTTAATAATTTTTATTTAAATTTAAGTTTAAATTTTCCTTTTTTTTTTTTACTTTTAAAATTTTGATTCGTTTTATATTGTATTCTGAAAATATATTTATGAATACTTTCACAATATTTTCATGCATACATATGTATGTGTATTGATATTTGTTTGTACACTGCGTTACATATAAAACTAAAAATCATTAAAAAATGTAGAAAAAAAAAACATGAAAATAAAACAAGACAAAAACAAGAAAAAAAAAACATTGCAGAAAAGGGTAAAGAAGTTGCAGAAAATCAAAGAAACCAAAACAAAATGTTAGCAAGGAATTAAGAAAAAAAAAAGGATACAGAAAAAAAAGAATATTAGTTATAATGCTAAAATCAATGTATTATCAAAAAGGTGTGTAATTTTGCAAAATACATGCTTGATTTAAAGGTTTACAACAATAAGCGAAAAAGTACTAAGTGACTAGAGGGAAATTTATGCGAAAAATATGTATAAATTAAGTATGTATCAAACATGCTTGTACCCAATTTAACTTACATTATATATACAATGTACATACATATGTATGTATGTATAAAGACAAGAATATACAATGCCTTACATGGTGTAAATACAATAACAATTATGTGTATGCAACAAGTGTATGTTTGCAACAATCGATTCTCATAGGTAGAAAATTATTGTTTTTGATTTTTGATGCTGCTGTTGTTGTTGTTGCTGTTATTGATCATTTTTCAAAGTTAAAAAGGGTTTTGCTGCATTTTTTAACCACTGCATTCGTTTCCTTCTTGTATCAACACACAAATTATTGTTATTGCATGCAATTGCAATCTTATGTATTTGTACCTATATACGTACGCAATTTTAAAGTGACGTTTAATCGATTAATATCGTATACTTGGATTTTTTTAGTTTCTCATTTGAGAACATAATTTGTGCATGCATTCATAAATTGCTTCTTTTTTTTTTTGTTCTTTTCTAAAGCCTAGTAGCAATTGCAACATGTTTTTTAAATGTATAATTTTTTCAAAGATAAGATGATAATGATTATTATAATAACACTTTGAATAGAATCAATATGTATGTATGTATGTATGTATGTTTGGATGTACATATGCGTATGTATGTGTACGTACTTTCAATTATATTTTATGTTCAATTTTTTTTTTGTCATTAATTTTCTCGTTGATTTTTCCTACATTAAAGGATAACACAGAAAAAATTTTTTCCTAATTAAAAATTTTAAAAAACATTATATTAACAATTTTTTTAATAAATAGTCAATTTTTTTGTACATGTATACATATGTATATATGTATATATTGAAATTTTATTTTTATTATTAGTAAATTAAATTAAATTAAAAATAGCAACATTTATTAATTCAATAATAATATCAGATTATTTTTGTAATTGTATACATTTTCTGTATTAAATGTATCTATTTGTGTACACTACATAATAAAACCTTGAAATTAAAACCAAATAATACAGCAAGCAAGTATATATGCTTTTTAAAAATATTTAAATTTAAACTTTAGCATGATATCAAATAATGATAGTGCTATAAGCAAATAATTAATTTATCAAATTGTTAAGTTATATTCTTGATGAAATTTGCGTAAAATGCATACAAACAAAATGTATTCATATGTGCTTATAGTTATTTTCATTTTAAATTAGTATGCTAACAGCAATCATAATAATGATAATAATGATAGTCATAATTAATTAGTTTTCATATTTCTGATGTAATCATAATTAAAAATTCTATAAGTTAATCATCATTATTTCAAAATATACAAACATAATAATGTATATATAAATTTTTATCATATTATACGTGTATGTATGTATACATATAATACATGTTTAAAATATTCAAAACTTATATCATCATCATCATAGCTATTTATTATTAAGGCAATTCAATTTATTTTTTTTGTTTTGCTTTTTTTTAAATCATCTTATAATATGTCTATTTAGATACATAAATATTCATACATGTATTATCTTTATTGTGTGTGATATTTGTATTTCGATACTATGTATAGATACATATATGGAAAATTTTTAAATTTTTTCTTGTTAAACATAAATTATCTTATATGTATATATGTATATATATATATTTTTTTTCTAAAGTATACATTGAAAGTTTAATTTACAAAAACAACAATAAAAAATAATTTGTTCCTAACTTTAATTTTTGTTTAAATTTATTTTTCAAAAACTTATCAACGTTTAAAATTGATTTATTCTTAATTTGTGTGATACTCCTCTAAAAAATTTTATGAAAAAATTGCATGATCATTTTATTGGAATTGAAAATATCCTTTATAAATTTACTGAAAACATTAACTAAAAAAAAAAAAACAACAACTTCTTCTAAAATTAAAAGAAAAACTTCAAAAATGATATAAGAATTTATGTGCCAATTATATGCATGTATGCGTAGGAATATGATTGTTTTTCATTAAAGTAAAAATAAAATGAAATCAATCTATGTCAACTTCTGTTTAAAACAATATGAAGTTTGTATATAGACCATAGGGCGCCATCAATCAAAATGAAATCATGTTTTTGTTTTTCTATATTTATTTGTTAAAATTATGTACATTCATTTATAATTCAATGTCATCCCATGAAATAATTTGAAAATAAAATTTAATTGTATCTGTAAACATTCTACTACTTTCTTACAAAATATATGTACGTATTTTCAATTGAATATTTCTTATCAAAGAAAAAAAAAATAAATAAATAAATAAATAAATAAATAAATGAAAAAATAAATTGTATGTTTAAGTTAAAATCACAAAATAATATAAAAAGGAAATTTTTAATATGCATAAATGAAGTACAAAAATTCAAAAACAATCATATTATTATACCTATCAAGCCAATAAGTTCATTACAAATTTAAGTATAAAAAATTTATACATTATAAGTTCTGTTTGATGATTTTAAAATTAATCGAAAGTTATTTTTTAATATATGTACATATGTATGTACATATGTGGGTATTAATAGTTACATACATACATACATACATACATATTTGTATGTATATGCATTAAAACCTACAGTATTTTAGTTTAAAAAAAAATTTATGTATATTATATACATTGGGGAAAAAGTAACAAAGAAGGAATTTTTATTTTATGATAATTTTTTTTTCCAATATCTGTATAAGATGTACATATAAATGTATAGTATTTCATGTTTTCCTTATGCCAATTTTAATTGAAACATGTTCACAGTTGATGCTGTGGTGATGGTGAAAGGTTTAGGTTTTCTGTGCATATTTTTTTTTTTTTTTTCATATACATTACAATTTACATTACGTATGATTTCTTACATACATGATTATATACATACATATTCGATTTTAATATAAATACGTGTACACACATATGTATATACATGAGATGATTATTTTGCGAAAAAATAAAAAATAAAAATTGTTGTAAAAGTATAAATAAATACGGGAATTGAATAAACGCGTATTCTGTCACAAGGGCATTATAAAGTTTTTCTATATTTAGGTATTGTATATGTGTACATACATATGTATGTACTTAAATTTATGCATTTTTTTTTTAAATGTACCTTAATTTATATAGATTTATACAGTTATAAGATGCATTTATTTTTGTATACGTGCACATATGCGTCTGTGGACATGAATACTTTTTGTATTACCATATATGTAGATTAAAATACTTTTAAAAAAATATACATACAAACACAAACATTATATGAATTATATTTTTATATAAATATGTGAAAAATAAAAAAAAAATAAAAACAAAAGAACAGAAAAATATGTAATTTTGTTTTTTTTTTTATTTTTATTTATTTATTTTTTCATTACAAGAAAATTTTTTGTACTAAATTTTATCGGTATTAAAATTATATGTAATGTACGTAAATGCACAAATGTATGAAATTTTTATTTTAATTTATAGTTTCAAAAAGCAAAATAAAAACAAAATTAAAAAAAAAATAACCTCGTGTTATAATTATAAATAGCGTGGTGGAATCATTTAACCATCATTTAATTGACTTCCTTGAATTGGTTCAAGGAAGTTTATAAAAATTATTTATAAACTATGAGCACATCGGAATACATATGTACCTATGTATGATATTTTCCTTTCTATTATACAATATATTTTATCAATATTTAGTATGTATGTATCTATAAGCTAATAAATTATCGAAATTAAAATAGCTTTTTAACAGTACATATTTTATTGTTTAGTATGAATTGTAAACTATTACAAATTAATATTGTAAAAATTTCCCATCACTGACTCATACATACATATGTACGAGATCTAAATTTTTGTATTTGACATACATATGTATGTATATCTGCATTTTAATATTCAGCTTTAATTATGTAGAATTTATTTCTTTGATGAATGAATTAAATTCTGATAATAAAATTTGTGCACATACATATATCATCATATATGAATTTGTTAGGATATATTCTGAATTATTTAATTGAGAATTATTAAATTTCTAAAAATATGTGTTCGTTACTTTTTTTTTTAAATCTTAAAGCACAAGATTTTACTTTTTATTTTATTATTTCTTTGCGCAAAATAAAAGTACTGTTAATCAAAAGTTCAAGGAAACAGGACTGTATTTATATACATTGTAAAATGAAAAAAATAATAATAAGCATAAAGTTGATAAAATTACGAAGCATGTATGTATGTACGTATTTTTATTTATTGTCTTACAGCATTCATATAAAATTTATAATATATAATGATTACGCTTAATTTAGATAATTCATTCATTTATATATTACATGATTTATTTATTCCTTAATTGCTATATCGGTGCAAAAAAAAAAAAAAAAATATTGGAACAAACAATAAAAATTATAATAAAAAGAACCGTTTTATAAAGTATGCACATGTGCATAATAAATTTATTGAAATTGTAATTTCATTTAAGTAATATTGAATTATAATACAAATCGTTTCCTTTAAAAATTTTTCCTTTAACTGTTGTAATTATAAAACAGTTTTATGTACATACTGTATACTAATTTTTTTGTTTTATTCATAACGTGTAATTTTCTAATGTACCGATGAATCTGTAATATTTTATTTTATTTTTATTTATTTTTTCTTTCTTTTTTTTTTTTTGCATTATAAAATCTCTATCTCGTGCTTCTGTGTTTTATTTTTATTTTAATGTAATTACCTATGAATGCATATATATGTGCATATATCTATTACAGTACATAGTGCACATTATGATTTTATTCCTTTTTATATTCTTCATGGTATTTTATGTGTGATATGCATGTGCATATTTTAATACCTGTTTATGGCTACCTCTACAATTTTTCTCTCAAAATTGTTTTACTTATTTGTAAGTTATTTCGTTTTAAAAAAAAAAATTTTTTTTTCTTCATATTATTACTATTATTATTGTAATTATTATCACTAATATAATTTTTGAAATTTAATTCTAATTCGTACACACGTAAAAGATATTATAAATATGTATATGTACAAATCTCATAACTTTCAATTATAATTATATTATAAATATTATGTTTGCGTTTCGTACACTTTACTTTGAATGTCACATACATATGTATTTATATATCTATATACATATGTATATATATATATATATATATTATATTATATCAGTCCATATGTATGTACACATGATATAAACTTTATGTGTGGTTTGTTACGGTTTTATCATGACTGTGTTGATGATGCTGTCTTAAATGTTATAATTCTTATGATATTTTAAGATGTTTCCTTTTATCTTCTTGTGCATCATGAAAGAAAAATGAATAAATAATACAAAGCACACATGTATGTACATATGTACATATCTTAAAACATCTGTGTAGTACTTGGTAGTACTATAATTTTTATACAGACAGTATCATTTCTATTAATGCACTTTAAAAACATTGAATATTAAAAATTATTCTAATTCCGTATTACACAATATTTTTAAAATGTACATTCTAAAAGACGTACACCACGTTATAAAAATTTATTGAAATCTTTCTGTATTTACGTTTAATAACATCCGAATAATAATTCAGCATGCATTCATTTTGATTATAATTATTCTATGAAAAAGTTAACAAAAACAAAAAAAAATATATATACACATATATATAGGCGATGATATGGTGCACATACGTATGTACGTACATTAGTGTATGTATGCAAAGTTAGAGATTTGACTTTTGTTTTTCTTTTTAAATATGTACGTATCTATGTACATATCTGTGTTTCAGGTGCAGTAATATTTGTAGTAATATATCCTTGATGTTTTATTTGATGAAACACGCACGCATTTGAATCTATTTTATTATTTAATTATCTTAATGATGTGATTAGCGGACCTTTACGATTATTGCAGTTTTAATTTTCAACATTTAACTGCAATGTATGAATTTGATTGAAATCTTTGAATTTATACATACATATATCATATACATATACATGAGCGTGTTTGTGTGTGTTTATAAAATGAAAATTATTTACTTCATTTTTATTATTACTATAATACTATATGAATTTCAATATTCATTTTAAGATTACACATTTACTTGTACGTTTCATCATATGAAAATTTCATTTATATATATTATTATTTTTTTATATTTCATTTTTCTTATTTGAAGACGATATCAAAGTTCATTAGAGAGATGCACACATAATTTAACATTATTATGATATTTCATTATATTCTTATAAGCAAAAAATAAATACTAATTCAGTTTATATAATAATGATTATATACATAGTTTAGTCACACATATCTTTCTACTAAAATTATATACTGTCATATATGTATATGTATTAACTAAATTTATATGCAAATGAAAGGAAAACTAATTTAAATAACATTAGAGCATCCTTAATTTTAGTTAATTTTATCTTAATATATCCTCTATGAATGTATATTTTATATATATTGTTAATGTATATATAGACGTACAATAAACATTTAAGATATAATATGTATAATAAACATTAAATGTGATAATGTAAAATAAGAGAAAAGGAAAAAATAAATAAAAGACAACAACAAAAAAATTAAAAATCTTTTTAATTTTAATAAAATAATATGCGATAATAGATAAAACATAAAGAAAAGAGAAACCGATCTATTTTTATGAATTTTTAATTACATATACATATCATGGTTGAATCTCATAGATAAAAGAACGTTTTCGTTTTATTTACTTTTTTCTTTATTTTTATTTACCTATGTATAAATATTTATAAAAAAAAAAAAAAGTCATTTCAACTGCTGCTTGGAGTTGAAAATTTTTGTTTCGTATCTAATATATATTTTTTTGTTTGTTAATTAAAAAATACATATCTACTTTCTTTTTTAGTTTTCTTAAGAAAAAAAAAAACTGAAGTTTTAATAATTTGATTTTTTCTATTCTTTAATGTAAACAAATTTAAAATTCAATTTTTTGTTTTTAAAATTGGATTCTGGGAAATTTCCATTTGAAGATGAAAAAAAAATTTAATAAAAAAAACAAAAAAAAGAGAAAATAAAATGCATGTAAAATGGTACATGAATATTATATGTAATATGCATATATTTTTTTTTAATGTATGAATACAAATAAATGACTGTATATGCATGTATCTCTATACATATGTATACAAATATGTATGTGCATATAGAATTATATATCTAAGCAGAATTATTTAATTATAGTACATGTAACATTGTATTAAAACATGCAATTATAAATCATCAGACAAAAAATATTAAAGTCACGACAAAAAAAAAATTTATTTCTATATTTCGTTCTTTCTTTTCATATCTTTATTTATGCTTTTTTTTTTAAAAAATACCAATGTTATTTTAATTTATTTTCATTTGTTTTTAGTTATATTTCACATATTATATTGAAAACAAAATATTAATAAACGATCATAAAACAACGAAATAATAATAATAATAAATGTATAAATGAAAAAAAAAAAAAGGTAAAATTAAAAGTGCAGAACATAATCTTTAACCTTGATCTATCTCTCCCTCCTTTTTAATTATAATTAATAAAAAAATTTTTTTAATGCAATATAAATATTAAAATACACAATATATGTACGTGCTTATTCCAATGTAAATAAATTTAATTGAATATAAACTTACATACATGCAAATAAATAACTCAATATGTTGAACTGCTAAGTAATATCAGGTAATATTCATTTTTATTATGAACAAATATAAATATTATATGTATTCAAATATACGTATATATAAATATTCAATAAATTATGTGTATTATATGATATGTGTGATATTGGCCGCCTTATAAATGTTCAATTATCACATCAAAATTTTATATTTAACATTTCTATGAAAAATAGTAGAATCACATTGAAAATTCAAATCTAAGTTTTTTACAATTTTTTTTATTTACTTTTATAATTATTTTATTTGTTTTATAACAAATTGATAACATATTAGATTTAGTCAAAATTCATACTGAAATATGTATATGCTAAATAATTATGCACAAATAAAATTTCATTTCTTATTCATAAAAAACAATGAAATAATTTAAAATTTTTTGCAGTTTTAATAAAATCATCAATATACATACAGTATGTATATTTGGGTACTTGAAGGAATTCAAGTTATTTATTCTCATGTCATTGTGCTTGTGCTTTAATTAAATTATTATTTTATTTCATTTGATTATGTATAATATAGAAAAAGGAAAAACAATAAAAAAATAAATAAATTTACATAACATTGCAATAATTTAATAGTCTAATAAATTATTATTCCTAATTTATAATAAATAAAAACAAAATATTTGAAAATTCAAAAATAAAACGACTTAATTAAAAATTTAAGTTTGTTTAAATAGAAATCCTTATAGAGATAAATATAATAATATAATACAAATCAAAAAGGGAAAATTATGTTAGACGATCATATATGCGCTCTTATGTATATAGGTACATACATATATGTATGTACATTTAACATAAATAAATTAAAACATTTTTCTTTTAACTTATGATTTATTTGAAATTAATGTGTGAGTATACGTGTCATAATTTTAATAACGGAATCAAATTATCTATAGCAATTGAATAATTTTCAATTTAAAAAAAAAAATTGAAAATCATATTTACACAAATGTGCACATATAATATAAATATGTACATTTACGTAAACAAATTTTTTAATAATTTTTTTATTGTGCATATATAAACCACATATTTTTATTTTTTGCCTTTTTTGTTGCATTTTTTTTTTTTTTTGTAACCTTTTAAAAACAATTTAACGTAAAAGAGCAAAAAATGTGAAATAATATTTCACGCTTGTTATGTTTATTTTATGCTCACATTTATTGATTTACATTGGTTATAAATTATGTACATGCATTTGTATGTATGTATATCAAATTGAAATAAATGTACGTAATACATTTAGCACATCTGTGCAATGTGCATACACATAAAATTTATTCGATACGAATCTAATTTAAAATATAATATGATCGTATAACCGTAAGAATTAAAATAATCTAAAATATACTATGTATTATGGTATTCATATTCTAGTGGTAAAGTACAAGTTCAAAAAAAAAAAAATAAAAATAAAATAAAATAAAAAAAATGGATGAAAAATACATGAATAATTTTACCACGAGCCACTAACATTACTTAATGCTTTTTTGTTATATTTATTTACCATAATATGCTCTTATTTAAAGATAAAACAAGATACATGCATACATATGAATAAGTAAAATTTTTTAACATTTCTTTAATTCTTTATACTTTAGCTTATCATATTTATTGTGTACAAATAAGTTTGTAAAATATTTTTAAAAAAATATATAATAAGACATTATGGTGCTTCATGATGATTTTACGCACAGATTTAACAAATCATATTTTTGTGTTTTATTAGACCTTTTTTGTTCTTATTTTCATTTATATTATTTTTATTTTTTTTTATTTTTATATTTTTTTGTTATAAATACAATATATAAATATATTGTATCGGGTGTAATTTGATAATTTTTTATTTATTTTTTGTTATTATTGGTGGCTCGCGATCATTTTAACCACAAAACTGTATCTAAAAGTGTATATTAAAATTTATTATTTCTAACTACCTGAATGTACGTTATATATACATATGTATATACGTACATATATGTATTTAAAAGCATTAAAAACAAATTAAATAGAAAATATATGTAAATATATATATGTTAATATATATTATACATATATATATATATATATGTTATATATAAATTATAATTTATGTATAAAAATTAATTGTATAATTTAATAAAATATCATATCGTATACAATATATATTATTACATAGAAGTAGAATAAACTAATACGACAATATATCAATTGTTTCCAATTGAAACAAAATCTGTACAATATTTATTTACAGAAATGTAAAGTATACGGTATATGTGTACATATACAAAGTGAGATCCCATTTTCTAGTTCAGTTAGTCGATAATTTCAATAGTACATATTAGTGGTATAAATCTTGTATATGTACGTGTGTTATATTTTTTATATGAACACAATGATTGTACCTATCATTTAGAAAATTATAATAAATTTGAAATATTGTAATAAACTGAATAGAGATCAAATCGTGGCTAATCATAGGTAATCAGTAAAGAATATACTTATAATGTATAAAAGCTTCTGGTTGTTTATGTATATAAACATTATGAATATAATCATATATACATGTACATATGTATACACTTTTTACACGATCATGATTGATGATACATTTTGATATTTTTGATTATATGTATTTTGTTTTAGAATAAAAAGAATATACATACTTGATTGTATGGTAAATTATTGTGTTTGAAATGATATTGTAGATAATGGTGTACTAAAATAATTATGTAAAAAATCAATAATATATACCTATATAATAGAAAAATTGTATATTATTTTTAATTTTAATTTATGCATTTTTGCTTTTATTTTGTTAACACTAGTAAAATATATTTTGCAAATGTCTCACGAATAAAATAATAATTCCACTTGACGATTGTTTTAATTTCAATAACATTTTTTAAAAACTACATACATATATGCACATTGTGCTTTCGGGTAAAAATGTATTCACCAAGGTATAAATGCTGTTACATTAATTATACATTGAAATTCTACATATTCGATAATAATTCATATTCCTTTTATTAACTCTTCATTAATTGAATATACAGTACATTTACATGCAAAAAAAATGAATTATTTTTTTAAACCATTCGAATACCTCGAATACTGAACAAGACAAAAATAAAATAAATATATATGTATAAGTAAAGACAACCTTTTACTACTTGTAGTACTGAGTATAAAGCATACAAAGTGCATTAAATACAGTTTTTTTTTTTTTTTAATTTTATTTTACATATATTTTACATTTATTTTGATTTAACTTTTTATATTTTTAAAATGTAGTAAAAGTTTTTAAAATATTTATTTTTTTTATTTATTTTTTATTTTGAGTTACAAAAAATTAACATGCTTGAAATTCAATCAAAAAATTACATCAGCAAAAAGGCAAAAGGAAAATAAACAAAAATAAAATTTCGTAAAAAAAGAGATTTTTAAAAATATTGTAGATTTCATTTTTTATATTATTTATATTTATTTTCTTATTGTTTGTATAGATTCTTTAATTCTTGGTTCAAATAAAAAGTGAAAACAACGAAATGATAAAAATAATCTTTTTTCTAATCAAAAAATAAAAAATACAATAAATAATATTTATTCATCAGTTAATAAAAATAAAATATGATTTTTGAAAATTTAAAGTTTCTCGCTTAAATCTTTTGTTTTTTTAGTATAAAATTTATGAGCTCTTGGAAATTAGCAAAAATCATAATTCACAACGTATACCACAATTATTTTTATTTGATAAAAAATTTTTATTTAAACATTTCATAATTTATATAAGACAATTTTGAAAATAAAATAATACAAAAAGCAACTTTAAAGAAAAATATTTAAATACATACATATATGTAGTTGAGATATAGGAAAAAGTAGAAAAAGAATAATCTGCATATGGATATCTGCATTCATGGATTTTGATACAAGTTAATAATGTGTGAAATTTTAAAAAGAAACTATACACATGATTAATAAATTGGTACATACATATGTACATATATGTATGAATGCTAAAATATTGTATAATACAATAGGTCAGAAGTTAATTATAAAACACTAAGAAAATTGATGGAAAATGTTGATTCTAAATGTGTACTTATGTATATACTCGTACATTATGTATATTTAAATACAATTTTTTGATGTATAAATATACATGTATGACGTTTTCATAGAAATTATATTATGTATAATAAATGAATTATTCGTATGAATATTTTAGTAAGATACATACTTAAATGCCTTCATATTAATTAATTTTATTTTTATTGTATGCATAGTATTATTGTAATGTATACAGATGTACGAGTATGTATGTATTTTATTTCATATAAGTACACTAATATATCTGTTAACTGTATATAGTTATAAGTTTCAAAGAAAATGGATAAAGATACATACTACATGCATATGTACATACTGCTCAAAGTGAAATAAAATAAAAACAATAATACATTATTGTTTATAATAAATAATAATAAACTGTAAACGAGCTATCTATCAGAGGCCTCCTGTAGATCTTTTTAGTGAGAGAATAATAATTTAACGTATTTTCATATTAAAATTTTTCTCACTACTATAAAGTTTCTTAATTTGTTTTTTTTTTTTTTTTTGTTTATGTACAATGTGTGTACACGCATGCATAAAATGAATATTAAAATTTATTTTATTTTATTTTTTAAATTTATTTTAGATTTTAGATAAATCATAGAAATAAGAAGTGTTTATATATTGTAAACATTTTACCAATTACTTCTACATTGTCTCTATTAACAATCATATGAATATGTATAAATATGTACGTATGCATGTAACATGAATATGTATACGCATATGTATATATTTGAAAGTGTGATGTATATAACATGCATGTGTATATGAGATGTACTCAATTTATTTATTAAAAATACAAATTCTTAAAGATCAAGCTTGAATGTCGTTCTTTAAATTTTAATATAATATACATACATACATGTAAAATATTCATACATTCATTCATACATATTGTACGAAATACCATAGTTATGTGTACATTGATGGGTATATGCACTTTTTTTAAATTAATCATTTTTTTTCCTTGATTTTCTATTCTCTCTTTTTTTTATTGATTAACTTGCGAAAAATTTATAATTTTTATCCGTTTAAATTTTTTTTTTTTTAAATAATCCTACAGCTCTATCAGATATTTTTTGAATACGTATGTAATTTACGCATATGTATATAAGTCGATTTTACAAAGTTTCACGTACATTTGTAATAATTTGTATTTTTTTAAATAAAAAAAGAACTTGATATAAAAGAACAACAGTTTAGAATAATGTACAAAAAACTACTTTAAACCACAGATAAAACGTATTTAATGAAATACTTTTTTTTTATTTCTACTTAACATATAAATTTTTAGTAAATTACATCATTTAAATATAGAGGACCTTTTTCAAACTCTAACCTACATATGTATATATAAATATATACATTTTCACACATATTGCAAACATGTAAAGTATGAATCTGGATTCAAACAAGTATGAATATGGATGACAATTACAACAATTTATTTATCTAGATTTTGTAAAACAAAATATTAATTGAAATATATTCATTTACCAACAATTTACGTGGTAAGTAAGAAACATGAGTTAATGCTTATGTTAACTGGAATGTTTTTAACTGGAAAACTATGTGAAAAGCATCTGTCATATTAAAAAAAAGAAAAAAAAACATTGTTTTATTTGTCTCTTTTTATTAATAAATAAATATGTACATATTTATATTCGTCATAATCGATTTTAATAATTTCATATTGTTAATCCGTAATCGTTGATTAATCATTTTCTAATAATTTATAAAAGAAAAACTAAAAGAAAAAATAAATTATTAAAAAACCAAAGAAATGATTTTAAATTACATACAAACAGATTTTTTTGTTCAAATCAATTTTATAACACAAAGTATGTACATATGTATGTGTAAATACGGCACGTAATAAATGAGTGTATCTAATAAATATATACGAGCATATTGGCAAGTAATTAGTGATCATACGTGATAAAAGCTTGAGTTTATTTCATTTTGATTTTTTTTTTTTTTTTTAATATAAGTACAAATTTTTTCCTATTGTAAATTACAAACAAAACTTAAAGATACACATAATTATAAAATAATACATATCATGAACACTAACCGTAGCGTACAATACATAAGTGATGTATTTTATATCAAACATACATAATATGTACTTACTTATAAATTTTATTGATTGCTACTGTAACAGAATTAACAGAAATTCATTGGATCATCTATGTATGTTTTGCCATCTTTTTATTAAGAAGGAAAATAAGAACAACAAAACTGCATCACATTTAATATAATATATAATAGCACGTAAAATATATATAATAAATACATATGTTCTTATATGCTGTTCATCATATACATAAACATAAAACTAAATTAGATCAGCATTAATCCTTGATTGTTTTAATGAAAACTTATACTTGTTACATTATAGCTACTGTACATATAAGATAGATTTAATAGTTAACTACTATCGGAATACGTTATATGATATACATATTTATAATGTTTTGTAAACACATTTGTACATACTATATATACATAAATTGCATTTTATCTTGTAAACATATCCAATAAACTATTTGATTTAACAAAATTTGTATGTACTATATACATTAATGCGCATTGATATACATACATATATATACACATATGTAATTAATATGGGTTCAATGATATGAAACGACCTTACTAAATGGGCAGAGTTCAAGGTAATAAGATTAAATTAAAGTTATAAAATTATGTGTAAGTACATATGTATACAATATGTACATATGTCTATATCTATATATGAACAAACAGTCATGAAATCTAATTAATCACATGAATGAATTCGATTTAATATCAGAAATAAACGAAAAACAAATACGCACATTAACGAAAAAAATCAGAATAAGATATTAAAAATTTTGTTAATAATTCAAATAAAACGTACTACTCTTTGACTTTCTCTATAACATATGTATGCACTGGTACATATCCACACTCATGAATATTTAGAATTTCATTACGAAATTTTTATTTTGAATAAATTAATTCCTTACATCAATGAATTAAAGTTAACATGACAAACAATTCAATTCAATTGTTCTAATAAAATTGATATTTTTTTCCTAAATTGGGTATTTCCATAACATCTCTTTACTATTTGTTTTGCTATTATTATAAAAAATTGACGTGAAAAATGACAAAATAATATATGTATGTATGTGTAAAAAAAAAAATAAAATTTTATTTATAAAATGTTCATTTATTATTATCATAATTGAAATTTTACATGTACGTAAATATAAATAGATAGATAAAAGATATGTTGATACATATTCATATGTATAATGAATATATATAATAATGCAATAATATGTTCATTTGGAATGAAATTTTTGAAATATTCAAAAACAAAAATTAAGAAGAAAAAAAAATTTATAAGTAAAAATATTTTTCCGTTGTTTTTCTTTTATTGATTTAAATTTCTCGTGATACATTTGGACAATTGTATATATACATATGTATGTGCATATCCGTGCTACTACATTAGAACTTATATGTACATATATACATATGTACATGTACATATGTGTAGACAAGTCTGCATGTACGTGTACTTATATATGTATATACATATGAAAAGATAACAGATAAAAGGAATATAAAATGACATGAAAAAACCAAGTCGATATAACAACCCATTAAAAAATTCTCCAATGACACAGAAGGAAAACTTTTCCAAAATATGCGCGTGTATAATGTACTTTTGTATAGGACGAATAATCTGGACATAACGTAAGGTATAATGTAATGTATAAAACAATAAGATTGGCATACAAAATTTTCTGACAAATCCCTCTGGCTATGTAATAGTCGGAGTTTAAACTTATAAAAGAAAAATAGAGTGTGTGCATGCATGATGATTGTATAAATGCATACATACATATATCGTATATATTTAAGTAACATAAAACCATTATCAACTACAATATATAACAGAGAATTATGCCGACAATGATCAGCAATGCACATTTTAAAAAATTTCCAAACTGAATTAATACTACCATCGCGATATCAGATAGCTTCCATCATCATCATCATCATCATCTTCATTTCAAGGCAGGTAAGTTTTATACCTATGTACATATCTACATACATTTTTAATGTATGTATGTATGTATGTTTACTTTTGGCATGGGATATTTCTTTTAATATACAATACCGTTTGCATTTTCTTCTTTTCATTTTCATGTTTTTTATTTGTATTATTATTATTATTATCAATTTCATTCTGTTATTTTATTTGTTTTTTAATTTTTCCTTTCTACAAATTTTATGTTTCGCATACGTATGTTTTCGTATACATATGGATATGTTGTTGTGTGTACATACATATTTTATTGAACTCTTTTCACATATTTTATTTACAAGTAATTTTCATTATTATTTTCATTCTATCCTTTCTGAATTATGACGATTGAGCTTTTGTTTTTCAAAAATTATTTTCATTAAAAAAAATATATGTATATTTTTGAGAAAAAAACTGGACAAATATTAGCTGACATTATCAAAAATATAAATATATCTACTAACGTATGTATGTATGTGCAAATATATTTATTTTATATTCCTGTATGCTCATGCATGTATGTACATATATATGTATATATACATATGTAAAGTTAATAATGAATATAAATATATGAATTTAATATACATACATATATTATGTTGTGCCTTTTAATACTCTGTTCTGATAGACAGTACAAAACTTTCAAAAAAGGAAGCGGACAGGCGTGACAAAAAAAAATATACATCTATGCATGTATACTATGCACGTATATGTACAATACACACTTACATGGTCATTAAGAAAAAAAAAATAAAAAATATACCATGAATTAAAAATGATAACATGTATTGGATGATACACAATTGTATCATTATGATTATCATTATTATGTGTATAATATAGATATACACAGAATTAAATTTATGTTGTTGTTTTATATGCTGTTGTCATTTATTGAAATCAAAATTAATTGTAATTGAATGAGACGTTACTATATCATGCGGTATATTCATAAAGATGAAAAGTTCATTATTTTATAACGTGTATTTTTTAAAATTTTAAAATTTCATACATACATACCTACATATGTATGTATGTATATTATGCATTCAAATGGTGAGCCATTGTGTATATTTGTATATTCACACACATGATTGATGTACAGGTGTATTACATACATATGTACGTAATAAAGTATATCGTAGCATACCTTACACACATGCATATTATAACATTATGATCTTCACAGCAAATAATGTGTCCAATTTACGAAAGTACAATATACCTATATATATAAAATATGGGATACCTATATACATATGTATGTATAATATAAGGATGAAATATGTATGTATGTACATATATGTACATCAAATATTTCAAATATCATTGCTGTTGCTGATGTCGTTTATATTTTATGTATGTACTCCAATAACATAACTTGTCCAACAATTATTTTGGTGGTTTTACGGTTTCAAAGATGCACCTTAAAAAGAATATGACATTCAACCGTTATACGTCTTTATGAATATTTACATACATACGTACAAGTTATACATAGGAATATAAAACAACAACAATTTAGAGAAAAATTGAATTGCTATTGTATAATATTAAACTGTATGAAATAAAGATAAAAAAAATTTTTGTTTCTTACTACTTCTTAAATTCCTCTTTTAATGTCGATGAAACATCAATAATGCCTACATACATGCATGCATATGTACGTTGTATATGTATGTAAACTAAATTTGAAGATAAAATATAGAATTATATGCATTTATGCATATTTGTTCTTTTTATATTTAATAAGAATATCAGTTGTAATTGACAGCTGTCATTTAGCTTAATTTTTTGTTTTACTTTTTAAAGTGTACTTAATTGTTAAAATGTATGTAGGTACCTATGTATATATTTATTTCTGAATTTATGAAAAATCTAATTTAAAAAAAAATAATAATAAAATAAATTTTATTGTTTTTTTCTTTTAATTTTAAAAAATGTAGTCCATCCATACATGTACATATTGTATTGTATATAGATACACAAAAAAGCAAATAATATTTTCAAAATTCTTTTATTATGTGTGTGCATAGGTAATATAAATTTTATCGAAAAATTAAAAATAATACTATAGCTATGTATGCTGTAAAGTTATTATTATTATTTTTTTTTTTTTGCTTGAATTTATTTTGAGGCAATCGTTCGGAGAAATTTTTTTCCTTTTATTTATTTTATTTTTTTTAAATATATTTAATGTAAATTGCATTTGGTTACCGTTATTATGTTATCACTGTCCACGATCAGTCTACATTGAAAGAAAAAGATGCATACATACACAATTGGGAAAATATAAAAACATATGTTATATATATGTAAGAAAAGAAATTGCAAGATAATTTGTAAATGTAACACACATCTAAGTATATGTGTATGTACAACATACATTTACGATTTACAAATGTATATATTCCTAAAATACACACATACATGCATTTATGAAAAGTAATCAATTTCTACTAACACTTAAACATTAATGGGTAGCTAAAGAAAATGATATAAACTAAGTACAATATAGGTAGTTGAATTGATAATATTGCAGAAAAATTGCATAAGAATGAATATCTGTATAAAGATCATTTTTTTATACATGCATATACACATATACGATATTATAATACAATACATAATATCGTCATGATTTGTTTAAATATGTACATACGTACCACCTTCATTTTGTAAATTCTAGGTATACTTATGTATACATATATAAAAAGCATTGCACATATAAGGATGGATAAATAAGTACATATTTATTTTATTTTTATAACAGCAACAAAATTATACAGTTTATTTTATTATGTTCTTCGTTTTTAATAAAAAAAAAAAAAAAAAAAAGTATAAAAAAATGACTAAAAAGAATTTTTTTTTTAAATCGGTTTTAGATACAACAGTATTCCTTTATTGATATTTGACGTTATTTTTACTAAATCTCAGCGCCGTTACAAATGTCGTGGACGATTAGTTTTTATTTGTATTTTCATTTCATTTATTTTTTTTTTTTTCATATATGTATGTATGTACATTTGCTCATAACAGTTTACTGCTATTGCAATATCAGTATACGATTTATTCATTTTCATAATCGTTATCATTATCATCACTATCGTCTTATACTATTATATAAAATCTTATTACCTTCCATCGTAACATAGCAGTGAATATTAGTTATAATTTATAATAACAAGGTTCATGTTAAAAGTAACAAAATGAGTAAAGGTTCTAATAGAAACATAACGATTTTTAGATATTCTATTTTCTTTTTTTTTTCTAGTTTTCGATTAAAAAAGTAATAAACATTTAATCATTCGTTCAATTGTAATTTTATTTTCTAATAAGGATATTTATTTAAAATTCATTTGAAAAACAATTCGTTTAAATGATCGCTAACTTAAGTATTTGTAGGAGTGATAACTATTATTTTAATAGAACTTTCAATTTTTTTTTTAATATTTGTACTATTATTAAAAATTTATCTATACAATGTTACGTAAGTATTTAATGTATACATGTGATGTACATATTTAGGTATGATACATATTTTACACAGTTGTAATTTATATATGATGACAAAATTTTTCAGCATATTCTACATATTACCTATACATATAAATGTATGTATGTATGTACATAATATTGACTTTCATACTATGTATTATTATGTTGTAAAGATTTATGCAAGTACTTCTATGTGTAATTTACATTTAAATTTCATAAAGTATGATTAGACCAGTCAACTGTATTTATAGATAATTATACACAAACAAATGTACGTATATGTGCGTATGTATATATGTTTGAAAGTATATACATATATACATACGTATACATATAAGTACACATAATTATAAATTATAATAATGAATGTAAGTATGTACATTCTTGTACACACATATATTCTAAAATACTTTATAGTTTATATGCAATCAATAAAATAAATACTCAAATTGTTATACACATACATACATATATACATATAAGTATGTAACATATTCACACATTATCATTATTATATACAATATAAAATGATTTCTTGAACATAATTTATAGTCAACAATAAATACGCGTATATTATTTATTTATACATAAGTACTACATACATACATATATGAGAGCTTATTATAAGCGCTTGAAAAACGCTATTTAAGTAGTTAATCGTCCGTGCAATTGATAATGAAACTTATTAAAAAGATGAAATCAAAAGTTATGAATATTGCAATTATTATAATACAATATATTGATATAATAGTTACATTATTGTACGTATAGAATAAATAAATTGTATACGCATTATTACATTCGATAAATATTTGCAGTTACATACATACAAGTATGCATGCTTACAAATGTATATGTACATTTTTTTTGTATATACATATGAGTACATTTCATTTTGAAAATTTTTAAAAGCATGTGGATAATGTCTTTTTATTAAATATAAATATGAAAATATTTAAAAGAATAAAGTTAAATTGTTATTACTGAAGTTTTTTTTTTTTTTTTTGTTACTCATCAAAGAAATTTAACACTGCACGATAAGATAAATACTACATTGGTAAGATAGTGAAGATTATATTAGTGATAATACATTTATAAATTTGTATACATTTAAGTATGTATCTATTATTTTATGAGAATTTATTAAAAACGTTTGCATAATAAAATTAAAATACAACATTATACTTATATACATATGTACATATGTATGTACTTAACTGATGATTCTAGAATATGAAATATCATGCCTACAATCATAATATAATTATATGATGCGTTATAATGAACATTATGCTTACTTAATATCTAATGTTTATTAATTTTTAGTTTTTTAATTTCAAATAATATGCATTTTCATCTCTATAGATACATTTTATATGCCTATACATATTGCATCGAATTGTATTTTCATATATTATATATGCATAAATTAATTGTATATCTAAAAATTTATTATTATCGAAAATTTAATCATTTTTTAATAGTTATAGCATATCTGCGAAAATTCATTAATACCTATAAAAGAAAATATACGCCTTCAAATAATTGAAAATTACGAAAAAAAGGAAAATTGAGAAATGATTACTACCATGTATGCATTATAATAAAAAAAATTCTTTTTTTGTTGTACGTAATCATTTGAAGTGGAAAAAAAATTCAAATATCATTTATTTGTTTTACGTTAAGATAAAATTGAGTTAAAATTTTATCACCATTAAATAATTACATTTGATCGAAAATTCATAACATACATAGTAGCAAAGTTCGTATCCATATATATACATATACCATATAAAAATTTATAAACATGCATATGTGTACATTTGTAAATAAAATATTTTGATTACATTTTGTTACAAAATGAAAAGAATATACAGAAAATTGAGAAAAATACAAAAATTTTAATGTTTTTGGCACTGAGTTCAATGTATACCTAAAATAATTTATAAATCAATAAAATTGAATTTTTACGTTATGCCTTTTTTCATTATTTAATTACTACACTAAAGCGTATGTTATATGCATATTAAATATTTAATTTGTCTAGAATCAACACTGCTGTATTACTCATTTCGTTAATCAATTTTAAATTTGGTTAATTAAAATTTTCATATACTATACATTATACATATAATTTATGTTCGTATATTATATAAAACCATATGAATATTAAATTCAGTGTATAAAATTATTTTAAATAAAATTGAATTTTTGCTATGTATGTACAATATGAATTCTAATATGTACATATGTACAGAATTTTATATTGAATAAATTAAGTTGAAATTTAAATTGATTTTATTTTTTATCCATTTTATTTTGTTTTTTTTTTTTCCACTTATACAACGTTTGAATGAAAAATGTTAAATGTTTTGCAATAGTATATGAATGAATTATAAAAGATATTTTGATTTTATTTATAAATGTAATTGGTAGGTTTTCAAAATAAGTACACGAAAAAATTTTTTTCTATACACATGCAATCTAATATTAATACTATCATTATTAATTTTAAAATGCATTTGTAAAACAAAAAGAAAAAAATAAAATAAAATAAAATAAAATAAAATTAAATGAATAAGTTAATAAAAGATAGAAAATTGAAATTGCAAAAAAAAAAAAAAACGGAGAAGATGTAATGTAATGTCCTTTAGTATCCTGTTTAATACAACATGCAAATTAATAACTTCACATACATACATATTTAAATGTAAAACTACATATAACAACATACATATGTACATATGTATAAAAGAAGTCAAGTTTTATATTCATAATTAGCATCTTATGATAAATTTATCGTTGTTTCATATCTGACACGTATTAATTAAAATGATATTGTTAATTCTATACAAAATACAAGTAATTTCGTATATTTCATACACGATCATGTAAACATACATATAAATAGGCATTTATACTACATAATATGAATTTCTTAATCACACCTAATAAACATATAATGTATATGATATGTATGATAAAAATACCAGGGTATACACATTTTCTGATATCTACTTATATATGTATACCCTGTTATACAATATTATTAATGAAATTTCTAATACTGTTTTTAGATACTACATTATGTATGTAATTCATGGAATATCTGTTGATTTAATTTCTTTTTGTTCCTGCTATTAATTTAATTTTATTATTATTATAATTATTTATTGTTTTCTGTTCTATTTTTCAACTACTTGCAATAAGGCAATTTATTTAATCATATAATGTTTATAAACAATCAGATATGTGCACTATATTAAATTTAATTTTATGTATGTTGCTTATGTATTTTTTTCAAATAGTATGTATATATATTTATTGCATATTCGTATAATTTTACAGTATGTAGTAAAAATTTTTTAGAAGAAATTAAGCGATTAAGGATGATTGGTTCACTTGTTTGTTAATACAAGTCCATGTAAAAATGAATAATATTAATAATCCGTTAATAATTAAATAGATACAAAGTTTAACATAAACCTTTTTAATCTATAATTTCACTAAAATAAAATTTTTATTGTGGTAAAAAAATAAGTTTACAAAATATTTTTGATTGCCAATGTACTTAGTTAGATATTCCATTATTCAAAGTTTGAATTTTTATACCAATAAATATAATTTATCAATTGTATTGTATTATTTACATTCATGTATGTATAAATTCAACTAATAAAATTTAAAACTATTTCATAACTATAAAATTTAGTTCTATTTCTAATTCAACTAATAAAATCTAGTTATATTTGCAATTTTTAATTGAAATTTACAAAAAAAAAAAATTAATAAACAAAAAATTTACAAATTTATAAAAAAAATTATTAGTTCAAATATGTAATATTATATTGACAAATTGTTAGTTAATTAAATTCGACCAGATTATTTTTAAATATATGTAAATATTAAAATCTGTAAGGCAAAAAAAATTGAAGAAAAAAAAAACATTTTGATTGAGAAATCAAATATTCATACACGTATGTACAAGCAATATGCTTCGATAATATGCAATATCAGTCAAGAATGTACAAGTATTTATGTACACATGTAATATACATATGTATCTATGTATTCATGTTTTTACATATTTTATTTGAATTTTTTTCTCAATTCGAATACATCATGCTTCATAATATGATTTAGTAGAATAATGTAAAAAGTAAATTATATTATATAAAAATACAATTTAATAGTACAAATTTCAAGAACGCTATAAATCCTTTCAAAATTATTAAAATTTATTATTTAACAATTTATAAAGTATCTATTATACATATATGTATAAAATACAAATTTATATGTATTAAATGTATAGTTGTAATGTATACAAAAGTATAAGTTAAATTTTATAATAAAAAAGTAATGCTTGAATAAGCTCAAATGTATATAATATTAAAAATTGAAATATAATATTATAGATAGAATTCAATTAATAACATTACAAATAATGCATGTATTATATATACATATGTAACATGTAGATATATCATATATGTAAATAATTTTGTTATATATCACATTTATAAATATACATATGTATACATTATATTAGTGCAGTAGCAATTGAATTTTAAGCAATGCACTTTAGATATTTCAATAATTTCAATTGATACATAATTCATATATGAAATTAATGTATGCAAAATTATTAATTGTAAACTATTTGAAATCATATAACATGCATTCGTCAGTTTATTATAATACAATAAATGCATATTGTATGTGCACGTATATATAATACATAGATTATTAAATATTTTTCTTATGTTCAATGTATAAACATTAAGATAAAAATAAAATTTGAAAAAAATGTGTAATTGCTAATAACAATAATAACAAATGTTATGTTAAATGTGTAGATTGAATAGAAATAATGATTCAAATAAAGAAAAAAAAAAAAAACTACTGAATGCAAAAAAAAAAAAAACAAAAAAAATTCATTTAATATAATATTTTTAACATCACTATGCATGTATGCACGTATGTATTTACATGATTTTTAATAACAGAAATAATATTTTAATCATAATTCTATTATATTTAAAGTTTAAAATTAAATGTGAATAGATACATATGAACATATGTATATGGATAAATAATAAAATATGTAGTTGAGTGCCTATTATTGTGATTATCATTTACAATAAAGAATTGTGATTTTTTTGTTGTTGTATTTTTTTGTTTTTTAAATGGTAATCAACTTAACAACGGTCATTTCATGAAGCATGTATATACGTAAATATGCACATTCGTATGTACATAATATTATTTGTGTTTAAAATATAATATCTACATATATGTACTGTATATGTAATTAACATATATGCTACATTATTTATAAGTACTTTAAACGCCTCCGTTTTATTACTGCGGTTACAAGTTCAAACATAACGCAGATTAGTGTAAATTGGACACACCTAAAAAACAAATGCGAATAACAATCGGACCGTGAAGTTGGTACAATAATCAAATAAAATATGCATATATAATATACTTATTATTTAGATAAAATGTATGTGTACATAATATTATGTGTATATACATATATTATATTTATATTGAATATTGCATATTTTAATAATACACGTATGTGCACAATGCACATAAAACATTTATAATTCTGATGAACAACATATACCTATTACAGGAGAAATTAATTAAACGGAGTTTTGTTAAATTCTTTTTTTTTTTTGTAATGCCATTGCAATTTAACCATGGCACCTATATTTTGATCATATGCAAACATATATATTTATATAATAGATACAAATGCTATGAACATAACTGAACCATTGTCTACACCTATATAGTGACGTTTATCTGATAATATTTAGTGCATTATAGTTAATACATTGTAATTTGGAAAACACAAAAATAATAACCATTTGATTATGCAGCGTTTAATGTTAGTCGTTATTCTATTATCCTCTTGGCTTGATAAAAATATCTTTTTTAAAATTAAATTTTATACATACATACGTACATATTATACTGTGTTGTATGTACAAAATATAAATATGTACCTATATATTATTACCTACATTAAAGTAGATTAGACATATAAATTTATTGACAAAAAAATAGGTATATATAATATGACGTACATATATACACACATATGTATGTATGTATTTATATAAACTGTGACCTTAATAAATCAAATGAAACTGTATAGGTATATATTACACGTTGATGAACACCCATGCACGGTGTGCATGTATTTATTTATATAAACATAATATATAAACATAAAAATCACATTATGATTTTGAAAGAAAACAGTTTTAATATTAGATTAAAACAACAGTAAAAAAATTAACTGAAAAATCGAAAGATACTTATTATATGTATATAAAATATCAACGAATATTTAATATTAATTTGATACATACTGTTACAAGATTAAAAAAAATATATATAATAGGTACATTAAATAAGTACATGCATATTCATTTATGTATCTCGATCACGCAATATTAAAAACTACATATTCGTACTGTACGTTTATGTACATACATACATACATATGTACATGTTTGCATACTATTTCTAATACTCTAATGTACATGACAGGTGCCAAATATTAATAATTGAACTATGTTGTACATATTATACATATGTATATGTACTACATTACTTGATTCTGTTTAGAATATTAAAAATAAATTTATATATGTAGCTACATATCTATTATATACTTAGCCTTATGTATGTGTATTTATGCAATATTAAATATGAGTTACAGATTTATTATTGAATTGTACAAATTTTCTAAGACTTCAATTTACACCTTGCAATATGATTCAATTGATCAAATTTCATGTTATCAAATATGAAATATACTCTTAAATACACTTTATAACATTTATTGTACATACATATTATACGATTATATGTATACATGCATCGTAAACATGAATTATTGCAAAGTTATTAAGTTATTTGAATTGCCACAAATAACTATGAATATAAAATGCAATTTTTATTTTTTTAGTTTCATTCTTGTAATGAATTAAAAACTTCAAGATATTTTAAATGTCTATTACCTGTTAAACGCTCATTATATTTATGATGGTAAATTGGTTCTGCTCAGTTGCAAATTATTTAATACATGTACATAGGTATGTACAAAAATTCGTATTTGTAAATAATTGTATAGCCAATTTATCGAAAATATATAAATACTTTTTCATGTATGTACCTACATACATGCATGTACATATGTACATAAAGAAAATTTCTTTTGCTCTTTTATCATATGACATACATACATGTGTACATATGCATGTGTATTTTTGTGTTAAAAACAAAATGACAAAAATTTGATTTAGATAAATTTTTTTGGTTAAAAATGCGTGGGAACTAAAATGTGATTTATGTATGTACATAAATGCATATGTACAAATTAGCATATTAATAATAAAATGTATAGATATAACACATGCTATATGAAATAATAAACAGACATATCAAGATAAATGCAATTAAAAAAATCGTTAATATGCATATATACAATGTTTGTTGGTAATTAAATAAAATATTTAGCAAAATCGTTTTTTTTTTGTTTGATATATGATTTCTTATTTATATTTTTCATTTTATGTATGTACTTATTGCTATTATTTTATTTAACAAAAGTGTACTTACGTTCACGTTTATCGATCGTTCAGTAATTTGATTACAATCATAGCATGCAATATGATACATATGTATATATATTCGTTTTAAAACTGATTAATTAGTTTTAATTTTTATCATTTTAAACAGTGCTATCGTTTTCAAAAAAAAAAAAAAAAAACACTTTTTAGATTTAGTTTCCTAATTATGGTTCTTATATTTTTTCAGATGTTTTCATTTGAATTTTTAAAAATAAGAAATTTTCGTTTTTAATTTTTATTATAAACAAAATTTTTAATTAAATAGAAAATTTAATAATTTCGATATAAAAAATGCAGCTTCGTGTATGTAAAATTAATATATGTAAAAGTTTGTTAACCAGTTAAAAACGAATAACATGCCTTGTTAATTATTAATATTTTTTTAAATATAGAAAGAATTTATATTTTCAATTGAAAATATTGAATAAAAAAAATTAATTTAAATAAAAATCAAAAATTTTTATGTTCCCATACATATGTACATATATAAATTCCAATCGATATTTTATAGTTGATTTTGTTAAATAAGAAAATTTACTTTACATATTTAGAATATTCCGGAAATTGAAATTTACGAAGATTATAAAAAATAAATTTTTTTAATTGGTCGAAGATGTATTTTATCATAGTAGATATATGTATGTGTATATATACGTATATGTGTATGTAATTGACGTACCATTACAACCGATATGTACATACATACATAAATTTCTACATATGTACATGCATGCAAACTTAGATATTATTTGGTGTGTAGCATGAATGAATAATTTAATATATCTAGGATGTTAACATAAATGCAGTATAAGCACATTATTGTACATATGTATTCTTTTAAAAGCATGTATATATGCCAACACATGAACAGATGTATGTATGTATGTACACATGATAAACATACATGTATACATAAATAATGGACATACAGATCGGTACATATTGATTAATTTTCTAAATTTGAATAATCGAAAAAATCAATTAACGTTTTAACATATAAAATGTATCATTTTAAATTGAACATTTTAAAACGTTTAAAATATAATACAATTTGCATAAGATCGTTTCTTTTTTTTTCATATAAACACACGTACATATGTATACACATATATGTGTATAAATATTTGTTTATATGTGTATACAATTATGTACATGTTTATATCATTTTTTTTTTTTATTTTCTTAAAGTATATAATTTATATATGTACATATGTATGTATGTGTTTTTGAATAAACGTTTTTAAATCAATATCCTTTTATACAGTCATTTTGAATTTTAAGTATAAATATTATAGTGTACATTTATATATCATTGTGTGTATAAATATTGACACTAATATATTTTAAAAGCCTATACAGATATAATAATAATTTTCTATGTAACATGTATATTTGAAGTACATGCATTATATATGATATATAGTACGTTTTTTAATACTTACCTTTTTTTAAATAAATATTATGTGTATATGTTCATAATATTTATAAAAAACATGACAATAAGAGGAAAAGGCGAATACTGTCGAATATGTATTTTTTACTTTGACAATTTTCCATTATTAATTTCAATATGATTTAATTACAAGCTTACCTGTGAAATAAAATAAAAATATTCTGTATGTATTCTCTTTTCTTTTTATATAATTATAAAATTAATTTGAAATATTTGAATATTTTTAAAAATCTTTTTATAGAACAATAATTACAAACAAAATTAGTATTTCTTTTATGTTTATCAAAATAGATTATGAAGAGAAATTCTTCAATTAAAAACGAATATGAATTCAAATTTCATATTTAACTTAAATAATATAAAATTAATTAAAATAAAAAGAAAAAATAAATAATTGCAACTTAAAATAATTATACTTTTAGCTTAAGTGAAATTTCAAATTAACTGACAAATGAAAATTAACTCATGAAGTTTTAACATAAATACGATTGTAAGCAATATAAACCTCGTATTAAATTGTTTTATTTAATTTTATTTAATTTGTTTTTTGTTTTTGTTTTTTTGTCATTCGTTTTGGTGTTTATTTGTTCATTTCTAATATAATTATATTTTTTTTTTGTTATTTTTTGTTTTGTTTAAATTTTATTTTTTTGACATTATGTGAATGATACATACATAAAGATACATGTCTACATAGAATAAAACAATTTGCCATACACCTGCATGATTTGAATCCCTGAGGATATCAAGAAAAACTTATGCATCAGGTGTATAAATTATTCTGTTCATTTATTTCTTTAAAATATGATGCGCATTCATACATACAAGCAGATATATGAATTATTATCGGTGTAATCATATAAAATTGCATTCACAATGCACATATATAGTGGCACATAGTGGTGTCCATCAGCAGATTTTTACATTATAAGTTTGAAGACACGATAGTGCTTCCTTGTTACCATCTTTTTAATATATAAAGATTCAAGAAAAATATCTTTCTTGGATTATTATACTATATCTACGCATATTCAACGGTAAATTGTTAACGCTACGAGTACATTCACCTAAAAAAATTAATAAGACTGTTGACACCATATCTATCTATGTAGAATGATCGAAGAAAGCGCAAAAACACAAAAATAAAAAATAAAAAAATAAAAAACAACGACAACTAAAGTATTAACTGAAATAAGCAGATTTAATCGAGATTTATATGTACCTATGTGTATGATATAGAGTTTTAGAGTATCAATTTCTTAGTATTAAATGCAATAGAATCTGCACATAATGGTTGCAATTAGAATGCATCAGAAGTTTTTAATAAAATACAATCAACTTGTAGCAGCTTATGGTAAAGACGACAATAATGACAGTATGGTGATGAAATATTCTTTGATATTGGTAATTTGAAAACCAAACAACGTTTATTGCTAAAAATATATACACATATACATAAATATTTTTACAATGTAACTATTACAGGTGAAAGATGGTCAATCGTTATAGAAAACTATCATTTTGCTATACAACGTCTTATGTAAAAATATAATAATGATAATATGCTTAAAGAAAAAAAGAATAAAATACCATAGAAGTATTTGAATTTATCCTTAAAAAAATTGCATAGTAAAATTTCTTGGACTTGGGCGTTTACAATTTCTATTTTCCGTTTTAACGTTTTATTTTTTAATTTTGTTGTTTTTTATGTTTTCTTATTTTTTCAGTTTTTTTTCCAAAAGTTTTTGTTTTTCACGCTGTATTGATTTCGTTTAATATCTCCGCCCCTTTAGAAAAGAAATTTATGATAAAGATCGTAAATTATTTATCGCACACGTTCAATAGTATATTATTGTGTAACAATTCAATATGAAAAAAAAAAAACTTTTTCGAGAGATGTAAAAATTAACTGTTGTAAAATTAATCGCTGTACACAGACATATTTTTAAGTTAACACATATTGAAAATTACAATCTGCATAATCCATGAGACGAACAAAAATTGAATTTCAACAACAATTAATAATATACGTAGGTATATGGATAAAACAATATTAAATACTGACTTGTGAAAGTGTTAAGGTAGAAAAAGATTAATATCAATCTATGTAAAAAAAAAAAAAAACAAACATTTTATATTTAACTATAAATCTACATGTACACATAATTTAGAGCAACACCTTCAAAAAATAAATTGTAATTAAATATGCAATTCAATATAATTTATTTATATACATACATATATGCATGTTTGATTTTACAAAGGTGTAAAATTGTTTCACATCCCCTAGCGACTAAACCGTAAATATTTAATTTTAATTCAACCTATATATTTTTCCATGTTTTGTCATTCAAACTAAATCACCCTGTGTATTTACATGTGTATACATATTTATGTTTATAACTTGCTTCGGGCATAATAAGCATATGACCTTGATGAAAGGGTGTATCCAAAAATATTTAATAAAATAAAAATATATATGTATGTCAGTTCGATTATGAAAATTCATGGTGAACTTATGGTTCACAAGATTAAACCAGTTGATTTGGTTACTTCTGATATAGAATTTTTACTTTTCTTTTAAAACGTAATTTTTACGATTCTGACGTGTATACATATAGGTACATGTATGTTAATTTCATCAAAATATTTAATGAAATTAAGTTCAATTATAACATATAATAGTGTTTTATTTAAAATTTATTGGTCCTTTTTACTAGTAATTATAACTAATATGGTAAAACTAAACCACTCGCATGAAAATCACATTGAAAATCATTTTTATACAGATCATAAACTAATTATAATGCATATTTTAAATATGTACACAAATATGTATACAAAAAAAAAATATATATATACATATATATATATATAACCCCCGGATCAAAAATAATTCGGACTTGGTCAATAAAACACAAAGTACAAGTCTATTCATTAATATTTATTTTTTCCCCTTCAAAGTATTCTCCGTCTGATGCAATGCACTTGTGCCACCGTTTAATCCAATCCTGGAAACATTTTTCGTACTCACTTTTTGGGATCGCCATAAGTTCCTTCTTCGATTTGTCTTTAATTGCTTCTATGCTGTCAAAGCGGGTTCCCCGAAGTGGTTTTTTTAAGCGACTGAACAAAAAAAAGTCGCACGGTGCGAGATCCGGTGAATATGGTGGTTGATGAATAGTGTTTGTTGAGTTTTTAGTCAAAAACTCACGAATAACCACGGCTGTGTGAGAAGGTGCGTTATCGTGGTGTAAAATCCACGAATTATTTTGCCACAAATCGGGTCTTTTTAGACGAACTGCTTCTCGTAAACGCTTCATTACGCTTAAATAATAATCCTTATTAACTGTTTGACCTGTTGGTAAAAATTCATGATGCACAACACCACGATAATCGATGAAAACGGTAAGCAAAATCTTTTTCTTTGATTGAGTACGACGAATTTTTCTGGGTCTTGGTTCTTCTGAAGCGCGCCATTCACTTGATTGTTGCTTTGTTAACGCATCAAACTCGTACACCCACGTCTCATCACCAGTAATGATCCGTTGAATGAATGCAGGATCAGCATTTACTCTGGAAAGCATCTCTTCAGCAACAATAACACGTTCTTGTTTTTGTAAAAAATTCAATGATTTAGGAACCAATTTCTCTGCAAGTCGTGTCAAGCCCAAATCATCACTTAAAATGCTTTGAATTGTACCAAATGAAATTCCTGTTTCAGTAACCATCTCTCTGATCGTTAATCTTCTATTTTCCAAAACCATTGATTTAATCAGATCAACATTTTCTTTGGTTTTTGATGTTGAAGGACGCCCAGGATGAATGTCATCCTTCACTGATTCACGACCATTTTTAAAACGACTATGCCATTCAAATGTTGTTGTTTTCGATAGAGAACTATCACCATAACATTTTTGCAACATTTTTAGCGTTTCAGTAGCATTAATTTCATTTTTTACGCAAAATTTAATACAAATTCTTTGTTCAATTATTTTTTCCATCGCAAAATCGAAAGTAAGCAAAAACTTGACCTAAACAAAGTGCTGTCAAAAAACAACTGATTGACATATATAGCTCGAATTTGGAGGAAATGTAAAAAACAGGTATACAAACATAAATACTAAAAGAAATGCATCTTAAAATATTGGCGGGGGTTGTACATGAACGAGTCCGGGTTATTTTTGATCAGAGTAGTATGTGTATATAACCATGCATGCATACACATATGCATGTATATCATATTATAATTAATTTTTTTATTTTTTCTTATTTGTATTTTCTTTAACATAGTTTCATTAATCATTGCAACGATAAATCTGCATAGATCTTGTCGCATTTGACTTTGTTATTATCTCAAAATTCAACATATCAATCTTTTGTCTTGTATTGTATTATACACATTATATTTGTATATTAAAAGAAATACAACAACAACAACAAAATAAACAATTACATACTTTTATGAACATAGCAACAGTATATCTATATATAACAATAAAACATAAATAATATATCGTTAAATATATCTGATTAACTAGAGAAAAATGTCTTTGGCACTTATGATTTGTATTCATGTTTAGGTGAATATGTATGTACACATTCATATATAAAAATATTTTAACGTGTATTCTATCGTAATCAAATAAGGATAATTTTCTCAGTTTTTTTTTAAATATATAATAACATATTTAATTCCATATACATACATACATCTGTATGTGTATACTTATGTAGATAACCATATCAAGTATAAATCTATTAAGAGTATCATAACCTTATATAATACATATTAAATATTTTTTGTATATGTGTATTATACATAAATATATTTTGCAAAAAATTAACAATATCTGCATATAATATATATGTATGTATGCATAAAATATGGATAAAATTAATATGAAATGCATGTCATTTGTTATTACTATTATTTTTCATAAAATATGTCACATAACCAACAGAGTTTTGTGATTAAGAATCATCTTAGGAAATATACGTTCTATCACGTTCTACATATATCATATAATACATACAATTATATGTATATGTGCCACGTATATGTATATAGTATAAAGTGTTTCATGTTCTTTGGCGACCACAGACCGAGTCAAAAAATGTGAAATTACACCAGGAAGAGATTAACATTGATATATCTATATTATAGAGAAAAATAAATGTACATACATATATATCCGTATTTAAATACTAGTATATGTATTATTTTGATATACATACATACTCGTATATCAATATCTACATTTTTTACATATGCACATATAATAATAGAAAATATTATAAGGACATAAAAATGTAAATGAATTATGTTATTTTATATTTTATTTATATTTTTAAAAATAAATTCAAATTATTTTGTAATAAATTGCATTATACATATAAATGAATAAATTGAAAATTGATATTTTAAAAATTTGTATATTTCACTACCATATCAAATAATCTATATACTAAATTAAAAATACCTGCATTTTTTACATAGTAAACGTTTTAAAAAAAAAAAAAAAAAAAAAAACTAAAATAATTATTATTAGTCATAAAATGTGTTGTTTTTATATGTGTTTAATGTGTCAGTTTTAAATGTGAAAAAACCTCTGTATAATTTTGCTTTTTAATAATTTTTCGAATAATTTAAGTAATTTTTAATCAATAATGATGAAAGCAGAAGTTTAGAGTTTAGACTATGTATATATAAATTTTTTTATATTTTGTTTTCAAATAATACTTGGAAGAAAAAAAGTAAGCTTAAATAAGAAATACTTAGTTACAAAAAACTGTTAATGCTACTCGAAATTAATTCAATCGATGTATATATGTGCTATGTACATATGTATTATGTTCAACAAAATATAAATACATATGTACTTATATGGAATAAAACGTAAACAATACAAAAATTTATATCATACATAGGAAATACTTATATTTCATCGTCATTTCGTATTAAAAAAAAAAACGATATACCTATATATATGTATATATATATGCATATTTATATATATATTTATGTACATATATGAGTGGGCGGATCATTACGTGGCCATTCATTTTATTTATCAGCGTATAACATAACCATTTGTTTAACGATTCAAACGTAAATGTGTCTTTGGTCATTTGTTATTAACATGCATACAAATAACATAAATGTATGTATATATTCACAACACAATATGTATATATAAATATCTGTATTTTATTTATGAATAGGTACATGTCTATAAAAGTACACTATGTATGTGAAGAAATACAAAGTGATTGAAAAATTTACTATGTAATTTATTAATTTAAAGTAAAAGAAAATATTTTTTCATAGATGCATATTTGTGTACATATCTAAGTATCTTCATTATTATTTATGTTATTTTAACAAAAACGTATTTCACTACAATTTCTACTTCTATATCTAAAAAAATATCTAACAAAAAACACTTTATGTAAAATAGAAAATTTTCGCGAGAAAGAAAACTTTATATATTTTATTAAAAAACCTCTGCATAACATACGAACATACATATGTATGTATGTATGTATTAGGAAAAATCCTATCATTCCTAAAAATCATCACAAAAAATATTTTATGTTATCCTTTATGAATTTATGAAATACGTATTTAAAAGTAGAATTATATTATTAAAAATTAATCAATGAAATAAAAGAAAAATTAATTATCAAGATGTAATTAATATAGAAATAAATTTCATCTTTAAAAAGAAAAATGATTTAAAACCGAAAACAAACATAAAACAAAATAAATAACACCACAAAATAGAAGACATTAAAATTAAACGAATAGTGTGAAGTTTTTGTTCTATACGTGCACTTACATTATATAGGTGTATATGTGAACAATGATAAAAATTTTAATTAATGATTGATTTATGATCAATAAGATTAATTTACTATAAAAACAGAATTTTAAACAAAAATGAATAAATCACTAATAAATACATACATATAATCATTAGCATAATATAACATGCATAATTTGAATATAAAAAGACATATAGGTACGTAATCACATAGAATTTATATTTTATTAAAGGTATCACATCATATTTTAAAGACAAATAATAAAGTTTTAAATGACCATAACAATAAAAATACATAAAATTGAAAAGAAAAAAAATCAATAAATACATAACTAAAATTAAAACGAAAAAATATAAAATTTTTTCGCTGTTTTGTGTTAACTCTAAATTTAAAAAAAAAAAATGCCAAGATAGAAAATGTAAATTAATAATACGTTCAATTAAATGAATAGATTTGAAATCATGAAAATATACAATTTAATAATATCGATATAATTAATAAATTTATCAACTTGTATACATAAGAAAAAGTATAAAAGCACATTTTAGACAGGCACTTACATAAATTCAAATTAAAATATGATAAATCAAAAGAGAACATAACATATTAATAATGTAAATATAAAAGAAGGTAAAAATGAAGCATTTTTAGTTATGAATATTATAATATTGTTCAAGTTGAAATGACATGAGTACATAGTATGTATGAATGTATTTTTATAAAACGTTTCCACCCGCACAACAATGAAACAATTTAATCTATATTACATTTACATATTGTATCCGTATTATACTGAATATAATATAAAATCGATCATAATTTGTATGTAGGCGAAACCTCAATCCTTGATTTTAAAAAAATTATTAACATTGATTTTCTCATAGAATTGTACATACAAACATACGTGTACATACTTTTATACAAATGTATACCGTAAAATTTTAAAAATAACATTTACAATAATATATACATCACAATATTGTACACGTAAAAGTTTTATATACATATTTGATTTTTCTAAAAATCGCTTGTTTTTTTATATGTACATATGTACGAGTATGTTAAAATGCAAAAAAATCATACAATATGAATTATAATGCATTATATATTATATAAATATAGATATACAGTTTGTGTAAATGCAAACAGACAATAAATATTTTATTAATAATATAATATTTCTAAGTTTTAAAAATATAAAATAATTTTTAATATTCATTATATATACAAAACAAATCTTAAGTATATTGCCGCTTCTATGTGGTAATTAATACATAAATAAAATACCAAATTTGTTTTTGTACATACTTATGTTCATATTTTTCATGTTATCCATATTAAAAAAATTTATAGACATGAATACATCTTGCATTTTAAGAAAAACGTACTATACATGTAATAAAATATTTTAATGCTAGCATAATAATTTATTTCGCTATTTTTCTTTTTTGATATGAAACTTCAATGCATATCCATGTAAGATTGATATCGTAATTGTTGCGTTTGTTTATAAAGATATGAAAATAGTACAAATCAATTAAAAATATTTAAGCTAGTACGTTCACTGAATTATAATTAATTTTAAATTAAAAAGAAGAAAGCAATAGAAAAAATTTAATAATCAGAAAATGTTATTTGCTTTTTAATTTCAATTGTGCTATATGATTTATTTTTTATTTTTATTTTTATTTTTTTTTTTTTTAACAAACTTTTTACGTATGTAAAAAAAGGAAAAGAAAACATACCATTATAGTAGATACGTAAGATGTGAAAAGTAAAATAACAATTGTCTTACGATAATTTTATGATTTAAAATGTTTTTCAATTTTCACATATAGTATACTCGTATACATTGAATTTTTGAGTGTATTTATGTATGTAATTTTTATCGAACGAATGTTTTATATATCTACATATGTAAATACATATACACACATAAGCATCATCGACATTATTTTGTTATGATTAAATTAAATGATCATTGCAAGGTGTTTTCATTATTTAAAGTTTATAAAATCATATTGTGATCCCACACCATTTTACGTATTTTCATGTATAGTCCATAACGTATGGTAATATAATGTACGTACGTCATATATACAAATATAAGCATATATACACATGTATGCAAATATGTATAAATACATATATACTTTAGGCTATATATTAGCTGGGATATTTTTGTAATTTTTTTTTATAATCATTTTGAATATGTACTTCGTAGTTCGTACTATATTCAGTTATGGTACTATATACATACTTATGTACATATGTATGTATATACACATACTACAAATGTGTAATGATATTATTAATAAATTAAGTATACAAATATGTAGGTGGAAATTGTAATCTAATCTTTAAAATGTTACTAACCGACTTTTAGTGTAATGTATATTATCATATATGTAGGTACAAATTGTACTTACAGTATATTACATTATTTATTTATTTATTTATTTAAAAAATATGTAAGTCTGTATATGTAAAAATGAACACAAAGTGTTGAAAGCCTTCCGTTGTAATACACACTCTTTTACGTACATACAAATGTATGTAAGTTTAGTATCATTAGTATTTTATATTTTATATCCTTGAAGTAATAACATGTGAATATTAAATGAACACAATAAACGTATGTACATATGTATGTATGTAATTATGTTTTCACACATATTATAATCACATAAATTTGTATTACGAATAAAATGAAATTGTATTTCATAAAAAAAACATGTAAAAAAAATTATAAATGTTTGTGAATTTTTTATTATTTCATTATTAAGTTTAAATACATCAAATTAAAATCTTAATAACAAAAATTGTTATATAATTGCAAAATTTTCAAGCAATTATTTACAATAAATGTACATATTTACAGATACTATACATATTATATCCTGTATATCATTTTTAAGTGTTTTTAATTAAAATTAATTCACAATAATGGTTTATTCAATATAAAATTTCTTTTTAAAAATCTAATTGAATAATTACAATTTTATTTTTCATTTGATTTTTAATTAAGTGCAGACAACATTTTTTATATTCATTTGTACCTACCTATGTATAGGTACATTTTTTTTTTTCTAAATTAAAATATAACAAACGTAAATTATGTACATATAACATGCGTATATACATATATGTATATATTAAATATACTAAAAACATGTGTTGATACGTAGATCAGATATGTGTGTGAAATATTTCTGTTTTTTCTTTCCTAATTTTTCATTAATCGCTTTTTATTTATATTTATTTTTATTAATTAATTTATATGCATATATTTTATTTATCATATTTAATTGCAAATTTTTGTTCATTTCAAATGTTTTTTTTTTTTTTTAATATTAATTAATTTGCATGACTGCATCGTAATGAAATCATTTGATGAAATTTATCTTTTAATAGAACCGTTATAGAGCAGCGAATATTTGCAGCAAAAATTTTTAACTCATAAATAATTTCAATTTATTTCCGCAATAACAGTACACGGCAAAAGTTTTGCAGTGCATATACGTTTTTGTATGTCTTATTTTCATATGGATGCATTTGTATATACGTATATTTAAATTTGTTGATTTTTTTCTACATAATATATATATACATACACTTACACACAATGTAAGAAATAATATGAATATATATTTGTACTTTTGTTTATTAATTTACATATATATTCGCACATGTACATATGTATGTCGTATGATAAAAGAAACATAGTACCAATAACAATTTGTGTTAAGTTTTGTGAACATCCAAACATACAGATTTTTATTCATATTTACATCATATACACCTTATGGCAAATGTACATAAATATATACATTAAAACTTGTATATGCACCATTACATATTACAGCTAGGATAGAGAGTTAACAGACATGCCCACTGTGTTATACTAAATGTGCACATACATATGTACCTATATGCACATAAATTTGTAATCAAATTTTGTGCATTTGTGCATATTTTTGTTATATCAGATATAAACAGATTCATTTAAATATTTAAAAATTATATATGTATGTATTTATGTATGTATATTTTCTTATATCGGTAATGTTTTACAATAGAAGTATGTGTGTATGATAACAACATAAGTATGAGCACGTTTAATGCATTTTATTAAATCAAAAACTCTATGGTGGCCCCTTAGGATATCACACATATGATGATATTATTTGAGATTTTATTTTTTTTTTGCAATGGGTAATACGTCAAGATTAAGGCTCTGTTTTATTTACAAGAAAATTATCTGTATACATATATATGTACATAAGTATGTATGTATAAGTATATGGTATTATGTCATCTGTTGCACATTACATTACATTGTGTTACAAATATACATAAATTATGTATGCACATGTAATTATATTATGAATAGTTTAAAAAAAATTAAATTTTTAAAATATTAATATGAAAAATGTTTCATTATAAAATAATTAAAGGTGTTGTAAAAAATATTTAGATTCATACAAACATAATGTTTTTGAAATAAAAATTTTTGAGTAAAAATTTTTATTATAATAAATACCAAATTATAAATTTTGGAATAAATACAAAGGCTAAATAAAGAACGAGAAAATAATAAAAATTATATCTCGAAGGATCACATATTAGATTATTAGACAAAATACATACAATAGAGTACTATAATACGCTTTGTTACATTTATCCTGGGACATCCGATATAAAGATCGTTCCAAATTCAATATCAAGACATTAAAATTGTAAAGTTACTACTGAAAATGATTTTATATGTACGTTATGCACGAATATACTATACATACATATACACATGTAATGTACATACATATGTAAATATGTATACATACACATTTAATATATGTAAGTATATAGGTAAGTAAATTTTATATTTACGCGAAATATACCTATAATGTAAAGTTTTCTTCTTTTAATGAAATGATAAAATTCAATTAAAGTTATGGCAAAATAAAATTTATCTATGCATATACATATGTATTATTTTTATTTTTATTTTATTTTTTTTATTATACGTTATTTGATTTTGATTTGTCTGATACCTTTTATAGCAGGTATAAGGTACCTTTAAGTGTAGAATTTTGAATGTATTTAGTTTGTGTGTGTTTTTTATTTTTATTTTTTTGATCATTTTTTCATGAAGTAAAAAATGTACAATTTACATATGTACATACATATATATATGCAATTATTTTCATTTATTCACAATATACATAATGTATTACGTATAGCGATGATACACATACATACATTGTATACATCGTATTCATATCTAGCAATTGCATTTTGTTAAGTTTTTTAATTTAGTTTCTGCTTATCACTTCCATTAAATTTACGAATTTTCATCAACGTTTATATACTGTATCTATATATTCTATATGATAATTTTGAATAATGTACACTATATTACTATATATGTAAAGTCATATTATACCTACATGTTACAAACCCAAATGAGAGGAAATAAAAATAAAAATAAATTTATTTTGCATTTGGTGAACATAAATTATTTTCTTTTTTTTTTTAAATTTTTTTTTTTAAATATTGGAAATAAAAAATTTACATATAACGTATGTACATACATAGATAAATTTTTTTAATCAACTCAAATAAAAAAGAAAACCGTAAAACAAATAGGTAATGTCTAATTTCATTTTTAACTAATTTTTATACGATAAAACTTAGTAAGTTAAGTACCAAATCAGATCTCATTCCTATTTTAGATTTAAAAAAAAAAAACCGAAACAACAGCAGAAAAATTATGTATATGCAGCAAAAAAAAAAAAAAAGAATTAAATAAATTACTTTTTTTGTATTTTTAACTTCTATTTACAATGATATTTGTATGTATGTAAGCTTTTAAACAATGATGTATTGATAAAATTACTATTCACAATATCATAGATATAGCACAGCATATGAAAACACTTTGTAGATTGTTCATTTTGAAAAATCGATTGTCATTTTAATTGGTGAACATTTTTGTTAGATTATAAACAGGTGGAGCTTTAAGAAAATAATTATTTATGTTACCTGAATATAAATTGTAAATGTAGGTATGTATACATATGTGTATACTAAATAAACTTTAATTTATACATCTATTATATAGATTTACATACTTAAATGTGTATGGTATGTGTTATATATGTACATATGTATATACGTACGCCATATGTATTTGTTCATATAAGTCTGTATAAATAATTGTACAATAAAAAAATAAATTATATTGATACATTTATGAAATTTATTATAAATATGTGTATGTAGGTACGTTATATTAGTATTAATAAACTATGAAAATTATTGCAATTATACATACATATATGTATTTTATGATATATATATGTACGTACAATTTTTTCACACATATAATTTTATTACTACAAATTTGTATATGTATGTATGTATACAAATACAGATAGATTTTCGTAAGATAAATGAGAACATAAAATGTGTCTATGTGTTTATAATAAGCCGTTCATATTTGACAAACAAACTAACATATTTATAAATACGGTATAAATAATTTAAATATTCATATGTGACACGTTCAAATAAAACGAAGAAAAAATCATAACATATGATAATTTTATTTTATTTGATTTTTCTGTTTTTTTTTATTTTTATTTTTATTTTTTCAAATAAAGTATATTAGGCGTTCATATTAATCTTAATTATAAAAAAATATATATCGTATATAATAGTAGGCAATACTGTGTATGTGAACAATTTATTGAAATTTCATTTTATTTTTTTATTTTTATTTTTTTTTTGTATTTTGTGCTTATGTTTTCTGTAGGCGGTGTGAATATTAATTGTAATTACAGTGGTCAATAACAATAAGAAATAATAGTAATAATAATTATTTTTGAATTTTTGATTTAATTTTTTCTTACTTTGTATTCAATTTACATATTCATTAGAATATGTATTATATAGAATTAATTAACACAAATTTATCGTGTTAATTGGTTTACTTATATACGTTATGTATGTAAATGAAAGTTAAAATGGTGCACACTATATGTATGGTAATGTCATGTGTACATATACATAATTGTAATTCATTTAAAACATGTGAAAAGTCATTTCAAAATAATTTTCTTCATTTTTTTTTTTTTTTTAAATATAATAATAAATTACATTTATATATGAAATTAGCTACAGTATATAATCATTGGATTATATGGTTAATAATTCATTTAAATATGTCGCAAGTGTACGTATGTAATAATTTTTACATTGAAAATTGTTTGATTTAAAAAAAAAAAAATGTAATATAAATGGAAATTTAACAACGTTGCATCATATGCAATATTATTTTTCATTTGGTTCTTGTTTTTTTTTTTTTTTTTTGATTTTATATTTATTGGACATTGGAGTATATGTAATAAAAATTTGAAAGAAAAATCAATTTATAAGTCAGGTAAACAGTATTAAAGAAAATTACAAAAATCGCCTTTTAATTTTTGAAAAAATAAATTCAATTTTGAAATACAATTTTTTTATTTAACATAAATACGTACATATGTATAATAAAAAAAAATAATAATAATTTCCCTATCTTTCATTATTTTATTTTATTTATTCAATTTCATATAATATAATGTACCCACATACTTATAATGTAACAATGGTAATTTGTTTGGTGATGGTTAAAATTGATACAAATGTGTACACAATTATATACATATGTATGGATATGTTTAATTCGAGTGTACGAAAAACCATCTACGTATATCTATATACATATGTATATAATGTGTGTATATCTTCATATTATTGTACAAATTATTATCAATACATACCTGTAATATGCATTGAGAACATTTTATGAGACATTACAAAAGGTCAAAGATAAAAAAATTCATAAATTCTATCGATTTACAATTATTGGTATACACTATATGTGATACATGCACACAAATATAAATGTAAATTAATGCAATATCGTTTTAGATCGATCGTGAGTTTCATTTTTTATTTTTCTTATACATAATAAAAAGTTCTCTGCATTAAAAGGTTGACCAATAATAATGATAATAATAAAAATAATAATAATAATAATGATAATAATAATAATAATAAAATAATGTTGAAAATTTGCCATATATAAAATATATTCATCCACTATATACATGTGTAATTTATTAAATTACCAGTAATCTTTTGCAGATACAGATATATGAATATTCATACATACATACATATGTATACATGCATATATTACATACATATGTGATAAAATGTAATCATACATTATTAAGAAGCATGTTATAAAATGGTCAATCTGTATCATTCAATATGAATTTTTAGTATTTATATTCATAATTGTGGTAGTAATTTTATTTGTTTATATAGAGACACAATGCATTTTATAGATTTTTATTTGTCATTCATTTAATATAAAATTAAATCTATCTACGAATTTTCAATTATACCTAATTATTATCTTTTATGAATTAACATTTATTTAATCAAAAGTATAATTTAAAGTATCAATTAAGAGAGAAAAAAAAGGAAATTTTTTAATATTTTTCATTATCATTTAGAACCAAAATTCAAATACACATTTATAAATATTACAAGAATAAAAAATAGTTAAATATAATTTTTAAGAAATGTTTATTTTAAATTTTTATGTAGTTTTAATAATAACATACCTTTGAATGGATCCTTGAACTCCTGGTGGTAATTGATCAGATACAACAAAAACTGCTTGTCCTCCTGATTGTGTCGATGGTACGGATGTGTATTGCAAACCACTTTGTACAACAACCTGACCTTCAGCAACCAAGTTTTGAAGGTCAGCAGCCGAATAAATTTCAAGTGCTTTTTGATCGGATGTTGTGTATATAACTGTTTTATTACCGTCTTCATATATTAAATCGATTGGTGGTTTATGATCATAGATTTCACTGATTTTCGATTGTTCTTGCATACCAGGTGAACCTTTTTCATAAATTAGATCTTTTGAGCCACCACCATGACTATAAACAATTTGATTCATTTTCTTTGAAGAATCATCATAAATATCATCAACTTGGCCACCTTTTGAATGATTATCTGTATCACCAGATGGGTGATATTGTAGTACTGACGAATCTAGTGGGCCTGTATGATAAACCGTATCATTAGTTGATTTTTGTGTATGAGTGAAAATTGGTGTTGCATCACTCGGTAAAAGTTTTGATGGATCGCTAACAATTCGTGTGAGAATATGTTCTCCTGCTTCATTTCTGGATAGTATATGATGTTCACCATTTATGATCTCACGACTTATGATCTGTTGTTGCTCACCGTTTGGTCCAACAATTCGTATTATTTGATTTTCATCAACTTCAATTTTAGTAAGTATTTGTGGTACTGTTGATTGTGAAGCTGATGATGATGGTGGTGGAGGTGGTGGTGGCGGAGGAAGATGAGTTAAACGTGCATCAATAACATGATCCTGTGGTGGTAAAACATCCACTTTAGGATTATCATATATGAAAACAGTATCCTTGTCATAGATTTTATTTTCTGTATGAAGATCAAGTACATTAACATTTGTCATGGTTGCTAGTTCTGGCTGTGGGCTATCTGGTGACCCACCATGAACTGAATGTGGTGATAGAAGTTCAGCTTTTGGTAACATAGTTGGTAAACCATTTGTTGGACCAATTGGTGAATCTGTATGAGGTGGTGATGGTGAAGAATGATGATTCTGATGTTGTTGTTGAATGGCAGTTATGGATAAGTCTTGAGTTTGCTGTGATGGCGACGACATTTTTATGTTAACAATATGATAAGTTTTATTCCCCCTACGTTTTATTATTTATATTTATCTGAATATTTGAATATTACACTTTTACTTTTGTTTTTAAAATATAATCTTTTTTTTTTTTTTAACTTAAAGCTGCTTTTTTTCAAAATTGCACTTCATAAAAGGCGCCCTGTGGGATATTAAACTACTTTCTTATTTCTATAAATTTATTTATTTTTTTATTTTTCACTTGTATTAATTATTTATTTACGTAACTTTAACGTTTATGTTATTTATTTTAATCTCTTATGTTTGGATGAACTATATATATATATATTAATAAGTACGAATGAATATGGCTAAATCTTAATAAATTTTGTTCTTAGCTTTTACTTTTATATGTATATTTTTTTTAAAAAAATTAAGTTACGAATTCTAATTATTTGCATCAAATATTTAATCTATTCATTTTAATTTTGTTCAGTTTTTGAGTATTAAACTGTTTACATACACGGACGGATAAATTTAATACATTTGTTGTAAAAAAAATATTTAATATTATATTTTTCTTTTAATATTTTTTAGTTTGGTTTAGCTTTTATATATAACCTATTATATTCTGTTTTTGTTTTTGACTTTAAATTTTTCTTTTTAAATAAAATAAAAAAAAAAAAAAAATGTATATATTATATAATAAGTATATTTTTTTATTATGGCACTCAACTCTTGAGTTTTAAAGTTCACTTAAATTTCAAATTATATTAAATCTTTTATAAAGTATATATTTACGTATATCTGTTTTATTTTATATCTAAGTAAACAAAAGAACAAATTGTTTGTTTATTTAATTTTAATTAAAATTTAAAGAATTTCACTTTTCCAAATTACGTATGTATATACAATATCTTAATTAATTTCTTAATATGTATAATTTCAATACTGAATTTTAAATCGCGATCTGAAAAGATAAAAAAAAATAATAAATGAATAATTAGAAAAATATTTATTTATTTATTTATTTTTAATTAAATTTATTTTAAATAACAATTGCAAGATATGTACATTAGAAAATTAAAAATGGCAAATATTGTATTATATGTATACCTCTGCAGTATATAACACTTATTTGCTTAATAATTATTATTAATTTTATTTTAAAAAAGTCCTGTAGTAGAAATATTTTTTGTATTTAGTTATTCATTTCAGATTAAATGTTTACATATCATATTATATACTTTATAAAAAAGAAAAAAAAAAAAGGTAATAATGATAATAATTTGATTCCTTTTAAAACATGCTTTTTCACAGCAGCTTTATGTACTTTGCATACTTTTTTGAAACATACAATAGCTTTTCTATATAGTTTTTATCATTCACAATCATTAAACATTTTATGCTCAATATTATATATATGTACATACATACGTATGTATGTGTATACGTATATTGTGTAAAAAATGGATAACATACAGTGTGTGTATCGGACATACTTTCAATGGTAATGAGTATGTTAAGTGGCCATAACTTGTATTAAATTTGCATAATGTATTGTCTGTTTAGTTAAACTATAATAAATATTTTTATGTTAAAAAGTAAAAGAAAATAAAAAGAAAATCGTTCATGTAAGTAAGCACTTTATGTATGTATACATATACATAATACCATATCACACTGCAAATGATATTGCATTTTTAAAATTTTTTTTATTTTAAATAAATTTTATGTTGCATATAAGTACATATACATATATATATAATTGTACATATTAATATACAATATACTTATGTACATATATCTATAATTTGTGCAAGTAAAAAACATTGTAAACGATTTGAAGTATTTTGTTGTACATGACCACGATTTTAAAGTTTAACAGAAAGAAAGGAAGAAAATTTAACAACAAAAAAAAAAAATGAACCAAAAAAAAGCAAATAATAATAAAATAATAATAATATAAAATAAAGCAAAATATAAAAATAAACAATAAGAAAAAAAAAAAAAAACAAACATTATAGTTTTATGTAATTTATTGAACGATTGTAATCGACTTTAATTGCAATTGCTTTAACAATACTTATGAATACGTTTATATGTAAATACTTGCATACATGTGTATGTAAAATACAAGTTAAATATGAATATATATGTACATATAAAGAATAGACTACTGAACTTACTGAATTAAAATTGATTACTTTTTAGCGATGCTAAAAGAATTAGGCATGCAGTGAATTTAACTCTTTAAGAAAAATACAATATAGTACTATGTACACGTATTACCTATTTTCATATGTATAGAAGCAATAATAAATAAGATAATTTAGTAAGACTTTTGGTGCATTATATTGTGTTAATATATGTAATATAGACGGCAATATGCTTATAAACAAATTTATGGTCTTTTAGAATATGCATATGTTAATCATGTTTTGAGAAAAATTTCATGTACAAAACAATCTTTGTATTGTTAGAAAAAATCTCTGAATAACCAGCAGTGTCTTACTTATTTAATTTAAGAAATTCGATTGTTTTTATGATTATTTACCATGTATTTAAAAGACAATTCAATTGGACATGAAAAAAATATATGACCATAATATTGATAATTTAATCGTATATTTATTTCTAATAAAAATCAATAATTTATTTATTTACTTTATTAGTTTTTTGTTAAAAAAAAAAAATTTGAAATTATTTTTTGTTATTAATAAGAATGAAAACAAAATAGAATTATTATTTCTATTATTCTAATTTTTTACAATATTCTAAGAGAATTTAAAAAAAAAAAAATATATTTTAGTAAGTATTTATAAAAAGATTAATACCAAGGACTAACTGATAGATTAATATATACATATACAAACAATGATAAAAAAGCAGTAAAGACCACACATTAATGTGTAAACATGCACTTACATATAAATACACACATGCGTGTAGATATACATATGTACATACATATATAGACATTCATGTACATTGTTGTACAAACATAAGCACATATATACATACATGCAAATTTATTTTTAAAATGTTAATACTTACAGGTAGATATATAAATGGTTTTATGTACAAATAATATATTTTATAATAAGTAATAAGTAATAATAGTTATATGCAATTTATGTAAACGTTATAAGCGCATAGTATATTCTTGTTAATTTAATACACATGTATGTACATCAATACGCATACATACATTTATTACATATTTACATAAATATATTATTCTTTTTAATAAATACTATATGTTATATGTGTTATATCTACATATGAGCATAACATACATAACATATACTCATATAAAATTAAAAAAAAAAAAAATTCGTTTTTTTCTTTAGAATACCTTTTTAATAATATCAACATCAATAGCCATTAAATAGTAGCTTAAGGCTTTGAAATTCCATTCACTGTAATGATTTTTACAATATGTATTGCATGCATTATATTACACATGTATGTATATGTGATAATGCATTTTTAACATTCAATGTATTACTGCATTGAATGGCGACCTTAGGCGCCATTTACAGCCAATTTAATTGAAAGCGGATAGAAAATAACTAAAAATCATTATAATCGTGGCGTAAAATTGCCATAGGTAACAATGCAAATAACAAAAACCAAGAAAAATGTCTTGAAAATCTAAAATGTACATTACAAAAAAAAAAAAAAATAAATAAATAAAAATAAAAATCAAGTAATAATATTAATAATATAAATAATCAAAAAACAATATTACAAAGAAAAAACTCAAGACAAAATATAAATAACTAATAAATAAATAAACAATTAAACAAATTTTTTCCTAAATTAGAAAAAAAAATTAAAATAAAAATGAATTACAACATACTGCACGAATCTAATTGAATTTTCATTTATCTTTATTCATTTAATGCTGTTATTTGTTTTATCTTTCTATGTTTTTAATTAAATTTTAATAAATAAATTGAAATAAAACATTATTATTGATGTACATGTTCATATTTAGTAAATTTTTTTATTGTTTATTACATTTAATAATTCAGAGTTAATGCTGTACCTATATTATTTGAATTATTGGGGAAAAAAGGAAAATTTCAATAAATATTGTTGTATGTATGGATTTAAGTATTTTTTCCCCTTTATTTTTCATATAATCAATAAAGATTCATACATGCATATTTTGCATGTACAATAGGTAGGTATGTACATATTTATAATGGTTTATTATTATTACTTTGTTTATTACACATGTACATATGTACATATGCTTTTAATCAGTTTGTTAAATGAAATCTCGTAAATCCTTATCAATATTAGATTACATTCAAACACTATGTACGGGCATGTACATCGTACATATTTATTTGACTTGACATATGTACATGGATGTGTATATATATATATATGTATGTACGTACAAAAAAAGAAAGAAAAAAGTTAAAATTTTTTTAAAAATAATAATGAGGAAGTACATACTATATAACATAATATATTATATGTAAATTATAAATAAAATATTAAATTGAACCGATTCATGTCTGACGCCTTAACAGTTTATTCGACCAACGCAAAGACATCCATCAATGGTAAAATTTCTCCAATATATGTATGTATATATAATTCATATATGTACATACTACATACTGTATATACACTTATTCTTATATACATATGTACCTATGTATATTTATTGTATTAAATGCACTCTATGTAATTATCCATTTATATGTTGTATATAAAATTTTTGCATGTTATTTAACATAATATTTGCTGTTTAGATAATTTTTCATACATGTATGTATGGTATATGCACGCACATTTGTACATATGTATATTTTATTATGTATGTATATACATATATATGTATGCATGTCCACTATAATTTTTTTTTACCAAAGTTGTCATATTATATTTTATATTTATATACATAAATATACATACATACATATGTACTAACATGTATACATGTGCAATACACTTAATCTTCTTTTTTATTTTTCTTACATCATATTAAATTTAAAATATAATTATCCATAATTCATAACCAAATCAAATGTGAATGTGATTATACATGCATGTATAAGTAATTTTATATGTAATACGTACGTATATTATGTACATATGTATGTATAATTATGCATTTGTTTAAATTATCAATATTATGTTTCTGATAAAATAGATTCTTGTGTCATTTTTTAATTCTTCTTAAAAAAAAAACCAAAATTAATATTTCAATTAAACTAAATCATAATTTCAAATAGATTCATTTTAAATATTTAAGTTGACATACATATATGTACATAGTATATATTATGTACATACGTATGCAAGTAACAATGAGACATTTAAAAATATTGTAATATTATTACTAAAAACTAATTAAAATGATATAATATAAAACATATTGTTAAATATATTTTTTTTTAAGAATAAAAATAACAAAATTAATATAAAACAATATTTAAAATGAATTTTTCATTAATAAAATATTTATTTGTATTTTATTGCAAAATAACGTACGAATGAAATCATGTACCTATGTACATTGTACATACATATATGTACATATAGTATATTGTAGATTTTTCTTTAAATACGTTTATATTCATATACATACATACATATATCATACATTTGCATATGTACATATGTACATACATACATATGTGAATTGTAAAGATGTATGCAATAATAACGCATTAACATATTTCAGAATATATTTTTATTAGTAAAATTTATTAAGATTTTAATTGGTTATTTTAAATGTCAAAATGACAAAATTAACACTCTTTAAGATAAATTATAAAATTTTATACTAACGACACACAAATTATCGCAAACGTACATTTTAATTGTACGCCAAAATATGTAAGTATTGTAGGTAATATAAAATTTATAATAAACGTCTATTTACAATATACCAGTGTATGTACATACATATAAACGTATGTGTACATTTGATATTTCTGAACAATTCTTTTGAATGTAAGTACATATGTACATATATATTTACCAATTTATTCATATTCATATTCATATCTGTCTGTGGGTAGGTATATGAAATTATTTTAAAATGACCGTTAGACCTAACTTTATATACACACATACATATGTACGTACATATAATCAAATACGTGGTAGAAAAAATTTTGTTTTCTCCTTATTTTTGATAATTTTATATTTTATGCATTTTATACAACATTTTTGTTACCGTCTTTAATAATATAAAAATGATTAAATGATTAAATGCATTTATGTATGTATGCCAACAACAAACATGACACCAATACCAAATCGATAATAATTTGATTGAGACAAGAGAAATGATGAAGATATTTAAAGCTAAATGATGTTCGTTGGATGTAGTGGCTAACGATTAATGTGTGCTATCAATGCATTTGGCTTGCCAATACTGCCATAGGCTAAACAAATTTAAATATAAATATTTTACATGTACAATATACATATATAATATGTATAGGAAAATAATGTACACATACAATTTATATACACACATTTATGGATATATGGCGGCATGGACAATATATACGTAAGTAAACCAACTATCATCATTATTCAGTTAAGGAACAAATGCTATCAGGGATAACGGATAAGCGTTATTTGCCAAATGAAAAATGAGTATATAACTCTTTTTTTTACATTGACCGTTATATCAAGTTAATAAAATTTTAAAAGATCTGAAAAGAAAACACTAAAATGATATACATATACACATAAATAGGCTATTATTCGATAGACTGATAGCATTTTTATCTAAATCCATAATATTATGTATATACATATGTACATGCATAATGTATGTACATACATATATAGGTATGTATATAATACACAACATTATAAGTATATTTTGTGTGTGTAAGTTATGAAAAAATATAATAAAAAATGAAATCATGTAAAAAAGAATTATACGTGTCTCAGGTAAAACTGTATTTTCTACATTTATGTATGTGTATAAGCATAAATATGTTTGTTCATTAAATGCATATAAAACTGCAACATTTTGATCAACGAAGAAAACGAAGATACATTGCAAATCATGCATTTCACAGTTGAATGCAATGAAGTCAAATATGTATAACATACACACATAATACATATACATATGTATATATATGTATGTATGTATACATTGACAAACAAGGTTTTCTTTGGCGTATATTATACTTCTTGCAATATGTGTTCACAGGCAAGGATAGTATGTAAGGAGAAAAAGTAGGTAGTGTGGCGGTGCACCATTTAAGGCCATAAATTAAGGTGAAATGCATCTTGGTTCAATTTAACCTCGTTGTAGAACGGATTTAATGTATATCATATACTGATGCTGTAAATTTATGTATAATGACATGTATATATATATATATACTATATATATATATATATATTATACGTGAACATATATGTACATGTACACACATATACACATATATGTATGTCCATTTAATATACTTAACATCTGACGCTGATATTGCTTTGATTTTCATTTTACTCTATACACTCAGAAGAAAAATTTAAAAAAAAATTGAAACTTTTTTCTCTCTGATTAGTTCGTGCAATTTGTGACCATAACGTTACAGTGAAATGCATACATTTGTATACGTGTATACATATACCTAAGTACAGTACATAGAACGTATATGGGTATGTAGATATGAAAAAAAAAAATTAATAAATAAAATGCAAAAACAAACAACGAAACAAAAATAACAGTTATTGACGAGTTCTTCGCTGAAATTGTATCTATTAAAATCCTACAGCCTGACATACATATAAAGTTATAATTTCAATTATACATACATACGCATACATACATGTAAAAGTCTACATGTAACATAAAAAACATAACTATACATAACATAAAAAAATCAACATACACATTACTTGGACTGTTGGACATACATATATGTATATGTATGTATGTATGTACAAGTACATTTGTATGTAAATGGTAATTTTAATTTAAAAAATTCACAAGTCCACTTTCGTTTTATGACGAATTAAAATTTTTATCGGGAGTCCATTTATGTTCGTATTTTTATTAATATCATTATCTTTTACTTTTAATTTTAGTCTTATATTTTGTAGTACTCTACTTTCATATAAAAGCATATTAATACATTATTACGTATGTATGTATGTATGAAATATTGTATAAGTAGGTATACCTACTAATTTTTATTTTCAGATTATAAGTATTTTATCATTCTTTTTTAAACTAATAGTTATTCAGTATGAATAAATTAAAAAGTTTATTAAAAACTTAGTTATATTGTCATTTAAAATTTAAAAAAGAATTTATATGTACTTTCATCTATATATAAAAATACATATGTACACGTGCTTACGTTTGCACCTATGTATATATAATAATGTGTGTTGCATAGAGTATAAATATTTGTATATTATAATATAGTCAACATAAAAATTATTTTGTAAATTTCATACCTACGAGTATATGTAGATATATGTAGGTACATAATTATGTACATATAGGTATTTGCAATAAATGATTAATTTGGAAAAAATACACATACATAGGTATATATATGCCTATATTACATAGTAGTGTGAATGTATGTAAATACATGATTATTTCTTTAAAATTTCTAATATACATACATACATACATATGTATTTGCACTATACCAAAATGCATTATAATACGGTTAAAAATAAGAGAAAGGTAACACATATATACATACATTATGTGTACTACATACATACAAACAAATATACTCTATGAATGAAAAAATTTAAAATAGTAAATTATATTATAAGTAAAAAATATTATATAGTATCAAATAAAATGTGTATGTAAATAAACAAAATAAAAATTAATAATATAATCAATCAAAAAGAAAATTTTTCAAATCGTAATGAAAAAAATTAAATGCTGCATATACGAATGTGAATACTTTCGCTAATATTAAAAATAGTTATAAAATTTTTTCAACAATCATAATCATTCTACAAAGATTTATGCTGTATCTGTGAACGTATGTAGTAAGAATTTTCTTTTCGGTTTTTGTCATTTTTTCATCATATTTGATGCAATAAAAATATAAATTACATTTGTCTAATTTTTATAATTAAAATTTCATATACAATAGTTGAATATTTATGCTCTGTCCACTAATTTTATGCAGTGAAAGCTTGTGGAAATTACGTAAAGCAGTAGAATTTTTATTTTAAAATTTAAAATTGATTATCAAAAATTCATCTTATATTGAATGAAAACTTTAAAAATTATAGTAATACTGCTCGTGAAACACTTTAATTAGAAATTATGAATGAAAAAAATACTCATGTACTCTCATAAGGGCTTAACTAGCATTTAATGGATAGAATATTATTTGTTTGATACACTCAAGTTAATTTGTTTTTTTTTTTTTTGTTTTTTCTAAAATGTATTGATAATATTATTATTTAAATATTTTTATTAAAGAATAGTATGGATGATATTTGCTAATTAAAATGCCAGTATATTCATAATGTGTAGAGAAATTGTAGGTACATACATATGTGCTTGCATATATACACATTTTACCACCACGATCATATGAATGAGCTTATATGTACATACAAGCGTAGAAAATTTTAAGTTTTATATCATTAAAATAAAAAATAAAAATGCCAGACTTTTTGAAAGTAATGTGAAAAACTAAAAAGAAAAAGTATAATCTACATACATATGTACATATGTACATACATACAGTAATTGCTTTGATATTTTATAAAGGTGCAACAATTATCATGTCAAATATGAATATTGAATTATTGTTTAAAAATTTGACCTTCAAAATTATTGTACCTAAAAAAATTTTTTATTCTATTATTTATGTTTACAGTTTAAAATCAACAACAACACATATGTAGATGTAGTTCACATTAAATATTTTGTTTTCTTTTTATATTATGAAAGGTTTTTTTTTACATTTAAGTTCATTAATGCAGAGTGCAGACATAATGTATGTAGGTACATATGTATGTGTATATATTTGTATGCATAAGTCAAAAAAGCTGTGAAAATGTTGTTTATTTTATATTAGCATGAATTATTTTATTATTTGTATAACCGGTTTATTTGGCTTTTTTTTTCTTTTTTTTTGAAAAAGTAAACAAAAATTTATTAATCGAAAAAAAAAATAAATAAAACTTCAAATTCCTTGTTGTTTTTTTTTTTCTTCTTCTAAATTTCAACTTATTTTGTTTATAAACAAATAAACAATTCAATGTCAACAAACAAATAAGTAAATATTTATCAATTTTAATACCTAATTATATGCAAGCATAAATACATACGCATATACATAATTAAAAGTTGGGATAGGTACGTGTATATACATGATAATAAAATACTATATTGACCATTAGAATTATTTTGGCAAAATCTTGTTCATTTATGTTTGAACAAGACTATTCAAATTTCAAACTATTCAAAAAAAAAAAAATTGCACTAAAATATAAAACAATTTCGGTAAAAAAAAATTTTTCAAAATTTCATTTTCACACATATTTTGATTACAATGTTCAACATACTCATATATAATTTGTTCACAATAAACACACATGAATTTAAATTATTTATTTTATCAAATGAATATTCTTTTACCATAAAAAGTCAAATCTTAGCAAAGTTATATTTTCATAACCTCTTCAATACGCATTCTTAAAGACATAAAAAAAAAATCAAGAATTTTTATTTATGCGTTTGGGACTATAATTTTATTTAAATAGAAATTTTAGTTGATTTTAAATTATTTTAAGTTTTTAATTTATTCTTATATTTATTGAAAATAATCCACATTTTAAAACTATTTAATGGTAAAATTCTTTTATTATTTATTATTTCATTTGTATCCAATGTGTCTACAATGCAAATAATACATATATTGTACATTCAAGTGATACATATATCTAAAAAAACAAAAAAAAAGAAAAATAGTTTACGTACACAAAGATTAATGCATATGTTACAATTTGAATGTAACTATAACAAAGTAATCTTCAAAAATATTACAATTAATAATAATGTAAATATAGTGATTATAAATAATGAACTTAAAATCCAAAAACATAAAATGTATGTAAATATAATAAACAATAAAGTACACATTTTACACAGCAACAAAAAAAAAAAAAAAGTTATCGTAATAAAATAACGAACTAAAAAAAATAATAATGAACTGAACAATTTAATAGCGGCAAAATGTCAATATTAATTTAATTAAAATGTTCTTATTTTTGTTTTTAAACAAAAGCTAAAACAATACTAATTAAATGCATAATTTAAAATTTTAATTTAATTACAACAACAACAATAAAAAATTAAAAATATAAAAAAAATTAAATAACAATAACGAATAATGTTTAAAAGTCATTCTGACATTTAATTTGACAACCGCTATTTTATTTTGTTGTGGGTGAACACAAAAATGTTAATAGAAGAGCATACATATATTGTATATTCATTATTAGCTAAGCCTTACTTACAATATGAAAGAATGGATCGTATGTATATGTACACAAAAAGTACAAAGGAATCTTGAAGAATGATTTGTGTCTCAGGAAAGATTTGAAATTATAGAAAAATTCTTAAAGATTTGAGTAACGAGCTAAGTAATTGACTCATATGATTTAAATGTGTGCTCAAATTCATATAAAAATTTATACATTCACATCATACATATGCTGTAATGAGAGATCGGTTAAAATATTTTAATTTTCGAAATATACGAATTTTACTGCTTATATAGTATTCTAATATACTACACCGGTTAAAAATTAAGTGGGAGAATGAAAGTATGAGTGTATAGTTATGATGATTGAAATTATAATTTCTAAAATGCTGTGTGTACATATTTAAATTGTACATCCATTATAAGTTTATTCGTTAAACAAAACAAAAATTAAAATTTTTATTTAATAAATGTACATACATTTTAAATTTAATACATTAAGCATTCCTGTGAATTTTTATCGAAAGTCTGATAATTCCTATGCCGTCGGGTTTAAAATAAAGTTGATCTACTAAATAAGTAATGAGTGTAAATAAATCGCTTGGAGAATTTTTCAAATCTGAACTCAAATTTTACTTAAAGTAAAAATAAACTGAATTTCGATACTAAATTGAGTATTTTCGTTGAATCGAATAATAAAATTTTAAAGCGAACGTACAATTGGTTAAAAAAAAGTTTTAAATTTGTTTAAAATTTTCAACATCAAATTTTCATTGAAATTACATTTAATTGTTTTTTAAATTACCATTTAAAATTTTTGGAATGATAGCTTACTTTGAACATTTCTTTTACAAATTTTTTTCATTAAAGAGTGTACAAAAACGGTATGTCTCGAAACATCAAAAAAATGTGTAAGTGGTACGGTATTAGTACTGTTCTGATACAATTATGATACAACGTATTGATACCATTGTATTGAATGTGTATATCTTTAACTTTTGTCGTTTAGAATTTTCTTTCGTTCACTTTGCATTGTTTTAATTATATTTTATATTTAATAAATAAAAGTTAAACATTTTTTTTGTTTTATGCATTCTCAAAGTCTTTTAATAGATGTGTAAAATTCACATATCCAATACGTTTCGAAACTTTCAACAATGTTTCTGTTAGAATTAAAACTTGTTGCATTGTATTAATACGTTTCAAAATTGACCAGAACATGTGTTTTTTTTTTAAATTTTATTAAATACTTATACACATAATTCATCATCTTCGAACTAAAGTACATACCATTTCCAACATTTAAATGAGGTTTTTGTAGTACAAAAGCTTAATGGACAGATAAAATTGTGTATGATAGTAATAATGTTTTCAAAACCATTACACATTTTATCATTTAAAATAAACCGATTTTATATCAGGACATACAGTATTTAGATAACATTTTAAAAGTTTCGATATAAAGTATTTTTTTAAAATTATACCTTAAAAAGAATAACAAGTAAATATGTTATTCTTACGGATATACATCAAAAATGAATGTGGATATGTACATGTTGCATTTATTTTCTTTTAACGGATATGCGTAGGTCGTTAATCTGACATTAAATTCGTGTTTTTTCAATTTTTTGCAATATCCTTACTATTGATTAACATTTTAAATCAAAGAACTTATTATATGTGTATATATTTACATATGGTCGTAATTCGTATACAACGTACGTATATATATTTACTTTCCAGATACACTTTGTATGTATACATTTATATATTATAGTACAAGATTTCAGTTTTCTCTGTAATAATATATGAAACTACCACTGCAATCTTATAGCAATGAATCCAAAATGTGACATTTTAATCTTGACAAGTTTTTAATTAGATTGATTGATCGAGTCATTCATGTGTTGAAGATTTTCATAAGATATTTTTACGCATGTACTACATTTATACAATTTTACATATGCATACATTCGTGAATAATACATTTAGTCTGTACATCGATTGATGAAGTTGAGAAGTTTAATAAATATCATGCAATTGTACATATATACATATAAACAACTTCTTTTTAAATTTTATTTTTTTAACATTATTTTCAATTTCATGTTTTTTGAATTTTCTTTATTTAGCATAATATCTTTATATTATTTAGTATTAGAGAAATGTAGTAAATAATTTTAAGCGTGTAATAAAAGTACATATAAGGTGTCCCATTTCAATGTGTATTTCACTGATTTCACTGTACTTCTTAAAGTGTTTTAACAAAATTTTTCAATTACTTTTTATCTTAACAAAAATATATATTTATAAGTATTTACATATATCCTGTTAGAAAAGACTAATGTCTCCTATTTGAAAAACTTAGTTTGAATTTCACTGAAGTTGATTTATTTTATTTGTATGAGTCAATTTGGGCTTGTGCTTATGAATTTGAGTTTTGATTTTCGTTCATCAAGTTTCGAGAAATTTTAAATTTTTAAATTACACTTATAAAAATTTATAGAAACAATAATACGATTTTTGTATACACACTAAAACAGGACACTTTGTATGTATTTACATATCTCTATTTTTTAAAATATATGCATGTATATACATATACGAGTATATGAGTTTTAAATGTTTTATACTGTACAAAGTTGTTTATAAGTACACAGTACAGTCCACATATTTTAAAAAATATTACATTATCTGTACTGTTTTATTACCCTGTAATCTTGACAGTTACAGATCCGTATATAAATATATACATACACATATATACATATACATATGTATGTATATAAGTATAAATGTATTGTACACCTGTGTATCCTATATATTTTTAATTCATTAATAACTTAAATTTATTCATTCATTCATTCATTCATTGCCGCGTATTAAGAATGAATTTCTTTTTTCATCTTATTTTTATCATTTACTTTTAGCATTTTAAAAGTACATACATACATATGTATGTATGTATTAATTTAAAAGCATATATAAAAATAGATAAAATCGTTGTGTACGACATATACTTGATATACTTAACATATATGCAACATACATATATTTTTATATGTAAATTAAATGTAGAATTACATACGCATGTAGTATGTACATGTTAATATACTGTACGTTATATACATCTGTCCTTATACCAATAAGTAAGCATTAAAAATGACTAAATTCAGTTTTATATTTTATTTCAATGTTTCATTTAAACACATTTTTTATGTGATTTTGAATTTTAATTTAAATACATTAGCATAAATTTATTTGAACGTACAATAATTTAAAAAAATATATATATAACTTTCATACATGTCCACTTAAGTACATACGCATTTACACACACATTTATAGTAAATATAAGAAAAAAAATGTTCTTATTATAATTCCAATGAAAATTAGTTTTTAATGCATAATTTGAGTTAATGGATCTTATTACTTATTTTTTCTTATCTATTTCATTTTTTTTTCTTCATTTTTTCCATTTCTTTATGTCTATCATTTATTTCATTAATTTATAGATTTTTGTCCTTTTATTACGTTGAATAGAAACTTTAAATTTTACATTCTGTTATAAAAAAAAAAAATTACATAGGGAGAGAAAAGTATTTGCAGATGCAAAGCATCAAATTTTCATTAGATATGCATAGAATATAAAATAAAAGTTTTAATGTCTAAATTGACACATTAATTGATATAAAATTTTATTGATTAAATTAAATGAAATAAACTAGTAGTTTTGAATTGTATAAAATAACGTAAAAATTAGGTATGTATATAGAAATTCCTGATGTTGAAAGAACATTTCATTTTTTTCTTGTAGATGCATTTTTTACTAATTAAAAAAAAATTTTTTTGGTATGACTATTTTATTTAATTTCTATTTTATTGATGTACGATAATTGAAATAAATAATTTTCAATTTATTACAAGTAAATGGTAACCGCTAGAGCAAATACATTATTTGCGCTACTAGATGGCGTGACGTTAGAATAACAATTATGGTCATTCTTACAGTAATGCATGAATATAAAATTAATACAATTGATTTTATCTACTTTATAAAATGTTCAATGTAACAATTAAACGACAGTTGAAAACAAAAGATTTAAGCGAGTAACCTGACAAAATTTGGTATTACACAAAATATACAATATACATTTAATTCAGTTTGTACTTCTACATTCCGATCACATATTGTGAATATGTGATAAGTATAAAAATTCAATTACTGTCTAATTTTGAATCAATGTGTACTTATAAAACGATTTTATTCAAACAAATTTCTTTTTGTTGAGTTTTATAACTTCTATCCTTGTACTTTGAATTTTATTGTTTTGTTTTCATCTTCAAGTTTATCGTTTCATATCTACATTTATGAACATATTTATGCTTATAGTAATAATTACAATGCAATTAGTTGAGTTTCATATATCAAGTTTTTCAAGTTACATTTCTGTTTAAACACGTGCTCAAGAAGAAATTGTTTACACGCATACATACAACTATTTTATATTTGTAGATTATGTAATATGTATGTGTTTACAAATATTTGATATAATATATTTCATTTACGTGTACAGATTATAAAGCAAAATAAAAAGTAAAAATATGAAATAAACAAGATAAATAAACTTTCATGCAAAAATATAGAACGATAATTTGAGAATTTAACGATACAAGTATTTGTCTCAATTCATAGACAGACAATTGTCTATTCTAATAAATATAAGATGCGAACATTAAATTGAAATACCAATCTTGATCAGACCATCAACTTTTTTAAGGATTGAATTTCCAGATAAAAACCAACATTTTTAGTAGTGTCTATTGTATTTTGTTAATATATGCATATAAATATGTACATATAATCGAGATTATTATTTTTTATCATCACATGCTTTCATCACTACTATTATAACATTTTGAACATTTACCGGATCGGTAAGTTCATGTAATTGATCTGATACTTGTTCGACCTGTAGTACCTGTACTTCCTGAATAACCTATTCACAATTCATATAAATTTTCATATATAATAATAGTGATATGTATATAGCATTATTAGTATTTTTTGTTTTCAATAAATTTTCGCGCCTTTTTAAAGTTTATCTGTTTATCGTTTACTTTTTGTAGTATATGTTATACAATAATTTAAATTCCAACAAACTTGTCGTTCATTGAAAGATGAATGATCTCTCACCAACAATACCTTTACAACAAAATATACTCACTTACATGAACATATGTACACACATACATAATACATATGCTATAAATAAACTAATGATAAATAGCATTGAAAAAGGTCATGATTTTGTTATTCAACTTTATAAAGCTAGTTGGACATCATTACTATTTTGTGGCGGTGGTGTTGTTGATTTTCTGTTATGTTTCCTTTTTTTTAGTTTTTATATATATACATATAAACTACTTATAGAGTTTACATCCCAATTCTAGTTTTACAACTTTATCATGCTGATTACCAAACAACTTCACCAAATCAAAAAAAAATCTTGTATGCTAAGATTTACATGAATAATAATAATGGAAATACAAAATATGGGTATTATATAATGTTTCAACAAAATTTGAACAACATTTTGAAAAAAAACCCCCAAAAGAAAACAAGATTCAGAAAAATGCATGATCATTTTTATTTAAAGATCTGGATCTTGTCAATAAAGCAAAAAACTTGTTTAGCACTTTATACATTTCAATCCGTAACGAAAAACGGTAATTTCAGGATGTTCTTATGAAAACTGCCCCCTAAAACAAGAATTTTAAAATATGTTGTTATATTATGTTATTTTGATGTGTTTATGTAGTATTAGTGTAAATATCATGGTTTGACCAGATCAAGGATCAGTAGTTAGAACAACCATATGGTTGAATGCAGTATAACAAGTTCAACTTTTACCATCTTTGTGGAATGTTTTTTTATATGTATATATACATATTTTTTTTTTCATTTAACTTTGTTTTGATTATTATTATTATTATTTATTTTTATTTTTGTTTGTTTATTTTTTTTTTTGTTTGTTTGTTATTTTTAATCATCAACCTGTGAAGAGTTAGTTACGGGTTTGGAACCTGCAATGTTGTAAATACATATATACAGTTCAACCGCTTTTGTTGAATGTTGATAGTGATCAGGTCGGTCACTTGAACTATATCCGAACTGAACCTACCAATCCAGTTAGTTGTTCATATTCTATAAAACAACTAACTATATGGCCTATTGCATACGTAGATATTATATAGAGGCCAAACTGTCTGACTGGTACCTGATTTGGTGGAAACTACTTACTCTTTCGTTAGACAATGTATTGTATATTACATTATATACATGTATGTATGTACATATGTTTGAATGTAATATAAATAAAATGGAAAAAAAAAAATCATGATGAATAGTGATATTGTCGTAGGTGAGTTCAAGTTGAAGAATAATAATTATATCTTGGAAATTTCAAGTATTATGTCAGATTATGTTATGGAAAATCAAGTTTTTTCTTTCTTCTTCTTTTTTTCTCTTTAACATTATAATGATAGTTATTGTTGCATAATAAAATAAATAGAATTGACAAAAATACATATTTGTAAACAAATAATTTTTCTTTTTTATTTGTTATGTATTTGAAAATAAATGAAAATGAAAGTTTTGTTAGATAATAAATTAACTTTTTGAATTATTTAATTTTAATTTAATTACATTAATTTGATCTAAATAAAAACAAAATAATATAAATATATATTTTATAGACTTATATAAATATTATTTATATACAAATAATTATAAATAATTTTGTTTTATTACTTAATTATCATTGTGGATTTTTTTTTTAAGTTCGAAATTTCGAAATTCAAGAAAGAAAATAAAAATTTAAAAATTAACTATTTAAGATTTTGCAGAAAAAATGATATTTGAATAAATGATAATAAAAAGAACTTTTTCAATTATACAATATAAAAAAAAAAATTTGTTATTAATAAAAATAAGCTAGACAATATCACTATCATCATCAAATTTAGATTATACTATATTATATTTATATCATTTACAATCATAATAGGAAATATATTCATAGTACCTTAATGGTAATAAAAAATCTAAAATGTAAGATTAAGAAGAAAACTATGTACATATGTAAGTTCAAAGAATTATTTTGTTAAATAAACATATTTATATTTATGTATGTTAATAATATGAGTATACAGTATGTACTAGTATATGTACGTACATACGTAAAAAAGAATGATCTTCCTTATTTTTCTTATTACTTTTATTTATTAGTTTTTTTTTAAATTAAACCTACAATAGTCATCTTGTACACTTTCTATAGAACGGTGTAAATTTCTCATTATTTTAATTTTAATTTGAATAATTCATAAAATATACATACACATAAGTATACTCACGCATAGGCTGATGCTAACAAATGCATATACATATATATACATACGTACATAATATATGTATCTATATGAATAGTGGAATAGATATAAAAATAATTTAAAATAGCATTGAATAGTATTGAAAACATAGTTTTCAATATGAAACGTATACGAATTATGATTTTATTTGTTTTAAAGAATTGTCAGAAATGTCCTTACGATTAATTAACTTCTAGCAGCTTCTTGTAACATAATGAATTCTTCTTTAACACTGGTAATAGTTTATATTATTATCATTTTATATAAATTTGTATGTAATTATTTTTTTAATTTTTATTTTAATGAATACAAATTTATACATACTCGTGCGAGAAATCTTCTAATATTAATTGACTGTATTTTATTGTTGATTGATGATTTTTTACATGTTGATGTTGATTGATGAATGTTGATTGTTGTATATAGGCTATGCATTTCATATGATTTATTTTTACATTGTTTTTCTGTTGATTGTTGAATTTAATGATTATTTTTAATATTTTATTTTACAAATACATACTAGTTTTTTTTTTGTTTTTGTACTTAACGTTAAAAATTTTTTGGTCAAGATTTTACATTTATGTATTTGTTTGCAATATCAAATGACAAACTAAAATGAAATTAAACGATTTATTATTGTACATATTTTAAAACAGAAACAGATGTAAACTTTTAGTTGTAATACTTTTATACTCGAATTATTCGATATAATTTTTAAATATTCTAAATTCATATTTAAATTATAATAAAAATTTTACTTTTTAACTTAACAGAAATTTAGTTTTGCAAAAATATTTTTTTAAAACATTCATAATTTGCTTTTTTTCAAATGTAAATAATTTTTAATTTTTTTTTTTTTTTTCAATTCTACATTAATTATTATAATTGTTGTAATTTGTAAGACTTTCACAGCCGTATCTATTGTTATGTTTGAAAAAAAAGAAGAAAATGAAAAACAATTAATTAATTTTTGCGAAAGTGTATATAATTTTATCTGATTTGGGCCATTCGCAAAGGACAAGGGGTTAAAAACTATAATTAAAATTTTATAACATTTAAACAAAAAAAAAAACTCATATAGACATTGAAAATTTTCAAAAATAATAATCAAGAAAATTATTCAATAATTGAAAATTCAAAAAAAAAAACAATAAAGTACATATTAACCAGATTAAGAAATAATTGATCATTGTAAATAATTTAATGACAATCCTATTGAATTTTGAAAACAATTCTATTTTTAAATAAAAAATTGTATCTCAGTATTGAAAAATACTAATTATTATCATAATACTGATGTATTAAAATTAAAAATGAAAAAATAGCTGAATATAAGTTGAAACGATAATAATTGGCATACCATATGATACTGATCATTAGATTTATTTTATTTTATTTTTTATTTTTTACATGAACATTTTTATGATATTTCAAATCAATGTTTAAGATACAGCTTGTGTGATAGAAATCACGATCATTTATATACATAGGTATGACATATGTATATCTAAGTTCTTTTAAAATGTTGTTGACATTCGCATGTCTTTCACTTTATAAAAATAGTGTTACCACATTATCCCATTTAAAAATATGATATACATTATTCAATAGAATATGATTTGGTAATGTTAAAGATATAAACGATACTTGTGCATTTATAAAATAATAATTTATTTAATTTATAAAACAAAAATAAATAATTGTTTAAAAACTAGTCACTATTTCATGTATGTTTTATTGGTTAAAATTTTTTTTTATTTTATTTTATTTTTTTATTTTTTATTTGCATATTATATTTTGTGATGGTTTTACTCTTAACTCTGTTAAATAAGTTAAAAGATCTGCAAGTAAGTCTATTAAATTTACAAAAGCATATAGCATACATTATACAAAAGTATCTTTACACAGCTTCCAATAATTTTTCAAATATACAATATGTATGTACATATATCACATATTTTACATATACTAATGCAATGTTAATATTTGTATAAAATCACATATACAAAACTATATTCAATATATTATATGTATATTTATGTATATGGCTGCACATATACAATGTATCCATACGGATTATAAATATTAACAATTATATTGAGATTTTTAACGATTTTGACATACGATTTTCTCTTTCTACAGTTTTTTTTTTTTTATTTTTTTAAATTATGGTATGTATTCAAATTGTACGTTGAATACACTCCATGCGAATATAATATTTTTTGCAAAAATGTACATATATATGTACATACTTTTAATGTATTTTATTATTGTTTTTTATTATAATTTATTTTTTTTTTTTGAATGAAAATAAAAATTTGTCAGTAAAGTTGAAGGACAGTTTTTTTTTTTTTGTTTTAAAATTGTAACCAACTCAAAACATAAGATTTTACTTTTATTTTTGCTTAATAATGTCAGAAATGAAATTTAAAAAACAATAAAAAAAAATTATATTTTACTATCGGAAACAGAGCATCGTATTGATTACATATTATTTGTATGTATAGTTATTATATTTGTAACCAATAACTAAAAAAAAAACAAAAACAAGTAAAAAAGTAATAATAAAAGGATCTACAACAAAGATTTAAACTTTTACCTGAATTTTAATAATACGTACATACACATAGTACATTTGCTGTATTAATGAATATTGCATGGTTTCACTTAAAATCAAATTAAAATATAGCTCCAAAATAATTTTATAAACGTACTTTAATTTCCTGTATCTATATTTGAATCCAAAAAAAAAAAAAAAGATTACATTTATACATACATATATGTATGTATGTATGTATGTATGTATAAAATAAAGCCCAACGGTAAATAAAATAATAAATATTTGTTTCTTTTCAATAATGTACATATAGTACATATCTTATGAAATCTAAGAATTCTCTGAAGAATTTACGTGTATACGTATCTAAAGGTGTATTATAATGTAATTTATACGTATGTACATGTACATTATATACATATGTATGTATATATATAGCAAATGAAATTTAAATGGACTTTAGTATCCCATACAAGGACAATATTATAATATATATTTATATAAAAGATATATTTTGAAAGAAAAAATATAGTATGCGCGGCCATTATTAAAAATACCCGAAGACTTTTTATATAAATTGTGGATACATGCATAACTTTTTATACATATTAACATGTAGATAATATTTTATACATTTTATAAAATATTTTATATACATATGTATATATATACGTATATCCGTAAAATACATACGATCAGTTATATAAAATTTAATCTTTAACTTCTATTAAAAGGTTTAAAAGTGAAGAAACAAAAATGAAAGAAAAAAAAAAATAACTCAAAAATATAATAAAAAGAAGAAAAATAAAAACATAAAAAATACATAAATAAAGAAAAAAAAAATGAATAACTTGAGAAATGTTATAAACGATCAGAATAACAATATAGCAACAATATTAACATCACATCAGCATCAGTATCACTATAAATAAAAATAATATAAGAACGGCAACAACAGATTAAATACAACAAAAACTATAATTTATAAGTATGTATATAAAGTATAGTAGATTTTACACTAACAAAAATCTCCACAATATCATGGTATATTATAGTAAAATTTACATTTACAATAAAAATAACAACAAAAAGCAACAGATTTGTAAATGAAAGATATTTGAAATAAAATAAAATTAAAACAATAAAATACACGAGTATGCATATTACAACACCTACGTGTTATATTTTTACCTGGGCGTAAAGTGGTAAAATTATATGAAAAATATAATAATATTATAAATATAAAAATATATACGAATAATAAAACCAATACTACATAGCATACGATAGAAAAAATTTATTTTTTCTTTTATTTTGTATATTCATCGAAGATAATATGCACATTCATATATTGAATTGAATATCGAAAAAAAAAAAAAAAGTTGGTTTGAATTTAATAATAAGAAAGGTAAGTCAAAACTCAAGACTCAAGTGGTACCTACATTCATGTATGTATGTAAGTATTAATGTATTTGTATTACTTAACATATATATATACATGTATATATATTTTATGTACATATACATACAGGTAAAATGGTGTATGCACGAGGGAGTGCTTGAGTCATGCCATATACATATTTTATTCTTATAGGTGTACAGTATAAGAAAATGAAAGAAATGAAATGAAGAAATCGAAGAAGCAAAAGAAGAAAGAACCTCTTTGATTTCGATGGTGTCTTAAGTTCAGATTTTGTTTGGCTATACTTGCATCTTAAACACGCGTTTTTTTTTTTTTTTTTTGGTGTTATTATTACATTTGTTGGTTTGGTATTACTGATGATGGTACATATATTTTCTTGATTGTAAAAATCTCCATAATCCTATATTTGTATCTTTCTACCTTTATTCATTCTCTTTAATTTTATTAAATTCTTTCTTCCATTATATTTTAACTTTGTGCATTTATATATACGTTATAAAATTATTATAGTTTTCAAATGTAAAATATTTATTATCTACATGTTATAGATAAATTTTATATCGTAATAATGATATTTTATTAAAATTTAACGGAGATACAATGTGTTCATGAATTATATGTTTTTTGCAATTATACATTGACATAAAAATAAATGCATATTATTCAAATACAAATTTTTGTTAAATTATTTTAAATTTTATCCAATGAAATCTATATGGATATAATTTATGTTCAAGTTATGCATTCATATTTTTTCTCTTTAGAGTAAAAAAAAAATGAAATGTGACAAAATTAAAATAGAAATAATTTAAAATATATAACTATGTACATTCATATATTTAAGTCTTATTTGAAATATTTGCAAAAAAATAAATAAATAAATAAATTTAGTACTTTAATTGTTGTTGTTAGATTATTATGATGTCGAAGGTGAAATCAAAAATGTGATTATAAGAAAAAAGTACACAAAAACAAAAACCCAATATCAGAATAATAATAACAATATAGAAATGTATGTAAGGTTAAATGGTAAAAAGCATTCGTAACACCAACAACAACAGCTATATGAATAGAATAAAACGTGTGGTGCAGAGAAAATAAAATGTAGCAAAATTGTATTTGTCCATACATCAAGTTAACATGTGTATGCGTTATGGTATGCATATGGGATAATCTAGCTCTATTGAATGTACCTACATACATGTATGTATCTATGTATGTATGTATATGTAGATGGTTGTGAAACCATAATGACGATGGTTATTCAGAAAAAACAGCATCAGCAGCATTGTAAAGCAGCATGAAAAACTCCAACAACTAAAGCATACCATACATACATACACATTAATATAAAATGTATACAAAAACATATGAATATGTGTGTATTAAAAATAACACACATACTATATATATAGGATATGTCAATTATAAAAGAAAGAAACAAAAAAAACAACACATTCCTAAAGATTTTTATAATATATATATCTATATAATGTATATGCTTTCACAGTAAATATAAATACAAAAGTATCCACAAACACATTAAATTAAATTTTGAATGTGTTAGTGTTAACCTAAGATAAATCTTTTATATTATATTTACGAGTGCTTTTTTTGTTGTTTCAGTATTTCTTTTTTTTTTTTTTCGTTTTTTTCATTTTTATGATTTTTAGCAGCTTAAATTTTAAATATTCTTATAATAGTTTGGTTAGGTTTAGATGAATATTTTATTTTAATTTAAAAAAAAGAAAAAAAATGTCTAGAGTGTTTTAAAACATATCAAATCTATAAAAACAACGACAAAAAAATAAATTTGAAAGTTGTTGTTAATTAAAAAACAAAACTAAACAAAAAATAAAAGTATATATTTTTATTATGCTAAAAAAGACCCAAAAGGAACTTACATAATATGAAAATTTTATATATTTATGATGACTTGTGTTTACAGCAAGGATATACAGTATATCATTTATTTTTATATATAAAATGTTAAATTTATATTTTTTTTTTCCTGTATAAAATAATAATATTAATTTTATAATTTTGTTTTTCTTCTACTTTTTGAAAATTATGTTTACCATTTACAAACCTCGTTTATATCTCGAAATTTCTTTGTATTTAAAAGTATTTTCTTTGTTAATTGAATATTTATTAATTGAATGTAGTAAATTTTATACATTCTTTTTGAAATTCACAAGATAAATACGAAAGATAAAATTGATTTTTTTTTTGTTTTTATTCTGCACAATAATTATGTTTGTTTTTTCTTCTTCTTCTTTTTTATATTTATTTTTAATCGTATGTATAACTAAATAATAAAAAATTAAAATTGTTGTAATTCATATATATTGTAAAAATATTTAATAAAAACATTTCAACAACCACCATAACTTAATTCTTATTATTATTTTTATTTTTATTTTTAAATTATTACTATTATTACATTTATTTTATTTTTTTTTTGTATAATATTAAAATTTATTTATATATTTGTAATTAAATGTTATTGGTATAAATATATACACACACGTACACACTAATGCATTTGTTATACACGTTTACTATAGATTATATGAATACCCGGAATGGCAACAATTTGTTATAATATATTATACAAAAATACTACATACATATTGTATGTAATACACATATCTATACATTAAATAACACATACATGTACATGAATTCACAAAATACATTATATGGTTTATTTTTTTTTTTGTTATTGTTATTATTTTTGCTTAAACACTGTTTTTTTAAATTATCATATTATTATTTTGTTTTCAATTTAATGTATTATTTGAATCTATAGTTTTCTACCCTTATTTATTTTTCAGTAAACATCAGAAACTTTTCAAAAAAAAAAAATATATATATACTTTTTTTTCTTCAAATTTATCACATTTTTTCATATACAATATTCATTTTCTTTTTCACTTTTTGTTGTTGCTTCTCATGTATTGCAATACGTTAGTATGCACAGAAAGAGAGAAAAAAAACTGAATTACAATAAAAAGTAATTATATATTATATTTAAATTTAACAAGAAAAAAAAAACCTCACTAGTTTGATTGTTATATGATTGGCGTTTGTTGTTTATTTAATTTATTTGATTTTTATATAAAACATTTAATTTGTTTTTTTTTTTTGTTTTTATTAATTATTTAAAATAATTTTTAAAGAGAACAAAAAAAAAAAAAAAGAAACAAAATTCACATTTAAAAAGTACAAAAAAATTGTTGTAGCTTTTAGCAGATGTCGGATTAAAATCAAACTAAAGTACAAAATTTTTCATATACTAATAGTATTACACAAATACAAATACATATGAGTAAAATATAATATATAAGCACTTAATATAATGTTACACACTCTTTTCTTAATTTTTATTTTTTCATTTTCTTTATCTTCGTCATCTTCTTCTTCTTCTTCTTTACCGTCGTATTCTATTTTATATTTCTCTTCTTAATATAATACACTCTTAAACAATATTTCTTTTTTATTATATTTATTTCTTCTCTTTTCTGTATTTTTAAGTTTATTTTATGAACATTTTTTTTTTAAATTTTAACTTAAATTTTGTTATTTTTTTAAAAATTTTCTTCTTTATTTATTTCGTTTTTACTAGTTTCATTCTTATAATTTGAAAAAAAAAAAAAAATTAGTAAATTTATATTCAAAAACTTTTTAATTCACTGATATTAACGGAAATTATTTTAAATTTTAATATTAATAAAATACAATATTATAAAAATATAATTATAAAATTTTTATTATATAAAATAAGGTAAAATTTGTTATAAAATTAATTTAAAATCTCAATAAAATTTTTTTTAGTCTTAACTTGTGATGAAATAATATGGATAAAACATAAAGAAGAAGAAGAAGAATTAGTAATAATAGTATATAATATAGTTGGTATATTAGTTAGCAAAAGTAGTAGAAGACAAAGAAGAAGAAGATGAAGAAACAGCAAAAGAAAACTGTTAAGTTAGAAAAGGAAAATTACTTCTATATTATTTCATTTCGAATATATATTTTTGTAAATAAAAAGAAAAAATAAATAAATAAATAAAGCAATATAAAGTAAAAATACAAAACTAAAAATGATAATAATATTATCTCTTTTCAGTAAATTTCTGAATTAGTATATAAAATGTTAAATGGTAAATGTATCTGGTGCTGTTTTATTATTGCTACTTTTGCCTTACCTTATCTTACATTATTTAAATTGAAAGTTATAACAGCCAAATGTACAGGTAAAAATATTTATCGATACAAAATACCTGTATACACATATTTGTATATGATACACATGTATAATATATGTATAATCTGTGTATTTTATAATGATACGCGCATATGTATTATATACCTGTGTATAGACAGGTGAATATACACTTAGTATAAAGGCGCGCATGGTTTAATTGCGAGATAAACATACACAAGTGTAGATATACATATGTAAATATATATATACCCAAGGAACATATACATCAAAATTCGAAATAACTATATACATACATACATATGTATGTATGTATATATACATTCACTCACAATTTTCGAGTATAATTTTATAAAGAATTGATATTCTGCTCTTATACAAAATTTGTTGTTGTGTTGCATTAATGTTCCCTATGTTCAAAATTGTGGTGCTGTTGGCCATTGTGATATTTCTTTTGTAGGTAGATAATGATGATGATGATGACGATGATGATGATGATGGTGGCTAAGTATAATGGGTATCGAATGAATGTGAAGGGAATAAAATACCCCAAAAATCAAAACCACATGTATGTATGCACGATCAATGTATGGCGTGCTACTTAAGAAATAAAAGAAATGTTCAACAAGAATATAATATGGTATACATATTTGTAAGAATATTGGTATTTTTAAGATATAATATTTTTAATTTTTTTTTTTTTCGAAACTTTTAATATGTATTAAAATATACATACATACATATATGAATATCACATTTTTATTTAAGAAATACAGGTGAGCATAAGATGACCGTATATGTGTAAACAATTCAATTGTATATGTACATATTTGAATTTCAACTATAATACATAATAGGTTATCTATATTTTTTCATTTTTGTATTTTCTTTTATTGTACACATTCAAATAATTAATTAATACAAATGCTTATATTATCATAACTACATTAAGGTTCAAAACTGAGAGGTGCGTTTTATTCAAAATTTTGCGATAAAACCAAATAAATAAAATAATACAAAAAAAAAAAAAGATCATTTATAACGTTAATTTTATAAATACATATTCTTGTATGTGAGTGTACTGGTGTAATCAATATAAAAATTTTAGTTTTTTTTCCATAATACATTGGAAGGAATCGTTTCTAATATGCTTACGTATATATATGTATCGTATGTACATATGTATGTATGCGTATAATATCTTCAACAATTTAATGTAATATTGAACAAAAAAATAAAAAGAAACAAAATGTTACATGAAATCAACATTAAATCGATACATAAATAAATTACAGTTTATAACAAAATGGAATTTCAAATTTAATTTACATTTTTATTAAAAACAAAAAAAAAAAAAAACAACGAAATTGTAAAAATGATTAGTGTATTTTAATTATAATACAAATAATAATAAAACGTAATTTTTAAAATACTGGTACGTTATAAATTTTATTTTGTTTTTTTTTTTTTTTTTTTTGTTCAAGTATAAAAGTTATCATAATGAAATACTTAAATTTTTTATGTATGGAAACTTGTTGAAATTTCTTTGACTAAATTTTCATTTTGAAATGGATAGTAAAATAAAACATATTTTTAAATCTAATATTACATAAATTAAATAATTTTTACACTTTAAATTAATACAAATACAAAAGTCAATGTAAACACGATTTTTCTTTTTAATTTTTTTTTGTCCTAATAAAACCACATAAATCACATAGAAGCAAAATTATTTAAATTTTTGAATATTCATATTTTAACGTATTTTCATATACTAATCAATTATTTACCGTTATAAATTATTATTTATGATTTCAAGGTTTTTTAACAATAATTTTATATTATATAATAATGTAACGTTTCCGTGTTTATTTTCAAATAAATATCACTTTTTAAAATTTGTTAATTAAATAAAATAAATTAATAATAATAATAAATGAATAAATTATATAAAATTCATATAAAATAAATTTACATTCTGGCAACCCGAAATAACAACATCTATCTTAATTAAAAAAAAAAAAAAAAATAAATAAATAAAGAATTTATTTCATAACCTAATGCTCATTGGAAATATTTATACAGAGTTAAAGTATTTATTAGTGACCACTGATCGGTAACATTTCATATATCATGATCAAATATGTAAATATCATAAGAAATGAAATTTTTATATTGAAAATAAAAAAAAAAAATAATATTTTCAATATACAGATATCATACATACATACATATGTGCATATGTACAAGCATGCAATTTTTTTTTTTAAACAATCAGTTTAAGAAAAAGTATTTTACATATATAGTATGTAGGTTTTGAAAACTAATTTGCACATTCAATAAAAACATTTTTAATTAAAAATTGTGTACAAAAATGAATTTATGTGTATATTTGCACTTATCTTAGTTACTTCCAAGTTTCTGCTATATTCTTATAAAAACATTGATGTATGTATGTTTATGCTCAGATTATTTTTATTTAATAAAAGAACATACTCATACATAATTTACACAAAATCAATATGATATGAGAGTTTTAACGAATTTTCGTATAAATTTTCTATACATGTAATATTGAAATCATTTATAAATATTTTGAAGTGAAAAACGGAAATCTAAAATTCTAAACTCTTTCAATCAATATACATTTATTTAATTTTATTTTTCTTCATGCTTTTTAATATGTGTAGTCAAGAGTCATGGTCGGATGTCTTGAAAAATTTTTTTAAACCTTATTCGTGTTTTATACACAAAAATGTTAAACCGAAAAACGCCATCAAATTGCATGCAATCAGTTTTCTTATGAGTTAGTTATGTGTTTGTCTTTTATATTCTGTTGTTTTGGTTCTTTTTTATTGTCGTTATGTTTTTTTTTAACCTCTATTTTCGGTGTTTTGTTTTATACTTGCAATGAATCTTTATAATATGAACAGAGATACCCTTCTATACACAAAGTCTCCAGTTTCCATCAGCCTCCAACTATAACTATTATTTTAGTTCTTATTTTTATATGTATAACATTTTTTGTTTTCATTTTTAGTAACCATCATCAAGTAATTGTCTATAGTTAAAGCTATAGATGATGCCTTGAGGTTTTTGATTACAAAAATGAATAAAAAAAAAAAAAAATAATAATAAATAAAATGAATTCAAAGAAGAAGAAAAAAAAATGGAATAAGAAAGAATACTAAAGGATACCACATTACCTCTGTAACGAAATTAAATCCATAAAAGAGTAACACAACATTCTTTGATATATGTGTATATCTGATGCATGAATGCATATATGCATTATTTGCGCATAAATTAATTACACGTGATCCTGTAATAAGTTCTTGTCGTCATCATCGTTTCCTTGGCACATTATTCTACCACAGATACGTACATTATACATATGCATGTATATATCTATTTATTTTACATATATATATATATACGTACATATGTATGTATGTACATACTCAGTGTATTTTTCACATAAAAACATTAGTATATGTAACTACATATATCTACATATATTTATATCTACATATACGCAATTCCTACTAAGATTCTTTAAATCATCACAGAATTTCATGAGCACCTTTAAATATCGTCATCATTTAATATCCCATGGAAATTTATAGAAGAAGTTTTATAAAAATGATTATGATGAAACGATGGTCAGGGGTATTTTACCATAATTGCATATGAAATTTTATGCATCCACATTCATATGTAGATGATTACAGAAGATTCACAAGTATCACATTTACCTATTCAATTTATATATATATGGACAAATATATATTATCCGTACAAATATACATACATATATGATACACACATATGTATATTTACGGATTTTTATAAAAATTGAAATCCACATCTAATATACATATGTACATACATATATCGAAATAAGTAAGTAGCACATCACCGCATCAGGAATTATTAATACAATTAACGCCAATATTTTTAAATTACCAATCTGCATTTATTGATCGTGAATACATGTACATAGGTGTATAAATTGTGATGTATATACATAAAATATGTATTTATGAATATAATGTAATGTATGTAAATCCATATGTAAATATGTATGTATATAAAAAATCAATGAAATCATAATGATCTGAAAATATTTTTCATGGATGATATTTCTGACAGATTTTTAATATTAATTCGAATTTACTATTAAATTGTTTTTATATTTATTTACGTGCATTAAGCAAATATTTGTAAATATAAAAATGAAGGTTAAAGTAATAAAATAACAACACGAACAACACATATTTTCTTTTGTTTATTTATTTTTTTTTCCACCTCTTTCTAGCTTTAATTATTTAACACGAAATATTCTTTAATATAATAATTAACGGAGAACTTTAATTAAAATCTAAATTAAAAATAAAAATAATAATATATTTTTTTCTCGAGACAGATACATTTTTGTACAAATTTTGTGCATACATACATATACATTTTATTGTTTTATGCAAATTAAAAAATTAATTTAAATTTATAATTTATTTTGCATTATATCATTTGCATTTAAATGAAATTTTTATTTTTTTTTTTTTTTAATTTTAAAAATTTACTTTTTATTATTTGTATTGTTTTTAACATTTATTTTTGTTTTAATAAAATTTCACATAATTTCTTAAAGATATACTTACGTAATTTGTATAGCCGTATATGTACACTTTGATTATTTTTGATATGATATACATTATGAATTTGATACATAAGGAAAATATTTTATATACAATTATCAATAAAATCCTTTATTATTGTGATTTTTGTTTTGTCTAAGCCCACCTATTTAAAAAAAATAAATAAATAACTTGAAGAAACTTAACATTTTTACATCTAGAATTTAACATTAATAATTTTATTACTAATCATTAATACAATGTACATACTTGTATTTACAATATCTAATATGCATATCAATTTATACGAGTATGTATATGTGCATATAAATGAATTTGCAATATGTTCAATTTAAATTAAATCTAGTTCATACGTAAATCGATAAAGACATTTTTTAACTGCGAAATTAAATTAAGATAACAACAAAATTTCATTCATTTTATGTAAACAAATTGATTTTTTCAATATATTTTTTTAATACATTACATACTAATTAATAATCTTAAAATGTAACGTATGTGTATGCTATAATTAATGTTGATACATATATCTATGTTTTCTATGTTAGACATATGTACATATGTACGTATATGTATGAATAAATTGCTTTAACGTATTGAAATAAATTCTTATATGTTTCCATTTATAGAAATTATTTAATAAATAAAGTATTTTACTTTTTTTTATATGTTTTTTACTTATTTTTAATTTCAGATATAATATATATGTAAATATATACATATGTATATATTTCCAACAATGATAATCTTTTTTACGTAAATAAAAAGCTTTATTTGTGGTTTTTTTTTTTTTTCATTAAAAAAAATAAAATTTATTTTTAAATTTATTATTAAAAAATGTGTTTTTAAATTTCTTGGAATTTTGCGGAGTATCTGTTTCTTATGATTACATTTTTAGTTTTTCATTTTTTATTTTGTAATGGTTATTTTATTTGTATTTATATTGTATTTTTTCGACATACACATATAATTTATTAAATGACAAAAAATTTTCTAAATTAAATTATTTTGGAAATTTTATTTTATTCAATTTAAAATCCTCAATAAAACAAATTATAAACAAACTATAAATAAATGTTCTTCTGACCGAATGAAAATAATTTTGAATTTTTTAAATTTATTTAACAATTGATATAATTAATATAAAATATCTGAGATTTCCACTTAAATGGAACGTAAAATAATAAGTTGAAAATTATGGCAAATAACTTGATTTTACATATACGATAAAGAAATAAATAAAAATATATTGTGAGTTCGTTTAAAATTATTAACATACGAGTATTTGATCCTTATTTAAAGAAAAAAATTCTGATATTTCTTTGTAGGTAAGTATGGCTTAATACAATTTATCGTGTAGATGTGCAATATACAAATTGCTATTATATTATGTACATATGTACATACATAGGTTACTCATATTATATATAAAATTCATGTATATAAATATATGTATGAATGTGTGATATACATACATATACAAGTAGTAACGTTCTCATAATAATCACTATAACTACAGGATATTCAAAATATTAATAATGTGTGTACACTATCCCAAAAAACCATACTTCTATTATTTTATATTTATAAATTTTTTTATTTCATTCAATTTCAAACAATGTAAATAACAGCTAACCTGTAATGCTATACACTAGTCAGTAATTAAATAAAATTTATAATAATTGCGTGTACATCTCATTTAATTTATAATTATTATTAAATTTATGTGCGATGATGTAACATAGCAGTAGCATAATTGAAAGTTTCTTGCTTAAATCTTTTGTTTTTTGTTTATGAATTTAATATGCTAGTTTATTTATATGTATTTTTCAATAAATCATAGATACATGTAATTCATAAATAATATTAATAATTTAATAAAACCCATAATAAAAAAATAATTTGTCTATTCATTTGCCTATAAATTCATAGTAAATTTGACAGTGGGAAAACAATGATATAATTTACGGAAAATGTTGTGATGACTCATTATAAAAAAACGATAATATAATATTAATCAACATCAGTGTAAATGAAATTTCCCATACCTTATAAAAAAAAAATTGATTAAAGAAAGTTAAATAATTATTTCATCTTTAAATGTTTTTTTTTAAAATATACATTTTTGGTCAATTTCATTTTAGTTTGAAATAAATTAAAATAAGAGTTCGAATGCTTAAATAATTTTTTTAACAAAATAGCAGCATGAAGGAAAAAATGTTATTATAAAAAATCATTAGTACCTATTAATCATAGTAATTGTAAAATTGAATGTAAAAAATAAATTCAAACTCTGTCTGTACTTAAAATGTGTAATGAAAAAATGACATAGATCAATTGCAAATGCTATTTTTTATTTTATTTATTTATTTTTTTGTATATTTTATTTGTTTTATTTATTTACCATACCATTTTACTTTTGTTTTACATATTTACTTGTTTTTTGTTTGCGTTTTGCAGAAAAGCAAAAAGCAATAAATATGCATACTATATATGCACATATTTTTGTATGAAACGTTGCTTGGGGCTACACGGGCATCAATAAAGCATAAGCTTTCTCATCAGTTATTATTATTTATGTATATTAGTAATTTAAAAAGAAAAAAATAATAATAAAAGACAAAGGTAAAACAAAAACATCATGTATTCACTTTATAAAAAGTCTCGTACACATTTTACATATGAATATAAAATTTTATATATAAACGTATTGCAGATAACTCACGTATGTGAGCTCATATGTGGTTTGGTTATTCAAATACAAAACAGTTAATTGAGTATGTATATAAGATCGAATAGTGTTAGACACGTCATATTTTTTAAACATATTTACAATGATAAAATATTAATTCATTTTAATGTTAAGAAAAAAAAAGCATATACCTATATCCATAAAATGAATGAAAAGGTTGAATGTCATGACTTATAAATAATAATAGTTATATGAAATTTCATGGATATACATATTTGCACAATATTTTACATACTTTCAATACATATCATGCACATATTTATGAATGTTTCAATCATTTTCTATTACTTATAGATTGATCAGTATAAATGCAAATATTGTACAATAAAAAATTTTTATTCTGTTTTTAATGAGTTTTCTTATTTATAAAACTTTTACTGAAGTTAAACTAAATATATTCAAGTTTTTGTGATTAAATAAATCATTAATGCTAATTAAATACAATAAAAATAAAATTTTCCAATTAATTGATAGTAAAAAAAGCGCTGAGGACCATGAATTATGACGATATATACATATGTATGTATATATGTATGTTTCTAGAAAAGGCATAAAAATATTAGATTTAATCAGAGACTTCTTCTATGTTAGGTTTCTTTTTTTTTTTTAAAGATTTTTTTTTATTTACAAATATATGTATTAATTAAGTTACAATTAACACTCTCAAATAAATTGTTTAAAATTTTGGACAAAATAAATATTCATTATTTACTATATCAATGTGTTTATTTTCTAAATATAACAAACGCTCTTTTACTATACATTGCATTTTACATTTTTCAATCAATTTACTTAGGGTAAAACAAAAGATTTAAGCGCGAAACTTGCACTTTTTTTTCACATTACAAAAATTGTTTATCATGTCAGGTTTGTATGTTTGAAACCTATTGTGTATGGAATGCTTCATAAATTAAAATTTTTGTTCAAACATACACATGCATACATTTGTACATATTTATGTATGTATATAATATATGTATATATGTAGCCATCTACTTTCTGGAAGAAAGTACAGCGTAAAAATATATTATGATTTTACCTTAATTTTTAGGTTTTTGTTTTGGATTTTATACAAATCGAATACTTTTTTACATATCATAAATATTCAAGCGAAATCTAAATTTCTGGATTGTATACATATTAAAAAAATAAAATAAGAAAATATTGCATATAAACTTATATCATTTGTTCTTAATTTTTTGCATGCTCATGAAATTTTTTACTCTTTTACCATAATTTTCCAACAGTCGCTAATGTATCGGGTATATGTATGTATTAACGAGATTTTAAAACAAAAAAATACAATAATTTGTCCCTACATATCTTTTTTTGTCTAGGTTAAAATAAATAAATAAATATACTCAAAGAACGAATAAAATATTAAAGTACCATATGATCTATATGAAGAAAATATTATACAGTTGATATAAAAATAGAAATTGTAGAAAAAATTGAAAATAAATAAATTTATCTGATTTGCACATTAAATTATACAACAAGCATATATTTATTGTCGATTGTTTCATATATGCGTATAAAGATATATGTACATATACATGTTATGTATTTACTTATATATTTAATTGTTTTGCTTATGTTGCATTTTTTTTATACACACAATGTGCTTGTCTAATATATCAAAATAGATTTTATATCTTATCTGTAATTTATAAATGATATATATATATTTTTTTCTTTAAAATTTATTTTATATTTGTATAATACATTTCAGTTTATTTATACTCACAGATTTCAATATATTGCTTACACATGTACATATAATATTAAATTATGTTTTCAAATATCTGTATATTTATAAACCAAATTTATACGATATGATAAAACGTAAATCTTCTTTTACATATGTGCATTCATTTAGATTTACAGTGTATCTAAAGTATAATTCTCAGATGAATATGCTGTGTAATGTGTTCATATTTAAAATAGTAATTGTTTTTTATAACGCACACATAATATAATTGTTTTTTTTTTTTTTTCATTTCAAAAGCCATATATACTTATACATATACATATGTATATGTATTTTTTATTTGAAACAAAAATAAGATTTATATCTAATTCTATTATTATTATTATTATTATTATTATTATTATTATTAATATTATTATTATTACTATCAATATTAATATTACTATCACTATTACTGTTATTATTATCATATACATATGTATGTATATATATGTAATGAGATTTTATTATCAAGATTATATAAATTTCCAATAAATTGTAGTACGCTCCATATAACTTTATTTACATTTATCTTTCACATTGTATTTATCATACCACATACATGTATAATAAATATAAAAATTTTAAAATATGTAAATTCGTTTTGAACATTTGTGTATGATAACGTACATACATACACCACATACTATATGTATGTACATACTTTCATATTTATTTTCAAAAATTTTCAATTGTATTTATTCATATTTATGTATGTATTTTATTTTTATGTTTTAATTCAAAAGATTAAAGGAAACTGCTAAGTGTGCCATATCCACAAATATATTTTAAAATATGCTTTGCAAATAAAAATGTTCTTATCATTTCGCTCAAACTTCTAGATAGTTTCAAAGATTTTATTGAAATATTAACGTATCCAATTTTTATAATCAAAACAATTTTCTTGCCAGAAAGAAAATCAAAAATATGTCAAGTTTTATATTTAAATTAGGAACAATAATTCGTAATTTTAGTATACCATGTTTATCAAATACATAGAAATCATAGTTTTAAATTACTTTCAATGAATACATAAAACATTGCTCAAAATGTATACGTTATATTCAGTCATATTCATGGAATATGTTATTTTTATAACATGCACTAATTCTTTATATGTCTTTTTTTAAATGTTAAATTTAAAAAAAAAAATTATTTTTGTTTCGAATACACGTAATAAATATTAAATATAATATGTATAGAATGTTAATAAAATTATTAATACTGAATATCATGTTAAAAAGGCGTTATAATATCAATGTCCTCTCCTTATCGGGATTTATATCATTGTATAACAAGTTGTTTGAATATACATAAATACATATTATGCATTTTTGCATTTCATGTACATACAGACAGGATACATGCACATAAATGAAATAAATAAAACATACACAAATATTTATATTTGTATTACATGTATCATATATTAATTAAACTTTCCAAAATTAACACTTTTTATACTTTATTTATATATTTTCACATATATTTAAATACATATACCTATATATACATATATACACATGTATGTATTGATTTTACTGTTACATGTATTTACTTATATAAGTATCCACACGTATGTATACGTCTATTTATATATTTACATAAATACGTATGTATATATACATACATATTTTTACACTATAAATAAAATAAATTGACTACGACGATTCGATCTCATAAATCACCACAATACGACAGTAAAACATGAAAATGAGTTCAATGTAACTAAAACTCCTGATGGTAAATTATGCTTACGTATACGTATATATATACGAAATGAAATATATATACGTACATACACACTTTTAGGAATAAATTTGTATATAATAATTATATATATTTCTTATTTATGTATAATATATGTTTAGTTTATGTTAAGATTTTAATTTTCTTATGTGAGGTGCAAAAATAGAATGGCGTGTGCGGTATACATCATTATAAATATAAGAATCCGGCTATGAAGGCTATAAACAGCATTAAAATAAAAAAAAATAAAATACAAAAACAAAACAAAAAAAAAAAAAAGAAATCTTTGTGGAGAAAAAAAAAAGAACAAAAATAAAATGAAATTAAATTTATAAGAGAAAAGTAAATAAATAAAATTCAAATTAAAAGACAAAATTCCGTTGCATTCGAATTTCAACAAGATTTTAGTATGTTGTCCATCGTTTACTTACATATGCACATGTATCTATGAATGTACAAAATGAAATTAAACTTATCAAAATAATGTATTTACATACAACTAAATACAAATAAAATAAAATAAATAAACAACAGATCATTGAATTAGTTTCAATTTTACTAGTCCAAAAGAAACCATATAGTAAAAACATACATATGTATGTGCATCCATACGTATATCTGTATACCAAAAGTAGTATGAATTTAATGAAAATTATAGTTTATAAAATGTAATCTTGGTATTCGTACAATGTATAAATGGTACCTACTATATTTTTAAAGTTGTATATTTTTCTGCAATACAAGGAATATTTTCACCTAAGCCAAATGCGGCTCAAATCAGAAATTAATTGAGCTTCAGCACGCAACTCTCGTCTGTCTATTTTGATAAATTGCCTGAAACGAAATAATTCGCGAAAATTGATTTCACTGTTCTCCAAGTTTCAACTGTTTTTATATTGTCGGTTACTTTTATTATTATAAAAAGAAAAATTAAATTATTTTTGTTTAATATATGTATGTATGTATATACACATATGTATCTATTTATTCACATTGAATTTGTTTTTTTTTTTTTATATAAGTACAAGGTATCATATATTATGGACAGAGGCACAGAAGTTTGAAAAATAAAAAACATGAAAAGCAAAAAGAAAATTTTGATTTTAAGAAAAAGAAAACTTTAAAAATACATTAGTATTTAGTTTAATTATTAATATAAGTGTATATTATCGAATATTATAGATAAATAGAGGCATAGATATTTTTACATACACATTCATACATATATACATACATGTATATAAGCATATATAAGTTTTACTTGACAAAAATGTTTAATATGCTTTTATAAATGTACATATATAATGTACATATGTACATACATATTTGAAATTGTATTATTCAGTTGTTTATTTTATTTTTCGTATACTTTTTATATTGTACACTTATAATGTTATATAAAATAGATACATTTTGTATGGCTCATGTTTCCTTTCTTTGAGGAGAGAATAATTTCTATATACCATATATGTATATATTAAAAAATGATACTTTGTCCTGGTTTTTTTCAAAAGTACAAAACTTTTGCATGTCGGAAACGACCTGCTAGTTGTTGTCTTCAAAATGCTGCGTGAGTGGCCTGTCTTGTGATACAAGCTGATACAACAGTTGATTTGAAATCTAAAACATTGAAAATTAAGAAAAAATGAGGCTAACATGATTAAAACAATATATACTAACGTTAATTCATATGCATACATGTTATAAATGTAACGTATATTTTATATGTAGATATATGTACATATATCATTGTAAATATATGTATGTATATATGTAAGTATGTGCATACGTAACATATATCTACTGTTGCAATATTACATTACATATGCATGTATACATATATAAAAAACATAAAGTATATACAGGAAAAATCTCAATGGGATATACATAATAAAAAATTAAACCTACTATACACATTTAAACGTATATAATTTTGAACAATTAAGCAGTAAATGCGTAAATGCTCACACATAGACATAAAACAATATATTTATTTTATTTTATTTCAATTTTGTTTTTTTTTCTACAAATTTACATTACATAATACATATTATCACGTATTATGTAATATTTGCAGTGGACAATAAACATTAACATATTTCACTACAAAATATATTTTATAGAAAATAATTTTCATGTGTACATATTTTTATTTTATGACAAAATTGCAATTTATTTACCTGACAAAATAATAAATATATGTATATTACATCTAATAAAGGATGAAAAAAGAAAAACAGAAAAATTTCAATATTTTTTAACTACATACATATGTATATATTTCAAATTTAATAATTTTCAAAAGTAAAACGAATTTTTTAACAAACAATTTAAAAAAATTATCTAAAAGGATATGTGTCGAATACAAAAAAAAGAAAGATATCATAGAAAAAAAAAATGAAATTAGAGAGTAAAATATTTATAAAATAATTTTTAAAATAATTGTTTTTTTTTTGAAATTGTACAAAATTCTAGAAAAAGTACATCTAACACACAAGCGTATATCTTTATTTATAAAAATGAGAGTAGGTAATTATGGTATTTTTAACATTTCAAATAAATAAATAGACTATGGTAAACAGAATGATGGAAAAAAATAAAATGAAATGAACAATACATGTATGTATACATGATTTACGGGCATAAATATATGTTGAGAGTAACAATTGCAAACGTATATAGATGACCTGCTAAAGTACATTGTTCACATATCTCCAACACATCATTAAGGTTAACTTTATAGTATATTTTGCAATATAAAATAAAATATAGTACAAATGTACAAGAGTTTAAAGTAATTAGGTGATGAGCATACATACATGTACATCACACACGTACATACATACATGATGAATATATGAATATATTTATGTTCATGTATGCAATGTAAAAATGTACATTAATGCTTATTCATTTAAATTAATGTTATAACAAGCATTTTTTAAAAATTTATTCTTAAGGTAAAAAGCAATGTAAGTCAAAAAACGTACATACAAATATAAAGTATATGTATATTTACAATAAATGAAAAATATACATATACGAAAAAAAAAAATTCAACTTCACGTAATTGAAATTTAAGTTTCTTGTTGAAAAATATTAAATATTATTATCATTAGTAAAATAGTTGTATTTTCATGAAAAACATAATTAAACTTGTAAACTATCGTTCATAAGTGCATACAAAGGTATATATATGTATATATAGGTATGTACATATGTATATATACTTATATTAATTATTACATATGTATGTATACTTTTTAATATATGACCAACTATATGTTATACGAACAAATAAATGTGATGAAAGATTATGAAGACGAGTATTAATTAATGATTTAAAAATTACATGATGTCTTATATGTAATTATTCATTGGTATAAGTAAAAAAAAAAAAAAAAAATGTCTCGTTAAATAGTGTATTATAAATAAAAATTAAAAGAAAGAAAACAAAACATTTAGTTTATGTTAAATCGATTAATTTTTATTCTTCACTTTTGTATAAAATCTCATGAAGAATTTGTTTATTTTTTTATTTGAATTTATTTGTATGTACCTATATATGCAACATATTTTGTAAAATTTTGTCCAATCTATCTATTAATTTATTCATCTTAATTATTATCTACCATATGTATATTTATCATATTTTTTAATGATGATGTAATAAATTACTATCAATTAAATGACCATTCTGAAGGTACCAATAAATGTACAAATTTACTCTTGAAAAAAAAAAAAAAATTAAATCTTTCAAAAAAAAAAGATTAATAATAAAATAAAATTTTCAATAATGTGTAAGAAAGGATATTGTTATTTTACCTTTATGTACGCATCTACAAATTTTTGAACCCTTTTCTATATGATTACAAACATCAACTGCAATGTATTATAAACCGTCGTTAACTATCTTTTATTCATCAAAAATATATTATACATACATTTGTATGGATGGGCTAAGAAATAAATAGATGTTTAACGTATATTTGTTTTTTATATCTTATTCATACATACTTATGTAAAATTTTAATGAAATAGCAAATTAAAATAGATAAAAATGAATTTTATTATAACTATCATTAAAGAAAAATCATAAATTTACTTAATCAGAATTTAAACTGACTACCTCAGTAAAAAACATACACATTGCATATGTATTATCAATTCACATATATCTGTATATACATACGGATTTTTTTTTTTTTTTTTTAGGTAAGTCAGGTCAGGTCACGTTCAGCAATGCAACAAAAAAAGGGTAGATTAATGTTATGAATGTACATATGAATTAAACCTCATGTATGTACACTTAAAGACAAATCAAAAATTTCTTAAGGTTTTTTTATTTTATGAGTTTTATTACACATTGTGATGTACTCGTATCTATATGTAAGAGGGATATTAAAATTATTCTGTCAGGAAATTTATACATATCTAAGTCCCATCCATAAACAAATGTATAGCATGGATATATTTAAATTTTTATTGAATAAAAAATCATTTCGAATATAATGTTATATTTTCATTTTTGTCATTTTTTTTTCTCCTGTTAGCCCAAATAAGGATGAATAAAATCTATTCTTATACCTAACGCTGAGTACTTTGAAACAAACATACGTACAATATGCATATGTATATAATCAATTATGTGTCTGTCTACACTAGAAGATAAATAGATTTTTGCATTTTAAATTTTTTTACTTACATAAATATACATTGAAAAAAAAAAGATCAGTTGGTCATCGTAATGGTCAGTTTAATATTAGTTGACCGTTACAAGGAAAATCTTGTAAAACTTGTTTATCAACATTTCATTTTCATAAATTTTATCTTTTTTTCTTAAAGGTTTTATTTGATTTAAGTTTTTTCATTTTAGGTTTTGCTTGCATAACTTTTCATATACATTTCATATAATACATTAAGTATATGCAATATAATCTTTCTTATAAAGGACATTTTTCGTGAGAAAGTTTTCGTTATTTTAAAAGGCTCATCATCAACACAACAATTAAAACAGGATTTTTGAATATTTTATACATTTTTATTTTATTTTTTATTTTTATTATAACTGAAATGCTTAAGAAAATACAATAAGTAAATGAATAAAGGGATAAAGAAAAAAAAAAACAAACGTAAAACGAATAGTATAAGGAGTATTTTAAATGAATGTCCAGTATATACAATATAATATAATCCAAAAATATATTTGTAAACAATTTATATTAAGTTTGAATACTGACCATCTGGTAAATACGCGTTCAAAGTATTTATTTCAGGGATAAAATTTACATTACATTAAATTTCTACATACGTTTACACAAATCAATTACAATGTACACAATGCAATAATATAAAATTGATTATTTATTTATTCTTTCTTAGATAATATTTGGCGCGAATTTTTATTTATAATTTTATAACGTTAATTTTTTTAACGGATATATTTATACATTACATTGAAAAATTCGAATAAAATTAATATCTAAATTTAAGTTTAATTTTTTCTTTCATAATTTTGATTTTTTGATAATAAATTTATTATTTAGTAAATTCTATAAATTTATGGTATAGTTAAAGAATTAAATTATAAAAAGATCACATAGAAAAATCAATTCATACTTCATTTTAATTTTTTATATGAATTTAAATAAAACAGAAATTATAAAAATTTTTTGAATAATTTTTTGTACATATAAAATACCATTACTATGTATACAATTTATTTGATGTATATGTATTTTTATAATATACATATGTATGTATATGATCAATTCTGAATGTAATGTATGTACATACCATTAACGAAGCAAAGTAAAAATAAAAAAGTTTTTAAAACAATACAGAAACAATTGATAAAATCGAATGAAAATGATAAATTTGATTTGTTTATTACATACGTATAAGCTTATAATAGGTATATGTTGTTCATAATACATATATATGTGCAATGTACATACATATATACATATGTACATACAACGTATATGAAATGAATGGAAAATTTAAAATGATGAACGATCTTAAATTATACACGATAACTACGAATACTAAATGAGAATGGGAGGCGCTAAATTAATTTCATACAAATCACGTACTTTCATATGTGTTTTACACAAATCATATTACATCTGTATTACCTATACATTATTATACTTAACGTTCATATATGTATAAATATATGATTGAATTGTATGATCATTTATTGACCACTATTAAATCGTTTTTTTTTTTTTTAATTTAATTTTATTTAGGTAGGTATATACTTAATTCAAATGGTCTTCAAAATGAATTAAAACAATACTATATTAAAATTTCATGAATTAAAATTCAAATTTTCGCTAAACACATCATATGAATTATGTATAAATATTGTAAATAATACTATTACAAATATATCTATACATACATACTAATCAACAAACCTTTTCTCTTTGTAATAATGTGTATGCACATTACGGTAGTTAAGTTGATTGTTTATAATAATATACCTAAATGAGAAAAAATAACAATAATAAAAATAAAACTAAAATAAAATAAAAATTACTTCTATACACTTTGTACTTTAAATATTTTCATTACAGGCCTTATTGAAACTACGAAAAATAGTTTAAAAAGCTCCCCTCATACTGTATGAGAACTTTAGCAATTGTGGTAACTCGGTTCGTTAAATGCTGTTATACGAAATTATGAAAAAAGAAAAACACATAATATCATATATCATAAGGCCTGTAGTGAAAATATTTAAAGTATAAAGTATACATAGGTACCCATATCTGGTTAGTTAGCGAAATGATTACAAATTAAATACAAAAAATAAAATAAAAAATAAAAATAATAAAAGACATAATAATAATAATGATTTCAAGACTATTGGTTTAAATTTAAATCCAATAGGAGAGAATTGTGATGATCAATGATAATTGATCGATACCTAGAATTTTATAATATACACTTGTATGTACCTACATATATATAGTAATTTATTAGTGAATGTACATTATATGACGTTTAAAAATAATAAATTGTGATACCATGTGATACTCATATGATTGCCGAATCATATGCACACTCATGTCACATTCACATATCTTTTCATATTCGTATGTACAGATAGGTAACTACATATATGTATCTATATATGTACATGTGTCCATAAAAAAAAATGTTTAAGACATTTTTATTGATTACAATTGAAAAATATATAGTCTATATGTAGAAGATTTTATAGAAATTTGTTAATATCATGACGATGAATCAAATCGAATGCATTTTTGTGAAAAAGTTTACATACACCCATATGCATGCTAATGTACAATACTCGTATAAGTATACATATTATGTAGGTACCTATATAGGTAATTTTTCTTTTTATTGATTTTTTTTCTTATCATACATACATATTTTGCTTTTAAGAATACCTACATATTTAAAGCTATGAATTTATCTATTTAACATTTATTATTTTTCGCTAATGCATTTTATAATCATGCATTTAATACTTGTAAAATATTTGGGTATAGGTACATGCAGTGAATATTATTAATATGCAAGTATTTAATAGTGAATTTCAGATGACAGTGATGAACTTCAAGATTACACATGCATATACATAATCTTGGCAGTTTAATAGAAATGTCAGTTTCACAATGACTTGAGAATTTGAAAAAGATGTTCGTTTTTTTTTTTTTTTTTTTTCATTTTATTTCTTTATTTATTTCTTTAAAATAGTTATGTACAATTAAATTATCTAAATAAAATTGTTACCACTATTAACAGTGCATTTATATCACTGTTTAATGTGTACTATAGCATAAAATGTTTAATAACGTACAGTACACAAATAAATGTGTATCATATCATATGAATGTAATATTTTAGTATGTTATGTAATTCACAAGCTAAATTAAAATATTTAAATATATTTATAGGTACATGTATAGCGGTAAGTATGCGAAAATATTTGTATATAGGTACATATATATGTATATGATATAAATTAACTGAATTGTTATTTGCTAGTCATAATTTAATTTACAGTGAAATAAACTAAAATATATAAAAATACATATGTAGGTATGTATATGTTAAATTTTTTATACTGAAAAAAAATTTTTTTTTGAATGAATCGTAAAGTACCTATGTATATATGTAAGCTCGAAAGTGCTAACGGCATTATAAATTATAAAATATGCGAGTTAATGTAATGTTTATTACATACATCTGTACATGTAAACATACTAAAAAAAAAATTAAAAACAAAAAAAAAAACAGATAACTAAGATAAAGATTAATATAATATATCATTATTATTATTATTCTTTTAGTTTAAATTTTATTTTTCTTACATTTTTTTTAAATATAATTGTGTGGAAAAATATACATAAAAATATACACATGTAATGTTATATGCATTAAAATATTTTATAATACAGGTACTAAATAAAATAATGTACAAATTTCGTAACGAGTAATAATGTATATACATACATACAATTTTATGATTTTAATACCTACTACGTTGCATATGATATCGTATGAAAATGTTTGCATACTATATAATATAAACGATAAATAAATTTTTAAATTACATACTTATATGTATGTATGTACCTATATGTACATACATGCGTTTGATTCTACATATGTATTATACAAGATACATACATGCGTATGTGTATGCAAAATATCCATAATATTGTACATATGTAATTGTTAATGTAAATAAAATATATGAACTTCTGTTTTATAATTTGAGTATATTTTGGATAAAATCAGATAATATGTGATTTTGATTTTGAAAATGTTACATTACAAGTTCTTTTTTTTTTCTTTTTTTTTTTGTAAATATACACACATACATGAATTTATGTGTGCTGACCTATAAATAATTCAATATGATGAGGTATAATTAAAGAGAAAAATTCTTTTTAAAAGTTTTTAATAACATACAAATATATATACAAAAATAAAAAATAAAAAGTTAAATAATAAAGATAAAATTTTCTCAAAAATCCCTTTAATCATCAATTATGTATGTACAATATATACAAATAATATGTATATGTATTTTTATATACAGATAATTTTTCATGATATAAAAACTTTTAAGAACAATACAAAATCTGATATTATGTACATTACATGCATTCGTGACACACATATTATACATATGCACCTGAATTATTTTTCGTAATTATTTAACAAAATAAGTGTAATTATGAATGTAAAATCAATGTTTATAAGTAAGAAAAAATAAAAATAATAAAAGGTTATATTGATGCTCATATAATTGTTGCTGATAAGACTTCTGGTATTAAATTAATAATATTGTATGTACAGTACAATTTCAAAGAAGAAAAAAAAAATAAAAAAAAAAATAAAACCAATAAATAAAAAAAATAAAAAACAAAACATATTTTTGATCGTTAATCGTGTTAATCGTCATTAATTCAAGTAATTACAAACGCATAACACGATTTTTTTAAACAAAAATAATTTCAATATAATTTGGGAGATAATATAAAAAGAAAACCGTATCATCATAACACAAAACCATTTTCTCTTTTATACAAGTTTTTTTTTTAATATAACGTAATTGAAAAAAAATTACTAATAAATATACATAAATCTTTAAATAAATCTAGACTTTGTTATTTATTTTGTTTTGCATAATAATTTTCATTTTTTACATCTGTTAAATTTATGCTTTTGTCATAAATATGCTAAATTAAAAATTATTTTTAATTTTCAAATTATTTTTTTAAAAACTTAAATAACAAAATAAAAAATTAAGTATTATAACGGATCGTGATATTAAGCGTACACATATCCAGATCTACATAAAGCTGTATATACCTTAAATATGCATATGTACGATTGTATGTTTTAAGATGCTTCATGTAAGATACAATGAATGTGTTTAATATGAAATAGCATGTATATTGTATTTTCGTATAAATATTTGTACGTTTTATATTCGCATTGTTATTATATTCTTGACTTAAACCATTTGACAACGTTTTTGTTTTTCTTCATTTTTTTTTTTTTTTATTAGATAACACGCTTTTCCTAGAATATAACAACAATAGATTGTAACCGCTGATAGTCAAGATACAAAGAATTCTTTATACCTATATTTTTTTCAATAAAAAAAAAAAAAAAACACAAATATAAACTTCGTATATGAATATAAAATATTTTTTGTACAAAAACAAAAATGAAATAAAATAAATATTTTACAAAAAATAAAAAAATAAATAATTTGATAGGGTGTTTCTAATATAAAATTAATAGCACAGAATTATAAGTTGTTTATATAATTTTAAAATAAAAATTAAATAAATAAATTTATTTAAAAAAAATTAATTAAAAAATTGTATAATCACGAATTTCTAGTATTTTCACCTTCGATACCATAACAAAGATATTATCTAAAATTATATAAATTGAAAAATGTTATATTGATGTATTTTGTTTGTTTGTCAATGTAATTTAAGCATTAATTATTGCTTTGCATTTTTTTTTTTTTTTTTTTACTAATATTTTTTATTAATCTAATCACCATGTACTTCATAGTGTACTATATACCAGTAATCTATATGTATTTTAGAGTATATTATAATTCTTTATGAAATATATTTTATTTTTATATGTATACGTACAATGTACATACATATTTTAAGTGAATAAAAGAAGATGCATATTTTGAAATATATAAACAGAATGTATGGATCTTATATATGTATATACTCATATGTATATGTTTATGTGTGATGATCCATTCTATGCAGTTGATATAAAGTACAATATATATAATGTACATATATACATATGTATGCATGCGTATATAATAAAAAAAATTATACATACATACCTATATTGTTTTTATTCGTCTTTCAGTTGTTTTTGTGTTTTTCTTTCACTTCAATTCAAACATTTTCTTTCAATAATTGATTTATAGAAAATAAACGATTCCATTGTAAAAGCATTCTTTTTCCTGGTCGTCATAATCATTATTCTTTTCAATGAATATCTTTATACGTTTTCGTTATTATTATTATTATTATTATGGTTTTTTTCTTTCGCTTTATATAAAAATTATTTTCTTCTTATTAATTTTGTTTATATATATATTTTTTTTTTTTGAAAATTTTATTTATTCTTTTTTTTTATAAATTGCGTGTGTAAAGAATATTGAATACAATATTATATGTATGTATGCATCTACATATTCCTACATATTAAATGATATATCTTTTCATGTACATAATACCTATATTTATATACATATGTACATTTATAAGTAAAATGATATATTATGTATCTATATTTTACATAATAATATATTTATATGTAATATGAAAAATTTATCTGTTTTATTTTAGTTTAAACTTTAAAGGTATGTACGCACACACATCTTATGTTATTCTTTTATAGATTCTTTAATCAATTGCGCTTTATGTATTCGCATGGGATTGCATATACAACATTGCATTTTTTAAAAGTTTTTTATTTTCAACTTTTATTTCTTCTCTTTTATTAATGTATGTACATATGTGTTTTTTTTTTTTTTTTTTTTTAATTTATTTTATTTTGATTTTATTTTTATATATTATATACATACGATGCTGTATGGAGTAATACGGAATGTTGTCATCTGTTGACGTCTGGCAATTTTTCCTTGTTCTGTTCATAATCTTAGGTCCTTTTTTGGTAGTAAAGTAGAATCTGAGATGGTTGTTAATTGCTTAAAAAATTTCGCATCAACATTACTTTGTTTGATGGGTATATGTTTGCATTGTATATACGTACATATGTGCGTATAATGGATATATATATATATAAATATGTATATAATACAAATAAATACATATATACATATGTGTATATAAATTTATTATAATAAAAATCGATGTACATACACAGCTTTACTATATATACTCATTTGTACGTAATGTATGTATGTATCTAAATTCTCATTTTTAAAATTTTTCTATGTGAGTAAGAAGGAATTTTTTTTATTTTTTATTTTATTTAGGTAACTATATTTATTATTATTTATTCTGAATTATGTATATAAATTTTTAAATTATAAATGGAAATTATTTCTTTAAATATTTTTCAATTTAGAAAGTATCTACACTGTATGTTAATAAATATATTATTTGTAAAATACAAAATGAGTTCATTTTATATATGTATGTATGTGTTAAATTTTAATTGCCTTTTATTATTTATATCTAAATTTTATATTAGGAACATTTATTTATATATTATTTTATCTATTTTTTAAATATTTTTGGTTAAATTTTATTCTATATTTTAATAACAATGTTTTTTTTTATTGTACAGATAATATAATCGCATACATCACGCATATTGTAATATGTGTAACTTTATCAATTTTTTTAAAATTTGTATATTAAATATTTATTATAAAATAATTAATTTTTTTTCCTATGTTCATGTGTATAAGTGCGAGCATGCATACAATATACACATGTATGCATAAGTACATATATGTATTGTACGAGAATGCTTTTACAAACATTATATTATAGCAATCGTTCGTCATTTTAGTTTGATTTTATGTTTCAGAAATAAATTATGACAATTATGCAATTACAACGCGCTTGATAATAGTACATAAGTATCCATATATGAATATTTGTTTACTTATACATATGTATTCTTAGAGACTATATATGTGTGAACTGTGCATTATAATAAATTATATACTAATATTTTAAAATACATATGTATGATATACATTATATATGTATGTGTATGTTTACTTGAATTTCGTACAGTTCATATAATTTTAAATTGATGTCGTTTCCACGCTCTTAATTTGAGGTCAATTATAAAATACCACTGTAATGTATAAAATCGCGTTTTATTATTGTTATTGTCATTATTAGTTTTTAGTAAAGAATAAATAAAATAAGTGAATAAGTCTAAAAAAAAAGAAGTCCAAAAAAGAATTATACAATCACTTTTTGATATTACGCGAAAAATGTACTTAATAATGTGAATAATGCATTACATGAATTATTACAAAAATACCTTTGTATATGTAGTAATAAATATAATAAATTCAAGTATATGTTATGTATACCAATTTATTACAAAAGTATAATACAATCCAAACAAACACGTACATACTTACATATTCAAATATATGAAGGAAGTTACTGATAATATTTTTAATAATAATTATGTAGGTACTTATGTACGTACATCGTACACTATATTTGTCCTCTTTATTGTTCATATATTGATTAATGTATACATACGAAATTATTTATTAAAAAAAAATAAAAATAAAAAAATAATTATAAATTGCATTGTTTGATGACCAAACTTGAAAAAAAAAACCTACTTCATTTTTTATATTTTTTATATCGTACACATACCTTCAAGTTATTTACTTTTCAATTTATCATTAAGGAGAATATAAACACATTTGTAAATGTACGTACGGAAGTACATAACATGCATACAATGTATCTGCTTAAAATTTTTTTCATAAATTTTTATCAAATAAATTTTTCATATGTATGTACATAGGTATATCAGATTTAATTCTTAAATTACACGTACATTTTTGCAATTGTGTCTCTATATAAATTATATGCATATACATACATACATACATAATTATATCTTTTTTACAATAAATTGTAAATGATAACAATTCATTGATTCACATTCAAATCCTTTAGATCATTATCATAAGCTATAGATACAAAGATATTAATTATATAATACATTTACATACCGTAAAAAATTCATGATATCTTTTAAAAGATAAAATAACGGATAATGGTGATTTAATGTATGCATATTCTTGTGTATTATACATACTTGCGGTTACATAAAATCTTGATCAAGATATTATTGAAGATAGTTGAAGTTATAAAAATTTGTAGTAAAATAAAAACGATAAATATTCACAAACACTTTCAAATCTTCACAAGTACATGTACTTCATGTTCAATTTTACAAAAAATTTCTAATTCATTTATAACGGTAAAAGGGTGTGAATTATTTATTTTCAAAAAAATTATAAAATATAAGCATTTACATTTTTCTTTGATGAAAATTATTTTAATATTTTAACATTTCAAAAGGGATATGAAATGGATATATAACATCTTAATGCACATAATCTTTTTATTTGCCATACATTTTCTAATTTACTTATTCGATCTGTTACGTACATATGTACATATGTATGTATTTATTTATAGTACACCTTGTGCTACAAAATGCAACTTTGCTTTTAATATGCTTGGTATCTACATGCAATGCAATCCAATGAAGCCTATTAATGTCTACATATGATGATATCTAATTCTAATATATGTAATGCATAACAATTGATAATAATAGTCATACTTGGTCATGTAGAAAAAAAGTTTAGATACCTATTATACATCTTAAATTTAACTACTTACCCGTTTTGTGTATAAAATAGATAATTTTCAAAGATATATGGTCCAATAAATAGTTATACTACCAAGATTGAGTTTAAATAATTATACTTTAAAAAAAAAAAAAAAAAATTAAAATTAAAAAAAACACACACACACACACATTGCACATTTTGTATCCATATATAACATATGGATAGATATCCATATGTATCTATGGATACAAAAATACATGGATCATTTTTATAAAACGATGACGAGATACCCTAAAGGTATTATTCCTTTAAAATAACATACATAATAATATGTGGAATATTGTATATTTATAAAAGCATGTAAGATTGATGGATGCATATATAATACATATTACATTGCATACATTCAATATTAATAAAATCACAGTTTGTGTCCACTTGTTGATTCATGTTTTTCTTGTCACTTTACCTTATACATATTGGTATACAATATGCATATATAAGAAGTATTCTCGCAGTAGTTAAAGATTTTAAGAAGTGCTATCAATTATTTAGATATACGTATTATTTTGAATATTTTTAATATTTAAAAGTACATGAATATATTATGAACATATACATATGTATGTGTTACATGAATTCATTGCAAAATGAAATTTCTAAGAAAGTGTATACAATTTAGATAATCAATTAGTTATTAATTCTACTTGCAAAGAATAGATATGTCCTTAATTGCTGAATAATATTTTCATATTATGCACATGATAAATATACATATGTATTTACATAAAGGTAGGAAATGTAATTTTAGGTGATTACACATGATAAATACATGATATCAGGATAATCTTTCTAAAAAAATGTTTTATTTTGAATTGTTTAAATTTTCAAAAAATTCTGTTTAATAATAAATTTTTCACATTGAGTTCTTTATTTAAAAAACAAAAAAAAAAAAGAAGTGTAAATAGGAATTCTTATGTTACTGAGATGAATTCTATTTATAAAATAATAAATTATTTTTGTAAAGTAATGAACTCAATGTGAAAAACCTATTAATAGGTATCTACTCTCATTTTTTCTTGTTTACTTTTAAAATTTTAACATTATTTTTTATAACATTTTAATGTTTATTCGTTGACAAAAATAAAATTTACAAAAAAAAAATCTAATTTCTTTGAATTTCACAAATTTTTACGATGTAAATTTCATTTATATGTACATGAATAAATTCTAATCTTTTTATATTACCTTTTTTTTTTAAAAAAAAAAAAAAAAAAAATTTCTTGCCATGAAAATAAAATTGCATATAAATTATGAAAGCCTTTTTATATGTAAATCGACATACTATATGTATGTACATATGTATATGTACATATGTAATTGTGAAGAAATTTGGATTTTTTTTTAGTAGGTTAAAATGTTAAAAATTTTATTTAAAAAAATACATTTATGTACACATTTAAGTAAATAAAATTTTTTTTTTATTTCTTAAAAGTTATGATACTTGTTATATAAAATTTAAAACGTTTTATCATAATACAATTTAGTTGTAAAGCATAAATGTAATCGTACATAAATGTATAATTTTTATACATTTACATACATATATGTATGTAGGTTTATACATACATATATTTGTAGGTATGTATGTATATCTAATCCAGATTTAAATAAATTTATACACTGTATATCATAAATGTGTAAAATACAATATGACTTAAATTTTTCTTCCATTTCAAATATGTAATGTATGTTCATACATATAACGTATTTTTTTTTTTTTTTTTTTTTTTGTTATCTTTTTTTCGTCTTTAAAAAATATACATGATTACTGTACATTGGTATAGTTTTGTTACAGAATGAAAGGAGAGTAAAAAACAAAAAACAAAGTATTAACAACAATAAAATACTTATTACACAAAATTTCGTTTGACCATTTTGACCATTTCAACGAACAATTGAAAATTGCTTTTATGGTATGATGTTGATGATAATAGTTAACACTTTAATGTCCACATAATAATATTATTTGACCCCAAAGTTTACTAAAAACAAAAAAAACAACAACTATACAAATGTATACTTTGTTTTTTTTTTTCAAGTTCATTGTACTTTTTGTATCCCTTTTTCCAGAAAACATAAATAAAAACAGAAATGTTACACATTAGGTATATAAAAATTGTTTATAATATAAAATATTACAGATTTATATAAACGAAAACCATATAAAAATATAAGATTTCTTAATTTTCTTAAAAATAATTTCTTAGAAAAATGTCGATAAGTTTGTGACCTTATAACATATTCATGCAAGTCTGTATGTGTATGCGTAATTTTATATGCGCGTTTATAGACCATATTAAAAGTATCTTATATGTACATATGTATACGTATGTGATAATTACACAATATATAAATTATAATTTACTGTATTCTTTTAATTATTAAAAACAATTTAACATTTAATTACATGTACATGTTCGAGTAAAAAAGTAATACAAAAGCGATATTTTGATCAATATATCTATGTATGTATGTACCTATATACTATGCTATGCTATATATACTATGTAGATAGTAGAAAACTTTGTATGAGTGTGAAAATTATAAAAATTTAAAATCATAATTGTAATATTTATAAAAATAACTATAAAAAAAAAAAATAAAATTCTATCAAAAGTACACACAAGTAGTTAAAGATCCTTTAATTTTGTTTCATAATTAATACAATATTTTTTTTTTCATGATTTAAATTTTAAAATTCCATGTACACAACATATTATATATGTTAAATTATTTATTAATTATTATTCCCTAATTAGTCAAATGAAATAAAATGGCATTAAATTAATTTGATTTAACTAAATTATGAAAATATACCAAATGATATATACAATGTACCTACATATACCTGAAATTTATATAATGTAAGTACATACATGCATTAAATAGTAAATACACGATTGTATATTATGTACATATGTTCAGGGATCTTATAAATACATATTTTTCTTGTGACTGTAATTTTTATAATTTAAAATGATCTGGATTAGCGATTTCAATTGTATATTTTGTAAAATAGAGACAAGTTTTGAATTTTATCAGCCGACAAAAAATCACTTAAAGGCAACAACCTTTTCATTATTATTTATAAGCCGACTGTCAATCAAAATGTCATTAAGCAAGTTGTCTTATATTCTTGACATCCTAATCATATTAAACTCTAGTTTTAGTCATTTATTTATTTGTAAACATATTACGTGTTTGTGTCTGTAAAATAATGCTATTTTTTTTTATTATTATTATTATTATTATTATTTTTTTTTTTGTTTAAGTATAAGCCTAGCATTTGTATACATGTACGTGTATAAATGTAATGTATATAATAAAGAATCAAACCTCTTGATTTATTTTTTGCAAAATCATACATCATGAATATGATGTGCTACTATGAGGATTGTTCAAAGGATATGTCAATATATGTGTACATATAAATATAATATTATTACTTATGTTATTGCTATAATTGAAATGATTATTAAGTAACAAACATTTATATCTATCACCTGTGGTATCATCATTATACGCTTTAACAACACATCATATCATAATTATTATGACCTTATTTTTGTAATTTATTTATTCTTTATTATGTTATTGCGACAACGCGTACATAAAGATATTTCTAGCTGTTTTAAATTAACTTAATTTGATTTATTTATTTTTATTTTAGTTTTTAATTGTTATTAGGTTTATTGAAATAAAGGTATATTATCTTAATTATAATTTCTCTTCTTTTTGTGATTACTATTTAATAATAAAGTTATGAATTTTAATTAAATTTTTATTTTCACATTAAAATTAAAGAGAAAGTTCATTTCAATAATCAAGACAATGCACTCGAATTAATTTCTTCTTGTTTGACTTTTTTCTTTTTTTTTCATATTAAAAATCCTAGTAATATACATAAGACTATAAGAGTATACAATATGTCGTAAACGTAACGTAATTAGCCAATGACGACAATTAAATTATATATTTTATAAAACATACCAAATATGGTACAAATAAATTTGTACATTTCATAGCAGTTTTTCTTTTTTCAACTTTGTTTTCAATAAAACAAAAAAAAATAAAAAAAATAAATAAATAAAAAATTACAAATCAGATGTCATTAAAACATAAAATTCCATTAAAATTACTATACTGTCATTATAAAATTTAAACAAAAACAGATTATCTCTGCATATGTATGTATACTCTGTCCATTAATTGTATGCATGTTGGAGTTTTATTAGAAACTACGTAAAGTAGTGTCATTTTACATAATTTTGTATTGATATTCAAAAAATTCATCTCATATTATATGAAACACTTCAAGGGTTATGGTAATACTGCTCGTGAAACCCTGTAATTAAAAATTATACAATTATATACATACAATTAATGGACAAAGTATAATATAGTAAACCATGCATACATACATGTCTATGAAATGTACATATAAATACAAAATAATTTTTAAAATAATAGACTAAAGAAATTTTTGTATGTTAGTATTTGTGATTTATATTATTTATTATATATAAAATAATAGCAGTTCAAATTGTAATAACAATAATAAAAGATATTATAAATGAAATATTTAAATAATACAAAAAAAAAAATTATGTAATGTTTAAAAGAGAATTTAAATAATCATAATATAGTTGTAAACATCATCATTAACTATAGTAAATGTTTTGCTATAAATGTACTATATATATGAATACAAAAAGAATATTTATTTTACATACAATAATTCTATTGGTATTATGATAACAAAATTAAATATCCAATTTGATATTCCTTTTGCTTTTGAATTTTACTATTGTGTATTTGATGTAATACATTTTTCTTCTAAACAAAATAATGGTGATTAGAATTTTTCATATATGAATTTATGAAAATGTTCACAATATACTGAACATATGTATGTATATTAATACATGCTTATAAATGAGTTTTTTATTTATTTTTTTTTTCTTTTGTAAATAATTATTATATACATTATGGATATATTACATACATTACAAACATAATATGTATGTACTGACATGAAACGATCAATTAATTAACAATCTACATACATACATCATATGTTGTCGTGTAATCAATGTAGTTGCATTAAAATGCATTCAGAATTAATAATTAATAGGTACAATATAATGTATGTATATACATATATACGTATGCATGTAATGTACATATATGATATAAATATTTTTCATATACGTATATTTAATCATTACATCCCAAGGGAGGAGTCAATGATGAAAAAACACGTAGAATAAAAATTTTGATATTTTATCTTTGATATATTGCGAGTACAATTTAAACGTTATTAAGGATAAATACATATATATGTGCGTATTTATTTTGATTGAAATATCATATATACACACACAAACAAATTTTAATCATATGTAGGTATATATTATATTATATACAATTACGTACATTAATTATTGTATTCATATAAAATAATCAGTTACCATGTACGGTATACTGTATAGGATACCCACGAAGAATTATTCTTATGTATAAATGCAATTATAATTTATAACTCACTGATTATACATACATTTACATTACATATAATACATTATTCTAATAAATATAGAAATATAAATATTTATTGCATTAAATATGTATTATTTGGTATTACACATGTTTTAAAAGCATAAAATGAAATTATTTATAGATTTGTAAATATACATATCCATACATATATATACACATACTGTATTTTCAATTAAAAAAATAGGAAGTCAGAATATAATGTAGTTTAGACAGCGGTATATACATAGTTATATGAAGGATATATTGTGTAAGGAAATTATATGTAATTATTAATTAAATATTTCATAGTTTTATTTTTGAACAATATGTAGTTAATTGTTTTGGTTAATTTAGAATTAAAAAAAAATATATATATAGAATTATGTGCATGTTATTTATAGATTAAAAGTAGTGCATTCATAGCAAAAATTTAATTGTGTTTGCATACATACGTACATGTGTACAACAGACAACTAAATAGTAAATACAAACTCAAATTGAATTAAAAAATTTTCTTTTCATTAAATTTGAAATTAAGTACATACAAATAATTTTTAATTCATGCAGCTGTTTTTTGTGATCTTTTAATCAACAGTATAAATACGTACCATTCATTGTACATAATGTACATACATTAATAAATATAACAACCCGTAATTATCATTATTGACTATATAAATATTATACAAAATTATGCTGCAAATTATCCTATAAAAAACGAATTTTTTTTTACAATATTTACACTACATACATTCATATCTAACATATAAAGTAAAAATAAATTCCATAAAACATTCACATTGTTTTATTGAAAATGTATAAAAAATCACAGAAGAAAAAAAAAAGTGAAATGAAAAGGTAAGACAAAAGCCGAAGATAAATAATAATAATAATAATGAAAAAAAAAAATATATATACATATGAATAAAAAAATAAATAAAAATAAATGAAGTACATGTACATACGTTTATTGTAAAGGAGGAAAAGAATTGTATAAATTGTCTTCCATTTGTTATGAAATGGCCGCATATACAAAAATGGACAAAAATGATTTTTTTTTTCCATTCGTTTTTTATTTGATTTTTCATTTATATTTCACTTATTGGATAGACAATATGGTAGAAAGGTATACCAACCAACTTTTGATATTCACATATTTTTTTTCTTTTTTCTTTTGTTACGTATGTTGAATATGGCATATGTACGCATATGTACATGAACGCATATAAATGAAATGTTTGTGATAACTCTCTGTTTGATGACATATCCTGCATTTAAAAACTGATCACAATGTTATTTCTTAATTCGCTATTTGTATGTTTATAAACATATATGTATATGTGTACGTACATTAATGTATGCAATATAACATTTATATATGCAATTTTATAAAAAATTATTGTATATACATACGTACGTATGTATTCAGTATGCATAGTGGACGTACTATATCATCAACACATGAAGGTAAATGCTGTTGATTTTTGAAAAAAAAAAAAATAAATAAAATAAAAAAAGGTGACACGTACTATAATTTTAAAATGTACATATAAATATTTTTATAAGTTTAAAAGTCAATGTTTTGTTTTGGTGATGATGATGATGATAAACTAAAAAAATGGAAAAATTATAAAATAAAAATCAAAGAACATACATAATTGAATTCAAAAAGATATTTTTTAATACAAACCTGTAAAAGCAAAATTTTTGTTAAATATAAAATTACATTTAAGTATGGATATATAAAGTACAAAAAATATTTGTTCATATATGTATGTATGTACATTTAAATATATGTATAAATAAATATGCCTATAAAGATATGTATATGTATATATAAATATGTATGTGATTTTATAAAATACACAGATTTGTTGTGATGAATTCGAAAGTAGGTATGTATTTATCATAAATAAAATTGAATAAGTATAATTTTCATTCAATAAAATGAATAACCATTTCGATCATCATCATCATCGTCATCACTAACATCGTCATCATCATAATCATTATCATCATTATCATCATCATCGTTACCGTCATCAAAATTTTGTTGTTGTCAATATGATATTTAAAAATAAAATGAGACACTAGTTTTTTCTTTACATTGCATCATATTTTCAATGTTCATATGTACATATTATTGTATGTACAAATAGTATTATATAAAAATGAAACAGATCGATAATGTTAAAAATTTATGTTTATATCTAATTTTGCAGGATGTATTATATAGTATATAAATATGTACGTATCTATAACGTACATACAATTCAATACAATATATTATACGAATTGAAAAATATTATGGAAAGTCGTCATCATCATCATCATCATCATCATCGTTGTCATCGTCATTGTATTGATGGAATAGCAATTGATGCACAGATGGTCATTGTAATGTCCCAATGGATTTCTTTATAAGATACAAAATATTTCCGAAGATTCTAAATTTATCTGTTATGCACATACTTAAATACTTACTGTTACTCGAATAAAAAATAAAACAAAATAACTAAGTAAATAAATAAAATAAAAATAAAAAAAATTAAAAAAAAAATTACTTTATGGGAAAAGACAAAAGTAAAGTCATGATGCGAAGATATTTTCAGGATTTCTTCTGTTTGTTGTGTTTTTTGTATGAAAACCTTCTTTCTTTTTTGTAAACGGTTAAATTATTTTTATTTTCATTTAGATTCTTACAGGTATTTGTTTTTTTTTTTTTTTTTTTTTTTTTTTTAACAATTGCACATTTATATATTCAAGTTCAAGATACACAAGCATTGTACGTATTTTATAGACAGGGTCCACCATAAAATAAGTATTTATTTATAATGTACCACAGACTATGATAAGTTAATAAATGAAAAATTTTCGATTTTTACAATATCAACAAAATGTATACATATAGTATGTATGTATGCTGATGTGCTTTACAAGCTGAAGGGTATTCATACATATAAGTAGAAATAAAATATTAAAAAAGGGTATGACAAAATTTTTATCAAAAACTTAAGAAAAAAAAAAAAACGACATATTAATAAGAAACATCCTGTATGTGTATTTTTCACATGAAAAATGTACACATATAAATATTGTATTTAATATACATATATTCAGGGATTTCGATCAATTGATTTATGTTTTCTCATGATTTGATTGAAAATGTTATCTATGTAGCAATTTTTTGATTTTTCTGTTTAACTTTTAATTTTAACTAAAACAAATATATTTGAAAAAAAAAAAAAAAAAATTCATACAAATATGCACATACATATGTATAGTATTTTATTGGTTTTTTTTTAGCATTTCAATTTATTAAATAAAATTGTTTTATTTATAAGATAAAATTCGAAAAATTAGAATTTTTGAAATAATTAACTTATTTATTAAATTAAAACCTTTTTTTTTTTTTCTATTATTTTACAATATACATGATTTATCATTAATATACATTTGCTTTCATATATGTACAATTTTCCATGACAATTAAGAAAAAAAAATGAAGAAATTTCTTCTTAATTATGGAGACAACACTGCAATTTAGAAAATTATTTATTTTTTATTTTTTGTATTTTCTTTTTAACAAAATAGATATAAGTAATGAAACTAAAGAATTGATTTAAAATTTATTTATTCCTTTGTTTTTTTTTTATTTTTTTTTTGCTTCTCTTATTGTTTTAAATTCCTTGTAAACGCTTTTGAATTTTTAATAACACTTCGGCATTAAATAAATAAAATAATTGATAGAAAGAAAGTTAAATTATAATCATACACTTATTACAGAAATTGTAACAGTCGTATTTATACATACATATTATATACATACGTATGTACAATATATATTCGAAGGCTTAGGTATATATAAAAAAGTCAAATGAAATAAAGGTAAATTAATGGAAAAAAAAATTATAACAAGTTCTCGGTAATAAAATAAAATATTGATATTATTGGAAAATAAAAAGAAAATAAAAAATGTACGTGAAAATGAACTGTACGTAATAGTAAAATAAATTCATTTTTTTTTCTTTTTTTTTAAATAAAACAAATGGTATATTTTCTTTTATTTATTTTCCTTTTTCACATTTGTTTTATTTAAAAAAAAAAAAAAGAAAGAAAAAAAGATAAAAAATAAAAATAAATTTATTTTACAATTACGTACAGTGAAAATAAAAGAAAAAAAAATATAAAAATGATTCACAACATCTTTAAGACAAGCATAATAATATAATATGTTATTTAATATGTACATATAATTTTATTTTATTTTATTTTTATTTTTTATTTTTTTTGCTGTAGCTGAATGATATATGTATACAATCATTTCATCCGTTTGTCCATCAATAAAACATTATTGGAATGATGAGTGAATTTTATTAATAATTCATTTAGATATTTCTTGCTCTTTAGCACATCATTCTTTAATATTATTTAATATACTTACATTTTGATCATACCATTTAATAAATATAATAAATGTACATTTTTTTTTTTTTTTTTTTTTTTTTCTTAAATACATACATATGTACGTATCTTAGATACATATATTATATAAAATTTGTACGTTATGTGATATATGTATGTGTATGTTATTTTATATACTTAGGTCTTATAAAATTTATGCAATGCATATACATATGTACATATTATGTATATATGTATATATGCATGTATAATGTCGCTTAAAAACATTAGATTCATTTTACTGATCTTTCATTTTATACAGAAATATACGAAATGTACGAGAAATTTTCAAAAATATGTATTGAAAAACAATATCACAATTTGAGATTATTATTCATTTTGTTTTTTTTTTGTTTCTTTGCTTTTAAATAATGAATGCAGCGTGTAACATTTTTTTTTTTTCATTCTTTTAAGAAAATAAGATTTATTCTACGCTCATCACAAACGTAGTTTTTACTCTGATGGACACATTATTTCCTTTTATGATGAATTTTAAATTATGATAAATTATAAACAAAATTTAAAAAAAATTTTTTTTTTTTTTGATTTTATTTCAAATGAATTTTTTTTTTCATCGACTCTGGAAGGATTTTGCTAAATTGATTGAAAAGATTTTTTGTGTCTATTAAATCAGTTTGTTCATCGTTTACAATTTTTGAGTTTTTTTCTTTTTTAATTTCATTTTATTTACATGATAGTAACAGTTGAAATTTTTATATGTAAATATTTTACGATAATCAAATAGTTAAGAAACAAACTGCCTGTGCTTATGCAAAATAATAAGTTATTGGGTTATATGCGTATGACCTTCATTTGACCTTGCCAAATACATTCTATTTAAAACAGTCAAGTGTTACTCAAATTTCTATAATTTTCTATAGAAATTTTTTTTATATTGGTTTGGTATTCAAAAAATTCGTGTCGTATCATATTGTATTAAATGTGGTGGTGACGATCTATATGTGTATAAAAAATACGAGAAAATAAAAAAAAAACATTTGTACACCCATAGGGCCTTAAAGTTGTATCTAGTGGTTGTATATACATATGCATATTGTATAGTCAAAACCGGAAACTAATAGAACTTCAACTTGAAGTCTTCAAGGAATGAATTTTGAATACACTTACACTGTAGCCGTTGCCATTTGCTTAAAAACATCAGACCAAATCAGACGTGATTTTCACATAATGCGAATACAGTAGCATGTAGGGATCAAAGAAAATTTTTGAAACAGCTTCAAAATGGAAAAAAATTCACATTTAGAATAAAACACAATGAAAATAAAAACAATTTTAATACAATTTTTAATTCTATTTCATTTCATTTTTCGGATGTAACACATAATTTTTTTTTTCTTATTTTGTTTTTTTTTTGTTTTTTTTTTTTTGGTTTTTTCTTTGTTTCGTCTACGAAGATACGATAAGAAACATTATTTCATATTATTATTATTATTATTATATATAATTTTTTTTAAATTTTATATTTTATTTCTAATTTTATTTTCTTTTTTATTCTTTTTTCTTTTAAATTATTATTTTACTTTCTTTTTTTTTTCATTTGTTATACATATATTATTAATAATTATTTGTTACAATTTGTTCTATTTTTAATTCTTTACTTATTATGTTTTTTTTTTTTTGCTTTTATCTTTTGTTATTCATATTTTACTATATATTCATTTTAATTACATTTTACCTTTTTTTTTGTTCTGTTTTTTATAACTGCTTTTTTCCTTGTTCAAAAATTATTTTGTTTTCTTTTATTTTATATAACGAATTACACTTAACTTTTAAACATATCCAACAATATTAAAATTTAAATCGCATTATTTTAATAAATTAATAATTTAATCGTTGTAATTATGAACCTAATAAAAATATATATTATTTGTGTATGTGTATATCTAGACCATATACAAAAAACAAAAACAGATTATAATAATAAGTCATTAAAATGTAGATCAAGATAACAATCAAAGACCAAAATAAAAATAAAAAAAAAAAACCATTTAATTTCAATTAGAAAATATAAAAGAATATGTATGTACATAATTTGTACATTCATACATAATTTATAAAAAATAAATAAATAAGTAAAATACATTATTTTGCCCCAACTTTCCAATTTGTTTGATATTAAAACAATTTAACAAAAAAGATTAAAGAAAAACAATTATCCATTTATGTCTATATTTATACTTTTGGTTTATTTTTTTCATTATTTTGTGATTTTCGCAGAAATATTTCTTATTTTTGTTTTAATTTGTTTTCCTTATGTGTTATGAAATTTGTGTATTTGTTTATTTTATGGTAATAAAAATTTTTCATGTTTTTTTTTTCCTTTTTTTTTTTTTTTTTGTTTATATTTAAATTGTTAATATTTTTCATCTTTTGTTCCTATAAATATGTTATTTGTGAGTTCATTATTTGTGAAATATGATCATTGTTTTTCTTTTTTATTTTGTAAAGTTTTTTTATTTTTCCTTTTCGTTTAATTAATAATAGCTTAATTATAAAAGAAAATTTTTTTAATTATATTTATTAGTAGATATTTTTCATATACTTAGGTATATAACAATTTAATCATGTAATTATTTCTTGTTATTTACATAATTCAATAAAACACATTTCATTATTAGTTTTAGTTTTGTTTCTTTATGCTGTAATAAAGTAATAAAAAAAAAAAAAGAATTTTTTTTATTGAATTCACATAAATAACATACATACATATGCGTATATCATGCGTGTATCATGTATGTATGAATAATTACATGAATTAGGTATTTTATAAAACATTCATTTTTAATCAAATTTTTATTAATTTATATACTTTTATTTTTTAAATGCTTTATCAGCTTGTTCATTTTTCTGAACATTTTATATTAAGGATAATAAAATGAGATTTCCAAATTTAATTAATTATAATTTAGTTTTTTATTTAGATGTACATATATCTTTACAATTAATACATTGAAGTACATAAAGTACATTGACGTACATTTAATAATAATTTTTTTTTTTCATGCAAAATTATACATACATATATATTATTGTTTTATATTTATTTATTCATTTGACGTCATTTTTTTAAATTGTTTCATTCATTTGACGTCATTTTTTTAAATTTTACTTGTTACATTGAATTTATAATACGTATACGTATGGAAATATGTACTCGTATGAAAAATAATCAAAATAAATGAATAATGAAAATATTTTTTTTTTTTGTGCATGTTTAATGATATATTATGTAGTGTAGTGATACTTTCTGCACATTTATTTCTATTTTATAAATTCGTAATATCAAATTTTGTAATACATACATTTTCATTTGTGTGTGTGTGTGTGGTAGTTGTGCTTGCAATGAATTTTTATTTTTATTTTTGTATTATCTCTTTTGTTTATAGTTCTCATGTTATCAAATTAATTAGATATTTTTGAAAATTTTCATAAAAAAAAATAATTGATTTATTATTATTGTTATTACGAATAGATTATAAAGGTGGTCAAAATTTCATTCTTTTTTTTAAATCATTAATAGTAGTTACCTTTTTTTTTTTGTTTTTATGACAAACATGATTAAATTTAATTTTAGATTTTGAATGAAAAAAAATAAAAAAATTAGTTCATGTAATTTCTGATTAAACACTATGGAATAAAAATTATTTAATATTTAAAGATAATGTCATATCAAAAAAGCAAAGAAAAATTTTTTTCGTTGATTTTTCCTTTTTATTTATTTTTTATATTTTAAATTTATTTTCATTTTTTAATTAATTTTTTTTTTTTTCTCGTGACAACAAAATAATTTTATTATTAAATTTTAAATATGTATAATCACATTTAGATGCAATATTTTTTCTCATCTTTTGTTTTGTTTGACATAATAAATCATTTATTCTTATTGACAAATTTTTGACTTTTTTTTTTAATTTTATTTAATTTTACATTTTTGTTTTTTTACACATACATTTGACTTAAGTGCATTAATATGTGCACATATTACATCACACAAAAAAGTAATAAATTAAATTTTCAGTTTACAAAAAAAAAAAAAAATAAAAATAAAATAATATAAAAAATTTAATTAAAATTAAAGTGAAACAATGAAAATGGTAAAAAAGAAATTTTTCAATTTGAAAATTTTAATGAAGGTAACAATAAATTACTGCCGTTTAAAAATAATAAATTTAAATTTAAAAAGAAAAAGTTATAAATAAATAAATAAACAAACAAATTAATTAAAAAATCGCCAAAATATTTTCATATATTTTATAACATTTAATTATAGATTGTAAATAATAAAATTTTGCTTTATTTGCCTTTTAATTATAGATACTGAATTCTTTTTAAATTTTTGTTTGAAAAGTTTTTATTTTCTTTTTGTTTATTACTAATTAATTAATTTTATAATTTTAGAACCCTATATAAGTAAACATAATTATACTCTAAATTATTTAATAAATTATTCATTTTTATTGCTTATTTATTAAACATAATACGGTAGGAAATACATGTAAACAACATTTTTAAATAAATACCAAATTTAAATGAAAATTTTGTAAAAATTCATTAATATTACATTTTGTTTATTAAATACAAAATTGAAATTTTATGTACATACATTGTGTCTCTGTACATACATACATAAATTAACTGTATTGAAAAAAAGAATATAATTCTATTATCCATTTACTGAACGTTTGTATATATTGCAATACAATTTTCAAATTTTAATATAAATACATTTTTTAAAACAAATCATATTAACTTACATTTTAAATATTTTTCGGGGTTTGTTTTAATTAATAATTTTTTTCCATTTTTTAATTTTATTTTTTTTTTTAATTATTTTCATTTAAAACATTTTTTTTGTCTAATAAATATTAGTACCATATTTTCAATTGCATAAGAACAAGTTCAATTTCATTTTGTTATTACTATTATTATTAACTTCTTTTTTTTTTTTTTTTGAATTTCTTAGCTATACATGTAAAACATATAGACACATATTATGGTTATATTAAAACAGAAAGATGTTAATATTCACAATAACATTTAACATGTAATAAGGTAATATTTAAATAATTGTAGTATTATTTGTTTTGTTTATATTTTTTAAATTTTTTTTTTGCTTTTTGCTTTTATTTTTTATTTTTTATTTTTTATATATATAAGAAAAAGAGAAAAATTCAAATATTCACAAAAAAGGTCGTATGATCAAAATGGCAGTAATTTACTATTACATTTCATTTAAGTAATATTTTAGTATATATGGCATTTCGTTTTGTTCATTTATTTGTAATATCATTTATTTTATGATATCTAACATATATAATATACATACATATATTTTTTTAAATTTTTTATTTTAATGTATAATCTCACAAAACAATTTTTGTGAATTCACAAAAAAAAAAAAAGTGAAAAAATAAATCATAAATATATTTTCAAAAAAGGATATACCTACATACATATATATGCTTAGTTTTATAAAGTCATAACCATAATACATTCACTTAATCTTTTATAAATTTATCTATTTTATTTTTTATTCAATTTTATTTTTATTTATTTATTTTTTTTTTTAAACTTTGTATACATTATGTATACTTTATTATGTACTTAATAATATACAGTTTATTTTCTGACTTGCTAAAATATACAATAGTTATCATTTTCTTAAATCGTTCTATATCCATCTAATAACTTACATTCTAAACATTGTGGTATGCGATGTGATGTGTTATTTATAAATTACAAAAACAAAAAAAAAAAAAAAAACAAAAAATTATTTCTGATATAAGATGTATAATATGTTTATTTTTTGTTTAAAATTTCGTTTTTATTTCGAATCAATATAGAATGTACATAATTTGAAAAAAATAAGAAAAATTTTGAAAAATATATGTGTGTAATATTTAAAGTATTAAAATATTAAAGATATAGTAAGTATTACATATATAAATTTTTTTTTTTTTTTTGTTTAAATTTATTTTTTATTTTTGGTTTTATTTGATGAATGTGCGTTAACATTATTTTTAAATTTATAAAATTTCAAATAGGAATAAACAGTAATTAAAAAAAAAAAAAAATATATATATATATATATACTTTATATATAAGAAAGAAATTTACCACTTAATGCATAAAATCCATTTTAAAATTTTCAAAAATAATTAAATAAAATAAATAGATAATTTTGAATTTTTAAAATGTTTTTTTTTAATAATTTCTAATATTTTACTTGTATTATTCAAACATCTGTTATTATTCATGTTTTATACATGCATATATTACCATAATATTTGATGTTCCCTTTGCAAGAAAAAAAAAATAAGAATATAATTAATTATTTAACATTTATTTAACAATTAAGAAAAATAAAAGTAAAACAATAAAAATAAACAATGAACATGCCAAATTTAAGTTTACAAAATTGCAAGTAAGGCGTGAACGTATCAACACAAGTTTTTGTGCATTAAGTGGTTAATAATTAATTAAAATGATTAAATTCTTACGTTACCTAATTTCTAGATTTTCTCTTAAATTATTTTAATTTTTTTTAAATGTATTTAAATGTTTTTTCTTTTATTGTTTTAATTTTGTTTTAATCGAGTTATTTTAGTTAGTTTTTCATATATATATATATATATTTTTAAATTCTTGCTTATATATATATATTTTTTTTTCTTTTTCATTTATTATATTTTATCTAATAATAATAAATTTTCACTCATCATTAAATTTGCATCTGCAATTTTTATTTATTTATATAACAAATGCAATTTGTATAGACTATAAATATGTTATGTAATAGTAGTATTAGTATAGTAGCAATAGTAAGTACGTGTATGTGTCTGTGTATTTTAATTTAAATCGCAAATATCGAAAATATGAATTTCAATTTTTTGTTTTTGCTTTTTCTAAATATTCTTGTCCTTTTTCTTTAAATTTTTAATTTTGTTTTTCTTTTTTTTTTATTTTATAAAAAAATTTGTATTATCTGTGTCTTTTATTTCTTATTTTTTCCAAATTTTTATTTTTAAATTTGTTACTAATTAACTGAAAAAAAAAAGTTTTTTTTTTCTTACCATTAAAAATTTACCATTATAAATTTAAATAATTAGAAAATTATTTTGTGTATGTATGTGTTAGTTCGTTTATTTATTTATTTTCTTTTGTGTTTTTAATTGTGTAATGATTAAAAAATAATTTTTTACTCTTGTTTCCTTAATTTTACATGTATATTTAATCTTAGTTACTTTTCAAAAGTGTATTATATGTATGTATTATGTATAAGATTAAATAAATGTTGTTTTTTTTTTCAAGTTTCTTTTTGTTGATTTTATGTATACATTTTCAATATGAATATTCATATCATGAATATTATTATTGAAATTTATTATTATTATTTTTTTTTTTTTTTGGTTCTTTTTTCTATAAAATTTTGATTTTTCATCTTGTGGATTAATTGAAATTACATTTGAAATTTAATTTTTGTGTGATTTCATAAATTAAATGAATAATTCAATTAATAAAAATATTCATTAAAAGAATATAAAAAATATAAAAAAAATTATTCCGTATTAGATAATGAAAAAAAGGAAAAAGATTTGTAATGAATTCTAAATTAATGTTTATAAACCAAAAAGGATAAATCAAAGGGATATTAATAATTTAAAAAAATATATATTCATTACATTCTGCACATTTTCTTTTTTTTTTTTTTTTTTTTTTTCTATTCTAGAGCTTATACGTTTTGTGTCTTATTGTGCTTTCGTTTTTGCTTTCATTATTTTTACTTTATTTTCTTCTTTTTTAATTTATCTGCTTATACTTTGTTTTTTAGATTATTAATTCATGTTATTTTCCATTCATGTAATATTTTTATTTATTTATTTTATTTTTTTTTCAAATTTTAAGATTTTCTCTTTGTTCTTGTTTTCATTTTTTGTTTCTGTTTTTCTTCTTGACATTTTATTTCGGTCCTACTGCTATATAAGATTGTCTGTTATTTACATGTCTAAATTGCTCCCGTTAAAAGAAAATTTTGCAGAAAATTTCATACATACGCATATCGTATTAATCATTTAATAATATTTATTTATAAATATACACGTTTTATTTTATTTGTTTGATATTTATTTTGTTATCATCATTTCTGTTGTTGTCTTGTTTTGTGTTTTTTGGTTGACCATTAATTCATTTTTATTTTATTTTATAAGAGTAAAAAAGATTATAAAAAAACTATAAATATAGTCTAGAATTTTATTTAATTTATTTATTTTGTTTGTTTTGTTTTTTTGCTTTTCTATGTGTAGTTATTATTTTTATTTTGTAAATTTACTTATATCATGCATTTATTTATTATTGTACGTATTCGCTACATATAACGTACATAAGTCGTATTATATGTATATATAGTTTTATTTATATTAATTATGTATGTATTATCTTTCCTTTTTCTTAGTATGTATGTTGGCTTGTTTTTTTTTTTGTCTCATTTCGATTTAAATATTCTGTTTTATATTTGTAATAAATATCAATAAAGGAACAAAAAAAAAACACAAATATACGTAAGAAAAGAAAAAAAAAAAAAAAACAGAAACATAAACAAACAAATGAAAGAAAACCAAAACAGAAAAATATTAAGTAGGAGGAAAAATTGAGGAAAAATTAAAGGTATGTATGTAAGTAAAAATAGTAAAAATTACAATTTTGTCTGTTATTTTATTTTTTTATTTTTAAATTCTTTCAATCAATCCACATGAGAGTCTGTTGTTAAATTTTCACTATTTTAATTGGTTGATTTTTGTTTCAATGATAATATGTTTTTTTTTTTTTTGTATTTTGTTCATTCATATTTGTCTTCTCATTTTTATTTGTGTACACTTACCTTTTTCAATTAACATCTTTCGTTCTTTATTTTTTGTATTCTTGTATTTGAAAAATTATTTTTTGTATTATTTTTATTATTATGTGTACGTATGTATTAATATGTATACATGTAGAAATTAAGTGACAATCATGACATAGGCCTTATTATATTATTTAGTAATTATTATTATTATTATTATTTTGTTTTATTAATTAATAAATATGATATTTATAGTTATATTATTTTTTTATTATTTTTATGTATTCATTATTAATTAGTTGTTTTGTGTTCATTTATAACATTCATTTTATTTACTTATTAAATATTCGTTTTTTTTTGGTTTTTTTTTTTTTTTTGTTACATTTAAAATTTCTTAATGTGGTTTTTAAAAGTGCCTTTTTTTTATCTCATAATAAATAATGAAAAAATATACCTTAAATGTTTAACGATGATTAAAATAAAAATTTTATAATTTCATCAAAATTTATTTTTGAATTTATGAGTCTCTCTTTACAAATTAATTTTTAAATTTTTGTTTCATTTCTTACTTTTATTTATTTTTTATTTCTTATTTGTTCTAATTATTAATTTTTAAAAATTTAAAAAAAAAAAAACTTTGTTTTTCTTTTATTTTATTTTTTTAAATAAAAATTATAAAATTATCTTATCTTGAAAAATTTGATACCATGTTGTTTTATTTATCGATTCTATGAATTCGTTTCTCCGTATTTTTGTTTTTTTTGTTTTTTTTTTCATTAATTTAAAATTAGAATAAAAAAAAATTAAAAAAAGATTTGAAATTTTATTATAATTTTCTTTTCATCAAATTGTATACATTTCAAAAAAGATTTTTTAATTTATGAACTTTTTAATTTCAATCATTTTCCAATTTAATATTTTTGGATACGTTATCCATACTAACTTTTTTAAATTAAAAAAAACATAAAATAAAAAAACACAAAAAACAAAAAAAATTATAATAACGTTGATTTTTTGTTATTATTTAATTTATTTTAATTTAATTTATGTTTCTATTTAAAATGTAATTTTGTTTAAAAATTTTATTTTTCTTTTTTATCATTAATTATACGTTTACATTTTATTGGTTTGTTTTATTAAAAATGTCACCTGGTCATCACGAATTTTATTATATAAATTTGCTTAAAACACCATCACAATATTTTGGATTTTATTTTTAAATGTATGTAGTTTAAATTTATAATTTATTATTATTTTAGTTGTTTTTCTGCTTATTTGTTTAATTGTTCATTTTTTATCTGTTATTTTGTTATATTTTTTATCTGGTTTATTTTTTAATCCTATTTTTTTTTTTATTAATTTTTTTTTTTTTTTTTTTTATTGTAAATAGCTAATGAACTACAAACTAGTTTAATTTTATTTTTGTTTTCTTGTAGATTTATTTATTTTTTATTTTCTTATTTTCATTTTTAGTTAATTTATGTTTATTTTTATTTTTTTGGTTTTAGGTTTTTGGTTTTTCTTAGTTTTCTGTTTTATTTATTCTTAAGAATCTAAAAATTTTTTAATCAAAAATGTTGTTTTTACTACATATAGATTTTTTATTTTGTATATTTTCCAAGGCTCTACTTTTTCTAAGTTGGACTATCCGTTTGTGATCCCGATACTGATACACCTTCAGGTAATTGGGCAAGTGATTTAAAAATTTGAGAGTTTATAAATCTGTATTATAAATATAAAAAAAAATGAAAACATTTTTTTTTTTTTTTTTTGTTTTTGACTTATAAAATTACAAATATGTGTATAAAATGTAAATATAAAATAAATGTAATTTATACCAAAAAATCTTATATATGTACATATAACAATCTATTATTTATACATAATGGCTTATCCATATATATACGTATGTATGTATAATAAAAGCATATTTTTTAAGATATAAATATTACATACCTTGGATAAGAATCACGATGCATTAATGTGTATATTTGTAGTTGAGCCTCATCAAATGTATGTGGTGTTGGTTCCACCATATTTCGATTAACAATTTCTCTAACTCTTGAATCTAAAGATACTTCTTTTGGGGATAGTATCGATATATAATCCTCATAAATAAATCTTGCCTTCTCTTCTATAGCTTCTGGATTCGTTTCTTTTTTCAATTCTTCACATGCAAGCCAAAATAGTATATTTTCTTCACTATATTCGCAACGAAGAAAATCTCGGAACACTTTACGACCACCTTAATAGTTAGTAATAAAAAATTAAAAAAATTATACATGTACACATACTCATACTTATTCAAGCAATTATATCATTTTTGTTTTTTTGTTTTATATGTACCTGGACTCTTCATAAGTTTATCAAAACTTTTCCCCCATCCACGAATTTCTTCTAATGTTGGTCTGTTTTTTTTTAATGTTTATTTTTATTAAATAAATAAATAAATAAAATAAATAATAAAAATGTCAAATACATTATTTACATAAAGTAAGCTCTATAAATTATATAAATTTTACTTACTGTTCACCTTCACACAATAGATCCGAACTCGCTGGATCTCTTTTTGTTGGTCCATTATCTTCTGCATTTTTTATTGCTAAGCTGTAATTAAATAAAATATTGGTTATTTATATAAAATAATAAAACCAAAACTGAAATGAAATTAAGCAATAAAATAATTTTGTTTTTTGTTTTTTTTTTTTTTATAGTTAAAAACATGTTTAAAATGTAAGATACAAAAGTTTAATTCTCGTAATAAGCCAATACAAATGAAATTGATTTCAATGGAAAAATTCATAAAATCAATAACATAATTTTTGTAAATTATAAAAATAATTTTTCAATAATAGAAAATTTTTCTTTTATTTTTAAATTTTCACTTTTTTCAATTCACGATCATTATTCAAAGGTCATATAAGAAAAATTCTAGTGTTTAGGCATTAAAGGACTACAAGGCTTTTAATTTTTTGATTTTTTTTTAGTTTTTTCTTCTTCTTCTTCTTTTTTCAATTTAATTTACATAGTTTTTAATTTTCATACAATTTTTCATAATTTTCATTAGAAAAATGCTTTTTTTTTTGCGTTGTATTTGATTTTCCAATCCTTTATAAAATATGTATAACTACTATACATATGTATATATATATATATATATGTGTATATATATTATGTTATTATTAAAATATGTATATACGAGTACTTAATTAAACACATGATACACATATTAAAAATTAATTAAGACCATAAAAACCACTTTACATCTCTTATATGGTATATATGCACATACATATCCATATGTGAATATATATGTTCTAGAAAAATATTTCAGTGAATTTCAATTTTCAATTTTCCTAATATTAAATTACTTTGATAAATATGAATGACATACCTTTGTTTTACCTTTGAAACAACACTTTTCCATCGTTCTGACATATCAAAATAAAATTGTTTTTGTTACTTTATTGTATCTTATGTAATTTTGTTGTCTCTTTGTTATAGGCAAAATTCTTAGATTTTAATTTACTTTGAAAATTGTAAAAAAATAAAATTTAAATTTAAATAATAAGAACAATCACAAAGGAAAATGGAAAATGATAGAAAATATACTTTTGAAAAAATAAAATAAAAATAAGAAATAATAAAATTAATACAAAACTATATCACTCAATGCGTTTCTTTTTACAAATGAAATAAATTATTGAAAATTTTGCCATTTTATAAGTTTTATTTTAAATAAAATTGTAACAAATGCACAATATACATAATGTATGTAATATTAAATTATGTTTCGAATTTCTAATACAGTTGAATCATATATATTTTTTTTTTTGGCAAATATCATTATAACAGAAGAACAATCAAAGGCAATTTGAATAAATTGATTTTTACATATACAGTAAAAATAATAAAATAATCAATTTTATTATAGATGTAAGTTTTTATTTTATTTCCTAATTTATAATGTAGTTGAAATTAAAGAGCGTTTCCTTTTTAAATGAAAACATCAAAGAGAAAATATTTCAAATTTTCAAAACAAGTTGTTTTTTTTTGTGTTAAGTTTTAAATTTACAAAATCAAAATTTTCTGTATCTAATTTGCATACACATGCATTTTATGAATAAATTGCATTTTTAATTAAATATTCTTCTGTAAGTTTATTAAATTTTTTTCAATTAATATTTACATAGAAAAATTTATATTTTTGAATATTGTTTTATGTAGTTTTATGTACATAATACGAAATGTACATAATATGTAAAAAATAATAACAAAAACGAAAAAATAAAATATAATAAATGTGCACTTAAAATTTATTAGAAATAATTCAATATTCTGAGTATTACATTTTATAATAACGTTTGCAAACAAATGTATTACACAATATTATATCTGATATCTACATATATACAAGTTTAATAAAAAACAAAATGTTCCTATTTGTATGTACATATGTACTTGTATCAATTCATATTCATATACATATTTTTCCAAATAACAGAAATTTTAATGGAATCATTAAAACATGAATTTATACATACATAGACGTGCAAAAATGGATAAATAATTTTTCATATTAAATTGTTATTAAAGTAAAATTCTTGGAATTTTGGAATTCTCAGCAACATATAAATTCTAGTTATCTATATCTATCTATAGATCTATAGATCTATCTATATTAATTATCTGATAAAATTGAATTTAAATTTCAATTTGACTAATTTGACTAATAATACACATACACAGAAGAGCATTAGTATAAAAAAAGTTAGTATGTATGTATTAGGTATCTAAATAACATAAACGATGTATTATACATTATACTATACATGTAATTCTAGAAAATATTTAACTTATTAAAGTCGTTTACAGTAAATAACCAAAAGGTTATTTTCATTTTAAGTAATTAATTTGAAAAAATCTTTGTTACAGATATTTTACTAGATTTGTATATTTTACTATGGAAAAAATTGTTTAGAATTTGCTTAAAAGTATATTAATAAGGATTTGAATGTTTGGATCAGCGTCAAAATATTACATTTACTCTCGTCGGATAATATAACGATGATCCAAACATTTGAATTCTTATTAATATACTTTTTAGCATAGTTAAGTCGTTTTTTTCCATTTACTTTGCTAATGTATAGTTTTCTACTAGTAGTTACGGCCTTATACCCATGTCTGTAAAGGCATCTACGTATGGTTTTTGAACTTAATGTTTTTCCATACTTCTTTTCAACAATAGAGGTTAATCCTGAGGTCGTTTTTTCGGGTCCTTGTTAACCCCCCGCAATATTTTCAACATAATTCCTGATTTTTAACCTAGAAATTATGGTCTAAATTGTATATCGACTTCGTCCTGTAGTTCCTGCAATTGCTGCTAATGATTGATTTTGCTTAACAGGATACGTGAACTAAAACAGGACTAAAAATTGCATTATTAGAAGAATTGAAAAGAATGGGCCAAGATATGGCTCATAAATTGGTCCAGTAAGTTCCAAACCGACTAAAAAAAGTAATACGACAATAAGGATACCTAACCAGATAATATACATTGGTAAAAAAATTTTTATATTAAAATCTATGTGTGCCTTTACTTTTGTCCAACCCAAAAAGTACCTATTTGAAAATTTTTAATTTTTTTTTAGTAATTTGTAAAAACAATAGAAAATTGGTTTCAACGTAAGATAATTAAGTATCTTCACATGAAACAAAATGTTTTTATTTTGAATTAAAATCTTTTTTGATTGACGAGATATTGTCATTTTTCTTTCAAAACTACAACTGTGTCTTCACTTCCGTCCAGCACTGTATATTCATACATAAAAAACAAATTAAGAATATGTGTAGGTACACACATATGAGACATAAAATTGAAAATCAAAGAAATAAATTCTAAATGCATGTCAATTATATTTATTTTGGTTTTTTAAATATATGTATGTATGTACATATGTACATATTCAAATATTTTGAATTTTATGTATGTATGATTTATGTATAATTTACACTAATGTCTCATCATAATATATAATAATAATAATAAATCATAAATGTATGTATTGTGCTTTATAGAAGTAATACAAAATAAACATGAATAGATTTTTTTAATGTATATTTTTAGAATTTTTTATATTTATACTTTGCTTTTATTGTATGATCCAATATTGTTAGAACATGAATGCATATACTATATACCAATATAATATAAAATTGCAAAATTAATTAATTATTAATAATAAATTTGAATAAACTGCAAACCATTATTGCGTAATATTGTCCATATAATATTTATGTGTACAAATAAACATGTATAATTATATTAAAAAGAAAAATGTAATTAAATTTAAAAATGGTAACTATGTATTATTTCGCTTTAATATTTCAAATAATATAAATTTTATTATGTATAAACTTTTTTTAATACTAATTTCAATGAAAATTAAAATATGTTTTAATTTCATTTTTATTTCAAAATTGATTTGCATACCACATATGTATACCAAAAAATATATTATTTATAAACAATGAATTGCATACACACACATACATACTCGTATGTACACATGTATAGAATAACACTAAATGAGTAATGTACATGAATTTTTATTATTATTATTTTTTTTTTTTACATTTTATGTACTCATTATTTATGTTTTTAATTTATTTTAATTTTTAACAGAACATACATATACTTTGAAGAATTTTAGTTTTTATTAATTTTTAATAATTTCATTTTTTATTATTTTGTAGTTTATCAAAAAAAATTTTAAAATTAACATTTATTTTAATGGTTTTTAAATAATAATAATAATAATAATAATAATAAATTTATAAATAAATTAATAATTCAATAAATAATGAAATGAATTAAGTAGATATAAATTTCAAAACATGAAAATGTTTAAAGTATGAAAATCTATAATAATCATAAAAAAAATTAAATTAAATTAATTAAATTAGAGATTTAAAAATTTATTAGATTTTTTTTCTTTTTAATTTTAAAGCCTATTATTCTGTATATTGGAATTAAAATAAAAATTATTATAAGAATATTCACAAATTTAAATCACAATTCAAGTTGAAATATAATTATATTTATATTTTTATAAACATGTACTGTACACATTTTTTTTATATAATGTTTCAAAAAAACGCATATAAAAAAAAAATAATAATAAGTTATATGGTTATATCTATGTACTTTGAATAAAAATGATTTAGATACACAAGAAATAACTAAAATAATTAAAGAAAAAATCAAAACTAAAATTCCAGAGTGTTGTATTTTATTATAAGAGTAAAAAATTATGCTTATGTATATGTACGTATGGTATAACATGATAATTTGGTAAAATTAAATGTATATAAGTATTTATAGATTATAATATATTTAATCGTATTGTATATATGTATGTAATACTTTGAACATTTTCATCTTGTTGTATTTATCAATTTATATAGACATTTTTAAAGTAAAAAATAAATTTATTGACTTATTCGCACTTATTATTCAAACTTGCAATCAATAACAATTTCTTTCTTTTTTTTTGTTTTTTTTGTTTCTACGAGAAGACAAATTACCATTTTTATATTTAAAAATTGTTAGAAATTATCAAAAATAAAAAAAAAAAAAAATAATAAATATATCTGTACATTTGAATTACAATAGTTGTATTGCTTACTCTATTTAAAATTCCAATCTAACGAATAATAATTTTGGAAAAATTTTAAAACAAAAAAAAAAAACCTATGTGTAAAATGTTTAGTACTCATTTCTGGTCAATTTCAAATTCTGTATATACATTTGCATATACGTATGTATGTATTTTTCATATTATGCATGCATACTTGCACATTTTGTATCGTTTTAATATCCAATAAATTAAAAGAAGCTTTTCTAAGCTTTTAACATTGAGCCATTTAAATCAATTTAAATTTAATTATTTATTTATTTTTGTTTTTTTATTAGGGTATCACATTTTGATTATAATCGCATATGCAAATGTACATGAATATATGTATGTACGTAATGTGATTGTTATATTTTTAAGTATATGGTATATATGTACATGTTCAGATTTTTAAATTTTTAATTAAAATTATTGGTATCGCGATTCGTTTTCTTAAAAAATTAAAAACATTTATCAATTAAAAATCAATTATTGTTAACAAGATAATTATACAAATCATTAAAAAAATATTGATAATATCTTATACCAAATTTATATGTAATTCTATTATACAAAAAAGTATAAAACAAAAAAGAGAAATTAAAATGTAAAAAAAAGTTGTTTTTTTTTTTTTTTGTAAATAAAAGAATGACACTACTCGTATTAATAATTAAATGATTTTATATTAAATTTAAAATTATTTTTTAAATTAAATTTAAAATTTAAAATTTATTGTAAATTTAATACAAAATTGTATTTGCATATCTATGTGTGTATGTATATACATTTAATATATGTACATACATATTATGACTATTAAATTTAAAGAAATGAAATGTACATACTATATAAATTGCATGACTATCTTTTTCATATTGATATTTTTTTTATTATAAAAAAAAGTGAATGTCTTTAATTTTGGTATATATACATACATGCTATATGTAATTATATAACTGTCACATGAAAAGTTAATTGAAAATTGACTTTTGTTGTTTCATATACGCATAAATAGTTAATGTATAATATATATATACGCAATTTACCATTTGTAAATAATCGTATTATCCTTTATAAATGCCTAATGCTTAAATGACTACGTCACTTTAATACATATTCATTATACATACACAAATTAGATTCAAGTGGTTAAATAATAAAAGAAAAAAATTACATATGAGTATAACAGAATTTAACTAACAATTATATATAAACAAACAAATATGTATGTATATGTAAGCATATACAATATATAACTTTTGTACATACATATTTATATATATACCTATTCAATGAGTACGAAATATACATTCACTATATATGTACATACATACATATGTACTATTTATTATTAAGAGTGTGAATATGAACACAAATTCAAATAAAACTATATGTGGCTACATAAATTTCATTCTCGCATGTTGATATCAAAAGGAATCAAAAACATTCATGCATTTAAATATAATGACACCCACATTAGGAAGTTTTCCACCAACGTAATATGTACATATGTATTTATTTACGTACCAAATTTTACGATATCTCTATGTTATGTGCATGTATGTATATATGTATGTACTATACATAAATATATATACATATATTTAGAGTTAAATATACACACATACATATATACGTATACTCATGTACATATGTAAATGTATATATACACATGGGCGTGTGTTTGTATGTGACGGTATAATAATTTTAATGTTACCGTACAAGGAATATGTTTTCCTTGAATATTCTTTCAAATTTTTAATTTTTATATACTACATATACATATGTCTATGTATGTACATACATATAATTTTTCCTGTCATATAAGAGTACGTAAATTTACGTTTTATTTTAAATCTCATTCTGTTTACATACATATGTATGTATGTGAGCATTTATATTTGTATATATTGTATGTACATATAGGTACATAAGGATGTGTACATTTAAAACATAAAATTTATTTAAAACGAAATAAAATAAAAACATAAAGAAAGAGTAAAAAAAAATTAAAAACAAATAGAAATTTATAGAAAAGTGTGAGAAAATAAATACCAAGGTAAAATAAAAAGAAGAAAGGAATTACGAACCCTGGAAAAAACTGAATACGTATATATATGTATGTATTTATACTTACTATATAAAAAAATGAGATGAAAGCGGACATGTGCAATAACCAAAGAGTAGTAATCAGGTAAGTAATATATACTCACATATACATACATATTTATACGTATCATATGAATACTGAATTTAATTGAACTTCATCAAACATATTTGAATACTGTCCATACATTACGTCGATTGTAAGTCGATACAGTGCATTTCATATGTAAATGCATATTATATTTTCTATATAGCACAGTACATAAATGTATTAAACTAGTTTCACACTATATGTTTTGTCATATGCTTTTTGTTATGTCTGGCAAATCATATAGTGTAAATTCGTTTATAGCAGTCATATAACAGTCATATGCTAAAGTCATATGCTTTTTTGGAGATAGAACATGTTTTAATTTCTTATGACTAGTCATATGCTTTTTTAATAAATTTTGACATTTTTAACCTGCGTCGACTATGTAGTTAAAATTTTATGCAATTTATATTCAAAAATATATTCAAATCACACAGAAATGTTATACAGGTGTGAACTAAAATTTGAAGAATACTATGATTTTTTGAAGTATATGAAAAAACGTAAGAAAAATCTGTGACTAAAGCATATGAAAAAACATATAGTCTGAAGTTACCTTTAGTATTACATAATGTTAAAACATAAAATTTCATAATATTCCATATGTATACGTACATATGTACGGGTTTTACTTTTTATTTTTATTTTTATGGTATTTAACCTTTATATACCTTTGTACATAAATGCATAGTATTTGATAGTTAGTACACTCATTCAATTCAATATTGTGTACAAACAACGCAACACTTCTTAAAAGGAAATACTTTATAGGTACCTACCTATTTAAATATGGTAATACATTATAAAGTACGTATAATATGAAAAAAGGTGTTTTAAATTAATCAGTATTTAAGCTGTAAACTTTAAAAATAAAATAACAAAAAAATTATGAGAATAATTTTTAGGCGAAAGTATATGAATAAAATTAAAATGAAGATATTTTTCTTCTTTATACTCACAACTCACATAATATTTGTATATAAACATATGCATACAGATGAGTATAATGAAACGATCTTGTATCATTGTATTTGAGTACAATATTCTTTGGTACAAGGTTAATTTCATATAAATACACGTGTATATAAATTTAAAACATTTTCCCTCTTCTTTTTCTTATTATTATTATTATTATTTTTTTTATTGTATGTAAATAGGAAATTTTTTATATCACATTTAAATAAAGCAGAAAAATTAGATTTCTGGTGTAACTGAATAAAAAAAGCTTATTTTTACTTTGATCATTACATTCGTGCTTTTTTATATATGTATGTATGTACAAAAAATATATATTTTTTTTATTATTATGTACCCTATATATGTATACTTTTATGTATGCATATATTTTTATTTTTTTGAGTTTTTGTCATTTTTATTATAAAGGTATAAACATAATAAATACAAACTTTAAAAATATTCCCAATTTCAGGATATGTACAGGACGTTATATGTACATATATGTACATATATACTTATGTATATACTAGGAAGAAACAAAAAAGTATAAAGAAAAATAAATGATAAAGTAAAAATACCGTGTACATATGTGCGTAATGTGTGTATATAAGACTTTAACAAATTGTTGTTTTTCCCTTTCTCTAATGAAAACCAAATGCTCTTTTCTTTTGAATCAAATTTAGTTTTTCTTAGAAATAGGTACCTAAATTAAAAAATATTGTGTTTGTTGCTAATGACTTATGTATTTACATATACATATTTACATTATGTACGTCCTTTTGTTAAGACATAAAGTCATGACTTCTATTTTCATTAATTCAATATTATGTATTATTATTTTATTTTTTATTATTATTTTTTTTAAATATATAGCCAATTAAAAATAATCCTATTGTTTGTACACAAATATAAAATTTATGAATTTGCCAATTTTAGAAGAAAAAAAAAAAATGATGTTAAAAAAGAATTCAATTTATAAATTTGTGTATTAAGTAGGTAAAAACTAAGTGGAGATAAATAATAACAATTGTGCAGAATTACAAAAAATTTTTTACATATAATCCGATTAAAAATATATGAATTAAAAATATTCATTAAATTTATTTTTAGAAATTTCAAAACAAAATAAGAATCATTTAATAATAGTTGCCATGCATGAACTTTAGGTTTCATGGTAGAATGGGAATTTTATATTGCAAAATTTCTTTGTAATTTGATATTTCTTGAAAAAATATCCTCCTTATTATCAATTCATCCTTCTAATTGTCTTTTATTTCTATTTTTTTTTTTAAATTTGTCTTTTATATTTTTATTTTTTCTAATTATTAGTTATTTTTCAATTAGACTAAGAAAAGATTGTTTCATTTACAAAAAAATAAACACGTGTAACCTACCTTAAAAATTTGAACATTTTTAAAAGAAGAATAGAAGATTTTCTAGAAGAAGAAAATTTTCCAAAGAAATTTTACATAAATCAGATGTTATTTTGCAGAAATTATAATTATTTTATTTTATTATAAAAAAAATATAATTAATTAAAATAATTATGAAAAAACGATTTTTTTAATGCACATACTAGTATATTTTCATACGTCACAAGTTTGTGATTATAATTTGCGTGCATTTCAAAGGTTCATTTGTTAATTAGAAGATAACAATGACACTATTTGAAATTTTTTATTTCTGTTTATCGCATATTCATACTATTTAAATTTATATATTTAACATTTTGTGGGTATTTATCTACTTCTAATAAAAAAAAAAAAAAAAAAAAAAACAATATATATATATGTACGTATCTATATATATATACATATGTATATGTATTTATACATATTTCTTTTTGTAAATATTTTTGCACAGATGTCCCACACAATTTAATATTTTACATCTTTGTGCACACAAATGCCTAAGGTAGTAAATAAAAATTTTGTGGCTATGTTTGAATACAAACATTCATTGATTCTATTGTTTTATCGTTTAAAACAATAGATAATAGATTTGAATATACATATGTATGTATATACAGGTGTAAAGTATAGAAATACACAGTGTGGAAATACTTGAATATAATTCTTATTGTTAGCAATAATTTTGTTTTAATTGAAAAAAAAAAAAAAAAAAATTAAAATATATAAAATACATATATGATCGATTTCACTTACCATTTAGCCCTGAAACATTTTTGTTTTATTTGAAGATTTGAAAATAGAATAAAAAGAAAAATAAAAAAATTATTATTTTGTACAAAAAAGATTGTTAATTTTTTATAAATATTATTATTATTAAAATTTTTTTATTAAATCAAAACTAACCATGAACATGAGCAACAGCAGCACCAACAGAAACAACAAGGTTTCTGTGATTGGGGTCGTTGTAAGGGTCCTGTACTTGAAGTTTCTTGTAGGGCGTTTGTTCCACTAACTCCACTACTTGTTATAGCACCACTACCACCACCGGTACTGCTGCCTGTAAGTGGTGCAGTTAGTGGAACACTACTACCACCTTGCGCTGCAGAACCCATGCCACGCAGGCGACAACCTGCAGGCAGCTCTGAAACGCTGCAGGACATTCTAAAATTTAAAAATAAAAAAAAAAATAAAAATAAAAAAAAACAATATAAAACTGCAACATTGAATAACAACATTTAAATATAAATTTCATTCATTTAAAAATTAATATACTTGAATATAAATGCACACTTACCACTCTTAATTTAACTATGTATATTCTATTTCCTATAAACCCTTCTCGATTAGATTTTTTAGGGTGACTACTGTCCCCCGATAAATTTTTAACGCCATTTTTTTCGATGGAAAATTTCTTTACATACAAATAAAGAAATAGTAAATATGAAAGAAAATATTCAACTATTTTATTCTTATTTATATTAATTTGTCTTATAAAAATTTATTGTAATAGTAGTACGATATAAAACTAAAAACCAAAAACTATGCATATGTTTTTAAAATATGAATATATAAATATTGAGTTGCTATGTATGAATGTATGTACATATACTTAAAATGCATGTCAAATAATAATTTATTAAATTTACTTGCATAAAAGTAAATAATTATGTAGAAAGCAGTAATGAAAACCCTATACGAGAAAAAATATATTTTAATGAAAATATAAATATGCACATATATGCGCGTATATATATACATAAGTACATATAATATAAAATTATTGTACATATGTATGTATAATCATATTTTTAAGCATGTTTATAGTATAGTATATGTATCTTACATTGAGGTTTTATATTATATATATATTTGTATATAGTATACAGAAACCTTTAGAAAATTTAACATTTTTTAAATAAAATTATTGATAAATGCGTTGTCATGTTTCTATTCACATTACATAACATATAATATTAATGTCTGAATATAATAGATTAACATATGTATATATATATATATGCATATACATATATATACAAATACAATAATATATACAATATAGTACACCAATACCTCACTTTGCGTCGTGGTTACGTTCCAAAAAAACACGACGCAAATTGAAACGACGCAAAGTGAATTATGATTTTCTATAGCAAACCATGTAAAGATCAAAGATAGGTTCCAGGCTTACAAAAATACTACTTTTTAAAAAGAAAATTGAACAAGGTAAACATTTAAAAAACAAAAATAATATAAAATTTTATAACATACATACGAAAAACAAAAAAAAAAAACAAAACAAATTCAATTAAAACAAAATAAAATATTCAATTAATTTATAAAATAAAATAAAAATTAATCACTGTAAGTAGTATGTTTATGCGGGTTCTGAATCAAGGGATGTGGTGGAAGCTGACGTCACAAAGGCATTGATCTTGTCAAACAGCTACAAAACAGCTAGAAAACAGGTCTTAACAGCTACAAAACAGCTAGAAAACAGGTCTAAACAGCTGTTACCTGTTTTCAACAAGACCTGTTTTCTAGCTGTTTTGTAGCTGTTAAGACCTGTTTTCTAGCTGTTTTGTAGCTGTTTGACAAGATCAATGCCTTTGTGACGTCAGCTTCCACCACATCCCTTGATTCAGAACCCGCATAAACATACTACTACTGTATGATGAGTCCATAGTGGCAGTTGTCGTAAGTCGGCTTTCCTTCACAAAAAATTGGTCCAATTTTTGCTGAACAGCTTTCTTTTTCAACGTAAAATAAATTTCCTTGTAGCAATTGATATTCGTAGCTACCGCCTAGGACACTTTAAAACTCCTTCGGCTGGAAATTTCAAAAAAAAAAATAAAAAATAAAGACTCGAACCCAAAACAACGCAACTTCGAAAATCTAAGGACGCACAGTGAAAATTAGTACTAGTTCAGTAGTGACGCAAAACGAACTTCGAAAAAACGCAAAACGAAAGGACGCAAAGCGAGGTATTGGTGTATTAAAACGTGGGTATATAAAGCTACAAAATAAAATACAAAATTGAAAAGAAAATGAAAATGTTAAATTAAAAAAGAAAAATGTATGTATGTAAATATAAAAGTAAAGTAAATTTTCTAATAAAAATGTACATAGATATTTTTAGCTTTTTAATGAATTTAGTGAAGTTGTAGTACAGCACTACAAGGATATTATGCAGAAGGCAAAAATGTTGTTCAAAAAAAAATAAAAGAATAAACACAATACAGAAATTGAAAAATATATTATTTTTAAATGTTATAAATAACTAATAAAGCAATGGTAGAAAAATATGTTTACGCATAATAATTCATTGTTATTATTGTTATAATGTTATTATTTTGTAAATCATATTTATTTGTCGCGCATTTTTCATTTATAATAATTTATCGTGTTATTTACTTGATATTTTGATTAAAATAAACAGACCTATAAGTTAAGCACCTACGTACAAAATAAAAGAATAAAGCAAAAAAAAAAAAGAAAACAAATAAATAAATAAGTTCTTTTCAAGGAAAATACAAGAATAAGAATTTTTTTTTTTTACAATTTTTGGAACTTTTATTTGTGTATATAAACATTTCTAATTATGTATGTATTTGAATTAGAACATATGTATGTATGTATATATATGAAAAATGTACTTACAATATTAGATGAATGTAACTAAATACATAAATATATCTGAAATGTTACATACTCGTACATTTTACATTTTATGTAATGAATTTTTCATATAATAATCATAGACAAAGTGAAATTAGCATTAAAATGTGAATTGTACTTGATGAGGTTTACAAAAAAAAAAAAAAAAAAAGAATAGAAGTAATAACCAAAAACTTATTTTAGTTTTAATGCCAAAACAAAAACAAAAGAAAATAAAATAAAAACACGAATGAAGAAAAAAAAACGTTACCACCCTGATTTTTTTTTCTCTTCTTCTTCTTATTATTATTTTTTCTATTATTAATATTTTTCTTCTGTTTTTTTGTGTATAAAATATTTATAAAATACCCTTAAACTCATTATACCCATTCAATGTGAATTATATCGCGTGTTTTATTATATTAGCGCCCATATATGTATGTATATATAGTATATATTTTTTTGTTTTACTTCTCATTACTATTTTATTAATATCATTATTGTACATAATTTGTATATTTGTAGCATGTGATATATGCGAATTTATTATTAAAAATACAACAAAAAAATTATAATAGTAAAAATGTAAACAGTATACATAAACTACACATAGAGTACGTATATAGAATAAATGATTACATGCATTTAAATTAAAACAAAAATTATGCTGTATGTGTGTTAATAGTTTTTTATATTGTAATTTGTTGAATTTGTTAACACATAAATTTTTTACTGACTTTTTCATTTGTATACGTACTTATATATAGTATGTAAGTTAATTTCAATTAAACATAAATGCACATTTTGAAAGTATGTTGAAAATAAATACTTACATATTATAAATTTGTCTCTTTTATTTCATATTTTCCTTTTTTTTAGAAATTAATTTTTTTTTGTTTTTGTTTTGTTTTTTATTTCATTTAAAATAATTTAAAAATTTTTAATAATTAAACTTCAATCTTTATTATTATTGTACACGATTTAGAAGAAAAAATTAAAAAAATAAAAAAAAAGATTAAAAAATATAAAAAAAACAATAACATTTTTAAAAACAATTCAAAATCTATGCACTGTTTTAAGTCAAAACGTACAGTTTTAAAATATAATAAAAATTTTTCCAAATATTTAAAATTAAAAGATTATTTTTGTTTTTTTAAATTAATTATTTTTTTTTTTTTTAAATGATGTTCGTTTTACTTAAATATTCTTTAAATTTTTTTTTTTTAAATTTTTTTAAAATATATTTGATCAAATTAAAAATGTTGTTCAATTGTGAATTGATTCTGATCGAATAATTTATTAATGTCTTTAGACTACTCTTTTATGTATATTTAATAGAAGTGCATAAACGTATGATTGTAGACTTTTCTTAAAATCTTATGTTGACAAATTAATATATGTATATTATGTAGTATACACACACAATATTTATAATCTATATTTGATATATGTATTTACATACACAACCATACATATATGTACATGTACAAGCACATTCATATGTAATGTGTACTAATATGTACGCATGGACAATATGATGTTGTCTCAAATTTCTTTTTAGTGGTTATGTATACATATTAATATTTGTCAAAGAATTAAACGTAATTAATATAGGTACTCAATATTTTAGTATATAGGTACTCAATTTATAAATACTATATCAATTGCATATATGTACATATGTACATATGTATGTACATTTATTTTAGTAATAATTTTTTATTTAATTTCAATGAAAATGACATGCTTATGTATACATGTTGCAATGCTAATTTACATTATTTTATTTTTTTATATTAATATATAAATATTTAGATATTTCATATAATATGTAAAAATAAAAATATTATTGAATATTTTCTTAAGTTAAATTTGTAAATTTTAATTGTATATAATTTTATTGTATATAGCTGCTTCATAAGAAAAAAATAAATGAAAAATAAGGAATTTTTTTGTACACGGACATATGTACATATGTATAAAATTACCTCCTGTAAATATAAATATATTATCTGTATATTTAATATACATAATAATATGTTCAATCTAGTTACATATAAAACTTATATACATATATGTATATAGAAATATTTCCAATAAATTTTTAAATTATACATTTTATATTAAGGATGAGTGTATGTAGACTTGTTGGAGCCCAGTGTAAACATACATACATATGTTACAAATTTATTAAGTACGTAGAATGTAATATATGTAAATAAAAATTATATACATTATATCGTTTTGAACAAAAAAAAAAAAAAAAAAATGAAATAAAATAAAATGAAAAGTGAAAAAGAAAAACGGAAACATACATTATAAAAGATACCAGGAAAAAAGCCTATAGCATATAATATTTAAATGTAAATGTAAATTAAAGTATTGAAATAATATACGTACATATATTTATGTGTACATATGACAAAATGTGTACATATTTACTTTAAATTTATACATATATAAATATATATATATACATATACATATATATGTATTTTATGTGCATATAGCAGAATAGTACAACCGGATGTACAATGCAGGAAATTGTGACAAATTACAGATAAATTGTTATATGAAAATCATTTAATCGAAATATAATGTTATCACATCAAAATATGTAAATAAAATAAAATATATTATATACAATATTTACATACATTTACTTCTTAATGTGTGCTTACACATGTGTACATACAATATGGACTTGCTTTTTTTTAAATACAATTTACACAAAAGAATTTTATGTTTGTGACATGTGTATATAGTAATTTTCTGTTGTATTTGAATTCATTCTTTTGAAAAAAAAAGGATATGATTTCTTTCGGAAATTGATTACATTGTAGCTTTTTTAATTTTTTTCCTTTTTTTTTTTTTGAATTTGGTTAAACTAAATGAAGAATGGAAAATACAATAGTGGGTAGAATTCTATATGATAGAAATGAAAAATAAAAAAATAAAAAGAAATTCATATAAAATATTTAAAATGTAAATTGTAATCATAAACACTTGAAATGAAAACCACATCAAACCACATTTTATATTTTAACTATATAATAATTATGATGTTAATGTATGTATGTATTTTCTACATCCATTTTTATTACAAAACCTACATTTGTATACATTTACATATTCAATTACACATATGTATATGTACAATTGAAATGAAATAAAATACACATATGTAACTACGTATGAATGCACGCATATATGAATATGAAAGAAATCAGGTGAAATTAAGTACCTTTCAAGGCAGAAAAAAAATTTTTTTGATACGTAAAAAAAATTTATGGACGAATAAATTTACTTTTTCATTCTATAATATTAAAAATTAATTTCAATTACAATAAAAATTTCTATTAGTTGCTATTGAATCTAAGAGTATTCTTTTAGAGGCCAAGGACTTTTTTAGGACTTTTAGACCGTAGAAGAAGAAGAAATTTAGTTGCTATTAGTTACATTTTTACAAAAATCATATTTTTTTTGTGTAAATTATTATTTAAATTTTCATTTTATTTAGTATTTAATGTATCATAAAAACCACTCATGCAATGCATGTAATATTAATATTAAAAAATTTACTTTTTCATTTTATAGTATTAAAAATTAATTTCAATTACAATAAAAATTTCTATTAGTTGTTATTGAATCTAAAAGAATTCTTTTAGAGGCCAAGGACTTTTTTAGGATTTTTAGACCGTAGAACAAAAAGAAAATTAGTTGCTATTAGTTACATTTTTACAAAAATCAAATTTTTTTTTGTGTAAATTATTATTTAAATTTTCATTTTCTTTAGTATTTAATGTATCATAAAAATCACTCATGCAATGCATGTAATATTAATATTAAATTTGTATTTCCTAAAATATTACATCTAAAAAAATTTTTACTTATAAATACATAAAATGTAATTTATATATAATTTATACATGTAATAAATACATAAAATGTAATTACGTATAACAAAAATTTTAATTTATTTTCTTTGATTTCAGTTTTATTTTAATTTTATTTACAATTTCGTTATACAGTAAATATTATTACTAATGTTAATGACCATACATACATATGTACATGATACATGTAATAATATACGATCAAAGTTAAACACAAAATTTTGAAGGAAATTGACAAAGAAAAGAAGTGGTGAAATTGAATTTAAAAAAAATATACATACATATACATATATTAAATTAACAGATAAACCACAAAATTCTATTTTCATTAATTAACTTTAAATACTTATGTAAAAAAAAAAAAAAATTGAGAAAACTCATTGACGAAAAACAAGACTTTGTGGTGATAAAATAAAAAATGTATTCATTCAGAAAAAAGGTCGTTAATTAAAATCCTTAATTTTAAGTAATTAAATTTAATTAAATCAGGATGGATTATTATTAAATTTTTTTTATTTTAATTTGATTTTTAAATAATACACCCATAATAAATATTAATTAAGGAACAGCATGTAAAGGGTTAAAGAAAAAAAAACAAAAAAAAACAGAAACGACTAAATTATAAAAGAGTTACAAAATTTGGAAAAAAAATCTTAATAATTTTGGTATAAATTTTAAAGATTTATTTTTAAGTAGTTATTGTATTTCTGTATTCAAGAAAATTGTGTTTTTTTCACGTACATACATAAATATGCATGCGTCAATTTAAGATGAAATCTGAAATTAATGTAATAAACACGAAGTGTAATATATATTACGAGTACATACTGACATACATACATGTATACATACATATGTATGTACCTATATATGTACATAATGTTCATGTAAAAGTATTGTCAATTGCGAATAAAAATAAAACCATTTACATAATACGTAAACTTAACATGATTTTCATTTTAATTGTACTACTATTACGACTTTGAGTAATATATTTGAATTAATTAATTATGTATTATCTTAAAAATTTCAAATACAATCACAAATGACGTTTATATCACATATGAAATCATGTATATATACATAATTGTGATATGTGTACGCATATGTGTAGGTAAATGATACATAAATAAATACTTACTTATCATTGCATTATCTTCAAATTATTTTATTCCTATAATTTTATCGCAATTATTTATTTATAATGTACCGCGTAATTCAATTTAAATAATGAACATTCAATTACTGTTTTTACTTATTGTTTTGCTTTATTTTTAACAAAATTCAATTTAATTCACTGATTTTTGTTTTATACGAAAAACACTAAAATATAGGATATATGTACATAATATTCACTATTGCGGTAATTCTTGATTTTATTGTTATTATTGTGTATTATTACTATTAATATATTTATTAGTTATTTATTGATTTTGCTTTCCTTTTTTTTTCAAATTATTGATATTAATTCACAATTATTAAATACAATAAACTTTGAACGAATTTTTTTTCCAGTTTCTTTTTTGATTTTTCGTTTTCTTTTTTTCTTTTACTTTTTATTTTTCTTTTATTTTTTCTTTATTTCATTGCTAATTTTTTTTTTGCTTTACTTCTTATAATTTTTTCTCTAATTTTTTGTTTTGTTTACTAATTTTTTTTTTCTATATGTGTTTAATTTATTAAACTTTGTTTTTATTTTTTCGTTTTTATCACAGATGCAATTTAAAAACTTGTGTAGATTTATTATTGTTTTTGTGTTTTTTTTTTTTTTTATTTCTGGTTTTTGAATTGTTTTTATTTTTATATGAATTTTTTCATATAATATATAATATTTTGTGTTGTTAATTCAAGGTGGTTATTATTTATTAAGTAAATCTCACTTTGTTTTTATTTGTGAAGAAGTTTTAATTAATGTACTATAAGAGAAAATAATATACGAAAATGGTAATAAAATTTTCCTATGTATGTATATTTTGAATTTTTATTTTTTTTACAAAATATTTTCATATGGCAGTAAAATATGTTTGTGTTTTTTTTTTTTTTTTTTGTTTTTTTACAAAATTATTTCACTTTTCATTGATCATTGGAATCATTAAAAGATTTTTCAAATTATATACGTTCTTGTTTAATTTATTTATATCATAATTTTGTTTTGTACCACCTGATTTTGTTTTGTATGTACCTCATTATATTCAATTTACTCTTGTAAGTATTCATTGTGTGTACATCGTGTATTATACAAAATGTAATTTCATATTGTAATTATATGAAATACTTATATTAAATTGTAGTTATATACTTATATATGTTACATATCAGATAAATATAGTTACAACAAATCAAATTTTCTACAATTCATAACAATAATTTCATTTTATAATTTTTAATTTATATTATTGTATAAAATTAGAAAAATAAAAAAAAAAATTATTTTTTAAACGTTTCCATAGTATTAAAAGAAACACAAAAGAAAAAATCTCACATATGTATATACATTTAATATATAAATTGAAAAAATATCCATAAACAATTTAAATTTTCATTATTTTCTTTTATAAGAAATTAATTGCATTTTATTATGTGAATACACGCGTTTAATTCAATTTCAACATTTCTATAAAAAATTACCTTGAAACTAAATTGATTAATATAAAAATAAATTTAATTTTTAACCTGTAAACAAATACCTTTTAACAAAATATACCTACATAATATTATGTATAAAAGTATAAATACATTACAGATAACATACATATGTATATGTTTAAATGTAAGTACATATGAAATTTATATGATTTATATGAATATTTGGAAGTTATTAAAAAGGTGGTGTTAAATTTGAATGAAATAAATTTTGTGTGTACAAATGTACCTATGTATATATTTAAATATTCACTTTTACATAATGTAATTAAAATAAGAGAAGGGAAAATAAACTGTGATAAAAACACATGAAAATATAAAGAAATACATACTCTAATTAAAATGCATTGATAAAGGATCAATTGGATTTTTTTTTTTATTATTTTTTTTTTATTTTTATTAAATACACTTCAATAAGAAAAATTCTCACCCACAATATGTACAAATAAACATTTGATCAGATAAATGTATCAGATTATACCAACAACATATTTCATGGAAAATATGTGATTTATTTAAAAATATGATGAAAACTAGCACTTGAACGGAAAAAAAAATTTTTTTTTTTTTTTTAATTTTGAAATACTAATTTATATTGTTTTTTACCATACATATGTAATAATAAAAACCCAAAAAAATTTTTTATTTCATATTATTTCTATGTTTATATACTATATTTATTTCTTTATTTTATTATAATTTTTATTTATTTATTTTTTAATTGAGAAAAATATAACTTTCGCATATTTAATTATTTTTTTAGTTTTTCACTGGATACATACTTTGTTTTCATCCTATTGCTATTATTCTTTTTTATCTAGTCCTTTAATACTCATTTGTAAAGTACAGTATTTTTTGCACTGTATGTTATAATAATTCTACATATGTATGTATATAAATTTTTGTTAAGTTCAAGTTTGACACACGCAGAAAATCCAATAACAACAAGAAACAAAAAATAAAAAATAAATAAATAAATACATATGTATTGATAGTGTACATACATATGTATATGGGGGAAAAATAATAGGAAATAAAAAAAAAACACACAATATACAAGATGTAAAAGGTAGTAAAAGCTTAAAAAATAAAAAATAAAAAAAAAAACATACAGATCAAGATAGAAAATTAAAAATATGCGCAGACGCATTAGAATTTTCCTCAAGTTTTCTTCCGTACACATGTACATACATAATGTTCATACCATATGCATTATATATGGATTACATATCATACATATATGTATGTACATATGTTGAGTATACATACAACATACAACATATATACATACATGTGTACATGCATACTGTAATATTACTATTGTACATACATATGTATTCGCATTAATAATCACAATTAATGAGAGCGAGAATAGTATATATTGTAGTAGCATATACAGATAGATATACATTTGTAGTAAATAAACATATGTACATACATATGTATGTATAGATAGCTATATAGTTATAATGTGTAACATAACAGCTAAAACATCAGAATTCTTTTATCAAATTTCAATTTATATACACGTATAATTTTTACATATGCTTTTTGGATACTCAATTATGTGTGCAAGTGTGTAAATAATATTTGTATATATGTTTATTTATATGTATGTATATATGTAAATTATACATTTTTATATTATCAAAATATAATTTTTTTATACATAAATGTATCACATAAGTACATATGTATATATGTATGTTATATGTATGTACTTTAAGGCATGTACTTGAATATCAATCTAAACGTACATATTTACATACATACATATATACATGTGTATATATTATTTATATATTTTCATATTTATTATTTTGATATAATAATTTTTCAAGACAAATTATTCTATTAATTTTTTATTTGAATATTTATTATATACAAAATATTTATTTACATAGAAATATTTATACATATGTATTATGTACATCCAGTACATATTATATATTTGCATATGCTAACTATAAAATGTATGTATGTCCCATACAAAATATTTCGGTATACTACCTTCAAAGAGACAAAAAGAATATGTACATAGGTACATAAGTACATACTTATTTTATATGGTATGTATTTGTATGGTACTATTTATGAATAAAGGCTTTTTGTTTTTAAAGGTTTATAAGCTTTTACTAAAATTTTTATATTTCCTTTTTTTTTATACATACATATGTAAATATTTATCTATGTTTACATGTACATAATTGTACGTAACATATATTTGAATATATTTTGTAAGTAAATATCAATTTATTGACATATGTACATACATACATAAATATACCTATATGTCATATGTATATAGGTATCCTTTTTTTTCTGGGTATTAATTTGTTGTGACACATTTTTGTGAATTTTGACTTCCTGAATTTTATTTTCTTATTTTTTAATTACATTGTTTATCATTACGACAGATTTGTTTTTAACTCACATCATATTTGTTTACTCAATTATTTAAGTTTTGATGTAATGTGTTGATGTTTTTGTTTTTTTTTTTTTGTTTTAAATTTTATGTATAGATATATATAGGTAAACTGTGAAATAGTAAACATGTAAATATAATGAATTTTCTATTCAATAATAATGACAACATAAGAATTTTGTTTTTTTATTCTAAAGAAAATAAATAAATAAATAAAAGTAATAGTAATATGTATTTTAATTATAATAATTAACCTATTCGAAGAACTTAAATCATTGTGTTATGGATTTAAAAGTATACATACATACATACATACATATATCTTCATTTAATGTAAATGTTTGTAAGTACATATATCTGGGTATACGCGTATTTAAATTATATATTTATCAAATTCTTCACGTGTATATGTACGTACATATAAATCGTATGTATATGTGTGTGTGTGTACACTTTGTATAAACTTTTGTTTTTCTTAATATTAGAACGGAATCAAAATATTTTCATTCAACTTTTTACCATCCTTTTGCTTTATTCTACTTTTACTCATTTTTTGTTTTTAAATTTTTTTCTTGCTGAATGTTATTGTTTGTATTTTTGTTGTTGTTGTTGTTGTTATTTACATTGTTATATTAAAATTTGCTGATAATATTTATTTTTCTGGGTTTTTATTTATTTTTCTTCGTTTACAAAAAAAAAAAAAAAAAATCTAAATCTTGTTAAACCAAATTAAAGGAAGTAATTGTATAGACGTACATATGTATGTATATGTAAGGAATAATAAAAAATGAATGTATGAGAGTAGTTATAATCCTCGTAGCCCACATATATAGTACAATATCGTACAATATACGTGATAGGTATATGTACATATGTGTGTAGTAATTATTTTTTCTTAAGGAAACTACTTATTCTTTTTTTTTCTGAAATACTAATATACTATTCTTAATTATTTACAATATAGGAACAAAAAAAAAAAAAAAACGAAATACGAAAAACAGCATTTTCGATATTTCATTTTTTTTTTCTTGATTTTTATCTTACATACATATATAAAAGTGTTTTCATACTTAATTTATTTTATTTATTTTTATTTGGTTTTTCTTTTTTTTTTTTAGATCATTAAAACACATTTATTGTTAATAAAAATAAATAAATAAATAAAAGAAAAAAACATGTTTAATTTTTTCCTTCAAATTAAGTAAAATTAAAAAAAAAAGAAATACAAAGAAAAACATCAAAGGAAAAATTATTAATGAATTTTACTAAATTTTATCGTTTTTAACATTAAATCGCTTCTTTATATTTTTATCAGTAATTCTTACCTCATATAGGTGAATGAATTTAAAAAAAAAAACAACAACAAATTTAAGTAAAAATAAAAGACAATAAAATATTCAAATTTATAATCATGAAGAAATTGTATACTAATGAAAATTTATTTTCCAACAATATATGAACAAAAAAAGAATTTATTTTTGAATTTTGATTAATTTTTATGTCTATATATTTTTTTTTTTTCAATTTTATATAATTTTTTTTTTTTTTTTTTTTTTTTAACTAAAAAAGCACCAATAATTTTTCTTTTATTTTTCCAAATTTGTACTTGAGTTCAATGATATTAAATATATTTCAGTTTTTTTTTTCTTTTCTTTTAGTTTTACCATTTAATAAAATTTATACATACATATTGATTAGAACACATGAATATTTTTACTTTTATTTTTTTCATTTTATTATTTTTATTATTTTATATTTATTTTTGTTATCATCATCACATCGTGTACATACATCATGCTATTTTCATACATATATATGTATGTACAAATGTAGGAATATAATTTTTTGTTTGTCGTTTATTATTTTATTTTATTTTTTTTAATTTTATTTTTTGAATTTTTTTACTTCACATTTTTTTAGGCCTTTTAAAACATATAATTTGCATATTTTGTATATTAAATTTTCTAAATATTTTCTAAATTTTCTTTATTTTATTTTATTTTATTTATTTATTTATTTTGTCATTTAATCTAAAATAAAACTAATGAATAGTGACATGAAAAAAACAACAGAACTTTTATAATCACAAAATACACATTAACAAATTTTTTAAAAAAAATTTTTTTTTTATTTCTCTTTTCAGTCTAAAAATGAAAATCAATTTTTTAATGTGAAATATAATTTTTTTAATTTATTTTGGTTTTTTGTTGTTTTTGCTTTTAAATTTTATTTATATGAAAATTTGGTTTTTTTTTCTTTTAATTTTTGAAATGAATAATTTTTCCATACATCATATTAATATTTTATGTAGTTTTCCGCGGGCGCCCACCGTTTTTGTCGGATCGGCCGTGCGTTTAGGGCGAAACCAATGCAATATGGCGTCGTCGTGTTGTTAAGTTTTTTTTCTCTTGTGTTTTTTGTTTTTGCTGTTGTTGTTGGTATCTTTATTTTAATTTATTTTACATAGATATTTTTTTTCTTTCGTTTCTTCTTCATTTAATACTACTTTCTCTTATGGGAAAAGCTTAATGAATAATACATGTAAACATTATAGTATGTACAAACGAAGGCATTTAAACCATACGTACATGCATATTATAAATGAGGTAGAAAAGCTTTTCCCTGGTTTTCACAATTTTCCTATATTCAATTTTTTTTCTTTTTTTTTTTTTTTGAAATGAAAAAATGGAAAAATATTGTATACATGAATACACACACATATTATATGAAATTTAAGTACTTTTATACATACATATATATGTATATACATAGTACGTTCTACATAATCTCTCTCTCTATCTCTCTCTCTGTTATACATAAATTTATTTTAACTAAATACATTCAAATGAAATTTGTTTTTAATTAAAATATATATTTTCAACATAGAACTTTTTAGAAAATTTTATCTCATCATATCATTTATATTGTATTTAAGTTTTCCTCAGTTTTCCTCTCATTTTCAACAACAAAACTTAATCAATGAAAAGAAAATTTTTCTCATCTCAATAAAATTTGTATGTATGTATATTTATATTATTAAATGTTTTTGGTATTCAATTTGAGCTTTTGAAAAGTTCTTATTAAACAGAATTTTCATTCAATTTACTCACATTTTTAAGGATGAGAAAAAAAGAATTTAAAAAAAAAAAACTTATATAGTTGATTTACTTTTAGAATAAATGATATACGTTAGGTATGTATACGTTTGAACTTATATTGGCAATGTGTACGTTATTTTTCCATCATTTCGTTCAGTTTATTAATGAATGATAATGTATACGAGTACGTATTATTGTATTAATGTAGGTATGTATACGTATGTATACATTTTTTTAATGTTATTTTTGATTTCCTCAAATGTTCTCTTCATATTTGAATTTTGTTTTTCACATGTTGTTATCTTACGGACATTGACTGACATGACATAATTGAGCTTTCCAGGAGTGTGTTTTGTTTTGCTTTTTTTTTTGTGTTCATCTTTATCTTTATACTATAATAGTGAGTGTAGGTAGATACTACAAATAGGTGGGTAGAATGATTGGGTACATACATACATACATACAACATTGTTATTTTTGGAACAATTCAGAAATATGACCGGTTGTAATTACATGTGCACATACTATATATACATGATATGCGTACATATACATATGTGTACATATAAATATGTATATTTTAACTCAAATTTATGGTTATGGCATTACAAATAAATTAATAAATTTATATGTACATAAATATATATGTAATTCAAATAATTATGTACCAATATGAGTATCAGGTGCCATGATATTATATTATTTTCATACATATGTATGTATATTGCAACAAATTCAAAATAGAATTCTACCAGAGAATTAACTTAATTATAATTTTTTAATTAGAAAACTTACTTTATTTGAAGAATTTGTTAAAAATTCATAACAGAACATAGAATATAATGTTCTATGTGCTTAAAATTCAGAAACTTTTTAGTTATGAAAATTAATTTTTTTTTTTTTTTTGATATATTTCAACTTTGATTTAATTATAAAATAAAGGAGAATACAGGCAACAGTGCATATTTAAATATAATAGGGGATATGAAATAAATTAAGTAAGAAATTACAAAGATAGTAAAAGTATATTTTTAATTTTAACGGTAATTTCAATGAGCAATATACAATTCGTTTTTTAATCTAATATTTGTAATTATATGAAAATTTAATTTCAGCGACATCTATAAAAAATAATTCACAAAAGGCTAAAAAAAAAAATTGAAGAATATCCTGACTGTCGTCATCTCGTACATATTATAATAAAATAAAACAACAGTTAATATAACGATAAATTCTATTAAAAACAGTTGTAATACTTAACAGAAGAAAACAGATTTTCACATGAGAAAATAGTTCTAAAATAAGTATTTACAAATAAATAATTTCTAACATTTCTTAATTTATTTATTTATGCATTATTTTGTATTTTGTGGTTTTTGAAAATTATTTTGAAAATAACGTTCATTTTCTCTGACAGTAAATGTCAAAAATTACGTTACATTTTCATTCAAACATTACATAATCTCACAAAAATTTTTACACAATATTTTTCCTTGAATAAAATTCAGATTTTCTTATTTTTATTTTTTATTCAGAGTATTAGCATACGGTAATCAAACATATTTAATTGTAAATTTATTCGATTTAACCGATACATGTAGTTTGAATTAAAATACAAAGATGTCATGTATTGCAAATAATGATAAATTTTCTTTTTGAGTGTGATATATGTAACTTTCTATGTTTGAAAATGGTTTGAATACAAGATAGTATAAATTCATAAAAATACGGAAAGAAAATAATGTCCTTTTTTATTTTCCGTTTTTCATTGTAACACATTATACAAAAATGAAAAATCTTATTTTTTTAAATGTGTAGATTTCAAATACATTATTTCAAAATTAATTTTTTTTTTTTTTTTTTGAAATCATGTAAATTATTATTATTTTTTTAAATTTTTGATTTTATAAAAAAAAAAAATAAAAACAAATAAAAGATTTTTAATTTTATAATTGATTTAATTTATTATTTCCATTTAATTAGAAACATACAATAATGTATATTTTTTAAGAATTGTAAAAATTACGTATATGTATGTATAATGTAATAAATATATGTAAATATATGTATAATAATAATAATAATAATAAATTCAATCTTAATATTATAATAATTTATAATATATAATATGCATACAAATAAAAATTATTGTAAATTATTTACTATGGAAAATATGATGATATAAAATGTAAAAACATATGATTAAATGTATTAAAGGGATAATAATGACAATAATAATATGTAAATACATAATATACCATACATATTTATGTATTTACATTTATTTTATATGTGAATGTATTTATACATATATTTTTGTTTGATACATATACATTGTAAATATTCACAATAATACAATAAATATTAATGATTATTTAAAAAATTCTAAATAACGATATTTTTATGTGTATTTATATATATATATATATATTTTTTTTTTTATAATACAGTTAATTTATATAAAAAAGACTTGTAGGTACATATATAAATTTTTTTATTTTATTTTATTTATGTATATATTTAATTATTTAATTTTTAAAAATTGTTTTTCAACACACATTTATTTAATAAATGAATATGTATGATACACATTATTATATATGTATCAAATACAATTGTAAACAACACGTTTAATTAATAAACAAAAATCAAAAATTGTAATAAAATTGATCAAAAAGGAAAATATTAAGTTTTTTTTTTCTTGTAAATGTACATATGTACATTGTAGATATATGTATTTGAGATATTTAAGTTAATTTTGAATTAGTTTTAAATTTTTAATATCAAATGCAAGTTATGATTCCATTTAAATTTATATCAAGATGTATTTATGTTACATTTAAAAAAAAAAAAATGAAAAAACAAATTTTTTTTCCTTTAATGAAAATATTTACAGCTTCAGATATTTCTTTTTCTTATATCTTTATAGATAAAAATTTAAAAAAATAATTACATACAATATATGTATATATAAGTATGTATATATATACATAGATATGTATATATATTTAAAATTTAAACATAAAACTATTAATTTTAATTATATAATATTTAATATATTAATTAATTCATCTTCCAATATTAATTGCTTCATCAGCCATTGCAATTTCATCAGTTGGAGCTTTATTTCCCTTCTTCTTCTTTGAATACCACATAAACATGATTGCAGCAAATACATTTGAACTAAAAACAAACCATGCTATGTAAACACCATATCCGTAACTGAAAAAGAAAAATTAACAAATTTTCATTAATGTATAGAATATTATATTTGAATTTAGATTCATTTTATATATCAATGCTTACGTTCGTTCAGCTCCCTTTGGATAGGCATATTGTAAGTAATTTTCTCTATAATCTACTGATGCAATTAAAACTTGTATTACAACTAAAGTTGTTGCTGCTGATATAAAATGTATACCACCTGCTAATCTTTTAAACATATATCTTGGATTTAAAAATGTATATCCAGAAAATACACATCCCATACACATTATAATGACTGTTATACAAGCAAATGATGCCTGTGTTCTAATATAATCTTAAAAATTTTTATAAATTAAAATAAAATGAAAACAAATTATTAGTATGTTTGTTTTTTTGAAATTTGAATTGTTATGAAATCAAATTATTTTACCGAGTATTTCTTCATCGACAGATAAATCAGTTTGCATTTCTACATCCGATGGGAACATATCAATATATCGACATTTTTCTAATAAAAATACACAATATATAAATAGAAGGAAACAAAAAAAATGTACTTGAAGATTTCATTATTATTTCGTTTTTCTTTTTACTTTTCTTAAATATAAAATCTTACAAGCCATAATAAAATACACAAATATTTACATACTTACTTTCTAATTTATATTCATATCCATTTGCTATTCCTTGATTTTTTTTCAATTCAGGTGATGGATTTGGTGGTTTCAAAATTATATTTTGTCTATCTTTATTTATTATTCTTGCTGATATTCCAAGATCTTTAGCGTATGCACCCAATATATTTAATACATCCTGTTTTTTATCCCAACCATCAAATAATATATTCCTTAATAAATTTGGCATAACAACATAATATAAACTATTATTTGCAATTATATCAACAACTTGATCTTCAGTTAATATCCTTAATTGACTTAATGGTGTTGTTTCAACTTCTTTTGTTCCACTTATTTGTATTTGATTACCTTTTTGTTTAAATGTTGTTTCAAATACTTTACGATATTTTTCAAATTCATCTTTATTATCTAATATCCAATGTGCAAACATTTTTTTTCTAATATTATTATCAAAATTTTCAATTGGTAATGATGTTACATTTTCATTAACAAATTCATTTATATACGGTTCAATACGAATTTTAGCTTTAATTTCTTGTGTTGTTCGTTTTTGAAAGAATGTAAAATTTCTACCAACTGTTGCATTTGGTAATGGTGTTGGTATTGAAGAATATCGACATATCCTCCATAATCCAGCATTTGAATGCATAAAAAATTTTCTTTCGTTTGGTAAATAAGAGCCTATAATAAAAATGTAAAAAATTTTATAATTATTTTTTATTTATTTACTCTACATAAGCTTTTAAGTAAAACAATTCAGATGTAGTATATAGGATGCTTCGATTAAACATCGAACTATTTATATTAAATTGAAATTATTATTTAAATTTTACACCTCACTAACATCAAGCTATATTTCTAAAACTGATTTAAACAAATTTCGATCACTTGAGGTACATGATATCATACAATTGATAATATTTTCTATAACCCTTTTAACTATTCTACGTATTTAGTTCATGTTTACTGCATAAAAGCTAAGACCGATAATTTTCAATTGCATATATCTCAGAAGGGCAATTTGTTATTAAGAAAGGAATAGAACGATTTTTCGCTTAAAATATTTCAAATAATATCAATAATACAATGTTAAGTCGAAACACCTTGTATGTTAGGTAAAATTAATTATGTACATTAATTTTATCCGGTTATTGAGTAAAACTAGAAAATTTTGTTGTTTAAACTTTGGATTTTTTTTTTTAAACTTTAATACCTGAGACCATTATAAACTTTTTCTAAGGCTTATAAGTTTTTTCTTTATGTTATTTTTATTTCATATTTCCAAAGAAAAAAAAAAAAACAAATTTAAAAATCATTTCCCTGTTGTCATTCTAATAATTTTCAATTATTTATAATTGAAAATTTTTCAAACAACTATTTGAAATAATATTACAAATTTAATAGAAATAAATTCAGTCATATTTTATAACAGAGGAATGATGTAAAAATATAAAAATAAATTGAATAAATGAAATTAAAATGATGATTGACATTTTTAATTAAAATAATTTTCAAAAAAGAAATTGAAGAATAAAGTAATAAAATTAAATCCTACATTACATGTATTATATTCAAAAAAAAAAAATAAAAAATAAAAAATTTCCAAATTAAATATTTTTTTTTTATTTATAATGTATAATTTGTATTTTTTTTTTATTGTTTTTCTTCTAAATATATATATTTTATAAATTTACCGTTTTTAACTGAAATCATGTACCAATGATCCGTTGAAATGGCAACAATCCAAAAAATTAATGCAACTCCAACTAAAATTGTGCTACCAAATAATATTCTTCTTTCAAATAGATATGCATCTAATAATGGTTTTCTTTCTTCACGTCCAATACTCGAAGCAGTTGACATGATCTTTAAATTGTTTTTCTTTTCCGGGCGAAATATATATATATATTTTTTTTCTATTTTAATTTTTCAAATTTTTAATTTTTTATATATTAAATATATTATATCGTTAGAAATTTTGCAATATTTGCAAAATATATAAAAATATTAAAAATTACCAATTTTACATGTATAATTTATCTATAAATTCACACACACTGATCGTCATATACATATGTATATGTTAGTGTTATTTTTAATCTATATGTAAGAAAAATTTCAAGTAAATTCAGTCTTTTGTAAAATATTTTGAGTGATTTATCTATTATATGATGCTGTTAAGCTATATACAATATGTGAGACTATTTGTTTTTATTTAAATTTAAATTTTACTTTTTATTTTAAATTATTTAAAAAATTGTCTTTTTTTTTTTTTTTTTTTTTTTCTTAAATTTTGTCGTATCGTATTTTACAATGAAATATGTACATATTTCAACAAGTTAAAATGTGTTCGACACATAAAATATCAAAGATATTTTTATGTGATTTGTGTAGATGCAAATATTCATGGGCCATAGAGTAAGAACTCACATCATTTCCGGGTGTAACCTCAATTCAACAACGAAATTTAAATTTAATTTATTATTTCATATATATTTATTTATTTTTCTGATGATTTTACATTTATTTTTTATATTTTTATGTTGTTTTAATGTTTTTGTTTTTGTTTTTTTTTTTTTTTTGTTTTTAATTTCACTTTGTACTATTTTTTAACGTTTTTTTCATATGCGTACTTTTATATATATACGTTTTAAATTCTTTAATTATTTTTAATTATTAGTATAGTTAAGTAGAATATGAACAAAAAAATAAAAAAAAAAAAAACAATTTTTATAATAGTAACGAATGCAAACAAAAATTAAAACAATTTATTTAACAACAATTAATTATTTTAATTTTTATTTTCATTTTGTTGGTTTTTTTTTTTTTTAATTTTTTGATGTACATACATACATATGTACGAACATGTAATCTAAATGTATACAAATTGTATATTCATATGCAATACGTGTAAAGAATTTTATTGTATTTATTCTATATTAAATTATTTATTGTTTTTAATTATCACTATCACGTATTATTTTATTATCATTTAATAAAAAATTGAAATAATTTAAAGAAATTAAAAAAAAAAAGTATTTTGTTATATGTACATGTGTGTATGTATACCCATAATACAAAGCTATATATATGTATGTATCTATAGATTTGTAAATATACGCGCAATTATATACATGTACACATAAAAATGAATTTTGGTCTTTTAATTAGTTAATTGAATCATTTCACATTTTTAAGAGAAATTCTTTTCCTTTTATTTAATATACATTTATGTATATGTACATATGTATATCATCACTTAATTAATTATGTGAACAGGTATGTATGCATTCATATGTATGTGTAAGTGTACAATTTTTTTTTATTTTGGTAAAATTGTATAATTTTATAACAATCGTACAAACACTCACATGTAAATCTATGCTGATACATATATAAATATTTATACATATGTATGTATATGTATTGCTTTATTTCATTTTATTTATTTAAATATTTCACTTTTCATTCTCACAATTTATTTTTATTCAGAGTTTTTTGGCATTTTTCGTTGATATGATGACATAGGCTGCCAAGAAAATTGTTATCTACCTACTCGTCCCGTTAGAAAACATTTTTATTATATACAAAGAATTAAAAAAAAAAAAAAACAGATTTTTTTTTCTTGTTTCTTTTGTTTTGTTTTTTATTTTTATCATTATTTTTTGTTGTTAAGAAAAGAGAAAATAAAATAATTAGTAAAATACCATGTACTATACTTACATCTCAGGGAAAATAAAATAAAAATAAAAAAATTGAAACGTCCAAAATTTTCATCAATATACAATACGATTTTTATAAATACAACATATGTATATGTAAGAATAAATTTTTAATGTCTGTATGTTTGTACATAAACATGAAAAAAACATGAAGAAAATCAAAGAAATCAGAATAGACAAATAAGAAAATTTTCCCTCAATTTAAATTTTCTCTACTTATAATACATAGTAAATACTTTGTTTCTACTTATTTTTCGGTGTTTTATTTCGTTTTTCTGTTTTTTTACTTTTGTTCTTTTTTACTTTTGTATTTTTATTTTTTTTTTTTCTTTATTTTTTTTTTTAATTTAAAAATTATAAATATCTTGTATTTTTTCTTCAGATACAAGATCGTATATAATATTAACAATTAAAACAGTCAAATTAACTATAATAAAATGTGTACATATGTATATGTTTATTGTATTGTGTTAATACATTTTGTACATTTTAATGTGCTTATGAATAAATACTCGTATATAACGATATGGATATATAATACAAAGTGTTGATTGCAAGAAGGAATAAATAGATTTATTTTGTAACAATTTTCTATTCTTAGTCACAACAATTAGGTTTTCTGATTGTTTTGATTATTTTATTCTTATCTTTTTCTATCATTATTTTTATTATTTTTTGTTTTTTTTAGATAATTAATGAAAAAATTGAATAAATTTTGTTTTTTTTTTTCATGATAACATGACATATTGTGATGTACATTTACATGTACACATAAAGTCACGCATAGCCAAAAAAAATACAAGTATTGTATGTATGCATGTAATTTTTTCCATTTTTCTTTTGATTCCATGGAAATATCATGTACATATGTAATACAACTGCTTTATAGAAAATATGATATTTTTTCCACATAAGTACGTATTTTTTTTATTTTGTTTTGGATATTTCTTATCTATATATAAATGCGATAAAATAAGTTTGAAATGGTATTGAATTTTATTCAATACGAAATCAACTAAATGAGATAATTAAAAAATTTTTTATTGTAATTAAATTTTTATTTGTAAATTTTGTACGTTAAATTAGGTTTTTATTTAATTTTATCCGTTTAAAAAAAAAAAAAAAAAAAAGCAATATCAAAATATTAGAGCCAGACAGTTTATTCTTTAAAGGACAAAAGGTTCCAAAAATATGTACGCAAATTTCAGTACCAATATCAACAACTGGAATAACATCATTAGAAATAATGGTTTTTACATATGTATGTTTAGTAAAATCAATACACAAACAAATAAAAAATTTTTTTCCGTTTTTTTTTACATTTTTTAAATTAAATTTTTCCTAACAATTAGGTAATAAATTTTCAGCATAAATATGGAAATGAAAATTAAAAGTAAACACACCTATAAATGTTTCTTAAAAATATTACAAAAAAAAAAGCTAATTCATTTCATACCACTCCTAATTTGAATGCAATTTGTATTTTCTTTTTTTCATATTTAATGTCAACTGTAATCAAATAAAATTTTACCACTTATGTTCATATGTATGTAAATGTAACTGATAAAAATAAACAAAAAATGTACGTTGTATACATATATGTAAAATATGGGGGTTTAGGGATGTAGTACAAAACTTCATCGTTTACATTTTATTAATTTAACTTATTAGAGCCTTTGTTAAAGCCATTTAAACGCACAGACATACTTATTATTCTGCTTTTTTATTTTGGTAATGGTTCATTTGATATAATAATACCATCAGGTGGTCTTACAACAACAATCACATTAAGTCGTCATACATGTGTTTATATTGTTTACAAACACTTATTAAATACAAGTATATGAAACGCGTGCTCACATCATACTAGTATAAGCCCTTATTACAAATTCCTTTCAATGTAATTAAAAAGAAAAAAAAGGACAAAAAATATTTTTTTTATTTTTTTTTTTAGAAATTCTATCTTATGCGCTTACATATATAGGTACATAATTGTATATACATACATATGTACATACATCAATATACATGTACATATTATATAGAATTTTAATATTATGCTATTAATTTTTTGTAATAAAATATTTGTACTGATGTAAAAATCAAATTAAATCTTTCCGCAATGAATAGAAACAATATTAATCTTTTTAAATATGTATGTTAGTGCATTCACATAAGTATAATACTCAATAGAATATAAAGAATAATATAATTTGATTATAATGATAATGTCATCTTTTTTCTTTTATTTCATTATTTTCATTATATTTTCCAAACTGTATAGTATATACATACATACATAGAAATTCAATTCAATTCAATTCCATTATAAAAAGTGAACTTAAAATTAAAACATAATTAAATTACGGTAATTTGAATTTATTTTACATTCTCATTGTAAATTTTAATGAAATAAAAGCATTGCATTATTTACTTCCTAAAATTTTTATACACATAAAATTGAATATCATTCACAAATTTAAATTTAATATGTTTTAAGTTATCGCAATAAAATGTAATTGAATTTAATTGTATTTTAAAGTTTTTTTTTTTCCTTTATATTAGAGATTCAGTTTTTAGAATTTTTATTTTATTTATATTTGTATTGTAACAGTATACTCGTACATTTTTCATCGTCATCATCATCATCGTCATTGGTGTAAGAGTCCAATGTGAGTCGAAGCCTAGTTAGTGATTGTGATGATTTCTTCCGACAATTCTAGCAATATACATACATATGTACATATATGTATGTCTTATAAAGCCTTTATGTATATACATATTATGTACATTTTAAAAGTACCTTTTCCATTGTTCATTAATATATATGTACGTACATATTTAGGGATATTTATAAAATTAACTAATTCATTTTTATTTAAGAATAAAAATTATATTAAGATCTACATATGCATATGTATTTCCTACATTCCAAGATATTCAAAAAATTATCAAAGTTAAAATGAATAATAATTAAAACAAAAAAAAAAATAAAATAAACATTGATTCAAAAATCAAAATAAATCATTTTTTTTTTTTATATATATATGTACTATGTACTCAAAGAAAATATTATTGTTTTACTTTAAAACTATTTTAATGATATAACGCCAGGAATATATTTTTAAACTATAAAACGTTTACTCACGCAATATTTAAACTCCTACTCTTTTTCACTAGTCGTTTTTTTTTCTTTTTTAAATATAAAACCTCTGATAAAAAAAAAAAAAGTTTTTCAATTTATTCTTTTTTTTGTTGTTTTTTTTTTTTGAATTTCGAAATTTTTTCAATTCTTTTCTATTTATTTATTAATTTTTCTGGTTTTTAAATTTTTTTTTTTTTTCTAAACAAAAAAAAAATTGTTTAAAAATTGTTTATAAATTGTTGATGGTCATTAATCATTTAACACTCAAAATTAAATATGAAGTGTATGTGATCAAGTTTTTTTTTTGTTTTTTGTAAATTTTCCTTCTAAACAAAAATCTATATTGATAATAATTTTAACATAAAAAATAAAAAAATTATGTTTATTTCTTACAAAAAAAAAAAAAGCAAAACAAAACAATTGGATGTGTATGTAAATTGTAAAATAAAATTAAAATCATAGGTAATTTGACTTAATTAAAAACCGAATGAGAAGCCACAGACTTTTTTAAAGTAAAAATTATCGAAATGACATGATATAGAATTGCAAACGAAAACATTTGCAAATATAATTAAAATTCATTTAATTTTTTTCTTTTATTTGATTTATATGAATACAACGCACTAAATGCATAAGTGTAGCATATGCACAGAAAATCTAAAAAAAAAAAAATAAATAAATAAATAAAACGAAGAATTTTTCAAATAAATCATAAATTTTAATTTACTATTTTTTTTTTGTCTTTTTATTTTTTTATGTATTATGCTCTAATTCTTCTTTATATTTCTCTTTGATTGAAAAAAGAAAATTGAAATTTTTTTTTTTGAAATTTAATTACTAATTCAGAACAAGCAAAAAAAAAAAAAACAACCAAATGTAAATATTTTTCACATGTACATACAATATGAAATCTACAGATTTGATAATGTATTATATTGCATTATTTTCCCGGGAAATTAATTTTACAATAATAAAATATGCACACCAAAATATAATAACACATTCATTTATTTAGATACGAATTAAGTTCGTTATTATTATTATTGTTTTTGTTTCACTTTTATATTGCTTTTGTTCTTTTTAGTGTTTTTTTTTTTTTTTTTTGTTATTGCAATTTATTTTTTGACTTTTTTTTTTGTAATTTACAATCAAAAGATTATATTTTAAAAATAAACTTTATATTTTAAAAATAATTTTATCCACTCGATGTTATATTTAATACACGTTCTTCATTAATATATAATTACAGGTCAATAATATCGATATATTGAAAATTTAAATTTATCGTTGTTAATGATAAAATTTTAATTTTAACATATTTAATATTAGATTAGCGTTTTTTATTTTTTTATTTTTTTATTGTTGTCATTTTCAATTGAAAGAGAAAGTACTTTTTTGTTTTATTTCATTAAAAATAATAATAAATGAAAAAATTAATTTTAATTTTTGTTAAAAAAGACTAAAAATTTAACAAAGAAAAAGACTTTTCAGTCGTTACTTTACACTCAAATAATTTAATATAATTTAGAATTTAAAAAATAAATTTTTTTATTTCTTCATTTATATATTTTGATCACTTTTAATTAATTTTTTTTTTGTTTTTGTTTTATTATTATTATTATTAAATTTTTTTTAATATGTTTTTATATTTAAATGCACACGTCTTTTTCTTGTAATCGTCGTCTACATTTGAAAGAAAAACCACCGAGCTAAAAACTGAAAAGAATTTTATTTTTTTTATTTTATTTATTTATTTTTCATTTTTCATTTTTAAAAATTCTTTTTTCTTTCTTTTGAAATTTTTATTAAATGTACACTTTTATATACATACATACGTATATGTATACTGTTTATAAATATATATGTACATAGTACATGTACATGAATATATAGTGAAAATTTATTTAAAAAAAAAAACGGCATGATATGACATACATATGTGTATACATTCATACGTATACAATATGTATATGTAGATAAACTAAAATTGATGTACACATCACGCATTCATATGTATATATACATATAAACAAATACTATGGTAACATTATCATCATTGGTATTATTAATATTGCTTATTTTAACACCGTATAATATTATACAATGTGTATATTTAAAATATATATCGTATATATATCTACTTATAAAACATCATGTGTACATACATATATTAAGTGAAAATGATTTCATTTTTTGTATAACGTAATCGTCTGGGAAAATTGCTTACATACGTGTCGTCATTTTGGTAAAGCTGTGTTACAATATAGGAAAACAGCTTAATATATATATTTATTCATATACATATAATACATACATACGTACGTACATATGTGATACACAATATCATTGAGTATATTAAGAAAAATACATAAAATATAACATATTCTATAAGTATAATTTGTAGTCTAACTAACCGCATTCTGTTACATAGGAATTTATATATAGTATATTTATAAACACATATGTAATTAAATGTAGATGAGCATATAATAGGTAAAATTCATTTTCTTTTATTTTATTTTTTTTCTTTTTTTTTTTTTTATTGTACATATTCAGCTGCATTTTTTGACTACGACATTAAGAAAGAAATGAATTCATGTACATATGTATGTAAGAGTAAAAATCTAGTAAATTTTTAATTTCCTTTTATATATTATTTTCATTCACATTGTTTTTATTTTGAACTTATTTTGAAGTAAACAAATCAAGAAAAATTAAAATAAAATTGAACAATCAACAAAATTATTATGAAATATACATTTCCTATTTAATATAATAATTTTCATAAATTAGAAAATTTCTCAAATTATTTCTAATTTTTATTTATAAGATTAAATTAGGATTAGTTGTTAATTTATGTACATACATGCATGCATGCGTAAATACAGAACCACATATGAATGTAGTACTTTTCATAAACAAAATTAAAAAATAAGTGAAAAATTATACTTCATGGTTTTTATTTTATTGTGTAATTTTCACCTATTTATAATATAGGGTGTCACCGTATAAACACTGATGTTTTTTTTTAAAATGTCGAATGAATTTGTAATTTCTAAAATTACACACATTAAAGAAATGAAAATAATTTGAATCAGATCGTACTTAAGGTATGTAATTGAAATAACGTAATGTACATAAAACAACGTAAAGAAAATAACAAAAAAAAAAAATTTTTTTTCTTCAATTAAAATTTAACAAAAAAATATTCACCCTTTAGATTAATTGTATATGTTTACATATTTATAGAATGTAGAGACGTAAGTATTTTTATTAATAAAATATGAGAAAGAGCAATAACTGAAAAATACCATTGGCATTTTAATTATATGTACACTGTAGTAATCATTACTGGACTTTCTAAATATAAAAAAATAATATGAAAGTGAAAATAATATTCATTTGCAAATTACATACATAGAAAGAAAAAAAAAACATTTGATGAATATAATATACATATTCAAGGTATTTAATATAATAAATTTTACTTTTAATTTTTTTTGTTTCTTGAGGATTTTTCTTTTTTACTTTTAAATTTATTATGTGTTCGAATGATCAAGATTTTAAAAAGAAAATTATACAGTGTACAACAAGTATACGTAACATTTTCCTTATATCATTGGCTTCTGATTATTTTCATTTTCTTGTTGTTTTTGTAAATTTAAATACTTATATATCAAACTGATTAGTTTGAAAACCCACGAAATCTAGAAAAAAATATGACATTAAATTTTTTGTTTTTTTTTTTTTAAATATGTCCACAGTGTTTCTTATTAATTTATGACAATAAAAATATTTCATTTAATTTAAAATGAAAATATTCATACGAGTCCTCCTATATGTACATATATATGTATGTACATACATATATAATTTTTTTTTTTTTGTTTTGAAATGTTAAATCTGAATTGTAATGAAAAATAATTTTCTTTTATAACTTTTTAAAAAATTAAATTTTCTTTTTCAATTTTTTTTTTTATTTTTTTTTTTTTTCAAATCACTTTAGGTTATTGAATGCGTTATTTAAATTATAAAATATAATGTTCTTTGCGTATATCTACGTAATATAAAAAATTAAAAATAGAAAATTATCATAAGATGAAAATATTAAAAAGCTAAAGGAAAAACAAAAAAAAAACAAAAAAAAAAAAATTTAAAGAAGAAAGAAAGAAAAACAGAATAATGATAATACATATAAATTTGTATGCCTTTTTTTTAAATTTAATTTTAGGTGTTAACGTTCACATACACGTAATTATGTACAATATGTGTACATTTTAGCATATTAGGCGTCTACATATTATATTGTGTTATTAAGATAACTTTTTAAAAATAATATTACGAGTACAAGTATTGTCTGTGGTATAAGGTTATTGTATATTCGAGTAAATTATTTTTTATTTCTTTTAAATTTAAGTGTGCTTGAAAGAAATTTGTCCAAATAAAATAGTGTAATAAAAATTAATAATAATAAAAACAGCTTAAAAAAAAAAACAAGCACGCACACGCATAAAGATGCTTTTAATTATTATATTTTTGCTTTTGTAAAAATATGAAATTCTTATGTACGCACATTTAAGTGAATACTAATACATATATAAATTTTTTTTTTATATAATTTATTTAACATTTTTTAGTAGACTTTTCTTTTAAAACGAAAACAGAAAATTACAATAAATGACAATCATAAAATTTAAAAACAAAACAAAACAAAAAAAAAACTGTGTATATTCAATTTTCGTGTGATTTCTAAAAAGAAACACATATACACATGCGTACGTAACAGAAACCTAATAATTTGTGAAAAACATAATTGAGTAGAAAATTGATTTATAAGAGATAGTAAAAAGATTAATTTGAATTATTTTTTTTTTTTTTTAATTTTGTAAAATGAAAGACATAAAATAAAGATTTTCATGAAAAAAAAATTGTTAAATTGAAAATTTATTTTTATTATAATACATGACAATAAAAAATTGCTATTTTAAATTTATAATACAAAAATTCAAATGAAAAAAACAAAAATTATTAAAAAATATATTGAATAAAATGGTATTCTCTGATCTTTTTCGTTATAATTGAAAATTTCTAATTTTTGACTAACTGAAGAATTTCATTACACGCTATTATTCATTCGAACATGTATTAGTACACATGCACATATGATATACTAGAATCTGTCCATTGGTCTTGTAACTCAAAAAAAAGAAAAAAACGATTTCTTTTTAAATTAATGAAATTTAAGAAATTTTTTAAAAAAATTTTTCAGTTCAATTTAATTAACATAATTAGATGAATTTTGAAAACATTTTAAATCTCGAAAAAACAAAAACGTGAATATTTTCAATTATTTATGTTTCCGATCTTTCATTAATGTTTTCTTTTTACATAATGTAATTTTTTTTTTCTCTACATATTAAATTACTGGTATGGATTTGGTTTTGAATTGTTAGGCCACATGTGAACATGTAAGATTTTTTTTTTTTTTTTTGTTTAATGTAAATCTGGTCCAAAATACAGATAATTACAATGAATTGATTTTTTATTTATAATTTGTTCATTGTTTAGATTGAAAATTGAATTGAAATTTTATTTGAATATGAAATAATCTATCGGTTGCTGTTTTTATTATTTTGCTCTATTTTTAAGTTATCTATCAATAAATTAGTAATTTTTAAATTTAATCTATACGAGTATTTTAGAAATTTTCAATAAATTAATAAGTACTTACCTTGAAGAATATTAATTTAAAATACAAATGCAAAGTATACAATAGAATTAGTAATAGTTATATCATTAAACAGATTTGGAAAAAAGAATAGAATAAAAGAAATACACACAAGAAATAAGTTTTGTAAAAAAATTTTATTTTATTTTTTATTATTTATTTATTATTTTTTTTTTTTTACATAAATTTTATATTTAGTTCTTAGATGTAAAGTAATATAAATGCAGATTATACACAATTTTTATTGCTGTATGCTGATTATAAAGATTAAAAGTTAAAATCATAAAAATGATCATAATGAAAAAATTCCATGAAAAGTGCTCTTTAAAAAAAAAAATAAAATAAAATAAAAAAAAAAATAAGAAACAACTTGACACGTTCTCATCAACTGATGAAAGAATTTAGTACGTACACATGTCACCATATTGTATATAATATGTTTTCCCTTGTGTATGTCATCTTATAATTTATGATTTTATCTTTTTATTAAAAGATGTTAAAAGCATATATAAGTAGAAGAAGAAGAAAAAAATGATACAATATGTATTCCATATTTCTTTCACAAAAATGATAAATTTTATTTTTTGCAAAAAATAAAAAAAAAATAAATAAAAAAGTACAAAATATACAAATATTTCATTTATTTAGACTTAATACAATAAAGTGTGATATATAGTATATTTTTAAATAAAAGTACATAAAAATAAGTTAAAATTTAAAAGCAATTTTTTAAAAATAAATTTAATAAATATGTATATAATAAGTTGTTAAGCAAAAAAAAAAAAAAATTCACTTTTTTTCAAGTATTTTTATTTTAATTTTCTCCTTTTACTCAGTTGAGTACATATATCTATTAATATACATGTATGCAGGTCAGTGAATTTGTGATTTTTGAAAATACAAATCATGTATTGTTGATTTATTTATTTATTTATTTATTTTATTTTTATTTTTATTTTTTTATTTTTTTTTTTTGTAATTTTTCTTTATACTCTGTCCACTAATTCTATGCAATTAAGGCCTTAGAGAAACGACGTTAAATAGTACTACTTTACATCATTCTATAATGATATTCAAGAAATTCATTTGATATTGTATTAAAACTTTAAAGATTGTGATAATAAATATACTCATGAACTACTCTAATTAGAAATTCGAAGAGAAGAGGAAGCACATATGTATATGTATACTCTCAAAAGGCCCTAAATGCATACAATTAATGGACAAAGTATAGTTTATTTATGAAAGCCTGTAGTAAAATATTGAATGTTAATTTATAATATTAAAATGTATGTTTAATTTATATATATATATATATAAGATAATAAAACAAGAAAAAATTCTGTCGTTGTTATATTGTATAAAAATAAACTGTATACTGTAAATTATAAAATAACTATAAAATTAAAAAAAAAACGTTTAATTATATTTAAAAATGCATAGAAACAGAAAATTTAGACTTTTTTTTATGTTTTTTAAGTTTTATTTTGATTATTATTATTTTTTTAAAATACATATACAGACGTAGTACTTGCAAAAAAATAAAAAAAACATTTCCACAAACATTAGAGATTTGATTTTAAATGCAAATAAAAAAAATATAATAAAATTAAAAATAATTTTATGATCGTACATGAAAATACATTGTAAAAGTATTTTATTTATATTAACTTTTTAATGTTAAAATAAAATAAAACCAAGTTATGTATAGTTAAAATAATAAAACAAATCTGAAATGTGTATTAACGAGATATTTAAAAATTTAATGACAAAACTATAGAGAATGTCTCATAAGACATAGTATAATATAATATGTACACATAAAACATTCAAAACATTATAATCAGATTAAAATATGAAAAATTCACGATAAAAAATATTTAAAAAAAAAAAAAATTTAATGCTTTTAATTTTACAGAATATTCACATGGATACATTTTTAAAATAAATTTTTAATTAAATACAAATTATTATATAAAAATTAGTTTTTTTTCTTTTTGCTTCTTTTTTTTTAGTTTCAAGAGAAATAAAAATATTATTCAAAACGTATAAAATCTCACTTATAGTACGCATAATTTATATTATCAAAACAAACAAAAAAAAAAAAAAATCATTATTATAATATAAATATGCGTATTATAGAATAAAATTTCAGAAAATCATAAACAAAAATAATATTTAAATTTCATTTTATTTACATGCATATACAATATTTCTTTCTTTAATTATTATATAATAATATCAGCTCATATAACAAAATGAAATTTATCTTATGAAAATAATTTTAATTAAGAACATTATAAACTAAAATTTGAAATTTACACTGCGTATAAAAATAAATAAATAAGCATCTTTTAATTATGAGATTTTAATTAAATTTTATATTCAGGTATTCAATGTATAACTTTAAGTTTATTATAATTATTTTATTTGATGTTATTATAATAACTCAATTTCTATATAAATTAAATTAATTTTTTTTTTTTTTTAAAACAAAGTTTTCTTGTTTCATTCACAATTATTTTAGGTTTTTATTTTAATTTAATCTTTGACATTAAATTTTATAAGTAATTTTTGTTTTTTTTTTTTTCTCATAAGTTTAAAAAAAAATATAAAATAAATAAAAAATGCTCATAAATGGAAAAAATAAAAATTGAAATTAAATTCAAATTAATTCCAATTTTATTTACACACATAGTATTTTATATATTATGTATGTATGTTTAATTTTTTTTTTTTCTTAATTGTATTAAAAAGATTTTTTAAATTATGTTACAGCCTTAATAAGAATACTTGACACAAAATATACTTTTCAAATGAATCCTTGTTTTCTAAGAAGCGTTTCTGTATTTACACAACGCATATATGTATGTATGTACATACATATATGTACTTTATAATATTAAGAGCTACATACATGCGAAGATTTTCATTTCAAGGATGTATAATTGAATTTGTTATACTTTATGTTATAATATATAATATGGTACTCACTCACCAATATATTTATTATACATACATATTTCATTTTCTACTAATCTTTATAATGTATATGATTTTCTTGTAGAAAATTCACGCAACAATCGTCACTTATAAAAAAAAATGTACTCGTACATCATGCGTAATGTTTGATTTTCATAACGTATACGACGTATCACAAATAAATAAAATAACATAAATTTAGGATAAATTCAGTTATCAATTTTTTATTTTATTTTTTTTATTTTTGTTTTTAAATATTGAAAACGTTTTATTTGAAAGAATTGGTTGATTTGAGTGTAGAAATCTTTTATTTGTGAAAATTTTTGCAATATTTTTTTTTTTTAACTTTCCTTTTTAAAACGGGGGGGGGGGGCAACATATTTGAAATTTATTTATTTCTAATTTTCTATAACACTACAACAATATTATTGTAATTATTATTTTTGATTTTTTAAATATATCCTTAAAAATATCTACGCCTATGAATATAAATTTTTCGTCAAATTTCAAATATTTTTACATATCTCTATCTTATAAATAAATATATGTACATACATATATATTGATATTTTACAATTTTACAAAAGTTTGTTCATCATTTATAAAATTTTTCATTGTATATACAAGAATTGTGAATATACGCATGTGTCGAGCATAATTTTATACATATTTTTCCATGCCATCAAGATTGCATTATACAAAACTGTTATATTATTTTGTATGTAGCTAGTGGTACGCACGTAAATGTATGTAAATATAAGATCCCCCATTTAGAATGTCAAGGGTGCAAAAATTTTCGTTTTGTTATTCATATACATATAAAAAATACATACAATATGAATGTATGTGATTCACTATTAAATATATAATAATATAATTTTCCATACGTCACATATACAAATATTGTTAAACATATACATATGTATTCATTGTATGTGTACAAATACGTATACATACATATATATATATATATATAATATATACTCATACATAATAAATAGTTAGTTTTAGTTCAAAAGAATTCCTCTCAAACTGTATACAGATTAAATTTCAGGGATGCCATCAGTTGTAAGGATACAGGCATTTTGAAAATAACCAATTCTATGTAATATTTAAAAATATTTAATATCGTGTGTTCATCTTATAGTGAATTAGAAATAAAATACATATACATATAGTATTATTTATAATTCAATTAATATACAGTGATTTTTTTACATATAAAAAATCGTTTTAACATAAATATCCAATTTAAATATCCAATATGAATTTCTTTTATATGTATTTTCTATATTAAAATAATTGAAATCTTTTATATCAATATTTTTACGAACACAGTTCATAATACAGTAAAATAAAATAAACATTATTCGAATAATTTCCATTTTTTATGTTTTTGTTTCCCTTTGAATATGTACTGTTTTTTTTTTTTTTTTTTAAATGATGTTTTAAAAACTATCTACAAATGTATGAAGAACTGAATTTTAATACGTTCTTTTTATTCATATAAATTTTATTTTGTATACAAAATACAATTACAAGGTGTTCATGTAAATGTACTTGTCTACTATAAATCAAAAAAACAAAAATCTATGCTCAGGTTAAAAACGTGTTTACAATTTGAAATATGTATGTAATAGTAATTAATTAGAAAAAAAATTACACACACAGAAACTAAATTACATTGAAAACAAAATCAAAAAACAAAAAAAAAAAAAAACAAAAAACAAATAAATATTATTAACTTTAGCAAATCTATGCATAGATTCAAAAATCTTCAAAAAAAAAAAAAAATATATATTGAATTTTGTCTAATTTTTACTAAAGTTTTGAATAATAAAAACAAAAATTCTCGATTTCGGTAAACAAAATAAAATCATATTCAGTTTTATGTATGTACATATGTACATATTATACGTATGTATTGCACACAATAATATTTCAACTACATACAATACAAAATCACTGTTGTTAACACTTTTAACCGGTAATTGAAAATTTCAATAGTAAAAAAAAAGAAGATATAATGTAAATAATAACGAAGTGAAAAAGGATAGAAAACTGTTACATGCTATGTATTTTAAAGTTTTGTGTTGAAAATTGAATTTTCCAAAATTTATTATAATATATGATTATACATATTTGAACGGACATACATGCACATGTAATGTGTATTCAAATTTGAGTGTGTATGTATTGCTGTCGGTGTCATTATATGAATAATGCCAAAATTTTCAGGCTAATTGAAATTGAAAACTAAATACTTAACAGGTACTGTATACTAATAATCAATATACATTTTTTGTTTTTTTTAATTTTACACATTTATTAAATATTTTATTTTGCTAAATGGTTAAACACCTTTTTATCATCGTAAAAAAAAATAAAAAAATTTTTTTTTTATCTTTATAATCTTTTCACCTACATACACTTAGGTTCGTTGATTTCTTATGTAATAATTGAATGCACAATAATATTGTATAAAAAATAATAAAATTCCACAAGCATACTTTGACTAAATTCATTCAAATTTTCTAACGTTTTTGTTTATTTTAAAGGAAATATAATATATATTACATACTTGTAAACCTTTTTCCTTTGTTTTTAGTCATCATAAAAGCTTCTTATATCACATTCTGTAAATAAATAAAAATGGTTTGTTGCGGTTTTTCATACATTATAAATGTATACTTTTTTGTATATATACACAATATGCACTTATATTATATACAATAATGTATATATGTATATATTATACATACATTATATTTGTATATACACTTGTTCATGGTTGATAAACAATTTTATTCATTCATTTTCGTCCTTCTCCCTTTTATTTTCTTTAACCCTATTTTGCATGTATTTAAAACATGTCCTTTATATTATCGTATTGTATTTAGTTACATATATACATATGTATGTATGTATGTACATGTATTTTAAGAATGTATACATTTTATGTTTGTATCGTAAATATTTTTTATGATCCCCTATTGTCTCTTTAATAATTACAAAAACACCTGAGTGTTGCGGCTGTTACGATTATTTTATATACAATAAATATAGGCATATATTTATATGTATATGTATGTATAAGTATACATAATACATTCCTTTATTGATATACTGAAGTACTATGTATACAAAAACATAAACATAAAAATATGTAATAATGAATTCTAGTTAAAATTTTAATGACATAATAGTAGAAAATTTTTAATGTAGTGTATATTTAAAAATTTATGAAATTTAAAAATTTTAATTGATTTTCTCTTCTATATTATTTTGTTTTCTGATTTTTAAATTCAATATACTTGATAATGATATTAATTTTTGTAAACGAATGAAAATAATTCAGTATATACATTATGAAGTTATTAATTAAAAATTTCAAAATTTTATTCTCTCATAAGAAAATACATAATTACGAATAAATAATATTTTATTGTTACATGTACATATATATTTGCAATATACATATTTAGTATCACATTGTTTATGTTTATGTAAATATAAATAAATTCTGTTGAATTAAATGTAATAATTTTTCCTTTACATTTTTATATTATTTTAAAATTCAATATTCATGGATTTTTATTTAAAAATTTTTTATTAAAATAAAATTAAAAAATTTATTTATTTTTTTTTTTTTATTATCTGTACAAATAATTCTTTATTAAAATCAAAAATCCTTGTGTGTATGTCCTTATCTATTTGCTTATACCAAATGAACATACTTTACATTTTTTACGAAATAAAATTCAATTTTAATAGAGTATGTATATGGTATTTTTTTTTTTAAACGTACATACAAGTAAAATATAATTTTTTTTTCCTATTTTATTCATTTTGAATAGGAATATTATATATTCATTTTTTATTTTATTTTCAATTTTTATCATCATTCATATATTTATACAATTTTTGTTTTTTTTTTTTTATTATCATTGTGAAATTCAATATAAGTTCAATTCAATTGAATCTGATATTCGAATTCATCGAATGCTATAAATTCTATACACATGTAAAAAAAAAAACAAATGAAAAGAAACTTAAAATAAAATTTTAATAAAAAAGAAATAAATTTAATCGAAGTTTTATATAAATGCATGTACTCACACATGTTTTATATAAAAATGGCAATATCATATATGTATGTATGTAGGTAATATCAGAAATATATATGCAATAAAAAGGATATGAATTTTACAATGTACCATACACAATGTACACTAAATTGATATGAGTATCATACACATATGTACATATACATGTACAATTATATGAATAAATGTGATTTTTGCTTAAAGCTATGTACGTACATACTTGCATACATATGCCAGGTACATATAAACTTTATATTATAGGTACAATTCAAAATTATTTATACAAAAAGTACAATACTCATATTTATAACATAGTTTCCAATATATAAAGATTGTCAGTTCTTGATATTTAAATAAAAAGTCCTAAACTCATTTTTTTTTTTTTATTATTCATATTAAATACAATATAACGTTATTTTAACTTTAGTTTGAGTTAATAAATGTATTTGAATTTATATAATTTATATTCAGTTACAACAATTTACATGTAATATTTTATACTGTATTAAGTAAAAACTAACATCTAACTCATATTTATATGAACGTTTTTATAGTAGGTAAAAAAAAATCATATATAAAATAAAACGACATTATCACAAAATATGATGTGATAAAATTTTATATGTAGTATTTTAAATGAATTTTAAAAAAATATAATGTATATTGCATATATTTAGGTCAAAAAATATATTATTATGTTACTTGAATGATACATATATTGTACACACATACATATGTATACGTATATTACTATAAAATGCCTCTATATGAACATGAATTGAATACAAATAAATAAGTAAAATTATTTATATACATACATACATATACGGATGATACGTGTACAAAAATTATCTTCATTCATTTACAATTATTTGAAATAAAATTGAAAATAAGCATTTATATGTATATTTTGTCATTGATATGTGTATTATTAAAATGGTAAAATAATAAATTTTATATTAACTATGAAAATACAAATATATAAAAACAAAACTCATCAAATCAAAGCAAAGGAGCAAAAACAAAGCACACACACATAAACAATATAAAACAAGTAAAAAGCAAAATAGTAACATGGAGATAGAGAATAAACTTTGAAAAAAGAAAAAAATTTAAATGTAACTGACATTATCAAGTTGCTGTTTTATTGTGATTTTTTTTTTTTTAAGTGTATATTCCTACATTAACTATTATTACATTTTAATCTGATGTATATGAACATACAGTAGCTATAGTACAAAAATGACAATAAAGGTACATATACATATGTACATATGTACATACCCATTATATACATATGCATATGAGTATGTATAGAAAACACATTATTTTGATAGAAAACATAGTAAAATAGGAATGACTAACTTTATTATAAAATTTACAACTTGTTCATATAACTATATGTACCTATGCATCTAACATATATACATATACTTAGGTACATATGTATATGAATTAATTGCTTACAAGAGAAAATTAGTTCTATATTGTAATCATTTATTTGTTCATTTTTTTCGATTTATGATTTTATAAAATTTATGCAAATTTATTAGTAAAATGTACTATAAATTATTGTAATTCATATATGTATACATAAAAATCCAAAATACCTTATAAAAACTTACACGAATGCACTATCATTTGTATGTCGTAAAATTTATTACAAATATTATACATATTATACTCAAGTATGATTTATGCATATACATATGTGAAATGTAACGTATTTGGTGTACAAAAATTTAACAAAAATATTCAATAAGTTTTTTTTGTCTTTATTCATTTTCTTTATATTTACGACAAGTAAATTGGGCTATTTTGGTCGTACTAAAAATTTTACCTATAAAAAAAATAAATAATAAATTAAATAAATTAACAAATATTATTTAATTATTAGATATGAATAAAAAATTAAGAATTAAGAATTAATAGATATAAAGATATATGTATGTACATATTATAGATAATTTACGAAAGTAAATATGTTACCTATAAAATAGAAATGATATACCTACATAATGTACCTATATACATATTTTGCGTCACAATTTCATAAGTATATACAAATTTTCATTTTCATAATCATTTAAATTTTATTTATGTAACGAAAAATGTCATTTCAATCAAGCGAAAAAAAAAAATATTTTCTTTCTATGTCATTATGTAAGTTAAAATGTTATTAACTATTTACATCATATGAATGTAGCTGACATATCCTGTGGTGCATATATGTACGTTATACATTTTCAAGAACTTGCAGTGATGTAAATGTAATCTTTTTTTTTTTTAGGGAGTTACGTAATACCATCACAGGACACACGTATGTGTATGTATTGGATCGTTGATTCGTGTAATATGTACGTTGTATTTTATAAAAAGAAAAACAACAAGTTATAAAAGTCAAAACCAAGAAAATAAAGACTGAATACGTTTGCTCCCCCACAACAATGAAATTAGGTTACACACATAAAACGTTTTAATAATATAAGCTTAAATATTTCGAATTAAAACAACTAAAAAAAAAAAAAAAAAAAAATTAAAATAAACGAAACATTTATTCGCATTGTTATGCACGAATACATTATATTTATCCCCTTAAAAATGTACACATGTAATTTATACATGCACATCATGTACATATGTATACTAATGAATTTTTATACATAAAAATGAAAGAAAAGGGAAAGAAAATGTTTAAAAAAAAGTAATACTTCAATATGAAAAAATTAAAAAACAGGAAACACTTAGCAAAATGAAATCTAAAGTCAACAATGTATGAATTACCTTCATATATTCACGATGAAACAAAAATGTAAATACTATGTGTAATTCACTTTTTTAAAAAAAAAAATTATTGTTCATGTATAAAATGAAAAATTGTCGCTTTTATTAAAAAAAAAAAATATATTATAAAATACAATTTTTTTCAATATTTTTGCTTTATTTACCATTTAATTTAATTTTTTTTTGTATATTGCAGAGATTACATAAATCCTGTACATTATATGTAAATGTATTTAATGTACTTATACAAATATACGAAAATCGGTATATACATAGTTACAAAAATTAATTCAAATTTCATTTTAATCACGAAAACGTTACATACTCATACATGCATATCAAGATTTTTTTTTTGTTATTTACTAGAAACATATATGTAGGTACATATATGTACATATATTTACTTTATTCTTCTACATGTCCATACGTAAATATATATGTATACTATATTATATTTCACATCGAATTCAGAAATTAGCATATTTTATTCATTTATTTTTTTTGGCAAAATTTCAAATATACATATATACATATTTACCTATACATATGTACGTATATATGTACTTTATTTTGCATATGTATATATTTTATGTATGTAGTGTAGAATATATTGCAATACATACATATAGTATGTATAGTATATACTTTATTGACTTTAAAATGATAGGTAAATGAGTACATACAATATGATTTTTTGGCATAAACAATATAATTTTATATGCGAACATACATATGTACATACATATGTAGTTATATGCGTTTGTTTACATATATGTATGTACAACTAAATATCACAATTACAGCATATACGTATATATGTATTGTAATACAACTTGTACATTTTATATTCGTTAAATTATATCATATATGTTCACACATATACATATATACATTGTACGTACGTACATACATACATATATGTACCTTTAACTTTAAACTAATAAAGAAAATCATAATTGCATATGTACAAGTCTTGATCCTTTTATAATTACATACGGGTTATAAGAGATTAATGACACAAATTAAATCGTTTCTTTTAAAATTTATAATAAATACACAAAATACTATTGTTTATTATGTTACTAGTATACATTATGCAACATACATAAATACATGTAAGGATAATAAGGAACGTACATATTTATATACATACATACATATGAAAATAATTTCTACTGAAAATAATGCATACACACGAATATATATTTATATGAAAATTATTTTTCTTTTTTGTTTTTTTTTTAGTTAACCACTGTTTACACATACAAAAAGAACGCCTAAATAAATAGATTTTTCTTTTGTTTTACATTTTTTTATGTACATACATATACTTACTTTTATTTTGTTTTTTGTCTTTTAAATTTTTATTCATACATTTTTACATATATAGGTATGTATACGGTATTAGAAATAAAATAAGATTATGTGACTATGACTATATGTATGTACATACAGTATGTAAAATATATACATGGCCGATTTTACTTAAACATTTTCAAATTATTCACGTTCTTTTTCACTTTACAATTTTTGCCGGTCTTTATGTACATGTATATATTTACATTTTTTTTATACTCATTTTCATTTTATTTTATTTCTGTTTTTATTTTTATTTTATTTATTTTTTATTTTTTTTTTGTTTTGTCATACAATTTTACAAAAAACTACCAAGACAATACTTATTTCAGCCTATTTAGCTCAATCCCTTTTTTTATATGTGTGTTATCAAAAGCATAATGTCATTATTGAGCATAAAAAAACATTTCGTTTTTTTTTTTTTTTAATTTTATTTTATTTTGGCCTCACTATACGAATTGTATGCATACAGTAAAATAAAATGAAGAGTAAAATAATAATAGAAAAAAAAAACAGAATATAAATAAATAAGAATTGTTAACTGACTATACATTTTTTAAGACAATTCGCCCCACTTATTATTATACTACATCCCAAAATGAAATAAAATTTAAATTCTGTACAATAACTGAATTTAGTATAATGTTGTGTTTTTTTTTTTTTTTTTTTAAATTTTATTTCAGTTTTGTTTTATTTATATTTGTATGTACATATGTTCACGTTTATAAGAAAAATGTTATATGTATATGTATGTGTGTGTATGTACACTAGTTATCCTTTTTATACCCCCTTGGCTCACATTAGATAATAATTTCTCAAAATAGTTATAGTCGGTAAGGGAGCGATTCCATATTTTGAAAATTTTATCCTTTTGGGTTTTAAAAAAGATAAATTCTTGAATGAAGAATTGAGTTTAACGACAATAAAATTTTTTACAATACATAGTATATACATGCATATGTATATTTTACACAAATAATACAAACCCATATAAAATGTATGTCATCTCTCTAGTATAAAAACGAAAACATATATAATGTATCATTAAATATTATCACATTTTCAATTTAATTTGAAAGTGTGATGCATTATTTAATGTAAATATTGAATAATAACATTAAATATACATATATAGTTTTCTTAGAATATAAAAATTTTTGCATTCTTTATATTATTTCTATATTTTACATATGTATGTATCAACATCCATATACGTATTATATAAATTAAAAAAAAAAAAAAAAAAAAAAAAATCTAACGCACATCCATATACATAGGTAGATGAGAACTTTATATTATTTTTTATGTTTATTATCATTTATATAATCAGTTTTCCAAATCAACGTAAAAGTTTGTGAAATATTTGAATAGAACGTTGAAAATGGAATTAACTGGTTTTGAAATATTTCAATATTTTTTTTTTTTTTTTTAACTGATTTTGAAAATGATTTGTCAAAAAAATTTACACACAGCATGCATTTTACGTAATTTTATCTGTTGATATTTATTTGTATAGTTATTATTATTATTTTTTCATTTTTTAAATTTTTCCGCTTTATTTACTCCAAATAATGACAAAAACATATTCAAATTTTTGTTTATCAATTACGTAAATGAATTATGTAAAATTTACGTAAAAATAAAATTTAGTAAACAATAATTGTCATGTGTCAAAAACATTTTTCTCTCTGTTTATATAATCATGTTATACAATACGTAAACATCATGTACATTATATGCCCACATACGGCGTGATAAGTCAACCAAATTTTAAATATATATTTGAAATGTTTATAAACACACGTAAGTAGGTACATACATATGTATACATATTCTTATATTTAATAATAATCGAATTAAACTGAAGAACATTACTCGTATTTAAGGAATTATATGTATCTACATATTTTTTATGATTATTATTTTCTTTTTAAATTAATTCATTTCATTTGCTGAATTAATACCAAAATAAAATTGAAAGTGAATTTTAAAATTTTTACATTTTATTCACATTCATATATACATGCATGTGTACAATATATATTACACTGTATATTTATGTAGATAGATAAAGAATTTTTTTAAATAATAATCTCCTCATTAATTTATACTTTATATCTACTTAAAGTTTCTTATAAGCCCATTCAAAAAAAAAAAAAAAAAGAATAAAAATCATCTTCATTTGGTATTGGTTTAATTAAATTTAAAAAAAAAAAAAGAAAGAAATATACAAAAATAATAGCAATAAAAATTTTATTATAAAAAAATAAAACGAAAATATTGTAATAATAAGCATTTTCTCTTCTAAATTTTATTTTTAATATTAAATCGTATTGTTTTTCTTTTTTTCAATTTTTTGCGTTTACTCATTTCATTTATTTTTTATATTCATATACGTGAAAGCAACAATTAAAATATGTGTATATATGTATACGTACATAGAATTCAAAAGGGTCATGAATTTGTGCTGAAATTTTTCATTGCTTGAATAAAATGAATGAAAAAAAAAAGGCTAGTGATTAAAATCATAATATCATATACATACTTATACGTATTTGAAAAATATAGAATAATCTATTTATGCTGTTGGTTCATGGTTGTGGAGATACATTTCTTCCTTTTTTTAATAAAATTTTAATTTTTTTTTTTCTTTTATTTATTTTTATTTCTAATTTATTACCACCACTAACGGAAATCTTTTTTTAATGGATATATTCAGTATCATAAAAAAAAAAAAAAATAAATAAGCCAATATTTATATAAATGCATGTACACCCTTAGAATGTTGTATCACTCTTATATTTTATACCACACATTTTTACATCAAGCTCGGGTATATTATTTTAAAAATTACAAGTAAGCATTTTTGTTAAAAATTTTCCCATGTACACTTCCTACAAATATGTATGAATAAATTGTATGTATGTTTGTATATACATATGTACATTTTCAGTGTGTACATAAATTTTTCCGTTTTTCATTTTAATACGTTTTTTTTTTCTTTTTTTTTTTACATTTTCACCCTCTCACATACAATACTTTAATATATTCTTAAAAAGTATTTGTATGAAATTTGGTACATAATGCTGTTGTTGTAATATTTATTGTATTCTTTTTTTTTTTTTTACTTAGGTTTAATGTCGTCTTCAATTTAATTGTGTTTTTATGTACAACCAGACATCAGCTTTTATTTATTATACTTTAATAGAAATCATTGATTTTATAAAGAATGATATAATTTTATTATGTACACCTACTCACCTTCTATTATCATCATCATATATCTTTACATCTACACAGATGTACTATGTATGTGAGCAAATCACATAATTTTTCACAAAAAAAAAAATAATAATAATAAAAATAAAAAAAATAAAAATTATACACATACGTAATATATAAAAATTAAATTTAAGAAAAAAAAATCTATATCATGATCCTTTTTTTTGTTCTGCATAAATTTATTATTAATGAATGAATATATTATCCAGAAGGAGAATACAGTTATTTCGAAAATAATTTTTTTAAGGTGATATATAACTAAAATATGTTTGTATGTGTGTATATTAAACTGTTTATGTATACAGAATACGATTTAAAATTACGCATAGGTAATAAAATATTCAAAAGAAATTATGGTTTACAAATATTTAATAACTCCGTAATAAATGGTTGTTTTCTCATATGATCCTGAGTAAAATGAAAAATAAAATAAAAAAATAAATACCATTCTATCTACATACATTTATAAACGTCATACAAATCAGAAAATATACCCCTTTTTTTCTACCTTCTTAACATTTAAATCAATCAAATTTTTAAAATATATATATTATGTATAATGTTTACCAAAATATACATATAAATAAATAAACACATATAAGTATATTCGATTAAAAAAAAAAAAAAAAAAAAAAATCAAGTATATAGATACAAAAAGCAATCGAAATGATAAGCATCCTTTCCATTTAACTAATCAAACTGAAGGATGACAAATAATTCAACCCTTAAACGTAATGCATAAATTTAAATATATAAGGAACAAATTTTCATACTCAATAATTTTTCTTTATCAGGTTTACATTTTTATTCATTTTATACGGTAAATATTTTTCTCTATAAAAAGTTTTTTTTTTTTTTTTTTTAATTTAAATTCTTTTTGTTATTTTCACTTGCAAAAGTTTTATTTTATTTTATTTTTTATTTATTTATTTTTTTTTTTTTGAAACATATAGTTATCATTGAAACTAATTTACATATTACCATGCTACGCTACGTATTTTTCAACTAAAAAAATGAAATATTTGAAAAAAAAAGTGCTTAATTCACATTTTTTAAATTATTCTCAATAAGTAATTAGTTGAAATTTCATAAATGGATAATTTATGTAATTTATTTTACCTTAAGTATGGTCTCAGTTAATTCAAAAATTGTAGAAAAAGAGGAAAAATGACTTTTATTTTTTGAAAGGGCAAAAAAAAAAAAAACACGAAATTTTCATAAAAATATTTTTTTATTTTTCTTTTTTATCGTCAACTTAAATTTTCAAAATTTTTCAAATGTATACACCATCTTATATACATTCAAGTATAAATAAATATACATGTTTCAGGTGCAATTTTCAATGTACATATGTACATATATGTATGTATGTATGTATCTACGTATATATCATTGTACTTGAATCAATCATACATCAAAATCAAAGGAAAATTCATAAGAAGTAAAAGTAAATCAAGAAGACAAGATAACTTAATTAATGAAAGTTTTTCGTATAATTACATTATATATAAAGTCGTATGGATGAATTTAATTATAAACTTAAAATTGTATACAGTAATAATAAAAAAAAAAAATAAAAAAAATTATTTAATATTCTTTTAAGACTTTTTGACAATTTCTTTTGCTTAATAAAATTCACTATGTTAACATTTACATAATAATTTATGCTTAATGTCTATATGAAACACTAATTTTAACATGCATGTACATACATTCATATTGCATATTTATTTTGTGTCCAATTGTAGCAAAAATTTCTTTAAACTATAAACATGATTTTTTATATATATTATATACATACATATGTATGTATATATATAAAACAGTAACTAACAAAATTTCAATGTACACATTTGAATATAATGCTATACTGTTAGAAAAATGCATTTAAAAGCGCATGCTTGGCAAAGCTTTTATATATTCGTTAAAAATGTTCACAATAAAATGCAAGAGTCTGGTAGATATACAAAAATTATAATATGTAATAATAATAATAATAATAATAATAATAATAATAATACTTAATACAAACTATACCATACACCAAAGTATGTGCATAAAATAACTTTTCTATCATATTATATACCTATATATGAATGTAGATTCTATACCGCAAAACATTTATACACACAATAAAATATACAGACTTATACAAAAAAAAAATTTTTTGTACTATTATTATTATATACACAAAGAATTTACAATAACAAAAATAAAACGTTTTCCTTGAAAAGTATTGAATTTGCGCATTTTTATTATAAACGATATGAAACCAAAAGAAAAATATAAAAAAAATATATATATATATATATATGTATATATGTATATATGTATGAATATGTATAACACATATGTATGAAAATGTATAAAAAAGAAAAACTATAGCAATGATCGAACAAAATCTCATCAGCATCGAATTGAATCTATTCTAACATCAGAGTATCTTCAGCAGTTATTCTGGATATGTGGTTATAAGAGTTGATAATTTATTACTATCATTTAAAACGTTGCTATTATTGTTCATTATAATTTTATTCATATTTTTAATTTAGATTTGTTTAGTTTTCTATTTTGTTTGTTCTTTAAAGAAAATGAAAATAAATTAATTATCGTTGTTTTATCACATATGATATTTTAATAAAAAAAAAAAATAATAATAATAATAATAATCAAATAATAATATTAAAGAAAAGTTTTTTTTTTTTTATTTATTTATTTTTTTTTTTTAAACTTTTTATTTTTATTTTATATTATTTGTTTTATTTATTTTGTATTAATTTTAATGATAAATAGAATTAAAATTATACTGTGTAAATTTACTTGTAATATACAATAGTACAAGGTAATATTTGTAAAAAAAAAAAAAAAATTTATTAAAATTACCGGCTTCACATGTAGTGTAATAAAGCTTTTTTTTTTTTCTTACAAATTGTACATATAATTTTTTTGTTTTTCTATAGTGAATATAAGATACAAATGTGTTAATCTCAGTAAGTAAAAGAATTTGAAAAAAAAAAAAAAACAATTTAGTAATAAATGAAAATTCATACAAATGAGTTTAAATATACGGATGTATACATAATTAGTATCAGTTCATTACAGACAGTACATCATAAAGTTCACAATTTAAAAAACAAAAATAAATAAATAAAAAAAATATATATATAAATTTTCAATAAAAATAATAAGTTAATTTTTTAATAATGATCCATAAACAATTTAACAAAATATATTAAATAATTTTGATAAAAAGTGTTGAGTACTTAATGACAATTTTTGTGTAAATAAAAAATATACTCTATGTCTATGATATACAATAAATACATGATTATTGTGTATTATATTAATTTAATTTTGAATTATAACAAATTAACATTTAAATACAATTATTTTATTTTTTTTTAAATGAACAAATAAAATACTTTATTTATTTTTTTTAAATGAACAAATAAAATACTTTATTTCTTTTTTTTAAAAATTATATTCAAAAATTACAAGTGAAAGGTTAGAAAACTAAGGTTTTTTTCTTCAAATTAAAATAAATAGAAAATTTAAAATTTTAAAAAAATAAACTATAAAATGAAAAACGTTACGAAAACAGAATATTTTTAAAATGCGTAAATAACAAAATATAATTCAGAAAAAAAAAAAAACAAAAAATTATTTTCTAACAATAATGCGTATAACAGAAAATATGAATTATAAATTATTTACAATTTTTCAAAATATATTAATATTTATAAGAATTTAAATTCAAAAATAAACAATACGTTATGTATTGTTACATTGAAAACAAAAATAACAAAAGTTTATTTTTATAGACAATAAAAAAAAAAAAAAAAACAAACAAACTAGACATAGCAAAATTGTTCAACTTTCAAAAACAAAATCATAAAATGCTTAATGATGTTTAACAAATTTTGAGTATACCCATCATGTAAATGCTAATAAGATAATTACAATGTGACTGACTGACTACCAATTAAACTATACATACATTCAATCATGTGTAAATAATGGTAATAATAATAATAATTGTGAAAATATTCTTATACGAGTAAGTGTATATTTTTATTTATTTATTTATATATACATATATATATATTTTTCTTTTTTCATTATTTAGATACTTTAGTAGGTTTAATTTGGAATTTTAGTTATTTTTAATGAGAATGATGCAAACATTTTTTAGATATTACTTAGTATTTTTCTGGTTTTAATTGTTTTAATTTTTTTTATTTTTTTATTTTATTATAAATTAAATTCAATTTTATACATATTTATTTTTAATTTTATGTATTAGAAAAAAAAAAATTGTTTTGCGCCTTATTTACTAGAATAAGCAAATTAATTAGATACGGTCGTTTAGTTTGTTATGATTATTAACTTCAAAACGTATAGACACTTTTATTTAAGTGAAAAAAAAAAACATTTTCCATGTACAATATTGTAAATACCAAAGATAATAAAAAAAAATTACATGAAGGTAGCATGTATATAAAGGTACCTAACAGTGCTACATAATATGTATGCAAGGTCTTTACATATCGTTTAAATTTTAAATTGACATAAACCCACTGTTGTTATATACCCACAAGCAAAATTCATTAAAGATAAAAAATAAATGATTATAAATGACAACAACAAAAAACACGAATTACATTTATCACATATTTAATTAATTACATAATAACCAAAAAATTTTAACAAATGTACATGTAAGTAACAAATATTATAAAATTCAAATGCCCAATTAAGAATTCATACATACATATGTTTGTACCTATACGTATATATATATGTTTTTATTACAGGTAAAATTTCAAATTATCTTATTCAAAATTACTTTCTAAAATATTTTTAAAAAAAATTTTTTTCAATTTTCAAAAATTCAAATTAGGGAAAAATTTTACCAGAAAATATTTTCTTTTATTTAAAAATGTAATTTACGTAATTTTGCATATCCATATGTACGTATTTAGATAATTAATTAATAATTTATATAAAATTACATGAATTATATTGAATATGCTAACATATTGTACAAGATTCTTATTTGTTAATGTTTTTTTTTTTTTTTTTTTTTTTCTTAAAAATGATTGTATAATATTTATGTGGGGTAATATTATATCGAAAAATTAGTATTAAATGATCAAGCACATCATAATAGAACAAGTTTTCTTCTTTGAGCAGGCATATAATTATAACATGTAATCATTATCAATAAAAATGTTCATATATAATGCATATGTATGTATTATTTACACTATATATGTGAGTATAATTTTTTTTTTTTGTTTAGATTTCAAGAACAAGTTTTTATTGTTAAGCCAAATAAATATACATATATGTATTTTTATAACGCAACACTCGTATAAATTCATTTTTAATATATAATGTAATAATATGCGTTCCAAAAATATATATACTTTTATATTTGCATATGTAGTAGTATTTTATAGATAGATATGTATTATATATGTGATGTATTATAAATGCATAATATAATTTTTACAGAAATCATATTTTTATGAAAAAAAAAAAAATTTCAAAGTAAACCACATATAAACATTAAATTTGTAACATGTTTAATACAACAAATCATATCACATATGTTTTTTATTTTTAACACTTGAATTAATTCAATAATAAAAATTGAATTTTTTTTAATACTTCATACATTACAATACAAAAACAAAAAAAATAAAAATAAAAATAAAAAATAAGAAAATAAATGTGAAAATAAAAGAAATTAAAATGAAGAAAAAAGAATAACAAAACTAATAAATCAAATCAAAAGCATTATTATGTAGAAAAATTTTTGAACATTTATTTAACTTTAGAAAATGTTTAACCTTTTATTATTATTATTATTTTTTTTATTTACTTTTTTTTTTTTATTTTTAAATTACTTTAGATACAAAAATATATAGCCATGTACTACATTATAATAAAACATTTACACTTTAAATAAAAAACCAATTGAAAGCACTTGTTGTAACAACAACAAAAAAATAAATAAATAAATTTTATTAACTTCTATAAATCTGAAGATACTTTAAAAAAAAAAAAAAAACAAATTTGAAAATAAAAATTTTTCTAAAAAGCATTTTCAATTAAAAATAAAAAAAAAAGAAAATCAAATTTTTAATTATATTATTTTAATAATTTACGATAAAAATTACACATAAAATCAATTTTAAAATTTCCTTTTAAAATAAAATTTATAATTGGATGGTAAAATTCAAGCATATGCACAAATAAAGAAAATCAACAAAAATACTCATATTATTTGTTATAATATGAAATTGAAATCAAACATTCTGAATTCAATCATAATTTTGTTTAATCAAATTGCTTACACAGAATTAACCATAATCTGTTCATTTAAAATCACGCTATCCATACATTCATAAATTGCATATATCACATTATACGTTTGTATATAATTATTATATATTATTGTTTGTAAATTGAATTGAATTAGAAATTCTAATAATAGATTTATCCATTATTATATACATATGTATGTATGTACATATTTATAAAATATAATTTCAAATATTTCTGATACATAAAATTTTCAATTTACTTTTATAAATTTTTCATTTCCTATACAATTAATTGCAATATTATTAAGTTTAGTACATATACAAAGCGTAAGCATACTTAAAATATAATAAGAAAATATTATATAAAAATTATAAATACTTATCATTACTATTTTAGTATGTATGTGCATATATATCATTCTTGTTTGTATTTTCACAGACAAAATACACTATATATAATTTTTTTTTTTTTTTTTTTTTTTTTTATAAAAAGGAAAACATATGTTATAATCCATATATAAAATTTAAAAACAACAAGATTGAATGATTAACTGAATAATATGAGTACGTACATGCATATTCATATAGGATACATAATAAACATTTTACAAAACATCGATTATACATATATTATATCTTTTTAGAATTGAATTTTGCTTCTCCTTTGTTTTTTATTTCTTTTTGTTTTTGTTTTTTTTTTTTTAAATATAATTTAGTGCCTGAACTACACACATACATACATATGTATAGTGCACTTCATTCATACAATATTCATACATGTAATAAAAAATTTTTTACTATAATATTGTATTATTTATACAAACAAAAAGGAAGTATTTTTAAACATGTTCTTGAAATAAGCATTTTTCAAGTGCTTGTAAATTTAGAAAAATAAAAACAAAAACAAATTGTTTATAAAAAAAGAAGTTAACAAAAGAAGAAAACTAGAAATGCAAAATACATAAATAAATATGAAGTTTTTTTTTTTTTTTTTGTTTTGTTATTGTCAATTATTACTTAATCCTTTTTTAACTTTTGAGCTTTCAAGATACTTTCTTCAATTTTACTTACTAAGTACTGTAACAGTTTAATAACATTTTTGATAGACTTATTACTTCCGTTTTTGTCGTCTGTTTTACTCTGTCTGCTATAAATCAGCTATATATACACATAATAATATCTGTATTGTCTATATTACAGTTATATAGACTATATTAGTAGTTATCGTTGAGCATGCAATTTTCTCGTTTTAAATTAATTTTTTTTTCTAAATTGTGTATATAGTAGGAAGCTTCCGTTTTTTTTTATCAATTTCTTCAAAAGATTTTTTTTATCAATTTCGATAAAATTATCGATTGTCTATTGCATAATGGTTTTCTTTGGTTCCTTTAATCTATTCTATTTGTTCTTTTTTTTTTTTTTTTTTAAAAAAACCAAGACTGTCTATTTCTTTAACCACATTTATTTACCTATGTTCTGTATTCTTTATGTAAATATATTACAGATACATACATGCATATACATATGTAAATACACAATATATACTATAAATACATATGTATATATGTTTAGCATATATACATTATGATATATGCATATCCCGACAGGTACATTCGTATGTTATATTTTATACTTATGTAGCCATATATGTATATACATATATTGTACATATGTATATGTACTTATTTTTCTTTCAAGTGTTTGCTTTGTTGAATGATTAAAATCAAAAGAATATATAGTAGACATATAAAACAAAACAACTTTTCAAGAATTTTAATCTTCAAAAAAACTTTTCAAATATTTCATCTTAGAAATTTTTCATAAAATACAAACATACATGTATGCCATATATTCATACGTTTATGTATGTATATATGCATACCAAAAATGTCCACATATTGCATTAGTAGACATACATATTTTACATATTCAATAAAAAAAAAGTAAAAATATGTACATACGTATATACAAAACTCTACTCATAATAGTGATACATGTCTAGATATGTACATACAAAAACATTACAAAATATAAATAAATTAATATAAATGTGAGTTATTTATTTATATGTATGTAAAAAGTGCATAACATGAATATGTACAATTTAAAATGTAATAAAAAAAAAATATACAAATATATTTTTTTAATACATGTAAGTAATAATGCACATACATATGTACATACATATATGAAGCTTCTCATTCTTGGACAAACAATTATATTTAAGTGTTCTGAGTTTTGAGAATTTGTAACCTTTGAAATTCATTTTAGTGCATATGGTATATTCATGTGTTCATTTCATTCAATTTAATTTTTTATGTGAAATTATTTACGTAAAGAAAAATATATAAAATATAACTAAAATATTTTTTTAGTTTTTCATTCACACATGAATTTATTTATTTTTTTACTGGTGTTATTTTTTGATTAAATTTCATTTCATATTTATTTAAATTTTTAAATCAATTTAAGATTGTTGTGAAAAAAATTATACGATATTTCATTTAGGACAATTTTTCCTTTTTTATTTCAAGATTTAATATTAATTTAATAAAAATATATTTAGTAAGTAAATATTTGCTGATTTAAGTAAAAAATTTAAAATTAATAAAATAATATGATTTTACTTTATTTGTTGTTTTGATATTTGTTAAAATTCAAGTATGAATATATTTTTTAATTACAATACATTTCAGCACAATTCATAAATATCTATAAATATTTGAAATATCCGTCATATTTTATGAATTTTCTTTTAGCAGTTTTAGAGAAATAAATAAAAATAAAATTTTCAACATTTAATAATAATATCTGACATATTTCAAGTTAAAAACAATAAAACAAAAAATATATAAAAAATATTTTCAAAAGAATAAAACATAAAAATGAATTTAACACCTTTATCTTGAAAAATATTTCAAATATTATTTTCTTTTCACATTAATATATATAGTATGTACATTATGTATAGTATGATAGTAGCAATACATACACTATGAAGATAAATTCTTTTTTTTTCTATTTTTTTAATATTTTTATATAATTCTTAATACATTTTTTTTTTTTTTTTTCAAAATCCAAAAGGGAAAAAATCCAAACTAAAAAGAAAAAGGACGAGAAAGAACATTTCGTAATAACTTTGTCCATTGAGTGGAAAATTTTTATGTATATGTATGTAAGCTACGAGTATATAAGAACAATGCGGTAATATTTATCCATGTTGAAAAACAAAAAAAAAAAAAACTAATAATAAAACAAAATAAAATAAATGATAGGTAAAGAAATATTTCTAAGTAAAAGAGAAAAATTGTAAATAGAGGAAAAAGCAAATATTTTATTTAAGCTCGAAATTTTGTATTTTATATATCGTGACACTATCAGCATTTTATATATTTTATACATACACATATAAATGTGCATTGTATATAAATTGTACATTCTGTATACGTATATGTATATGTCTACTTTAAAAATTATAGAAAAAAAACTTTTTTTTGTTCTCGTTTTTATTTTTTAAATAGGAGTTTTTATATAGAAAACTATTATTATAAACGTTCTTTACATTTTTTTAATATCTACATGCATATGTATATATGCTGTTTAGGATTTGCACATACATATGTACATGTACCTGTGGTCGAATATACTTATATTCATGCACATATATATTATGAAAGGTAAAAACAAGAAATTAAAAAAAAAAAAAAAAATTATACGTAATTATGGATAAACACAAAACAAAAATGAACTCTTTACACATTTCAAGGATAACATGCTTTGCTTTCTTTTCTCTCTTGTTAAGATTCAGTCAAGTATAAAAGAAAAATCACCTAAAGGATATTTTCATCTTTATGATATTTGAAATTAGAAAAAATATAAAGCAAAAAAAAAAAAAAAGTAAAATAAAAAAAATTATGAAAAAAAAAAGAAAATGTTCATAATATAAAATGTAAAAAATAAAAAAATAAAATGAAGCAAACAAACGAGATAAAGCACACAAATAAAATATGAAAGGAAGAAAAAAAAAAAAGCATATACCTAAATAAATGTACTACACCTAGAAAAATTTATACTAAGGTTATAGGTATCTAGATAGCGAAAATATTATACAAACATTTTATTCCGGTATATTGTACTCTGTTAGGTGTATGAAATCCAAGTATATGTATCATGTATCATATCACAACGTATATATATACATACATTAAATAATGCAGCAACACTTTTTTTCATTTTTCATTTTTTTTTTAAATGTTGTACTAATCTGGTGTACCACAGATATTTAGTATGAAGAAATTAGAATTTTTCTATGTATATAAATGTACATATTCACAGACGTTCAATATAAAAATTTAAAAAAAGAATTACTTACTTTTTATTCTGTCTGAAAATGTAACGTTTTCAAAAATTACATTTTCAAACTTAAAAATTATCCCTTTTATAAATCAAAATGTTGAAACGAAAAGCAAATATAAATTTTTCTGTATTTTTCTAATATATGTATTTTTATATTAATGCAACTTTCAGTTACTTTTTTTACAACTACATGTTTTTTACTTGTTACAAAGAGTACTTATAACATGAAAAAAAATTCATATAAAATATTATATTCTCGATTTAGAATTAAAAAGCAGAAATACAAAATTGTGTGATGAAATATTAACATGTGCACACAAAAATAAATTTAAAAATAAAAAAAAATAAAACAAAATAAAAATAAAAATTATAATTACATTCAGAAAATGTCTGTAATAAATTTTTAGAAAAATAAATCCTTTATAACAGGTTGTGTTTGAAAATGTTATTTTTTCATTTCCATTTAATTAATTTTTATTTCGTATAAATTATAAAATTTTGAAGTATTTTTATATAGAAAAACTCAGAATCATGAAAATTAAATTAATTGAAATACAATTACCGTAAAAGTTATGATTAAAATGGTGAAATACAAAATGTCTAAAAATCTTAAAAAAATAAATATATAATACATTTTTTTGATTAATGATGTTTTTCCCTAGAATTTTAAAATTTTGAAATTTTCATTATTGTTACTCAATTATTTATATTTAATTAATCTTTTGTGTAGTCCTTGTATTTTCTAAAATTTTCCCTACATCTTTTCAATATTAGTTAATACAATTTTACCAATTCAATATACATGATATATTTGTAATACTTTCAAATTAACACAAAAATTTATTAAATCACATACGTACATAAATAAACAAATTTATAAAAATGTATATGTATTTATTTTATACATGTGTATGGGCATAAAAGTTCTAAGAACATATACTGAGAAAAACAATTGTAAGATTTTCCCATTTTTATCTAATTTTCTAATTTTCATTCATTTATCTTAATCTCGTTTTTTGATTTTTTTTTTTTTTTTTGCTACATTTTCTGGAAATTTATTTTTTGACCAACAATTACATACATATCTCACCTTTATCATAGGTGTATAAATGTGTATACTCTTACATATGGTATTATAACACTCTTAAATACTCTCTTATGTGTAGTTTGATTAATTGCTAACTTAACTGAATAATTACATTTATCTCTCTACCTACATACATTTTATGTAACGTCCAAAAGCATATTTTCTGTCTGATGTTTTTATTATATTCAATTTTTTTTTTTTTTTTTTTTTTATATATTTATATATTTTCTACTTGTAACAAACAAATAAACAAAAACAAAATATACATATAGGTGTATGTGTAACAAAAACACATAAAAAGTGTAATGATTTTTTTTCCCTTAAATAATATGAATACATGCATTTGAATAGGCGCAATTCATTTATATACATTTGTACATGTTTTGTATATACATATGTATATTTATATTAACGCATGGATTTGTATGTTTACATACATGTTTATATAAAGCTCAATAATTTTAATGAAATTTCAAATGTTTTTATGTTAAATTACTACTACTTTGGTATTTTATTTCATTGACATCATCTCGAAGGCACAATCAAAATCTAAGAAATCTCATTTATTACATAATAAATGATGTTTTTACGTTTTCCGCATTCATTTTACATTTTCTTTATTGTAAATGGAAAATTTAACCAAAAACAAAAAAAAAAAAACAAAACAAAAAACAAAAAAAAAAACGAAAACACAGAAATAAAACATTGGTCGAAAAATAGTAGGATTTTTTGTATATGCAAGGCTTATATACTCGTACACATAATAAAAAGCAATATCGATGCGTTATAAATGAAAATAAGGATAATATATTATAATGCATACAATATACAAAAGATCTATGTACTAGAATACAGTATATGTAGTTTATAATGAACAAACAAACAAAAAAAAAAACGAATAAAATAAATTTTCGCACGTAGGTGTTATAGAGCGAGTTTACGTAATATGTGTACCTATATATACATATTCTACATACCTACATACTACATGCATATCTCATCTCACAGCGGGTCACTTTTTAACTATAACGAAAAGCTACTGAACAACCAGACAAAATCACATAATTCAAACAGGAGGATTAGAGAAAATTTTCATGTGTTTTTTCATCTCGTTGTTTTCCTTTTTTCGATGTTTTTTTTTTTTTTTTTTTTTTTGGAATGTACATATACATACTATATACAGATGTGTGCATGTCTATTACACTTTTAACTAACGGTATCCTCTGGTTTACATGAAGTGTACGATAGGTAGGCTTGGGGCTTGAATTGTAATATGCTTTTTTCCCTAAAAATGCACGTATAAAAAATATACATATGTATGTACATACATACATATATGTCTATGTATGTTGTTTTTTTCTTCGAATATACATACATATGAACGTATTTTTTATCCCTTAACTACTTTAGGATGCTGATGTAATGCTTTTAACTTAACTTTTCTACTTATTTATATATACATTATTGTATATATATACTTACTTCACGGTATCTACACTTTGCTTTTTTTTCACTTTGGATGGGGATAAATTGAATCCTTCTAATATCACGTGTATTCCAGTTAAAATTAATAGATATCGTTACTTAAATGTATGCATGTACATATATATATATAGCATTCATCACATTTTATGCTTTACCACACGCATTTTACTTATATATGTATGTACATGCTATATGTACATTATATTGTGTATTCCGTATATGTAAGCATATTCTATACACAGTATATCTTATATACTTCACACAGTCAAAATGAATGTTAAAAGAACTTAACTGATAACAATTCTGCTCATATATTACATAATATAGTATTATAGTATGTATTTTGGTACTAAGTTATCATCAGACAAAAGTTTAGTCTACAAATCTTTTCTAATTTTCCTTTTTTTTCCCATTTTCCGTACATAACATTATGAACAAGTACATTTTCATTTTCTTTTTTATGTGTATATGTTTCTATTCTATGAGAATATTTTGCTTTGTTTTAAAAATTTAAGTTATTTTGTAAGATTTTATATTTTTTTTTTTTTTTTCATTTATTTATTTGAAAAATTCATGTGCATGATTTTTTTAACTTTTATATATGTACTTGTAATACATAATGTTTAAAATATATTCTTTAAAATGTAGATAATTATGATTATAATCATAAGAATCTTTATTATATGCGCGTACATGTACATTTTTATACTTGAAAATAATAAATATGTACATACATATGTACATACATATATGTATGTATGTGTGTATATTGTACATGTATTTACATCCATAATGATATCCTGTCTCATACGTGAATATAATGAAAAATTCTTCATATAAATATTATGTATGTATATTTTACATACATTCAAATATTCAAATAATAATGTATAAAATCTAGACAAAATGTTGGTAGGTGGTATCAACGTGGTACATAATTACCATATTAAATTTTTCTTTTACCCTATACGTATATATATATTATATTTATTTTATTTATTTATTTATTTTTTATTTATTTATTTTAATTCATAAGGGTGAGAAGAGGTTGGGTTGTATTTTATTTATACATATAAATGTATTCATATACAATCCTGCATGTTAAAATATTAACATACGTTATTTAAATTTGAAAAAAATAAATAAATAAATAAATAAAACCATCAAATAACAAAAACTTAAAAATAAACTCATTTTAAGTACATTGTTCCATTTATTATTATCATTTGTTACGTATACCAATATTGTATCTATCTTCTATATTATCAGTTTTAAATAGAAAGATTTCTAATGGTAATTGTATAACATTTTAATACACATCATGCCTGCTTAATATTACATTATGTCATTGTCATAAAGTACATACATACTTCTATATCATATCAACATTTGTTATTACGTATAGTGGCTAATGATATGTTTTATATTTCATCTATACAAAATAAAATTGTACATTTTACGATTTGCTTGTAATTACGCTTATACTCGTATACATGCATATGTACATATATATTGTGTAATATAATATGTACATGCACATTAATATATATATCTACATAGGTATATATGTACATGTATCCACAAATGAACATAATAAAATTTCAAATCAAAATGTTAATTTAAATATTTTATTATTTTTTACATCATCGTAACATTTTCCAATTAATATTGAAGTAAATTGATTGAATAAATTTTAATCCAATTAAAAAAACAAAAAAATTAATTTGATAATAAAAAAAAATATACATATATACTTTCATCAATGCATAAAAATTTGAAAATTTTTCACTTTTTCTATTTGAAAATTTAAATTTTAGAAATTTATTACTGGCATCATTTGTGTATTATTCTGAAATATTTTAAATTTACTTTTCAAAAATAAGCATCTGTTTTAATTAATTTAATTATATAATTGAATTATTCGAATAAAAAAAAAAAAAAAAAATTTTAAACAATAAAATATGCACAAGTACAAAAACAGAAAATCAACTTCAAAAGAAAATTTATGTACATATTAATTATTTAGAACACTCTTTGTATATATGTTGTATCATGTTGTATATATATACATACATATGTACTGTATATTATGTGTTCTTGTGTTTAATGTACAAAAATAATGTATTATTAAATTTTCATAATTCTTATTATCTTCCTTTATCACATTTTACATTACACTTCATATTTTATTTGTCCTTTTATTTCCATGCAAAAAACAAAAAAAAAAAAACCTCAAAAATTTTTTTATATTTCTTTTATCCTTTTTATAAAAAAATAAATTTACCATCAATTTCATTTCTTAATTCAATAATCTGTTTCAAATTGCAACAATTAACTCATTTGTGATATAAAATCTCTTGAGAATTCTATACAATGCATATATGTATGTACTTATGATTGTAACATATGTACATATACATATGTATGTATGTATGTATGTATATTTATTTTCGTATAATATATGCATATCTATTTATATTATCTGTACACGTGTATAAATTCCTATACGTATCATTTACACATTTATCATTTCAATTAAAACAGACAGAAAAATAAAATATATACGAATAAAAAAAAAAAAAAAATATGTAAAAATAAAAATAAAAATTGAAATGTACGATTAAAAAGTGAATGCAAATAGCTTAAGGGGTTTTCTCCTCGAAGGAAAAATAAAAATAAAACAAGAACAAGAAGAAAATTGCATTATATATAATATCGTACTTACATGCAATGCACACATATAGTAGTATGTACTTACATTAAATATGTTACGTGCTTATACATATGTACGTGTATTTAATTTAAACATACATTTATAAATACCTTTGCTTCTCACACATGTGTTCTTGAAACACACATACTTATTATATTCTTTTAATTACTCTTTTTTAAAAGAATTTACGAGGAAATAACAACAAAATATGTACAAATTAAATTTTTTTTTTTTTTTTAATAAAAAGGAGTAAAAAATCAAAAAATCAAAAAGATGGAAAATATTATATGATGGAATGTATAATAATAACAGCACTTATAAAACAATACGAATTTTATAATGAATTTAAGAAATTTATTTATTATGTATTCAAGTTTAATTATTCGCAACAATCATTAAAAGACAAACTTTTTAAAATAATTATGTAGATACATAGGTACATGCACATTGCATGTGTAGAAGTAGACAGATTTGTTTTTTTTTTTTTTTTGTTTTCATTTAAATTTTTATGTAGAATTAAATCGAAATTTAGTTAATTTTTTAAAAAATGAATTGAAAACAAACGTTAAAAATATATATGCAATCTTTAAAAAATAATATATACACACATATGTGTATATCTGCGTACATACATATGTATATATGTATATTGTATGAGTATTTCATTAATGATACATAAATATTATTAATCTAAAAATTCAATTATGTAATAATTTATTTATTATCCTTTTGTATTTTTATACAAAACGAAATGTATCGAATATGTAAATACATACATATTTGTATGTATCAAATTAACTAAAAATTTCTTATGCATTATCAACACCAATTAATATAACCTATTATAAACTAAATCTAATTATATACATATACAGTTTTAATTCAAATTTATATAATAATCCGTTAATAATAATACTTTTGGCCATAAACACAATTAAAACGCTATACATACATAATCTTCAATTGTGTTCTGCAATATAAACGAAATATGTATAAATGTGTAGAATATTAATCAAAAAATATAATTCCATACTTTATTAGTATGTGGATATAAAAGACATTTTTTTAATGTTTTGTATTCATATATGTATGCACACGTTCATACATATGTATGTATGTAATTTTTTGAAATTCTACTATATCATATATTATATATAATACGTGTTTATTTTTAATTTCAACATAATAATATAGTAATGTACATGTACATATAATTTACACATGTATTCTAGAATTCAATCAAACACTATATTATGTATATATATTTAGACACATACATAAACACGTGTATACACGTATACCTACATATGTACATATATGTATAATGTTTCTAACAAACTTTTCGAAATTGAATAAATGTCAACATTCATCTAACAGAGGATATATTGATTATGGGGTTTAGACAAGAGACAAGTAATTAATTGAGATGAGTGTGAATTTAACGTTACGAATAATTCAATTCAACTGCATTAATGTATGTGCATGTTATAAGTATGTATGTGTGTGCATATCTATATGTAGTTTACGTTTTATAACTGTACCGTTTATTAAAAATTATTGTTCAAATTTTCATATTGTATGTACATACATACATATGTATATGGTAGATAACCAGTAATTGAAATGCGCTAGGATGATGTCCTTACAACGTTTTTAGTTATATAAGCATACAATGTATGTATATACAATGTATACATTGTAATTTTTGATAACAAACGAAAAAAATACAAAAACAAAAAAAAAATAAAGGAAATAATTTGATTTTATGAATAATAATTGAATAATCCTGATTAATATTCTGTCTAGTAAATTATTGCGCTGTAAAAATGTTTTTCATTTTTTCCCTTGTTTTAATTCAATTTTTTTCTTAGTGTAACTTTAAATTTTTTGTTTTTTACAATAAAAGAAAAATTTTAAAGAAAATTATTTGAAAAAAAAAAAAAAAAAATTGAAAAAAAGATTTTTTATTAATTAAATGTTAACATCACATGTACATATGTACATATATGTATTAAACACATATTAAACGATGTTTCTATAGTTTGTATGTAATTAATTTATGTATGTAACAAAAAATAACGAATTCATTTATTCTATTATTTTAAATTATCTACGCATTAAGTTCTCTGTTAGATATAAATGAGATAGCGTAGCCGATGATACTTTGAATCATTCATTATTGCAAACAATAAAACTCCCTCTCGATATTTTTATATTGTTTAAATTGATATGGGTAAAATATCCTAAATACGTATACATAATTCAAATTGGTTGTCAATCACAAGGTATTCTTATTACATGAGAAATTTTATCTTTTCTTATTTCAAAAAAAAAAAAAAAGTTTATTTTTTTGTTTTTTGAATTTATTTCTATTTAATAAATTTATCATCTTAAAATAGTTGAAATTTCAGATATGTAAATCAATTGAATATCTATAATCATTTCTTTTTTGTGCCATGATGAAATTTTTCCGATATTTTCCATAATCATTTATTCATATAAATTTAAAAAATATTTTATTTTTATATATTTAAAAAAAAATATCATTTTTATTAAGCTTTTTACATATCCATTATACATTAATAATATTGTTTTTTAAATTTATTATAACACGTAAACGAATAAATTTAAATTTATTATTTTTATATTATCTTTTCAGATATCAAAATGATCTTTTATGGCTTTTATTTATATACATAAATATATGTATATACATATATTTTTTTTAAATGTATCATAAAATTGATACATAATAAGAAATCCGTCCAAAATATATTTAACTGGAAAAATATACAGGAAAAATTTATAACAATAATAATAAAGAGAGAAAAAACAAAACAAATAAACAAACAAAAAAGTAAATAAATAAAAATAAAATATAATTAATTCGTATATAAAATGTATAAATACAAATAATAAGTAAGAAAAAGTAATAATAATGGAAATAAACCATTAAAATAAATCATAATAATTAATAAGCTATATATGAAACTATTTCTATATATATACAAATATGTATGTATAAATACAAATACATACATTTAAGTAATTATATAATTGCTGCAAAAAAAAATTTAACTAATCATTAACGTAATAATTGATGTTCTTATATGAAAATATTCATCAATCATATTTCATTAGTGTAATAAAAATGTTTAAAGTGATTTATAACAAATAATTCAAAATATATATGTGAATATATATGTGAATAATAAAATAAACAAATTAATAAAAATTTAAAAAAAAATTAAATTAAAATAAATTAAAAAAAAAAAAAGACAATTGTAAAGATAAACAATAATTGTATACGAGTGCATTTTCAAAAAGAAAAAATGTATTTAATTTTTTTTTTTTTTTTTAAATAACATAAATCAATTTTATAAATTAAATGTAAACAATTTAATGATAAAAATAACAAATTTATAAAAAAAAAAAACATAAAAATTTTTTTGAAAAAAAAACGAATTTCTTTATTAAATTAAATAAAAAAAAAGAGTTATTACACGCAAATAATGTTTGGATCGAAACTTCGATCATGGATGGAAAATCATATAGTACGACCAAGGAAAAAAGGAAATAAAAATAAAAATACACCAAGGTGAATTTTTAAATTTTAAAATTTACCAATTTACCAAAAAAAAATAAAAGGCATAATATGTAATTTGGTTTTTAATTTTATTTATTTGCAAAAATTATTTTCATTCCTTTTTTAAACAAGTCATGGTATTATGTAAATCAATCGATTTACATGCATAGTAATAAATAATTATAGTACTAAATCAGGTAACTTGATTGTTTACTTTTTAAATTTATATGAAAATTTTTTATTTGTGTTGTCAAAATTTTTAATTTTTTCAAAATTTTTGTTGTAATTTTTTTGTTTTTTAAAATTCGATCATAAAAATATCAGTGACTTTTCAAGTCTATAATAGAAAAATATTTATTCGAATACACGTTCATGATACCAAAAGTCTATTGTAACATAAAGTCATTTAGCAATAGACTCTCATAATTGACGCCTAAGAAAAAAAAAAGATGGAAAAATATTAAATCATTTAAAATTTAGATTATGCTTTAAGTTTATAATAATATATGAAATATTAAATACTAAAACGTAATTAAGATTAATTTCAGTTTAGCATATCATTATACAGTGTAAATTTAGATGATGGTGTAAATTTTCATTAATTATAATTAATTATTTTAAAAAATAATTTCAATTTATGTAAAATGAAATTATTATTTAATTAAAATTGTATCAAATTATATTTTACAAAAAATTTAAATTTTGTTTATACATATGTATGTATAACTATTATACTTTGTCCACTAATGGTACGCAGTTAACGCCTTATAGGAGTACATAATATGTCATTTTCCTCCTGTCATAATTTGTAATCAGAGTACTCCATAAGCAGTATTACCACAATTTTTTAAATTTTCATAATATATGTATCAGATGAATTTTTTGAACATAAATATACAATGATGTGAAGTGGTACTATTACTTTATTTCGTTTCAATATGACATTAACTGCATAGAATTAATGGACAAAATATATACATACATGCATATACAGTTTTTCATTGAATTCGATAAAATATTTTTTTAACGATCATCAACATTCATAAATACAAAACTTAAACTTTTATGTTAGCATATTAATTTGTGAAATAAAATTTCGTATTAGTTTTTAGTTATATACATTTTATTAAATAAGCTTTTTAATTATTTTGTTTTCATTAATATTCTTGAATTTTCTTAAGTATTTTTAATTTAATTTTTTTTATTTTTTTTTTAATTTCAATTTTCCGGTCTACAGTATATACTTTGACTAAAAATACAATTGTACACACAGTGATTTATATTTGATTTAAAATTATAAAAAAAATTTTAAAAACTTCTTTTTTATTTGTTGCACTCATGTTTTATTATTCATTTTGTATTCATTTTTATTTTAAGTAGATAATTATATTAAGTAGATAATTTATGGTTAAAACTCAAAAAGAAAAAAGAAAATAAAAGCAAAATGACTGAATGAATGCATGCAAATAAAAATATATTTTGTTTTTTAATTCATTCATTTTTTTTATAGCAGTAAAATAATTTTCTTTTTTTTTTTTTGTGGGATATAAAATGAGAAACGACTTCTTCTAGTTTTTTTCATTTATTTTTTATCATTTTTATTATACGTATTTTTTTGTTGGTATTTGTAATGTAGCTCATATTTTGTGAAATGCAATAAAATGTGATAATTGTATAATATGATAACATAACAAGATTTTTCTTTTTATTAATGATAAAAAGATAAAAAAAAATTTCTCTATACATTCATATATACACAGTAATACCTTGGGTACAACAAATAATACACAGAATGGACATAAAGGGACAAATATTTCCATTTATCAGCAAAGTGATAGCGGTAACATCACAACAATATCTACAATGTCAGCTACAACAACAGCAACATCAGCAACAACAGCAGCAACATCATCTGCAACCAGTAATTCAATTTCAAGTCCAGCTAGACGAAGTGAAGTTTCACCAATTCAAAGTCACGTAAGTCTTTCATTTAAAAAGGAATAAAATATTTAAAAAACAAAAACAAAAAACGTCGTTTTGCTTTAATCTTTCTTGTTTCGTTTTTTTTTTTTATGTTTTCTTTATACTTATTATTCTTCTTTCATAGTTTTTTTGGTTTATCATTTGTCGTTATCCTTTTTCTTTTCCTCTTATCATATTTTTTAGAATTTTAGCACATATATATGTACATTTATGTACTTTTACTTTTTCTTGAAATAAAAGCATATGATTATTTTTGATACATATTATATTCTTGAGTCTTGTAGTGCATATATCTGCATATACAAACATATGTACACATGTATATATATATATAATAAAAGCTTTCAACACCATAAAATTTACGATCGCATTTATACAATATGCCATTCAAAAAGGAAAAATGTTTTCATTGTCAGGATGAAGATAATGATATCTTTAAAAAGAAAAGGAGATAATAATGTCCAATAATTTCAACAATCAAAAAAGTAGATTTTATATGAATATTTCTTAGACAAAAGACAAGTACTACTACTTTATACATATGTACATACATATGCTTGTACATATTAAACATGTACCATATAATAAGTACACACTTACATACATATAAATATGTATATAAAAGACAAAAGGAAAAAAAAAAAAAAACATATAACTCTAATGATGCAATTTGCAGAGTTGTTATTTCCTTTATTTCCGTACAGTATTTCTTTTTTAAAGACTGTTATCTGTATGTAATAATAATAAAAGTAAGCTAAAATTGTACTTTGTATGTAAATGAAACTATTCTTGTACAAAACAAATTCAAAAAATAATAAGAAAATAAATAATCAAAAAAAAAAATGTTGATTCGTATATACTTACATACACATATCTACAAATAAATGCAATTTGTGTATATGTAGTTTAATTTACATAAACTAGAAAAAACATTTTCTTAAAAAAATACCAAGGATTTAGTTTAATAAAAAGTTTGAAAAATAAGTTAAAATTTTTCATCAAGTCATTAAAATTGTATCGATTTCCATTTTTAAATAAAAAAAAAAAAAAAAAACACTTAGTCGTAAATATCATAATTTGGAGAAATTCTTTTAATCAAATTTATAGGACTTTGCAAATACTTGACATGTTTTTCCTTATTTCTTAATTACAAAAATACGTAGTTTTTTTTTTGTAATCAAGGATACATATGAATTTCTCGAACTAAAAATTACAAATTTGTTTATATAAATATACTTATAATTATTGACATGTTTTCATATACATGAATACCCTTGAATTTCTTTTTCCAGGGAGATATTTAGTACATTTCTCTTTTTATTTATTTTTTTTAATTATTGCTAATATCATCAAATATCGTTTGAGTTTTAATGAAAATATAGAAATAAAAAATATAATAAAGTCTTAGACTTGTATATGAAACGTAAAACTTATTCTAGTTATCTACATTAATTAATCACAGAATAATAAATACATATAGTTACCTGGTGATAATGAAATAAATAAATTACTTAAAAAATAAAAAAAAAAAAGTGAAATGTATAACTTTACTAACTTAATTAAAAAGTTTCATTTTTTCTCAATTAACATTAAAAACAAAAATATAACTGTATTAAAACTTTCAAATATATTTTACAGATTTGTTTCTTTTTTTATATTCATTAAATTAAAAAATTTAACAATATATTTTGTGATGTATTTGTATACGTTTTCTTTTTCAATGGCATTAAAGAACAGTGGTTTATATTCTTTACAGGAGAAATTGTTCCTATGCCTTCAGAGTATTTGTATTCTGATATACAATAATTTCACGTATACATATACATACAATACTAACAAGTTAAATTATAAGGATTAATTATTTCTAATTAATATTAATGGAAAAAATCAAATAAAAAAGAAAAATAACAAATAATTTTATTTTATCTTGTGTTTTCCTTTTAATTTTTTAAATTTTTATTTAAAAAAAAATATATTAATTATTATATGTACATGTACTCAAAGTGACAAATTTAATAATACTTCTTTGTATATACCCACAAATTAATGCATTCATCTAATATATACATACACAAATATAGTGAATGTAAATCATTTTTATACTTATAATGAAACTAAATAATCATACATATGAATGCTTATGACCATAAGTTAGCACGAGATTCGAATACATACATTCATGTATGTACAAATAATTATGCACAATACATTATATACTCGTATATGTAAATATGAATGCATTAATATTCAACCATATGTACTTATTAATATTTTTATATTCATACTTATGTGAATATTATATATTTGTATTTCAAATATAAATAAGAGAAATTAATTTCTACAGTATCAATATATGTATATAACATACATATGTATGTATATATACATATTTCCACTGTATATGTAGGTGTATGTATCGTAAAACTATAAATGCTTTTGTTTTTCTGCTTTATTTTTTGTTACGAATTTTTTTTTCGTAATGTTTTTTTATTTATATTTTTTGTAATGATACGAATATGAAGAATACAATATGTATGTATTTTTTCTTTTTTAATTTTTTTTCTGCTATTTTTTTATTTTTCATGCTCTTGGTAAAATTTCAACGGTCCTTCGTATTTGTGTGTGCATCAAACATATTTTTATATAATTTTCCATTTTTTTTTTTTTTAATACATGTTTATATTTATACTAAGTATACTAAAATGTATAATACTAAGTTTTAAAAACATATTATGAAAAAAATATACTACTCGTATTTATCATAAGCATACACAAAATTGCACAAAAAATATAAAAGAATTTTTATTTTTTAATGGTTCTTTACTCATATCCTGAATTATAAAAAAAATAACAATAAATAAATGATTCTAATTTTCCCTCATTATTTCATTTTGGTTTGTTCGTTATTTTGTTTATTTCTTTGTTTTTATTTTTTTGGGGTTTTTCTGTACTTTTTATATTAAAAAATAAAATAAAAAGACTAATAATTTTTTTTTTAGTATGTTTTGTTATTTTCTTTATTCAAATAATTTTATTTTTTCACATACAAATTAATTCTAGAAATTTTTCTGTAATACAAAATAGTAATAAAAAAATCAACGAATTAAATTTTTTCTTGAAATTATAAAAAAAAAAAATAATAATAATGATAATAATATATAATAATCACGCTTTATTTATGTGTTTTTGCATATGTGTATATATGTACATATATGTATATATTATAAATATTATAGACAACTAGTCGTTTTGGTTGGCAATCACCAAAACATGAAACAACAATTTCACCAAAATCGGATCATTTTATGTATATGCACAGTATAAAAGCTCATACATTATCATCATCATCATCGATATCAACAAATCAATCTAATACTGTTCAATCTGCAACATCATCATCATCAAATTCATCATCTTTGGTTAATTCGAAAAAGACAAAAACTCTATCGCCAAATTTAATGTTTCATAAAACTTCATCATCAAAATCAGCAATACAAGACAATAACATAAATTTAATAACAAAATCTAATCAAAAAACTCAACAGCAAATAACTAACAATATTATCAATAACAGCAATAATTCTCATGGTAATAATATTCTTCAGCAACAGCAACAGCAAAATTCACAACAATTCTATACAGTTAATTCTAGTCAAAATAATCAATCTTGCACCAAACAAATTTGTCAATCTAATGGTCACACAATGCAATGTTTAAAATCTACTAAACAAGAACAATATAATGTTAATGCTCAAAATAACATCAATAATAATAACAATAATAATAATAATAACAATAATAATAATAGTAATAATATTAATAACAATAATAAAAATCAAAATATGAATACTAAAAAACAGGGTATAACAACATCAAAATCATTATTGCAACAACAAGAACAACAACAACAGCAGCAGCAGCAAAATGCTAAAAATCAACAACAATCATATCACAGCAGTAATAGTAGTAGTAATGTTAATGGCATTCAACATTATGATGAAAATCGATATGGAAAAATTTTACCTTCAAAAAGAATTAGTACTGAACAATTCAAACCATCAATTGGATCCTATGATAACCTTAATGCAAATATCCAATTTCAAACAAAATCTAACGAACTTGATGGCAATTTGCTGATAAATAGTAACAACAGTATCAATAATAATAATAATAATAATAACAACAACAACAATAATATTAACAATAACAATAATAATGCTAATAATAACAATTCTGTACACAATAGTATGGGACCAATTGCAAACGTATCTAAATCAAATGATAGTTGTATTAATAATGGCTCACTTTATATACAACAATTACAACATTCACATCATTCTGGGCAAATTCCATTACGTAATGGAAATGAAACTAATCGTAATATTGTCAGAACGAATCGGTATAATAATAATCCAATTATGGGTCCTCAAGTAAATAACCATCCTTTAGCACATGTTATCAATAGTTTATCATCACCAGAAAGTGCCTATTCAACAGGATATTCCACAGATGGGACATCACCAGGTAAAATTTTGAATGATATTATTAACATTAATATAAGATATGAATGCCCATTATCATCAATCATAACAAGATTTTGTATAAATTAAAAAATAAATAAATAAAATAAAGTTAAACATAATTTAGCTTTCGCATTTAAAAATTTAAAAATATATTTTAGGCGCAACATATGCCCCACCTGAATATTATATTAACATACGAACTGGTACACATTATTTTCCTAAACCAGTCAATACTCTTGCAATTGAAGCAAGTCGTTATAAATTTGGTTTAAATAAAATCGAAGAAATGTCACCTCAGGAACCTTTGGTAAATATTACAAATAAATAATTTTAACCCAAATTAAACAAACAAATTCATATTTTACATATGTACATATCATTTATAGCCAAATAATCATCGAAGAACAGAATCATTTGATTTAGCACAACATAAAATTCCTGGATTTGGTATACCAGATTTAGGATCTTTTCAAAATAAACCATCAATATGTCAATCAAATCTAATAATACCACAACAAAATATCGCTTTACCAACTTTCAAAGATTTTGAATGTAAGTTTATCGCATTATTATATCAAAAATTGAAAGAATAACATTCAATGTAATTTAATATAATAATTTTTTTTTTTTTTTTTTTTTTTTTGATATAGCACCTTCACCAAGACAACGCTGTCGAATTAGAACAAATCCATGGTATTCAACATCAGAAACATTATTCTCGGGAAATTTATCATTACTTATAGCAAAAAAACTTGAAATTGATGCAAGTTCCTCATCATCTGGTATTAAATCTAGCAGTGATGCAGGAATAAGCGATAAGAATGAGTTGAGAATTGAAAATTTTTTATTTATTTATTTATTTTTTATTTAATAAATAAAGAATTTTGATTTGAATACTGATTTTTGTATTTTATTTTATGTACAGAAAAAATGAGAAAACATCAGAATCTGATACAACAAGCTCATCAACAGAGGTTGATATACAACAAAAAACATTTTCTCCTGGTACAATACGAAGAAAAAAGATTGCTCCAGAAATTTCAAAATCTGAAATTAATGTAACACATTCCCTGCATCAGGATAGTGATGAAGATGCAACATTAAACGAGATGATGGGTAAATTTGATGAAAGTTATGTTTATGAAAAAGAGACTGACATATTAAGGTAAACAATACATACATACATATGTATGCTACATGTATTCGATATACATATGTGCTCAGGAAATGTAAATTATTTGATTATTTAAAATTTCAGTGATTCTGATCCAACAGAATGTCCATCAGATTTAGATACAGGACAAGATGCTGGAGATGAATTTGATACAGATGAATTACTTGATATTGATTTCATTGATAATGGATCAATTCAAGAAATATTTGAAAAAGATTTATACAAGAATAGAGGTAGCTGTTCCTATTTTAGTTATCAAATAGATCATCGAGCTTTAAGAAAACGTCGTAGCCGAAAACAAAATGAAGAAAATAATAACTTAAAAAGAAAAAAACGATTAATGAAAACAAGAAAGAAAAGTTCTGAAAATAAGGAATGGAATTCACCAATTCAAAATAGCCGTGGATCAAGAAGTTTAGGAGGGACACCAGTTTGTTTAAGGAAGTATCAATCAGCAGTTAATAAAAAGTATGTACAATACAAACTAATTTACAAAAAAAAAAAAAAATTATTATTATATCATTGAATCTTTAGAACATCACCCCTTACTAATCGATCCAGTTCCCTGACTTTTACTGAAGTTCATGCCATACGAGAACGGTATCTTGCTATTGCAGCAAGTGAAAAAGCTCTTATAAAGGCTGATTTAGAAGCAGATGTTAAATATAAACAACTTATACATGAAGCTGAAACAATTTTGGTATCAATGAAAACTGCAAATTCTGCATTAAGGTACTGTATACAAGATTAAAAAATAATTTTGATTTGTCTCAATGAAAAAAACAAAAATTATCAAATTTTATATTTTATATTTTATAGAGAAACAAATACATCTAGTCCTAGACGAATTTGTAATCCACCTGCTAATAAAAGAGTCGAAATATTAAGAAATTGTGAAGCTGATATAAAACGTGAAATAAATAAGCAACCAAAATCTACAACTGATACATCCGGAAATGATTTGATAAATAATCCACCTTCAGTTGTTAATAAACGTTTAGAAATGATAAAATACGAAACAAATTCCGCACCAAATAGTCCAAAAAATGGAAGATTCAGTCCCAGAAAAACTCACATAACCAACTTTATAAATCAGAATGTACCACCGCCATCATCTCCTCTCCCTCCATCTATTCCGTCATCTTCTTTAAATGAACCATCACGAAAAAATCAAAATATTATATTGTCTGATACATTATGCAGTAATCATAACAAATCTGAACATCAATTTATGAATTTTCCATTACCAAACAGTCTACAATTTTATTCACCATTATGGCGAAGACGTGTGCGTAGTCAATCACCACGAGTAGCAATTGATTCAGATTCAGATTCATTAGATGATGATCAAAGTAAAAGCTCAATAACATCATTACGTCGAACACAAACTCAACAACAAAAATTTGAATTTTCTGAAACAAAGACAAATAATGCTATTAAAAATGAAAAATATAAATTAGAAAGGAGTGATGCATTTTCAAGGAAACTGCATCAAAAAATTCAAGAACTACAAGATGATTTATGTAATAAAAATGTAATATATGGATTAGAAAAAATGTCATTATACGATGGATCAGATTATACAAATCGTAATATAAATGATAATAATAATAAGAAACCATCATTAATATCATTTCGATCAATTGATATGGGTAATAAAAATTCATTGGCAAATAGTTATTGTCCTCAAAGTGAACCATTAAAAAGAAAAATTTATAAAGGAAGTTCATCATTTGAAAGATTAAAAAAGAATTTAGATTTAGAATCAGGTAAAATACACACATCTATGATCTATGCATATACATACATATGTACTTCAATTACAATAAAATTTCAATTAAAAAATTTAATTCAATTTATTTATTTTTTAGAAATACCAAAAAAGGCATTATTAGAAAAAATTTCAAATTTACGTAAGGAAAGGCAAGCAATGAAAGGATCTAATCCTGAAACATCGATTACAAATTTTCATCAAGAATTTAAAAATGATGATAATATAAATTATTGTAATCCTACAAATGGGACAACAGTTGGAACATCTGCAACAAATGTTATTAATTCAAAACATCAATTAATTTTGAATACAATTGAAAATTTAAAAAGAAGTTTAGAAGATCAAAGTGTTGAATTATGCGGACTTAATGAGAATACAACTAATCCTGAATAATTTATTTATTTATTTTTTTTATTTTTTTATTTTTTTTACTTTTTTATTTTTATAATTAAATAAAATTTATTAAATTATTAAATCGATAATTTAATAAATTATTACTACTAAATAACTATTTTAATGTAAGTAAAAAGATTTTTCTTTACTTATGAATTAAACATTTAGTATGTAATTGTTAATATAATTAAAAATATAAAATTTCATAACAAAGAAAAGAAAAACAGAAAATGTTAAATAAATTTATAAAAAAATTACATTTTCTTCTAGTAGTATCATTTACACAAAATTATTTAATTATATATTTATATTGTTATTCATATATGTTTGTTATATTTTCGTTTTATGTTTTACATATGCGTATATTATTTTGTTCGTTTTCCTTTTTTATTGTTAAAAAAAAAATAAAATAAAAAACAAAAATTCAAAGTAAAACACTTTGAAAAATAATGATTAAATAAAAATTTGAAACAAAATAAAATATATATTTCTACTTTAAATGTAATATAAATTTCATTACTATTACAGATTAACTAATATAATTTACATAATATATTAATTTTCAATTAATTTTAAACATATGTATGAATTTAAGAAGAAACAAATTAGTTAATTAAAATAATAAAAATGTGAATATATTATAAATGATCACATATATATTATAATTTGTGTGTAATTATTATTAGTATTAAGTTTATTAAATTATTACTGATTACCATAGATTTTATAAATATTAAAATAATTCGTTATTTTTAGCAAATGACTAAAGTACCTTAATTTGTTTAATTTTTTTCTTCTTACATCTTTTGAAAAATGTATATTATCAGAGCTCTTTGTTAATTTTTTTTTTTTTTCAATTTTTCTTTTTGTAATAATGAGAACAAACACTAAAAATAACAAAAATATAAAAAATTAATGATAATAATTAATAAAGCCAAAAAAGTAAATGTAATTTTTGAATAATTTTCTTTATACAAAAAAAAAAAAAAAAAACGAAATGTATTAAAACAATTAATGAAAAATAAATACATAATTATTATAAAAATAATATTTTATAACTTGATATGTGTAAGTATTCATTCATATACAAGAAATAAATTTAATTTATTATACATAATATACAAAATAAAAAAAATAAAAAAACAAAAATTAATAAGAAAATGAAATTTACTCTAATATAAAAATAATTTACAGAGAACTTTAATAAAATATTTAAATTATATTAAAGCAGTATCAGATGAAAGTATTAAAAATACTCGCAAAATATGTACATATTGTATGTATTGCTAATGTAAAACCAAATTTATGATATTCTGGAAAAAGATGTAAAAATAATTATTTATAACAAATAAATTCATATAAATTGTATTTATTTAAGAAATATGATAATAATAAAATAAAACCAAATTTAAAAAGTACATACATATAATATATTTGTATATGAAGTCAAAACAAATATTTAAAAAAAGACAAAAAAAAAAAAAGAAACAATATAACAATATGAATAAAAGTAATTATACAAATTCATATGAACGACAAAAATATAATAAAATGTATGAAAACGATAAAATGAAGATTTTTTGAATTATTAATATTTTTTAAACAAAAAATATGTTAGAATATGTTAGTATATGTTAGAATACATTATCATTATTATCATTAAATAACATCATTATAATTAATATTATTATTATTATTATTATTATTGCCATTATTATCATCACAATTGGCATCATAATTGTTATTACCATCATTATTATAATTATATAAAACTGTTATATTGCGATTATCACATACTTAAATATAATTTAGTGTGATTTAATTATAGATATTCATAAAATTTTATAAATATGAATTTATAATAGTATTCACATACACACAAGCATACATTTACGTATATAATAAAACATTACATAAAATCTAGTATATGTATATACTTATTCCATTTTACATATACTATACATTATTTACCCTTAAAATTACAATATACTCAATCAATTCAATATATACAATACATATACATACATAATAAAGAAAAAAACAATATAGAAAAATTTCCAGTATTAGCATAATAAAATCACGTTACATAGGTATATGATTTATTTAAAATAAATAAAACAAAAAAAAAAATAAAATAAAAAAGAGAAAAAATTTGTATGTACTTGTTTAAAAATATTCATTTATTTCTTAAGATTAGAAAAATTATTAAAGTACGCACATATAGTTGCCATTACCAGCCATTACTTTGCCATTCCTACATCATTACTAATTTAATAATTAAAAAATGATGAATATATCAATTTATATTAAATATACATACATATATAAATTTACACTATATACTTGTTCAGATTTTTTTTTTTTTTTTTGTTTTTTTTGTAGTTATAAAAATTGAAATTTTGTTCCCATGATTTTATAAATATCTTCCAACATATTTTCCTAAATTTAAATGAATCTTATATACATACATAGATATATTTTATTTAATTGTTATACAACACAACTATACACTTACGTATACAAACAAACAAAGTACATAATACCAATGTGCAGACTACAGGGTGTCGCTCCAAAATATGTAAGTGTCACAAAAATAATTTATCTAATATCTTAGTATGCTTCCAGAGTAAAACAAAATTCTAGCCTATTTTCCCATCTCCAAAATTTGAGATGTTTTTAAGATTTGAGATATTGTGAATTGAAAATTTTCGAAATTATCCTACATATAATATAGATAATATTTTTGTACAAATAGGAATTTTATTAAAATTTAATTTTAAATTTTCTGTAATTTTCTTGATTTTGGAGAATGGAATTGAAGGCTAAGATGATAATTTTATTAAGAACAATGTTATTAGAAAAGACAATTTTATGACACTTATTCTGAGACATATTGTATGTACATATATACCATACATACTAATATACTGTACACATATAACTTATACATATATAAAAATGCATGTTTAGATAGAAATAGATGCATACCTAATAATTCTATTTAAACATAAATTAATTTTAATTTTACATTGATATTGTACATGCATACATATACATACATATGTATATATGTATCGATTATTAAAATATATACTTACTCTTTATACATACTAACATACATATACTTATAACTCCTATAAAATACTATCATAATAAACTTACTTACAAAAAATTATATATGTACATATATATACATTTCATACTACATACCTAAAAACATGATAGATGATGCATACATGCCTATACATACAAAAATACATACATACAATACAAATTTCTTAGAATATTAACATATGAATATTTTGCAATATTATTGCATTAGTTTACTTCATAAAAGGAGGATACTTTATAAGAGAAGGATAATAATAAAAGGAATAAAATTTATATACGAGTATACATACATACATATATTTTTTGTCATAAAAATTATACTTGATTATATTAATTTTCATTTTTAATTTTGTTTTTTTTTCATTATATAATTTATTAGTATATATATACATGTGTATATGATTTAATTAACATGGTTGAATATATGTATGCGTATGCATCAAATTTCAATTATATTGATATTGAAGCATATACGCTCTTATCTATGTACATATGCTTACATATAGATATATGTATACAATACTTACATAATGTATAAAAACCATTTATTGTTCCATCCATTAGTATGTAGTTATCGTCTTTAATTTAATATTTTTATATATTTATTTATTTTATTTTTGTATTTTATTTTTTATTTATTTTTTTATTTATTTATTTTTTTATTTTTTTGTAGTACAACAATATACACGTTATTATCATTATTATTACATGTGTAAATTAAAAATTTAATTGACCAGATTGTAAAAAATAATAATAGAAATATGAATATATGTACATTTGTTTTTCTTATTTTTAAATTATTTTTTATTTAAAAATGATACAGTATATATATATAAAATGGTTAGAAAAAATTGGAAGAAAAAAAAAAGAAACTTTCATCACATTCTAGAACATATTCTTTGATTTTGTTTCTTTATACATAGTTTTGAATTTAGATTAATAATAAATACAAAGAAAAACAAAATTAACAAGAATTTGAAAAAAAAAATTAAAAAAAAAAAAAAATGATTAAATAGATTTCATATTATGTACAAGTAGTTATTTATAACAATAGCAAATATTAATTTTTGTAGTTCAAATTAATTAAAACAAAACAAAAGAAAAAAAAAATAAATAAAATATTTGAGCAAGTATATGTGTATACATATTAATAATATAGAAAAAAAAAAAACTAAAAGAAATACATACCAATAATTAAAATTATTGTATTAATTAAAACAAAAATGAATTAATCAATAAAATTTTAGTATTGGAAAAATAATATTAGAAAATTAGAAAATTTTCATTTCAAACATATAATCATATTTATTTTATTTTTTAATTATTTTTTGTAATTTATAAAATGTTTACAAACAATTTCAAACAATATCATATGTTATTGTAAAGTAGTCTAATATTATATCATTTAATTAATGTACAATATTTGAATATATGTATTTCCATTTATGTAGTGAATGAAATGAAAATTCATTTAGATTGAGTTTCATAATTTTCTTACTTTTTTTGTTTTTGTTTACCTATTTTTTATAGTTATAATTAATACTGAAATACCTATAGAAATACAGTTCGTTTTTAAAGTATATTCATGTACTTTATTGTAGAATATAAAAATATCCCATCATTTTATGCCTATACGGTTTATGTTGCTCTCGTCTGATTGGTGTTGTTTTCGTTTACAAAATACAGCAAATTAAAAGTTAAAAAATTAGAGAAAAAGACGAATTTATTCAAAAATTATGAATGCAAAAAATAACGAACAAGTATCAATTTAAAATTAATTATAAATAATGTAATTATTTTTATTTTGTTTTTGTTTTTGTTTTTTTTTTTTTCTTTGTAACGGAAATAGCTCAAATAACCGTTGACTGGATGGTATCAAAAAATATGATGGTATTTAAAAAAAGAAAATTGTATTATCGACATCTAAAATCTAAATATAAAAACGAAAAACAAACACAAAAAAAAAATTATTTGTTTGACTAATGATATCGTGTACACACTTACCAGTACCAGTTCGTGTACCAGTATCAAAAAATTATCCCTCTAATTATGCAATTTACGTTCAAAAGCACAGAAAATAAATGAAATTTTGAATATTTTCAAAGCAATTTGCTTTTGGAACTATTTTTCATTATCACATTCCAATTTTAATTTTTCATTATTTATTGTGTACACGTATTAAATAAATCCATATAATACTTCACTTGGAAATCGATCTCTTGTGAATTGTGATATTAACCTAATACAATGAATCTGCGAATATTAGGCACCTGCGATGAAAAGAGTTTTGACAAATTTTTACAGGTGATTTATAAACTTATAGAAAGCAAGGTTTTTTAAATTCAATTTAAATTTACACATTTTAAAAATGGCCAACATCCAAGATTCACAGGTGGATAAAATACAATTGATTTGACGATATTCTCTACCAAGATTTTTTTCGTATCGTTATAAATTGGTCAAATTTCGCACGAAATTTCATTGTATATTTTAAAATATTATGCATGTCTAACCTGGCAGTACCATAAATTTTAACTGGTACAAAAATTCTCTATAAATACGCCCCCTGGAAAATGAAATCTACACGAAATTTTTCGTTAAAATGTTGTTATCGTTTTGATCTGGTAACGCTTAGCCGATAACTTTATTTTAATTATGTTTTCATATTGAAAGAAATTAGAAAATTTGAGAATTTTGTATTGTGAATTGTGTTTCCTAAGTGAGAAGAAATAGATGAATTGGCAATCGAGTTTGACGTTGACGTGACGCTAGTAGTTTTTTGGTTTGTTATATTATATTTTGATTTTGTTTTTGTTGTTGTAATGCTGTCCTTTTGTAAAGTTTTATACGAAAAATAACGAATTATATCCTACAAAAATTATTAAGAAAATCGAGTTACGTTATCATAATTTATAACATAACATAACGTAATTTTTATACAAATATACTATAAATAAAGTATAATTTTTCTTCTGTTACCGTTGACGTCATCCAGTTAAAATTGCATTAGCATTTCATATTTTTAATTTAACAAGTTGCGTGGCTGCGTTTAACGTATGTAGGTATATACGCGGTAATCTCATGTACATGTGTATATATGTGTGTGTATTATACAAAAATATATATCTATAATTTTAAAATCGTTATTTTGAATTTCATGAAATTCAATTCTAATTAAAAATATAAATATGTAAATAAAATTAAATTATGGTGCATTTTTATAAATATTGTTTATAAATTAAACCGAAATACAATTAGAAAATTTTTTTTTTTCTTTAGAATTTATTAAATAATGTGTGTTTTACTGTTTTTCTTGCAGTATAATAATAATAGGCATATATAAATATACCATTACAACAAATTATGTATGTATAGTACATTACATACATATGTATGTATATATTTATAGTAGTGGTGCAAAAGCCAGTTTTATTACTATACATTTATATATTTCAAAAAAAAAAATCATATTTACGTGTATATTAGATATAAAACGTGTGTGTGTGTGTGTGTATAAAATACAGGTAAACAATTTTTAATTGTAAAAATTCAACAGAATGAATGTATACGGAATACCTTTAAAAATATAAGTAACAAAATTGAGTTGAGTTTGAGACCAACACATGTATGAAATAGTAAACCGAAACCGCTATCAGGTTTTTAACTTTAGTGCCGTTTTTTTTTTTTTTATTTTAATTTTGTCTTTTCTGATTGTTCGTTATTACCTGAGCCATCCTGAGCTCTCTAGTGCTGTCTACCTTTAAATTTTTATATATACATATATAAGCATATGCATGTGGAAATTTTTTCATACATCGTTCCTACACTTTGTATATATACTTTTATGTATTAATAATATTTTTTTTTTTTTACTGTTTATGTGCTGTTGCTTCTGTGTCAACTTTTGGCTCAACCAACTACCATTGTCATAATATCATAATTATTTATATTTGTATGTACTTCAATCAAGGTTTTATTCATTTTTTTATTTTTATATATTATTTTCTATTACACATATATTCACGTACAAATACACAAATGATATAATATAATATGGGTATTTGGTGAATTAAGCCATTTCACCAAGCTCAGCTCTTGAGCTCAACACTCAATTAAATCAAGTTTAAAAATTTAGTTCTTTATAATATTCCAATTGAAATGCATTTATAAAAGTTAAAGTAAAATGTGATTGCGGTAAAATTTATATTCAAAAAATAAATAAATAAATTAATATCATGTACATATGTGTTTACTTAATATATATTTAAGTTAAAAATATAAATTGTGAATTTTCATAGAAAATTAATAAAAAAAAAAAAAAAAAAAACGTTTTTTGTAACAAATTTTTACTATGTGAAAATATAAATTTTTTTTTTTTTACTCGAGAAAAAATACAAATAAAAAATTAGAAATAAAAGTGATAAATTATTTTTAAAAAAATTATAATGAGTGTTACAACAACAAACACAGTCATACATAAATTCAAAAGATAGAAAATGAAGTTTTCTTACCTGGCCGTTTATTATACTTTAAAACCTACCTTTTGATTACACACATACACGCTTATGATATCGCGTATATATATTAATATACATATAATAAATGTATTTTATTGTTATATGCATGTATGAGTGAGTGAATTAAACAAAAAAGTAGTACAGAATCTTATTTGAATTGGTTTATATCTAAAAATAACATATCCATATTTGATATTAACAAAGAAATCGCGTCTTTATAAATTTTTTATTATTAGATATACCTATATATATATATTTTTTTTTCTCTCTATTTTACTTAGGTTTAAAATTCAAATGTTAATGAAAAGTGTACAAAAAGTAACCGATTTTTGTTAAAATTTTTTTTTTTTCAAGTTAATTAGAAAAAAATATATAAATAAATAAAAATGAAAGTACGATTATTAATATTATCAGCCATAATTATATTGGCACACCTAATTTCAAATATTCAATGTATAAATACCGGTTCAATAGAAGTTATAAATAATAATAATGATGATGTGACAATAAAAAATGATCATAAATGCTATGAGACCGAAATAAATAATAATAATGTGATAATAAAAAATTCAACAATTAAACAACGTAATAAACGTGAAACATTTTCAGTTTATAATGTTCGTTCATCAGGTGTTAATAAAATTAATTTATCAGATTGGAATCCAATGGATAATCGTAAGCCAGCATTTAAAAATTGTAAGGATTATGCACCAAAAGTAAGAGAAGAGCAACCATCAGATACATATGTTACAACAGTTGAAGCTGAAGATCCAGATGAAAAGCAAACAATTAAATATAGTTTTGTTGCATTAGCATCAGAACGTCCAAGATTTCGTATTGATTCAGAAACAGGAAAAATTTATACAGCTCATACATTTGATAGGGATGAACCAATTTATGAAAAGGAAGTTCTTGTAACTGTACAAGCTACCGATAATGGTCGACCAACATTAGATGATGTTTGTACATTTAAAATAACAATCGAAGATATTAATGATAATCCACCTGTATTCGATAAAGCACAATATGATGAATCAATGTGGGAAGATACACAGGTAAATTAATTTTTTAGTTTATTTTATTATTTTTTTTTTTCAAACTTTATTAAAAAGATACAGACATTTTAAATTTATTTTATTTAATAAATTCATAAATATAAGTATCACACTCGTAACTGGGAACTAGTCATAGAGAAGTCTTAATTTACTTTTTTGTACATATGTATGTACCTACAAATTTATGAATTTAACCTATTTGAAAATTCATAATAAAATTTAATTTATTTTTTATTTTTTACAAATGAACATGGTACGTTTAATACAATTAAGAATTCATCATAAATTTGATTAGATATTAAATTACAATTTAATTGAATGAGTAATTCCCTATCTATAATTACCTAATACCTACATAAATAGTATCAGCTAATACTTTTAATTCTGTGACTCGATTTTAAAATCAAAGTTAAAACTGAGGTCATTTTACATTTAACAACTTTATACTCATTGTTATAAAATACATTGGTTTACTCATTCATTTTATTCAATTCAATTCCATTCAATTCATAAAAAGAGAAAATTATTTTCTTAAATCACTATGAAAATGCACGAATACGGTCTTTTTAAGTTGTACAGTCCGTTATTAAAAAATTTGGTAAATAATCAATGATCCGTAAATTAAAAAAAAAATCAACCATGAACTATATAAAATATGTGGATTACACATACGTAATCTTTAAATCTGATTCTGCAAATTTTTATTCTGAGTTCTGCAAAAGTTTTTATTACTTTTGTCATATAGGTAGATGCATATTTTTATAGGTATACTATACTATGCCATATGTGAATAGATACTCCTATCTTATTTTCGTATGGTACCTAACATCAGCAATTTTTATAATTTATAAGTACGAAGTAAGTACTTAACAAAGTGATGATTTTTATTTCTCACCTTTATTCAAGAGTTGAATTTTAAATTCTTCAACTGTTCTTTTGTAATTTTTCATTTCTCAGTATTAATCTAAATAAAACACATACAAATATGTATATACATACATGATACAATACTTATACCTATTTAATATTTATAAAATATGTATAAAAATTATGAATCCTAGGTATTGCTGGTGGCGACAATATTGTAGTTGATTCAGCAATATTACTATGCAACTTTCTATAAACTTAATTATTTATGTAAACTTATATATCTCGTTTGTATATTTATAGATAATGCACATAAAATCCATAGATATATATACAACATATCTATATGTTTATAAATGCAATGCATAAGTGTGGTTTTACATTTGAAAATTTTAAGATTTGATTCGCGAGTTCATTCACTGCATTGTTTGGTGCAAATATGCATATATGTACGATATGTGTAGAATATGTATGTATGTATGTATATGCATACTTACTTTGTAAGAAATTATGTATGTATATATTGGATTCTTGCGGCTGTCCGTGAATACATGTACACGTAAAACCAGCTTAAAAATATAAAATTTATATATACTTACATATGTATAATGTATGTGTATATATGTATATGCGTACGCATACTGTCAAAACAATGTCATCGCATTCATGCAGTTAAATTAAATTTAGCATCACATCACACTTTCTTAACGTATTTTACATTTTATACTATATTATATTATACCTACATTTATTATAACAGTACAATATTCATCTTATGATGATGAGGATCATGATCATAATGTAACGACAATGATGGAATTTTATTTTTTATTTTATTTTTTTCTCGGTTTTCTAAATTGCTTTTTTTTTTTAAATTTAATCTAGTACATATTTAAATTATATACAGTAGTAAACAAAATAAAAAGATGAAAATGTATTTCTAAGATATTTTAAAATAATCTTAAAAATAATATTACTTTATTTTTTTATTTTTTTTATTTTTCACATTTGATTTAAATTTATGTACGCATGAACATTTAGTACAGTACACATATGTAGACAATTTAGTCATTCTATATCATATTTATTTCTTTAATTTTATATATGAACACATTAATACAATATGTATTATGTGGTTATAAAATGTACATAAGTAATTTCATTCAATATTCAATAGCTAATTTAATTGTAAAAATGTATCTTAGTAAAATTTATCATAAATAGAAAAAAATTCGAACAAATCATACTCATTTACAATTTATATTAGGCTTTTAAAAATTTTTCAAATTGAATAATAAAATTAATTTAAATTCAAAACGAATAATTTAGAAAATTATAATTGTAAAAATGTATCTATTGTTAAAAAAAAAAAAAAAAAAAAAAAAAAAAAAAACTTTTATTTGCAGATGCTATACAATAATACAATAAACTAAACGGCATATATATGTACATATAACGTTCACATGATGTCATATATTAAAACGTTTGAAATACCCATTTGATATGGATGTAATTGCATGACCCTTTAAATAAATATGTATCATTGACTGATTGGATTAATATGTTTATTATAATAAATAAAACAGAATTTCTATTTAAATCCAATGTTATTATTCTCTTTTTTTATATATATACATATGTAATTTCAATGCTAAAAATTTTAAATATGCATGCATGCATGCATTTTTTTTGTATCCTATATAGGTATTATTTGAGCATACATACATATGTATATGTATTTGAAATAATAATTTCATTTATTTCATTTTAATATTTTTGTTTATTCAATATTTATTTAGGTATGCAATATTTGAGTATCATTAATAATTTGATTTATTATTTGGACGTTTTTTTTTTTTTTTTTAATTTTTATATTCATCGTACACGTATATTTAATAATAATTTCATTTTTATGATAATAATAACTCTCATTTTCTCTTCACCCATTAATATGACAGAACAATAGGGAAACTATTTAGTATCAAAAATGAATTATATCTGCACAAAATTGAAATAATAATATATATACATGTATATACCTATATATACACATGAATAAATAATATATTTTATAAAATCACATATGCGTGCATAATTACCTTTAGATAATATTAAAGATAATTTTTGTATTTTGATCTAACATGAAGTATTTTAGATACTAATAAATATGATGATAATTGAAAAAAGAAAAAAAAAACACAAATACACATGTAGGTACCTACTAATTATTTCAATTTCCTTAAGTAGGCATACAAAGGTACATCACGGTAAAAATTTTAAATTGTATTTTGTTATTGAAAAATAAAAATATCCAAAAATTCAATAGATTTGTACTTTATTTTTCAAGCATACATAGTCATGTATTTTCTTATGAAACATAATAGTGTATCATTTATGCTTGTGATTTATGTTGTACTCGTGTAATTGTTGTTGTTTTCGTTTATAAAATTCATTTAAATTATATTTTAAAAAAACTGTGCATCAGAAAATGAGGGAAAATGACCATTTTATTCAAAAATTGAATGCAAAAAAATACGAAGAAGTATCAATTTAAAATACCTACCTACTTTTTACACCATGTAAAACAAGAATCTAAGTAAACATAAAAATAAAATGAAATTTATTTAAAAACAGATTATAAGTATACGTATATGGGTCATTTTAAAAATTTGGTCGACTTCACTGTCCTCGACATGTAACTTAATTTTTTTTCGAAATTATTCGATGAATACAAATAAAAATGCAAAAATATCAATATTTTATTGATTTCTGTAAAATATGATCATTTTAAATTTCATTATTTTAAATAAAAAGTTTGTTTTTTTCAACATAATGGTTATGATGTCAACGAATATGGCGTGTCCCCGAGAGTAAATTTCAATTTCAGTGCATTTTTTTTTCATTATATTTTATAAATTAAGTATTAATGTGACTACTATATTAAGCATTCATATCATAAGGAAACAAATATGTCGAAAAAAAGTGATTTTTTTACAAATAAAAAAAATTAAATAAAAAAGTATTTTGTCCCTGGATTTTGTCCACTGCGTTACTTCCACTATGTTACTATCATAAAAGCGTTAATTTTTGTAAAAATTTTCCATTACGTCATTGCAGACAAACATGCATTCATGTACATACTTGTCGGTTTGTGTTTAGTTGTAGACAAGTGCGTAAGTATAAAGAAATCAGTCCCGAAGTTTTTTAATAGCGCGCGTGCCTTAATTCATTGTCCCCTGAGTTATCTTCAAAAACAAGCGAATACAAATGCTTTTTATTTTAATTTTGAAGTAATATGTTCTAGTTGTAAAGTACTTTAAGATGACATTTATATTTTGATAATATTTTTAACAAATTTTTGCAAATATATATTTTAACATTTTTTGTCCCCTGCGTAACAAGTCCCATGCGTTACCCTTGCGTTACCTTTGTATGAGAAACGTAAGGAAAATTGTAGTAACATAGGGGACTTTTAGTAACGTAGGTGACATAGTTCAATAGAATTTGAATTTGTCCCATGCTTCTAGTGACTGAATTTTCAATTTTTGTTGGAAAATTCAAGTTTGTCAAGAAAATTTTTATGAATTATATTATCTCTATAAATGAGTTTATTAATTATGTATAAATGAAAAAAGCACATATTTTTTTTTTTTTAGTTGTGATAAAAAAACTATTTCAAAAATAATAAGAGAGTAACAAAGTGGACATAAAAATAGATTTAAAAAAAAAAACAATTAAATTGTTATAACCATAAACCACGCATATTATTTCTTCTTATGTTCCCAATAAAATGAAATAAAACTTAATTTTTGTTATTAAATATAATTTGCATTTTGTTAATTTTTAAGTTTGGTAACATAGGGGAAGTTTTGATCTGACCTGGTAGACAAAACATGTAAATTTTTGGGTAAAAATTTTTTAAAGTTAACTGCTACTATCCAAAAGTCCTTGTTTTGATTGCATTCTAGCACTTCTAATACTTGAAATTAATTTTATTCAAACTTTTTTTTTAAAAAAATCAAATTTCAAAAGTCGACCAAATTTTTAAAATGACCCATATGTACATATAAAAGATACCATGAGTTCAGAAACGCATTAATACCATATTCATACAATGTAACAAATTCTAAACCGACTAAGACTTAAACGGATGCATTATCAAAAGTTTCTAAACGCATTGGTTAGGTAAATTTTATGCATCGATTAAGTAAAAAATGCATCCGAAATTTTGTAAATGCATGAACATGTTAACTATGTTAATCTACATTGGCTATGAGTTAACAATTAGATTTTGACAATTTTTGTTTCAAATACGATTTTGCAATATGTTGCAGTGAAATATCGTTTTTAAACGTCAAAAACAAAAGTATACGCATTGGATAACAATCTGTCAATAAGCTGTATCATAATTGTATCAGAAAAGTATTGATACCGCATTAATACAGTATTTTTGACGTTTCTGAACTCACGGATACTTGTTATAGGTATGTGTTTTAGCAAAATTATGGAAATATCATTTCATTCATATATTAAATTCCTGCATATGAATGACTTTTGTTTTTGTTGTTATTTTAGATTAAAAATAAATGTTGTAATTGGTAAAAAGTGTAGAAAGTGCTCTAAAAATATTTTCTTTTTCATAATTAAAGTCATAATCATAAGTATAATAAGTGAATACATAGTATGATAGTAATTTACTTAATTAATTCATGCAGCGAAAAATAAGTCATTCATTTTTCATTTTTCAACTCATTTTCATTTTAATTTATACCTACTTGTCTTTGTGGCTTTCCGTTATAAATTAATTTAATCACTATGAGTGGATAAACATACATAAATAAAGAGTATAAAATTAATTACTATTAACATGTATGCGTGTCTTTTTTCACATTTTATACAAAAGTAGATGTAGATGTATATTCTGATAAATGTATACCTATTTTATATTATACGTACATATACATACGTAAATACATATGATTTTCTTAATTTATTATTAAAATATGTTGTTTTTTTTTCATTTTCATATGAATTCAAAATTTACAGATAATTTTACATACATATTTTGTTAGACATGATAAAAAAATATATCTACCTATATAGGTGGAAATAAAAACTACATGATCCTACTTTTGGGTTTATTTGCACTTCTCTGTTTTAAGTAGATTTACGTACCTATGTATTTCGACAAAAATTGCGTGCCATAAAAATTGTTCTCAAGAAATTTTGATAATTGTTTTTATTACAATATTAAAATATAATTGTACAGATATGAAAATTAAAAAAAAAAAAAACAATACGTATACCTATGCATTCTAACATAATCTATTTAGAAATTATTCTGTATAGGCGTAGCACATGAATTTTCTATAAAATGGAATAATTATGAAAATCCATACACATACCATACACGTAATACGATACACGATCGTAGTTTACTTACCTACCCCATATGTATGTATGTTTGCCAAAATATAATTTTATTTAATTAAAATTTGAGTTATTTGGTGCAAAATAAGTACTTGCGTTAATTCTAAATATGTATGTAGGTATGTACCTTCCTTTTTTCAAATCTTCTTTTTCCAAATTTCTTGCTTATAAAAATAGATACCTAACTATAGAATTATTATGTACCAGTGTCCAGTACTATTAATTAATTTCGTATTAATTCAGTTGTATAAAAACATACATATAGCGATCTTTAATCAAATTTATTACATACATTTTAAATGAATGAATAAAAACATTTTTGTTTGCATTCTAGAAGTTTATCTTAATTACTATACTTATGAGAATATTTTTTCTTTTTTTTTTTAAATTAATCATATTTCGATTATTCCCAATGGGATGGGAATAAAAATAATAATGCTTTACTTATGCCATAGTAACCGTATAAATTAGTGATCAATAAAACAATAAACTACTACTTGTACGTATGTACATATATGTACATAGCTACATACATATTTTAGATATTTTGATATCTACATATACCTATATACTATATAGATTGATATATATGTGTGTACATATACGTTCATACATACATAAATGTTTACGCAAAATTTCTGTGAAACTAGATAAAATGGTTATTCATTTTGTACATACATATATGTATAATCTTATTTAGATTTAATAATAATGAAATTTATTAATTATGCTATATACCTTCATACATATATGAATATGCAGGCATATTATATTGATTATTGTATACGCGTAATTGGATTTAGAAAACTATACTGATTACAAAAAAAAAAAAAATTTTTTTTTAATAAAATAAAACAGTAGTTTTAACCATATGAGTTGTATGAAAATTTTGAATTAGAATAACTCGTATGAAATTTTTTAAATTGTTTTATTAAATTAAAGAAAAAAAAAAAAACTTTGTGTATACGAATAAATTAATTGTGTTAGTTTGTATACGTTATAAATACGTTTTTAAAGAATAATCATTAGATTTGTTAGGCTGTAAGCTCTTTAAATACATAGTTGAAATATGAAAATAGTTGAAAATTGCACCAGATACACATACATATATGTAGATGTAAAATTAATATTAAAATTTCAATACATACATATGTAAAGATTATTCACTATAAATTATCATAAATATACAAAAACCAAAACAAAAATAGGTGCAATGTATTGTATAAATGTATGTATGTATTGTATGTATGTACCTATTTTAAAATAAAAATACATATGATTGCTTTTTAAATCTTATTTGAATTGATTTTCATTTTGTCTGTTGTAATTTATTTTTAGAAAATTTTTTATCTTTAAGAAAATGAATATTTTGAATATACGTAAATATAGTGAAACAATCACATGACTTTGTTATTGATCCATCATAAATTGGGTTTTACATGTGATTTGTGTTTTCATGGTATAAATTATTGTTCATATAGCTAGATATATGAATATTAACCAGAAAGATATTATACGAACACGTGTATACTCATACATACACATTGGTACTTTTTAAATGTTCCTAATATGCAAAGTATTACAAATGAAAATTTAAAAAAAAAAAAAAAAATCAAGTTTTAAATATAAATTACACATCATTATTTTAGGGAAAATGAATCTTTTACGAAAAATAAATATGTAACTATCTAGTCCAATTTTTATTATTTTTCACATTTTGTTAAATTATTATTATTATTACAAAGGAAAAAGGAAATTCAAGAATTTCATGCAATATCTGTAGTCTTGAATATATTTAGCCTAATTAAAGTTTAAGAACTCTAAGGTTATTTATTTTGTAAAATAAAAATATAGGTAGATATTTTAGAAAAAAAATTTTTTACGATTAGAATCGTAAGGGGGAAAAACATGAATTTGACAATAAAACAAAAAAAAATTTTTTTTAGAATACTTAAAAAGTTAAAATGCATGAGTATATATATTGTACATGTTGCAGACATAGGTATTTGTGCTTAATAGAATTAACCACAGTAAATGGAGCATATAATAATTCCTTATAAACCATCAGTTTTTTATTTTTATTTTTTTTATTTTACCTATTTGTTTTTATTTTTGTTTATTCAAGTATATAAAATAGAAAAGAAAATAAAACAAATAAAAGGGCTATCAAAATTAAAGTATGTACATATGTACAAATTCATTGCATAGGTACATGCATGTCCATACATTTATACCTATACATACTTGACTTATGCACCTATAAGTTTTAAAGTCAAATATGTATATTAAATGCATATATATACCTACCTACCTATCTATTTATATGTATGAATACATATGTATATGTAAAGAGAAAGCCGGTAACACATAAATAAATTTAACATAACTTACATATTATGTACATATGTACATATGTATGTAATATATATGCACTTGTTTATGTTTTTATGAAAGTCATTTTACTTACGTACTACGTAACAATAAAAAACAAGAGAATCTTGACGTAAACAATTAAATAATGCATACAAAATAATGAAAAAAAAAAATTGAATAAATAAAAATATCTATCGATTATTGAAAATACAGTTCATATAAACTGTAGTGTGTCTAATTAGTAAATATAAATTAATATTAGTAAAATTCAACAATAATTAATGATTGACGTTTTTTCGGTTTAATCTAAGTTTTTACATTCATAATTCAACTGAAAAAAAAAAAAAAAATTTAACTTGTTTGTCTTATTTTACTTAATGTACCTACATACATAGGTAGGTACCTATTTTATTTTCTATTCCTCTCTCTTTTTTTTTTCAAATTTACATTATATTATAGATACAATGATTCACTTATTCTTTATGTAGTTAGTAACCTTCTTTTTTATATAAATAACCCTTTATTTCCATTTATATATTTTTGTTTTATAATTTACAATATTTTGAAAAAAAAAAAAAAAGAAACACAAGAAGAAACAAAATAAACAAATAAAATGTTTTACTTATTAGTTAACTATTATAACAGACGTATATATTTCATAAAATATAATTTGTCTGTTTAATTGAGTACTATATCGACACTGTACATTATCGTAACGTATAGGATTGTATACGTTATGTTTTATGTTCAATACGTTCTTGATTTGCGTATTTATTGTATCAATTAGGTATATGTATATGTACATATATATATACATATATGTACATAATTTATTAAAAAACAAAATTGTATATTAGCAATGCTACAAATATTATAGAATAAACTTAAATATTTTAAAATGTTTACTAATTCGATGCACTTAAAGACTTATGGAAATGGCATAAAGTAGTACCACTTTACGTGGCTGTATATTGATATTAAAAATATTCATCTTGTATGTATTATTATAATAACTTTATAGATTGTGGTAACACTGCTCGTGAGATGATCTTATGAGAAATTATGAGAGAAGAAAAACGACATGTATATTTCTATATGGCTTTAAAGTTTTAGTGCACCGAATTAGTAGACAGACTATAGGTACCTACATATGTGTGCATGTAACATACACTATGTATTATTTTATGTATGAATATTATTTTTTAATTATGTAATAAAAATTTGTATGCATCCTATATACAATTTGAACTTTGAATATATAAACAGCGTATGTACATATGTATATATATGCATCTTAATTTTGGCCTCAATTTTATTATTGCTAAATAATAAAAGCAAAAATAATCAATTGAATTACTTGCTGTTTTGTCGATAACAATTTGAAACTATTGTATGTACATATATATATGTATATATATGTACTTATAGAAAATAAATAAGAAAAAGTGAAAGACAAATAAACATTGTACTACATTTCTAACTTATATTACATTTATTCGTGAACAACATTAAGAATATAATATATAGGTATGTATTTTCACAATGCACATACATATGTGTATGATACATACATATGTGTGAGTTAGTATTATAAACAATATGTAAATGTATCGAATTTTTAATTTTTATTATTCATAAGTTTTAAAAATTATAGGTAATTGCTATCAATTGATAAATTGAGTAGTTAATTATGACTGCAGTTAGTTATATAACATTAAAATAAAATAAAAAACTGTGATAATAGGGATCACAGTTTTTTTACTAAATAGTGATAAAATTTAATACTAAAAAAATTGTTTTTCTTATTATTATTACGTGTTATGTTTTTTTTCTGTCTCTGGATTTTTTTGTTTTATTTATAGTTTTTAATTGCATTTTAAATTTTCATCAGATTCTTTTTTGTTATTTTCAAAACAAATTATGCTTGGTATATAAATTTCAATATTCCATATCATTTTTCTGAATAATATACATATAAATACCTTGTATAATGGAAAATAAAAAAGAAAAGGGTGATGGGGGGGAGTGGGTTACGGCAAGAAAAGTGAAGGGAAAAAAACGAAAATTTTCTTGAAAAATGACTATGTATGACAACAGTATAATTTTTTGTTGAAAGCATACATTTCTGCTAAGTATATATACATACACACTCATGTACAAATAGTAGGTATAAGTTGCTTCACATATGGCATATACATAATGTGTAGATTATTTATAAAAGTTTGTTCGATGCACACATATGCATATGCATATATAGGTACTTACATACTATATATGTATATATACATCATTTATCAAAAAGAGCAGTAGACAAAATAAATAGGAACTTTTTATATAAGAACATATCGTATAAATTTATTTTATACATTATTCTATAGTCTGTCTACTAATTCGATACAGTTAAGGCCTCTCTCATAATTTATAATAAAATCATCTCACGAGTAGTGTTACCACAATCTATAAAATTATTATATAATATGAGATGAATATTTTTAATATCAATATACAGCGACGTAAAGTGGTACTATTTTATGTCATTTTCATAAGGCTTTAACTGAATCGAATTAATAGACAGACTATAGAATGTAACATATTGTAAATTTACGTATAAATGTAAAGTTTTACTTATTTATTTATATGTAGGTACATATGTATGTATGTATGTATATCTATACAATATACATACTATGTGTATGTACTATACTTACTTTAAACTAACTTAACTGAATAATAATAATATTTCATTTGTCATCACCTCATTTAAAACCTACATTTTTTTTTCTATGTACATAATATACATGTACCTAACTTACTTATTATTTATTCCATTCACAATTGGTATTTAAATTCTCACTACATATACATGTATGTATATATATAGTTATGTATTGTACTTTTAGTCACACAGATTATATATATTATATTGTATCTATATGAAAATTATTACAAAGAACTTAAGTATTTATACGTTTAAAAAAAATACATTTTTATGGAATTGTTAATACATATACAGATGCATTTTTTCGATGATACTCGCATTATGTACAATTAATACGAAGAGATACTTAAATTTTAAAAATAATAATCTGCAGCTTATATACCCTCTACCTATGCATTGTTCGTTTTCTCATATTTTATAAAAACATGTTTTTTATTTATAAATAAATTGTAATTTTATAACTTAGTTGAATGTTTTAAATTTGTGTATGATATATTTTTTTTTATGTTTTTATTTTTATTTAATTCATCTACAGGTTAATCGAGTTGTTATGAGAATTTCTGCAACAGATTTAGATGATGGTAATAATAATATAATTGAATATGAAATACTTAAAGAACGTGATTATCAATATTTTCGAATTGATAAAAAACATGGTATCATTTACTTAAATCGACCAATTGATAAAAAACCTGGTCAGTATTATACAATAAATGTAAGAGCATACAATATTGTACCAGATAGTCCACAAGATGCACAAATTGAAGTACGTATTCGTGTAATAGAATCAAATAAAAAGCCTCCAACGTTCATTGATCCCTTAATTAGTGATGTTTATTTAAAAGAGAATTATGCTGAATATTCTAGGCCAATAGTAACATTAAAGGCTGAATCAAATGTACCACATAAACCAGAACTTATATTTGAATTAGTTACTGGTAGAACTGAACAAACTAATAGTAAAAAAACTTTTGTTTTTAATCAAAATGGTGATAAGGTTAGTATATTTTTAGGAAAATTTCTAGATTATGAAGCTGTTACAGAATATACATTAACAATGCGCGTCCGAAATACATGGGATTTAGTAGCTGAACATGTAATTAAAATAAAAGTTGAAGATGTTAATGATAATATACCATATTTTATTGAAGTAAAAAGTGGTACAATATTAGAAAATGAACCAGCTGGAACACCTGTTATGCAAGTTAGAGCATTTGATATGGATGGTACAGCAGCAAATAATATTGTATCATTCAAATTAGCTAATAATTCAGATTTTTTTGCAATTGATGCTCATACGGGTAATATAACAGCTTTAACAACATTTGATAGAGAAGAACGTGATTTTTATACAGTACAAGTAATAGCTAGTGATAATTCACCATCCAGTTTATTTAATACCGGTGAACCAAATCGTCAAACACAAGTCTTTCGAATTGAAATTGCTGATAAAAATGATCATCAGCCACATTTTCAATTAGACGAATATATTGCAGAAAAATTACCCGAAGATGCAAATATAAATTTTATTGTAATTGAAGTTACGGCATTAGATGAGGATAATGCATCACAGATTGTATATACAATTGAGGATGGAAATTATCTAGATGCATTCAAAATTGAAGGTTTAACTGGAAAAATCACTGTAAATAAACCGCTTGACTATGAAAATACGACAGAGTATACATTACGAATTAAAGCATACGATGGTATATTTGATGATTATGCGACAGTAACAATTAAAATTGAAGACGTTAATGATAATCCGCCCGTATTTAGCGAAGAAAAATACAAGACAACAATCGAAGAAGAAAAAATTTTTGATCATTGTATATTACAAATAAATGCCACTGATCCAGATATTAAAGATAAGAATGCCGAACAATTCATTAAATATTCTGTAGTTAAACAGGATCAACAAAATTTACTTACAATTGATGATAGTGGCTGTTTACGTTTACTTCAACCATTAGATCGTGATTTACCTAATGGACATAAAAATTGGCAAGTATTAATTGCAGCCATCGATGAAAATGGTAACGGTTTAAAATCTATAGCAGACATTAATATAACTTTAATTGATATCAATGATAATGCTCCATTCCTTACGAATGATATGCCTGTAATTTGGTATGAAAATGGTAAACCAGGGCCAATAGTTCAATTACAAGCAAAAGATTATGATGAACCACAAAATGGTCCACCATTCACATACGAAATAGATATTAATGCTGATCCAGATATTCGAGAAAAATTTTCAATTGACATTAATTACTTGTATGCTAATGTACCATTCAATAGAGAAGAACAAAAAGAATATTTTATTCCTATACTGATAACTGACTCAGGAATACCGAAAAAAAGTAGTGTTAGCAGATTACATTTAATTATTGGTGATGTAAATGATAATCCAATGAAACCAGGTTCAAGTAAAATATTCGTCTATAATTACGAAGGTAAAGCACCTGATACTGAAATTGGACGTGTATATGTAAACGATCCTGATGACTGGGATTTAATGGATAAAAATTTCCAATGGGTAAATTTTTAGTTTTATTTTATTTTTTTTCAAAATTACAATAAAATTTATTTAGTATATATAGTATGTATATACAATTTTTGTTTTTTTAAATGGAGCTTTTCAATCACTAATTAAAAATATATAAAATGGTTAATTTAATATTGTCTAGATTTCTTTAGTTATATTCAAAACGAATAGGCAAAAAAAGTCAATTGAATTGCCATACATATTAGATTATTAAAAATGTATGCACATATATACACTTTAGTGAACGATAACAGCTTAGTCTACATACAATTAAATAAATAAAAAATGAAAAAAAGTAGAGAGGACAAAATTCATGCATGCATACATTATTTGATATTTATTTACTTTTCACACAAATGTTTCGTTTATAATACAAATTTTTCAAATAGACCTTATCATCTTATCAAAATAAAGAAACGACAGTTTAAAATATTTATTTATTTTAATTTCATTTTATTTTTATTTTCTTTCATATTGTTAGGATGGTGTACCACATGAAAAATTTAGATTGAATAATGTAACTGGAATGATAACAATGACTGAACATACACCAGAGGGTGAATATTTATTAAATTTTATTGTGACTGAAGTAGCAGCTGAAATCGATTGGCATACAGTTAATGCTGAAGTTACAGTTACTGTTAAAGAAATATCTGATGAAGCTGTTGATAAAAGTGGTTCAATTCGATTTTATAATATAACTGCTGTAGATTTTATAAAAGTACCACGTGATGCAGGATTAGGAGCATTAAGTCTTAAAGATAGATTCCAATTAAGTTTAGCAAAAATTTTAAATGTATCTTATGAAAATGTTGATGTTTTCACCGTTTTAAATTATAATGCATCAACATTAGATGTTAGATTTTCTGCACATGGCAGCCCATATTACGCAGCTGAAAAATTAAATGGTATGGTAGCACAACATCAGTTCGATATTGAAAGAGAATTAGACCTGCAAATGTTAATGATAAATATTGATGAATGCCTTATAGAGAAAAGTAAATGTGAAGCATCGTGTACAAATATATTGCATAAATCAAATGTTCCATTACTCGTTTACTCGAATACTACATCATTTGTCGGTGTGAACGCTTTTATTCAAGCAGAATGTGTATGTGAATTAAGACAATCACATTTTTGTTTAAATGGAGGAACACCTTTGGAAGGTGATACTTGCCAGTGTATAGATGGTTTTAATGGACCACATTGTGAATTGACTGGGATCGGTTTTCATGGTGACGGATATGCTATGTATCCTCCGATTAGTCCTTGTGATAATACGAAAATTTCACTAGAACTTGAACCACAAACTGATGATGGTCTTGTAATGTACATAGGCCCAATGAATTATAATCGACTTCTTCCAATCTCCGATTTTCTATCATTAGAATTAATAAAAGGTTTTCCTGTACTTACTGTCGATTATGGAACTGGTGCCATACGAATTGAACATAAACATATTCAACTGATGAATGGAAAGAAATATGCGATCGATATTGTTCTACAAAAGACGAGTATAGAAATGACTGTTGATAATTGTAGATTATCAACATGCATGAGTTTAGGTGCTCCACAAGGACCAAATGAGTTTTTAAATGTTAATGCGCCTCTGCAACTTGGTGGAACACCTGTTGATTTAAAGACTATTGGACGAAATTTAAATTGGTCATATATACCGGATAACATCAGTTATATGGGTTGTATTCGAAATCTAACGATTGATGGCATTACTTACAATATAGGACAACCTGCATTATCACAATATGTTGATCCGGGCTGTCAACATGCTGTTGCTGTAGCAGTATCATTTGGAATTGACAGAAATTTTCTAATTGCAATTCTAGTCTGTGTAGCTATTTTATTAATTCTGTTATTAGCCGTAGTCGTCCAGAAAAGACAACAAAGTGGTTGGCATGAAAAAGATATGGATGATATTCGTGAAACAATTATTAATTATGAAGATGAAGGTGGCGGAGAGCGTGACGCTGATTATGATTTAAATGTTTTACGATCACCACCATTTTATGATGATAAACCATATAAAGAAAATTTACATATGAAGGAACCAAATGAAGTACCTGATATAGGTGGATTTTTAGGTGATAAAAAAGATAGTTGTGACAAAGATTCAGGTGCATATCCAGTTGACGATGTACGATATTATGCATATGAAGGGGATGGTAATAGTACAGGAAGCTTATCAAGTTTAGCGTCTTGTACGGATGAAGGTGATTTAAATTTTGATTATTTATCAAACTTCGGACCAAGATTCCGGAAATTGGCTGATATGTATGGTGAGGAACCATCTGACGATGATTCAAATGTTGATGATGATCAAGGATGGAGAATATAAAATAATACAGACATATACATATATAAATATATATATTTAAGAAATGATAGAATAATGAAATGGATTAAGGAAAAATTAATTTTTTATTATTATAATATAGTGTGTTTGTTTGAAAGTGGATAAAACCGAGTTAACGTCCATAAATCAATCAACACCGCCAAAGAATGTAAGTACAAAATTATTTAATTTTATTCAATTTTTTTATTGCATTCATATATATTTTTATATCGTAGGAGTATTATTTAATCGTATTGTATTCACGTGTATTAGTTGTGTAATAATATGGTCAATATAAATATGTTTTTTTTTTTTTTTTTGTATGAGAACAAACTTTATTAGCTTTTCTTTCGTGTTTTATAATCAAAGAAAAGTTAATTGTCCAGTACACTTATTATATATCAATTTAATTTTTGTTTATTGGCAATATTGGAAGCGCACATATTGACATATAGAGATAGTCCTCTTATGATTTACATAACTTAATAATTATTTAAAAAATTCATCATGATTTCTTTAGTGACACATACAGCCTACAATGAATTTAGTTTAATATATAATGAATATTCATATGTATCACTGTTATGTAAAGTGAAATATGTATAGAGTTTTGATTCACGAAGTTCTCCAAAGCTGGCTCTACATTATTCATTGTTTATCACAAAAATGCACATATATATTGTCTATATACAACACATATGTACCTAATAATTTATGTATATATAAATAACCTATGTATATTAGATGACATATTTAAGTACTTCCTTTACTTTATATGTACATACATACATACATGCTTATATATATTCGTAATATGCACACATTAAAATATGTAACTTTCACACAAATATTCAATTTTACATCTTTAATATGTAAAAACAAAAATTCATCTTTACTCTCATCTTCATAAAAATATGATGCATCACGCAAAATATATTCACGAATTTTCATGTATTTTATCCAGGTGTACTGGGCATATACATGTATTTTAAATTATACCTACCTGTAAATGTATGATAAATGCATAGATTGCATGTTTTTGTATTATATATATTTATGTGATGCATACACTCAGCTAAACTCTTTAAATGTAGGTATCTATTATTTAGAGTTTATTCATTAATTTATTTATTAATGTCGTTACAAAAAATAATTTTTATATACTAAGGCTACGTGCGGCTGTTTATTTATATACACACACATACTTATAGTACTGATTGCATTTTATATCAGTACATAATGTACATACATATATGAATTTTCCCATGTTATGCAAATATTGTATCATTTTATAAACGGTATAGTATATATATTTATACTATATTATATAGATACAGTACATTTTGTTTAAATCTAATTTATCATAATTATTTTTTGTGGTGGGCTATATTTTCCCAATTATTTTTTTTTTTTTTTTTTTTTTTTGAAAGTTAAGTATTAATTATATCTGTAAAAAAAAAAACTAAGTAAATGTATCACTATATAAAATATCATTTGTTACAAGAAAAACACCTTAAAAATTACTTTCATAATCTTTTTTTCTTAATTTTAAAGTAAAAGTTAAAATCTATAACATTACGTCAATATGTAAGCGCTTATATTCGTTTGTGTGTCATTGATATACAGAAAAAGTAAAATAAATAAAATTAATTCCTAAACATTTTGTTGCTACTGTTGATGATGTTAATTTATAATATGTAAGAGTATACCTATATAAAATTTCTATAAAACATTTAAAATATCTTATATCAAAATTTAAGGTAAATTGCAGTATATATACATACATATGTACCTAAATACATACAGACATCTATATAACTGTATATTTATATTTGTTGATATAAGTAGAAAATTATTAGCTTCATAAACGAATTATACATTATAGGTATGTATATTTCAATTTCTTTGTTTTTCTTAAAGTTTATTCCATTAAGAAATATTTTAGTGTAATATAGAAGATATATTATATGGTTGTGAAACATTAATCTTTTGTAATAATTTTTCTTGTATGTATGTATGTATGTATGTACCTTTAAACATATTTGTTACTTTAAACATAAAGTTTATAAGAACAATAATATAGGTATGTACAAACATAAATACGAAATATGAAGAAAGAGCAAAACATCAAGTAAACGAATAAAAAATGTAATAATAAAAAGAACTAAAGAACAAAAGAAAAAACTTAAAAGAAATAAACGGATAAAATACACGCAAACCAATCATGCAAGAAATTTAATAGGTATATATTATGTATATGTATAGGGAAAACAAAATGCATATATGTAAATGTATGTGTGCATGGATGTATATATATGTACACTATACACGATATTGTTTATTTTATATAATATAATAAACACCGTATAATATACCTTATACAATTACATAAAATTTGGTTATTCAATGTACTCTATACTTAACAATATTATAAGATATATAAGGTAAAATATTATATTAAATGTATTTGAGAACGTTTAGTACAATAATATAAATATAATTTCTTTGTTTGTTACTAAGATGTTAAGCCCTACAATTATAGTTATATTTTTCTTTCTTCTTTAAAATGGCAGCAAAACCAGGTTTTATACAACAAAATACATATCCAAAGACCCAAAATAACTAAGCTATGCTGGATCTCCAGTTTCTAGAATTAAAAGTATAGGGGAAAAAATATTCAATATTGAGTATAGTTTCTTATACCAATAAGTTGATCATTTTGATATCAGAAAACAATGATCTATCTAGAAATTCAGCTTGATAAGTTTTTGATTTCATAAATAAATAAAAAAACGGTATAATACGCCAGTGGAGAGGTCGGTTGGTATCAGTATTCGGTAATAACATACGACAACAGTAATAGAATCAACATCTGGTGATCAACTAAAGAAAAAATAAAAAATTGGTTTTAAAAAAAATAATAATGAAATAAAAAGAACAAAATTTTCTTAACAATAATGTACACAATAATAGGGGCATTTCTTATGTATAGTATACATTCATGTATACGTATACACCTACCTACCTAATATACTTATCTTATATGTACATATTTCGTGTATTTTGATACTCATATCGGTGTGTAATTCAAACGGATATGTGTATATATATACTCCTATCTAAATTAAATTCATAATAATGAACTAACAAGGTAGTATTGAATATACCAGAGATTATAATTTATAAAATCCATGGATTGGAAAAATTGTTATAATCTACTCTTATATGCATTTTTTGTATGTTATGTATGCATGTAGCGTATTACTACAGCATGGCTTTTGCACAAATGCATTCAGAAAATAAGATATTATTTTCATTGCCATTTTACAAAAAAAAAAAAAGACAAAATCACATAAAATGAAAACGAAAAAAATTGTATTGACAATTGACATTATAATATCAGTATCAGTACTATGATTTATTATGTACAACATGTACTCGTGATATTTATAAATGGGTATATGTACATATGTACATACGAAATAATTAAAAATATTTTATCGTAATAGGTACCTAAAGTAGATACCTATGATGTGTATTAAATTTTTGTCATTTTTGGGTGTCGGAAAAAAATGAAAGACAAGAAACAAAAGAAATTTAAAAAAATTTACTTTTTATTATTTAAATTCAGTTACTTAAAATGGTAACAAACAATAATGTACCGGATATTTTATTTATATATGCATGTAATATAACAGTATTGTTCATTTACGTATAGGTACTTACCGTAAATATTACACACGTTCATTATATTAAAAAAAAAAAAAAAAAGGAAAACATAGGTAGTGTAGTATATTAAAATACAATTTAATGATCGATTGAATACTTAAAGACTAAGATAACATTTTACTTACTTTATTATATTGTTCTTACAACAAAAACTTTTTAGTATTCATCAGTGTACAAGTATGTTTTTTTCTAAATTATTTTTTTAATAATAACAAAGAGCATAAATCATCACAAAATTTATGTCACCATACATTTCATTTAAGTACACACATAAGTGATACTAATTAAAACTGATTTTGGAAAAAACAAATGATACATATACATATAATACATTGTGTACATATACATATGTATGTATGTATAATAGCAATTGCATGCGTATAAATTCGAAACGATTACACAAACGAATGAAACCATAAAAAAATAATAATAATGAAATTGTAGAAAATAATAAACTAAATAAAGAGAAGCGTTAGAGGTCTTAAATTAAAACTCAGTTAATTGGCTCTAATTGTTCACAAACTTGAGCTCATAATAATTAACATGACTGCATTCTCAGCATATTATTACTATCATAACATATTTACAAATTATTTTAATGCACATACATATATATATACATATATATGTATGTATGTATACATGTACATGACATGAAGTATTTGTATATTTATGCATGCTTTATGCTTATGCATATATTTTTTGTCAGGCAGAAATAAATTAAATGGAATGCTACAAAGTGGGTACCTAGTCCTACACATATATTTTACAATATATGTGCATACATACATACTTATATGCACATGCATATATGTTTATAGTATATATTGCTGAGGTTTTTTGATATGTACGTACTACATGTGCATACATATGTATTTATACAATAGCAATAATAGATATCTATTTCCTAATTGAAAGTTTTTTGTTTTAATATTTTGTTAAAATTAATTCTTTTTTTTTTTTTTTTTGTTGCTATTACAAAATTTTTATTTTTGTATTTTTTGGCTTAGCTGTGGTCTAGACATACTAATTAATTAGTATTATCATTTTGCATTATTATATTATATAGGTGCATATACATATGTATATTCTTTTTTGGAAAAATTAGAAAAACATAACGTTGCAACTGCAGTTTTATCAAGCCATTCATTTTATAGCATATAGGTAGTGTTTTATGGTAAAAATAATAATAAACAAAAAAAGGTGTTTCAAATGAAACATAGATATAGATATGTATATACGTACTTATGTATCTACAAAAATTTGTAAATATAAAATTCAAAATGTTACAAAACACAAGTGATTCACAAAATGTATTTATAGTTACATAGGTATATTGATGAGTTATGTATATTTTATATTCGTTTTATTAAAATACCAACTTTATGAATCATACCTTACAAAGTTATAAAACAGAAAGAATATTTTGAACTCTTATTTTAAAACTGAACATTGAACAGGTCACATTTCATTATCAAATTTTTTCATTATATGGACATACACAAGCACATATGTTAATGTATGTATGTATGTACGTTAAAATTTTTTCATACATATTAATGTTTTTTTTTTCGTTATTTTTGTGTTATTATATACTTTACTTGAATTTCATTATTTTAACAATCAAAACATATAGTACCACCAGCATTTAATAACAAAAAAAGAAAGAAAAAAAAAAGAAACATTATTAATAAATCTAATATACGTATGTATGTATGTATGTAACACATTTTTGAATAAATATACATTATACAGGAGCATTATGTAGTGTTTTTATGTACATATGTATGTACCTTTGTTTCGCCAAAACAGAAAGAATAAAGTTTGAAAATGTAATAATAAATAAAACTCCGTATGGCCATATGTACATGTAAATAAATATATATACGTTAATAGGTGTAAATTGATGCAGCTTGCATTTTAAAGTGTAGGTATAATATTCGCATACAGTACATATATGTATGTTATATATATGTAGTTGATCCGCATACGCATACAGCAGCAGTATAACAACAAAGTACCTACATATTAATCATCATATTATTTTTAATCTATATACATACATACCTATATAGGTATACTTTATTATGCACAATACTTTTAATGAAAATATAGGTATAGATTTTATGTATATACGGACATATACCTATATACATATATGTATAATAGCAGATAATAGATATTGTGTATGTAGAATATAGAATGTAGCATACGTTTGACGGGTCAGTGGTTCAACAACATATTAAACAAAACTGAAAATAATTCATATTTGACATGGTTCAATTTATTTATATATGTAGGTATGTAGATAAACATACACACCATCTACAATAATGTATATGTATATGTATATAAACCTACTGAACATAGGTATATTGTGTAGTATATGTAGGTATATAAAAATGTTGGCGACAATTTTTCATATTATTATTTTCCCTTCTTCTCATTTCCCCCATAATTTATAAATATTTATTATTTATTACATTGTTAGTACGTACGTACGTCATCTCAATTCTTCAATAAACATTACACATTTATGTATGTATATACATAAAATGTATAAATTCTGTTATACCGCAAGAAAAATTAGCGTCATATTTCACTTGAAGGGTTTCTCTTTTGAGTCTCAAGGGTTATTGGTTTTTTTTTCCATCTTCATGTCCTGTTTTTTTTTTTTTTAATTTTGTTTTTGTTTTGTATTTTTTTTTCCAATATTATTATATGTTGCATTCAATTATAATTGTATATAAAAAGAGTGAAATACACTAAGCCACATACAAAACATTAAGTAAAAACTATTAGTTAAATTCATAGTAGTCTTGTATTAAATTGTTTGTATGTAAACATACACACGAAATTTGAAAAAAAAAATTGAATTGAAATTATATTATAAAATAAAAAAAGAAAATGATTTGAAAATAAAAAAAAAAGAAAATATAAACACCAAACAAAAAATGAACTCAAGTATATAGTATTTAGTTCTGAACCAGAAAAAAAAACAAAAATAAAATGTTAAGGGTACTACTATAAAAAAAACACTAGACCAATTTGTTACATATGATTTAAAAATGTAATATACACAGAACATACATATTATGTATTATATTTCAACAAAGAATAACAATAAAAGAAAAAATTTAGGTTTTTAACTTTTTTTCTTATTTTTTCACATACATGTGTACATGCATATATGTATGTATGTACATATGTATGAAAAAGAATTTCAAAAATTTGTTTATAAAATAGTTTTTCTTTTTTTTTAATTGACTGGAAAAAAATATCCATTGTAACAGTCAATTATAGAATGTTTTTTTTAGTACCCGCAATGAAGTATGCTAATATACCTACATATGTATCTTATATGGACAAATACATTTACATGTTTTCTTTATTTGAAGATAAAACTTATTATCACTATATTAAAAGTATTGTAGTTCAATATAGGTTAAATAGTATATTATTTACATTGTTCACATACAAGTACACATATATATTTACGTATACATATATACATAAAAAATAGTAGGTACAAGGATTTTTTTCCAATGAATGAAAATTTAATTTTATTAGCACACAAATTGTGTTAATTTTATCACAATTTTATTTTTCATATTTTTTGGCTCATCCACCCTTCATTTGTTTGAAACATAAAATAAAATGCATAAATTTTTTGAATAAAACACTAAAAGCAGTCCTAAATGTTTAATAAAATTCAAATAAATTACGAATGCATTTTAATTGAAAGCCAATTAAAACTGAAAATTTCAAAGATCCTACATATATACATGTGATTTAAAAAAAAAAAAAAACAATAGGTAGTAATTTTATGTAACTTGGTTTATGTTTTGCTGATTGATAATTAGATTAGAAATTACAAATGATATACATACTTTTGATGGAAATTTATATAGAGTTAATTCTGAGACCATCAAAATTCAATTTTGAAAAAATAAGTTGTAACTGCTAATTTATGGTATATGTACTTGTAGAGAGTGAAAAAGTTCATAAAAATAGTGAAACAAATAATTTTAGTACAAACGATTCCTACAAGTACATACATATGTAGGTCTTATCTCTTACTTAAGAATATTTTATCTATGCCATCGTTTAGGTGTGATTAAATTATTTAAATTTTTATAAAATACACTTTATATATACACGAATGTATTAGATATTTGTTTAAAATTATTTAAAAAATGCGAAAAAAATGCGAATAAACGATCTTTAAGAGAAAATATTTAAAATAAGGAATTGAAAAATAATTAACATAATTTATAAATGGTTTGTCATTTTTGTTATTTTTAATTTGTATAAACATTTGTAATATAATATGTAAATCAAATTGAATTTTTTATTTTTTTATTTTCTGATTGAACGACACCTAGCAATAATATAGGTATAATAAATTTTTAAATATGTACATATGTGTATTGTAAAAATTCATAATAAATAATGTAAGTATAAATTTACTATAGTAAATATACATACATACGTACAGGTACATATATCACCTTGAAATACCTCTATTCGATATCTATACTATTATTAAACATATCTATATGTGAAGCTAAAATTCTTGTTTATTTGAATCATTAAGTATATTTAATCACGAATTACGTATACACATACACCTAAACATGACGTTTTTTTTTTATTATTATTATTATTATAAAATAAGAATGAAATATCAGAAAATCAGTTTGACAATTGTGTTGAGATTTTTTTCCATATATTTTTCAATATTGTTATTTTATTTAAACGTCTATCAAATGTATTTTCAACGTGAATTCAATAAATATATAAAACATGAAAAGCAGATAAAAAAATATTGAAAAAAAAAAGAAAAAAAACATAAAAAATGACTAACATTAATGATTACAAGTTTTAATAATTACTATTTGCATGTACTTGGTATTTATATTTATATGAATACGTAAAATCAAGTAATACACACGTAAATATGAACATATTATATGTAAACAATATATTTATATGTTAAATAGTACTCGTAATATACATATACATATGTATATAAATGATTAAACGTGTATGTGCGTTTCATGTAAATCCATTTATAGTATATATTTAGTAAAATCAAAAATGATGAAGGTTTTATGATGATATTACCTGAAATGCAAAGTCACGTCTTGTTTAGTGTTAAGCACGATGATGATAATGATTATGATAATAACAATAACACTAATGTAATAATGTTGATTTGATCGAATACAAATACATACACGTATATAATGATATTACAATAAATAATAAATAATTTAATTATTTAAATTTCAAATTAAAATTATTCAGAAATATGTATTTACATGAACCTTATAAATGTATGTAGTTATTGTCTATAAACACACAAAACTGATATGTAGATACAATTTTCCTACAAAAAAAAAAAAATCTTGAATTTTCATAAATTTTCATTAATTTATATTTTTGTTTAAAAATCAACAATCGTATCATTCTTTTTAAACATTAAACGTTAATATTGTAACGTTTTGAAAAAAAAAAGATCTGTTTTCGCTGCATAGGTTATTCACATTAAATTCATTTTTTTACAAAAATGAATTCGTTGTTTTACAAAACAAACAAAAAAATCGTTTTGAAAAAATCATACTTAAAAAAGGTGAATTATACATTTGTAAAAAGACGAATTCCTTTTGTAAAATAACGAACTCAATGTGAAAATAACGTACACTCGTACTTGCTTGTAAGTTAACAATATACATATGTATGTATGTAAAGAGTTGGTTCTTGTGCAAATCGTTTACACTGTACACATATTATCAGCAGTAATATTATTTTTTTTATCATATTTTTAAATCAATTCACTTATCTTATTAAAATAAAAACATTACGCCCACATATGACGTTGTATTACGAATCGCATTTTTGTTATATTATGATGAAGAAAAATGAATAACGAAAAAAAAAAAACAATTGATGTCCTTTTTGACTTTAAAATACATGCATATACACACACATATCTTGGCTTGACTTTTATGTGTGTGTAATACGAGTGTGTACATGTGCATTCATAAATATAATATATATGTACCTACATACATATAGGTATTGTACGTGTTTGTGTTTCTTGAATGTATTTGTATAAGATATTCTGTTTCGCAACTATATGATAAGGCATGCATTATATTCAAAATGACGTCACTTTTTAATAAGATACACCTTAATTTTTTTTTTTTTTTTTTTTTTGCTTTATTAAGGCACATAGAAAAAAACTTTATATGATAGTATAGTTACAGCTACAATGAATATTATGGTATCGTCATGTATATTTAAAAAATGTTATCTAAAAATTCAATAAAAATCAACATTAGAATATGAATAAGTTCATTTGTATGTAACGCATTCATTTTTTATTCATTGTACATATACATATGTATATGTCGCTATATTACAATTATAATAGTAATCAATATATATATACATATGTATGTACATAACACAAATAAAAAACAATTATCTTATGATATTTAAATGACATTAAAAACTTTAAAATTATTTAATATGCTCGTTCTTTGGATATTCGTTCATCTTCCCTTTGTATTAAAAAAAAAAGATTAAATGATTTTCATAGAAAATTTGTAATTTATTATGTATCAGCATTATTTATCAATTATAATGAATATAATTATTTAGAAATTGTTTAGTAAGTCATATTTGTTAGGTTGTATGGCGCTTTCGTAAAATTTTATTAAGTCTCACAGTATACATACTATGTATGTATGTAATATGACTATCAAGATTTTCATCTAAGAAATAATAAAATAATAAATACTATTAACAGTAGCTGAAGTCATCGTATATTATTTTATATGAAGAATAAAAACAATTTTTTTTGTATACATACATACTTTCTTAATAAGTTAACTTTAATGATTTTAAAAAATGCGGTACTTTTTCATATTGAAAAATGATATATCAAAAAAAAAAAAATAACACTGTTATATTTGTTTAAAGAAACTGAATCGACTTGATGTCGATACCTAGAGGATATTTCAAAATATAAAAATTCAAATAATAAATAAACAAATAAATAAATACGAGAATTATGTACCTAATTGGAAATTAATATTTTATGTTTATTTTATTTTTTAAATTTTTTTCTTTTTAAATTTTTATTGCAAAATCAATTGAAAGTAATTTCCAATGAAGTTATTTTATTTTGTTTTCAAATATTATTTAGCAGTTACAATTAATTTATTGCAAAATTTATGTACATATTTTATTTCACTAGAAATAAAATATCTACGATATTTTATACGAAACGTTGCATACTATCTAAATAACATAAAAAGAAAACAATAATCTTTTACTTTTAATTTTTGTAATCAAGTAAAAAAAGAATTATATACTGTATGTAGGTACATATGTGCAAATGCAAACAAAAAAGAAAAGCAATAATAATTTGTATTTTATATAATTTTATTTTCGTACATAATTGGTAGGTATACTGTGTTCAGAAGGCAAAGTAGCAATATATTTTTGTTTTCTAAATTTTCATTACTTTACAAAATCAAGAAAAAGCAAATTTTTCGAAAAAAAAAAACTCTTTCAATCATGAAGAACAATACATATGTATTTGAGTAATATTACATAAGTATGTATATGCTTTTCTCATTTAATTTTTATACTTCTAAATGGAGTATACATTTTATTTTTTATTATTTTTTGTATAATTAAAGTTTATGTGTTATGTGCACATTAAAATTACAACAGTTTTCTACTTATATGCAATTTTTTAAATATTTTTTATTTTATGCAATTTATTATTATTATTTTGCAGTGTTATGTTCTTATTATTGCTGCTATTTATAATATGATACTCGTACATTAACTTAACATGAAACTTGAACTGGTTCGGTCACATTATTATCATTATTTTTAAAGCTGGTTTCTTAGAATACATACATAAATGCAGTCATGGTTTTTAGACCTTTTTATATAAAATATACGAATATACAGATCAATATGTACATATACTCTTGTATAGGTACACATGTACATATGTATATTTAGCCTTATGCCTTGTACTACAAATTGTAACAGTTAACATAAAGGTACATACCTATGGGTACCTATCTATTTTGTTTTTAGAAAACCTTTTTTTTATACCTATTTATTATCACATTTGTTCATTATAATGTACATATGAATATATACAAATGAATCTATAGATATATAGATACTTTAGACGCGTGTATTAGATATTCAGTATCAATAATAACATACCTACTTATATATTTGTGTTAGCGATTTTGTATTTTTAGAACTTTATTTTTAATATTCTAAGCAAAGAAAAATGAATTTAAATTTGCCACCCAATAAATTTTTGTACATATTTATATTAAAGTAGATAATTTGTAATATTTTTGAGGCTTTTAACGTTGAATAAAATCTTTAAAACTTTGTGAAAGTACCTAAATTGTATGACTTGTATGTATAGGTTAGGTATGTAATTACAGTTATAGTTAAATTTCTATTGTCATAATTAACTAAATTTTACCCTGTTCAATTGAAACATATCTAATACATAACCTATATGTGTGTATATCAGAAGTTTAAACTTTAAAGCATTGACTTTTGACATCATATTAAAATCTAGGTAAATGACATGTTTTACAAAATGTTTCAAGTCACGTTAGCAAATATTAACATATGTACATGCATGTATTTATGTACGTAAATATAGCCTCGCCTTGTTTTTTATTTAGATACTCTCTTTTTTTACAGCATTTATACTTTCTTTACATCTATATATGTATGTATGTACCTACAGTATACGTATTCACATATCCATAGATACATAATCATACAATAGCATAGAAAAATCCTGTTTATTATAACTTTCATGATAAGAGAACACAAAAGTATTCTAAGAACCTTATTCCATTGATGGTAATGGTAATTAAAGTAAAAAAAATTTTTTTTTTGGTCTAGAGTCTAGACAAATATAAAAAAGTCATATTATGATGAGTTTTTGATAAGACAGAGAAAAATTTTTCGAATGTACGCACAAAGTTTGTACATACATACATACATATGAATATATTCGTATCTACAATTATATAATTAAAAAACTATTAAAATGAAAATGTAAACAAAATTAAAAGGCCGCTAAAAAAAATAATACAAAACTGTATAATTGTAAATAACAAAATAATATTATTTTAAAAAGAAATTTATCAATTAAAATTGTTAGCGCATATTTTAGTCATTCATCCATTCATTACACATACATATACAAATAAATTTGGAATACGAAATCACAGCAAAATTTATACAAAATAGGTATTTGGCTTGTAGGCTTGTATAATAAACTAAAAATATGAATACATATAAATAATACATTATATTTGTATATAAATATTTACATACATATATAAACAAAACTATATGTTTATATGTACATATTTTATAGCCATCTGGAAAGTATTATTTATGTAAATAATTCCAAATATTATTTTCACTTATATTTTCTATGTATGTGTACAGAACATTAACATGCGTGAACAAAGTGTTTGATATCTAGAATTTAAAACAAAACCAACATATTTATCTGTTTGGTAATTAATTAGTATAGATATCTACATACACGTGTTCATACTTTTATAATATACAGTCGCGTTCAAAATATTTGCAACCAAAGTAAGAATTTTAAAAATGTTCTATTTTCTCTGCTAATAAAAATTAGATTTATGTAACATTTTTTTATTTTATTTATACGAATGTTGTCATTTTAAAAATATAATATTGGTTCCCTAATACTACATTATTTTAAAAAACAAAAATTCTATTAATAAGTTAATTTTTTAAATTACTAAGTCAATTGTTTTCAAAAATTTTAATTTGGTTGCAAATGTTTTGAACGTGACTGTATATGTAACATAGACACATACACATAGATAATAACGTGTGTTATTTTATTCGTGCGAATACCTAATTTCACAAATGCATTTATTTCTAACGAGCTATATGTAATGCACATATGTTATTTTTGTTATAATATATTTTATAATATACATACACATTTAACTTATAATGTTATAAAACTATATTGAGTTTTGTATTCGTCTGTTATTTATTTTGAGTTTTTTTTCTTCATTGATTTTTCCTATTATACCTACCTATTTTATATCCATCGAAGTTGTTATTTTATTTTACATGCATATGGATACAATGGATTTTTTTATATTAATTCTCCTCTGTCAAGACATTACAATTTATTATATCAAATTTTGGCCTCCCATTTTATATCAATCAATCAACATAAATTGTTTATATACATAAATCAATTTAATACATATTTTAATTTTGGCTATTAATTAATTTTGATTTTTTTTTCTCGTTTTTATAAGAATATGAGACATAAAATCAAATTAAATGCCAATTTTAATATGTAATATGATATGTACAATAAAATATACAATATGATTTTGCTAATAAAACTATCAAATGTCTACCTATAACTTGCTATAACCCAAATATTAATTCACTTTAATTTTTATGATTTAATAAGTGGCTTCTTTTTTTTTTTTAATATTATTTTGGATATCATTTATCACATAGTAATTTACCACGAAATATTATCGATTAATTTGTTTATATTATTACAAATTTTTTATTTGCAATTTCGAATGAAAGAATTTTTCATAGGAATACCATAATTGCATAATGTGGTAAAAGATATAATTGAAAACATGATTGATAAACAAAAAAATGATAAAGACCATCTTTGTTTATTTTTTAATTGAGATTCAGTTTTAAAATTTATAATGAAGTGAAAGAAATTTTTATATTTTCTTTTTAATATCATTAGTCCATTAATTCTTCAAAAAAAAAAAAAAATCTTTTTCTCTTATTTTAAATTTCAAGTGGATCTTAACAAAAATTATAAACAAAGTTTTCTCATGCTGTATACATTAAAATTATGATTTTTTCAATTTGTTTTTATTTGATGACTATTTTTTTAAAATAATGTATACGAAGTACATACATACAATACATGCATGTTATTAGTGTACAGTACATACATGTAAGTTTTAAATATTAAAATAGGTACCTACTTAATATTTTAATAAAAATTTAAAAATTCTATATTATATTTTATCAATCAAAATTGAACACTTCAATCTTACCAAATGTTACTGTACATATGTATTTTAATACACATTACTTTATACGCTGGTATAGGTATATACATATGTATGTATTTTTAATCAGATAATAAATCTTTGAAAATAAACAGAAAAAAGAAATCAATCTTAATTTTGTTTTTTCTTTATTACATTATAAATGACTTTAATTTATAGATCAATTTATTTTGAAATCATTATATAAAAACTATACATACAATTATTCATATTCTATCTAAACATGCAATGTATGAAATCAATTTTATGTGTATGTATGTAATGTAACGTGTAAATGAATGATTGAATTTTATATATAATATATTAAACTGAGATCATATTCAAGGGTTAAACAAAAATATAATAAAGGTCATTTATATGAGGTTAGACAAATTGAATCAATTCTTTTTTTCCTTTGTGAATAGGTGTATATATAGGTGTATATAATAATGTATACACATACATACATATTGTGTGGAAGAAAAAATGGATAAAAATTATTAAATAATAATTGATAGATTTTATATTAGTCACCCTATTTTTCGTATGTGTCATAATAGGTATAAGCATAGTTATAAATATATATCTACAATTAAATCCAATTACCTACCAACTAAATAGTAAATTGTATGTATAACACCACTATATGAACAAGAAACTGTATCATTTTGATTCAGACATCAAAATGTATCAGATGTGTTCCAGCAGTTTATATGTATCTGCATATATCTTTGGGATTTCATGATTTCATAATATGTACATACATATGTACAAATAATATGTAGGTGTTTTCAGTACATACAAAATATTCACCGTCGTCAGGAAATGAATCATTTCGAATGTATTTAAAAAAAAAAAAATCATGAATGTAAAATGAATATATACCAAGGTAACACATTCATTCATTCATACATACATTGATACATATTGTACTAAGAAAAATAATAGATAAAAGAAAAAAAAATACAAAAATACAAAGATTTCATGATACCGCATGTATCTAGATTAAATTTAAGTGTACATAGATACATAAATGTGTGTAACCTATCCTATGTATATACACACAATAAAAACAAAAAAGAGGTCAATCACTATTATTATCATCACCGTTATAGAGTTCAATGAAATATACACAACTCTACAATTTAATCGTAGTAAAAAATTAGACACATACCTACAAATGTGTAATTATATATATACTTATGTGTGCACAATTGCACATACATATACATATATGTTTATGTACATCAAATGTATGTGTATATGAGTATTGCGGGTACATATAATTTTGTATAAAATAAACTTGTGACACATACATATATGGATGTATATGCATATGTGTATTGTGTGTATTCATCAAAAATGCATACCTAAATATTACAAAAGAACTAACATAAATATACGTATAATATGGTATAATAGTAAAACAAAAAAATTTTTATATATGTACATTGTTCTATTATAACATTTTTAGACAGTGATAATGCGAATTATAGCGTATGCAGAAGGTGACAATTTATACATACAAACGATTAATACAAATTTAAGCTTCATTGATTATTACTATGTGTTACCACTATTATAGCGTATATTATTTTTAAATAATGAAACATGCACAGGATGTTTGCAAGATAGATTATTTGAGAAAGCATAACGTGTACTAAAATATATTAGATAGGTACCTATATGTATTTGTTCCACTTGAATGCATCGTATTTTGAAACTATTCTATAGTTGAAAACGTCCAAGATGGCTTCTAATTTAGCCTCATAGATCATGTATTGAAAGCTTGTTTTTATCTTCAATTTTAATAAATATGAGTATGTACATTAATTTTTGTAAATACACAAACATACATATGTACATATGTATATGTATATAGGTATTTACATTAAAACAAATTTTTATCAATGAATAAACATGTATGTACATACATATGTACATATATTTTGTTTTCAATCGCTAACATTTTTCAAACAATTTCACATTTTAAAATACAAAAAAAAAAAAAAAAAATTAATTCAATATCATCATTATCATTGACCTAAAGTATAGATTTTTGTAGCTAAAGATAAATGAGAATTTATCGTATGTGATATTTGTGGGCATGTACACGCATATAGGTATACTATATTCATATGTATGTATGTATTTGTAATATGATATCATAAGTACCTACCTACATTGCACATTTTCTATTATTCAACGAAAATTGCAAATTCTTTTCCTTGTTTTCATTGTACGTTTCCATTAATACGAGAGTATATAATTTATTCTCATATACTTATTTTACTGGATGTTTGTATCTTAAAATTTATTAATTTCTATATAAAAATATTTCTATGTCAAAATGCAATTTTTCAATTAATAAAAATTGATAATAAATTATTAAGTTGTATACCATCATCATTCATCAGTATCAATGTAAGCTCAATAATGTATGTAAGTAATAGATATAGGTACGTATTATTATACCACAGATATAATTATTATTGGTTATTACTTTTGCGAGTTTTTTTTTTTTCTATCTTCTTTAATTCTAATAGATAAGAAAATCATTATTTCTGTCAAAACTTTATTTCAATGTATAGGTGAATGACCTTTATTTTTTTTTTTTAATTAAATTTTTCTAATTTTTTTTTTAGCGTTTGGTTTTTTGTCTAAATTATATCAATGCCATTTATATAGGCATTTTATACAGATTTAAGAGTATGAAGATAAAACTTTCCGTATCTATGAGAATTATTAAACGTGTACGTATATACATACATACAACACATAATCTGAATGTAAATGTGAATATAATTGAATAAAGTAAAAAAATTCATTATTAATTCACATTGCGTGGATATAAAAGCGTACATACACTTATGCATATATAACTGAATAAAATATATATTACATTGTAATATAAATAAACTGAATTTTTATTCTTTCTGATACATTTTGTATTTGTGTGTTTTCCTGTATTTAGAAAATTTCATGTTTTATTTATAAGCACAACCAATATAAAATATAATTTTATATGCGTTTGATTAATTTAACTTGTATGTATGTATACGATATAACGTGTAACATAATGTAGGTACCTACTTATAGTATATTACTAGTTTAGAAGCTTTAAGGGTGTGTCTGAATGATTGTAATTCCAATATTTCATTTAAATAGTTTTGTTTTTCCAACATATTATCTAGATAATATAAAATAAAATTATTTACGGTATTCAATTTTAATTTTTTCACATATGTATGTATGTATGTGCACACGAATTTATTTATGCTCATGTAGGTACCTATTTAATAAAAATTCGATTTAATGATCTGATAAATCATTTGATTTGAATACATATTTTATTTAATTGCAAAAGGCATACGACAAACCCTATTTTTTAAATGACGTAAGCTTTGTTTAATTAAATGACCAAATTTTGACTTTTCTTTTTCTTTTTTTTTTAAATCGTTTACCCAAAGATGGTAAAGTAAAATGCCTATGTAGATTCATTATCAAGTATAGTAAAGAAAAAATTAAATGAATATTTTATTCACATATTTATTTTATTTGAAAATTTATTGCGTGAACCAGTATTTATCTACAAACCAGTTTATGAGAAAGCCAAAGTAATATATTTTTATATAGTATGTATGTAATTAAAAAAAATTTTTTTTACAATACATACATACATATGTACATATGTATATGTGGAAACACGCGTATATATGTACATTAAATATCTGCATAAATCAACAACTTTCATGCATTACACACGCATACATGCATTCGTTGTACGTTATCCAATACTATATTTAATTTGTAATTTTTGTTTAAAATGGAAAACAAAAAAAAAGTTTTCTTTAAAACGATTAATTTAAAAACAATTTAGGGTTTAATAATACATGATAAATATTAATAATTTGAAATTTTCATTTAAGTTTGTTGTAAGCAGTCGAAGAGCATAATTTTTTTTTTGTTTAGAAAACAAAATTATTTAAAAAAAGGTAAATGTAAGTAAGTGTCTCAGGTATTTACAAACCTCACTTCTTTATTTTATATTATTTTTCATCAGTAGACCTTAATTTTGATGTTTATCATCATATAAAAGTAAAAAAAAAAAGAGGAAAAAAACAATCCTTATAATTTGCTTCAAGGCTTATCAGAAAATAAAACGAAATAAAATATCATGAGTTGCACATTGTTAAATTTTAAATAGGCATGCATCAGCATAAGCATACGTACAATCAGGAACAACTTATATGTGTGTTTTTTTAGAATTAATTATTTGAAATACATATTTATAGCCATCAAATACACACAGTCCATATGTGCATACACCTTTGTTCATTCGTTTAGTTAGGTAGTTTTTTTTTTTCCTTCAAATTTCTTTTGATTCTCTTGTAGAACCTTAATCAGTCTGTCCGGAAGCTACAGGTGTTCAAAACAACCAAATGTTCACATATGTACATACATATATATATACATATGTATGATTTACCTTTATGGTTAGATGTCTATACTTTCGTTTTAAATTGAAGAGTCTTATTAAAAAACAAATATCTCGAAAGAAGGAAAAAATTGACTTATACCACTTTCAATATAAATGATTCACATATGTAATAAAAACTTTCAAAATTTAAAAAAATATGTTAATATGTACCTATGTTCATAATTATATTTATGTACTATAATGTGTACATATTTTACTTCGTCTATAAATTTTTTTTCTTTTTCTCATAAAATGAGAATAAAAACATTTCAAAAACAGTGTTATCTCAATGCTTAAAATTTTCATACAAATTAGATAAATTTTCTAAATATCAATATACCTACAATAATATAAAATATTACTACTTTACGTAGTTTTCATAAGGGTTGTACTGAAAAACATTTGTAGATAAAGTACATGTACATATAGGTACCTATAATACAAATTCTTGAAATTGTACGTACAGATTTGATATCAACAGATGACATTTTTAATTAATTAGAAATTTAATAAATATAATAATTATTTATTTCAAAAGTAAATGTTTAGCATATTTATATACAAATGAATGAATATTAAAAGGGTACCTATATAAGAAATTTATGTATATGCGTCTATAAAAATTTGCATATGTATGAATATGTCTTAAATCGATTGCCATTACCTGTATTATATACATACATATGTACATATAACTTTTATTTCATTTTCATTTAAAATTTATAAATGATTGAAGATAAAAAAAATGAGGTAATAAAATTTTTATAGAATGTATACTTAACATGTACATAAACTTTAAAGGTTAAAGGTTTTCTGTTTTATATTTAGTACAGATATATAACATTCATACACATACATGATTATAAATTTACACAATAAAATTAACATGTATTCTTTCATTTTTTTTTATTAGCTTTTCCGCTTCGTTGCATTTTCATTGTATTGTGAAAAGTTCATTGTATGATTGGCACCTTTGAGTCATTTTCTTTAGAATTCATAATATGTACATATGTATGTACCTATATAATAAGAAAATTACATATAGACATACATAGACATGTGTACATAATATTTGTAAAAAAACAACAAATAATTGCTTTAAAAATTTAAGTCAAAAATGTAAAACTGTGAAAATTTGAAAAAAAAAAATTTTAAAAAACTCACTAAATAATGAAAGATAAAAAGTAATGGTTTAACACCTTATATGCATATTATATGCACATAAAATCTACATATGTAGGTAAATATACGAATATACATACATACATATGTATAATTTACAACAGCACAATTGAATTAAAATCTTTATTTCAGTTATTTCATTTGATTTTCAAATCACAGTTTATATCAATTTAAATTAATTGAAAAATTCAAGCATAACAATAACAATTGTTGCCCTTCATTGTTTTTTTTTTTTTTTTATTTTGTATTTTTTCATTTCTATAGAGAAGAAAAATGCTATAATAGTAATAGTTATAAATGACATATAAAAAATTTTGAAAAATCCCCCTAATTTGTTTATTTAAAAAAAAAAAAAAAAAATGAAATTTACATAGTTAGATCGCATATGAAATCTTAGAATTGTACGATACCATCAATAAAATTAATGTGCTGTTGATGAAAAGCTTGACAAAATACTTGCATGTATGAGAATGACACTTAAATAGTCACAAATGAAAAATGAAAAAAATATTAAAAGACATTTATAGAAATATATGTATAAACATATAAACCACACATATCGTTGATTGCGTAAAAAGAAAAAAAAAAAAATCAGTCATTAAGAACATTGTAATATATTTGTTATTTTAACATTTTGATTATTACACTTTGATTTAAAATTTATTATTAGTTGTTACATTTTTATAATTTTTATATCATAAATTAATTAATTTTTATTCATTTTAAAATTTATGTATAAAATTATTAATTAAATGAATTTATGCATATAAATACAGATTAAATATGTGATATGATTAATATATATAAGAAAACGTTACAATAAAAGGGTGATAATACATACTATATACAACGATCTTATACTGTTTTTATACATTAATCAAAAGATAATCTTCTATATAAGTTTTTGCATTGAAGATTTTTTTTTTTTTTTTTTTTGTTTTCTAAATGAAATCTAATGTAAAATGAAAATTGTTAAATAATTTTTTATTAAAACTTTAATTTAAAGACCAACATTTTATTAAATCTTAAATGTAGTATTAGCATTTAAATGACTTTGAGTGTTTTTAACTGGTAACGTATTTATGTATCATTTGTACACGCATAGTTATTATAAATGTTGCATTGATATTTAAACTTACATACATATGTACATAGATGTTGTTTTTGTAATATGCATTTACATCTTTTTAATATTCAAATACATTCAATTATTTTTTATACTTATTCTGTTCTATATGTGTATCTTGTAATTTTTGTTATTCGAACATAAACCAGTAGCTTTTCTTTCTCATAAATCTTTAAGATTTGTATTACATATTAGAATTTACATGATTACAATTTATCTCGCTTTTATAATATATGCATACATGTATACATATGTATATGTATATACTTATCAATATAAAAACATGTGTATACATATATGTATGTATATAGATATATAATGATAATAATTGTAATAATAATAAATAGCGGGATATATAAGTATTATAATACTATGCAATGTAGAAAGTACCCGCGTCTTTTTTTCCATGCCCTTTTGCTCTCATCTTATGTGATAATAATATACATTTGATTTAATCAATGAAAAAATCTTTTTACCATATTCACACATGTACTGACTATATATGTACATACATATGTGTATTTCTTCTCTCTAAGTCTTTTTACAATATACGTATGTATATTGAATAATTGAATTTTATTATTCGTAATCTACATAAATGAATACATGTGTATATACAACGATATATGAACTATTGAAGTATACATGAAATGTGTTATAACGAATATTCATATCAATTCAAGACACATTATACGTGTTTTCTATTAAAATATAGAGATAATATATATATATATATATATTTTTTCTAAATTATAATTTTAGGATTGAAAATATATATTATAATGTAATCATAATATATTCATTAATTGATAATAAAATGCATGTATGGTAAATACGTGTTACATGATAGATAGATTGATTGATATCTGTGAAATATGTATTAAAAAAAAAAAAAAAAAAAAAAAAAAAAGACTAAGCCATGATTTTATTTTGTTTAATTGTAATCAAATTGATTTATAAATGTAATAATTTTTAGTTTCTTTTCTTCGTTTTTTTTTTTTCACAAATAAAAATAATGAAAAATCAAGGCAGATTATAAATACAATATTTTAAAAAATTTTAAATTGATATGAAATGATATATAAAGGAAGCAATAACGACCCCAAAAAGAAATTGATTTCAATTATTATATATTTTTTTTTTCTATTCTTTTATACTGCTTCATTATAGAGACTTTTGAGTATAAAATATTTCTTCTATACAATTTGTATTCATATTTAAAATATAAAACGAAAATTTAGTAGAGATTTGAAAATTTCTTATTTCTAAAAATGAAAATGTTCAACTTTATATAAAAAAAAAAAAAATACAATATGTTATATACAATTAAATTAACTTGTTTGAGGTTTTATAAATTAAGATTGAAATTTGTATTTATATTTAATTTTTTTTTTTTTTTTTTAATCTTTGATTTCACAATGTAATTACATATAAAGATACTCACAATCTAGAGAATTAAAAATATGAAAAGAATAATTGAAAAATCTTTGAATTCAAAATTGCTATAATGGAAATTGAAATATGATGACGGTTTAAAAAAAAACTAATAATAATAATAATAATTTTTCTTTGTTCTTTTTTATTTTCATTTTTGCATTTCTTTTAAATAAATTATTCTTTTAAATTTTCCATAATGAATAAAAAATTTTTCGTGCAAAATAAATGAATTGTTTTGTATTGGTATTTTCAGAAGACTAAAAAGTATGAAATACTGTAATTTTTTAATTTAAGCAAATTTCAACGATCACACAAGCATATATAGGTACATACATATATAAACGCATATAGTTGTGTAATTGTGTTATTCACATTTAAATATATATGTAGGTAGCACAGTAATTCTACATTTAAGAAAAAAATAAAAAAAATAAAATGAAAATAAAATTTTAAGTCATTTTAAAATTGTTGAAATTTTTTTTTCTGAGCTTCATTCTTTTATGAAGGTATTTTAAAAATAAAAATGAAATAAAAAATGTTTAAGATATTTTTGGTTTTTACTTATACCTAAAAACAAACATACGTACGTACATATGAATGAATGCGGTTGTGCTGAAGCTACCACAAATTTATTTTTTGCTATTAAAAAAACAATAAAATAATCCAGTGTTTATAGCATGCACATATAAAGTTACTATACTCACATATAAACATTGATAAATATTTAATTTTTATTTGATTTTTGTTTTTTTTTTTTTTTATATTCTTTCTAACAACGATGACAATCTATAATAATTATTAATGTAAAAAATGACTCATTCAATGGAATTTTCAATTCTGAAACTTACTTATATATGTGTATAAATGTACACATACATATCTATATATGTACCTTAAGTAACATAGTAAATAATTATTATATGTGTATTTTTTTTTTTAAATTCTTATAAAAAGTGTGACATATAAAATAAGAAGTTGAAAGAAGAAAAAAGGAAATACCTATGTACAATGTATATAAGAGTAAAAAAAAAAAAAGAATACACACATAAATAAAATAAAAAAATAAAAAAAAATTAATATCACATCAAAGAACTTCCATCCCATTTTAAATTTTACACACCTATGTATACTTAATATACCTATAAAGGCTTTTATACCTACATATGTTACATATATACATATATATGTAGTTTGTGTACATGAATGTATATAGTATATAGGAATGATTATATTATTATAATAATCATAATATGGAATGGAATGGAATGATTGCTATGATGGTTTTATACCAACTTCCCAGATAAATAGATTTCTCAGGTTTTTAAATTCTTTTCCCATTTATACGGTTGTTGGTCAGGCAAATGCATAATAACTTCCACACATACGTATCTCTGGATATGTATAAAAAATATAAATATTTAATATGTACATATATGTGTATGTATTTTGATGTAGTTTAGTTGCAACTTCCGGTGTAATGTGTATTTGTACATATATATAATGTATGTACATATGTATGCCTAATTGCTATAAGTTTATATATATATAATGTGGTCATTGAGATACATATTTGTGTATACACATACACACGTTGCATAGAAAAAATTATCAACAGGTTTACTAAAGCAAAGAAATAAAACAAGAATATATGTACATAGGTACCATTAAAACAATACAAATTAAAAACAGAAAAAAATTCCTTTTTTTTTTCTTCCAAATTTAACTTTTGGTTAAACAGTGGGAGTAAAGAAATGTACACTGAAGATCATTGTCATGTTTACAAATTTATTGTCTAAAAAAATCGTTTTTTTTTTTTTAATTTCGAATAATTTGTGTGTACATTTGTCAGAAATTTAAAAACAAAAAATCAAAAATTGAAAGAATGAAAATTATATTCATTTATTTATGTACACAAAAAATGAGGGTAATTTCCAATCAACATAACTTTTTTTTTTACCAGAGGTCATTAGTAAAAGAAACAATTGGTTAAGAAACAATATTTACCTATTTAATTTTTGGACAGTTTTCTTTTCATTTCGTATTTTATCATAGATATCCGTGTACTTATGCACATGATTGTATGTGTTCTTAGTTGATATATTTTTTTTTATTTTTTTTTTGAATACCGAATTATAATATCTGATTTATATTAAAATTTTGTAGAAAATATGATGTACCTATGTATTTAAAAGTAATTTGAAATCGAAAATTAACATTGACATTATTATACATGATATTAGATTTCTTCTTAGTTATTTAAATTTTATTAAAAACTGAACTATATAAGATACACAGACGATTTTACACCTAATATAGGTACCTATGTACATAATTGATATTAAATATTCAGGGTTATTCTGATCGTAATTAACAGATTTCCGTTACTATGATCAAAATAACCCTAATTATCTATACATATGTATGTAGGTACATATTAACAAAAGCTGCAGTGTCTAGGCAACCCAACCTCATCTCACCTTTGTGAACTTAACTTAACTTAACTTAACAGATTGACATAATCGATTTAATCAATGAATATTAATAACTGTTACGGTTACATTTATGAACAAATTCTAATGTATGTATGTATGTACCTACATATGTACATACGTATGATAATATAATATACATATGTACCTATATTAAAATTTTTTGTGTTCTTATCACAAAATACATTACATACATATGTACTCAAAATTCAAGATAAGAGATAGATAAATATAGAAAATAAAATATGGACATTTTATCAATTTTATTAAATTTGTTATCATAAAAATGCTTGTAAATTTTTATAGGTAAATATTTATTTTGGTTTTTCTTTTTTCTTAATTTTTAACTTTACATCAGTGTTTATACCTAATTATAGATATACCTACATATGTATATGTATAAATTTTTATAACGATCATTGATAAATGGGTCTACTTGAATGAATCATATTTCATATTATTTATGCAATAATTGAAATTTTTTATAGCAAATTTCTTCAAAGAATATGTGAATTTACCTTCACATAATAAAAACATTATTTAAAATTAATAGAAAAAAAGAACTTCGAATAGATAAAATAACGTGGAAAATCGATACTTATTTAAAAAAAAAAAAATAAATAAATAAATAAATGAAAATGTAAAAAAAAAACTCCTAACCTAAATATTATATACAATAGAGAAATTATGTATATGAACATAATTATACGAGCATATGTTTATAAAATAGGTATATGAGTATGATTGCGAATTACTATAACGATATAAGTTCAAAGTTGTAAATTGTAATGTACGTATGTACGTGATAATATAGTACCAAGCTGTAATATATTGAAATGATTTTTTTTTGTTCACCTATTTTCATTATATACTTATATGTAGCGGAGCATACATACTTTTGTTGTTTGAAATTAAAAATGATAATGTGTAAATACATTATTACATTATATCGTAAATTCAATGAAAAACTGTAAATATTGCATTTGTTAAAAAAAAAAAAAAAAATACACACATTTCTTATATTTGTGCAGCTGTTATTATACTCAGTACACAATACGTATGTGACCATATCTGCATATGCACATACCTTGAATAGATTTGTTTTTTTTTTTTTTTTTCTTTTTTTTTTGCATTTTCTTTTTTTTTTTTTCTTTTCATTGCTTTAATTTTCCCTCTTGTAAAATTATTTTTTATTTTGCATTTGATGTTGACGAAAAGAGTATAAATATAATTATTTTGATACAGTCCAAATTGCAATAATCAAAGTAGTTGGTCAGATTTTCGTAAAAGGGAATATACCTACATAATTCATATTTACATGAATTTTATCAAAAATGCAATTATTGTGAGCATTGACCGGATGTATAATTTTTTTTTCTTCGTTTCAGTATAGATCGGTTGCTATTTCAATATATATAAATATGTATGTATTTGAAAATCCATGAGCGTCACCATTATTTGAAAAAAAAAAGAAGAAAAGAAAAACTTAAAATGAATCAGTTATAAACGTAAAGGGTTGATTAAAATATGTATTGAAAAATTATTACATTGTAAGGAAAGAACGCTATTGTACAAATATCAATACCATTAAAATATTATTGCTTACCACATTGTATACTCATGCTACATAATCATAAGTCGACCGTTGAAAATTTATAATAAATGTTTTAAATGAAAACAAATCAAATGGTAATAATAATAAAAAAAAAAAAAAATAATAATTTTTATTTAATACTGTATAACAATAAAAATAAAGGTACTTTAAAAATAAAGTTGATTTTTCTAAATAACAACATACCTACATAAGTATATATACCTACTTGATATTTTATTTATTTTGAATTTGCATATAACCAATACATTGTTATTATTTTTAAGGTAACAAAAATCAAGCATACGATATATAAATGTTTATAAACAGTAATTAAAAATATGCTTATGAATTAAAGTAAATAAAACAATAATTCACTAACTTTTGTTACAATTCATCAATTTGTACTTTAACATTTATAAAATTATTAACATGTATGTATGCATGTACATACAATACATATGTATAACAGAATATGACGGATGATAAGAATAAATTTTAAACTTATTCGAGCAAGTCATGTCATTTTCTTTTAAAATGAAATAAAAAATAAAATTATTGCAAAACTTTCAACATGCCACATACATATGGTACATATGAATGAATATGTACGAGTATATATAATACATACATATGTATGTTATACTCGTACATACATATAAAAATTCGCAAGTGTACTCATTTATTATATGTATGTAGGTATGTTGTGATCACGTATTACCATGATTTAATATTTTATTTTGTTTTTACTATTAATTTATTGTAAACATAGAAATTATAATTTACTGAAAACAAAAACAACACCAACATAATGGTACACAAGTACTTGCATTATATGCATAAATATTTTTTATGTTTATTCTTTATAAGTTTGCGTATTAATTGCCAGAGTGTTATAATTATAGTTTTTATTATGTTATGTAAATTAACATAAATAACAAACCCATTATTTTTATGATCAATAAAATGTATTACAAATCGAAAGAAATGATTTCTTTATTTTTTGTTACATAAAAATTCTAATAAAATAAAGAAAAAAAAAAATCCAATCATTATTTTATGCCCATTTGTTTTTAATCACTCTCTGTCCTTTATTTGTATTCCTTGTTCATTACAAATGTAGACTAAGAATTACATACATATAAATACATTGTAGTTAGGATAACTGCCTAATTAAATTATGTTTATATTTCTTTTTTAAATTATATTAAATACAAAACAAAAAATTTAAAAAAAGAAAACACATGATTTTTTGAAAATTTAAAATTACTAATAAAATTTTCTTTTCTTCTTATATATATTTTCAGACGTTTCCTATGGAAAATTTAGAAACTTCTTAGGATTATATTGAATTTAGCAAAAGAGAAAAAAAAAAGAGAACATATATGTATATGAAAATTAATTAAGAAAAAAAAATGTAGTAAACGTAAATTTAATTAAAAAAAAAAAATCAAACACTTAAATAATCTTAAAATAAATAAAAACCAATCGTACGTGCATAATATAATTATGTTATTATAATAACGAGAATAAATGAAGACAGAAACAATTTTTTTTTTGTTTTCTTTTCATTATAAATATGAATTAAACGACAAACGAAAAGTAGAAATTTAGTCAAAATTTGATAAATAATTTCTATGTAATTATAATAATGTGTTGTATTGAATAGTAATAATACTAATAATAATAATAACAAAAGAAATTTAATTATTTTACATATATAAAAATAAAAACTTTTTTTTTTTTTAAATGATCTCTGTGTTTATTATTATTATCAATATTATTATTATATATTATTTTATCTATAAACTTAAATTTCATTTTAAGTTTATGAAATTAGATTACGTTCATGAATTCACAATTATTTTAAGGTATCGTTTATAAAAGAATTTTTCATAAAATAAAAAAAAAAGTTAAAAAAAAAAAAAACAAATATGATATACAAATTATAAAAAGACATTATTAACACAAAATATACATATAAGAGAATTTTTTTATATTTTATTGTTAATAATAAATACGATAAAAATAAGAAAAAAAAAATCTTAATTTAAGAAAAAAATAAAAATTAAAGTAAAATTTAATAAAAAAAGAAAAAAAGAAAACAAAAAGACGTAAACAAGAAATAAAATTACATACAAAAAAAAAAACATATAGTGCCTATATATATTTATAACTGATTTTTCTTTTTTTTTTGTATTGAATTACCTATGTATGTATTATCATAACAATTAGCATTATTCAAATGACTACTATGTATATGTAAATATTATAAATACTTCATGTACGTTATATTGAAGATATATATTAGACATATAACAATATTATATACATATATTGAATTTAACAAAATAAATGTTTTGTTTACATGATATGCATAATACATATATGTATATAGAAAAACTACGTTGATAATAATAAAAAAAAAATGTAAAAGGATTATTTTGTTTCATTTGAAAACATTTTTCATAAAATGCCAATTAACTTATAAATAACGTGCATTGGAGAAAAATTAAGTTGTATTTTATTTCGAATCATAATTATGAACAAAATGAAAACCGTTATTTAATTTAATTTTTATTTTATTTTTGACTTTTATTTATATTTAAATATAAAGCTTAATTTTTCTCCAACACCATTTATTAGAAATTAATATATCTATGTAAAATTAATTATACAATTTTTTAAATAGAACAAAAAATCATTTTAATGGGTTCATGAAATTTGCTTAAAACATATTATATTTAATTTTTTTTTTTTATTTAAATAACAATGTATTTGGAACATAAAGCTAATTGTATATTATCGAAATCTTGAAAATAAGTCTAAATTTATTATTAAAATTAAACGAAACATACACAGGTTCTAACCATTTTTGGTTTTTAGGTTTTTTATTATTACAATTACTATTTTGATTTAAAAATAAATAAATGTCCCCAAAACAACTAAACTAATCAATTTGTAATTTTTAAATTAATTTTATATAATTTTTATTAGTAGTATAAGTACTAGATAAATATAAAGTTTTTATTATTTTTTATTTGAAATTTTATCAAAATTTTTATAACATCAAAATAAAATTTATAGACCACAATTTATTTTATTTAATTTTTTTTATTTTATTTTATTATTAGTTTAAAATTAGATTAATTTAAATGAGAAGTTACAAATGATAACTTATCTCAAAGAATTCACACATATCAAAACTGTAAATACATGTTTAGTTTAAAATATTTTAGTTTCACCTATCCATATTCTTCGACACTCTTTCCACAAATTGTTTTTTTTTTTTTTTTCATTTTAATTTTAATTTTAAAAGAAAATTGTATTTGTAAAAAAGGTGGAATCATTGTGAAAAATTTATTTTTCACAAGGATTTTATTAAAAACGTCCTTAAATATATTATATTATAATAGAATTTTAAAAAAAAAAAATTTCCAAAAATATGAATTCATTTTACATTCTAATTTTTTTTTCATTATTATTTTACTAAAATTTTTATATAAAATTTAACACTTTTTTTTTCTAGAATTTCTGTAAAGTTAAATATTTAGAAATGATAAAATGTTTTAAATTTAATCAAAAGTAATTATAAATTTTAGATAATTTTTTTATGCATTTCTAAACTATAAAACAAATAGTAAACAATTTTTATACGTTAAAAAAAGAACAAAAATTTTTGAAATTGAAATGCCTTAAAAAATTGCCTTATTACGTGGTTGATATCAATTAGTGTTTGAATTTAGACTTTACATTCTAAAAATATTCCTTGTATGTGAAAATTAAATGAACAAAAATGTACACATAAAATTTATAAAATTTCATTTAAAAAAATCGATATAATAAATTTTTTCTAGACATTCTAATATTTATTGGAAAATAACAAAATAGTCTTCTTAAAATGTAAATTTTATGCCAATATTTAAATAATATTTAAGAAAAAATAAATAAATAAAAACAAATTAGTAAGTAAAAAAATTTTTAATTGTAATAATAAATATAAAATAATCGTGCCTTATCATGCATTTACAGTGTGTGTATTATATGTATGCTTTTAAAAATAAAAACAAAAAAAATGTTAATTTATTTTAACAATAAGCAATTTTAAACTTTCGTTTTTTTTATTACAAAAAAAAATTTTTTTAAATGAAAAAATATGACTATGACGATAAATGTCGTTTATGCCACAAAAATTTAATTGCAATTAAACTTAATTCAATTTTATTCATTTTTTGTTTTTATTATTATTATTATTATTATTTTTTGTAATTAATATAAAACGTATTATTATTCGATTTTATAGTATCAATTTTAGAAATTTGCACTGAATTCATAATGAATTTTTTTATATTTCACCCCATAATACCCTTTCCATTATTTTGAAATTATAAATAAAATTAAAGGAAAATTAACAAAAAGAGAAATAAAAGAAAAAATTCAAATATGAATTTTAAATATAATGTGAAATATTATACAAAAATAAAATGTATATGAACTTAAATAAAATTTATAAATGTACGTATTTTTTAATTGTCTTATTGAAAATAATCGTTTTTTTTTTTCAAGTTAATTTATTTTTACATTTTTATTTTTAGGTTATTAAATAATTAAAGCCACCTAAGTGATCAATTATATGTGTATAAATTAATATACTATATAATAATAGATAAATAAAATGTAAAACAATTTTTTTTTTTTTTCTTTTTATACGACATGCTTATTATCTTATTGTATGTAAATATATTGTAAGAAGTTTTATTTTTTAATTTTTTTTTATATCGAACTGATGAATAGAATTTTAATATTGATGAAGAGAAAATGTAAAACAAAAAAAAAAAAACTAATATAAACTAATAGAGTTAAATATAAATACTAAGTAAAACTGAAATAAGAAATATTATTTTTAGTTATACAAAATGAAAAGAGATAAATAAATAAAAAATAAAAAAAATTTAAAAATAAAGTATTTCTTTTATATTTTGTTTCTTTTTTTCTCAAATTGGATATAAATTAATTAAATAAATCAATTTATGAATAAAAATTCACAAAAATTAAAAAAAAAAATAAATAAAATAAATAAATGAATGAATAAATAAAAAATAGCAATCATTTGTATTATTAGATAATTAAAAGAAAAATTTATACGTTATATTCGTTTACAATATTATTCCTATAATTAGTAAAAAAAAAAACAAAAAAAAACATGAAGGTGAAAAAAAATTATGATATATATTATGATTAGGTTACAAAATGCTTTTATAATTAAGTTAAAACTTCTAATGTTGAATTGTTTTTTCAATTTGTTTATAATCTTTTTTTTTTTTTTTGCTAATAAATTTAAATTACATAAAAATTAAAAATAATTGAAAAAAAAGGAAAATACACATGTTTGTATATTGAAAGGATATTTGGAAAAATTAAAAAATTAATCAACACAATTGTGAAACAATTTGTGTTTGTTTTTGAATATTTTTTAATTTTTGTGTACAAATTTAATGAATTATGTATTCGTATACATATGTAATTAAAAATGCTAAAAATCAAACATAATAAACAACAAGCAAATTAATAAAACAATTCACAAAAAAAAAAATCAAAATTATGTAAATCGCATAAAATTCTTTTTATTTCTTTCATTTTAAGTGAATATTATAACAATAATAAAAATTAAATTTTAAAATACATTTTGTATCTAAATAAAATGAAAAAGACTTAGTGTTTTATCACCATACATCATTTTGGATTTTTATTTATTTTATTTTATAATTTTTTATTTTTCATTTGATTTTGAATCAGTTGAAAACTGTTGAAAAAATAAAAACGTTTTTTTTTTTTTTAATTTTTCCCATTACATACGATAATTTTTTCTGAAAATTTGTTTTTTTAAAATATTTTAAAATTTTATTTTAGTAATTTTCATATCATGGAAAATTTAAAAAAATAATTATTCTTTACAATTTTTGCAGTTGTTATTAAATGATCGAATTTAATTAATTTTAAAGGAAAAATATTGTTTTCATATTTTACGTTAAGATTTTAAACTTGACAATATTTGAACATACACATGTGCTTTGCATATAGTATGTATAATGCATATTTGAAGCTTTCATTTTACAGACTTGCGCATAACAACAACAAAAATCATTAACTCTTTTATGTATTTAATCAGTTAGTTCGTTAATTTTAAATGTTTTTTTTTCTTTTTTTTACTTTAATTACTTTAATATTTTGAAAAATTTTCTTAAATAGGAAAATAAAAAAATTGAAAAAAGAAAAATCCTAGTTTTACTAATAAATTTTTTGTTTATTTTTAATAAACAAACAGAAATTTGTATTATTTGTAATTTAATCGTTATTTATTGCCATATATCATGTAACAAATTCACACACAATTCATGTTATTGATTTTTCCATTCGAGAATATTCTTCATTTAATTATATTTTGACTGGAAATTATTTTCCATTTCATTATTAAGCATTCTTATTTAACGTCCCTCTTTGTTTTATTTTATTTTTTTCATTGTTAGATGAAAACTTTTTTAAAAAGCTTTTCTAAAAAACTTTTCAAAAAAAAATAAAAAATCTCATATGTGTACAACAAAAACAAAATAAAAGAAAAATTCAAGATAGGAAATATATCTGATAAATGAAAATATTTTCACATACAGTAGTATACAATATAGGCGTGAATGATAAATCGGTGCAAAAGTAAATACAAAAAAAATAAAAAATAAAGAATTTTCTTTGCATACTTTTTGAATGAAAAATTAATTTGTATTTTTGTGAAATATTTCGAAAATTTATATGTGTAAATAATTTTCATTTTTTGAATTACATAAAAAAAAAAAAATTATAAAAATCAAAACAGAAACACAATAAATAAAAAAAAAAAAATTTTTTTTTTGTTATTGTTTATAATACATTTAAAGAAGGAAAAGAAAAAAAATTAAAAGAATATATTATGTACATTAAGGATGAATTGAATGCGAAAGCTATCTGTCAGCATAGAGTCATTTATATTTTATTGGTTTCGGTTGTGTTTTTGTTTTTTACTTTCTTAAATTACAACAACAACGAAAAAAACGAAAAAAAATTTAATATTTTTTTTTCTTATAAACTTTTCATGTTTCATGTCACATGTCTAAAAAATTGAGATTTCGTTTTTCTTCTTAATTTAGAAAATTTATCGTTTCTTAAAATTGAAGTTAAATAAAAACGATATTGTTACAAATGTTGTTGTTTTTTTTGTTTCTATGTAAATAATATGTGCCAATTTTTTTTTTTTTTTTAATTGTAATTGCTATAATAAAATTTGAGTAATTCTATACTTTTATTTAAAAATGTAATCACAACATCAATTACATTGTATTGTTTCTTAGAATTTGTTCTGAGAGATTTTCACAATCTTAATCCATGAAATTGTATTATCTTTGATTTGATGGAAATACACGTGTATGTTGTTTTTCATTACTTTATTTTAAAATAACAGTAACAACAAATTTGAATTAATACAAAGTATATGGCATACAAAATAAGGTTACAAGTTAGCAGCACATCAGGATATAATTATTCATTTAATAACGTATGAATGTGTAATTTAATTTATGTATGTATAAAAAATTTAAAAAAATAAAATGTATGTCACCTTACATATACTTTTTCCTTTAAGTATACGTAGACTTTAAATTTTTTTTTTTTTTGCAAATGAGTACATTGTGTTCAGGATGTTCATGGGTTCAATGAAACAATCTTTTCACTAGAATAATATTTAGTATAGAAGTAAACAGAAAAAAAATCTGTGCATATATGATTCGTCATTCACATTGTATTGCGTTATAATATACATATGTATATGTATGTATATTCCACAAAATGCAGATATGCACGTGCTTAAGAATATGATTTTTTAAAAAGAATACCTACATACTTGAAACATTTATTATTCCTAACAAACAAAGGTTATTTGATAATTTCCTACTTTTTTTTTTTAATGATGCCATAATATTGTCATATTGTTTATATTCAAAAATTTATGTTATTTTTAATTGTTCGCATACAATACACATACAAAAATGTTGTACATAATATATAAAAATTTCAATAAACATAGAAATACCTACATTCATAAAATAAAATTTAATAACGATTTAAATAAAGATTTTTGTTTTAAATTGAATAAATTGTTATTTATACAAGATATCATGTTTAATTAATCAACATCATTAAAATAAATTAATCGTAAATACAAAACATATATTTTAAAAACATTTAAATTTCGTATGAAATTTAATCATTTTATTCAAATTAAATTTTATTTGAACGAAATTTGTGTGTTTTTTTTTATTTGTTAAAATGGAATTTGTTTTTATTTATTTTATTTATTTTTTTTTTTTAATTTATTTATTTATTTTTCAATTTTAATTAATTTCATAGCATCAATGATATTTATTTATTTTTTTTTTTTAATTTCAATTCAAAGAAAATTCATTCACACTAAAATTGTAGAAGATGAAAAGGATTCAAAACTTATTAATTATTACAGTAAAATGAAATTGTATCTCTGTTTAAAATTTAAATTTTAACATTTATTTATTTATAGCGATGTGTTATTTTATGATATTATTTCGCTTATTCAGTAGAATTCATATAATACCCTTTCGCATATTTATTCGCATATATACATATCATTAATAATGTACCTATAAATATAATTTAATTAAGATAGAAACTTTCAAATATTTCAGTTAATTAATATTCATGCAAAGTAGAAATAAAGAGAAAAATATAAAAATTTACAAAAGAATAGCTTTAATCATTTTTATAGTAAAAATTGACTCTTTTACCGGTTGTCCAACACACATTACATGCATACATATACATCATCTACATAGTTAAAGTGAAATGAAAAACAAAAAAAAAAAAAAAAACAGAAGAGAAATTAATATTTTCATTTTTATTTTCATTTAAAGTCATTTGTGAAAATCAACACTTTTTGCTATCCATCATATTTCGTTTTTTTTTTTTTTTTTTTTTTTAATTATTTAACCAACTATAGAAAACATATTTATTATAGTGAATTCATCTTAAAAAGCATAAAAAGACCAAGAGAAAAAGAAAATCACTTTAAGAAAAAAATAAAAAATAAAAAAATGAAAGAAAACTTGAAGAAAGGCAAATAAAAAAATTTTTAAAATCATTGAGAAGCAACAACAAGATTTTTTCTACATTTTTTTAAATGATTTTCATGTCATCTCAATCTTATAAACAATATTATATATCGTAATAATAATAATTTTATATTTAAACATACAAACACATGTGCTCATACATAACATATACATACATAGTAAAATACAAAAAAAAAAAAAAAATTTTTAGCACAGTCTTATATTTTAGTTCGATCAGTTAAGTACACACGAACGAATTGGTTAACGATAGAGTCTATATATATTATTACACAATTAAATATATACATTTTTATTTCGTATTATTACTTTTAAATTACATACTCAAATTTATTATTAATTTTTTATTTTTCTAATTTCAAATAAAATTAATAATAAAAAAATACTGATTTCCCAGAAAAAAAAAATTAAATTGATCCAACAGGGAAAAGTGTCGTTTATTTATTTATTTATTTATTTTTTTAAATTCATTTTCGTTATTGTAATTTGTGGTTAGATAAATTAATAAAATATAATTCATAATAAAATAATACTGATTTCTTAGAAGAAAAAAAATTGAATTTACCAATAGGGGTTGTTTTTGTGTTTTTGTGTTTTTTTTTTTTTTTTGAAATTCATTTTCGTTATTGTAATTTGTGGTTAAATAAATTAATCAAATATAATGAATAATAAAAAATATTGGTTTTATAGAAAAATAAATTAAATTGACCAGCAGGAAAAGGGTCGTTTTTTTTTATTTTTCATTTTTTTTTTTAAATTCATTCTCGTTATTGTAATTTGTGGTTTAATAACGAAAATTAGAATTTTTTTTTTTTTGCAAACCGAAATCTCTTAATTTTCTTCTTAAAATTTAAATTATTTTTTTCATTACACTTTTTTTTAGTCGCATTTCTATATTTTCGTAATTTGTTTTTTGGGAATTTTCAATACAATCGAAATAAAAAAAGTGGATAAAAAAAATTAACGAAAAAAATATTTAATTATTATTATAAAATTAATAAATGTGAAAAGAAATAATACTTGTTAAAACGTTTTAAATTTGAGAAGAAAAAAAATATTATGAAGAATAAAACAGAAACAAAAATTACAAATTGATTGAATTCCATTAATTAAATTTAAATTATGATTTTTGTATAATTATTAAAAATGCACATATAATTTAACTGAATCACCCATAATATACCTACTCTTTATAACCAAACGATATTTGGGGTTTTTTTTTTTATTACAAAATTTTAATTATAATTGACCATATCTGAATGTTATAATTTAAGTAAAATCAAGAATGCGTGAAAATTTTCAATAAATATACGTATGTATTTTCCATTATTATATACAGTAGCCTATGAACGTATATGTATGTATATAGGTTCTGTTATAGGTGCAAAACTGTTCATTTTTTTTTTCTTCTTTGAAAATATTATTAACGATGATTTGAAAAACTTTATTAATTTTTCTTTATTTTCTTAATTAAGAAAAAAAATTATTATTTGATAGACAAATTTTTTATATAATTACAAAATTTTATATGTATATGCCTTCCATTTAAATTACCATATAGTATGTAAAATTGTATTTAAATTTATTTCATTGTATAATCACTATGTGATATTTTCAAAAATTTGTTATAAAATTTGTTATAAAAACAAAGAATTTTGAAAACGGCTAAAAAAAAAAAAACAAAAAAAAAACGGAAAAAAAATATTCCAATACTAAAAATGATAAAATAATACAAACACGAATATTGAAAAGAAAAGAAAAATGAAATAAATATCTAAAAATAAATTTTCAGAACTTTTGCTAATTTTATAAATATAATTAAATGATCATCTACATACATACATACGCGTATATTTGTATAGTATATGTATCTGTCTGCAATATATTATATTATGTATATACGTAAATGTAAAATATGTGTGTATAATATTATACAAAAATACAGACAGACTTAAATCATAACAAAAACTATACCATATTTTTTAAATTCTGTATTATGATCAATTAGTTTGTACATACATTAATTCCATCTACGTATACTATATATACATAAGTATATCATATGAATATATACAAAAATCATAATTGTATTTATATTTTGTTATAAAATTTATTTGGTAATTTGTTAAAACAAATAATTCATTGCATATTCGTACACACTTACATAGAAGTATATTATTATTATTATTATTTTCGTTTATGAAAATTTATTATATTTTTCTTTTTGTTATAATTGTATAAATTTTATATATGTGTGTATGTATGTACTATGTGTAATACAATTTAATGGGAAATTACTAATTTTCATTATTACAAAAGAAAAATAAAAATAAAATAAAATTTATAAATGTACAAATGAAATGTTATTAAATAATTAAAAATGTATGTATGTATATACACAATACGCATATTACGTATCGTATATATACACAATATGTAAACATTTTGTGCATTAGGAAAGAAATATTTTATTATTTTTTATTTTGTTTTTTTTTTTTTTGTTTTTTACTTAATTTGATGTACATACCAAAATTATATTTTTTTGTTTTTTACTATTTTATTGCTTATACATACATATGTATGTATGTAATCACATAATTAGGTCATTTATACGTTTTTATATAATAAATGTTCATATTAGAGTTTTCAAAATAAGTAATTGTATAATTTCTTGGATTTTATAATATCTACGTATGTACACTTGCACATAATATGTATTATATAATTAAATAATTTATAATAATTACAATTTGAATAACTAATTATTATTTAATTATTTACATTTTTGTTTTTAATTAGAGTTTTTAAAATATTTTTTTCAAAGGATATACAATTTACATGTAGATATACGCTACTTATGTGTGTATGTATTTGCGTAAATATACCATACATATAATTCCATCATATAGTGTACAATATTATATGTTGTATCAATCTAAATTCTGTATTATTTTTTTATGATATGAAGTGAAACACAAAAAAAAAATATATTTAATTAGATTTTTTTTGTAGTAAATACCTAGATACAAAACGAAATTTTCCCTTTTTTCATGAAATTTTTCATATTGTTAATTTCAAAATTCATCATACATATGTACATATATCATATTCAAATGAATATAATGTACCCATTATTCATACGTATTTTTGTATTTTTTTTCCCCCTAATCATCATTACTTTGGTATTTATTTTTCTTGTGTATATGTAAAATCACATAAAACGTAATAATAAATTGTGTGTACCCACAATTACACTTCACGTTTTTTTTCAAAAGAAAAACCAAAGTAAAAAAAAAAAAGAAAAGTAAAATCATTTTGATTTACAATACTTTCTTATAATAAATGTAAAAAAATTTTGATTAAATAAAATAGAAAATACAATAAAGGAAATTTTATTTAACATCAATATAAATATGTATTTAAATTTCTGTTTGATATTTTAAATACAAATAAAATGAAAATAAATTTGTACATATAATACGAGTATTTATTTGAATTTTCATCAAATTACATCCTACTCATAATAATCGTTTTTGAATGTACAAATTTAAATCTGGTATAAATGATCATTTAAATGTTTTTTACATCGTATGTAAACATGAAATAAATTATTATTCCATAACAAATAGAAATAAAAAAAAAATAAAAAAAAAATAAAATTTTAAATACTTATGGAAGATAAAGATTTTATTGTGTTGCTGTTGGAAAAAAAAAAGTAAATTAAATAAATTTATTTCGTAGATTTAGATTTTTTTTTTAATTTTGTCTTTTAGATAAAAATAGTATAATCCAATTTATTATATACAGAAATAATTTACAGATGTTTTTCATTTTTAAATTTATACCAATGCCATCATAATATCATTATTTCTTTGTCGTTTTTTAATTTGATTTTTGTTTACATATTTTCTTTTAAATGTGCATTTATTTAATTAATTTTATACAGTTCATGAACGCCTACAGCGTATGACAACATAGATCGTCAATTTATGTATAAATGTTAAAATTTTGTTTGAATGTAACATTTCATTTTATTTACAAACAAAAAAGAAAAAAAAAAAAATCGATGCATAAAACATTAATATTTTTCATGTATATATTATGTAAATTTGTTACATGAAAATGATAATTTTTAAAATTTTAATCGAATTTTTTCTTATTTTAACGATAAAATTCAAATAAAATAATTTAAATGAAAATTGATCAGTTTTCTTGTTCTGTTTTGTTCTTCATTACGTAGTTTAAATTTGTATATCTAATCACAAATTTTCACTGCGATTCAGTTTTTCCTTTTTTTTTTTTTGTTTTTTTAGAAGTTGCAAAATTTATTTAAATCAAGTGTAAAACAAAATCGTTTAAAGAAAATATTAATTAAATAATAAAATGGTCATGCTTTGATAAAGAAAAACTTTTTCATTACTATATATTTAATGTAAGATATTTTATATGTTCAAAGTGTTTGTTAAAGTGTATTTAAAAGGTGATAAATAGCAATTTGTTATAATCTATGTATATGGACATTTAAAATAAATAAGAAATAATAAATACAAAAAAAATATTTAAAACTAAATATAAATATAAATAAATATAAATATTTAAATATCCTTTTTTAATAATTAAAAGAGTGTAAGAAATAAGAAAACAAGAAAAAAAATAAAACAAAAATGCGAAATATGGCGACAACGACACAAATTGATCCACCAGGTCTTAGTCCAAAAAAGACACTTTTTGTTATGGTTACAGTTGTTGGATGTATAGCTATACTTTGGCCAAAAGTATTTTATCCAATGATGTTTGGGGGACCAATTAAACAGAATACAATTAAAGATCACAGAGGAGGAACAGGTGAAAATTTATTTAAAATTATTAATATATATATATATACATACATATATTCATATGTACTTATTTGAAATTCAAAATCGTATATAGAAAATATGTATACCAGTTACAAATTATAAACTCAATGAGAATAAATACCAACTTTTAAGAAATTATTTTGAAAAAAATTATTTTAGCAAATGAAAAAAAAAAAATAAAAATAATTAAAATAATTTTCATTTTACACTTTACATAAAAATGAATGTTCATATGTTTATTTATTCATTTGATTTTTTTAAATATTTTATTTATTTATTTATTTTTTTTTTATTTAAAACAAATGAAATAAATTTTTATTTTTTAATTTAGAAAAATCATACATGCCAGCATGCTGTGAGGTCATTCTAGATAAAGACGCATTTTATAATGAATCTTTAGCTGTTGGCGAAAGAACTTATCGCAAACATATTAATTTGTATACCGGTGAAATAAGTAGGTTTTTATCGGCTTTTTTTTTTGTTTTTTGTTTTTCTGTTTTCTTTTACATTGTAACATGTAAATTCTGTAAATACGAAACATGTGTAAAAAGAATATGTATGTGTACTTTTTTTTTTTTTTTTAAATAATTATTTAAATTACTAACAATACTAATAAATTTAACATGCACTTTTTATATTAGGGGTCAGGAGAATTTATTTAAAATGAATACAGAAAATCATTTTTTATTCGTACAATAAAAGCTATTTCAATTATCTACACTGATATATTAACCCTTTTGGATATGAAGATAATATTTATAACTAAAGTACAAAATGCATATATAAAAGTTTATAATTACAATTAAATTCATGCATTATGAATATAAATAAAAAAAAAAATAATGAAATAAATATGATAATGTGTAATAATAAAAATTTTCATTTTTCTTATTTATAATCCGGTCTAATTACTGAGATAAATATACATATATACATATGTATGTATATACATTATATCGGCATTTAGCCAACGTATAATGTATAAACATAATTATGACCAAGTTTGTAATTATAATATTCATTACCTTTCACTGAACATTTAAGCATATGAAAATGAAAACATTATATGCGTGTTATAACCATTAATATTTTACCTTTTTTTTTTTTTTTGTTGAATACATGTGTACATATACATTATGTGTTACATGTCATTAAAATGATAATGATAATTTTTAAAACAAAAAAAAAAAAAAATTTCATTTTAAATGAATAATTTTTATTCAAAATTACATCTACAAACATTTTCTATTAATCCAGTTCAATAGTGAAATTTATTTATAAAATCTTGATCTAATTTAAAAAAAAAATTTTAAACTTCAGATACATATGTATATTTTCTTATATAATAATTTGAATATTTCCATTCAATATGCTTTGAAAAATTATAAAAAATTTGAATTATATAAACATATAGAGCTATTCTAGACATAGTTAACAGATTTCGTTAACTTGACATTTTGCTAACTTTCATACAAAATTTTTGAAAATTTGTAAATTTTGTATAAAAGTTAAAAAAATTGTAAATTAGCAAAATCTGTTAATTACAACTAGAATAGCCCTGATATATTGATCAAATAGTATATGTATGTAATTTTCAATTAGAAAAATTTTCTTCAATTCGAAAAATTCAAAAACAATTTCAGTTTTTTATATTTTTAGTCATTAATTTTGAAAATTTTATTTAAAGATCTCAAGTACATATATACCTATATACATACATATACTACAATTAAACATATGTACATTACATATGTATGTTTTAATTATTTTTATATTCTCTTGTAAATTTTCAATGCCAATAAAATTTTGCATATTAAGAACTTAATTATGCGCAAATTATTATATTAGCAATGCAAATTAAATTTTATTACCAAAAAATATCACATATGAAAAGGGTGTTCCAGAATAAATTAAATTAGGCCTACATACATACATATTTCATCCTCTTAAAATTCATTTTATTGAGATAGCATAGATTAAAGAATCTTTTTTCACATACTTATACATAAACAGAAAAAAATCCCTTGAACTAGTATGTGTATTTAGTTCACATTTGCTACAAATTGAAGTTAAGGTTTAACGGTTTATTGTTAAACTATCTTAGTTTTCAAAAAACAAAAAAGTTGGTTTTGCAGTATTTATTTGGAACACCCTATATAATAACACATGCACATTATTTTTATATGTTTTTAGTTGATATTTAGAAAGACAATAATTTATTTTAAGTTAAAAATGTGCAAACGTCAGTTATAATTAATAAAATATTCAAATTTTGAATATTCACTATGAAATTTTGGATTTATTAATTTACAAATTAAAAGTTTAAAAAATTTAAAAATCTAACATTTTATATTATGTACATAAATTAAATTTATGAAAGCATAAGAAAAACATACAAAGAGTTAAAACATCTTAATAAAATGTTTGGCATAATATATTGTAGTGAACGTATTATTTCATTTATGTATACTTTGTACTTTAAATATTTTCACTATAGGCCTTATGGAAACTACGAAAAGTAGTACCACTTTACATCTTTCTATATTGGTATTTAAAAAGCTCATCTCATACTGTATGAGAACTTTGATAATTATGGTAATATAGCTCGTGCGTGAAATGCTCTTATGAGAAATTATGAGAGAAGAAAACAGACACACATATGTATGTACTCCCATAAACTCTGTAGTGAAAATAATTATTTGTACAAAATTGTATGATATTGGATTATGTGGAACAAACATATGTAATTGCAATGAATACAAATTACTTGATACTAACATTGCTATATACATTAAAAAAGAACACATAGCATATAAAAATTTTTATTTTTCCACTTTATGCAATCATGTATAAAATTTGTACAGATTAATATGAATAAACAATTATTACTAATAATAATATCTTAACGTACATATTTTTATTTGGTTTTTAATTTTTGTATTTTTTATTTATTTTTTATTGCATGTACATACATAATGCGTTTTATTTGATTTTATCAAATTTTATCTAATTGTATTTTATTTGTGTATCATTTAATGTACATAAAATAAACATGCTGATATTTAATTATTCATTTCAAGAAAATATGTTCATACTTTTGTTTTTCCTTTTTATTTCTTAAATTTTTATTTGATCACTTCTACATGCCTTGCACATAAGGTTTGAGACAAGAACGACCACCACATTTACGTCCTGACACAATTCACCCAGCGATGAGAGAAAGAGGAAGGGCTATACCATCAACCCCAACAATACCAATTGTCGAAAGAGCTCGAACACCACCATCACCCCCTCGAGTGGTTGAAGGACGTGTAAGTAATAAGTATACGCATATCAATTATATGTACCAATGTACCTATATATAGTTAATATGATTTGTTTTTTTTATTTTTCTTCAAATTAAAATTAAAAAATAATTAAAATAGCAAACATAACACTATAAAAATTTATATGGTTTCAATGACCTATAAATAGCATTTTTTAAAACGATCTTTGATTGACTGCAACCCATGATACAATTTTGTAGTACATACATTCATACATATGTACATATATTATTACATTTTGCAATCAACATTATTATTCTGTTATTCTATTCGATTATCATTATTAAAATTCTGAAATTCATGTTATACTTAAATTTTATTGCTGTTGTTGTCTTGTTGTATTTGATTAATTTGAAAAGCCTATATACTCTGTCCACTAATATTATGCACTTAATGTCTCATAGAGATTGCTTAAAGTGGTACCATTTTACATCACTATGTATTGATATTCAAAAAATTCATCTTGTGAAACAGTTTAATTAGAAATTATGAGAGAAGAAAAAAGACATACCTACATATGAACTCCCATAAGACCTCAAGTGTATAATATTAGTGGACAGAGTATAAATGTAAATTTTTAGACTTAGTATAAAAACAATGTACATATATATTTAGTAACATTCTGCGAATAATGTACATGTACAGACATTTACTTATTAACGTATATTATATTGTGTACAATATATTGTGTAGGTACATACATATGTTATATCATAAAATTAATAAATATGCGGCGCTACATTTCAATATACCTACATATATGTATATATATATTTTTTACATTATTTTTATTTGAAGTAACTATATGTATGCACTAGAATTGGAATTAGGTATGTTGAAATAAATTTAAATTACATTCATGTAAGTGTAGTATACCACATATACAGTAGTGCTCATGTACCTATATTATAAATCTACATGCAAATAGTATATACATATGTATGTAATGTATGTAATAGGTCTATCAGATATATTAATAATTTCAAAAAAAATTTTTCTTGATTTTTGTACGAATACCATATGGTTCAAGAGATCTTGATACTATTTTTATACATCTATAACTTCTATAAAAATATGCAAACGTATTTAAAAGTGTATTATACGTTAGACACGTATGTGTATGTATGTAATTATCTTACATATTTAAAGAAAATTTTGAATATGTGCCAAGGGGCATGACATTTATTTATATTGACTTACATTTACATAAATGTAGGTATATTATCTGTACATTTTAGAAATATAAAAATAAATAAAATTATAATTATAATTTTATGAAATTCATTATAATCTCTTATTTATTTCATTTAAAAAAAAAAAAATGAAAATTATAAATAAATATTTAAAAAATTAAGAATTATCGATATACGAGTAGATACATATATATGTACATGTATATATGTATATTCGAGCATATATGCGTAATTAATAAATCTTTTATTGTAGATATGTATGTATATGCATCTAATCATAAAAATTTACAACATGCCAAAATACCTATTTTCATAATTATTTATTTTTCTTCAATTTAACACCTTATTATTGCAAAAAAAAATGTTTTTTTTTTGTTTTTTGCTAAGCATCACTAATTGTACTATATAGTGTATTAAATTTTAAAATATTTATATTTAATATAAATCAAATTAATTGATTTACATACTTTAATTTATTGGTTTGGGTAAATTTCGTTATTGCTTAAAAAACATTTGAAAAATTCACCAAACTTTAGAATATAAAATTTATATGACATTTTTATATGTAAACTTTCTACATCATAATTTTTTTTATTATAGCCTGGTCCAATACCTGGAATGAGGCCACCATTAGGTGCTGGGTCAGTACATCAAGCACCACAAAAGACCAGTAGCATGGGATTTATAATGCCACTTTATACAGTTGGAATTGTTGCATTTTTCATATACACCATAATGAAGGTAAGTAAAAAATTTTTAATTATTTTTTTAAATAAAAAATAAAGTAAATAAAATAAAAGTAATACATATGTGTAAGAAAAATATTTCATATATGTGGTATTAATACCGTTAATAAAATACTTTGTTTTGAAATTTTTCATTTTTTTTATTCTTTATTTGGCCTTTTTTCATCTAGCATAAAATTATCAATATAACAATATTGATGATTAATTTATTTTTCAGATACTTTTCAAGAAACCAGTATCAAATGCTCCATATGGTCCACCAAGATCAGATCCTAGTTTTCATAAAGAAGTTTTCGGTCATGATAAATCTTGTTGTAGCGGTACTAAGCTCGGTAAGAAATCAATAATAATTTTTTAATTTTTGTTTTTCTTTCATTTTTTTCCTCCTTAATTGCAATTTTATAAATTTGAACTATATACAATTTAAAAAAGATAAAAAAATTTTCTTAATATTTAGTTTTCTTGTTTTTTTTTTTTTTTTTTGATGTTATATATACCATTACGAAATTTTCATAATAATAATTTTTTATATATGTAATTATAAATGCTATCAACCTTCTTAGGATGGAAGGAACATGAAACAAGTAAGATTGTTTGTAATGAAATTGTACATATCTTTGTACAAATTTGGTAATTTTACAAATTATTTTATTTATTTGATATTTTTCATATATTTATATATTATGTAAATATATATATATATATATACTCGTATATGTATATAAATAATTTATTTTCAAAAAATTTCAAATCAAGTATATTTTTAAAATATGTCCTTAGCAGCATATATTAAATCGTACATAATACCCATCAGCATGTACATGTGTACCGTATATGTATACATATGTATATTATTTCAAAAAGAAAAAATAAATAAACAAATAAAAATAAAGGAATATAGTTTATACAGATAAATTTGAAGAATAAAAATGCTTATTCCTAATTATCGCGTTAATTTTAAACACATGTTTATAAATCAAAAAAAAATTAAAAATAATAAATAAATAAAAAATAAAAAAATCTCACAATATAAAAATCCTCGAAACTATTTAGTTATCAAAAAATTAAAATATAAATGACTACAAGTGCGTTTTTTAAACATAGTCACGTACTTTCTTATAGAGCATAAAAATATCGTGTCATTTATATCGCTCTCGTGTGGTTGTTTTTGTTTTCGTTTTAAAATGCAGAAAACTGGCAATCAGAAAATGAGATATAAAGACGAATTTATTCAAATTGAATGCAAAAGAATGTGAAGGAACAAAATACAGGTGACTCTATGTTTTGGAAACGCACTATAGATTTTTTTTTCTCATTTCATTATCTGTTTTTCAGTTTTATTAAACATCCAAAATTTTTTTTCATTTTTTTTTTTCCGAATCTAAAAGCAAAGTAGAATTTTAATTCAAATTTAATACATATGCAAAAACATAAATATTGGATATTTCGCATATATTTATTTATTTTATGTCAATTTCCTAGATCATTATTATTATTATTATTATTATTATTATTTCGACAAAAATATAAGACAGTATACAGTAACAACATATAGTAATTCGTATCTACACATACATAAAACCTGTATATAATTTTAAAATAATGCAATTAAATTGAGATCTCTCAAATATAACGATATTCGTAGCAAATTGTCGAAAAACAAAACAGATGCAGTAAAATTTTTTTCTTTTTTTTTTTTTTAAATTTGTTTTATATGAGATTACAAGTGTATCATTAACAAAATCATCTTATATTTTTATTTTATGCATGTGAATAAACTAATTCATACACATATGAATTCTTTACATGTATGCATACACTTTAATTACGTTATTAACATTTTATTATCTTCATTTGGTTTGTGTTTAATTTATTAATTCATAAATAAATTTATATTATACAAATATTGTATAGAATGAAAATCATGAAAAATTTTATTTTTACTTCGTTACTTTTTATACTAACAAAACAAACAAAAAATTTCCATTTGAAAGCAAAAAACCAAACAATTCCTAGAATAGTATTATTGGCGAAATAAATAATTGTAATATAATATATTTATCATCATCATGCTATCAAATTAGTTATTATTATTGTTATTATACGTATTAATATAATATTCAATTCAAAACAAAAAATTCGTTACAAAACTTTTAAAAAACACAAAAAAAAAATAAATAAATAAATAAAATACATACTTGAAATTACGTGTATACAAATATATACAACTATAAATAAAATGCTTCTTCAGATGCTTCAATTAATACTAATAATGGATATTGTGGAAATACTACATGCACTTCTACTACTACAAATGCTACTGCTACTACTTCTACAATATCATCATTATCATCATCGTCATCATCATCTATGCCATCATCATATCAACATGGTCAATGTAATTCAACTAAAAATCGTGAACGTGATCAATTAATGGAAATTGAAAAATTACGCAAAAAACTTGAGGAAACTGAAAGAGCAATGGCACAATTGATAGCTGAAATGAATTGTGATCGCCATAAGGCTAAGGTTAGATTCCTTCTTTATCATAAAACTTCTATACAAAAATATTATATAATGTATGTATGTAATTTTCATTAAAAAAAAGTTAAAAAAAAAACAACATACAAAATCTATGTATGTATGTCAGAGAATTTTTTTTTTTTTCTTACAAATACATGTACGTATGTTTTATTTTTAAATATGAAAAAATTAAGACATTATACATTCGTTTACGCATACATACGCATACATATATAAACATACAATACACACATGAATAATTTTATAGAATAAATGATTATATTCGTAAAAAATTCATTTTACATTATAAATATTTTATCATACATATTTTAGATAGAGTTTATTTAAATAAATTCATTTATAAATTTTGTATGAGAAATTTTTTTTATTAGAATAGTTAATTAATTTACCTAAAAAATCACAAATTCAATCTCTTATTTTTTTTTTCTTCTTTTTTTGGCTTCAATTGATTTTGCAAATCAACAACAATATGAAATTTATTTTGAAAAAAAAAAAAAGAATCAATTTTTTTTTGTCAACTACATAATGTATTTGTATTTGTTTTATTATATGTGCATACTGTTAAAAAATCTCTTAAATTATATATTGAAAAAAAAAAAAAAAAAAACGAACAAGCTATTTACATAGGGCAAATAGAGTAATTTTCAAAGTACTATCGAACATGTTTTTGTTACCTATGTATATTTAAAAGCTCAAATGCATTTTTCATGTTTCTACTGTTCAATATAATTATTTTACTTAGTTCTTTTTTTTATTTTTTATTTTTTTTTAAATGCAGTAAATTAAAAAAAAATTATTTAATTTACAGATAGAAATTTTACAATAATTAAATGCTTTATTCTTTCTCAATACATACTATATGTTCATTTAAATCGTAAAATTTTAAAATATAATAATAAACAATTTTGGATTTATTTAAAAAAAGACAAAAAAAAAATTAGATTTTTTATGCATTTTTGTATTAGTAAAATGTTAATTTTCATTTTACGTCACTAATATAAACATTCATCATTATAAAATTAACCACATGTACTCATTCATGTTTAATAATAAATCAGTAAAAATGGTTAATTCGATCATTAAATTTAAAAAAAAAAAAAAAACAAAAACAAATTTGTTTAATCTAGTTATTTTTAATTAAAAAAATTTTTATTGCATTTTCTATTTCAATGATCATGTAGTACGATCACAGAATTCTTTTACTTCATTTATTTATTACATATGTAAACATTACATGAAACAAAAACAAAAAAAAAGACAAATAAATAAATAAAAATAAAAATTTGTAAAAATTCGTTATAAAACTGCTAAAAGAAAATTTTATTTAAATTGAAAAAACGTGTTTACTTGACTATATGTATTACCATGTACTACTTAACTTGTGTAGAAATATTCTTCTCGTACACATCAAAACATTGCTCCTTTAGCTTTGAATACCACAAGCAAGAAGTTGTATATTTACTTCTCTTAGTATTCTTTTTTTCTTGTTTTTAAATAGAAAACCATAATAGAAAATTTTACTTTTTAACATTAATTATTCTCATGTAAATTTTCTTTTTAAAGCTCCTTGTGATGAATTTTCTTAAACAACGTCCAATGGCTGAGCGAGAACTTCAACCGGCATTTTTTCCCTTTTAGAAAAAAAAAAAAAAAACACTTGGAAATTAAAACAAAATATGTATAAAACATTAATCATTATTAGGAGTATTCACGAAATGATGTATAGATGATATATATTTTTTTTTCAATACCCCTTTTCCGCTCTAGAATAGATACCTAAACACGTGTACGATCTTATTTAATGATCTTTGTATTTTATTGGATTCGTCCATTGGTTTTTTATTTTATTTTTATTTTTTATGTTATGTTTTGTTTTTTACTACCCTTCTCCCTCCCTTAAAATAAGATTTATGTTTTGTTTTTTTTTTTTTGTGATTAATAAAAAAATTATTACAATAAAATTTATTTTGAAATATTATTAACATTTCTATTTCTGTGTATATGCAATGCATCATTTTTATAACAAATACTAATAAAAACTATAGAAAATAAAAAATTAATTATATTTACAAAATTATTTATTTAATGCTTAAATTATGACTAAACGAGAATGTTTTTGAAATAAACATTCCTTATATTAGAATCATAAAATCTGATACATTGCAATTTCATTTCCATTTTATTATTTTATAAAATTAAAAATAAAATATAATTGAATTAAAATGGATTTAATTTTTTTTCTTCATGAAAAAAAGAAAAATAATTTTTTTTTAAATAATTTTTATTATTTTTTTTTTTAATTACGTAAAATTTGAGCCGTTTCATTTGAAAGTATAAATCCAATTTTTTTTAAATTCTGAGATATTTAAAGTTTTACATTTTATATTTCATAGTAAAATAAAATTAGGACTCTTATAAAATTCGCAATTTTTTATTTTATTTTATTTTATTTTTTTTTTTTGGTTATCTTCAATGATATTTAATTTTATTTTCTTACAAGGCGATTTCTATGAAAAATTGTATTTTCACTTTCAAATAGAACAGCTCATTTCTTATATTTTTTTCTTGTGGGTTTTTTTTTCAATAATAATCTGAAAACTCTATCGATTACTACAAATAATTCTAAAAAAAAAAGTTTATTTTTTTACTTTTTTTATGATTTTCGTTATTTAAATTAAATTTTTATTTAATTTTACGAGTTAAAAAATAAATACATTTCAACATTAAAAAAAATATTTGAATGTATTGTTAATATTTTTATTAATTTTAATTAATTTTATTTATTTTTTTTAAATCATAATTTATTTGTTTTTAATAAAAAATTTCACAAAAATCAAAAATAAGTAGATAAATCTACATAAATATTATTCTTATAGAATTTTCCCTTTATAAATAATTTCTAATTTTATTTTGCATTTAAAAAGCAAGGACATATTTTAAAATTTTCGAAAAAAAAAAGATTTAAAAGAAAAAATTTAATTACAAAATATACAAATTATGCGTATATTATAGAATCCAATTAATATATTATATAGATATACAATATAATATAATATGTAGGTAAAAAGGAAGAAAAACGAAAGAAAAATTTTTAAAAAGAAAAAAAAATTTTTTTTTTTTTTTTTTGTATTATTATTCAAAAATTTGACAGTCGTAATTGCTATTCAAGGTTTACTTGATGCTGCTGATGAACAACTTAAGTTACGAGAAAATTCAACAAATCTAAATAAGGTTGGCGGATTCCTTTCCAAAATTATCTTCATTGTTATGTTCTTTTCTTTTTTTTTTTTCACTTTTCTAATTTTCATCTATCTATTATTCATTTTATATATATAACATATGTATATGTACTATATTTGGTTTTATTTTCTGTTCATATCTCTAACAAAAAAAAAAAATAAATAAATAAATAAATAAATAATAATAAACCAATTAAAAAAATAATCTTCTAATTAATTTATTTTCTTTTTTGATTATTAATTTTCCTTGTTTTTTTTTTTATTCCTAATTGAATTTAAAAAAAAGAAATAAAATATGTGTGTGACAAAAACAAAAATTAAAAATCACCATTTCTATGTGTAACTCACGTATATGTATATGTTATTAAAAAAAAAAAAAAAACATTATATAAAAATTAGTTTTACAAAAATAACCAAATTAAATAAAATAAATATATAAATAATTAAAAAAATAATTTTAAAAAAAAGAGAGAGATACTAGTCATAATACATGTGATACATAATTCATTTTATTTTTTAATATGCTTGAAAATTTTTTTCAGTATTTGTAACGTACACTAATTACACTTAAGCTTTATTTTAACACAAAAATAAACCACCAAAATTATATACTTGTATATGTATTTGTATTGTAAATTTGCTGCTTTGAATTTGACTTTAATTCTTATTGATCTTCAAATAAACTTATTATTTATTGTTGTTGTTTTTTTGCTCGAATTTATTTTTAAAAAAAATAATAATAATTTAAAATTGCATATAAATTTCAAAAAAAAAGAAAAAAAAAATAAAATAAAATGCATGATTTTTTCCATTGTAAAAATCATAGAATCATTATTAAAAAACAAAGAAAAATAATTTAAAGACATAATTTTTATTTTTCATTTATTTATTTATTTTCTTATATCCTTTTAATTCATACAAAAAAAAAAATTAATACTAATGTAAATAATTTCTTTTTATTTATATTGTGTGTTCCACCATCGCATATTTGTTTACACAAATCATTGTCCTATGATTGTGATTATCCTGTGCATCTAATATCACAAAAAAAAAAAAAAAACACTTTTAACAATTCAAACCAACTATTAAAAATAAAAATACATCTCAACAATTGAAAAACAAAAAAAAAAACATACGAATGAAATAATCAAAACCAAAACAAAACAGGATACATCTGAAAATAACCGTCAACAGAATTCAAATAATATATTAAATGGGCATGCAAATTCAATTCATAATAATAGTAATAATGATGATTTATCTAATAAAAATTTAAATAATGATGATGAATTTGATAAACATCAACAGAATGAACAAAATAAAACTAATATAATGATGGCAGATCATTTATCATCATTATTATCATCATCATCACCATCATCATCATCAACAGATATACAAAATAAAAAATTTAATGATAATAAAAATAATAATGATTATCATTTAAATTATCAGAATAATAATAAAAATAATAGTAACGAAAATATAAATGATGATAACGATAATGTTATTAATAATGATAATAATGAAAATAATAAAAAATTGGATATTGATAATGATAATGTTAAATCGATAAATACATCTGATATAGCAACTGGAGTAACAATAACTGAGCAACAACAACAACAACAACAACAAAATAATAATAATGATAAATTTGAAAGAAAAATATTGGATGATCATTTAGAAAGATCTGTAGTGGTAAGTTAATTTATTTTTTGAATAATATGCATTTACTGTATATATATACATACTTTATATATATAGACTATACATACTTGTATTTCGTACATGTAAGGTAATATAAGAAAAATATAGAGATAATGTAAAATATTTTTATTAATAAAATTTACACAAAGATACAATAATACGAGAAATATATACAATAATAGGAGAAATTTAACAAAAAAAACTTTTAACGACATTTATTGTCTAAATTAAATTTAAAATGGTATAGGCACATTATATTACATGAACGTGTATAGTACGATATTGAAATTCAAACACCATGAAAACATTGCATAAACATTTTGTTTATAATAAATTTACACATCAAAATTTGTTTTTTCCTTTTATACATATACATACATATTTTAGTAATCGTACTTTAACATTTTTTTTTTATATTATTTTTTTTTTAAATTTTTTTCTTATTTTATTTGGTATTTGAGTTTTGTATTTATTATAATAAATTTAAAAAAAAAAAACGTACGAAAACAGAAAATTAATTAGAAATAAAAATGAAATTATGTAGAAGCTTTATTGCATAACTCTATTACCATAATCACGATTATTATGATGTTTTTTTTTCATTATTATTATTATTATTATGCATTATATTGTATATGATTGTATGTACATACATATATATGTATATATAGGTTCTTGGTATGGAACTGACAGCAAGTTGTGAGGGTGGTCAAAAGTGGAATCGCCCTCCAACTCCAATTTTCATTCAACCCGTTGAACATGTAAGTCTGGATATTACTATTTATTTCGTTTTCTTTTTTTTTCTTTTTTTTTTGTTATTTATACTTTCTGTTATTTTTTATTTTATTTTTCATTTTATTTTTGGTTTTGTATTTTTTTTGTTTCTCGAAATTTTAATTAAATTTAGAAAAATATTTTTATTGAAAAACTTACAGAAAGTTTACATATTTACAATCGACATACACACAAAATTAAGCTAAAATTCAAAAATTATTAAGAAATACGTTATAATTCAAATGTTTACTTTTATTTTTAATTTTGTTGTTTTTTTTAAATGAATTTTTATCCTTTTATTTTGTTTTTTGATGCTCCGCATTCTACAATTTAAAAGAAAAATTGTTTATTCTCATTTCTCAGTGGTTTGCAATCCACAACTGTAGGTGCATGTATGATAGAATGATAAAATTGTGTCATAAACAATCATCACAATGATAAGGCTAAAATCCACCACGGACTATATAAATTTTTTTTTTTTTTTTTTTTTTTTTTTTAAAGAAAATAAATGCTTGATACAAATCTGGTTATATGCAATGCAGATAATGTTGGATTTAATTAAAGTTCAAAATAGAAAAAAATAAACTAAATAAAAAGTAAAAAAATATATTTGTATGTACACATTTTGTACCTATATGCTTGCAATGTTATCAAATGAGTTTATGTAAAATGACTTTAATTTATTTCACATATATAAATTTCGTCCTTTTATTTATCCCTTAAATTTTCTGAATTTAATATGTACACACCATTATTCATGTTATATAATATCAGATGTGCATTATTTAAAACGGGGAATAATTATTATTTTTCTTTTCTTTTTTTTTTTTCAAATAAAAAAGAAATATTACAAAAAAACAAAAAAACCTAATGTTTAATATTTTTATTTTAATTATATTTTTAGTCCACTACTGTAGATGAAGACAAACCTGATCCTCAACCAATTTACCTCGAAGGTGCCCTACCTCATGAATCTAAAATACTAGTAACAGATTCAAAAACCGAAAAAGAAAATATTGTGGATGAAGAATTCAATGGTAGTGTTGATGAACCAGCGGTATGTACCACAAAAAAATAAAAAAAAATAAAAAAAAATGAATACATGAACTGTTGAACATAAAAATAAATTTTCTTTTTATTTTTATTTATTTTCAAACAAACACTTATATTTAGGTTGTATTGAGTAGCAAAATGACACTATCATTAATTAGTTTAGACGCAGATAGTTCTGATGAAAATCAAAAGGAAGACATAAATGATAAAGATAGTCCTTTAGATAACGATATAGAAATTATAAACGGCGAAGAACAAGAGGTATGTAATAAAATATGAAAAAATAAAAAAAAAAAACAAATTCAGAGAAATTAAAAAAAAAATTTTGTTTCTATTTAATTTTCTTTCAAGAATATAAAACAGCCAGCAAAAAGTAGCAATCATGATGCTGAACAAAAATAATCATTCTTCCTCATTTTCATCACATTTGTTTTTTTATTTATTTGAAATTTGTTTCATTTATTGGATATTTATTTGGATGTAATTGATTGTTATGCGTATTGATACACATATGAAATTAAAATGTAAACGTTTTTCTTTTTCGTTTTTTTTTTTTTTTTTTTTTTTTGTTTTTAATTGAAAGCCAAAAATGTCCATTCGACTATAAATTTAAAAAATAAAAAATAAAAAATTAATAAATAAATTAGCCAAATTATTGTTCTTCCATGTTAAAAAAAAAAAAAAACTTTTTTAAAATTTTAAAAAATAACGAACATTTTTTTTAACTTAATAAGTTGTTATTTTTAATAAATAAAAAATAATGACAATTAGTTTAAAATTGCAATTATTAAAATGAAATTTAAAAAAAAAAAACGACAAAAAAACAAACAAATAAAATAATTTCAAAATAAATTTGACTGAATTTGTTAAAATTTTCAATAATGATACTACATACATATATATACATATGTAGCATACATATGATACATATGTAGCATACATATGATACATATGTATGTGCTTTTGCTCATTTTTTGCAAATTTTACATTTATTATGAATATAAATTAAAATTATTAAATGTTTATGTAAGATTTATATAAACATTACAATGTATATTAAAATATGATATACATATTTTACATAATTTACAATTTAATTTTATTAAGATATTATATACGTTATGTGCTTATATAATATTAGAAATTATTTTATTTGCAAATAAATTATATGATAAATACTCAAATTATACCTTAGGTATCATTAACAAGAAAACAAAAAAAAACAAAAAAAATTGAAGAAAAAAAAAAATATGAAAACAAATAAATGCGTAAAACCTTATGTAAATGAACTTAATACACATTGTTCAATTAAGATGAACAAATAAACACAAATTATTTAAATCAATTACTTATGACATGAAAATGAAGCAATAAAACTTACCTGTTTTATGAATACTATATATTGTGTATTGCTCAAAATATTAAAAAAAGAAAACAAAAAAAAAAAAAAACAAAAAAAAAAATTAATCTGATAAACAAATATGTTTTAATTTTTATTTTATTTTTTTATTTTTTCCTTCCTTTAATGTCTTTAATAGCAAATTTTTTAAAAATTAAATTGATATTCAGGGCTATTCTGATCGTAGTTAATAGATTTGGTTGACATGCTGTTAATTTTTATACAAAATTTTGTCAATTTGAATGTCTAGTTAATGAAATCTGCTAATTACAACAAGAATAGCCCTGATTACATGTAAAATACAGTAATTTGTAAAATTTCAAAATAAATTAATAAGTAAATTAATCAATTAAATAGATAATATCAGTTTATATCAATTTTTATTTATAATTTTAGATTTTATGTATGGAAATTGAAAATAAAAATTTTAAATTAAATAAATTTGAAATAAAATGTTTAAAATTTTATATTAAATTGAATTCTTTAAACAATATATAAATACTTTTCCTCATCGAAACCAAAATGTGCTTTTTCTTTTTTTTTTTTTTTTTTTGTTATTAATTGTTATTGCAATACACAAGTAAGTAAATGTAAGTACATAATATAATTGTAAGTAATACAATTTATTACTTTGAATACATAAATGATACTTTTTTTATGGTATCACTTACATATTATGTATAATCCTATTTTAGTTACATCAACCAATATAAAAAATAAAATTATATAATTAATTAAAAAAAAAGAAAGAAAAACAAAGAAATCAAAATTAATTTATAATTACTTAATGTATAATGTATAATTATATAAAAGAAATAAAATTAATTTTTTGATAAATTATAATAAAATAATTAGGGTTATTCTGGCCATAGTTAGCAGATTTCGCTGATTTAACATTCTACTAAATTTTATACAAAATCTACGAACAGTGAAAATTTTGTATGATAATGTCAAGCTTAACGAAATCTGTTAACTACGATTAGAATAGCCCTGAATATGATCCATGATGTTTTAACATATGTAGTTATTGTATTAAGATGTTATATACTTTTGATTTTTTTTTTTTCTTCAACAAGACATTATATTTTATATTTCTTAAAGTTGTATTTATTCTAGTCAACAATATTATTGAATATTTGATTTATTACTCTTTTCTTCTTTTCTTTATTATATTCTTAATTTTCTTTGTTTATGTTATTATGTATTTATTTGTTTATTTATTTATTTTTTCTTTAGCTTCTATAGAAATTAGTTCATATACATATTATTATATTATGTGTACATTTTTAAATTAGAATTTTAGAATTTTATTGTATTTAAGGTATTCAATAATAATGATAATAATAATGTGAAATGCATTAAAAAATAAATAAAATATTTATATTATGAATAAATTATCATTATGAATATACATCGCATATTTATAAATGTGTAAAATTATGTGAAATGTTTTAACGATAAAGGAAAAATGAAAAAAATGAAAAAAAAAAAAAAAATTATATGATAATAAAAAGATCAAAACTAGAGAAAAAAAAATATTGATATACAATTAAAAAAATTCGATAAAATAAAAATTAAAAATTTTAGTGTAAAATATGTGTTTTTTTATTTTTCAATAAATTTAATTTTGTTGAATTGATTTTTTTTTCTATCCTTAAAATAAATTTCGTTACATCACAGAGAAGGAAATGTAATACAAAAACAAAAAACAAAAAGAAAATATTTTTCAAAAAAATGTTCCTGATGATTAAAACGAGAGAAATTAAACAAATTAATGTTATTTTAATACCTTTTAATGTGCAATGGTGGTTGGTTTACAAATAAAATACAATTTAATTTATTCTTTTCTGTTAGCCTCTTTATTTTATGTTCATTTTTTTTTTTTTACATTATTTCAATTTTTTCTTATTTTTTAAAATTTTTTAAATTTATATAGATCAATAAAATAAGCTATTCTCTAGTTTTAGTTAACAGATTTCACTAACATGACACATTCTGATAATTTTCATACAAAATTTTAAAAGGTTCGCAACGACCAGAATAGCCCTCATAATTATTTTATTTTTCATCTAATTCTATATTATCCTAAAATTATAATTTTTTTTTTTTGTCTATATACATTAATTACATTTTTATTCATTTAAAATTTATGTTAATCATCTATTTTCATAAATTTATTAATTTTTTTTAATCCATAAATTATATATAAAAATAACTTGACAAAAAGAAGAATTACAAATTTTCCAATTTTTCTGTTAAAAATTTTTATTTTAAGTGGAAAAATTTGATTAAAAATTATTCACTTACACAGCTTCTCAATTTAACTAATTTTTGTTTTCTTTTTTTACCTGAAAATTTATTGAATTTAATTTGTAAATAATTACTTTATATTAAATATCGACTTCTATACCGTCATGTACCAAGAATCTTTCATCTTTTTTTTTGTTTTTTTTTTTCATTTTATTTTTTTTTAAATTTATAATAATTAAAATAGCAAAATTTAATGGTTTTCGGGTTTTTTTTATATCATCTACATAAATATGTGTGTGTGTATGTGTATAGGTAATAAATAATTTAATTTATGTAAATATTTAAAATTTATTGGAAAAATAAAAATTGAAAGTAATTTTTTTTTTTTTTGAAGGTAAAGAAAATGATTGTACGTACTTAACCATGAAAATTACAATTATTATACGATTTTTAATTACTTAATTTACGAAGAAAGCTCTCTGTTTTTTCTGATTTTTATTTTATTTTGTATTTTTTATTTTTTGTTTTAAATTCTAATTTATTATCAATTAGTTACCTGTTTATTGTTATTAATATTTTCATTTCTTTCCTTTTTCTCCATATACCAAAAATCTTATTAACTATTTTTGATAATTTTTTTTTTATTCAAAAAATATTTATATACTCGTTTAATTTTTTGTTATTATTTTTTATTTTATTTTTTATATTTTAAACAATAAATTCATTAAATATACATATACATATATAAAACAAATAACACATACTATATGTAATTTACTTTAAATTTTTGGGTTTATAACTGAAATGAAAATAATGAAATAAATTACCATACGGCAATCATCAAATATTTGATTGTCGTGTGGATATTACTATTTTTATAATATTTATATAATTAGTGAAAATTTGTATGTAAAAAATAAAGACAAAAAAAAAAATTTGGAAAATTTAGAAAAAAGCTGTAAAATGAATGATAAATTTTTTTTTTTCAAATTTTTTTTTTTGTTTTTTGTTTTCATTTTAATAATTTATATTTACTCTAAAAACGACTTTTTTTTTTTAATGTCATATTCATATGATTGTGTTTTAAATTACTAAAGTAAAGTAAATTGCTTGAAAATCTTATCAAAATCATGTGAAAAAATTTTTGATATTTTTCTATACATCCTTGTTTGTTTTCGTTTTTTTACTTTACGTTTACGATAAATATACATGCATACATATTTAATGTAATAAATAATTTTGCAAATATACAAATATATTGGTGTTTAATATCTAAATATTTTCATATTTTGTTTTCTCTCACACAAATTTTCACATTCACATTTATCACAAAAATCGTTTTTCTTAAAAAAAAAAAAAAAAAAAAAAAAAAAATAGTCCTTTCAGCATACTGTATAAAATGAATTTTTTTTTTAATTTATGATGTACACATACATGTGTGCCTACAAAAAGATACTATAAATTATGTTTTTTTTTTTTTGTTTTTTGTTTTTTACATTTATACATTGTTATGTATCTTTTTTATAATAACCGTTAATTCTTATACACCTACTTGTTAATTTAATTTAAAATTTTTTTTTCTTTTGTTCCTAAATTATTTAAATCTACGTACGATATTATCGTGTACTTACAGAATTCTTTCAATTTTGATGCTAAATTAAAATAGAAAAATAAAAAAATAAAAAACACAAATAAAGGCTATAATGAAGAAATAATAATAAAGCAGGTAAATCATTTTCAATTATTATTGCAATATTATCAATCTTATAAATTAATCATCTTTGGAAGTATTTTCGTTTATTCTTTTTTTTTTTTTACTTTCACTATTTGATATCCTTTATGAATGATTGTTCTTTTATTATTTTCATGGTATATCACTATCATCATTAAAACCACTTTCTGCATACATTTCATTTATTTCACCATCAAAATCAATATGACTACCCAATAATGATTCAGTATCTTCATCCATATTTCTTATTGGATAGCTAATACCATCACCAAAGCTATATATAGAAAACATTACAGGTGATAAGAAAAAAAACAAGAAAAAAGAAGAAAAAAAAAATAATTATAAGACAAAAGTGATAAGAAAAAATTTTTTTAAATTATTAATTTGTTAATCAATTATTAAATTTAAATCAATAAAAAATTATTAACAAGAGCAAAACAATATTTTTTCTATATATAATTCCATATAGTATATATGTATATAAATTTTTAAATGAGAATGAGGGAAAAATTAATTATTTTTGTGTAAATGAAATTGCTTGCAGATTTTTATGTATTTTGTGAATAACTAAAAATAAAATAAAAAATTTTAATTGCAATAAAACAAAAAACTTTTTTTTTAGTAATTTTTACTCAATTTGAACAGCAATTTTTCCAATCTATAGAAGCATATAAATTTTACATATGTATATGTATGTACATTTTATGTACATACAACAAATCATTTAAAATTAAAATAAACAAAAACAAAAATAAAAAAGTAATTATTTAATTTTTCAAAACGAAAAACAAAATATGTATAATTAATTACAGTCACTCAAATAAATATTTCGTAAAGGCTTAGAGACAAAAATTTTAGACTGTTTTTTGTTCAATTTTATGACAATGATGAAATTCGAATTTATTGAATTTATTAAGATTAATGTTTGTAAATTTTTTTAAAAAAATTTTTCTGTAAACAACATAATTTCAAATATTTACATTATTTACTTGAACAAAGACAAAAAGAGTCGATTAAAAATTTATTTATTTTTTACTTGAAATTAATATAAAAATAATAAAAATTAAAAAGAAAAAATTCTGAAAAATGGTCCTGAACGATAATAATTAAAATAAATGTAATAATTAAAAATCAAAGAATGTAAAGAAAAGAAATGAATAAAAAGCGATTCTACAAAATGCAATTATTAATTATGAATTAATCTCTGTACATCATTTGCACTATTTCATTTCTTTATATTATATGGATTATAGGAAAAAATATAAAATTATTAAATGTTAGCAGGCAACTGAAATAACACAGAAAAATCATTTTAATTTTTTTTTCTAGGTAAAGTTTGGCAAATTAAATACAAAATTTTTCAATAATTTTCTATTTTTACATATTAATCCTTCTTTTAATTTTTGTATTTTTTTTTTTTTTATTTGTTATAAATAAATCAATTCGTATTACAGTTAAAAAAAAAAATCGTATTAACATAAAGAAAAAAAAAAAACAGTCTAAATATTTCTAGAATTTATATGTAATGCAGACAAGAAAAATACAATCTAATTTATCTAAAACTAAAATAAAATAAAAACAATTGTATGTATATGTATATACGAAATATTTTATTCTTTATTTCCTGTATACCTAAAATAAATTTGAATAATTTTTTGATTTTCATTTTGTACATTGATGTTTTAATTTCCCGTTTTTATTTATTTTTTATTTTTAATAACAATAGAAAAAAATATAAAAATCAACAAATTATTACAAATATATTTGTTATGTATTTATTTCATTGACAATGCAAAATTTATAAAGCTAATTGGAAATTTATTGTAAATATAATAAAATAACAATTTTATATATGGATCATTTACTATTTGTGTATTTTTTTTTTCCTTTTTTTTTTATTACAACCATTTAAAAATTGAAACTACAATCAATATTGTTTCTACATTATAATAACAAGAAAAACAAAATAATAATGAGTATAAATTCGAATGTGAGGCATAAAATTCGTATTTTGAAACAAAAAAAAAAACTAAATTCTATTTCATTAATCTATTTCTAAATTTTATTAAATTACATTTTAATATTTTTCAAATATTTTAAAAATTCTTTTTTTTTTTTCTCAAACGTACATGTATATTTTATATTTTAACATCGATAAAGATTTAAAGATGAATTTATGAATAATTTACATATTGATGAGTTTATACGAATATTATTTAAATTTAAAATTATGTGTATACTAATGACTGACTACCGAATTAGAAACAAAATAATAAAAAAGTATATGTGTACATTAAAAAAAATAAATGAATTTTTATCTATCATAATTTTTTAATAACGGACGGATTTATGAGGATTTCTTTTTCTTTTTTTGAATTCACGATATTCCAAAGATTTTGTATTAAATTTCGAATAAGCATTAAAATTCAAGAATATAATTAGACGCAATACTATCTTTTTAATTGTGGTAATCAAAATTATACACAATATACCATATATAGATACATATATTCGAGAAAGTTTCTAATTCGTTCGTCAAATACTACTCTAATTGTATAATATTTAAAAGTGAACAACTACATTATTATTATGTATAAGATTTCGTGATGATTACAAAAACCAAATATTATTATAATAAAATACATACAAACATTTCTTAGAAGTAAACTAATACGTATGTATGTATGATATTTATGTAAATGTATATAATATGCAGGAATTTTTATTATTATTATTTATTTATTTTTTTTTTTTAATTTTTCTGTTTTTAATAAGCATAAATATGTATATATCATATTTATCTTTTTAATTTTGTGCAATCCACATGTTTATTTCAATATTAATATTATATTTTTGTTCACTAATTTATACATATACATATATATACATTTGTATCTAATAATTTTATTTAAAATTAAAATTTATTTTTTAAACATGTATGTACGTGTAATATTTTTAAATATTATTTTTGTATTTTTATTAAGTTCATTTTTTTTTTTCCTTAAGTAAATAAACGAAAATGTAAATTTTAATATGTAAAAAATGTGACTTTTTTTAGAAGTACAATTAATTTTACTTGAATAAAAGCATAATTTTAGAAGTAATTCTGTACATATTATGTCTTATCAAGTAAAAGTTGAGTAAAAAAGTAATTTAATGAATGTGGGCATATCCTCTTTTCATTTGTTTTGTATTTGAAAAAAAAAAAAAAAAATTATGAATTATTGCATGTGTTCACCAACATCATTTAAAATTATACAATCAAATCGTTCAATTTGAAATAAATTTTAATTACTTAAATTAGAAAATTTGAAGATGATTTTTATATTTTCATCACGTATCTAAAATTAAGAAAATAAATTGATTTTGTTTTTCAATATATATGTATATAAAAACAATAATAAATTGTAATTCATGCAATTTTAATTAAATAAAAATATGATAAAAACATGAGGAAAGAATATTGTTAGTTTGAAAACAAATTTTAAAAACCACTTAATGATATTAATTAAAATTTAGAGCCATTTGAATATTTTTTTGGGGATTTGATCAAATCAATTATTAAGTCAATTATAATTTTTTAATTTTATTCTTTCAAAAATTTAGTAATATAGGTATATATAGTTAGAGAAACGTATTTAATTACGATTATGACTAGAATCGTAAATTAATATAATATATATTTCAATAATATATAATTGTCTCGAAAAATCATCGTAATGATGATTAGGCCCTGGCTCATATAGAGCTATTGCGCCATTGATGATGATGATATATTTCAATAATTGTTAATAATACGTTTATTTCTGAACGATTTTAAACATTATTTTTGTTGTTTTTGAGTCTTATACATAGACTGAAATATTTTTAACATAAATTAGAAAAGAATAATGTAAACGATTAAATACATATGGCTTTTATAAAATTTGCAATCGTCAAGAAAATACTGTTTTTTTTTTTTTTTTTTTTTTTTAAATGTAACATTTAATAGTATTTCAATTTTAAATGTTTTTATCCATTTTTCACAGACTTGTTCATCATAGTTGTTAATTTTTCTTCTTAAAAATAATAATTTAAGCAGATAACAATTAAGCTATAAAAGAATACATTTCTTTTATTTAAATTTTGAAGCAAATTTTGACAATGTTGAAATGAAAAAAGCGAACTAAATGAAGGATATAGAATACGGAATTATTATTCGACATTTTAATGATCATTTTTAATCATTCTGATCAATTTATATTTAAAATAAAATCAAATGATAAAAGAATGCATTCGAATTCTATAAAGCCTTCATGATGCAAATTTAATTATTTGGAACAAATTAAAAATATAAACAAAAATATCTATAATTAGCTTTTTGCAATTTCTCAAATGTATATTTTTAAAAAAATAAAAATTATATATTTTTTAAGCATATCAAACATCAACAATACTAGCATTATTTTCTTTTGTATCAATAAAACTGGATGTAGATGTATCGTTATTATTTAATTTAATTGTTGTCCAAGCAACATTATCATTATTTATATTTTGTTGTTGATTGTGATGTAATATGGTTTGTGGTGATGGTAATGAATTTTGTTGATATTGCAGTTGTTGTTCCTGTGAAGGATATGATTGTTGTTGTTGATGATGATGTTGTTCTTGTAATATTACTACTGTGTCACTAGTATTGTTAGCATTATTTAAATGATTATTTGTTATTGATGATGCCGTTGTATTTGTTGTATTATTAAAATTAATTACAGTCTGATTATCACCATCAGTATTATTACAATTATTTAAAAATTTATTTGTTGACTCATCTAACCTTGTTGGCGTATCGCCCATTGATTCATATGAAGTAGTTTGATGCTGTGTTTGCATTGGATATCTGAAACCGTCACCACGACTAGAAACAAAATTATATATATATATGTACTATTTTTTGCTATCTTTTTTTTTTTAGATTTTTTTCTTACACTATTTATATACAACAACAAAAAACATTGTAAATTAAAAACACCATAATAACATTTTTGATTGAATTTAGATAAAATGAAATAATTTTCATTTTTATTGAGTTTAAGTAATAAATCATAAAATCATAACTAATGCTTCTATGCATTTTTTTTTTTTTTTTTTTTTTTTTTGTCTTTTTGCTTTTATTTATTAGTTTTTTATTACATTTATAAGACTCATAATTATTTATAATATTATTGTTGCATTATTAGTAACAAAAATTAATTGGTAGTACACTTTTAGTCTAGTCTTTCGATTTTTTGTTAATATTTTAATGAGTAAAATTCTAAGTTGAAATAATTTTATTTAAAAAAAAAGTAATAATAACATATACACATTTACTTTAGTTTTTTCTTTCTCTAAAAAAAATTATGTGTAAACATTGAATGTAAATGAGAATTTGTTTTTAATTTGCCAAATTTATTAAATTCTAGTATATCATGCTGCTATGTTATAATACATATTATATTATTTTATTATCGAAATTATTATTAAATAATATATTAAATAAGCAAATAATTACGAAATAAACATAAAAATAAATTTCTGTATACATAAATAATAATTTTTGATTATATTTTTAAATATAATCTAATGCACATATATACACATATAATTTTTTTTTTAAATTTATTATTTTTATTATTAATTATATTGTATATTTATTATCTTACCTTGTATAAACAGGTATAAACCATAATTTCCAGTTATCTCCGAAAACCTCTTGGAAATTTGCATATTTTCCTATATTATAGCCACTTTTGTCTTGTCCTCCAACTCTAAATATCGGCGCTCTAAAGGCCTCTATAAAATTATCATATATATACATACATACATATATTTATTATTACTATAAAAATGAATACTAAATAAAACTAACTAAAAATACATTTTATAATGTAACTTGTGCATTAACGTGTTAATATTTTTTCTTTAATGTATACAAACTATAATTACCTAATGTTGTTCTGTTTAAAACGACCAAATACAGGTGATATCCAAAAAGACTGACCAAACTTATTGCAAACATCACAGCCAAAAAGAAGAGGAAAAGAATATGAAACCTTCCCATTCCCCCATCAAGTTGTCCCTGAAAGAAAAAAAAAATTAAAATTAGTTTATTTTTATAAAAATAATGAAATGAGAATTGATGAAATAGAATTGTACTTACTTCCCAAAATCTTATAAAATATTCAAGTGATGTTAAAGCTACATATATGCAATATACAAGTGAATATCCTAAGAACAATACAAAATATTTGTAGTTATTGAAATTGACACAATTGTTCACCCATGGGCAGTGATGATCCATTTTAAGAACACATGTCCCACAAACACTACAATGATGAGCTCTATCTGGTTTTATTATTTTACACTTATCACAAAATCTTATCCCTCCATTTATTGTTCTATTTAAAAATGAAAAAATTAATGTAGTCAAATTCAATTAGAAAATATTACAACTAATAGTATAATAAATGTAATTATTAAATTTTTATTACCTATTATGAATAGGAAGATCTCTTGCAAAGTATTCTAGTATTCTTTTTTGCTGTTCTACCGATTCAGCTCTTTCAAGTTTCTCTATTTCGCTAGATGGGACTCTCCACTATAAAAAAAAAAAAATTATAAAAATAAAAATAAATAAATAAAATTTTTCTTTTTTTTAAATTTTATTTGTTTTATTATTTTCGTTCAAGAAAATTTATCTATACGTTTATTATAAATACGTACATATATGGTTAAAATTAATTTAAAAAAAGTTAACTATTGAATTATTATGAATTACAATAAATTTCATGTATTGGTCAAATTTTAATCTTATCAAAACAAAAAATTAAATTAAAATTAAAGCTAACATGAATCTAAATAAATACAATATAAATATTCTATATATTGATTTATGATGTATGATTCATAAAAATGCCATAAAAAAAATACTGAACTAAATTATATTTATGAAATTTGGTTTTAATTTTTTTTTTTTTTTTGTTTTTTTACTTTTTATACATAAAACATTACAAATTATATTTAGAAATACATTTTATTGACATACATAGGTACAAAGATTTAATATTTAATTATTTTTTGAAAGGTCTCATTGAATTATATATCCTTTCTATTGATTAAAATAAACTAAAAATTGAATTTTTGTTTACTTGGAATTTGTATTTTCTTCACAATTACAAGTGCATATAAATACATACATATGTATATATACATATTTATCTTATAACTTCACATAATTATAGCATAAAAAAGATTATATTAATCTTTTTTTGTATATGTGTATATGTACACAAGGTAAATAAATGCAACAATTAAGTACATATTAAACATTTCTGCGTATGTGATGTATGTATACATATATACATATATATATATCAATATCAATAATTATTATTATATTTAACAGAGCAACAGAGCATTGATATATTAATTGTATGATGTATATCTTACCCTGACAGGAACTGTTCCAACAGGAGTGAAAATTGTGTTCCAGTATGACCAAAAAAACAGGACGCAAATAATATGATAAATTATAAGTAATATGGCTTTTTGGAATACACTACCAATTGATACTGAAAATTAATAATATCAATAAAAGAGAAATAAAATTAATAAAGAAAAAAAATAATAAAAATTAATAAATAATTGTTAAGATTAAATTACAAATGCATAATTGGATGACATAGGCGTAATATGACCATATTATTATTCCAACAATGAGTAAAACAGGAACCCATTTAACAGTACGCATACATCCTGCACATAGTGCATTATTTTGTCTATTATTATTATTATTATTTCCCATATATCTATATTTATTATTATATATTTTATTATTTAAAAAATATAATTCTTATAATAGTATAAAATAAATTTATTTTAATATTTAATATAAATAAAAACACTCGTTAAGTCTCAACACGATAAATAATATTTATATGTTTAAAAAAAAATTATATTAATTTTTTCCTCATTTTATTTTTTATTTTATTATTATTTCTTTCTTTTCTTTACAATAAATTATGTATTAATTAAAAAACAAAATTGAAACAAGAAAACCGTGATCGTGATTGACTTGACTGATTGATTTCAAAATCAAATATCAGCCAGCACTTCAAATTATACTTCACATCACATCACACACATACTTCACAATAATCCCAATTCAGTATTCATATCTACACTTGTTTATATATAAAAAAAATATATACTATATATGCATGTATATATATAATTATATCAAAATGTTAATTAATTTATTTATAAGTATATTTATTTTTTATATACATATATGCATATAATACTATCCAGATACAAACATCACATCATGTTATTTTATTGTAGGTGAAAATGTAAAAATTGTGATACGAACGATACATGTACTCACAATTGAAATTTCCACAAATTTCAAATTATACAAGAATACAATACAAGTAAAAAACAAAAATACAGTTAAAAAAAAAATAAATGTGAATTTCAGCAAATCAGCTTATCAGTGAATAACACTGCTTCTACATGTACCATAAAGTTTTCCATGGCCATGGCCATCGCCATATCAATAAATGGACTGTGTAGACGCATAAAACTATTCTATTTTTGATGGCTTCCATTATGGACAAACTCATGGATAGCCATCATGGCTTTCCATAAATGTTGTCCATAAATTTGACATTTACAAAAATAAATATGGCGTCTCATAATATTACATGTGATTTTTTTCAATAATTTCTAATTCTTCTAAACACTTTATAGCTTGAATTGCTCTGTTTTCCCTTGTTGGCACCATTTTATTAAATAAAATTGCCTTTGCATAAAATGCCCATCTATAAATATTTTTTATGGATATGGCCATGGTCATGGATATGGTTATGGAAAACTTTATGGTATCTGTAGACGCAGTGTAAATTTATTAGAATTCAGCTATTGAAAAATAGAACACAAAAAATTGGTAAACAGGGGTGATCACGGAAATTTTTGTGAATTTTGACATTTGATTCTTTTAAATTTTGATATTATATTTTTACATAAATCTTGTAAAAATCGATAATCAGTTAAAAATATAACAACAACAAAAAATGTAAAAACGTTACAAAATTTGAAAGTTTTCAAGTCATCTTTATAAACTATAAAAATTAAAAAAAGTTAGTATAATGAATTATAAAATTCAAATTTTGATGTTCCATGTTCTATTTTTAAGCAAATACCAACAAAGCAATCATCTAAATTTGAAATTTGAAAATTTTTCAAATATCAGTTATTCAGCTATTGAATAGTTTGTGGTGTGTGTGTAATCATATCATAAACACAAAAGAATTCAATCATCAATGTATGCATGTGTAATTATTTGATAAGTCGAATAATTCTATATATCATGCATGTTTTTTAACCAGAGCAAACATAAATACGACCGTTATATGTCAAACATATACATGTCTAACATAATGTATGTATATAAAAGAAATGCAAAAATAAAATACACATAACATATAACATACATAACTATGAATACTAGCTGAGAAAGGGGAATGAATACATATCTTCATGTACATATATTGTGCATATATATACGACATCAATACTAGTAGCCATATTGTTTCAAATATTCAGAAAGGCCGTACGAGCGTTGGGATTGTAGTTATACGATTATATTAATTTATTTTCGGCCCTTATTAAATTTAATAAAGTGAAACAAAATTATTAAAAATTAAAAAATAATAATCAATGTTACATATAGTAATTAATTAAAATCATTTAAAAATAGCAAAATTCTATTAATTTTCTATAGTGAAATTTTTGAAATAATCGAAATTGCTTAAATTATATATCATAAATTTAAAAAAAAATTTTTTTTTCTTTAATGTAAAAGTCTTAAAATTATTAGTGAATTACATACAAAATATTTATTTTTCTTTTTTTCACAACATTGTGGTGTGAGGTGCGATTGAAGAAAAAAAGATAAATAAATAAATAAAATAAAAATTAAAAAATATAATCTAGTCAAATAGTCAAGTATATATATTCTTTGCAGTAGTATACATACATTACATACATTTTAATATCATTTCTTTTTTTTCCAATTTGAATGGTGTGATAAAAGCATTCAACAGAAGTACTTATCGACCATAAAAATAGGCTTTGCTAAAAATATAAGCAATAAATAAAAAAATAAAAACAGGAAAAAAAGAACGTACAGAGATATCTAAAAAAGAGAAATTTTCAATATTGTTAAAAAAAAAATAAAAAAATATTACTGAAAGCCTGTTGATTCATTTAAAATTGATTTACAAGTGCAAATATAATTAATAATAAATTTATTAAAAATTAAAATAAAACATCTATTAATTAATTTAGTTTAAAAGTTGAAAAATTGAAAAATAAAATAGCTAGTAAACCTATATATCAACATCATCAGTGCACATATAGTAAAATCTTATCAAAAACAATAATTCATTGTAATTTATATATTAATTTGTAAAAGAACGAACGGTAAGTTATACATCGATATGTACAAACGTACATACCTGTACTGGTACATATACATATTAAGTAATCACCTCATAGAGGCTAGAAATACATTTATTTACAAAATATCTATATATATTAATTACATATAACATTTCATTTTGATTTTATTTTATTCTTTTATTTGTTTTTTTTTTTTTTTCGTTTTCAGTTTGATTCATTTTTACTCTAGTTTAGTCATAGGTAAATCGATTAAAAACTCTCTAGCATGCATTCAACTAAAAGTGAACAAATTCATTAAATTATGCCTATTTTGTTTTTTACTTTCATCTTTTCTGTATGTTTATGTATATATACACGTATATAAATTTGTACATGTATGTGACTATATATTTTACGATAGAAGTAAAAATAGAAAGAAAAAAAATTAAAATGTAATGAAAAAAAAAAAAAAATGAGGAAAATAATAATGACAAAAAAAAAAACAGCGACAATAGCGATAACAACAACAATAACGACAAATTTTAAAAATATGATGAAAATTATTGAAATCCAATAATGCCACCACTATGACCTTAACTATATATTGTATCTGAAAATATACCCACCACCTTATAGTATACATGTAGATACATCTGCACATATTCATATTCATATCATATGTATATAATTTTGTTAAATGCATTTTCACATATATTTGTTCGTGTTATTACTCTATAGTAAATTAGAATTTGTAGATATGCAATATATTTATGTACATATACATACATACATATATTCTACGTAATAAACTTGCATCTTGTATGTTTGTTTGTTATTTTAACATATACTATATATCTAGGCATATATATGTATAGGTATATACAATTTATATCAAGTGCATACAATTTTGTTTATTATGTTAAAATTATGTCAATCACGTTTAAAAACAAAAATATACCTATACATATATGTACCTACCTATATAAATATACATATACCTACCTATCGTGCTTATATAAATTATATATAGAAGTAGAAAATATATTTCTATATATACATATATGTATGTACGTATACAAATATTGAATGCAGGTAAATAGAATATACATATGTTACAAATTTGTACGTTTCATATACATACCTACACAACTAAATAAAAGAAAATCTATTCTATGAAAATAAGATACCTACATTATACAATTGTAGGTAGTTATAAATATACCAGTTGTATGTGCATTTTTATAAATATTGTATGAAATGAAAACAATTAATTTTAAAATTGATTTGAACTATAATTAATGTTTTTACAAAGCATAACAAAACAATATAAAAAAAAAAATTGATTAATTAGAGAAACAACTGTTTCAAGTTAGGTATACAAGTATTCACTAATTGTTATTAAATGTTATAGATATCCAATTTGTTAGTTATTATGTATTTTTAAAATCAATGATTACTAACAGAAAATGGGCAATACTATTTGTATGCACTTAAAATTGTATTCTAAAATACACAACGAAGTTTAAAAAAAAAAAATCAAAATAATATCTTTTAAACAAAGTTTTCAACGAAAAAATATAGAATTGTTGGTACCTAATTATTACTATTTTTTATTTTCTAGTTATTTTTAAACTGATAAAGTATTTAACACTATAACAATGTACGTGTATAATTGTTACAGTTTGTAAAAACGTTTATTATTTTTTAAACAGCTTTGATTGTTCAGTTTAAAAAGACAAAATATATAAATATTTATATAAGTAAAAAATACATAAATGTAGGTACTTTGACAATGTATAAAAAAATCTTGTAAATTATTTATACAACTGTTTGTAATATTTTATAACAGATGTAATGAATTAACATTTTATTATTATAATAGAACGCATGTAGTTTTTTAAATTTTTCTGTTATTATTTTTTGTACGCCATATCTTTATAAGATTTGTATATATGTATACCTACTTTATTATTTCCCTAAAGATTTATACAATAAAATAGCTCTATTTATTCATTATTTTAACAAAATAATGATTACATTCAATATTAGTGACTATTCATAACTGGATATAATATCAAAATAATTTTCATTTAAATGTACAATTGAAAATGTATTTAATTATCTAATAATTCCAACTGAGATACATACGTATGTTTGTACACATGTATGTCAATTAAAGCCTGGTTGTTTTTCATTTTATAAAAATTATCAAATAAAATAAATAACCTTCATTTATTTAATGAAAACAACAGTGTTACATGTGAAAGGCATGAATTTTATATATAAACCAAAAAAAGTAAACGATGATATCATAACCTTTTTTTTGTGTTAAAATAGAAAAAAAAAAAAATGTTTTTTTTTGTGAAAAACTTAAATAATAACGTTTCAAACAGATTAAGAGAAAATCTTTTGTTTCGAAATTTTCAATCTTTTTTTTTTTTTAATTTCAGCTAATCATGTCAGTGCCACAAACAAAGCAACGTATACAAGTTCCCGACGCGTTACGTGATGTACTTTTAGAATTTTCGATTGCATATCTATTAGAACAGCCAGGTGATGTAATAGATTTTGCCGTTGATTATTTTACAAAATTACAACAAAATCGAAAAGAACAAGATTCTAAACGTAATGAAGAAATTCCATCACCAGGTGATGACAGTGTTTTGTCAATGGATGAAGGTTTGTTTTTTATCTTGTGCATAAGTAAATGTACTAATGATATTCATTCCAAATTCGTACATAATAGAACCAATGCCACCACCAAGATATTCTGGACGACGTAAATCGGTATTTGCAGAAGCTTATGATCCAGAAAAGGATCCTGATGATGATGATGGAACAATGGCTATAACACCAAAAACAGACGAACAAAGAGCACGTCTTGCTGAAGCTGTTAAAAATATTCTTTTATTCAGATCATTAGACGTTGATCAAGTAAAAAACGAAATCAAAGAAAATCGTTTACAAGTAAAAATTAATGGGATTTTATTATGTATTTTAGATGAATCAAGTATTAAATGCAATGTTTGAGAAAACTGTTCAACCTAATGAATATATTATTCGGCAAGGAGATGATGGTGATAATTTCTATGTTATCGAATCGTAAGTTTTTATTATCATTATTATTATGTATATATATTTTTTTCAAAACATAAAAATGTAAATTAATTTCCAGAGGAAAATATAAAGCATTCGTAGGTGACAAACATATTTACACTTATGATAACAGTGGGAGTTTTGGAGAGCTTGCATTGCTTTATAATATGCCAAGGTAAAATTTTATAAAATGTTTTCTACTAGTCGTTTTTCAAATTTTATGTGTAATATTTATTTTTAAATTAAGAGCTGCAACAATACAGGCTGAGACAGAAGGTAGACTTTGGGCTATGGATCGGCAAACGTTTCGACGTATTCTTCTAAAATCGGCATTTAAAAAACGAAAAATGTACGAATCACTGCTGGACAGTGTACCAATGTTAAAAGCATTACAGGTAAGTAATATATTTGCGCTTTTAAAATGGGATATTTTTTAGTCTTACGCTAATCATTTTCTTTTAAACATAATGTTAGAGTTATGAGCGTATGAATTTAGCGGATGCTCTTGTATCAAAGGTTTATAAGAAAAATGATAAAATTATTGGACAAGGTATTTATTTATTTGGTTTTATTAATTATTTATTTTCTAAAATATTAAATGCAATTATTTAATTTAAATTTAAAGGCGATGCGGCTGACGGTATGTATTTCATTGAGAGTGGCACAGTGTCAATTCAAATCAAAGAAGGTGATAAAATTGTAGAAGTTACTACATTATCCCAAGGTCAATATTTTGGTGAACTAGCTCTAGTTACGCATAAACCAAGAGCTGCATCAGCATATGCTGCTAGTGATACAGTAAAAGTTGCATGTAAGTATGAATTAGGGCCCAGACAAAAAGCACATATTCTTATTTTTATTTATATTTTTGTTATTGCTAACAAGCATGTAAATATGTGCATGATAGTTAATAATAAATCTACATTTGTTTTTAGTTTATTATTATTATTTATTTATTTATTTATTTATTTATTTTTTTTTTTTTTTTTCATATTTTATGTGCACACTAAAAAAAAATTAATTTTTGTGATGAAAACTGCTTTTTATTTTCTTTTACTATTTCTTGTCACGTAATTGTAGTTTTAGATACCGGATCATTTGAGTTGCTTATGGGTAAATGCATTGATTTGCTTAAACGTGGAATTCATTCTTATATATATTTAGATGATGATATTCGTTTAGAAATTTTAAATAATAGATTTTAATACATAATATAAATAAATAAACTATCTATTTAAATATAGTATGCAATATATGGTAATTAAACTTTCAGTCAAAGATTGATATGTGATTTATTATGTTTTCTTGCATGAATAACAAAAAAGTAAATAAATGAATAACTAATTTTTTTTCTATTGTTGCTACTAACGTTATATATTTTATTTACAACTTAGTACTAATAAATAATAATATAAACTTAGATATAGATTTTTCCTATAATAAATAGATTAGTTATAGTCATCATCACTTACACTTACTAATTTAATAAATGCACACAATTAATTCAAAACTAAAACACTTCTTTTTATGTCAAGTGTAATAAAAATTAATAACAAGTTAAAAATAAGAGGGCACATATTTAGATAACATACATATTGTTTATATTACATTTTGTTATTTATAAACCTAATAAAGTTATTTGTAATAGAAAAGGTAAAGGTATTTGTAATAGTAATATGCATATGTATATTACTATATTCAATACATGATGTCAAATGTTTAGTATTAATTTTAAAAAGTATTTCTATATTGTAAAAATAGTAATACAAGAAAAGCAAAGTACAAAAATAATAGTCTTTATTTGCTTTTATCTTTAGTACTAAAATTTTTGAATAAAAAATATTATCAATATTAATACAACCCTTTTTTTTATAATTATTCTGCAATTTTTGAATAATTATTATGTCCTATTGTATGTAAATATTGTTGTAATAAAACATAATATATAATTTTAAAACATGGGGAAAAAATTACATAGTGTTAAAAGTAAATTAAATGTTTTAATTTTGTATACTTATTTCAAATATTCAAATTTTATTTTTTTTTATAGATTGTTGCTTTAATTTCTTGTACTAACCAATTATATTGTTAACGACTTCTACAAATTAATATTGAAATAAATTGAAAAAATTAAAAATAAATTTAAATCTTTTTTATGAAAATTAAATTAATTTCAGTTCTTGATGTTGAGGCCTTTGAACGTTTATTGGGTCCATGTATGGAAATTATGAAACGCAACATTGATGATTATGAAACTCAACTAATTAAAATTTTCGGAAGTAAAACTAATATTACAGATACACGGTAAAAAGTCTGGTTATTAGAAAAATAATAATAATAATGCGTAATAATTATTTAAAAAATATATTAAATGAAAAAATACAATTAAAATTTATTCACTACATTTTCACATACACATAACTATATGTACACAAAATAAAACAAAAAAAAAATAATAATAATTCATGAGTAAACGTATAAGCAAATATGTACACTTCATTAAAATGAATAAAATTCAAAAAAATAAAATAAAATAAAATAAAAATTTTAATATCAAACCTTAAAAAAATAATCGACGGTATTAAAATAAAAATTAAATTATTTGTTTACTATAAGAAAAAAAAAAGTAATAACGTAAAAAATATGTAGCGGAATTAATTCTAAGCAAACAAAGAAACTAAAAAGAAGTTACGAGTTTTTCTTTCTAAGCTATAAAAATCAATAAATTGAATGAGATAAATAAAATAAAATAAAATAAAAATAATGAAAATAATTAAATTTAGAGAATGAAAAGCAAAAAACTACGCTAAAATGAAATTCAATCGATTTAATTTTACTCGAATGTCATAATTTAGAAAAATATTTAATATAAACTTAAGAAACAAACAATTTATAGAAAATGATAAAATATTGATTACATATAAAAAACAAAATGCAAGCTAAGACTAGTAAAATATTATATACACATAAATGTAAACAAATAAATCTTTGATAAGATAATAAGAGATAATGAACTTGAGATAAATAGATAAAAATTTTAATTTTTAAAAAGGAAAACTTAAACATAACTTGTTTCTACTGTAAGTAGAATGAAAAAAATTTTAAAATTAGAAAATTTTTATTCGTGCTATTACAATTATTATTTCATTATTTTCTTTTTTCTAATAAAATTAATATTAGAGAAGATGTCAACACATTTGTCTTATAATTTCACACCAAAAACCCAAAACAGGATTCTGAAATACCAATTTAAATAACAAAGCAAAATGAACATTTTGCTTCAACAACAATTACGTTCATGACAAAGCAAAATGAACATTTACCAAATTAAATTTAGTTCAATAAAAAACTATAAAAATAAAATAATTTCAACTTCAATTAATGTAGAATGAAGTTCATTTTGAAATAATCCAATAACAATGGAATAAATATTATATTAATGAAAATCAAAATATATACAAAAATTAAAATAAGAAAAAAATACAAAAACAGTTATTATTGTTTTTCTTATTTGTTTTTCAGTTTGTTGCTAATTGCAACATAGATTTTTTTTTCAATTAATCAAAACTGTAAATTTATTTTAGTCTACAAAATTTTTTCTTAAATATTTTAGTTATTTTCTTTTTTAATTGGAAAATTACATTTTCTTCTATATTTCTTTTTTTTCGAATAGAAATGAAAATAAAAAGATCAGAAGAAATAATTAAAATTAATCTGATAGAAGAAATGAAACGTGCAAAAATCAAATAAATCAGTAAAATTAGTAAGTATTTGTTATATATCTGCATATATAATATATCTTTCGTTTTATTTTGTTTTCATTTTTTAAAGAAAAAATAATAAGATAATTAAAAAGAATATATACAATTACTTCAAATAATACATATAGATATTTAAGAAATATAATAAAATTTAATAATTTTAAATATAATATTAATATGAACAAGTAATTTAATTTCTTTATATTCTTATTGGCATGTTTTGTTTTATTGTTTGATTTTTTTAGTGTTTTCTTTAAATATATAAATTTTAAATAATTTTTTAGTGTGTAATTATTGTTTTATTTAATTGTAAATAAAATAGAATGATTGGCTGGCCATCTTATATTATATTATACATATAAAAAAAAAAACAAAAAAAAAAAAAAAAAACGAACAAAATAAAATAATTCTAAATAAATTCGTGAAATAAAAAAATATTAACTAAATAAGAGAAGAATATAAAGAAATATTAATTTCGCAAAATATTGTAGCTAGAAAATAATATTGTAATTGAAATTAGTTAAAAGAAAAGCAACTACTAAATAAAACATAAATGAATTTAAAAAGAAAGAAAAGATCAACAACAGGATAATTTAGGAAAATATCATAAATTGATCTATAACGTACAGGGTATTGATAAATATACATATATCTATATATATTTAATATTTATAACCCATATTGTCTTTTTCTCTTATTTATTATCTTAATTTATAATTCTGTTTTTTTAAGAAATTGTCAGTTAAATGAATAATATTTTTCTTATTTGAAAAATAATTTTCTTTCCTTTCTCTTTTTAATGCATTTTTTAATACATATATAAATAGTTAAAATATACAGTAATACAAATTATGAGCTTATTCTAAAACTGAAAACAAATATTTAAAAAATTTTTCTTTTTTCATAATTTGCGCTTTTAATACTAATCTGCTCTAAATTATCCTATGTTGTGATATGCAAAAATTAAAATGAAATTTGCTTTTTTTTTTTCTTTAAAAATAGAAAATTTATTTATTTTTTATTTTTTTTTAAATAAAAAAATGTTTTATTTATTGCTTTATTAATTTTTAATTCTTTCTCTCTTTGGTTTTCTGAAATATATGTATATATTCATATATATGTATGCAAAATTTTATAAAATTATTTTTATTATACGCTAGAAGAAAACAAAGAGAAAATTTTAAATTAATAAAAAAATATAGAAGTTAATACAAACAAAAAATAAATAATAATAAAAATAAAATAAATAAAACAAGACAAAAAATAATGGTGGTAAATTATACAAATATAGAAAATATATTTAATTGTAAGGTACTTTATTATATGTATTACCGAGAAGCATAAAAACCATAAGAAAATATAAATAATATTAAGATTAGTAATTAATTATTACTATTGCAATATTATTTCTATTTACATAAAAATGATAAAATAAAATTAAACTATATTTATTATGATGTGTGTAAAGACAAAGAAAAAGTAAGAAAAATATGGATATCAATATATTGATAACTACATGAAAAACACTTTATTTATTTTTTTTAGTAATATATTTTATGATTGTTATTTTTTTTATAATTAATTTGTTTTGTTTTTTTTTGTTTTTTAAATTTATTTTAGGAATATATATATATATACTTTTTCTAATTTATTATTAATAAAAATAAAAACAAATTCCTTAATATAGACATAAAGAAGAAGAAAAACAACCTAAACTAAAATGAGATCGAAATATTGTAAGTCTATACATAACAGAAAAAAAATTTTTTTTACAAAAAACGAACATGAAATCATTTTCTCGATTCGATCATATTATATCTCAATTTGAATATTAAACATGATAAAATGTAAGATACATTCTTGAAAACATTTTTTTTTTCAAATAAAATGTATTAAACACAATATAATAATGTACTACAATATATATGAAACTACTTAATTATAAACAAAATACATAAAAAGGTAAATAAAAAATATACAATATAAATTGATAATTAGATATAAAAGTAAAAATAAAAATGAAATAGAAACTGTAATAATTTTTGTGCACTTGATTGCTCAGTTTATTTGTTTTTAACAAGAAACATTTTGTTTTTGGAAATTTTACATATGTAGTTATAAATAAGTATTATTTCATAACATATAGCTATAGTTAATTTATATCATCAAATTTATAAGAGGCAATTAATTTTACAGATGAATAATTTGTTTTGATTTTATTTTTATTTTTATATTTTGTGTTATTATATTTCATATGAATAATGATTGATCGAATTTTATTTATATTAATGTTTTCAAATATTCATTTGACATAATTAAAAATCCAAAAACAATTTCAAACATGCACTTGTAAAGATTTTAAACATACCAAGAAAAAGGTTTTTTTTTTTTTTTTTTTTTTTGAATCACAAAATATTTAAATCTAAACGAAATACATTAAAACTCTTTTTTCTACTTGTTCCTATATTCATGTATTTTAAAAATAATTTCCTATAATTTTAAATTGCTCAAGTTTAAGTTTACAAATATAGCCACAATTTAATAAATGATATATGAATATTCTCGAAATTTTTTGTTTACTTTGTTTTACTGTGATTATTTGATTAATTTTCTTTTTTATTTTTAAAAATAATTCAATTAACATTGATTTTTTTAAAAGTCTATTATCAATCATTATTCATTCATATTAGAATTATAAAATTTTTAATTATTATGAATTTTATATACTTTTAATATAATAGTTTGTATTAATTGACAAAGAAAAAGAAATGACTTTGAAATAAAAGCAAAATAGTTTTGAATTTATGAAAAACATATTTAATATAAAACAAATAATTTTATAGATAACGTCCAATATTTATGTAAGATATTTTTGCCATTGTTCTTTTCAAATTAAATTTATGTTATTCTTTCGTTGTTTTTGTTTTATATTAATTTTTATCGTTTATAATAATTTAAAATAGAGTTTATTTAAAAAAACAAAAATAAAATTATTTTTAAACACATATTTTATGAATGTGTATTTTAAATTTATGAAAAATAAATTAAATTTATTATTTGTGTTCTTGTATATGTTATATTTATTTTATTTTATTTTTAGTTAATTTTAATTAATAAAAAAGATTATAAATATTTTAAATAAAACCAAATTTATTTATTTAAATTAAATTTTAATTTATTTTGTTTTATTTATGCTGCTTTCGATATTACCATTCGTATGACTTTAAAAAAAAAAATGTGCAACGCAAATGACGATACCGAAAACAGCATTATTTCACAATTAGTTTTATTTCTTTTTTCATGTTCCAAATTTATTTAACCTTTAGTTCTTATTTTTTAACTAAACATTTAAATATAAATTAAATTTATTAAGCAAATAAAATTATTTTAATTAAAGCAATAATATTTAAAAGAAAAAATATTTTTTAAAAATATTACAAAATAAAATTAAGAATAAAAATAATGGGTAAAGTGTAATAAAGCAGCAACATTAAAATTAAAAATATAATGCTAAAAAAAATCAAGAAAAGGAAATGTAGTTTAAAAATTTCTATATTAAATATATATTAGTTTTCTAAATAGATAAGAGAAACGATAAGCGACTTAATGATGGATTTTATGTAGTGCTAATCCAAACCTGAAGAAGTATGAGCTAAATTAAAAAAATTTATAATAATAAAGAAGCAAAGAATTGTTTGTCAAGTAGTAAATAATTTTAACCATACATGTACCATAAACATTAACCATAATCATCGTACTATAAGAAAAAAAGCAGAAAAAATTGGCTCGTATTTCATCAAAAAATAATTAGAAAATATGTTAAAAATTAATAAAAGGAAGAAAATCGTGATTTTGTTTAATTTAATTTATTGTTTTTCTACTACATATGACGTCACAAAAAATATAATTAGACAATCAGTTAAATAATTATACTAAAATTAATGAATAATTAAAAGAAAAAATAATGATATGATTGGTAATGATGTGTGTGTTTGATTTTTGAATAAGACAAAAAGAAAAAATAAATGAAAATGAAACCAAAGAAAGAACCAAAAATATATACGTCTAAATAAAATTGAATTAAGTAAAACATTTTAAAAAAATATTCAAAATTAGGTATAATAAATTAAAAAAAAAAAAATTAAATAAATACATTTCTAGTATTGAAGGAAAAAAATAATAAAAACTTAAAATAATAAATTTTTGAATTTTTATTTGTTAATATAACTATAACTTGTTATAATATGTGTATGTAATACTTATGTACGTATTGTTTTACAACCCAAGATAAATAACTAAAAATTTAAATAAAGAAATAAAAACGGAAAATATTAAAATAAAATTAAAATAAAACTTGAACAAAAAATTGATATCAAATAAAATACAAAATTAAAAAATCTTAAATTAATTCAAAGTATGCCTTTAATTTAAATATTTATTTTTTATCTTATTAAAATTAAAATTTATTATATTTTCCGTAATTCAATTTCATCTTTTACATGAAAAAAAAAAGTTTGCAATAACAAATTTTGGAAAAATCTAAAGCTAGTAAAAACTATATTAAATTTTACTACTGCCAAAAGATATAAAACTATTGTATTTACTAATTCACTTTTACTAGTTATAGCGTGAAATGACAATTTTAATATACAAACGGCTTGTTCAAAATTGTCATATTTTTCCAAAAATGTTTAAATTTGTAAAAAAATTCATTATAATAATTTTAATACATAAACTTACATACGAAGAAAAATAAATAAATAAATGTATAAAAAAATACGTTCCTCAATCAAATAAATGGAATTAAATATTTTTAATCACAAAAAAAAATGAAATGAAATTAAATAAATCAAAACGAAAATAGGTACATGAAATTTTATTTAATTTTTAATTTTTATTTATTTATTTATTTTATTTTTTTTTTTTTATAAAAATTCATTAAGTTTGAATATCTTCATATAAATTAGCTGGGAAAACAAAATACTTATTGAACATCTATAAATAACTAAATAAAAAAAGACTGATTTTAAATACTTAGAAATTTTCGAAATGTCATGAAAATAAAAAATTATTTCTGTTTTATTTAAATGGCCGCCGCAAACATAAAATTATGGAATTGAACAAATTTCAATAAAGACTGTCCATATCATTTTAAAATGGCAAAAAGACAGTTTTCAAAGTAAAAATTTAAAATAAATCAAAAAAATCGAAATTTTATTGCATTTTTCAGTTTTTAAGAAAAAAATTTTTCTATCGGTTTTTTTTTATCGTTTTCATAATATGAATACTAGTCAATATTGATTAAAAAATCAAAAATAAATAATAGATAAAAATATAAAAAATTATCAAAGTACAGAATATATAAAAGCACTTTATAAAAATTTATACTTTATAGAATAGTTAACATCGATGTTATCAATGAGATGTTAATAAAACATATCGAAAAAATGAACGTTTTTTATTTTTTATTTTATTTTTTTTTTTTATGTTAAAAACGTATTTTATTTGGTTTTAATTTTTTTTTTTTAAACTTGTTTATTTGAAAATTTAATTTGATATTAATTAAAATCACAAAAATCAAGTTAACTTATTAAAATAAATAAATATTGAAAAGAATATAGAAAAAAAATTTACACATATTACATATTATAAATAAAAAGAAATTTAAAATAAATCACGTACGTATATACGTATTCACGTACAATGAATGTTTATTTCAAGACATAATAGAAAATTGAATAACTATCGGAAAAAGTTTGAAATGTAATAGAAAATAAAATGTAATTTTTTCCTAAAAAGACAAAATTAAAATAAAATTGAAAAAAATAATTAATTATTATTATAAAATATAAATAAAAAAAAATATTGTTCTAAGTACAGCTAATACTAAACAATATATTTGGCTGATTAAATCTTCAAAAAAAAAAAAAAATAATAATAATAATAATAAATAATAAAACGAAATTCGTAATCAAAAACAAAAATAAAAATTTATTGTGATTATTATGAATTATGTAATAAATAAGGTAATACAAGAAGCAAAATTAAAACCAAAAATTATAAACATTAGCATGTATTGAATTTATTTAGTGGATACTTTGTATTGTGTTAAACATAAAAAAAAGGAGTAAAATTTTTATAAGCAATAAAATGTCATTAAACCAATTGTTGTTCACGTATACAATGGAGATTTAGCATAATTAAATTTTTTTTTTTTTTTCTATTCTCATTATGTTGTAATTGTCCTTTTTTGGATGTATATTTTCTCTCTAATAACAAATTTTGAATATTCAAAAAAAAAAATAAAATGTTCACATTTAAGAATATTTTCATTTAGAAAATTTATATATTATAAGAAAAGCAAGAAATGAATTCATATTTATAATAATAAACACTAAAGAAGAAAGTAATGATAACAAAATAAGAAGAAAAAAAAAGTTAAATAAAATAAAAAAATTTTTTTAATACGGAATTGATTACAATCTGTTTGTTTGTGATAACCTACGTCAAATATTTATGTAAAACGCTTATATTATGTAATAGATTTATTTATTTGTTATTAATTTATTAATAATATTTTTATTATTGATTTTGTTGTATTATCATCCAACATACACATTAGCATACATTTAAATATTGTAGTAGCAGTAGTAATATAATAGTTGTAGTATTAGTAGTAAAATAAATTAAGTACGATAACATAATTATAATATATTGTCACGTAAAATATACAAACGCAAAACAAAAAAAAAAAATTACATTCAACTAGATAAATTAATTGTTATTAGAAAAAACAAAAAAATAATAATAATAATAATTAAATAAGATAAATTTATGTATACATATTATATGTATACGTGTTAAAAATAATAAAAATGCTACACAATTATTATAAAATATCATAGAAAAATATATTATATTAAATTTTCAATATAAACGCAATAAAGTAAAAATTAAAAAAAAAAAAAAAAAAAAAAGAAAACATAACTAAAATTTACATTTAAAACAAAAAATGTACCAATGAGTTTAGATAACATAAAATTAATATAAAAATATAAAACATTAAAAAAAATGTATTGAATTCAATTAAAAATTCTTTGATATACATATGCAATTGTACAACATAGATTTGCAAAAATTATATTAAAAAAAAAAAAAAAAACTTTTAAGGATATTAAGTGTTCGTGCAAATGATGATCAAAATAGAAAAAAATAGAAAATTTAAAAAAATAAAAGTAAAATTATAACAATAAGAAGAAAAAAAAAAATAAAGAAAAATAAAAATATAAACTTTATGTTACTACTAAAATTGTAAACATTAAAATAAAAATTAAAAAAAAAAAAAAAATGAAAGAAAATGCATGTTGACTCTATCAATGCTAAAAATTTAAAATAAAACAGAAAACAAAAGAATTTTTTGTGTAAAAAAATTATTGCGTATTTTGTATGTATGTTATATATATAGGTATATATATGACACACTTAAGAAAAAAATATTGAGTTAAAGAATTGATATTAACTTTAAGGTTCATTTTTAAACAGTTATTATAATGTATTCTTTTATTGTTATTATTCTTGCTTTAGTCCGGGGTGAACTGAACTTTAGCATAATCATTGTGATGATTCCTCACGACACAATTCTATCATACGTACACATACAGTTCAATGTGAATTACGAACCACTGAGTTTGTTGGAGTAGCGACTAAATTCAATTTTTCATTTTTTGTATAAGGTTTAGATTACATATCTTTATGTGTGTCTAAATGGAGCATAAAAATTTTTCATCGTTATCATATTATCTTTTAATTTAACTAGCAATTAAATAATGAAAGTAAAAGAGAAGCTTATTCAAACTAAATGCAAAAGACATCGAACAACATTTTTTTTTTTAAAGTTGTTTTTATTTAAATTTTGAATTTACATCATTTATCAAATAAAATAGCTATATTTTCTTGTCTCAACTTTTTTCTCATTGTTTAAATAACAAATTTCATATAATATATGTACAAATGTATACATATGTATGTGTAATCAAAATTTCTAATTACATTTTTTTTTTTTTTTTGTTTTTACAATTTCTTCTCTTTAAATATAAACTGTGAAAAAGAAAACATAAAAAAAAAAAAATAATAAAAGAAATACTGTAATAGAAAGAAAATAACATTAAATATTTGTTAATTATTCAATAATAAGATGAACATTCTCTGAATTTTCCACATATTTTGATTTATGTGTTTCAAAAAGTTCTACTAAAGAATCAATAAATTTTGCATGTAATTCATCAATTTCTTCGGGTGATGGATTCTCATTTTTTTGAACATTAATTGGAGCTCCAACTAAAATAAAAATATAAAATCAATTATAAAATAGAATATAATGAAAATTTCATGCATATAAATTATACATGTGTATGTATAAGTAAATTTGAGAACACATTGTTTATTTGATGCGATACACAGCGATCTTAAGCTAAATATCGTACCAAATAAGTAGCGATGTATTTTCAAATTTATCCTGTACTATAATTTTTATAAATTATTTACCGACTGTTGTAATTGGTCTTCGTCTTGGTATAATACCAAATGTATATTGAAAAAATCCTCTACCATTAAAAAATACTGGTGATATTCCAGTTAACTTTTTCACATATTCTTGAAATCGTCGAACAAATGAACCAGGTGGATTTGAGACTTGATCAAATATATCAACTTCACCAAATGAAAAAACTGGAACTAATGATGCTCTATGCATACAAAAAAAAAAAAAAAAAAAAACGAAATTAAAAAAATTAATTAATTAATTAAAAATAACCAGATATGTATATATTTAAAATTTACGGCAAGTATTTACCCAGTTATTAATACCATTTTAATGAAACCTTTCCTTTTTTTAACAAAAATCTGATAATTTCCTGGACGACAAAATAATGCTTCTTGTGCACCACCAACAACTAATATTGGTGCATTCGATGTAAAACCATCTGAATTAATTGGATCTTTTGGATCATTTGATGCTGTTAATAATGTTTTTATACAATTAGCCGATGCTGATGCATTACCCCATGCAAACATTAATTCACGAAAAAACGGTATATTAAAATGCATATTTAATGTAAGTATTTTAGTTCGTATACCCGGAAAATAATCTTGAAATTTTGAACGAAATGATACAAAATTTGCAGTTGCTCCACAACTAATAAATTATTTTAAAAGGAAAATAAAAATACTATATTGAAAAATAATATAACAAGAAAAAATCATTATAATACCTAAGAATACCATGAGGAAAAATAGCAAATAAATAATTTCTATCTGCTGGTAAATCAGCTGTTTTAACTAAATCAGTTGGAAAATAATCTTTATAATATTCCCAATAGATTGTATCACGTGCCCATTTTGATCTATACCATTTGAAATGAAAAAAATCCAAATAAATTATACATAGATTGATTCAAGTTTTAAATGTTAATTAAAATTTATTGTGTTATTTTTTAAAAATGTACTAACCCTGCTCCTTTTCCACCCATATTAGCAATATCCTTTTCTGAGACAATGTGTATTAAATAAAGAATGCACAAAACTCGAATTAACAAATTTCCCCAAAACTAAAAATATAAATTAATGTATAATGTGTTCTTTATTGAAATTTCATTTTAATTGAACAAATCTCTTTAAAAGTAGAAAAATAAAATAAAATAAAATCAAGAGTTCACAATTATCCCTCATAAATTCATAGATCATTTTAAACAAAATATTGGTCGTTATGTATTGTGATGCTGGTCTGGAATGAATAACATAGACCATAAACAGGCAATTTAAATAACGGATATTATTCAGAGCTGTTCTGGCTGTAGTTAGCAGATTTTGTTAACTTGTCATTCTGTTAACTTTCGTACCAAAATTACGAATAATCAACATTTTGTATAAAAGTAAGCAGAATTTTAAGTTAGCCGAAATCTACTAACTATGACCAGAATAACCCTGAATATTTTATTTGATTTAAGAATCAAAGAATTTAAGTGTAAAAATATCAAAATTTATAGGGGATTTTCTATGTATTGTACATAAATTAATGCATACATAACATGATTTTTATAACAACAAAAAGTTTTGTTTGATAATCAGGTGAATTTTTTACTGTTATTATTTTTTTTTTTTTTTACTTACTAAAAAATAAATGAACACAAATAATGATATAAATAATCCGAAAACAACCAAAAACATCCATAATCCAACAGTGAATGTTTGTAATCTTCTACTCATTGGAATTGATATTGGTGCCCATTCAATTTCATTAATTTTTGGTATTTTTTTAAGCATTTTTAATTTTTTTCTTTTTATTTTCAATTAATTTTTGAATACACCAAATTTTAAATAAAAAAAAAAAAATTAATTTCAATATTATTTTTTATTTGAATCTCTTATTTCTAAGATATTAATATTTTTTATTTTTATTTATTTTTTTTTTTTTATTTAACGGTTACAACTGTTGAATTTCAAAAAAAAACAAAAATTAATAAACCAAAACACAAAAATACAGAAAATTATTATTTTCAAATTATAAGCACTATACTACACTACAAATTTTGAAAACTGAAGAAAATAAAATGAACCATAACTGAAATAACGATAATATGAATTCTTGTTGTTGTTGTTGTGGAACAAAATACAAAAAAAAAAAAATTTTTTTTTTTTTTTTTTTTTTTGTTATTAAAAGTAAAATAAAAATATAAAACAAAAAATATTCGTTACCCAATTAGATGCTGCCTGTTATTGTTATTGTTAGTATTGTAACTCTTATAAAATGATAATGAGATCGTATAATATAATGCTTAAACCTTAAACCATTTCCTTAGTGCATTGTATGACGTGTACAAAGTTGTTATTTTTGTGAACTATTGTACTAACGTACAAATGGGTGAATGCATGTAAATGCAATGCATAAAATTAACACAGGGTAGCTAGCTATGTGTACACAAGTTTATTTCTTATGTACTATTTTGTCAAATGATTTATTTCCATTTCATTTACAAATGAATTGAAATGAATGAATTTTATAAAAAATTTTTAAATACCTAAATTTACTTTTCTGTAAAATAATCTTTTGATTGCACATACACATATAATTTAATAATATAAAAAAAAAAACTTTAATTCTGATGTTAATTTTTTAAATTTTAATCTAATTATATTGTTTGTTAAAAATCATTAAATACAATCAATTATGATTATACGAGAATTCAAAAAAAAAAATAAATAAATAAATACATACATATATATAATAACAAAAATAAACGCAATACATATGTATGTATATGTATATGTGTACAAAAATATACCGATAGATAAAAATAAGAAATTAGAGAATTTAATTAAAAAACAACTATAGCAAAGGCAAAAATTTTTTTATTTCAATTGAAGTTTTTTTTTTTTTTTTTTGTTTATTATTTGTACATACATATGTTCTGCTCTTATGTATAGAGGTATTAAATTTATCATAAAAGGTCAAAGCATATTAGTGGTAAGATCAATATTTAAAAGTCTTATACCTACATATATTTGTAATACGATACATGCATAACTTATACATCTAAGTACTTATTAAGAATGTATGAATGTGTATTAGAAATATGATATAACTAAACAATCAAAATTTAATTCGATTAATTTTTTTTTTGATATATTTTTATTCTTTCAAGAAGTGAATTTTTTAAAGGGGTAATACGTAGATTTGAAAGTTTTCATTCGTTGAAAAAAAAAAATGGAACGAAGTACATATATTTATACTCTATCCACTAATTCTATGGAAACTACATATATAAAGTAGTACCACTTTACATCATTCTAGGTATATTGGTATTCAAAAAACTCATCTCATGCTATATGGAAACTTTAAAGATTGTGGTAATACTGCTCGTGAAACACTCTAATTAGGAATTATGATACAAAAAAAAAAAAACATACGTATGTACTCTAATATGGTCTTAACTGCATATAATTAATGAACAGAGTATATGAAAAAATAAAAAATAAAAAAATAACCCATTTATTTTATCAATAATTTTTATTATCTCTGATTTATTTATTAATTTTCAAACACGTAAGAATAAATACGCACATTACGTGTATGCATGTTTGTTCAAAACGTTATCAATTTTCTTCGTGGTATTTTGAAATAATCACTTATGTTTTGATAAAGAAAAAAAAATTACCTATGATATTGAAATTAAATAACAATAATAAAATGTACTTTGGTTGATTTTTTTTCAGGTCAATTTAAGTTTGGAATCCATGTCATAAAATACTTAATAATGAGATACTTGTATTATAATGTACTAGAATATAAGCTTAATAAGATAAGTAATGAGGTACATAATTCAACAGACTATTTTTAAAAATTTAATGACTCAATGGACGCAAAAAAAAATTAAAATATTTTTTCTCATTTTTTTTTTTTTTTTTTTTTTTTTTTTTTTTTTTTTTTTTTTTTTTTTTTTGTAGAAAAAACAGATAACAAAACATCAAGTAAAATATATGTACTATGTACACCTACACATAAAAAGTAAACAATTCAAATGGTAAATATGTATGTACCTTTAATTAACACATTTTTCATATTGAGTTCTTTACTTTATAAAAAGAATTCGTTATTTTACAAATAGAATTCACTTCAGTTACATAAGAATTCCTATTTTAAAAAAAAAATGTTAAATTCTATTATTTGTAAAATAACGAATTCTTTTTGTATAGTAACGAATCCAAAGTGAAAACCACATGCGTTAAACAATTTATTTTAATTACTAATTTCATATTATGAGATATCAATTTTGTTACATAACATATTGTTCTGTTATTTCCCATATTAAAAAAAAAAAAAACGTTGAAATTTAAAAAAAAATTAAAATGATTAGAAGAATAATTCTAACACGTTGTAAAAAATTTATATAAAATTTTTTAATAAATGAAATCGAATAATAAAATTTATGTTATTAAATTAGTTACCGCTGAAATTTCGTAATAATAAAAATGAAGAGAAATTTACCAAAAAAAAAATTATCATTTGAATAAAACAAAATTATAACCAAATTATTGGACAAAATAAAAAAAAAAAACAAAAAAACATTTTGTTTCCAGTCGAATCGAACTTTTTTTTTGTTCATTTTTATTTATAATATATGCATTTATAAAAATTATTCTCATCAACTTTAATATATACTTTTTTTTTTACTCAATTTATATATCATATATGTATGTTATATTTTTGTTAATTAAATTAAATTAAATTAAATTTTTAAATATTATTATTTTATTTTACTTTTTTTTTTTAAATTGTACATTAAATATATATGTATTATATATGTTATATATTTTTAAATACATAATTATAGATTTTATTTTTATTTTTTTAATTTTTTTCATTAGATTTTTATTAATATAACATTTTTATACTTTTTATTCTATTTTATTTTAATAAGCAGAAAATAACGTACATAGAAAAATAAATAAAATTCTGATATATCTACTTGCTATCGTTTTTATATTTGTTGTTTACATTTTTTTTTTTTTTTTTTTGTTAGTTTTAATTTTCATTAATTTAATTTCCTAATAAATATCGTTTATTTTGTTTTTCTCTTGTTGTAAATATACTTTTAATTATGTATAACACTTGTTTATTTGTTTTCATAACTTGTAAAATAATCTGTGGATTGTATATGTGGGATTTAGTATTATTTATTATTTTATTGTTTTTCTTTTTACTATATTACTCATTCTTAAAATAATATACAATATTATAGTAGTAATAAATGTTGTTTTAACGTTGCATAATTAATATATATAGGTATGTATATATATATATATTTTTTTTTTTTTTAATTTTCAAAATTAATGTATTTGCAAACATAAATCTTATGATAATTAATTTTTTGTTTTAGTAAATTTACATATGTACGAGTATGTATTTCTTATTTTAAATTTTAAATTCTTAAAAAAACAAAAAAAAAACAAAAACAAAAAAAATTTAAAACTAATAACATAATTTACTTGGCACCATTAACTTGTTTTTGCTGTTCTTGTTTTTGTTTTTTTTTTTTTTTTTTTTTTTTAATTTAGTTTTCATTATTACATTAAAAAAATACTTTTCATTATATTTTTCAAATTCAAAATTTCTTCTGTTTTGTTTAAATTTTTTTTTTTTTTACTAATTTTCTCAACAATAAAACGTAATTAATTTTTTAATTTTTAGTTTTTGCTTGTTGTTAAGTTTTGTTGTATTTTTGGTTTTCTTTCTATTATTCAAAAAAAAAAAAAAAATTATTTCGAAAGAATTCGAAATTTGATTATTCATTGAAAAGTTCATTTATACAATGTAATAAATATGGAAAGTTTTTAGTTTTGTTTTTTTTTAGTAGATACTTTCTTTGTAACTTAAATGAAAATACATTACATAAGAAAAATTATACATACATATCACAATGCATTTAACTTTTCAAATTACATTGAAAAATTTTTCGCACAGCCTTTAAAAATATGCGAACAAAACAAAAACTAAAAAATAAACATATAAATGAAATTTTAGAAATTTTTTTTAGAAATTTACAACATTTTATAGAAATTTTTGATACACTATATTTAAAAATATATGTAAATATAAATAAATAAAAAAGTAAAACTATACAAAATTATATATGATGCCCATTAAATTTTCATTTTCTTTTTAAACGCCCTGTATCAACAATAAATTTCAAAAGTAAATTCCAAAATGTACGAGTATAATAAAGATAAAAATTAAAAAAAAAAAAAACCAGAAAAATCCAATTATAACACAATTAACAACTTTCCATTTTAGTAAATGAATGCTTGCATTATATTTGTTTTTTCCCCCTCAGTGTAAATAATTATATAAATTACACGGATATATCATTGAAATATGTGATCAATTTTGTTAAAATTCATTTGAATTTTGTACTGAATTTAATTCATGAATTTTGAATTTAATGTATAGGAAAACAAGCAAAAAACATTAAATATACATATGTACATTGTCATTGTTATGTACGTATGTTTTAATTGAATTAAGTCTTTGTGTGTAAACTTTTAATTACAATATAATAGGTAAATTACATTTTTAATTAAAATGTTTTTTTTATTTTTATTTTTTTATTACATTTTCTTAAATAGGATTTTATGTAGTTTTATTTTTGTTTGCTCACCTCTTATGATCTAATATAATTCCCAACAATTATATAATATATATATATATATATTAAAATTTACATGCATACGTATAAATTGACTATAATTCTCTTTAGTTTTTTTTTTTTTTTTTTTTTTTTAAATCTATCAAATATTTCTGTTTTTCTTTTTAAACTCAACAATAATATACATGCATTTCTAATATTAAATATATATTTTATGTATATAACATATTCTTTATTTTTGATTTATTTTTATTTTATGTTTATAATATTAATATTAATATTATAATAATAATATTATAATATTAATATTTTTCTAAATTTTCTAATTCAGCATTAAATCCAATAACATTTTCTTTTTACATATACATATCATGTATTTTTTTTTTTTATTCTTCTTTTTTTGTCCTTTTTATTTATTTTATCTTTTTCATGTTTTAATTTTTCCATAACCATTTTTTATTTTAAACATTTACATATATTTTTTATATTTAATGAATTACATGAATTAAAAATTGAAAAAAGAAAAATGAAAAAAAGGGAAATTTAATAAAAATTATTTGAAAAAGGAGTGCAAAAATTTTTGAATTTGAAATTTTTTTTTTTTTATTTAAGTGCAATTTTATATGTACGTATACTATCAAAAAGATAAAAATTGAAATTTTTATATATTATATATAAAAAAAAAAAAAATCTCTTTTCTTTATTATGTAAAATTTATTTATGTATAATATTTTAATATTTCAGGTGATGCTTTTAATCTCAATGAAAATAGAATATACATAATATAAAAAATCTTTTAATTTGTTTTAATGGCAACATTTTGTTGGTTTTTAGTTTTTTTTTCTTTTTGTTGTTCATCAACAATCAACAGTTTATATCAATTATTACAAAATAACTGAATGAATGTATGTACATACATAGATAGATTATATTATTCTATCTATGAACATCTATGAATACATGTTTATACAAATTTATTCAAAATTTATCAGAACTATGTTTTGTTTTTTCTTTTAGTGTGTACATGTAAATGTATTTTCATGTTTACAACACATTTTCCAACATACAAATGTAAAAATGTTTTGTTTTTGTTAAGTATGTAAATACATTTTCTATTTAAGTTGGTTGGTAAACTTTTATTTAATTTTAATTTTTTTTTTTCTTTTAAATTTTATTTTGTTTTTAATTTTAAGTTTTTTTTTTGTTGTTTAAGAAAACAATAATTTTCCTTTTTCTAATTTTGCTTTAACATTTATTTACTTTATATTTTTAATTCTTTTTTTTTTTTTTGTTATTTAATTAACCAATCCCTGAGAGCTTTGATTTTGATGAAGAAATTTTTTACTTTAATTTTTATTAATTTTTTTTTTTTATTTATTTTTATTTTTTATTAAATTTTTCTTGTTGTGGCTGTTGATTATTGTTTTTTTTTTTTTTTTTTCTAATATTTAGTAGCAGTATACCATGTGTTTGTATAGTTCAAAATTTTATTTTATTTATTTCCATTTTGCCTTCATTTTCTATTTTTAAGAGAAAAAAAGAATATATATGTATGTATATAAAACAAAGTACATATCATGTACATATCATACAATTACATTTGCGTATGTATTTTATTTTAATTTCTTTTTATTTTAAATTTTTTTGCAAAAAAGCTAAAAAATACTTTATAAGGTATGATTGGAAAATTTAAAAAAATTTTTTTTTTATTAATTTCCATATTATGTAAAATATATAAAAGATATCGGTTGCATTTTCTTGAATAATGATTTATTTGTTGTTGTTTTTATCGTCTTTTCATTTATTTTTTTTATGGTAGCATTGTTCCCAAGGTTAAATACGTACACTATGATATTTTCTCAATTCGATTTTTGGTTTATCTGTTCGTTTAACATTAGGATTCAAATTTTCTGTCGTTTTGTTTTTAATTTGAAATGAAATGTTGCTAATTAATGAAAGTAAAATACTTTAAAATGAAATTGAAATAATAAAAAATAAAAACAAAAAATTTATCTTTTGTTTAAAAAAATTAAAATTTTAATTTAAAAAAAAAAAATCTATTTTATAAGTACATCTATACTATATTATGTATAAAAGAAGAAATTATTTAAAAAATCATATATTTGCAAACAAAAAAAAAAAAATACTGTTACAAACAACAAAAAATACAGAAACATGTAAAAGTAAATATTGATTTTTATAATAATTTAACAATATATCTTTATAACATTTATAAAATTTAAGTATCATTAAATATTTTAGCATACATGACTTATGTTAATTAATATATTAAAATAAATTCAATAAAACAAAAATTTTGTTTATCTAATAAAAAGAAAATAAAACAATCTGATTTGTAATGAGTTTCTTACTTAATGTACTACATTCATTTTTCATTAATATTCAAAAGCTCAAAATTATGTGTTTTTGTTTACATTGTCTGCTTTTTTATTTTGATTCGTATTTTTTAAGATAAATTTTATTTATGCAAAAAAAACACATATAACTTTTAGTTTTTACTTTTCATTAAAATGATATTTGTTTTTTTTTTTTTTTTTTCTATAAAAAAATAATTTTATTTTTTTTTTAAATCTTGTAAATATAAGTGTATATTATATTTGTTTCACAATTATATGTATGTATATGTTATTTTATGCCTAAAAATGCATTTAATAAGAAAAAAATTTTTGTTGTTTTTGTTGAGATTTTCTATTTTTAATTTATTAAATTTTATTTAATTTTATTTTTCTTTCTCGATCAATAATTTATATGAATACAAATTCATATAAAATATCAGTTACATAAAAAGTTAAGCAACAAAATCATATTTTTATACACACATTAGTAAATCAAAAAAAAAAAAAAAAATTACTAAAACAATTGAATGAAAAAATAAGAATCTAGAGAAAAGAAATTATTTTGCCTTTTTTGCAGTTAATAAATTTTAATAAAATAAATTTCAAATTTAATGAGCAATAAATTTAAAGTTAATTTATTTTACATGCGTGTACATATAAATTACCCTGTATATCCCATAAAATATAAAATAATATTTTATTTAATGAAAATATGTATGTGATATAAAAAAATCAAATGAATGTTGCTTAATTTTAATGTCTTTCCGAATTAAGGATAAATATAATTTCATGATGGTATTTTTAAGTACATTATATTTTTTCGTTAGTTTGAATTTTCAATGAGTACTAAATGCACTTCCATCTTCTTGTTGAATTTAAATATTTATAATATACATCATAAAATCTATTTGCTAATATAATATATGCATTTAGAATAATTTTTTGTTTTAAAATTGATACAAAAAACACACATTTTAAATATATTATATATACATATATAATAAAAATTAAAATTTATTTACTTTTATAAACACATTTATAAAGTGTATCAATTTTTTATTTATTATTTATTCATATTTTAAAAATGTATTTCTGTGGTATGGGAGCTATATGGCATTGTTTTTTTTTTTTTTTTTTTTATTGATTTCTATGGGTATTCAGTAACTTATAATGTTTTATTTATTTATTTATTTTTTCCTCTCTTTACCTCTCTCTTAAATTCTATTTTTTTTTTTTTCTTGAAAACTCATTGCACCTATGAAAGCATGAAAATTTTTTATATTTTGTGTTTTTACTTTACAAACATTTTTGTTTTTCTTCTTTGGTGCTTTTTTAAATCAAACAAAAATTCAATAAAATGATTTACAAAACATAAATTTCAATGGAAAATTAAGGGAAAACAAAAAATAAAAATCTAAATAGCTACCTACAAATAAAAATTTTCTTTTTAAACCTTTCAACAATTTATACAAATATGTATATCAATCATAATCATTAGCATTAATTAACATCATTTTAAATCCTATAGTGCCTATAAAATTTCTAACATTATACTCGTAATTATCATAACATTGAATAAATTGGTTTATCTGTCTCATTTTACTTTTGGTTGTTTTCAATTTTTACTTTCAATTTCTTTTCCTGTTTGTTGTAATTTTTTTTTTTTTTTTTTTTACATTATATTATATTAATTCAAAATTTTAATTAATTTTTAGTTTTAATTTTTCCATTTTTTTTTTTAAAATAGTCTTATAAATTGTGTATTTTATTTTATTTTTTATTTTAAATATTTTAAATATGTTTTTATACATTATATTTTCTTATGATTTCTCTTTGAATTAATAAAAAAAATTAAAAAAAAAAAATTTTTTTTTTTTATTAAATATAGATGTTATAAACACATAACAAATAAAATTCGGATTAAATGAAATGAAATTAAAATTTATATTAAGAAAATAAAAGAACAGACTTATGATGGAGTTTGCACAAGTGGCTGGAAATAATGAAGACCATTTGTCTACAATAATAAAATAATTTAAATAAATTAATTAATTAATTTTACTTTGTTATTTAATAAATTATTTAAATCAAGAATAAAATGGACAATATCAATTCTACTTACAGCCATATCATATTCTGTTATATAAGCAGGAATTTCGAGTTGATCCTTTGATATAGCTGAATATAAATGCTCGACACCAGGTAATGAATGAACTTTTGCTTTAATTGCAGGTGCCATAAATGTTGTAAACCACCATGTCATCATCTAAAAATTGTAAAAATAAAAAAATAAAAACACATACAAACATAAATACAATTATATTCAAGTATATTATCACTATGACTCATCAATTATTATTATTATTAATTTTTTTTTTTGTATTATTGATCACTAAAACCAGACACATTACAAAAATTTTATTTCAGTTTGAATCAATATTAAGTTTTTCTTTTTGCATTTATTTCATTTTATTTTATTTTTTTAATTTAAATGTTGCTAAGTGATGATAAATAAATTAATCAAAAATTTTCAGATTTATTTTACTTTTAAGGATACACTATAAAATTTTTTGTAAAATTGAAAAATTTAATGCCAAATTTTCTTTCTCTCTTTTGGTTATTATTATTATACAGCTATGTACATGAAAGCATAAATAAATTCATGGGATTGGTTTTTTTGTTTTTTTTTTTTTTTTCTAAAGCTTAAATATGAAATCACGAAAAAAAAGAAAGTGATTTATTATTTCACAAGAAAACAAAATATCATTTATTTTTCCTCTAATACAAATTCTATTTGTTTTTCTTTACACATACATTATGTATTGTATGTAGATATGTGTCTTCTTTAAATGACAAAAAGGAAAATCAAATAGAAGAGTGCGAGAAAATCAATTTAAAAAAGGATTATTTAGATTTATTTCCATTGTAACAGTATGTGTTGTAGAGTGAAAATATATGTATATGTATATAAAAAAAACAGCAAAAAAATTTTTTTTAAAATGAAAACAAGGATTTTTCCTTGAAACGAAAAGAAAACTAATTCATAATTAGATTATACAAAAGATTAGAAAGAATATCAAATATGTATATACATATGTATATAATTTTCAATTTAATATTTAGTTCTATACTTTGTACTTTAAATATTTTCACTATAGGCCTTATGGTAACTACGAAAAGTAGTACCACTTTACATCTTTGTATATTAGTATTTAAAAAACTTATCCCATACTGTTTGAGAAATATGAGAATTGTGATAACACTGTTCTTGAAATGCTTTTATGAGAAATTATGAGAGAAGAAAAAAGACCCATATATTCCCATAAGGCCTGTAGTGAAAATATTTAAAGTACAGAGTACAATTATAGGCTTTTATTTTATTTTTTTTTTGCATTGTTATTTCTTCCCTTTTCTTGTATATTTTCTCACTTATTCATTAAATTACATGTTCAATTACACGAATAAAAATTTAATTATTTAGGGGAAAATACTTCAATTTTTTTTTCCAAGGATAATTTTACATGCAATATTTTACATTGCACACACGTACATATTTAAACGTTTTGATTAAAATGATTAGGTACATACAATCGACATAGTACTCATTATTCGATTGAATATAGTGTGTATTTCGATTTAAATAAAATAAAATGAAAAAATTATTTTTTTTCCTATTTTTGTTATTAATCATTAAAATGTATTTGGTTTTTTTTTTTTTTTTTTTTTTTTTTTTTTTTTTTTTTTTTTTTTGTTATAAAATTATAATTTAAATGAAAAAATTAAATGTGTAATTTACCTTAGTCCAGAATGTTGGGTGTACAATATAAAAAGCTTTTAGATTTTTTTTGTATCTGAAAAAAAAAAAAAAATGAATATTAAAAAATTTTTGTAATCAGATTTAATCCTTGTAATTTTTATTTTTATTTTATTTTATTTCATTTACTTATTTATCATTTATTTTTATATTTATTCATTTTTTTCTGTTTAATTTTTTATGTCTTGTTTTAATTTAGAACAATTTACATGCTTATTTTTGTATGAATATATTATTTTAATTATAATAAAAAATTATATAATTACTTGTATGGAAGTACACTATAAACCTCACGTAACCAATGTAACGATGGATAATTACTAGTTGATGTTAATGTATGGAAGTAAGCAATCACATAATCTCCTTTAACAATTGGGTCTAATAAATATATAAGATATAAAAGTGCCTACAGAAAGAAATAAAAATAAATAAAAAATAAAAATAAAAAAGAATTTAATTTATTTAAAAAATTTGTAAAATATATTCAAATAATGTAATAAAATTGAATACGTACTTTATCCAAATCTACATTCTGTGCTGGAAACCATTTACCACAAAATACAATAACTGGTCGCCCTAAACGATCTACACCACTCTGATAAAGGCATCCAATGCCAGATATTTCTGATAAATCTTCTGTTCGTGCTCTACGTAAAAGTCTTTCATATCTGTAAAAATTAATAATATACATAATTCAAATGATTTCAAATATAAGCAATATTTTTTTTAATTATACGAATATAAAAAAGAAAAATATTTTAATTAAAAAAAAAAAAAAAACACCAAAGAAAAATTATATTTTAAAAATAAAAATACAATGAATACAATTGACAACGTAATAAATTACTAATTTGACTAATTTACAAACATAACTAATTAATTTTAATTTATAATAACTTTATTTATTAATTTATTGTATTTTTAATTAACTCACAGATCTTTGTATTAATTACACGCGAAATTTTAACATTTTATTTTTTTTGTTTTCATTTTTCTAGCATACAGACAATTAAAAACTTTTTTATAATCAATTTTATATTTGTACATTGTTTTTCTAGATGTTTCTTTCTACTTTCTTGAATACATTTAAGTTTTTTCTTATTATTGAATTAAAAAAAAAAAAAAAAACAAAAACAAAAAACCTAAGTATAGTAATAAAATTCAGACTAAATAAGGATTATTTAAAATTTTTATATAGAAAATTAAATTTGTTCTACAATGTATGTTATAAATTGTATTTAAAATACAATAACGTAATAAAAAAAAAAACAAAAAAATTAGTTGCTATTTAAAAATATAATATTTTATTTATTTTTGTGAGAAAACGTTAGATTTGTACCAAAACTAAATCATTTTATTATTATTTTCGGTGTACAAAAAAAAAAAAAAAAAAGTTAATTAGTTAAATTGAAAAAACTGAAAAACATCAAATTTTTTTAATTATAATCTTTCGATCTATAATTTCTAGTAAAGCATAATTCATTGGCTATTTGGTGGTTCATAGTATAAATACAGGATATTAAAACATAAAAATATTTCAAATTTAAAAAAACAAATCGTTTTTTTTTTCGCTAAAATTCTAACTAAAAAATTTAGTTTTTTCTTGTTTTTTTGCTAATTTCTATAGAATAACAAAAGAAAATTAGGAAATATCCTTATTTTATTTACGTATTAAAATTGAAATAGAAATTAAGAGCGTAGATAATTTTTTATTTCTTGATTAAGTATACCTACATATATTTTAAATGTTTTTCTATTTCGTTCTTATTTTATTAATATATTAATATATCGTATTTATATGTAAACGGATATGACGTACACACAAGTTGAATATACAATAAAAAATTTACGTCTTGTGTACATATATATATATATACGACTTAATATATATTTTCTCGATACGTATGCGTACCATTTTGTATATAAAAAAAAATTCGCAAATGATGAAAAATATATGTATATGTATGTATGTACATACATTCAAAATTTAAATATTGGTGATGTGTTATTTAACATTTATTATAACTAAATATATAAAAATATAATACGTATATACCATGTATGCATGTACCATAAAAACCAATAATTTATAAATGTAATATATGTATATATTTTTTTTTATTGATATGTGTATACGATTTTGTCTATAAAATTGAAAATAATTAAAGTTTCACCATTATATGCACGCGAATTTTTCTATTTGTATATACATATACGTAGCATACAATAATAATTACTTTTTAAATTACTTTTCTTTCTGCTTTTGAAAAAAAAAAAAGAAGAAGTAATAATAATAAAATCTATTTTCCCTTTCTCAATAAACAAAAAAAAAAAAAAAAAAATACACGTTTAATATCAATTAAACATTAAACGTACACATGTGTGAACAATCAGTAATATCATTAATACGAATTTGTTTATAGAATATCTCATCACATAATAAATAATTATCACTATCATGTAGAGCATGTAAATCAATAGTTTATCCATATTAGAATAAATATTTGCGTTAATATGTATTTATGTACATTCATGTTCTACTGATTTTTTTCAATGTTTTAATTACATAAAATTGTAATTTCAATTAAAAATTTCCAATAAATGTAATAAAGGGTAAATCCAAATTGAAATGTTTTTCAACTGTCTATCATAAAAAATTAAGTTATTTCTCAATTAAGAAAATCTTTTTTTAAAATACAATTTTCAAAAAACAAAAATAAAAAATATAATAAGAAAAATGAAAATTTTTCATCTAAAAATTATAGAAACTCCAAGACATTATTGGTATAAGAAATACCAAGTATTTCTTTTCAACACATTACAATTTTTTTTTATTTTACTATTATTATACGTTATAAATTTTTTTTTTCCTATTTCAATCAATTTTAAAAATTTTTAATTTATATATGAACAATAAAAATTATAAAATTACCATGAAAAATGATTATTGTGAAAATTATAAATTTAAAATGTATAACAAAATATTTCGAAAAAAAAAAATATATAAAAGTACATGATAAAAATAAAGAACCAAAACAAAAGGAAAAAAATTTTTATGTACCAAAAATATTAGTAAATTTGAAAAAAATAAATAAAAAATTTTAAAAAAAAAGAATACATTGAAAAAAAATTCATCTTTGCGTGCGTGAAATAATAACAAATCGAAATAGTAAAATATAAAAAAAAAAAAAATGAACAATAAATTGCATAAAATAAATTTTTAAAATTAAGAAAACAAAAAGAAAAAAGAAAAAGAAACAATAAACAAATGCGATGTTTTTGACATATGCACTCGCATTATATTTAAATACATCATCAAAATTTATCATTTAAAAATGTTATGAGCAAACACACACATACTGATATTTAAAACAATTAAGAATTTTAATTGTTCTTTATGCTTATTTGATATGCAATTTATTTTTATATAACAAACATTAAATATCTATTTTTCTTTTGTATTAATTTTTCGTTGCTTTTTGTTTTTTTGTTTTCCATTCTTTGCATAATTTTTTTTTTTATTATTTGTTTTTTTATTTATGATTTTCGTTTTAGTTAATTTTTCATGAAACTGGCATTCAATATTTAAAATGTATCATTTATTTATACAATTGACTCACGTACATACATATATGTATGTATGGTTTTTTGTCTTTCATTAATAACACATACAATAATATTGTGTGAGAAAAGAAAAAATAATTGCATAGAAATCTCTTTTAATGTAATAACAACAAAATATATTCTACATACATACATACTCGTATATGTACGTACAATTTTTTTTTTTTATTTAAATATTTTAAAAATAATTAAAATTGTATTATAGTACTTTTATGCGGCTGCATTGAATATATGTATGTACAATATAAAATGATTAATCCACATTTTGTTAAATTTACGTACATACATGTGTAATTCACAAATTTATATGCATCGCACATACACACATACATGTGTAATGTACATAATAAATTTTTTGAAAAATATAAATTAAAAAATATGAAATTTCTCTTTTGTAATTTTTTTTTTGGTTTTTTTTTTTTTGTACTTCTGCTTTGTTATGAATTTATAAATCAGTCAAGGATACAATTAAATTACTGTAATTTTGTATTATATGTGTATATCTTATTTTTTCACCATAGTACATAATGTGTAAATAAAAAATTGTTTTTTCTTTCCTTTTTCTGTAAACTTGTTGTATATATGGCATCTGTTTATTGTTTTTGTTATTATTTTATTTATAAATTTTGTGATGCATTGAAAATGTTTACAATAAAAAAATAAATTAATATTATATAGTTAAGTCATTATTTCAGTAATATACATACGAACATACATATGTACATACGTATATGTTAAGAATAACAAAATTTATTTATAATTTTGTTGATTTACTTGATATTTTGTTTACAAAATAATAATTTCTCAAAATAACAAAAAAAAAAAAAAAAAAAATTTAATATTGAATTCAACGGACTGATTAATGATCAAATCAATGTGAAAATTAAAAAGACTTTGTTTTCGTTTTTTTTTTTTTTTTGTTATATGTACATTTAATTTGAATCTTACCTTTCTTCTACAGTTTCAATATGATCTTCTGGTATTGTTACAATACCATTATTTTGATTACTACTAATTATATTGTTATTATTATTGTTGCTGTTATTAATATTACCATTAATACCATTAATTATATCAATATTATTTTGATTTTGTTCAGGGATTTGGCAAGTCCCTAAATCAACGGTAGTTGTTTCTTCGACCATCATTGTCATTATAAAATTAATCAATTCACTTGTGGTATGTATATAGATTTTAAAAAAAACGTATATTTTCTTTTGTTTTTATTTAATTGTACTTAATTAAAAGATATTATACGAAATTCACTAACATGTATAAATGTAATGTAAAAAGTTATTCACAATTATATATATTAATGCACTTTAGGTACATCAATATGTATATGTGCTTATAAATGTAAAAACAAACTAAAAATGTTAATAATCTTTTATGCTTTCGTTTTTCTTCTTTGTTTTTTTTTTTTTTTTGTGCTTAATTTGTAAATACACAAAAATTTAATACACTATATTTCTTAATTTAATTAAATATATAAGTTTCAATTACAAAATATATGTACGTAAATAAAAACTAAAATAAAATTAAATTAAAACACTATTCGGTATTATATTGATGTATTATAAAAATTTCAATAAAATTTAAATTAAAAATTTTTCAAAAAAAAAAAACAATGATAATTAAACGGAAACAATTAAAGAATTCAAGTAATTCGATTGAAAATTACTCTTATTATTTCTTTTTACTATTTATGTATTTTTAATATAATTTTTTTTATTTTTCGTTTATGTGCAACACATGAAAGAAATTATTTTTCTAGTTTTATTGTACACTTTATTTGTTATAATTTAAAAAAAAAAAAAACGAAAAAATTGAAAGAAAAGGTAAACCAAAAGAAAAAAAGGTCTGAATCTTTTCACAAAAATAAAAATAAGAAATTGCAAAATGTATTAAAAAAATTAACAATTAAATTAATTAAAATTAATTATTTACTATTTTTTTTTTTTTTATAGAAATTTGAATTTAATTTAACTATTCACAATTATTATCTGTTATTTTATTTTATATTATATATAGCTCTGATTTTTATTTTTCTTTTCACTTCAGTAATTATTGTGAAATAAATGTTCAACAATTTTTTTTTTTTTTAAATACGCGCTATTTGCACATATAAATTATAAATATTACACTTTACGTATATTTTTAGTATACTAAATAATACAATATAAAATTTTCTATTTGTTTTTCTGAATAAGAAAATTATTAGTAGAATATAAGTAGAAGAGAAGAAAATCCGAATCCGGCAACTTGATTTTCTTGACTGATGTTAGATATTAAAAGCTATGTTTAATAAACTTTTTGCTCTGGTTTTCTTTTTATTTTATACATTCAAAATTATTTGAATGTGTGTGTGTGTGTGTGTGTGTAAAAATTTTGTAGTCACAACTATATATAAATTTATATATGAATGTTTTCATATATACACATATGTATATATATTTATGAGTATATTTAAAATATTACGTTTTTATATTAGTATGTATGTAGAATGTATATATTTAAGATTTTATAGTTTATGCACTACTAAATATGTACACACACATATACATACCTAACATGTACATATATGAATTGCGTTTATGTATAATATATGTATTTGGATATTTATTATTAATATACATATATGAATTGCCGCGTATAAAATGTACAATAACAATATCCTTTATATACCTATATATATATGTATATTTTTTAACATAGGAAAATTATATAAAGGAAAATTTTAATTTTCTTCAGGAAAATAACAAAAAAATTACGAGTCAAAAATGAATGAAAATTTTTACACATATAAGCATATAATTATTTAATTTTCAGAATAGATATTTTAAATGTATGTACATACATATACGTATATGTATACCCACCATTAAAGATTTATTTATGCATAGATTTTGTTGTATACAAATAAATGAAAACATTGCTAAATATTACATATAAATAATATATGGATATATATTATTTATTTATTGTAAAAATTATTATAATATAATAAATAAATGTTTATATGTATGTATATCTATATATTACTCACATAAAAGTGTGAATAATATATAATCATGTATAAAAAAAAAATGTATGAAAATGATATACAAATACAATATAATAAACCGCAGCTTCTGCGCACAGTTTAATATACATATGTTATTTATATCCACTTGTATACTACACACATAAATTTTTTTTTGCTTATGTATGTATATATAGGTAAATATATGTATGTACGTTTATTTTCATGCTTTTATATTGCACGTAAAATATAACATGAATGAACATTTTCTTTTTCTTAATACAATGTATGTAAACATGTGTAAAAACAATTTGATTGACATAAAATAGATATAAATATACATATTCATATTAATGAAAATTACATTTATTATACAATATACACGATGATTTTCAATAATAATAATAATAATAAAAAAAATAAATAAATAAAAAAAACAAATTACATTTTATCATGAAATAGTTTTATAACATGCATGTATGGATGTGAGTATTAATATCGAATGTTCAAAAATTTTAGTATAAATGCATATGTACATATATGTACAAACATATCTACATATTTATTACGTAATATGCATTTAATATGCATATTATGTTTTTACACATATGTATATAATTTATATACATGTGTCATGTGTATATACATAACTATGTATATACTCATGTTCTTTTATATAAAAAAACAAAAACTAATTTTAAAAAATTGAAATTTGGAAAATAAGCTTTCATAAAAGACGTCATTCATAAGCTTTCAAATTGATGTAAACACATATTTTTTTTGTATTGACAAAAACAAAAAAAAAAAAAAAAAAAAAATTAAACTAAGAACAATAAAAAGATAATCAAGGAAAATCTACACGATGAAAAGTAAAAGAAGAAACAGCAAACGAAGCGAAAAACAGAAGTAATATATGTGTGACTAATCCATGAAAATTTAAATCGACATATGTACATATGTATAACGTACGTCATTGAAAAATTGTTTTGTAATAAATATGTAGAATTGTAAAGGCATATTACATTTCTATTTGATATTAAATTATTCTGATATCTGTTATGTATTACATGTCCATATCTATAAAAGTTTAATATCAGTATAATGCATTTAATTAAATTTTCATTTGTGAAAAAAATCAAATGCATATACATTTTGATATTCGATATTAAATAATAGAGAATAATTCATGATCTGTGGTAAAAGTCTCATAAATGTCGTATTTCTTGTAAATAGTAAATTTTTATTAACGATTTACATGGCAATTTGTTTACTATTTAGTATTTACCATCATTTACCACAGATTATAAATTGTTCTAACATTTTAAAAATATGTGTATGTATATAAAGTACATAGTAATGGTAATATTTATGTACTATCGACACTATATACGTATACATACATACATATGTATGTTATAGCTTTTAGTATTTTCAAATTAATTTGCAAGTAATAAAAATTACACCTTTTATAATGTGATAAAAATATTTACACAATGTATATCTGTGTATACATATATTAACGTTTTTTTTTTTTTTTTTACACTTAAAAGGTGCAAATTTTGTATTGCAATCATTTTACAAATTGGCATAACCGTTTATGTTTATTAATTATCACTTTGTCACATTTGATATCTATTTATTACAATTATCATTTCGTTTTCTACATAAATATTTACGTAATAAATGTATTACATATATGTATTTACATACATACATATATGTATGTAGGTAGATTCAATTTCAAATGCTCTAACCATATCGATTTTTTTTTTTTTTTATTTTAATATTAAGGAATTGACCTTCCTTGTTCGATTTTGTTTACATATTATTTGTATATTATAAATATTATATGTATATATAGATATATTAAATTTTCCTTTAAGCAATATAAATTGGTGAATAATTTTACACTTTGTCAAACGGTTGATTGATTTATGTAAGCAATCGTTCGTAACATTGTACTTGTAATCAATAAATATATGAGCATGGTTTGAATTTGCAAATTTTATTAGTTTCTTAAGGAAAATAATTTCATAATAATTCAATAATGAAAATCAAAAAATACAGCAAAAAAAAAAATGTATAAAAATAAATTAATCATCAGAAGTTTTACGTTAACGTTTTTTTAAAAAAAAAAAAAAGAATTAAAATAGAAAATAAACTCTTAACCAGTACAAATAATAGTATAGTAATATAATCAATGAATACGTAATATAGAATTAAGCAACATAAATAAAATTATTCGTTTAAATGAACAATTCGAAACAATACACATATACATACATATGTATACATATACATATGTATGTATGTAATATAATGTATGCTCGTATTTCAATTAAAATATTCAATTTTATTGGCCATACATTAAAAACACACATATTTCTAATATCATTATTATTAATGTCACATATCGTATACGTACTTATAAACAAATCAAATCGTATTAGTTTGATGTTATCAATAAACATCATTTATTTTATTATTATCTATTTTCTTTCATTTTCGTGTCTATCAACAATTACAATTTCCTGATAATGACCTTGTATATGATAAAATGCTGCAATTCATGTAATGTCCTTCGAATGAAAACCTTTTAAAAAAAAAGTGTAACTTCTTTATAAATATACATATAAATATGTAAATTCTATATTCTCTGATATATGAATACATACATTGTATGTATGTATATATATACAAGCCTTTGATTTTGAAAGTGGGACAAGTACAAAATTTTCAACAAATTTGAATTACAAGGACATGTCCTTTTAAATTAGAAAAGAGTTTGGTACTAAAAATCTAAAATTTATGGATTTTCTAACAAAGTTTTATTTTATGGACTTGTACTGCTTTTAAAATAGACATCTAATGTGTGTATGCATCGATTTTTCACGTTATTTACATACATTTATAGCAAAGTTATGGTTGATTTAGGTTTATAGCAAATACATGTGTGTATATATACATACATACATATATGAATTAATGGAAATTCAATTATTTTAGGACAATACATATATACATTAATACGAGTATGTTATATATATCGCATTAAATATCTTTGTATAAAATATTCATTTGATAATACATATGTATATCCTTATAAGTTAATTCTCATCTGACTGTGTACGGATTATACAGTATAGGGCGATAAAATAATAAATCAAGTTTATTTATTTTTATTATGTTACAATATTTAAATAAATTATGAAATTTTTTAACAATTAAAAAATTTTCGACTATGATATATTCATATATCGTTAATTGTTATTTGAAATATAATTAAAAATTAAAAACAAAGTGCAATCAACAGCAACAATTTTATACATAATGGAAAATTAAATATTTTTATAATATATATTAATATGAATATGTGATTGCATTTCCTGTTGATTCATACTTTATATGAGTATTGATAGTTTTTTTAAACGACTGTATAAAATGCGTAGTTTTGTATTTTTTTTTTTTTTTTTTTTTTTTTTTGTTTTAATATAATAAAAAATACATACATATGTTCATATGTAATATGTATATACATTAGGCAATATATCGATTACAAAATAATTATTCAAATAAAAATTATGATTACTGCTATTATTGTTAATTTAAAAAAAAAAAAACAATTTATTTAAATTATTCATATACATACATATGTATGTAATTACACAAAAATTACTTTTGAAAGACTTTTTTGAAAATAAGTATACTTTAATTTATCAATTTTATACTTTCATGAAATTTTTAAGATAAATTTATAAGAAATTACAAAATTTAATAAAAATACAACTAAATGATAAAACTAACGATTTTACTTGAAAAATAAATAAACAGATAATATTAGAAAAATTATTTAATGTTTATGTAGATACATATAACTATACATACATATATGGTAACATTCATATAACTAAATCATTTTATATTTATTTCACACTGAATTAAAAAAAAAATAAATAAATAAATTTGAGAAGTTGTTATAAATCAAACTGATTACGTTTGAATATTAAAATGTGTTTTAAAAATCTTTTGTATTTCATTTGTTGATTTTTCATGTATTTTATAATATTACACATAACAAAAAATTTCCAAATAAAATATTTCAAAAATTAAAATTAAAATAACGTACAGGAACAAGTAAATGTTTATTTAAAAAATTTATGCTTAAAAAAAAAAAAAATAAATAAATAAATATTTACAGACATTTTGAAAATAAATTGTACATACGTTATACTCTTGTGTATATGCATATGTGTGCATATACGTATAAAAAATCATACATTAAAAAATATTTTATGCGTATGTACATACATGATAAAAATTAGATGATAATTAAAAATCTAACTAATCTGGCGTCTAGAAAATTTTTAAAATATTATTTTTTAAAAGTTTTTAATTTTTTATTTTTATAGTTTCTATTATCACCATTATGATATTTAAAATAATCATTGAAATAAATGAAATTAAACTTTTTTTTTTTGGCTTTATACATATTAGACAACGGAAAAAATTTTAACTCCAGTATTTTGAATATAAATTTTCAACAATAAATACACATACAAATTTCAAGTTCATGATGAGTTCATAATCTTACTTGGAATTTATATTAATTTTTTAAATGAAAAGCGAAAGCTATGTACATGTCGTTGCTAAATGTAAATTAAACATTTAAAATTTATGTTAATTAAATGTTAACAATTAATTACTCTTTAATCACTTATCAACAAAATAAGTATATGTATGTAAGCGATACGTATATGCATTTAGCCGTGAATTTTATTTATTTGTTCCTTAAAAATTTTTAATTTTAATAAATAAAAAGTAAATTTTCATTTAATCCATAAAGCTAATGCATACATACATACATATGTATATGTACATATGTACTTGCAAAATATAAATGAATCATTTAATGACACCACTAGGTCCAATAATATTTAAAAATGAAAAATAAAAAATTAAATATTTTTTGTCATTTTCATTTCAGATTACAGGATGTAAATGTAATTTAGCATGTAAGTTTAATTTTCATATAAAATCTTTATCTTCTACACATATTATTATGTATATACATATGTATATGTTATAGGGCACCAACTCACAAAATAATAAAAATTAAATTAAACACAGTATTTTCACATAAAAAAATTCTTTATTTTCACATTTTATTTTTTTCGTGTTCACCTTTTTATTGCTTGTTACCAACTAACTACTAACTTTACAACCTTTTTTTTAATTTCTTTAAGCAATATGTATAACTATTGTATTATCCAAAATAACTGGATAATATAATCGTATGATTTTTTTAAACCAATTATTAATCATTATGATTACAATAAACAATAATACTTGTACATGTTTTAAGTGATAACAAGTTTTACATTTAATAAATTCTCATTGTTATAATTTCATACTAATACATATTCATAAACATATTAATCTGAATAATGTAATTTTATACTAATACATTCTAGTCATTTTGTACTAATATTGCTACATTTCGGCCATTCTGACCATTAATCGACCCCGATTAATTATTACATTATGATACCATAAAATACTAAATACTCGTAAGTATAATTTTCACTTTCGTAATTTATCGATATGTCTATGACACAAAATAACACTTAATACATATTATACACTTGTATACAAATACACATAATATCATGAATTTTCTTGAAACATAATTTTTTTAAATGAATCGAGGTAGGTTTTCTCTATAATTACTACTATCATTTATTAAAACAATACGGCTTTAAATTTGCAGGGCTGCAAATACCATTATACGGCAGTCTTGATATCTGCATGCCGTCAACGTCTTTTATGAGATATCTATCATTTGGAAATTTTTTTACTACAATGTATGGACCTTTGTACTTAGGCAATAATTTTTTATTTACAGCTGGTGTCGTGACATAGTTTCTTATTAAAACATAATCACCTATTTTGTACTCGTGAGGTGCCTTGTGATTTTTATCATAGTATTGCTTATTATGCGATTGAACCTTTTTTTGTTTTTTCCATAGCATTCTTTCTAAGTTTATTTAAATCTCTATCTTCATTTTTAATTTTATCCCTTAGGTATTCATAAATATGGTCTGTAATCTCTCCTTTTTGCTCAACACCAAATAACAACATGCTAGGTGTCTCGTCGGTACTACGATTTTTCAAATTATTAATTGCGAACTCAACTTTGGAAACAAATTTAGTCCAATCACCTTTGTCGTCATCAGTTTCTTTAGACAACATTGGTGTCAAGGTACGAATCACCCTCTCAGCTTGACCATTGGACTGAGGTGATGCTGTAGCCACTTTAATATGCTGAACATTATGGTTATTGCAAAAGTCAGCAAATTCATCCGAAGTAAAACAACTTCCCCTATCAGACACTATTTTCCCCGGTTTACTGTAGCTATTGAAATAATTGTCGAGACAGTGAATGACTTCTTTAGTACTAGTTGTTTTTACAGGGTACAACTTCGTAAATTTTGTGAATCCATCAACTACAAGAAAAATATGTTTTTTATTGTTTCGCGAAGTTGGTAATGGGCCTAAATGATCTACGTGTACTACCTCAAATGGAAGATTACCTTTTGGTATATTATGAAGAACACCTTCTTTTTTATTTGATATTGGGGTATAATAAAGACATTTGATACAGTTACTAATATAATCTTTAATTTTGTTCTTCATAGATGGGAACCAATAAACTTTCTTCAACAAATCATAACATTTATCAGTACTGGCGTGACACATAGATTCATGATGACTTTGAATAACATTTCTTTCCATTTGCTCTGGAACATAAAAAACAACCTTATCACCAATTTTTCTATAAATTACACCGTCTATCATTTCATAAAAAGCACTTTCACCTCTTTGCAAGGTGTCAACAATTTTTTGAATATTGGCATCTCGATGTTGAGCAGATATTAAGGCATGTTCAAACGTCTCACTCTCTACCATAAAAATATTATGACATCTGCTAAGTGCGTCTACATGAGACATCCTCTCACTCGCACGATGTTCTATTACGAAATCATATTCTTGCATTTCCATTACCCATCTAGATATTCTCGGATTTAAATGCCTTTTATTCAGTGTAAGGGTAAATGCTTTACAGTCTGTCACCACCTTAAAGTTTATACCGATCAAATATGTTCGAAACCTTCTCAGAGCATATATTATAGCCAGTGTTTCTAATTCATAGCTGTGGTATTTTGTTTCGGGTGCTGTGGCTCTTTTTGAAAAGAAAAAGATCGGGTGATACTTGTTATCGCTTTGCCGCTGAAGCAAGACAGCTCCAAACCCAACACCACTGGCATCACAGTGTAATTCTGTGTCAGCTTTTGGATTATATATACTTAAGACAGGTGACTGTTGCAAGCAAGTTTTTAAAGACTCAAATGCATTTAACTCATTGGGACCAAAATTGAATGATACGTCCTTTTTCAACAGATCGTATAATGGCTTGGCCAATAAAGCAAAATTCTTTACAAATTTTCTGAAATAAGAACACAATCCTAAAAAAGACGCAGTATCCTTTACATTTTTTGGTACGGGAAAATCTTGAACTGCTTGAACACCAGAAAAATTAGGACGAATACCATTTGCTGAAATTTCATACCCAAGGTAAGTAATATTTGTCTGTAAAAATTTACATTTGTCGTATCTAACTTCTAGACAGTTTTTCTGTATAATGAACATAACTTGTTTTAATATTTCTAAATGTTCATCAACGGTTTGAGACATTATCAGTAAATCATCGACATACAGCAAAAGTTTACCTGTGTTTAACAGAGGTTTGAACAGCAAATTTATATAACGTTGGAAAACTGAAGGACTATTTTTTAACCCAAAAGGCATTTTCAAGAATTCATACTGACCCAGTTCAGTTACAAAAGATGTATATTTAATAGCTTCTTCAGCCATCTTTACATGATAAAATCCATTACGTAAGTCTAATATCGAAAAATACTTTTTGTCACGTAACTGATCTAAATGATCCTCAATTAAGGGTAATGGGTAATTATCCTTTTGAGTGAACTTGTTAAGTTGTCTATAGTCTACACACAACCTCATCTCACCCGTTTTTTTCTTTACCAACACTATTGGTGAAGCAAAAGGGGAGCTACTTTCTCTAATTATTTTTCGGTCAAGTAAATCATTTAAAATATTTTTCAATTCAACCTTATGTGCATAAGGCAACCTCCGTGGAGTACAGTTAAAAACAAAATCAGGTTTGGTAAGATTAATTTTCATTTCATAATTAATGCCATTTTTTTCTCTATTTTTTGGTAAGTATTCTTTACTCAACACTATATTTTTAACTTTTTCCCGTATGTCAAAAGGTATATCGTCATTTATATTCAAATTCACGACACCATTTTCATCGGACACGTCAATATTTAAAATTTCATTCGGAAAACTTACCTCGTCATTGTCTTCATTATTTTCACTGTATTTTCTTTCACAAAAATTATTTTCTATGCCTAAATTATCTATTAGAATTTTTATATTACATTTTTTTAAAAAATCTCTTCCTAAAATTGCATGACATTTCATACATTTATTGTCTACTACTAAAACATCTAATTCATATCTTTTATTTTTAAATTCAATAAAACATCTAACATACCCATATACTAACAGTGGACTACCATTTATACCATAATATTTTATTCTTGATGCTGTTGAACTTAATGATGATACAAAAGCCATAGGAACTTGTTGTTGTTGTATGAAACTTGCTGGACTGCCAGTATCAACTACAGTTGTTAAATCGGTAATGCATTGTCTTGATGAATTATGAAACTCGTATTTTAAGCTAAACTCAAATTCGTTAGAAACATTATTATTAGGATAATTAATACTTGCGGTTTTGACTTCTGAACTGCTATCGATGGTCATTACTGGGGATCGTTGACTGGAACAATCTTTCATCAAGTGACCTTTTTGTCCGCATTTGAAGCAACTACCTCGTTCGACTTTCGGCTTGCTGCATTTGCTGCTTACATGACCAAATTCATTGCAGTTGTAACACTTTACCTTAGTACTGTTGTATTGATTTGATGTTGGTAACCTTTTATATTGAATTTGAGCACTATGTTGAACATCTACATTCCGAGTCATACGTCCTTCATTTTCTGAACATTGATTACTTTTCATCCTTTCATATATTCTGCATGCGTGTTTAAAGTCAGACATATTGTTGGTATTGTACAATATCATTTTGTTATTAGTTGTATCTGGAATTCCTTTGATAATGTAATTTATAAGATCTATGTCTTCAATTTTCACAAGTGAAGCAATTTCCTGCATGGTTAAAACATATTGTTGTATTGTTTCATGCTTTCCTTTTTTTCTTTTTCTTAACTGATCATGAATATCTGCTGACGTAACTTTTCTTTGAAATTCTTTTAACAATGAATCTCTATATTCAGACCACGTGCTACAGGTTATTGTTTTAGAAAACAATTTAGCTGTCCCTGACATTAATCTTTTTGCATAGATAAATGCTATTTTTTCATTCCATTGGTACATTTCTATATTTTCTTCAAATATTTCGACCCATTTACCAATAGGAAAATGATCATCTCCGGAAAAGCCGGGCAATGACCCTTCTATTTCTTTAAACAAAATTTGTGGTGAACACGTGTTTTGCATATTTTCAAAGTCGGACAGTTCCTTTTTCAGTTTTTCAATTTCTTTTTTCTTCGCTAAAATATTTCTCAATTCATTTATCTCTTTATCGAGATTTTCACCATTATTTGATTCACTATTAACACCATTACCATCATCACAAATATGTAAATTTTCATCACTATTTTCACCTTCATCATCACTTTGAAGGTCATTTACATTTTCGTGGTCGAATATAGTAATTAATTCTACTTCACTCATGGTATTTAATTTTTCTTCTAAACGAAGTTTTAACACGGCTTTTGATCCAGTAGTTGGCAACTTCAACAGTTTTAATTTTTCTTTTAATTTGGAAATCGTCGCCTTATTTAAAAATTGATTTTTCACACTTTCCATTTCAGACATTTTCATCTATTTTTTTCTTCAAAAATTGCATGAAAATTTTCACAAAACTATAGTTTTTCGTCCTTAATCCCACTTCTGAGAATTATAGGGCACCAACTCACAAAATAATAAAAATTAAATTAAACACAGTATTTTCACATAAAAAAATTCTTTATTTTCACATTTTATTTTTTTCGTGTTCACCTTTTTATTGCTTGTTACCAACTAACTACTAACTTTACAACCTTTTTTTTAATTTCTTTAAGCAATATGTATAACTATTGTATTATCCAAAATAACTGGATAATATAATCGTATGATTTTTTTAAACCAATTATTAATCATTATGATTACAATAAACAATAATACTTGTACATGTTTTAAGTGATAACAAGTTTTACATTTAATAAATTCTCATTGTTATAATTTCATACTAATACATATTCATAAACATATTAATCTGAATAATGTAATTTTATACTAATACATTCTAGTCATTTTGTACTAATATTGCTACAATGTATGTATGGAGTCATACACTAAGAATAAACTTGTTATAATATTTAGTTAGAACATGTGTATATGTACGATAATACGATTTTAATTCACGATTTCATGCAATTAAAATTATTTATTTAATAATTTAATATGCTTTGTACATTTCATTGAGTATAGTGCAATATGCTTGTGTTCTTCATAATTATTATTATTATTATTATTATTATTATCATTATTAATGTAAGACGTTTGGACATGGAACATGTCATAATTGTTAGTTTTTATTTTTATTATTATTTTTTTTTTTTTTTTACAACTGTAGTTTCTCATTTAGTAATTTAAAAGTGAATGTATAACAAATTTTTATTGTAACACACAATAATTACTTTTAATTTTCACAAATAATATTTAATTTAAAAAAATTAAAATTAAAATTGATTTAATGTTTTTAATAATTTAAACTTTTATAGATACATGTACTTCATGTAAATTTGTAATAAAACACGTGCATACATACGTATAAATAAATAAATACAAAAGGTAATTTTGTATACAAAATAACCAGCTAAATTTAACAGAGATAACATATAAGATTTATTCATTTATTTGTTTTATTTTTTTAGTAATTATTACGTATATGTATATAAATAATATATTTATGTACATACATATGTACATATATACACGTAATTAAATTTATTTACATACTCGTATATGTACATATATTTATGTTTATGTATAGAGGTATTAAACCTTTAAAAAATTCTGCATTGCAGATAGACTGATATCGGTCTGATATTATCTATAACACATACATATATGTATGTGTATAATATGAATTTATAATTTTTTTATAATACACATACAAATTTAATGCATATATACATATGTACGTATATTATGAGAAAAAAAGTTGTAGTGTAATACATTTTATTTATTACAATTAATTTGTTATATGTATGTATATACATACATACATACATACATATATTGCTAGTTACGCTCATATAAAGACTTTATAAAAGTTTCATTAAATGTGTGTAGCTTTAAGTAATTCCTATTACTGTCACCGTCAAATGATTATATTGGCAGTAATCAGTTATAAATGTACGAGGTTAATCAAATTATTAACTATATACATATGTATACAACTTCATCAATTTTGAATTATAAATATTTGAATACTGTTCTAATTGAGTTTATTCAGGAAAAATAAATAAATAAATTAGGTATAGCATTGTCTTCTAATTTTTTTTAAAAATTTTTTTACAAGAAAAATCAAGTATAATAAATGTAGTCAATCAGATTTAAATATATTATCCTTGAACTGAAAAATATTTCAATATGCATACGTATAAAAAAAAAATATCCTTTAGTTGAAAGTATAAATATGTACAAGAAAATCATGTTATAAATAAGTATTAAATGGTATTAACCAATATATGTATGTCACTATTTTATTTTAAGTATGTACAGATTTTTCGCTTTTTGTTTTTTCAATGAAAAATTGAATTTTTTTTATTTCTCATGAAAAAGGACATTCTTTCTTTTACAGTTTATCATTTTATTTTTTCACCTTCCTCCCCCTCTTTATTTTACAATTAAGACTTACATAATTTATTGTATATTTTAATTAAACGAATGTCCTTGTTGTCCTATCTACAATTTGAAATCAATTTCATTATAAATTTATCATTTTTACATAACAATAAAAATAAATCAGAAACAATATTGCACGCTATGTATGACATACATATGAAAAATTTAAAGGTACATAAATATGTATGTATGTACATATATTTGTAGTTTAATTTAAATCGATGACATACATTTTCGTTTATGTCTACCTATCAACAGTAAAAAAGAAAATGTACAGCTTTGATTACAATGTAATAATATACTTGTGACTATACCTTACTCAATTAACCCATAAACGTGCATATATGTACGTATACATACATAAATAATTTGAAATTAAAAACCTTTGATTAAACACATTTAAAATCAAAAGTATGTACATACATATAATGTAAACAGAATCGCGTGTATTAACGTATGCTTATATGTAAAACCTGGTAAAACAAAAATTTGTAAAACATATATCACATACATACAATATGTACATGTGTTGACGTCATTTCATATAGTGTGAAATAAGGACACTCTGAATTCGACGTCATTATATTATTATGCATGTTACATTTACACATAATCTATATACCATGTACTTATATTTGAAACTATAATTTTCGATTTCTACAGGAACATATAATTTCAAATCATATAAAATTGAAATTATTACTTCAGTTCGGAAAAAGGAAAATGTTAACATTACAGTTAAAGGACGAAAAAAAATATTTCTTTTCAATTTAATGACGTCTAAATACATATATTTTTCGTGCGTATACATGTAGAACAATGCACTAAAAAAATTTAATCACTGTCATTATATTTCATGATATTGATTTATTTTCGATTTATAAAATTTATCAATTAAATTAAAATGCTTTTAACTACTTCAAAATTAATTTTCTTATTCATTAAATAAAAATATAAAAAAAAAAAAAAAAGAATTCTATGCAGGAAATGTACGTATGATAGACAAATACATGAAATTAACAAATTAAAAATTATAGCTATGTATATATTGAAATAAAAATTGAGTGTGATATAAAAATAAATATCGTGCAATTATTAGTTCTATTTTAGAAAAATTGAGCATACACACATGCACATCCACACCTACGTATAAAATTAATACTAGATAATAGTCTTCGTGAAGTACATAGGTATATAAATAGTAAAACTAATAAACAGGTAATAAATTGTTACATATTGTTCTTATACCATATTAAATCAAATGAAAATTATAAGTTAAATTATTTTTTGGTCCTTACAAATTATTTCTATAGTTATTAACAATGGTATGAAGTCATGTACAAGTTACCAAAAAATTAAATAAATTTTAGTAATGTAATGCTATGGAATACATACATATATTTTTTTCTGAATTAGATAATTCTAAGAAAGGTCTTTAGCCTCAAATGATTATATATATAAGTAAAATTTCTTCTTTAAAAATAACAAATTATTAACTAAAATTAAACCATAAATTATATTTTCTTTTTCTTTTGATGGTTGTTTTTTTTAGAATTTCAAAATAATAAGATATGAAAATACGTAATTTTTAAAAAAATTTTCTATTTCATGTTTAGGGCTGTATCTATTTAGAACTTAAACGTTACACATATTCTATAAATATATTTTTTTTATAAAATTTCATTTTATTTCACATACAAATTTTGTGTACGTAAATAAACAACACAAATGCATAAGTTTTTTTTTTTTTTTTTGCTTATTTTATCATGTTCGTTATACAAGTTCTCATAATAAGCATTAATTGTACATACATAGAAGAAAAATACGTGAGAATCATAAAAATAAATATGCCCACAATATGAAAATTCAACAAGAATTTTAATTCCTATTTAACTATATGCAATAAATATGTTTCTTTGTTTTTATATTGCATTGTAATTTCAATGTATGTATATATTTCAATTTTATGTAAGATTTAATTTTTTTTTTCTACTGGTTTTAATTAATTCTGTACATGATCTGTCTTTATTGTAATAACGGTAACAATGATTTAAAAAAAAAAAAATGTAAAAAAAATAATAATAACAACAATTAGAATAAAAAACAAGTAAATAATATAGTAATAATTTTGTTTTTCTAGTTTTCATTCATTTTTACATAATTTCATTGTTTTATTTTGTTTTAAATCGTTACTGCATTTTTAAAATCATTCATAAATCGAACTGAAATACATATACATGTACATATTTTGTATTTCCACTATACATTTGCAATTTTCAATAAATTTTTTATTTTTTTTCAAAAAAAAAAAAAAAAATCCATAATTAAATTTATTAATTTTTAATGAAATGAATTCCATAAATATATTATATACTAAATATTAAATAATAAAATGATGATATTTTGTCATTGACCTACAAACAATTGAATGACATTCAGTTAATGAATTAAAATTAATAATAATCATAATAATAAAATAAAAAATTTTATAATGAAATAAAAAGTATGATTAAAATTTGATCAAGTTATTTAATTATTTTTAATGTCATTAAATTTAATTTATAGTACATACATATTTTTAATTTCGTAAAATTGATTTTATTTATTCAATAAATATTAAACAATATACACGTACATATATATTGTTTAAATTTATTTAAAATGTTTTATTTTGTAATTTACATTGAATGTAACTCAGTAATTTCGAGACAAACATTGTGCGTTATACAAAGATATGAGAGGTTTAACAATTTGTCGTATATTCGAATATGACAATGTGTAACGGATAAAATTTCATTTTTAATTATATTTATATAAGATATCTTTTTTCAAGCATGCAATTAGTGCGGAAGATATATCACAATAATAATTCTATTTAGATTTTTTTTGTTTATACTGAAATAATTTGAAAACAAAAACAAAAAAATAAAAATAAAATAAAATAACTTACCTTTCTTGTTGTTCTATTCCTTCAAGGCCGTTTTCAATTACGCTCTCGTAAACACCAGCACGTGGTCTGTCGCCTAATAAACGTTGTTTGTCTAAATCTCCCTATAAATTTGAAATAATAAAAATATACAATAAATACATATAAATAATAAAAAATTCAAAATAATATTTAAGTTATATTACGTAAATACATAGAAATACAATTGAAATACAATTATTATTCTTGATTTAAATTTAATTATTATAACATATGTATACAATGTATATATCATCATACATATTGTGAAATTCATACAAGTGCAGTATAATTTATTAATGAAATGTAAAATGTAAGATTACATTTAAAAAATTCACAATCTCATAGTATATGTATATTTAAAAAAAAAAAAAAGGTAATAATAATAATAATAATTCTTAGGATTTTTTACATAAATTAGATTTTATTGAAAAAAGAAAAAAAAAAAAAAACAAATTAAGTTTTGCTTTTCAAAATAACAAAACAAAAATTTTCCATAATAATTACTAATTTTCCATACTAGTGTATTACATGTATATTGTGTATAGAATAAATAATTAATTGTATTTGCATTCAATAATGTTAATCTATTTTACATAATAATATTGATTTAATACAATTATAATACATATGTAGGTATTTCTGTAATAATAATAATAAAGTCTTGATACTGTTTTTATATAAAAATTTTATTGATTTATTATCAAATTGTATGGCCTAACACTTAGATTTATGTATTTAATAGTTCATATCATACGTGTATGAATATAATATAATGACGTACATACACACATGCTATCTATTATATATGACGTACATGGGCATGAATTTAATTGAATTCGTCATATATTGTGAAATGATATAGTTTACAAAATTTTTCACTGTAAAAGGCGTCATCAATTTTTTTAGTTTTTCTTTTATATTATTATAACATCAAACATGATAATTTATAATGAAATTTATATGCACACGTATTCTAGTTTTAGTAAATAATTAATTTACTACAAAAATATAATAAATAAAAGTGTAAATTATTATCACGCGCTACTTATGAATAATAACAACAAAGTAAATAAATAAATTTTCATTAATTAAAATATATACTAAATAAATATAATTTCTTTTACATTTTGAAAAATTTATTCAATAACAAAATAAATCATTTTACCAAGAATACATACATTATAGACATATGTAATTTTTGAGAAATTAATTTTCATATTTTAAACAAATATCAAATCAGTTATTAATATTTTTCATAGATAAAAACATTTTCACTTTAGTTTTTCAAATGATTTACAAATAATTAATTAAAAATTAAAAATTAAAATTTCATAATAAACAAACCTGCATTTGAGAGAAAGAATGTTGGCCAATATTTAAATGTGAGCTTAGACCCAAACCATTTGTAATATCTGATGAATCATATTCTGCATCAGAGTTACCACCATCTAAATCGTGAGGACTTGTATCTGATTCGTCATCAGCTATAAAATATTATTTATTAGAAAAATTAATTAATTAATTTTAAATTTAATTAAAAATTTTAATTTTATTTTTTTAAATATTTTTATTTTCAGTATGAAAATTTCAGATTTTCTTACATGAAAATTGAAATGAGTCGTTAATCATTTCTTTCTCTTTTTAAACTAATTTTAAAAAATTATACAATGTATAATCTCATATCACGTAAATTTTTACTAATTATTATTTAAATTTAAAAGAAAAGAAGACATTTTTTAAATAATTAGTCAGTTACATATGTGTTATATACTGGCGCATACAATTCATACAATTTAAATAGATTTATTCACTTTATATCATCTGTGATATCATTTCAAGTTTCTACTTGAATTTTTATTTAGTCTTTTTTTTTTTTTTATTTGTTAAAGCACGAAGTAAATATAAAATAAACTAGATAAAATTATGAATAAAACACACAAGATTATAAAGTGAATGTATATATTTTTCTGAATATATAAACCAACTGATAAATCTTTTGTTGTGCTCCAGTAAATATAAAAAATATTCTATTTTTATTTTCATTTTCTTTTCTTCTTCTTTTTTTTAATGAGAATACATGTAAATATGTATGTATTTGTATGTTATATATATATATATTATATCATATCACACCAGCGGAAATGTAATGGTATTTATATTACATATTGTGATTTAATATACATATGTACAATACAATAACTTAAGAAAAAGACACCATTTAAATGTTAGCTTTTAAAGTGTAAAGATAATAAAAATATAATAAATAAATATTTTTTGCTGATTTAAAGAAGACAAAGAAAAATTGTATACTTTTATTATTTTTGAGTTCATCATATGATATTTATTAATAATAAAAAATAAAAAGAACTCATATAGTACATACATGTATACGTATGTGTATATTTGAACGTTATAATTATTATTAAATTATCTTATTTATATACAAATTAAATGTAAAATAAATTATTTTGCATTTAATTTTAATGTATAAGCACTTTTGATGGATTTTCTTTGGTATAAGAGATATTTGTATATATAATACAAATTTTACAATATTAATAATTATAATTGAAAATTAATTTCAAATTATTCATTGATAATTTCAACATTTTATATATACAAAATTTTATTATGATTTAAAGATTTGTGTTATATTTTTCAATTTTACTGTTTAATAAATAAATATTATTTAATTCAAAAAAAAAAAAAAAATTTAAATCAATATTAAATAAGTATTTATTTAATTCCAATTTGTAAATGATTATAATTTTTATTCGATATTAATTTTCAATGTAGTTTAATTTATTTAAAATAAAATTCTTATCCAATAGATTTAATTCTTTAAAAAATACACAAAAACATTTACATTTATTTCTTACCTACACTCTTATGTTAAATCGAAAGAATTTAAATCAAAAAAAAAAAAAAAAAAAAAAACAAAGTATTTTAAACAGAAATTTTCAATTGATCCAAATATTTCAAAAATTTTGAAATTACACATTGAGTTGTATGAAAATACTAACTAATATAAATATTTCCAGTAAATATAAGAATGAAATGTAAAAAGTAAGGTAATAATAAAACTTCAATAATGTAAAATATCTTATCAAAATTGATATCACTTGTTGACTTTTGACTTTCATTTTGTATGATTTGTATTAAAATTTTAAAATGTTAAAAAAAAAAAAAAAAAACTATAAGATATATAGAATTTCATGATAAAATAGGTAAGTACAGACATTAAATTTTAGGAATAAAGTAAAATTTTCAAATAATTTCTGTACAAAATTTTTGGTCTTACTGGACTATGTTTTCATTATGGAACTCAATATTTAATGTAGCATTTTAAATTTTCTACAAACAACAATCAATGTTTTTGTTTTTCTTTATATTCACGATTTGATCAACTAATTCAATTCAATTGAAAATTTTTTCAAAAAGGCTATATATTATAATAGGTACTTTACAATTAAACTACAATGTTTTTTTTTTTTTTTTTTTGAAATTTGAATGAAATGTGAAAAATATGTTAATACATTCATAATAAATAAATGCATGACACGTTTACTTACCACCAATCATGACTGAATGTTGTGGATTATGAATAATACGTATCTGACGATCAGGATATTGTGGTTCACCAAATTTACCGCCTATATCTTTTGGTAAATACCAAAGTGCACTACTTTCTTCTAACTTATCTCTAGGAAAATAAAGTGGGGCTATTACTTCGTAAATTCCTTTTTCGTGCGAATTGATGCACAATATCACAGTTTCCGATTTAGATTGTTCTAAGAAACGTCGAATTGTACCTAAAAACAAAAGTACAAAATCAATAAAAAAAATATTTAATCAATATATGAACAAAAACAAAAAAAAAAAAACAAAATTTTAAATATTAAAATATAATACATACGTAACGCTATATGAGCACCTAAATCTGGCGGAAAATTTCGTTGAGTTGAACTTATTATACACAGAGCGATTGTTTTCAATTTCAGTTCTTTTGCTTTGAATAATACGTTTCTAAAAATACACATGTATATATAAATTTTTTAATATTCATTATAAATAATACAAAATATTAGAAATTTTCAAAATTTACAGTAATTACGATAATAATATTCAGATTAATTTCATCAACCAAATTTCCTAATCATATTTAGTTCTAATACATAATAATAATACTAAATATATGTACGTATTGATTTATTACAAATTATTATAAAAATTTAATATAATATTTGATTTGATTGAAAATTTGATTTGATTTTATGAAAAATTACATTTACTTACAAAATTTTATTCAGTATATATACATAGGTATGTATTTATCAAAATTCTTTTTTTTTTTTCTTTTTTTTTTATCAATAAAACTTAAAATAAATTACATAAAAATTCTCACCTATAACAGGAATGTAATGTATTTTCGGCAGCAGTTTTATATCGTTCAGTATAAATAGGTCCCACTGTATGTATAATATATTTAGCGGGTAAATTATAACCTCTAGTAACACGTACTTCACCAGTTTTGCACTCTAAAAAAATACAAAAAAATTTTTCAATTTAATTACAAACTTGTTAAAATTTTTGTAAAAGAAATAATATGGGTATGTACCTAAAATTTCATTTTTAAGCACTTTTTTTAATTGAGGTCCTGCTTTATTTAAAATTTTTTGTGATATAAAATTTCTTTCTGTTAAAGTTTCATCAGTTGTATTTGTTATAGCATCAACTTCCAATGTTGTTATATCTCCTTCCCTAAAATAATCACAAAATAAATTAAATAAAATATTTGAAAATTAAAAAAATTGCAAAATCAAAATTAAAATTTATGCCTCAAAAACTTTACTTTAAACGATTATTATCATTTAATTGTAACTTTTCAAATTAATGTAACCTTTTTCTTTTTCAATTAAAATAACATTTTAATTTTAAATAATTGAATTTATATTAATTTATTTTGTTTTTTTTTTTTTTTTTTCTTTTTAATTAGGATTTTATGCGTACATATAATTAATTACCAAATAATGAAACGGTTATTTATTCCTTTAGAAAGACGAAATGGGCTATTTTTATGCCGTGGACCTTCAATTAATGAATAATCTGTCAAGGATAATTTGGAATCGTTATCGTTTGAGCCCCACGCTGGTAATGTTTCCAATTTAATTTTCTAAAAGCAATAACGAAATGAAAAAAAAAAAAAAAAATTCAATTTATATGAATAGATATGTATTATTGTATATAATGAAAAAGTAAATGCATTTTTTTTTTTTTTTTTAATTTAACCCAGAAATATTGCTTACTAAATAAATTCTATAGAAAATTGAAAACTTATAAAGACTAGAATATTATTAAATTTATTATTATTATCACATTTGTTATTAAAGATTTATAAAGAATTTTATTTATTATAAATAATGTTAAATGGAAAATAATAAATATTTATTTCGTTCAAATATATTATTATCATTTAATGCATTTTTTTTTTTTTTAAATATTTCATTTTTTTTCTTTTTTAATTTAATAAAAGATATTATATTTTTCCATTTAACATTACAATGTTATGAATAAAAGAAATGCACCTGAAATGTAATTTTTGTTGATTTAAAACTTTCATTTAAGTTGAAGACAAGTCGCATTTCTCTGTAAAAGAATTTAGTATTGAGAAATTTTAGAAAAAAGTTATTATTTACTTTTAAAAAGAATTTATAGAAAATTATTATTGAAAATGAAAGAAAACAAAAACAAAAAAAAATTGTTTGTTAAAATAGTATCCATGTATAATGAAAAATAAAATACAAAAAAAAATTATATTCCCATGAATATTAATTTTATATAGAAATTATATGAAAAATAAAATAATTAAATAAATTTTTGTTATTGAAATACTTTGAAATAAAAATGAAAAAAATAGATAAATAAATAAAATTAAAATAAAAAACCATGACGAATGTTTAAATTTTTTTGGATTAATCTATAAAAAAAAAGTCAAATAAATAAAATTAAATTAAATTTGATTTTAAGTAAAAAAAGAATAGAATTTATTTAAAAAAAAAAAAACAAAACACTCAAATTTATTATTATTTCATTTAGATTTCAGAAATATAAAAAAAAAACTTTGAGGAATATCTAAACTTCTGAATTTGATTTTCTATACATATCAAATTTTTGGTTTAACAAAATAAAATTTTATAAGTAAATTTGGCATTTTTTTATTTTTTTTTTAATTCGAAATGAAAATGCCAGCTCAATTTTTCTTTTCAATTCTTCTTTCTTTAAAATTATTATACATAAAATATAGTATGTATCGTAAAATAAGACAAATAAAATTTGAAAAATAAAAAACTGTATCGATTTAATTTGTGTATAATAGTGAAATGACGAAAATTTATTAAATAATGATTTTTTTTTTTAATAGATGTTTTTTTTATATGTGTGTGTATACATATGTATGATAAGCAATTTCTATTGTACGAACGCAGATGCCTGTGATGCATGTACTATTTATTTGTATTAAAATAAATAAATAAAAAATAATAAAGTATGCATGTAATAATATTTAAAAAAAAACATATAAATAAATAGAAAGAATAAATAAATAAAAAGGACTACAAAATATCAGTTGTAATTTTTAGTATATTTTTGTATTACAATTTATCCATTATATTTAGTACACCATGTTCGGTATATTTGAATACACGCGTACATCGTATGCATGCAGTCACATGTATAATATATAATAAATAAAAATGATAAATTTTTAACATAAACTTTTTTTTATGTTTTCTCAATTCATATTCTTATTATTTTATTTTTCATTCTTTTCTTCTTCTTTTTTTTTTTGAAAAAAAGGCTTCAAAAATCAATTTTAAAGAGAATTGATAAACATATGGATAAGTAATGAATTTTACAGACATAAATACACGTATGTAATTTATTTAAAATATAATTTAAAAAGTTCATACATAAGTATGAAAAAAAAAGAAAACTAGAAAATAGAAAATAAAGGGAAGTAGATTTAAAGGTCGAATAATGGCAATCAAGTAGAAAATAAATGATATAAAAATAAATAAATAAAAATAAGAAAATTCCATGTATACATGTGATATAATAATACATATGCACATGTACATATGTAGGTACATAAGTTTTTTGCTTATTAAACAATAACATTTGACAGATACATTTTTGTGAATTTAACGATACACTATGTATAGATATATGTATACATATATGAGTATGTACATATGTACATAATACTATGTATATAGGTATGTGCTGTAAAAATAATTTATTTATAACAAAAATAATAATCATAACATGTTATAGAAATAATGTAAACTTGTAAATATTTTTATCTGTTATAAGTTCATATTAGGTATAATGTACCTATATGTTTTGTTCAAAATTGTATATACCTACATAGATATGTACCTATATATGTATGCACAAATATATTATATTTAACACATGTATCCTTCGTAAATCAGAATTGCACATACATATAAATATCTATAACACAGAATAAAAATATACAGTACAGTATGGTACACCAAATGTACATATTATAAATGTATGTATGTACATATGTACATATGTAATGTTTCACAGCATTACTGAATTTCTACATAGAATATATTTTTTATAACATTTTTTTTTCCTTTCTTCTGTTTTATCGATACAATATATTTTATTATAATACAATGTACATACACATATAAGTATATAAAAATATACTTACATTTGTATTTTTTCATTTACTTTACTTTATATATGTATACCATATAGTACATACTTATATGCAATATAAAAACATATTATTCGCAGAATTATGATGTTTATATATCTGTTATCTGTTATATAATGTTAACCGTATATTATCGTATGTATTGATATACAGTATTTCAATGCCATCGATTTGAACAATAAAATTTATTCTTGCGAAATATAAAATATCTACAAAAAAAGAAAATTGAAAATTACTGTGAAAATAATTCAAGCAGTAGTAGATAATAACAGAAAAATGAAGATTACATTTTTTTTTTCATGTAACATTTTCCATGATATTTAATGAAAAGTAAAAGGACACCAATATAAATAAATGAATAATATCGAAAAAAACAAATTAAAACAGAAAATACGTGGAAAAAAATGTAACACATATTCTTGAACATATGTAAAAAAAAAGAATATACATAAATAAAAAACATTATTTTGAAATAAACAAGAACATCAATCATGATTCGTATATGCATTAACATCATATTACGTTACCAATATCATACCTATTATTTCTTTATTAAAAATATTGAGATAAAAATTTATTTATTTACTTTCCTTTCGCTGCAGGTAACATGGAAACATTTTTTTTTTTTTTTTTTTTTTTTTGCAAAAGAATAAGTAACCATGGATAACACAAGCGAGCACATTTACACTCTGTTCAATAAGTTTATGAAGTTAGGACTTTATGGAAATTACATAAAATAGTACCATTTTACATTACTGTTTATTTATATTTAAAAAATTCATTTCATATTACATGAAAATTTCAAGGATTATAATAATACACTGCTCATGAAACACTTTAATTAAAAACTATAAGAGAAAAACAAGGACATACATACATGTGTACTCCTATAAGCGCTTTAATTGCATATAATTAACGAACAGAGTATAATGTACATATGAACATAGTGTTAAGTGTTATTTTATATGTTAATTTCATATTACAGGTACATATTTATGTACATATGTATCTGAAATCTTTTATATAAATTAAATTTTTTCGAAATTAAAGCCATACGTATACATATATTATAATGATTTTATTAATTTTCATCATCAAAGAAGAAAAAAGAGCCACGTATGTACATAAATATGAAGATTAAAAAAAAAATATGTACAGTACAGTAAAATATATTTATGTACATACATTATTTTTATTCATAATAATACCTTTGGATGTATGTATCAAAGGATAAGTATGTGTAAGACTAAGAAATCATTTCTTTTTAAATCCTCAATGTTGTTCATTTAAAAACAATTCAATGTTAATTTTAATATTTATGTAGATAACTTTATAACTACTTCTATTTTACACTAATGCACCATAATAATGGTGTATAAATAATGAAAATAAAAAAAAATAAAATTCATAATAATTCTGTTTTGAAGTGATACTTTTCACGTATAAAGTATGAATTCAAAAACTTAAATATCGCAATATTACTGCTTGAATTGACAAATGTGATGATGATGCCCTTATCAGTAATCAAAAAGTTAAAAAATAAAAAAAATAACAGTAATGTGAACTAAAATAACTAACTTTGTAAAAGTATTAAATCATAGATCATCGATAAGGTATAAGTAGTATATAATATATGTATATTATTCATATACGTATGTGTTTGTGGTGCATTACAATAGTATTTATACATACTTATAACATGCATTTGCATTTACTTACGTATATGTTGTAAATAAATGCAATATTAATTCACATTGTACGTATTATAGTCACAAATCGTTACAAAAAATATATTAGATTTGTTGTGCATATAACAAGTATATGTAATATGTTTGTTAATAAATTTATATAGCTACACGTTTGACACATATACATTGTGTCCCAGAGTACAAGTCACGATTTGAGACTAAAATGTCGCATTTCGTATGGATAAAGTTACGAAAATATGAAGTTTTCAAATGAAAAAAATGAAAAAATAAAGAACAAAAAGACAATATTGATAATCAATGAGTACATGTATACTCGTATATGGTTTCTTTTCTAAATTTGTTGCAGTTTATAATTTTCATTATTATTTTTAAAAAATAAAATAAAAAATTAAAAAAAAAAACAGTTAAAAATTTAAAATTTAAAAAATTCAGTAGGTACATCATTTACCTATGTACCTATATGTATAATATAATTAATTTTTTTTAATGTAACAAACAGATAAAATAAAACAAAATATAACATTTTTTTTTACTTTATTACTAACATCTTTCTATTTTTATATTTTCATTTTTATATTAAGTATCAAATGAACAAATAAAAAAATAAAGGCATTGACATATTGTACTTAATTTTGAAGACAAACGACATTACGAAGAATAATTTCTTCGTTATGAAGTTTATTTGATTAAGTAAATTCTACTTCATCGAAATTTTAATTAAGAATAATTTTAATTAAGTTTAAAGTTTTCAATTGATTTTCACTGCCATTTACTTATTTCCCAAATACATGTAACAACGGACATTTGTATGGTTTGTATAAGCAGCTAATATATCAAAATCGAATTTCAGGTTATTTTAAATTAAATTTTAGGTTAAATTTTAAATTTTTAAATTTGAATTTAATTAAACTTCAATAACGATCAAATTCAAAATTAAGTAAAATCGTAAATTAAGTAAAAGTATTATCTATCTGTACTTCATTTTGCTCTACTTCATAATGTCGTTTTTCTTCATAACGAAATATAGTATGTCGAAAGTCTAAAAAATCGAATATAAGTGAGTACAATATATCATTTGGAGTATTAAATTATTTAATTTGCATGTGTATCAACCTACATACTGTGCTACCTGGTGATATAAATATGTACATATGTATATCAATTTATATTTTTTATTCAAAGTAATACGTAATTTAATTCTGATTGATGATTGAATGATTAAATGGAATGTTTTTAGTTAAAAATAGAATAAGCTAAAAATTTATTTCAGGATAATTCGTAGGATGCCTGGATAAAATGTGTGAACATACATATACATATAATTAATATATCATGATTTGAAATAAAATAAAACAAATGTGCTTAGTTACGTACATTAATGAGGTATTATATTACCAACATACGAGTACAAGTTTTTAATTTAAAAAATATTTTAATTAATCTTTTTGATTTGTTCTACTAAAATGTTTTGAATTTTACAATTATACATTTCCTACTAAATTCTAAATTAAAACAAAGCTCTAAAATAATAATTGCTATAAAATTAAATATAAAAAAAAAAACCCCTTCATATCCCATTCTAGCAATGTAGATAATTTTTTTTAAATATTTAATTAATTAACTCAAAAAATTTTCAATCTAAATAGCTTTTAAAATTTAATAATTTAAATTTATGTAATCCATTACTTATGTATGTACCTTACTAACTTTATTATATTATTACTTATTATATTATATTATTACGTATTTACTTATTATATTATTACTTGCAACCTTTTAATAATTTGTTGAAATAAATTAAATTTTTAATGTACCAATGAAGAATAAAATAAAATCTGAATAAATTATAGTGTTTGTTCTAAATTTAAATAAAACATAAAAAACAAAGTTAATAGAACGAAGTTGCTCATTTACAAAAACAAAAAAAAAACAAGAACTCTTTCACTTTTGAAATTATTCATACGTATAATTATACATACATATGTATGTATATTGTAATAATTGTCTAATAATGTGAATTTTCAAAGTAACAATAAACTCATTTCAAGAACAAAAGTAAGAATTAATTTTAAATTTCAAGAATATAATAATCTTCAAACTTTTATAATTAACTATTTTTTTTTTGTCTCTAAGTATTCATATATACATCTTATATAAATTGTAATATATCTCTGTTAGATACTAAATTTTATTTCACTTTTATGTATTCGAAATACATATGTATATACATACATAAATTAAATCTAGTAAATTACATATGTATATACTGAATAAGATCTGTTCTTGTAAGTTGTTGTTAAAAATTAATATTAAAATAAAACTAAACTAAAACTATTATTATAATAAGATGTGATGAGACACGTTCTTTACATTTCATTCAAGCAAAATTCTTTTTTTTTTGTTTTTGTTTTTTAAGTGAAAGTTTTGTAACTATGATTACTATGAAATCGTAGTTATTCAAAAAGCAAATAATGAGTTTGTATATTATCATTTAACTTTTAACATAAAACAAAATAATTAAATCAAAGTGAACAAAAATATTTTGATGTTTAATTGCAAACAGATATGTATTTTACATCAATAAAATTTCATACGTATCTACTTTGTTTATTATTTTTATTATTTAGGTATTTCATAGGTATAACAAAAATAGTAAATATGAATAATCATTTATTTTGAAATTATCACAAACAAACAAATAAAATTAATTTAATCAAGTACATGTATCATATGTATATGTATGTACATGTGTGTACTATATTTATATAATGTATTTGTATGTTCTAAAATACAAATCTAAATAAATTTGTTTTATTTAATGTATATATGTACATATTTATAGTTTACATAAAATTTGATTTAAATTAAGTTCAAAATTAACAAATTTATTATAATTCTAAATAAATTTTTCATTTTATAGATATCTTTTAAAAGTTTTACACTTTGTCGATTTTTTAAAAAATTAATGAATAAATAAAAAAAAGGTACAAAATGTGAACAAAGCTGTTAATTTTTTTTTTTTTTGTGTTTTGTTTTTATTTATAAACATGTGTTTTTTTATTCGTCATTATTATTTATTTATTTATTTTTTTTTTTAATTATAATTATTAATTATAATTTTAATTTCATGTACATACATAAGTAATATGTTCAAAGAACACTTTTTTTTAATCATGAAAATATAATTACATTTTGGACCTATGTATGTACCTATACTACCTAGCATAAAACTAAAAGGAAAAAATTAAAAAAAAATAATAAAATAAAAAATAAAATAAACATAAAAACAAAAACAGTACGTAAATAAAAGTTTGTACGCGTGTATATTTTGTAGATTAAATTATGTATGTACATACGAATTGGTATGAAATGTGAATACCAAAGGTAGGTTATTATCTGTAGACATAAAGACAAGATGACATCAAAAGCTTCCGTTTAATTGGTTGTCATTACAGTATAAATATCTACATACATATAATGTATTACATATGTATCTTTTGTTATTTTTTAAAGTCTACGTTTATTATTTTATATACATGTTATACATATGTGTGCTTTCTTTATTATAATAACAAAAAATAGAATAATGGTAAATTAGGTGTTTTAATGAGTCATTCAATAAAGATAATATAATAATATATAATGTAAGCATTATATACACGCGTTTTTATAAATACAGATGAATATACGTACCTACATACTTATATGTACTTGATTTATATATATACCTATACACAAATTTTTATTATAAAAAATATTTATGCAATGAATAAGGTATAGTAACAAGAAAAATATGGTCGCGGTAATTGAACTTAAATTAAAATTAAAAATTCAATTTCCTTTAGTTTTCTACTTTATCATACCTTTTTAATCGTATTTATAACTATGATATTAAATAAATTTAGTTGCTATTTTTATTTTTTTATTAACACAATTTTGTGTTTTTGACCACTGTTTATCGTAATTATTCATACCTAAATGAAATTGAATATATCCAATCATATATTATCAAATAAAATAAATGCAAGGTATGAGTTACTAAGTATTTTCATATTAATTATAAATATTTGATTTTATACTTCAGAGAAACAAAAGTTAGCTAATACGTACCACACCAAAGTCATTATCGTATATTAATGAAAATTATTCATTACCGCACATGAATGTACATACCTATATTACATATTTTCACTTATAATAAAACACCTACATACATAATATAGCTTATATTAAAAAATTCTGTAGTATCTACATTTTAATTTACTGAATAACAACAGATAAATTACATGAAAAATTTTCAAAAATCCATTTCTATCTAACTTAAAATGAGCTGAAATTAACTTTGTATCCATATTTATTTATTTATTTTTTATTTTATTAATATTTTTGAAGTAAAAATTAATTATGCACAAAAGTATCTGTGCAAACAGATTTTTTTGTTTTTACAATGTTGGCAAAACATGTATGTATGTACATACATACATACTTTAAATTAATAACTTTTTTTAAAAATCTGATAGCGTATTGATAATATAAAAGAAGAAATTAAAAGTTACCTGTTATCTTTAATCAAATTAATAAACGAATTTATTAAACATTTAAGATAAATTGAAAAAAGTGTACATACATCAATTACATATTTTATGTATAACATAACATAACATAATTTCAATTTTATTTTGTTCATTAAAAACAATTAATAAAACAATAATTGTCCATTTCATTAATTTAGGTATACTTATATACAAGTAGTACAATTTTTTTTCATTTTTGTGCTTATACGTATACTCTGTCTATTAATTTGGTCTAGTTAAGGAGTTATGAAAATAATGTAAAATAGTTCATTTTCAAAAAATGCATCTTATACTGTATGGGAAACTTTAAAGATTGTAAATATACTGATCATGAAACACTTTTATTAGTAATTATGAATGAAAAAAACAAAAGATGTATGTGCCACCATAAGATCTTAATTGAATGTAATTAATGGACAAAGTATAAATATTTTCTACATTTATATACATACATATGTATATATACCCACCTACATATCAAGGTATATTTATTTTGAAATTTTCACGATAACACTAATCTTCGTAACAATAAGCAGATTGATTTTATTGGAAAATATTAAATTTTATATTAACTACCTACGTGTTGCTACGTATTATATTTTATTAATTGAAATTTTATCAATTCATTTACAAATGATAAAAAATACCGATTCATGTATACAGGTATATATGCATATACTAAATATGTAGGTGTTTAAAGAAAGATGTACACCTGAAATAATTTTTGTTAAATTTAAAATAAATTGGTAAATAGCTAATTGAATAAAACGTGTGTAACGAACCAATTAATTATTTTAGATACCTTTTTACCTTTTGATGTGAATAAGAGTTATAACTGTATAATTCACAAATTGTAATACATATACATACATACGTATGATATACGTGGTCGTATATATAAAATATATATTTTTAAAATACGTATAGTAATAATAATAAAGTAAACAAAATTATATTTGTGCATATACCTATACACATTATAATATATACATAATTTCAATAATTTATATGATACACATGATAATAAGCATATATGTACATAATATGTATGTACATACTTATATATATGTACATTGATAAAATAAATGAAATTTAAAAGAAAAACTAAAAAAAAACAAAAATCTGATTCAAAATATTTACAATTTAATAATGATGAAATGACAATATTCTATAATGAGAACAACAATATATATATAAAAAGACTTACGCAATTATATAAATTTTCTTTAATGAAAAAATAATGAAAAATACATTTTTGTCTGTAATTGATTGTAATGATGAGATGGGTTGAAAATAATTAATAAAATTTTGTTTTTGATTTTCTTCACACTTTTTTGTTTTTTCCATAAAACATATCTATACGTGTATATATACTATATAAACAAAATACATATAATATGTACGTTTAATTATTTTTTTCATTTTGACAAATTTTTTTTATACCCTAATTATAATTACATATAAATGTACGTGAATATTTATGTATCTTTACATTCAAAACGAGTATATATATATATATATATATATAAATGAATAATTAATATATGTGTATACAATACAAAATAAAATTAAAAAAATGTACAATTTAAAAACAAATAATATATAAGAAAAAAAAATTTATAAAAAAAAATTTTTGTATTTGAATGTGTGTATTTTTTCTTATATGTATGTGTAAAAGACGTGTATTTAAATATAATGAAATATATAATAATTTGTAATATGTATACTTACATAGAAACGAGTATATCGTAGTTTTCCTTTTAATTATGAGTTGTTAAAAAAAAAAAAAAAAAAATTTCAAAAACAGATTTACCAAATTTTCTAATTAATTTTCTATTTAAATTGACTGTTTTAAATTAAAGAAGAAAAAAAACCCTTTTTTATTTATAGAAATTAAATTATATGGGGGATTTCTCTTTTTTTTTGGTAAATTTGAAAAATATAAAAGTAAAGAAAAAACAAATAAAAGATTTTATTGTAATTAATTTTTTCTTTTCTTTTTCTTTTCACAAAAATTTACTTTTAATTACTTTTTATAATACTCTTTTTTTTTTTAAATTTATTTTTTATTTAATTTTATTTTTGCAAAAAAAAAAATTTTTTTTTTATTTTATTTTATTTTGGATTAAAATTTTGAAAAATAAAAACAATTTAAAATATGACGAATTCACAATTAAAAAACAAAAAACAAAAAAATTTATTTTGTTATAAACTGTAAACTTCCACTCTTCACAACTTTAATCACTCATTCAATATCAATTTTCAATTCAACTAAATCAAAATACTAGAAAATATTGTATGTAAGTACACGATATTACGAAGACAAGTTGTGGTAGTAAAATTTACATACGTATGACTATATATGAATTAAATTGTCAAGGTGTACATATATCTCTTTGCATATGTACATATACGTATCGTATTATTAACAATATTATTTAAAAATTATTTTGTTCTTTTTTTGCTTCTATATTCTTTATTTATCTTCTTCTTTTGCTTGTTATTGTACGATGTATTCGCGAAAAATGTACTTTTAATTGATTTGATTCATGTATATATTTGTTTAAAAAATTGACATTTATACACATGTACATGTACACATATCTATATACGTACATTAGAAAACCATATATATACACGACTACACACATGTACATATATTTATGTCAAAATTGTTATAAAATCAAAGCTAAAACAGAATGCTTGTAAAGAAAAAAAAATTTCAAATTTTGTAACTGACAAAAAAGAATTTTTTTTTCACTAAAATTTTATCAAACTATTAAAATTTTAATTAAATGAGATTAAATTAATTGTTAATTAATTTAGAAAAAAAATCATCGTTAAATATTTAAAATAGTTGACTTATACAGCATTTTTAAAGCATAGTCACCTGTATTTTAAATTGATACTTCTTCACATTCGTTTGCATTCAATTTGAAGTAATTCTTTTTTCCTCTCACTTTCTGATCGACAATTTTCTGTGTTTTGGAAATGTAAACAACAAAAATCACACGAGAAAAACATAAAATCATGAACATAAATGACGAAATATCCATATGCTTCATAAGAAAGTACATACATGACTATGCTTTAAAAATGGACTGTAAGTAAAGGAAATGATATTTTACGCTTCAAAGTCAAACTAATTTGTCTCGATTGTGTGTAATACTTATACTTCAAAAAATATTTTAAAATACTACCTATAGAATGCGCAAAATCATAAATAAAAATTTATTGTATATTAAAGTTCGAATTTTCGAAAATAAATTCTTTTTTTTTAAATTCATATTACCGACATTTATGCAATTAAATTAAAATAAAAATTAAATTATAATTGGATCAAATTTTAAATATGATTATAATTTGATAAAAATAATTATTGATAAATTTTTAAAATTTATTTTTAAAAAAATCCAAATCATTATGTAGAAAATTCAAAAAACATGTGAAATTATTTATCAAAAAATTTTCTTTTCAATAAAATAAGAAAATATTAAATATATTTAAAAAATTTCATTATAACGTTGAAAATAAGATGGCATTACTATTTAATTTCCTGATTCTCTAATGACGTATTTCTTGTGAAATCAATTTCCTTAAAATAATTTTAAATTATTTTAACTTATTATTAATAATTTTAAATTATTGTATAACGAACAAAATTATTTTTCGTTTAAATTATTAATCTAAAAACAAAAAAAAAATTTTTTTTTTTTTAAATTAATTTTAATAATTGAATATTGCATGATAAGCAATTTTGATTCATGTTAAAAATAATCTCAATATTTATCCTATTCAATTATTTTTGTAATCTGTTTAAAATGCATAAATTTAAATATTATTAAATCAATATATTAATTCATTATGCAATAAACCTTTTATCCAATCCAATTAATTATTCATTGCAATTTGAATGCACTTTTTATAATTATTAATCGCTTGACATTATAACGGCAAAATTTTTTTTTTTTACTTTTATATAATAGTATTTATTATAATAATGTATAAAATCTTAAACGATAACTTGTTAAAATTTATCGAAAAAAAAAAAAAACAAATTTCTTTTGTATGTAGTATGTCTAGAAATATTAAAATACAAATCATGTACGTAAACATAGGCCCCCATTATGAAAGTCCATAGCTAATAGACATCAAATTCATGTTATGAAAAGTTCACTCAAGTAAAAATTTTTCTATTCTGTAGGCTTAAAAAGTTAATCATGTTTTCGTAAAAGACTTTGAGAGTCAAATAATTTGATTATTAAGATTTATTTGAATTAAGTTAATTTGAAAATTAAGATTAAAATTACAATTTTTATTTCAACTAAAAGTATTAAGAGCAAAATAATCAACAAAATTTCAATTTCATTAAAATTTTAGTCCTTAAAATAAATTATTCTTAAACGAAATCGAGAAAAAAAAATTAAAAAGCAAATAGTTAAATTAAATTTGACTTAGTTGTTCTAATAGAAATTTTTATCAATTTCACTAAAATTCACAATGATTTTGCTAAAAACAAAAGATCGAACGTCGATTGAAGTCCATAATACCAAACATTTAATCGATTGACTTGCAAAAATTGAATCTATCGAATAGATTTTCACAATAGGGGCGATATTACATATTCAAAATTATGTTTATATGTATGTATTTTACAGTTAAATAGCCATTTATGTGTGCATTTTATAAATGTATACACTTTTATACATTTTATATACTTCTTAAACCGTCTTACTTTCATTAAATACTTTTAATTCGTCCTTGAAGGCCGTAATTTTCATTATCTTACTATGTAAAAAAAATATATGAATGTATAAAAAGACAAAAATTAAAAATAATAATAATAATAACTTGCAAAACTACTACAAAATTATCATACATCAAAAATTTATTAACAAAACTCGTGTAATAATCATGAATAGTGTATAGAAAATAATGAAAAGTAAACATTTATATTTGATTTATGTAAAAGGACAATTTTTGTTAAAAATTCGTTTGATTTTATTTAGCTCATTGATTTTCATAAAATTTTAAATATTAAATTTACTTTAATGAAAATTAATTTCCACAGAAATTTTCCTCAAATTATATATAGTCAATTTTTTGATTACATATTTAACGATCTCAATTTAAATACCTATATATGATAGTTTTTCTAAAATATCTTTAATGCTGTATCTGATAATTTGACCACCACCACTAATATATTATGTATATATACACATAATTAATGGTGTCTTATATAATGTATATAAACGATCATTTCATTATGCACGTTTTCATGTTTATTCTTTAAAATATAATGTAAGGTGGTTTTATGGGTGTACCACCATTTACCAATGATCATACCAAGTTTTCATTAATAAGAAATAATAGTATATACACAAATAAAAATAAAACCAATCGAATGAAATTAGAAGGAAAAAAAAATAAATAAATAAAAAAATAAGAACTATGTCCAAAGTTAAAATTGTAACAAAGTAACTTCAATTACAAAATTTTTTACATACGTTACATACATATTGTACATATCTAAAATTCTAGTTATGTTTGTATTTTTTTTTTTTATTATTATTATTAACAAAAATGTAACACATTGCTATACCTTAAGCAAATACATAATTAGTGTATAATGTACTTGTAATTAAAAAAATAATAAAATAGCCTAAAATTTGAGATTATATTAAAATTATATCACCTAACCACCTAACTTACATACGTACTGTATATACGTACGTATGCGTTTATAATTCCTATCTTGTTTTTTTTTTTTTTTTTTGTTTTTGTTTTTGTTATGATTTAAAATATTAAATATGACAATTATAATAAATTAATGTTTTTTGTTTTTTTAAGTTCTTGCTCTTTTTTCATGGTGTAAATACTACTTTTATTTTTACATTTCCTAAAATTATTTTAACTGCAATAGGTAGTTGACCTTCTACTTCTTTGCTAAAACTTGTTTGCTTTATAGATACATACATATACACATATATAATTTATCATAATTGTGCATGTACATAAATATGTACATATGTATATGTATAAAATGCCGTACATTTATATAATCGGTTTATTTATATTATAAATATTATGTATGTATATTTATTTTAGTACGTACATATAACCATAATATAACATACTTTGTAGATATGTTATGCAGTTTTGTGCATTTATGTGCATAGAAAAAATATATACATATGCATTTATTATATGTAATTCTGTTTACTCTTGTGTTTATACACTTGCATTTTTACATACATACTCGTATATATACTTATAAACATACATTATATACGTATGTACATTACTTTTAGTATTTCATGTATGTACTGCATGTACATATGAGTACTTCTTTAACTGCTACAGTAGTACTAGTTATAGTTTAATGGTCTACACAGTTAAAATGAAAGTATAACAAGAATTATCTGTTTTATGCTATATATTGAGATACAAGATTTAAACAAAAATAAACCAATAATAATAATTAAAAAATGAAATAAAAAAATAAATAAATAAAAATCTTAAGAGTCATTTGCTTTTAATGTACATACATACATATATACATAGGTTGTTAATAGATAAATAATAATTTTTAGTCAGTCATATATTATATATTAACACATATACATAGATATATTATACTACGCTTTTACTGATGTAATTGTAATGGAAATTGAGATAACATTATATTGGTTAAGAAATTAAATCTATCTAAAGTAATTTTAAGTAAATCGTCAATTATTTTGATATGTTCAAAAAAAAAAATGAAGAAAAAAAAATATTTGGTAACATATTTTAATCTTATCATTATATGGTATCCATCTGAGGTAAGATTCAATTAAAAATTTCATACATAAAGTGTAAATGGGATTGTTCTAAATAATCGACATAACAATGTATTGTATTATTCGATTAATTGTATAATATCTGATAATATATATTTTATGTCCGTTTGCCTGTACATTTGTACGTATATACATGTGAGATTTTGTTAGATACTTGAAGATATTTTCTTTTGGTGTAAGCACAAAAATTATATCTATGTATTGTGTATATCTACTTCAGATATACAAATGTATAAATATTTTTGCACATAAAAATGACATAAGTACATATTTTATTAACATACTTCTCTAGTCCATATTTTATTAAATACACATATTAGATATTATATAGGTATGTATATATACATTCATATATTCTTAACATGTACATCCGGAATGTAATCGATTCAATCAATTTTAATAGTGGATTATTTTTATGTTGAAATAATTAAATTGTATCTTATATAGATTTTTTTTGATTTTATGGTATGCATATTATTGTGCGAAATTTAATAATTAAAGACTTTAAACATCTTTTTATAAGTACATTTAATATAAAATATTTATACTTTGTCCATGAATTGTATGCAGTTGAGGCCTTTTGGAAATAATGTAAAATAGTATGTACCTATGATTTTAAATTATTATGCATTGAATATTCAAAATATTCATACTGTGTGAAAACTTTAAAAATTGTGATAATACTCCTCATGAAACACTCGTAATCAAAAATTATGTGAGTTCGTGAAAAACAAACATAAATAGTATGTATATATTTCCCCCATAAGACCATAAGTGTATACAAATCATACAATTAATGAACAGAGTATAAATCAATTTGAATTGATTTATTAATCTTTTTTCTATGAATTCTATCCATATCATTTATCATGAGAAATTTAAATATGTATACGTATAGGTTTTTTGTAACTTTTATTTTAGAATTTTCTTATGAATTTTCATTTAAACATTTTAATTTTAAATTTGCTTTTAGGCAATTTGACATATATACATAATTAGAACATAAAGTATAAATTTTGAATGAGAAATAAAAAAAAAGATGTTAATTTATTTTTCGAAAAAAAAAACCGTTGAATAAATTGAAATATAATTTATAAATAAAATAAGAAAATTTGTTTATTCGCATCCACATATACGTATACACGTTTTTATTAAATAATACAATATAAAATATTAAAATGATTAAAAAACAAAAAAAAAAAAAAAAAACAATAAAAACATATAAACATTAGAAATCCTTCAAAGATTTTTTTTTTACAGTTATTCATTTACTACTTGTTATTAATTTAAAACAAATAAAAAATATTAAATATATAATTTGTATTGTAAAATCATTTATTTTAACAACATGCAACTGTAATAAGTTCTTTAAAAAAAAAAAAAAAACTGAAAAAGTGACAAAACATTATAAACAAAGAAAATATTTATTTCAAAATCATGGTCAACTGAAAAAATTTAAAAAAATAAAATAAAAGATAAAAACAAATGAGCATATATCCACGAAGCAAAATTATACAAAACAAAAAAAGATCAAGCATAACAACAAAAGATATTTCTTCTGTTTATCATAATTTTTTGTTTGTTTTTTGTTTTTTTATTTTATTCATTTTCTTGAATATTTGAATCAAAAATTTTCATTTCAAAGGCAACCGACCGACCGGTGAAAATTTATTCTATGACTATGATGATGATGATCCTTTGTGTTTTAGTTGGATGTATATTATACGTAATAAATGTTTAAAAATGTATTAATTAATAATAAAATAGAAACATACATTTTATGTATAAAATGAATAAAATATGAACGGAAGCAAATTCATATGTATGTTTTATATACATACTATATAAGCAAATGTGCGGAATGTATATTGTTTATAAATATATCTATAAGCATACTTATCTATGTCTATATTATATCTACAGAAATATTAAACACATTACCACCTGTTTTCTTTATCTATGTTTTTATTTAATTTCATTATTTTTATTTTTTATTTATTTTTTTATTAACTTTTAGTAATGTAATACCAATTAACCGGAGACGGAAGGTAAATGGCCAATGGCATAAATGTCATCATCAGCATCGTATAATCACCATCATCGTCGTAATAATTATGGCATTATAATTATCATAAGCATTATGACAATAAACTTCTTTTCTTTTTTTTTTAAATCGAAAAACTTGTGTATGGATAATATGAATATGTATATATAAACTTGTGTATGTATATGTGAATGTTACACATATCCACAAACGTAAGTATAAATATATTAAATCAGGAAAATTATTTAAAAAAAAAACAAAAAAAAAAACAAGAAAACCTTTTTGTAGTGTAAAATGTACTCATGTTATGTTATTTTTATTGATTATTTATTGATTTAAAAAAAAAAAAAAATTAAGGTGAAGAAAAATTAAATTAATATTAAAATTTAATGTATCTATGTTGTATATTATTTGCCCATTCTATATAGCCTATATAGGCATACCGATAAATTTTGATATAACTAAACAATTACATACATATGCGAATGTGATATGATTAAAATACAAAAAAAAAAAAAAATTGCTTTTGTTTTTGTCTTTTTCGTTTAAATTCAATAAAATTTATGCAAATAACATAATATTTGTATAAATGGAAATTTGACCATGATGAAAGAATTTCGCGTATAAATATACGTTACATATATTATGTATAAAGCATTTCATTTATACCTGTATACGTATTTAACTAAAAATGGGAATTCATGTTAACATACATATACATACATACATAATACGTTACCTAGAGAGAATATAAAATAATGGGTACAAATTTTACTAAAAAGATTTTATAGAAAGTGAAAGTATGTTAATACAAATGTACTTATCAATAAACACAATATATGCTTTAACTTTTGTATATGTATACATATAAATATGTATAAATCTAGAAATTAAATTAAAGTAATAAAAATATATGAAGATTAAATTGAATTTTGTCAATTTTTATACATATTCATTGTTTATGTCACACATACATACATATATTTAATATGTGTTAAATATGGATAAGTATGTACAAAATATATAAATATATAATCTATTATACAATATTATATAATCTCATCAATTAAATCAAAGAAGAGGACAAAGAAAATTCAATAACTCAATAAATTAAAACAATATCACACTATAAATTTTTAAATAATAATTCATTTATTAAATAAAATTCATAAGTAGGTACTTATATGTAGATGTATGTAGGTATATAAAATTATATCAGGTACACTCAACTCGGAATCATATGATTTTACTTGTTTACATACAATATGTATATAATATGTAAGTAAATGCAATATATGATGTGATAATGTGAAATGCATTTGTTCATTATACGTAAAAAGATGCATATATTATACATATGCATGTACATACATGTATGTACATACATATGTACAATCGTTTAATCATTACTATATTATGTCCTCTTTTAAATTGTAGTTTTTAAAATATACATTTTTCGATTGGGTTTATGCATAGGTATTGATTCACGTAATCAATATACATATACATACATACATTATTACATACATTATATATGCAGAGTACATATGTATGTATATTAATGTGTGTATGTAATTACCTATTGCTTTACATGTATGTATATTTCTTAATATAATTAGGCAATTTTTTTGCTTTGAACTTTTTGTTTTGCTTTATCTATTAAGTATACGTATATTTATATGTGTACATATATATATTGTGAACGTATACATATATGCATATACATACCTACATATATGAATGCACTATATAAATTACTGTTATTCAATATAATATATATATGTATATAGGTAATACACTATATATTATGTGTTACATACACTCAAATAATGAATGGCATTAAATACGCGTAAAAGTATCAAGCACCAAAAACAACTTATTTACAAAAATTTTTGTAATATACCTACCTATATTTTTTTATTATTTTGTGCTTTTTGTCTTAAAGAAGCAAAAGTTGAAGAAAAAGAAGTATAAGTACATGTTTTATTTATGATTGTATGTACATAATACCCACATACTTACATTATACTATATGTACATATATATGTATGCATAAGCATATAGGTACTTATATATACATAGATTATATAACATATAAAAAGATAGTAATAGTAGTTTTTTAAGTTTAAAACGTATGATGTGTATCTATACATACAGAACTAAATTAAGTAAAATAAAATAAAATTTAAAAAATTATATGTATTAGAAAAAAAATCAACAAAAAATTGGTTTTTAAAGTTACCAAGCGGAGCGGAGAACTTAAGAAACGTGTCGACTTGTCAAGGTGTTCAGCATTCAAGTCTCAATTCAAGTCTTTTAACTCCCAAGAACCAGTTATATTTGGCGTGAAGAATTGTTACATATGTATTGTACATATGTATATATTGTATGTATTTATGTATGTATGTATGTTAGATTATGTATCAATATTTAATTTAAATACCAAAATATATATGTACATATATACATGCATATGTACATAATTATTAACTACATATGTATATAAATAGATATATTAAATTATGTACCTACAATGTAGATATTTACATATTTTGAATGTATTGTACTATATTATGCAGTACAGAAACAACTAAATTACAGATATTCTTGTGTTTTAATTTAGTTTCACCTTAATGTACAAATTTGATTTCAAAAACAAAAAAAAAAAAACAAATAGGTACATATGTACATGTACTTTTATACGTACATAAAAATATTGAAACAAAACAAGTATGTATAAATTTAAAAAAAAAAAAAAAATCTTAATAAACGAAAATCAAGTAAAAATTAAAAAAAAAAAAAAGAATTAATAATAATAAAAATAAACGAAAAGAAATCAATCAGTTATATTATTACTATTAGTGACAACACAATTAACAGTCAACGACCAAGTCAAAATTAATTCCAATCTATCTAGCTATCTATGGTTCTTGAAAAGTGAAAGTGGGCGACTCCGTGTCGGAGACCAGCATTCAACTTTTAATTTCATATACATATCTATATAATATATACATATGTATGTATACATAATATGTACGATTATTAAGCATATAATATATGTTTCATATGTATATGAATGTAGAACATATGTACATAAAATGTATGTATGTACATTGATATAGGTACATATTTGGCATTACGATAATGTACCTACATGTTATATACATATATATACAAATTATATATGCAATATGCATCTATATAGGATATTGTATAAAATACATAGTTTTGAGCCAAATTTATAAAGTGCTCACAATCACATGTAATATATATACATGTCCAATAAATTAAATAATTTCATTATATAGACATACTCACATACATATATACATATGTATATACCTACATGTGTATTTTTCTTACATATTATTTCTTCTTTGCACTTATTTTATACGCAGGGTGCTGATTTAAAACAATTAAACGGATGTAAATAACAATTAAAAAGAGAAATACAACAACTAATACTAATTCGCTTTATCTCAATGAAGGATTTAAAAATATTGATTTTATTTGAATTCATTATGTGGATTTAAAAAAAAAACATTCAATGTAATGTTCAATTTTTAAATGACATACATAACAATGGAATTAAATTCTCTTGAGTTTAAATAAATAACAAACGTAAATTATGTACATATTTAGCAAATCCTTAAAAAATACTTAATGCCAGGATTTAAAAAAAAAAAAAAACAAAATGTAAATAAATACGAATATATTGGTAAATGTTCTTTATTAATTTTTTTAATTTTATATAATATTTGATATATAATAAAAAATCGAAATAAATTTTGAATAGTATGAACATAATGTACCATATATATGCCATAGGTTGTTACATTATAGTTATATTAAAACACCCTATTATCGTATGTTAATGAATAAAAACTAAGGATTTAATTTCTTTTTACCTTTTAAACACCTAAACATTCGTATATATGTAATTATAATCTTTTAAAATAATGTAAATATGTATGCATACATGCATGTACCCACTTTACATTATTCCTATCTAAGATACTATTGGTTTGCTGTTCTTTTTTTTTTGTTAAAATATATTATTATTATTATTTTTATTGGGTGTGCAAATTTAAGCAAGTTATAATGTGATAAAATAGCCAAACAAATTCCACCTTACTTTGCATAACTTCCAACTGATTAAATAAATTTTTTATAATTTGTCTACAAATTTTGATAAATCACATAAAACTGGTACAATTAATAAAAACAAAAAAAAATTTTTTTTTTCAGAGTTCTGACACGTACATAACAGAACGTACACACATACATATCAAAGTATGTATGAACATGTGTATAAGAATCGTTTGAAAAACTTTTAAAAATAAATAAATAAATAGGTACATATGTGATCATATATTAAAGTTCAATGTATAAATTAATTATACTTATATATACAAACAAATAAACATACTTGCACATACAGACATATTATATATTTGCAAATATCTATACCTATATGTTCAAACAATTTTTTTTTTTAATGTCTTTTCATATGTAAACTAAATTTTGTTTATTTTCAGACTTATAGGAGTCTACATATTACATTCGTATGTGATATTATAGATTTTATGATCATTTTGTATTATTCTTATTCAATATGTGCGGTAGATACAACATTACCTGTAGCACAACTATACATACATATTTATGCACCTATATGATATGGTAGTTAATTAATTGTTAAGAAATGGTCAATACATGTATCGGATAAAAAACAAAATAACAATAAATTTATGACTGGAGTAAAAGAAGAGCTTGGTAATTCGCTTCTTTTTTTTTTTTTTTTTTTAAATCTAATCATATAAAAATACAACTGTGTATTTATGTAAATAAAAAATTAGAAAAACATCTAACATAGATGTGCAGAAAATAAAATATATGTACATACACACACGTAATTGTACAATGCATTTACCTATACCGTTTATGTAATTTGGGTATATGATTGAAATAGTATCTATTAAATTTTTATTTGATTTTATCTTAATTAATTTTCGACATGTTGTTTTTTTTTTTCTTCATATTTTTAATTAAAAACTTAATTAATGTTGTTACCATTGTTTAATTATATCAGCAATGTATAAGATATTAAAAAAATTCAATAAAATTTAAAATTGTATAATACATAAATACATGTATGATTTAAACAATGAATATATTACTCAAATTTAATTACAAAAAAAAAAAGGAAGACAGAAAAAGACAACTTTTTTCTTTTTTTAATTAGAATGAAAAAAAAAAAGATCATTGATTTATAAATTATGCTGGAAACATCACATGTATGTACTATGGAAGAAACATACAAAATTTAAATGAAAAACTGATTTCGTTTTTTTTTTTGTCAACTTTTTTATAGCTTAAAAAAAAGGCAAAAAAAAAATATAATATTGGTAGGTATATGTATATGTGTACGAGTATTTTATTTTGAAATTTTTGTCGTTAGTTTATTATAGTTTTATCTCTTTTAAAAAACAAAAAAAAAAAAAAACAACATTAAATAAATAAAAATAAAAAATTCTTAAAAATCGGTTAATGTACCTTCGTCTCAAACATTAAATATTACTAATTTAATTAATAAATATTCATGAAAATAAAATTTTGTTTAAGAACCAATATATCTTTTTATTCATTAGTTTTAAAGTTTATTATAAATACTCATATATATACACTTGTACGTATACACATGTATGTACATAATATTAAATTGTAGATAATGTTAGGTACGTACATACATATATGTATGTATATGTAAAATAATATAATTTAGATTTCTTGATAAAATTTAAAATAGAATGAATGATGAATTTAATTAAAAAACGGATATTAGCAATATACTATATAAATATTGTGTAATCAAATTTATTAGGAAAAAGACCATATATTGGTTGCTATATAGGTACCTATATACATTTTTTAGATACATATGTACATATATCGACAGGTATAAAAATTTTATGTATTTTAAAATTAAAATTTACTCAAATAAATAAAATAGAAAAAAAAAAATTAATATCACGTTTTTTTTTTCTATTCCAGTCCATCTGTTCTGTGAATCTTTTGATTTTTAATATCAGAGAAAATTCAGTAAAAATAACACATTGAAGAAAATCAATATATTTGTCTTTACTATATATGTATGTATGTTTGCACGTGTACATACCTAACATATGTATGCACGTACATAAGTGTACGCATTAATTTTACTTTTCTTGTCTATTTCAAAAGAGACAATCGTATTCATGATTTCAATAGGTAGAAAATTAATCATTTGATACAATTTTCTAATTATCATGTGTACATACTATATCATCATGTAAATTTTTTACATAATGTATGTACATACATAGGTGATATAGGTTTCCTGAATTTAAATATTGTTAATAAATTATTTCAATGTTTCCTTTTAAACTCAATTTTATTCAAATCAATTCAATGATCCTTTCAAATCAACATCTATATACATACTTATATTTCTATCTATATTTTATAACAGCATATTTATACATGATTATGTACACATACATACTACAATATATATATAATCGCTTATCAAGAAGATAGTTCATGTAATTGATTATACGAATATGTATCCTTTACATTAAATAAATATATGTATTTGTACATAAATGCCTACACATAATTCATTATATTATCTGAAAGGATAAATAAAATAGTACATATAAGGATATTATGTGTATAATTTATTGAACAAGCAAAAAATAAAATCAATACAAATACATATGTTTCACTATGTAGGTACCTATATATAAAAGATTATGTTCAACAAATTAGAGTGAAAGATTAATTCATGGCAAATAAATTTCATGTACTTATGTTATCATTCTTTTGTGCAGAAAAAAAGTAAACATTTGTAAATTGGATCAGACGAAGTAATTTTAAATTCATTCACTTAGTCTATAAGCAAGAATTTCAACGTGAAAAAAATAAATAAAAATTTTTTTATTGGGAAAAATAAAAGTACGCATACATTTTGTAATTTCCTTCTTTAATTGTTGCATCATTTATTGTATCGCTGAAAAGTATAGACAGGTAGGTAATTACACAATATGATATTACTAAATCTTCTTATTTTGTTTTATTATATTTTTATTTTTTAAATGTATAATTTCCTTGCGGAAATAAATTTTGAAAAAAATAAAATAAAGTTAAATTGAAAAGTTAAAAAATTTTTTTTTGCTCTTGCCTTTTCTTATATGGATAGAAAATTGGTCAACAAAATTGTTTGTAGTTTGATATTAGAATATATCCAGACTCATACGCATTCTTCTGGTCACTTGAATTTACAAGAAAAAAAAAAAAAAATTTTTTTTTTCTTTTATCAATTTCGAGACTATATTTAAGTAATTTTCATTATTATTCATGTACGTACCTTTATTCATATTTATTAAAATAATTTTTTTTATGTGTACATTACATATGTATTTTCTTTTTTGAAGCTTTCACGGTTGTGTTAATTCAAGTTACATTTCATATATAAATACAAAATATATTATGTTGTTAACGATGAATGTTAAGGTCAATGTCAATTTATTTATTTATTTCATATAAATTATACATGTATGTGTATACGCCTTTATACACATATGGATATGTGAAGCTTTTTAAAATTAAAAATATACATATTTGCTATATGTAAAAACATATGTATCTATATACATCCATATACATGTGTATATCCATAAATTTATGCATATGCCAGTGACGTGACAGTATTTTTACGATATATGTACATATGTAAATCCATATGTATGTAGATATATTTTATATTCACATATGTATGTTACTAATAGATAAATAAATTCATATTCATACTTATGTGCATATATATGTATATAGAAACCTCTTTGAATCGGAAATTGATGTTACCTTCTTATATTATATGGTTTTGTCTTTATTTTTTCATTTCAATTTTAATTTTGTATGTATATACGAGTATATATGTGTACATATGTATTTTGAAAAATTTTATTTTATTTTTTATTTTTTGAAATTTATTTATAGTATAATAATATTATTCAAAAGTTAAATATATTTAATCAGCATTTTTATTTACTATCAATACGGTGTTCTATACTTACTATAATAGCATACATACATGCATATACACATATTATAGTACCACAAACATATAAACATTTGTACATATACATATGTATGTATATATGTATGTATGTTTTACAGTTGGAAAAATAACAATAATAATGATAATTAATTTGCATTTTATAAACGAGATTCGCATAAAATTAAAAATGTAATTATAATTGTTTAACATGTATATACATATGAATGTCTAAAAATTGTATGTTATATTGTCTGTTAAATTGTATGTTATATCGTAGATGAGAATTGTAAAATATTCATAATATAAAGATGTAGTACATATGTATACATATGTTGTATGGCTGTGATTACATATGTACTGTATACACGATTATAAAATGCAATCCATTCAACATGGACATAAAGAAATACATATAATAGGCCCCTATTACAAAAATCTACTGAATAAATTAATAGATTCGATTTTTTCAATTCGATCGAGTAAATGTTTGGTATTATGAACTTTAATCGATTTTTAATCTTTTTTCGACAAAAGCACTGTAAATTTTTTGTCAAATTAATAAAAATTTCTATAACAACCAAAAGTTGGATTAACTGGATTGTTTACATTTTTTTTAAAACATTTAAAAATTTCACTATGACTTCAATTCTTCAAGAATATAATTTATTTTTATTTTTAAGAATCAACATTTGAAATAAATTTTAATGAAATTGAAATTTTATTTATTAATTTACTCTTAATACTATTTTGACATAAAAATTGCTTATTTTAATTAAAACTTTCTCAAAGTCTATCTCCAAAATATGATCGGATTTTTGAGTCTATACAGAAATCTCTGCTTGAGTGGACTTTCATAATATCAAAAGTCTATTTCGATTTTATGTCTATTATCTAAACTAAGGACTTTCATAATAGAGGTCATATACTAGACATCTCCATATACAATCAATATTTTCTTACATATTTCATTTATTTATTCATTATAGGTATTTTTGATATCTTATAATTTTCAAATTTCCTTTGATATTCAATACCCAATTATTTTTCCCTTTAATTTGAAAAATGAAATTGATAGTTATGAAAGTAATTAATGTGAAATTTAATAAATTTTAAATGAAATAAATTTTCCATTTTCCTTTTCTTAAGCTTTTTTTTTTTTTTTGTATTTTAAAAGAAAAACACATGCGATATGATTTTGTTTTTTATTTATTTGTAAATAAAATTGAAAATTTTAAATATTTTGTGAACAAAGAAAAACAAAAACAAAAATATAATAATAATAATAACGAAAAAAGAACAATTTTTTTGTATATTTTAATTAATAAAAATAAAAAAATTAAAAATTTAATTTAATTATGATAAATTAAAATAACATTCATTTTATCTAGTACTGCGTAAATGATTTTACTTTTAAATTTTTAAGTATATACCATGTACATACATACATACGTACATACATTACGTATACACATGATTATATTCTTATTTAATTTTTTTTTTTTTCATTCTCATTCAATCAAGGAAAAAGCAGAAATACAAAAAATAAGAAAAAGGAAAAAAAAACAAGAGTTATGAATATTAAAATTGCAATAATTATAACCTTGAAAATTAAGTACAAATTAATATGTATACATATGTATATATATCAATTTACTATAATATAAAAAAAGACAAAAAATTTCTTATGAAATATGTATAAGTGTTAAAATTTACAAAGTATCCAAAAAAAAAGGAAACAAAAAAAAATTTATTTTTTTTTATTTATTTATTTTTATTTTTTTTAAAAATTCTTTTTTAACCTTGATAATAAAACGGTAATATAGTTTATAAAAATGCATTGAATACATTGTATCAATTATACAATACATGCAATTTAAACATATTTACCAACACATACATATGTATATATGAATATTCTGAAAAATATATGTAGTAGACCAGAGAACCATTCATTTTTATTTGATTCAAAATGTTCAGAAAACATGACAACAATAGTCAGTAAACTGTAGATACAAAAATCAATTCAAAATAATTTAAATAACATTACCAGTATATTTTTTTGTTATTTTCTTTATTTTATTTTTCGGTTTTTTTTTTTTTTTTTTTTTTTTTATTATTTTTAATGGTTACTTTTAATCAACTTTAAATACATATACAAACATATTTTTAAAAATCAAAAAAAAAAAAAAAAAAACAGAACGAAAATTTTTTTTCATGTTTTTTATTTCAAGGACATTTTCCTTTCCTTAAATCGCAGCTAAAATACATATATATAAAAAATAAATAATATTATTTCGATTCTTAAAAAAATCATTCGCCAATTTTTATTACTAAGATATAAAAATTTAAAAATAAATATAAAAAACAAAAACTAGAAATAAAAATATAATTGATTTAAAAAACAAAAATAATAATCGTCTTTCTATATGTATTTTTATTATTTTTGTTTATTTTGTGTTCATCACCTGTGCATAATTTGAATAAATCTGATAATATGTATATGAATGACATAAATACATGTGTGTGTACATAAAATGCAACTTTGCGGTAGTTCTTTTCTTTTTCAGATACAAATAAAAATATAAATATAAAAAGATATTCAAAAATTTTTGATTTTTTATCTAATTTTGAATATTATGTATACCACCTACCTAAGTACATACATACATACATATATGTATGTATATGTGGACATATAAATGTATACACTGTCGAGTGTCCACTAATTCGATGATACAGTTAAGGCCTTATGGAAATATACATGTCTTTCTTGTTGTCTCATAATTTTTAATTAGAGGATTTCACGAGGTGTATAACCACAATCCTTAAAGTTTTCATATAGTATTAGGCGAATTTTTTTGTACTTTACGTGATTTCCATAAAATGTTTATAATTGTATAGAATCAATGGGAATAGTATAATTTTTTAGTAAATTTTATTTGAATACTTTTATTTAATTAAATATGAATAAAATTTAAAAAACATATGTACATGTACAAAAAATGGAGCAAAAAAAATTTTTATTTTTTAAATGTTTAGAATGGTATTAAGTAAATTTTCAAATAAAAAAAATAATAAAAAAAAAAGGAAATTAAAACAAAAAAAAAAGTTTAAAAGTTTTCTATTGTATTTAAAATTATTCTACAAAAATATATGTATAAAAAAACAAAAAATTAACAATTTAAAATAATACGTTACGTACATGTATACACAATAAATCAGTATTGGATATTCAAATTCATAGTATGGTGTGATTAAATATTATTAAATAATCAAATGACCTATTAAAAAATGGACTTCATACAATAATAAAGTCCAAAAGTGGCGAAATATGAGATGAACTAAATGAAAATAAAAATGAAAAATAATTTATAATAATAAAAAAGTAGAATTTATTTTTCTTTTTTTTTTTTCATCCAGTCCTTTAACATCATTCATGTAGGTTATTCATACATACGTGTGTCATCATACGTTGACACAAAAAAATCAAAAGAGAATGGGTTCATATTTCGTCAAAATAATTTAAAAAAAAAAAAAAAAACTTTATTGAAGAATTACATTACAGTAGCAATTGTATGACACACACATACATACATACGTATATCATTCACTATATATGTACATATGTATGGATGTATAACATAATTTTTAATATTTTCAATTATAACATTCACTTTCATTTATTAAGCCTACATATGTACGAGTACATACATATACCTATACATATGTATATTTTAAAATGTGTACAATTATCACACACTTATAAATGAAAATTGAATTAAATATTTTTTTTTTTGTTTTTTTTTTTTGCTCATTTTTAATGTCGCATATTTTTATTTTAAAAATGTCACTTGCTCTTCATTAATATTTGATGAATAACATAGAAAAAATAGAAATATGTATTTAAAAAGAAAAAAAAAAAACAATATTAGCAACAAAAACAAAATAAATAAATAAAAGTAAATTAATTAAATGAATAAATAAACTGAACAAAAACTGATAAAAATCGTTTAAATCGATATCTACCTACGTATATATACACGTAAATATCAATCATATGTATAAGTATATATGTATTCCAATTCACACACTTTATTCGTGTAATTGTTTGTGTTTATTTAAAAACAAAAAAAAAAAAAAAAAAAACATGATTTAAATTTTTTTATTTTTAAAATTAAAAACTAGTTGATATATACATACATACATATATGTAATTGTTAAAAAATTTTTTTTCTTTTTTTAAGAAGTAACTTTTTCAAGTAAATCAAAAAAAAAAACAAAAAAAAAACAGAAAACTGAAAAGCAGAAGTTCATATGTACATACATTATACGTACACATAAAATACATACATATCATGTATTGAATAAAAATACTGAATAAAAATAAAACCTTATACAATTGATATTCAGATATATGCACATATATATGTACATATATATATGTATGTATATGGATGGATGCAATAATGTAGTATTTATAACTACAGTATAATATGAATTGCATTTTATATATGCATACCTATCCATACATACAATTATTTCATCTTAGTACACATTTAATTACATATTAATGGCATACAATTACACATTATGTGTACTTATACATACATACCTTCATATAAGATCATATACGTAATTACAATTCATATTATATGGTATTTACGTGCACGTAAAATGATTGTGTTAAGTAAGATATGAAGTAACGATTATCTTAAAAATTTTTTTTAATTTTTTCATTTTTTTGTTTGTTCAAGTCAAGAATTTAAACGTGTGTGTAATCTTATATGTATGTATGTACATCAATTCATATTTGTATACCTGTTCACACATATATTCATACACCATATTTTACACCATGTAATACGTGTATAATAATTCGTTATCAGTGGTAATATCATCATCATTTTTCCATCATCGAGATCATATCGGTAGCATTATTATGTACATATATTTTTTTTTTCGTTCGTATTATTATTGAATAAATATTTTCTTTTTTTTTTTTTTTTTTTTAAAAAATTTAATTCTTTTAATCTTTTATTTTATTTTTTTTTTATAAACACATGTTAAATACATAATGTATGTATACTGTAAACATTACAGTTCAATGTCATCAACTTTCGCTTGCTTTATATATAAAAATGAATTGTATCTGTTTATTAAAGTACAAATAAAGAGAAAAATTAAAAAAAAAAAAAAAAAAAAACAGAACTAAACCACTGTGTATTTAAAAAGACAAGAGAAGAAAAAAAAACAGCTTTATAAAAATTTAAAAAGTTAAAAATTCAAAAAAAAAAAAAAAATAAAAGAAAAAATTAAAATCATTTGATAAACCATATAATTCACTGATTATAATATTATTTATCTCATTAATTAATTATGTAGACCTATAATTTTGAAATATTTACATACCAACAAAAGAAAAAAACAAACAAACAAAAAAAAAATCCACCATATCACATACTGGCTTACTTAATTGAAGTATGTGTGTTTTATCATTGTAGTAGTAATTCAGTATATGTACCTGTATTTAAACAATTATTGTTGACGGATATTCAATTGTACAGCTATGACATGAGTGCATTCAACATTGCATTTAATACAAATTAATAATTATATTATAGGGTGCTATAGATGTATACGATGTATACATACATACATACATATCATATAGAATTCGCATAATTATTAAATATTTATAAATTATTTTGTTTTGCTACCATTAAACAAATTATATAAATATGATAATTTTATGTAGCTATTTTTTTTTTCTTTATTTTTTCAAAAAGAATAAGAATAACATTATAAGAAAAACAACTGAAAAAATAATTTTTATTAAACATGAAATGAAATGAACAAAAAGTATCAATAAATTTTCCATTTAAAATTTTATTGTATACATACATACGTGTAAACAATATGTACTTGTTTATCTCAATTTCAATTTTTGTTTCCTATTTATTTCGAATAAAAAATAAAGAAAATCCCTTGTGTTGTCAAGTGTAAAAAAATTTATATTTATAAAATAAAAAAAATTTTTTATATATACCTCATTATAATATTTTTTGAATTTATAAAAAAAAATTGTTTTTTTATTTTATTCAAAAGTAAATTCAATTATTTCAAAATGATATTAAAAAATAATCATACTTACTGCAATTTATTTTCACTGTATCTTAGAGTTTTCTAAATAACAACTTTATTCAACTGAAAAATTATATATTGCCATGGAAACGAAAAAATCTAAATAGTTGAGACAAGAGAAAATTGGAAAAAGTAAAATATGCTATCTATACAGTTTTATGGAGATATATGTACATATGTAAAAAAAAAAATATGATCAATAAATATCAGGAAAACTAAAGCAAATAAAAGACTCAAATTATTTTTATGTATTTTTTTTTTTAATTTTTCTCTTTTTTTGTCGTTTATTTAAACCACGAAAAATTATTTTATTTTATTTATTTATTTTTTTGTTTTTATTTAATTTTCCACAGTTTTCGTTTTTGTATCTTTTTATTACAAATTTGTATTTTTTTTTTTAATTTTCTTTTTTTTTTTTTTTTATTTGTAATTATACATAAAATTTATATATTTAATATATCATTTTTAAATTTTAATTATATAAAGTAAAATTACGTTCACTATGAAAAAAAAAAATATATATATATATATAGTTATATTAAGACAAAAAATAATAATAATAATAATAAAAATAAAATAATAAAGACGATAAAAAAAATAACAAAAATCATCAATCCATGATTGATAATAATAAATGTAAAAAAAAAAAAATTATTATTATTATTACGTTATATTTATAATATTATAATATATAGTATTAATAATAAAATAAAACTATAAAATAGTTATGAAAAAAAAAACAAAAACTAGATAAATTTACTTTGAAAAAAATTTTTTTTTTTTTTAAATATACAAAATTTCATTTAATTTAATCAAAAAGAATATATTTTGTCTACACATACACATATATAGTTATTTTTTTTTTTATTAATTAAAAAAATTATTTTATTAATAATTTGCCAATAAATTTTAATTTTAATGGATCAATTAAATCGATTTTTCCATTTCTTGTAGATTTTATTTGTAACTGATAATTTTTATATAATATAACATTAATATTTCATTTATTTCCTTTATTCCTTAAATTATATAACATTCATTGTAAACATGTATTTGATATTATTTTCTTAGTTTTCCAACATAATACACATATATGTATATATGTAATTATTTGTTTTGTCTTAAAATTTAAATACTTTTTTCTTTGATTTTTTAATCTTTATTTTATTTTATTTTTTTTTAATATTACAAATATACCAATCTTTATATGAATCGACATGAATATACTCGTATGTATATATTTTATGTATTTTATATAATAATATAAATAAATATGTATATCATATATAGTATGTATGTATTTTGTAATCATTTCTTCTAAATTCTAATATAATATTTTCATTCTAATCCTTTTTAATTTCTTTCCCTATCTTTCTCTCTCTCTCTCTCTCTCTCTTTCACAAACAGTGCATCATATAAAAAAATTAAAAAAAAAATAAAAAATAAGAAACAAATTAAATTTTCAACATTTAAATGAAATAATTATTTTAAATTTCTTGTTTATAAAATACGTTCATGTTTTTCGTATAGGTATGTATGTGCATATGTACTTTGTAATTATCATATCTGTTTTAAATGGAAATTTTTTTTTTTTTTTTTTTATTTAAACAAAGAAAATGAAAATATTGATATTTTCTTTAAAACAAAATGATAAAATTTTAAAAAGGAAAAAATATTTAAAAAAAAAAAAAAAAGAAAAATTTATGCAAATTGTCAGTAGTAAAATAAATTATCTAGTAGTAATTACTCTATATTATATCTATTGTAATCATGTTAATAAAGAAATTGAAAAATACATATATCTGTGTGTGTGTATACATTTTAATTAATTCAAAAAAGAAAACGAATAAAAAAAAAAAAAATTAAACTTAGCTGTAAATTAAGTGAATAAACTAAACAAACAAATTACATTGTAAAAGAAGGAAATAATTTCTCTCTGATTATTTATCACTAATTATTTATTTATTTTTATTTTTTTATTACTTTTACTAATAAGTAGATCACTACTACAAATCATGTGTATATATGTATGTATGTATAAATAGAAAAAAGAAAATTTCAAGAATGAAAATAAAAGGATATTATTGATATAATTATAACAATATGTATATTAACAATTATATTTGTATATGTAATTTTATTTTATATATATATATATGTATATATAATTAAATATATTATTTATATTATTAACAGTTATGTACTAATTATCATTTTTTGTTTTTGTATTTTATTTTTAAATAAATTATTAAGATATTATGGAAACTTATAATTTCATTTTTTGTAGTGAATACACAAATTATCACATTTGAAAAAAATTTTGAAAAAAAAAAAAAACACGTTGCCAAAAAATGTACAAAAATTCAATTAGGAATCATATTGAAATATAAAATAACAAAATTAATGTGATTTATTATATACGATTCAAATGTATTTCATTGATTATAATATTAATAACATTTTTTGTATGTATATAATATACAAAAAAACATGTGTGTATTTTTGTTTTTGTTTTTTTTTTTTTTAATTATTTCAAAGTAGAACAAAAACAAAAAATTAAGTAACAATATAACAAAATTCAATGTACATCACATGCACATAATGTACATTACATGCATTAATGTACATATATGTACGTATGTATGTATATACTTACTTCAATTCCTCATTTTAAATTTTTTTTCTGTTAATTTCAAATTTTACTTATTATTATTATTATTATTATTTTTTTTTTTTTTTTTAAATAGGACAATTGGAAATTTTTCCTTCGTTTTTTGTTTTGCTGCTGATTTTTCAATAATTAATTAATTAATTAAATTTGATGCATTTAAAAAAAAACAAAAACAGTAAATATATGTATATATTTTGTTTTGTATATATGTTCTACTAATACACTTTGTTTGTTTTTTTATAACATTTATTTATACACATATTAATATGTTCTTGTACATAAACTTTATTATTTTATAACATTTATTTAATTCTTTGTTTGTTCTATTTAATTTATTTTCATATACATATGTAGATGTATATATGTATATTTTTTTTTTTTTGAAATTTTCAATGCATTTACTATGCATGTCTATAAATTTTTCATTGTGTTTGTTTAAATATATATATATATATGTATATATGTATATATATGATTATGTAAATATATTATGTATATTATTATTAATAATAATAACCTAAAAATAGTTGTATTGTTTTTGTTTTCTGTGTAAATTATGCAGACATGTATGTATGTACACATATGCATAGTTAAAAATATGTTTTATGTATATATATGTATATAAATCAGAAAAAAAAAACATTTTTTTTTCTTTTCTTATAAATTTTCTTAATTTTAAAATTCATGTACTAGAATTCATTCTTAATTTTATCACCTTTAGTTTTCATGTTTTTTTTTTTTTATATTTCGTTTCCTTTGCAGTTTTAATTTTTGTTTTTTTTTTTTTTTTTTTTTAAAAACCTTTACTAACCTTTTCTTTTATATAAATATCATATTTTGTTTATTTTTATATTTTTAAATATTTTATTTTATATTCTTTTTTTTTGTGTATATGTATCGACATTTAATTTAATTATTTTTAAATTTATAGAGTTGAAAGTATTTATTTATTTAATTTTTTTTTCTTTGTTTTTTTTTATTTTTTTTTATTTTTGAACTTTTACTACTTTCTTATGCATACAAAATATATATGTATGTATAGTATATAAACTTTTTTATATCTCACATACTTTTTTGGAATTCATTATTTAAGTAATTTTAAAACATTTATACTTACAAATTGTATTTTTTCTCTTTTGCTTTTTTCTTTAATAATTTTTATTTTTTTATTTGTATATTTTATGTTTTTTTATAGTATAAATATGCATATAAATATAAATTCTACTTTTTTTTTATATAGGAAATATAAGTATATTAGTTTATTTTTTTCACCTGTTTAATTGAATAGTTTTATTCGCACATGTATCCAAAATATGTAAAGTAAAAAAAAAAAAAAACAAAAAAAGCAAAAGAAAAAAATATATTAAAATAATTTTTTTTTTTTTTTGTTGTATACCATTTGTAGGAAAAGATCTTATTCATCTTTTTATTCATATTGATTATGATGTGTATAAATATACACGAATGTATGCTATATGTTTGTACATGTACATATATACTGGTGTATACACATATGTATGTATATTGCAAACATTCGAAAAATACGCTTATTCAATTTTTTACATTAGTTTTATTTATTACTTTATTTAGATACTTTTTGAAAAAAAAAAAAAAAATCAACAAAAAATTTTTTTTTTCTATAAATTTTAATTTCAAGTAGTTTATCTTCTTATACCTAATTTATTGAAACAAAATCAAAATTGATCGCATTCATAAATTACCAACAGCAGCAATACTAAATTTACACAATTCCCAAAACAGCTGAAAATAATTTTTGTTTTTTGTTTTTTTTTCATTTTCATCCATAGATACGGACTATTAGGTATTTTTTTTTTTTTTATTTTCATTTTTTGTTTTTAACTTTTATTTTCTTGGCTTATTTTAATGATTTTTACTTTTATTATCTGTTTTCATCTCTCATAATAAGATCAAATTTGAAAATAAAGAAAGAAAAAACAACATATACTTTCATGGCTAAAAAATGAAATATATTAATTTATAACATACATTTATTTATTTTATTTTATTTTTTTAATTCTATTTTAATTTACTAACAAACAAAAAAAAAAAAGAAGAATTTATTATATACGAATGCTGAGAAAGAAAAAAAAATTATGTAAAATTCTCTCAAGTTTAAGTTTTTTTGTGTCTTACTTTTATAAATTTCTTTTTTATTTATTTTTTTATTTTTATTTTTTTTATTTTTTTTTTATTTATTTATTATTTATTTATTTTTTTTTTGTTGTATATTATGTATAATATATTGATATAGATTTATATCATCAAAATTACATCTAAATGTGTATAATGTAATAACTATAAAATTTTTACTGACTATAAAGAGAAAAAAGAATTGTATGTATTTTATTTAAAAAATCTCTGTAATTGTTTGAATTGAAAAAAAAAAAATATACATACATTCATATGCATAATTATTTGTGATTGATTGATACTGGTAATTGTTTGGAAAAAAAAGAAGTTTTTTGTATGTATATAACATATATGTATGTATATAAGAGAAAAATATTTTGTTTATAAGTATACTTATATACGTACATATGTATACTATATTAAACGAATGTAATTGATTCTAATATGAAGTACTACCGCATACAATCAATGATGTATTGGTTTTGGATGGAGATATTGATGTTATACCAGCGGCAGCCATAACTGAAAAATAATTAGGAAAGTTAGATGAAGTAAACGATTGTAAAGACGATAATGAGGCTATTAAAGATGTTGGAGCCGGGAATGATGAAACTGGTAATGATAATAATGATGAAGATGATCTTAATGACTGCCGCAATGAAAATGATCTTGCTGGACTGAAACCCATACTGATCATCAATCATGTGCTTAACCATGTTGAATTACAGGTGCAAATGGTGGTCGGGATCACAGGCGCATAATAGACTCCATTAGCAAATAATAGACCTGGTGGTGGCTGTATTTGAACCTGTTGACTTGTTGTCGTCGGTTGCTGTGTCTGATTAGCTTGAGACGTTGTTACTACAATACCTTGATGTTGTTGTTGCTGCTGTTGTTGGCTTACAACTGTTGTCTGTTGTTGTTGCTGTTGATGCTGTATTGACTGTTGAGACTGATGTTGTGCTTGATGCTGTTGCTGTTGCTTTTGTTGCTCACGATATAAAACTTGCATAGCCAAATTTTGAATGAGGAACAATGTTTGACGTCGTTCATGACCCATCAAACATACTGTTGAAGTCTCAACGACTTCTCGTAAATGCATCAGATACTGATATTGTAGTGCCTCTTCATCAGCACCCCAAAAATGATTCCTCAAGTATGCTTCTAATTTGACTGTTTGTGTAGTTATATCAGGAAAATCAATGAAAAATCTGGAGCACATGTAACGTTCCAAAGTCTTTATTTGTTTTGAGTCGACGGGCTGATAACCTCTTACTAATAAATTACAATACTTGAGCAGTCCACCACCTCTTATTTCTTCTGGTTGCCTAGTTGAGATCAATTTCTTTTGGAGATGATATAATGCTTCTTGAAAGTCGCCATAGACTGATTCTCCAACAACAGTTGGATAAAAATTCTCAGATATTGGTAATGCAGCACAGTCATAAAATAATAATAAAGAATCAAGTACAATTTGAAATGAATCAACACTGAATTCAAATTGTCGACGCATAGTATCGACAAATTTCAGTTCAACATTCTTATGACCTGGAGAATTTCCAAGTGAAATGAGACTCCATCGGTCTCCATCATTATTATTATTTACTTTAACCATTTTTCCTACATAAGCTTCCTTAAGTGAACATGGCAATATTCGTCTTCTAGAAACACCTTCAGGCAATAAATCCAATAGTATACTTAATACGGCTGACTTTACTCGATCAAAATGGCGACTTGAACTAAATTCAACAGCAAATATTAGATCCAAATCATTGTATGGCTGTGCTTCAGATGCCAAAACATGACTAGCGGCTCCACCATTTAGACGGATATCTTTGACTATCATTCCAGCGCCTCCAGATTGAACATCCATTTCTAATTTCTTTCTAACTAATGTTACTAAATCTTTTAGTTTAACTTCTAATGTCGGAAAATTTCCTCGACCATGTATGGATACTGTCTCGTTCATAACATCATTCAATTTTCGTACTTGCTCAAATGATAGGACCGCTAAACGTTGTGCACTACCAGCATCAACATTCTCCAATGAACCATGATCAGATGTTGAAGCTATTGAGCTTGCTGAACTTGGACTTGGTGGTGGTGTTTCTGTACCACCATCTGAATGAAAGCCATCATCAACATGAAAATTTTCCATCCCCGAAGACCTTCGAAAAGAATCGGCCACTTCTAATGTTCCGTTCTATATATGTAAATGTGAAAAAATAAAAGAAAAAAAAATTGAAAAATAAATAAATAAATGAATGTGATCATAAGTATAAGTTTAAATATGAAAATTTTTATTATTTTGAATTTTTTTTTTTTTTTTTCAAAATTATTTAAAATTTGATTTTTCTTAAAATAAAAAAGAAGGAAAACCGTTTGCTACAGGTAAATGGAACTGTTTGGAAAAAAGAACAGAACAAGAATGAAAAAAGTGAAAGGGTAAAAAAAAAAAAACTCATTTTCAAATAAAAACTTTTAAAAAAAAAAATGTATTATTCATGTCTGTATATTTCTATTTCCCAATTAAAAAAATGATTTTTAATTTTAATGCAATCAAAGTAAATTTCTCAATTTAAAAGTAATGATTTAAAGTTTTCATCATTTCATCATATTATATCAGCAAAAAAAAAAAAAAAAGGTAACATCAACTAAATAGAAAAAACAAAATGGTTTTATGTACATACTTTACTTACATAGATATATGTATTATAAAATTTACATATACTTCAAAAAAAAAAAAAAAAATTTATAAGATATATTTTTACATATATTTTAAATACACATTATTGTATATTAAAAGATATATAAAAAACTATTATTAATATATATGTATGTATGTATATATATGAAAAACTTGAAACTACAAGATATGTATGTTTATATAAATATGTACATACATATGAACATTTATATGTCATATACACGATTAATGTTGATTTTAATAGTGTCTTCATTTTCCAATATCATTGGATTATTTTCTTAACTATAGTAAAAGTAGTCTTAGATGCCATGTACACATATAATATAATATTAGACAATAAAATATAATATGGATAAATGTTCATCTATCTTTATATGCATAGCCACACTTGCACATTTATATAAATGTATTAATTTTATATTATCTAAACTAAAAATTTTGAAAAAACAAGTTTATTTTTTTTTTTTTTTTTATTTTATTTTTATTTTTATTTTTTATTTTTTTTTTTGTTTTTGTACCATTTGTTGTACGTAAACCAATCCATTCATATACATACATACATGTACAGTATTTATATATCAAAAATGAATATACTTTACAGTGAATTTATATAATATTATTCATTGTAATGACATGATGTGCAATGAAACTGTAAGAATTTTTAATAATTTATTTGAAAATGATTAAGCAATAATTCATTTGCATTTTTCATTTAACTAAATCTAAACGTACATATGTATGTACGTGAGTATTAATTAATTTCATTTCATTTTTCTATTTTCTATATATTTTTTAATTAATATGCACGTATATATTGTAATTTTATATTATTTTCATGTAAAATATAATTAAAAAAAAAAAAAAAAAAAAACTATATAATGTATGTATATGTAGTTAATGAATATGGAATAATTAAAAGGGGTTTAATTAAAAATATTATTTAATAATTATACATTTAAATGTAACGTATATTAAACGGTATAAAAATTTTTTTAAAAATCTTTTTGTTATTTAATGTTCTTGTAAAGTGAAATTATAATTTGCATTATATTTTCAATTGAAATTGATAACTCATTAGGTATTTTTTTTTTTTTTTTTGTTTTTTTAGTAAATATAAATTTAAAAAATTAATAAAGTATACACATTCAAATTTTGTGTATCTATAAAAAGAAAATTATAAAATAAAATCCATCGTTTTTGTTTAATTATCATCGTTTTCTAAAAATATACATACATACATATGTATGTATCCTAAATGTTTCCAAAAACTATTCATATATCAGTTTAATAATTTATATCAACTTCATTTATTTTTTTTTTAAATTTATCGTTTTTTTTTTCTTGTTATTTTTTTTTTTTATTTTGCCTTCTGTTTTGTTTTTTTGTTTTTATAAATAATAAATTAATTTTATATACAATGAACCTGATTTTAATTACAAATAATTAAAAATGATAAATAAAAAAAAAAAAAAACAAAAAAAAATTTTTTTTTATCTACACATTTTTTTTTGTTTTCTTTCAATATTAACAATAAAATAAAATAAAAACGAATGTATTTAAAAGAACAAAAATTTTGTAATAATACTAAATAATGTATACAGTCTATAAAATGTAAATATGCATGTAAATAAAATCTATACAATAATAATATTATTATATGTATGTATATGTGTGTATGTATGTAGTATAAGATTATTATTATTATTATATGCATAATATATAGTTTAAAGTTAGTTAAAAAATTTATAGTCAATAACCTTGAAGAAATATAATAATAGTACACAATAAAAATCAAAGAACAAAAATAAAATAAATTAAAATAAATCCGGTTAGTTTTTTATGTTGTTATTTTACTTGTAATATATAGGCAAATGTACTGCATACTTATAACAAATTATTATTTTTATATACATAGGTATGTACATTATACAAAGGTATTTATACATGAAAATACAAATATGTATGTACTATACTACACGTGTATATATAGAACAAATTATATATTATGTATGTACATTTGTACTATGTGAATACCTAACCTATATATTAATAAAATATGTACACATTTATATACATACATATATTTTATATAATTCATATCTTTATTATTTACCTTTTGTATGTACATACATACATATGTTTGTATTTGTTAAAAATTATAAAAATTATTTAAAAAAGTTTTAAAAAATTATCACTACAAAATTTACACATTATCTTTATGTACATACTCGTATATGTATGAAAATGTTAGAAGATATAAAGATATTATGGTAAATGTACACAGTGTATACATAAGCAATTTATATTGCATACATACTTTTGATATTCTTTTGACTAATACAAAAATATTATAAAATACATAAACCTCTGTGGTTCCAAATTAAAAATAAAATTTTCATTGTATACGTATGTATAAGTACATAGATATGATGATAAAAAGAATAATTCAAGAATTCTAATATTTGCCTCCTTTTTTTTTTGACTTGTATTACTTTTTTATTTATTTGTTTTTTTTTTCAATTGTATTCCTAACACAATTTTGTCAATTTTACTTTACTTTTTTCGTTTTAGTTATCAAGATATGATCATGTGTTCATACAGATATTTTATATCAAGGATAATAAATAAAATTTTATAAAACGAAAAATCATATTTTATATTAATTTGAAAATGTCATTATTAATACTTCAAATTTCTTAAATTCACTTTATTAAGAAAAAAAAAAATTGAATCAAAAAACCCGATCCATTATTTACATAAAATTCAAATTAATATTAATGAATAAATGTTTATACTTTGTCAACTAATTGTATGCAATTAAGGCCTAATGGGAGTACACACGTATACTTTTTTTTCTTCTTCCATAATTTCTAATTCAAGCGTTTGACGAGCAAAATTACCAAAATTTTTAAAATTTTCATACAGCATGAGATGAATTTTTTTAACATTAAAAATCTAAAATAGTATTTCTTTACGTAGTTTCCATAAAGCCTTAACTACATACAATTAATGGACAGAGTATAAGACAATGTTAATATACACATAATTGATGTAAGTCACATTAAGTGTATAATAAATGGTCAATTAATGGTCATATACTAGTATTGTCAATTTTGTATACGAACTATGTTAGTACGTACAAAAAAAATAAATAAAATTAACAGTTAAAAACGTACGTACAAAATCGTCAATTTTAACTTTAATTCTAAAACATTTATGTGCAATGTTAAATTCTTTTTTATACAGTTTTTTTAATCGAGTCATATTATTAAATTTCATGAATTTTATTTTTTATACTGCTCATAATGTATTAATTAATAATAATAAAGTTGAAAACCTGCTGTACATACTCGTACATACATACTACGTAGGGACTTCAATTTCATTTTTATTCCATTTTTTTTACTGTATAAGATATCATTCGAATTTAAAAACAAATTTACAAAATTAAAAAAGTTAAATAAAAATTAAATCTTTAAAAAGTATGTTTTCAACATTGTGTATAAAGTACATATGCAGTTCATAACTTTTTTTTTGTTTCTGTAGACGCATAACTATAATGTGCAGACATGTACATATGTATATGTGGTAATATGAAACTCCCTGTTAATCATTCTGCTATTGCATAGTTTCATGTATGTAAATATATTTATATATGTATAGGTGTGTATTAACTATATGTATCTGTGTATATATGTACCTATATACTAATTTCAAATACATTAATGTATAATATAAAATTTATACAAATTACAAAATTATGATCTGTTCAAGTGCAGTAAACGCGTTGTCAGTCAAATGTAACCTATACCAGCATTATAATAACAAGTTTGTTATATTAACATGCACTTTGCTATTAAAAAAAATGTCAAAATATAATATTAGAATGGTTTTTTCTTAAAGTGCATTTACATATATTACATATATGTATATATAGTATGTATGTATATATACAAGAAAAATATATATAGTAAATATATATTATACATATGTACATATATATGTATGTGTATGAACTTAATGTAAAATAATGAACTTAATACCTATATTAATATATGAACGTATATATGTATATGTAATATGTATGTACACACAAAAATAAAAAATTTTTAATGTTTGTGTTATCCAAAATGAACGACTTTATCATAATTTTTGTTTTTTTATTTATTTTTTTGCTTTTATTTTCAAATATATACAATTACAAGTTTGTTAATGCACTTTCAAATTAAACTTCATTATATTCATACATGCATTTGTGTAGACATACACACATGGAATGTATGCATAAGTAGTTTTTCTAATTTATTTAAAATAAGACTATAAATACAATAACTTGTATAAAAATTTTCATATAAACCTATAAATGCATACATACATTTACCTATGTAATGCCTATTATTTACGTATATACATACATACATATGTACATATTTTATTTAATGGCAAACATACATATAGTACTTTTGTTTATGCAAACATACAAACATAAGATACATGCATTAATATGTATGTACATATATTATGTATAAAAGCGCAACATTATCTATAATAAAAATAATATGTATGTATGTATGTAGATAAAATAAAAGATTGATCGCCTTATTATGGTGATCTTGTGGTTATAACCAGTCTTACATATGTCATTACCGTTCACTAAAAAATAAATATCGAATAGTTATACAATATATTATGTACTATGTTTTTTTTTTGTACATACATACACACATAACTATACTCATATACATATGTATAATGTACATATATTAAATTCATAACAAATCTTATCAATTAAATATATGTACATATTATATACATATAGTTATAATATGTTACTAGGGTACATATTACAAAATGACTTAAAATGTGAATGCTCCGTCATCAAATACGTTATGTATATACATATATGTACATATGTATGTATTAAATATTACAGAGCATTAAATTAAATTAAAAAAAAAAAAACCAAAGATACAAAAGCAAAATTTAAAAAATTTTTATTTAATATGAAAATAAGATGAACAACAATCACTGTAAATTGCAAAAATTGAAGGTAGGTGTGGTGACTGGTGATTGAGTTAGATAAAAAGCACGAACCGAACACTGCTGTCGTTAATCTCTTTTAAAATTTTTTTATTCTATATATATACATACATATTTTTTTTATTAGCATAATTTTTTTTATTTTTATTATTATTATTATTCGAAGTTTATATAAAATTTGAAAAATAAACTTGCACCTAGATATTTTGAAAAACAGAATGTCTTAAGAAAATTTTCTTGAGAAAATTAAAAAAAAAAAACAAAATAGGTATTTGCTTTATGAATGTGCTTAAATGATATGAGTACATACTTTCTGTTTTTTTTTCATCTATCAAATTGTTTTTGTTTAATAGTTGAAAAGTACAACTTGCCACATAATTAACAATCTACATACATACACATTTATATTTGTATTAAAAAATGTCAAATGGTATATCTATAATACATATTTTCATTTTATCAATTGAAATTATGTATATAAAACATACAATATAAATCCGGAATCTCAACCTTGTAGATAATTTAGGTTTTAATAAAAATTTTATTTTCATTTACTTTTGTTTTATATCATACATATATAATATAAATATACAATATATAAGTATAGATACATAGATAATGTATGTTATATCTATGATAATTAAGAATTTAGTTCCGGAAAATAATCCATATTTTGGAATTAATGTAATTAAAATAATTACATTTTTTTTTTCTTTTAAATTCTTTAGATACATTTATGATATATGTGTGTAAATATGTATGTATATTTAAAATAATACAAGAGTACGCATAATTATTAATTATAAAGTACGTGCATTTTTTAATCAATATTTACAATATATCATTGTAATTAATAGAAATTAAAAAAAAATTTTGTTTTTTTTGCCAACAATATGTAATATAATTTGTCTTTTGTTTTTCTTTTTTTTTTTCTTCAATTTTGTTTTCATTTCTTGTAAATGTAAATAATAACTGCATTTTTCAACGCATAATTTATAGAAATTAATATCATAAACGCATATGGTTTTATTTTATAACAAAAATTTCTTTGTTTGGTTTTTATTATTTTTTTTTTCTTGTTCAATTTTAAATATCTTTATATTAACATTCTTGGCACTATTTTTTTCTTATTTTGTTTTGTTTGCTTTTTTTTTTTTTTTTTTACATAATTGTATTTGTTAAATATTAATTTCATTTCAATTGTATATGTATAAAGTTAAAATGTTTAAGGTAATTTTAAATAAAATTTTTAAAAAAATTAATAACAGTACATGAACAGCAAAATCAAGGTCTTTTGATTTATTATTTATCACAGTAATATTACTACACGTACAGATACGCATTTATATAGAAATATGTATATTTATATATGATATAAAATGTTACCACATATTACCATATATAATTTAAATTTAAACATTCTTATTTATATGTACATTTTTTATACACATACATACACATATATGTATGTATATGAAGGTATATACGCAAATTTAAGTAAAAATATGCTTTCATACTGTGCAATACAAATGTACATATGTACATATAATATGTTTAATGCATAATATTTGTATTAAACATAGAATGCCATTTAATAACTTAGATAATACAATACAAAATATATTAGTGCTTGCAGAAATAAATTTATATGTGAAAGGTGTATGTATTCATATACAATTGAATTATTTACCTGTTTTATCAACATTCGTAAACATTAAGCACCCGATAATATTAATTTTTTTTTTTTTTTTTTAAATTATAATATCACGCATATAACATACATTTTAATATAAATATCATATAATCACAAAATCTGCTTTTATGTACATATGTATGTATGTATGTATGCAAGTGTATAGTAAGTATATGTTTATGGTGTACATATTATTTATATTATAACATATTTTAATATAATTTCATCTTGTATATTCATGTATGTACATACATATATTTATGTATAAATATACGTTGAAAAATGATCAATAGTTACGGTTCAGATTGATTTGAATTGGATTGAATTAGATTAAATGTTGATCTTTTCGCGTATAAACTACATATAATATTATAATAGTATATAGATATATACATATGAGTATAAAAGTATAGTATAGTAAAGTAAGCACGGGTACAAAATATATTGATTTTTAAAAATAACAACTTGGAATTTCAAATGGCCTCCTGGTCATAATATAAAGGTCACAATTGAGTACGGTATGTATATTATTATATACATGCATACATACATGTACATATGTATGCAGTTATAATATATAGTATATAGAACATAAACTAGATAGGTATATCTCATTTATAAAAATATGTAAAATAAAACATGTTAATAAATTAGTATACGTATACATATATTATTATATTATGTACATATACCTATACATATATTTTAAGTTGTTATATGTATTATAATAATGTTACGACCAATCAAATTAACTAATGGTTAATCAATGGTTAACAACCAAAACAAGTTTATTTATTTGTCCAAATGTAATACATATATTATATACTATATATATACATGTATCATGTATATGCATTATAGGTACAAATATGTATTTAAACGAAATTATAAGACAAATCAAATATACCTATAGTTTTAATTAATATAAATTATCACATATGTACATATATACTATATTTGATTTGTGATAATAAACCAATAATACCATACTTGTCCTATAATATGGTTTAATAAAAGAAAAAGTACTTTAACAAACAAAGCATTTTTGTGGCAGTTAAAATATAAAATTTTTTATTTTAAAATAAATTTTCAATAAAAAAAAAATAAATAAAAGAAAAAATAAAACAATAGATAGATAAATTAATTAGTTATGTATTTTTATAGATATTCTTGATAATAAATAAAAATTTAATTTAATTCCCAAGAAAACATTTTATTTATATATTTAATATACTCGTACTCAATATAACCAAATCAAATAAAAGAAAGTAAAATTAATAAAAGCGTAAATACATATCTACATAATACATATGTATGTACATATATTTTTCAATTTTTCATTATGAAAAATATTCTTTCTTATTTGTTTATGACATTGAACTTAACCACAACAATAAATTAAATATAGATTATTTTTAAACATGACATTTAGATTAAATGCTTTTACTCGTATGTATAAGTTCATCTGTTTCGATATACATATGTGTGTATGTATGTATGCGAAATAAATACATAATATTTGTATTGTAATAAATTATTAAAATTGAATAAATTGATATGCAAAAAAATCAATCATCATATCATTCAAAAAATGTATGCACGTTACATATATACATACGTACATATGTATATGTATATGTAATGTGAACAATTGAACACATATAATATAAACAATATAAATTTTCAATTGTACATAATACAGAAATTGATCATAATAATATATAAACTCATATATATGGACCTACGTGTATGCATGAATATGCATACTTGTATGTATAATAATAGAAATATTGTCACTCATATTTCAAATCAATATAATGTAAATTCTCATTCATTTTTATATGAATTTCATATTTATTTTTTTTTTTTATTATTATTATAATGAACTTTTCACTTATTGTTATCATCATTAGTTAATATCAAATATTTCATAATATTTATTACAAGTTCATAACAATATCAATGTCATATGTAATGATGTAAATTATTTAAATAATAAATGAGAGTTAAAATAAATTAATTTTCTTTATAATTATTTTCGTTCATTTAATCTTTTATGTATGTTACATTAATTTTATACAAGTAGAATAGATATTTTTATATTCAAAATATGTACCTATGTAAAATTATTTTTTTTTTCGCTGTTTGTTTTTTTTTTTAGATTTTATTTTCATTTAAAAATTTAAAAAATAAAATAAAATATATTTTTCAAATAAAACAAAAAAAAAACAGATGGTTTTTATAATCATTAATCAAAAATAACTATAATATGTAAATATTTACTTCATCAAAGCAAATACATAGGTATTTATGTATGTAGTATATGTATATGACTAAATTCTGTGCCATAATTACAGATACCTATACGGTTAAGGCCTTTTGGGAGTACATATGCCTTTTATCTTGTCTCATAATTTCTACTTAATTAGAGTTATTCACTAGTAGTATTACCATTTACCACTATTGCCGAAGTTTTCGTACAGTACGAAGTGAATTTTTTGAATATCAATATGATATAAAGATGAACAAATGGTTCTACTACTTTACATATACATAGTTTCCATAAGGCCATAATTGCATAGCATTAGTGGACAGAGTATAATTGTGAGAATGTATTTAAATTTTTAAATAAAATATTTAAATTGTTTTTATTATTTCTCTATATACAAATGTACACTTATACATAAAAACTTTATGAAATATGTCATCCTATCTGGTTGATTGAACTTGAAATTTTCAAATACCAAAATATTACGTAAAATTTTGTTGTTATTTTTTCGGTTTGTTTTTTATTTGATTTAAAACAAAAGAAACTAGAAAAAAAAACCAATTTGAAAATAAAGTATAAAATACATTATATATTATATACATATGTAATTATTGTATTGTATGTATGTAGATATGTATAACGTTCAGCTCTGATAAACATAATCATGTAATAAATATGTTTGTAAGTATATAAATTTGAAACAAATGATAATGTACATTTTTTGTGCGTGTACGTATTAAATGTTTTTTTTTTTTTTTTTTTTTAAATAATGTATTTACTTAATATTATTCTAATTACCAAATCTATGTGTAAATAAATAGAAATATACAAAAACTTATGTCGATAAGAAAATAGATTACTTTTTTTGGGTCTTCAGTGATATTTTCTTGCATTTGTTTCATAAGAAATTTCTAGTTATTCAGATTTTTTATTTTTTGTCGGTGGTAGGTAATTAAAATAAAACATTTAAGAAAAAATACATAAATTATGTACATAAAAAGGTAATATAAGTCAAAATGTAAAAAAAAAAAATGATTTAAAACATAACAAAAATTAAAAAAAAAAAAAAATACCAAATAAAAAATTGTATTTCTATGAATTGTAAATCTATTTATGTATCTATGTATGAAATATGTTAAATATGTACATATACGTGTATATATTATTCAAAACTAAAACAAGTTTTCTTTAAACTCTAATGAATAGAAATACATATATCACATACATATATCTATGTAGTATCCATAATACATTATTAATAAAATAATGTAATAATAATATAAATTATAAAAATAATAGTAATAATCATTTAACCTTGAAATTATTTTTGTTTTTGTTATTATCATTTTCATTTTTATTTTTTATTTTGAAAAATTTTATACACATTTTTTGTACATATGTACATACATAAATGTATAAACGTAAATTTTTGTATTTTTCTTATTATAATAATTTCATCTCATTGACATGCAATGAAATTCGTTATAGATTTCTTTCAAATAAATATCACACGTAAAATATGTACATATACATATATATATACTCGTATATTGTATAGGATAACGTTAATTGATATTAAAGTAAATCCTATGTATTTACATACATGTATGTATGTATGTGTATTAGATAATATAACATAATCTATATACCTACATCAGTATATTTTATATATATACATAGGTACATGTATAGTAGATTCATATATGTATTATGTATACAGTATACCTATATGTAATATGTTTATGTACAAAAATATATTCGTATAAACATGAATTAATTTGAAAAAAAAAAAAAAAAATCAAACTAATATTTGTAAAAAGACAAAAATTTACATATAAAAATATTTGAATTGAACTTTAAAGTTCAAAACTTTTAAAAGACAACAAAAAAAAAAAATAGCAACAAAAAACATAAATTTAAGATTTATATTACGATATTAAAATACCTTTAAAAGTCATAATATAATTAATAAAAAAAAATAAAAAAAAAATAAAAAAAAAATAGATTTAAATTTGAAAAAAAAAAATGTATATGTAGGTACATAATAGCAAATAATAGATAGGTATATTGTAAATCAAGTTTTTAAATATGTAGGTATACATACACAGATGTGTGTATGCTACTATTATAGAAAACAAAAACTAATGCGACAACTAAGTAAATTAACTTTTAAATCTATATTACATCCTCTACGTAAAAAACAAAAAACAAAATCCATATGCATATATGCATCATTTGATAATAAATAATTAACAAAATTTTTATTGCATATTAAAAATATTTTTTTTTGTTCCCTCGATAAAAAAAAAAATTATTGAATAGAATAAATAAAGATAAATAAAAAGAAATGGAAAATGAAATTGAATTTATAATTAAATCAAAAAAAAAAAAATTTTTTTTTGTTTATATTGTTATATTATGTATATGTAGATGTTATGTATATTATTATATAACTTACAATTTTAGATGATGTTTTTTTTTTTTTTTTCAAAATTCTCGTTTTTAATTTATATCAAAATATAATTTTCCTTTTGATTCATTTATTAATTACATATATAGCGATTATCATACCTGAAAAATAAAAAAAAATAAAAATACAAATAATGAATTACAAAACGCATAATAAAAAAAAAATAATAAATAAGATTATTTTAATTGAAATAAGAAAATACAAAGTAAAACATGAAAAATAAAAGAACAAGAAATATATATTTTTAATGAGATAATAAAACTCACTTGAAAATTATTATTTATCAGAAAATGAAAATAAAAGAATTATTATTTTACACATATTCTACATTGTGTGTTAAAGCATAGATTTATATTCTTTTATTTTTCATTTATTTTTTTTTTCTTTCAATTTTCCATGGGATTTCAATGAAAATTGTAATTTTCTTTGTTCTTTTGTAGTACTTTTCTCATCTATTTATTATTTCTAACAATGGAGAATTATTTTATTTTATTTGTTTTTTTTTTCTTTTATTTTTTTATTTATTTTCTTCATTTTTTTTTTTTTTCGTATGTTGAAGTAAACTTTGATTCATAATGATTTATCCTGTATAATTATAAAGTATCTAATAAATTTCAGAAAATTCATATTAATTTTATTTTTCAGTGATCATTAAAAAAAAAAAATATATAATTTTTAATTAATTACACGTAAAAGTATTTCACACAAAACTTTAGTTTATAATGATCTAATAAGAAAAGATTTTATACAGTATAAAAATCAATTATTTCAATAATTCAATAAATCACATCTTGAAATTTTTATTATAACATATAATGTGCGTATACTATATATACTTACATAAAAATTAAAGGTAATTTTTATTTTCATAAGAATTTGCTCGTTGATTAAAAATAAATTTTCTTGAAAATCATTCTAATGATGATATTAAGTTTTTTTTTTCTTTTTGCAATACGCGAAATATTTATATAAATATTTTTTTTTTTTTGTTTTTTTGATAAAAAATCAAAAATCCAAAAAAGAAAATAATTCACGTGCGTGATTATGTTATTTAAAAAATTTGTACAAAACTATTCATTACTATAAGTAAAAGAAAACAGAATCAAGTTAATGTACAATAAACATTTTTTTTTTTTTTGTATTTGTATTCGATGTACATATACGTACGTGTGCAAATTGTAATGTATTCAATGTATCATTATGTACATGTACACATTTAAAAAAGAAGATATTTTAAAAAAAAAAATTTTTTTATTATCACTTGTTCAAGTGAAATTTAATTTTTACAATAGAATGTTCTGTTGATAAGAAATATTTCGTAAATACTGATTGCTTTTTTTTTCTTTGTTTTATCAACAGAATATTCATTTATTTAGTTAATTTTAATTTTTGTTTTTTTTTTTTTTTTTTTTGTTTTGGAAAAGTGCAAATAACTATGACCACAAAATTTTGTACATTTTTTTTTTTACATATAACATGAAATTTGTTTATTTCATTTTTTTTTTTTTTAAATATATTAAAACCACAATTACAATTCATAATGAATTTAGATTAAAATGAGGTTTACTATAATTTTTGTTTTTAATTTAAATGTGTACATATGTATATAGACATTACATATATACATGTACATATGTATGTATATTAAAAATACATTATGCTAATTATGATAAGTAAAATTGATTAGTTTTTAATGATCGTATAACATATTCGAAGTAATGAATAAAAATATAATCAAGAAACTTAGGACTTTAAAATAGCAAAACCCAAACACAATATAACCACATTAGTATGAATGTGTATATTTTACTTCTTTTTTTTTTGTTTAATTTGTAATTTTTTTTTCTGTGGTTTTATTTTTATATAGATATTTTGATTTTAAAAAAAAAAAAGTGCTATTTTTATTGTTCTTTTCAAATTCGGTTCTTTTTTCCTATTATTATTATTTTTTTTTTTTTTTGTAAATTTATATTAAACATTTAAAGACAACTAAAAATTCATAATTATACAGAATTATAAATTTCATGTTGTCATTTTAAATAAAGATATTATTTTGAATAAATTTAATAAATTCAAAAATTTATTTTTAAACATAAAATTAAAAATTAATAATTTTAAATAGAAAATTTAAATTTATAATTTTTATGTAAAAATTCAAAGCAATTTGTTTTTTTCTTAATGTTGAAATTACTACAAAATTTTTAATTAACGCTTAATATTAAATAGTACTAGTATTTATTTTCTAAATACAATGTACCTATTTTTTATTTATATGTACAGACATAAATATAAAATATAAGAATGTATACAGACCATGTATTTACCATGCAATCTAAATACATTGAATATTTAACAAAAATAAAAAATAGAAAAAAAAAATTATTATAGCAATAATATGATTGGAAATAACTAAAATATGGCCAGTTTTGTACGCAATGTAATTTTATGGAATGTAGTCCGAAAACTTCGAAATGAAGGCCAAAGTCGATCAACCAAATAACAATAATAAAATTTAAAAAGAAAATGGTAACAACAAAAAAGTACAAATACAAATTAAATACTTGAACATAAAAAAAAAAAAAAACAGAAATAAAACAAAATTAAAATAAAAAACAAAAAGAAAATAAAAAAAAAATAATTTTAACACTTACTATTAAATAGATACATACATATATCTACATACGTATACGAGGATCATATTTTATAACTAAATAAAAATTAAAGTGAAAAATTGTTAAAATAACGAAATTAAGTTAGTTAATTTTAATAAATACACGAAAATAAAGCTGTATACATATGTATGATATGGTATAAAGTAAATAAAAGTTCATATATGCACAAGTATATGTATATGTAAGTATATTTGCATTGGGTACATGCAATGATTGAAAATGTACAATTATATAGGTAAATCAGTGAAAATACACGTATTAAAATGTAAGAAATATGTTAGCAGAGTATATTAATATTAGTACATATGTATATGTGTGTTCATAGATTTAAAATATATATCTACATAATTTTATTATTAGTTAATCCAATTGTATTTCAATACCCATACATACTATATACAATAAATATAATATTGTAAATCGAATGAAGTAATTCACTCATAAATATGTAATGAGGTTGTTACGTACATATATTATGTACATGTATGTACATACAGGTATATGTAATAGATCTAAGTGGATTTATTCCAGCACTACTTTGGTTTAATTCTGTTTATTTACTTATTTATTTATTTTCATTTTGTTTAATTGTATTAATTAAATTCATCAACACTCATGTATTTATTGTATAATATTTCACACGATATATTTAAGTATTAAAATTTTAGATTACATACACATATAATATTATATATAAATTTGATGGCAAACACATGTTATTATATATATACATATATGTACATATAAAATTGCAAGAAAAAAGCAATTCAATTTACTAATATGTATTAAATTGAAACGAGCAAAAAAAAAAAAAAATTATCTAACGACTACTTACATTAAAAATTTACTAATTTCTTTTGAAACGAACAAAATATAACTGAATTTTTTTAGTTTTTTCTTTTACTTTTCATGTACGTACGTACGTTATTTTTAATTATAATTTATAATTTAAAAAAAATATATATGTAGGTATATTGTTATCGATAAACAGATACACTAAAATAAAATGAAATTCAATTGGAAAAACACAATTATAATAGGTACAATATTACATTAACAGTAAACTGTAATAAAATGAAAGTAGAAGTGAAAAAATAATATGTATATACATAAAAATTTTGTTGATAAAATACATATTACTTTTTATAAGAGTTGCGCATAGGATGATCCACGATTAGATGCTATAGCCTTGCTAGCCAATTCATACCAAAGAAAAATATATAGGTAGGTAGATATATAAAACAGCTCGTAACCAACCCAACTTGTAACGTATAATAGGTACATATGAGCCTTTTAATTTAAAATATTTAAAAAAAAATCAAAATATGTTCATTTAGAAATATGTATGTATCACGAAATATCTTTTTTTAAGGAGATCTTCAATTAGTTTAAGAAATTGAAAATTTATAAATTTTATATCATTTTCTTGTTAAATACCCTGTATATGCAATTTCGTTATTTAATTTACAAAAAAAAAAAAAATAATAATAACATAATTTACATAGGTATAAATCACATGACATTTGAACAAAATATATGGTAAACACAAAGAATACAATTAATATACCTACGTATATGTAGGTATAGAATTTAAATTGTACATTGCTTAAATATTTTCATATGTATGTATTAGTTAGTTGGTTTATATACACGTACATATACATACATACGCTTTTACTTTTTAATTTTTGTTTATAATTTATTTGTTTCATCGCTTCAATGAATTCTAAAATAATTTAAAATAATTACAATTTATTCATTAGTTTGTTGGGTTATAAATAAAGGTGTATACATGAGTAAATTAAAAATTTGTACATTAATATATGAAGATGTGTATTAAAAAAACAAAATATATGTACGTATACTATTACATACATAATAGATATTATAATGATATTTCGCAATAAAATTTTATCGAACAAAATTTTATTTTTTATTATTATGAGCAATTATAAAAAAAAAATAATAATTAAATAATTAAATAAATAATAATTTGTACTATATTTTTTTGTATTAGGTAATATTTTCAAATTTATTAATTATTTATTTTTACATTGTGACAAAACAAACTGTTTAGTATTACCTTATATTTAATATAAATTCAAATAAACAAATGAACAATAAATACAAAGTTACGTATGATATCCATAAATAAAATTCTATAAATAAAACAATGAAAAATTTACAAAATAATCATTTTTATTTTTCGAATATTCAATAATATTCGAACAAAATAACACAGAAAATATTTATTTATTTATTTACTTATTTATTATTTTTTCTTAATTTTTCAATTACGTTTATTGTAAATTAAACAATAATAAAATATACATAATATGAGTATTGGTAGGTATTCCATATAATTGTTGATATAGAATCGAAGCAATTAGGTATACGTATATTTGTATAAGTAAATCATTTTTTTTTTAATTAATTACGGAAACTTCCAAATTAATTTATAGAAAAATTCACAAATCAATCACAGAATTCAAAATGAATTTGAAAAAAAAAAAAAAAATTATAAAAATGTATAAAAACAGGTGCATATAAAAATATGGTAGAGATGAACTTTTCAAAAATGAATAAACTGAATTGTAATCAATAAATTGATTTATGTATGTTCGTTTATTACAGTTGATATGAAAATAAATGAATAGTTGTACATATAGTATAAGACAGAGAAAAGAAAATTGTTGATCCTGAAAGTTTCAAGTACAAGTAGAAATAAAACGTCATTTGTGACAAAAAACATAATAAAAATTTATTTTGCTAAAAACAAAAAAAAAAAAAAAGAAAAGAAAACATAAAAATATTTTCAAATAAAAAAAATGAAAATAATTTTCTTTAATCATGTTTTTTAATATTTTCGATTTATGAATGTACATATGTACTTATGTACGTATAAGTATATTTATGATAATGCACAAGTATGTAATGTTTTATTCGAGCAAAAAAAAAAATACAATTAATTTTTTTTTTAAATAAATACATATTTCAACATGAATTTAAAATAAAACATTAAATATAATTGCATATATGTCAGATGTCATCAATTATCAATATGTGCGCTTGTAATTAAATTGGCATATATGTATGTATGTATGTGTAAATCTTGCATGTATGTACATATGTGTATACGTACATATAGGTATGAATATTTATTATAATGATATTTGCTTTTTAGATAGAAAATGTCAAATGGTATCATATGAATTATAATATTAAAACAATAAAATGTGAACTTTTTGTAAATTTTGTATTTTTTTTTTTTTTTTGTTTCTTCTCTTTATAAGGTATGCAAATACGTAAAAAATATGTTGCATATTGAAAAGCAAAGCAATGATAATTCTTTAAAATACAAGTAAGTAGGTATGTACCTATCATTTTATCGTAGGTACAATTTTTTTTTTATTTTTTTATTTATAATTATGTCCATTGATTTTATTATATTATTTTTCGTTATTTTTTTCCTCCTAATTTATAAAAATTTAATTTAAAAAAATAATGAAAAAAAAAACAAATTTCTATTTTTTATGAAAAAATAAAATAAAATAATTTCATATGATACTTTAATAAATAATCATTTTTTAATCAAAATAGATTAGGTACATCAATCCTTAATTAATTGTTCTGTTGGTAAGGTAGGTTACACTTGGTTATACATAAATGAAATATGAATAAATGTAAATAGGTATGTATATTTAACCTACGCACAAAAAAATAATAAGGCCATGTAGGATATCAAGTGTATCTTACTGCCTACATCAAAAATTATATAATGTTAAAAAAAAACCCCCCAAATTTATTATTTGGCTGTAATCAATACAATTTCATAAAGTTATTGTTTCTAACTGACTAGGTAGGTATATCATATTATACGACCAGACATAGGGATGTGTTAATATGTTGTACATTTTATAGGTATAGGTCGATATGTATATACAATTACATAATATTTATAGTTAACATGTAGATTGTATTTGCAAATGTATCCACATTAATAGAAAATTTTAAATGGTTTGTAAAAAGATATAGATACATACATATATACATAAGATTCAAAATATACCATCGATATGTTATTATAATGATTTTCTTCAAATAAAGACGTGACGTGACACAAAATGATGAAATAAAAAATAAATAAATACCTAAATAAATAAAAAATAAAAAATGAAATAAGAACTAAAAATTTAATTTAAAATTTTTTTTTAGATTGTTCAATTTAATTCAGGTATTAAAGGAAAAAGAATTAAAATAAAAACATGTAAGGTATACGGCAATACCTTACATCACATATATTTTATAATACACATATACGTACATACATATGCATAACGGTAACAGCACTTTTTATCCATCCATATCTCAATTGTATAAAACATACGTATGTATGTACCTATATTCTGTATGTACGGTTGTACAATTAATATAAACATTAAGCATACAAATATGTATATCATATGTGTACATACCTACATATATACAATTTATATGTCATATGTGAAATTACCTATTCTATACCGCACCGTATTCAAGGTCTTATAAATGAACATAACATAACATACGTATGTATATAAATGTATCTATATATGTACGTAAAAAAAATACCCAATATAGGTTCACTTTCAATTTAATTATAATATAGTCAATCGATCAACTAAACTAATTTACGCAATCATATTTAAAAAAAAAAAAACTAAAATAAAAGTAAAAACACGTTTATCAAACATAATGAATAATAGATATGTACACATGTCTGCAGATTTGTATACGTTATAGTACGTACTATATTTATCTATATAAATATGTGCATATACATTTTATAGATATACATAGGTATGTATATGGATAATATATGCCTACATATTCATTTTCATTTGAAATAAATTTAAAGACATACTACTATTGATTGTCATTATCGTCATTTATTGTATCAATTTTCTATTTAAAACAATAACAGAAAATTTTCAAATTGAAGTCTAAAAAACAGTTATACGTATACAACATTATTTGTATATTATATGTATGTGCAATGTTGTGATAATTGAAATTTTATTTATAAGTACCTACATATATTTACATTCTCACAAATACACGTATTGTAAAATTTGTTTTCTTCATTTTGCATTTACATAATATTTAAATAATTTTTTTTTCTATACATTACATACACATTCACATATATAGTATGTATATGTATGTATATGTATATTTAAAAAAAAAAATTACTCTATTTAATGATTTAGTGAATATTTAATCGTTTTTTGCATTACTTCAATACAATAATTTCAAAAAATAATAATTAAACATTTTATAAACATGTTTACTCCGATACATACACATGTAACGACTAAAAAAAAAATATACCTATACTTTCTTCAATAATAATATGCACTTTAAAGGTCTTATGGCGACTGCTTAAAGTGGTACCATTTTACATCACTATGTATCGATATTCAAAAAATTCATCTGATATATAATAAAAGCTTCATGGATTGTGATAATACTGCTCATGAAACAGTCTAATTAGAAACTATAAGAGAAGAAAAACGACATATGAACTCCCATAAGACCTTAAGTGCATAATATTAGTGAACAGAGTATACATATATAGGTACATACATATGTATATCAAATTTTAATTTAATTTTTAAAAAATTAAATTTAAAAAATTTGAAATATTCGTGGAAAATGTAATTCAAGAACTCATGTATGAGATTCAATTTTTACTATAATTTTTTACCTATACATAGTATGTGCATTTGTTAAAAAAAATAATACCAATCCACTTAAATAATGCATTGTGCATATAAATGAACACGTAAACATAAGTGTTTTTTATAATGTGATATATGCCGCAATATACAATGAACATAATTTTTTTTTTTTTTTCAAATTAATTTTATGTGTACATAATATGCAAATTGCAATATATAACGAAAATAATAATAATAATAAAAAAAAAAGAAATGCATGTACATGAATTTATATAGATTTATAGTATAAAAACGCGATAAACATACATAAATAATTCATTGATTAATTTTATGCATTTTCAATTTAACTTTTTTTTTACATCTTTGTATGTTGATTACATACAATTGCACAAATATTTTGTATATGTGTACTATTTATTTGCAGATAAAATGGTAACAGATATATATGTATATAATGTACATTATATATTTCATTGATACATAGGTATATAATTATTGTCATTATTCAGTTATGTACATATGTAATAGACACCAACGTGACATCTATATTAAGATGTTTTATATAAATGAAACAGAAAAAATTAAAAAGCAAAAACTAAGTAAAGTAATAAATATGTAAAATATATATATAACACCAAATTAAAACAAAGCTCTATTTAAAAAAAAAAAAAATTAACAAACCAAAAAAAACCCACAAAAAAGAAAAGAAGAAAAATTTTAATTTGACTACGTGCTATTCATATTTATGTAAAAAAGATTATTCGTTGGCAAAAAGTGAAATAGTCTAAGGTTATGTTCTACTTTTAACAATTTTTTTTTTTTTCATATACAATTATATGTATGTGTCTGTGTTTTCATTACAATAAAAATTGAAAAATAAATATGTAAACTGAAATAAAAAAAACAAAAAATAGTACATCCGTACTATATATGTATGTATGTATATGTATGCAAAAGTAAAACACTATTTCCCTTAATTATTATTTTATTCACTTAGTTCGTTACTTTTTAATTTTTATTTTCGTATTTTTCTTCATTTGGACTTATTAACAAAAAAAAAAAAAAAAAAAAAAAAAAAAACATTAAAATAATGATAACAATAAAAGCCAAAATAAAAATCCAAAAAAAAAAAAATGTAAATGAAAAAATTGATATAAAATCTATGTTCGTAAATTTGTTCATTGAAATGACAAAAATTAAAATGTATTTTCGCATTTAAATCACATATACATACATGTCATATGGCCCATGTGAGCTACTTTTGCTTTTGTTTTTTCGTTAATGTAATAATTATTATACATTATGTTATTGTTTTGTAATTATATAATATATTAATGTACCAAAATTAAGTAACAATTGAAAACAATTTTAATTATTTACTTAGCAACAATTATTGACAAAAAATAAAATGAAAAATATATTTAGCTAATATTTTTGAAGATTTTTAAATATTTGAAATAAAAAACAAAAATTGAATATGTACATATATGTATGTACATACAAAATAAAGTTCAAAGTTATTTTTATAGTATTTAAAAAAATAAAAATTCATAAATAAAATTAAATGCATTAAAGCAAATACCTATGTTTAAAAAACAAAAAACAAGAAAAAAAAAACTTAATCGGAATTTTAATAACTTATTTATGTCTCTTAATTATCCTTGAATTTTTGATTTGAATTAACTACTATGTTATTTTTAAACATGTATTTTTATTCTATTTCTATCACATAAATTTTGTAATATTGTACAAAAACAGCTCTAGTACATGTATGGATATGCATTTAATTGCATACAAAAATTTTTTGACCTCAATTTTCATAAAAATAAATTTTACACAAATATGCAATAAATTGAAAAACAAAAAAAAAACTACAACAAAATAAAAACAAATTAACTAAATTTGAAATTATTTGTTAGTTATTTTTGAAATTAATTATTAATTAAATTCTTTGTTATTTTGTACTTCGTAGTTTTGTTTTGTTTTCAATATACCTTTTTAATTTTATATTTAAAAATATGATATGTATCTATGAACAGTTCTTTAAACAAAAAAAGAAAAGTTTTTATGTAGCACATACGTACATACATATGTACATTAGATTTGGTACACATAAAAATACAAATGTAATTAATACAATTTATTGCAACTAACTATCATACACAATAAATTATTAATTATTTAAAAATTAATGTTAATAAAATTATTAACAATTAAAAGTGAAAACAAAAATCAAATTAGTGTACAAACGAAAGAAAATCGACCTTGAAATAATATGATTGAAAAAAGACCTCAGATATTATTCTTATGATTTATTTAATTGAACTTTTATGTACATATATATATAATATTTTTTTCAACTAAAACAAAGAAAAACAAATTACACAGATATTTAATAAAGTTTATATACATAGGTATTTAACTTTTTTTCTTTTTTGATTTATTATTTCACTTTATAGGATACGGATCATGAATTCCTATCACCCCCTTCGCCTTTTTTTTTTTCTCGTAAAATAATATCGTATTATGTATTACATTGGGTATATTGCATATTAATTGCATTTACAGTAAATAATTTCTTCTTACATTCATACTATGTATGTGTATTAATATATACATATGTAGGCTATAATTTCTCTGTTAATAGATTGTGAAAAGTAAGCTCATCATTAATTATAAAACGGATATAATAATAATTATTATTCAATTTTTGCTTTTTTTTATGTTTCTTAAGTTGTATAGATATTTGATGACAATAATTGAAAATAAATCGTATGTACAGGTATAAATGGTTTCTTCAAGTTTCTCTAAAAAAAAAAAACAAAAAAAGATCCTATGCCATCTAAACAAATTTACTAAGAAAATTTAAATTAATTCCTGATAATTTGAAAAAAAAAACCCAAATTGTCATTTTAGTATTTATATAAAAATGTAAACTTTAGCAATAAATGTAGTTAAATTAATGTCAATATAACTATCATTCGTTTTTTATTATTCACGTTTACGTGTTTTGTTATTTTGATTGTATAAAAATAAAATTCAAATAATTATTTTATTTTTATTTTTATATATATATTTTTTTTTTTCAAATAAAATAAATTATTAGTTTCTTTTCTTTAAATTGAGTAAATATGTAATAGATAGATTTGAATGAAAAAAAAAAGAGAAAATAAAATAAATAAAAATTAAGTGTACTAGGCAATAAATTTATAAATACAAAAATGTATAATTGTGTTAACTATCACTTTATTATTTTATGTATGTATGTGAATTTGCTTTACACATATTTTTGTATATATGTATGTATGTTTAATTATATATATTTATCTTATGATATATAATTAAAATAATTTCCTCAAATATATACATTTTGTATATATGAACATAAATATATGCACACATATTATTTATTATTGTGCAATTTTAAATCCCATTTAAATTAGATAAAAAATTACTAAATATCAGTATAAAACTAATAAATTTGTACATACATATATAAATATAAGAAAAATCCTGTATATTTTGTAAAATTTAAAATTCATAATTATATTGCAACATAATCACCATATTACCTATATAACATAAAACACGAGTAATACAAGAAAAAAACTACAATCAAGTAATAACGAAATAAAATAAATTTTTATAAAATGTTGAATTTATTTTATGTGTGTGTGTGTGTGTGTATGTTTGTAACGTAATTTGTATATCCGTATATTTCGATACAATAAATTAAAATGATTATAGAAAATATTTTTTTGTAAAATTATACATATACAGTATCTCCAACAATTCACCGCACTCTAAGCTTGTTTTATTATTATTGGCAAATTTTCAAAATTTAAAATTCAATCTCAATATTTAATAAATTTAAATAATATAATTTTTCTGTAAATTGTTTATGTATGAGTAAACATCCTAACCAAAAATTGTTTCATATAAACATGTAGAGATTTTAATTTTAATTTTTGAAAAACTAGCCAATAATAACAAAAAATGCTAAAGGTGCGGTGACTTTTTGGAGTAACTGTAATAATAATTTAAAAAAGACATGTATTTTTTTTAAATAAAATACATACATATACTTATACATGTGCATTTTATACATATGTATGTATACATTGCAGTGTTTTACAAATGTATGTAAGTATTTACATCAATTTAGCACCCGTATGCAATAATTATACCTTTACACATGTACGTAAATGTATTATTTGACGAAAAATTATTTAAACATATTTGCAATCATTCCTATATTTTATCTTTTTATGTATTTTTTATTTTCATTTTTTTTTAAGTTCATTAATAGAAATGTTTAAATTTCCGAAAAAAAAAAAAAAAATTAAATTAGTTATCATTAGAAAATGATTAATACACATTACATATTATATCATAAACATAATATACAGTTGGTTATATTAGTAATAATAATTATAGTAATTTTAAAGTCATTTAAATTCTCATCCATACTTTGTAGATTTTTTGTAAACAAAAGAAATAATGACATGATATCTGTTCCATACAAATACATTACCATAATATTGAAAATATTATATGCAATAATATGTCTACATATTGGAAATTCAAATTAAGAAATTTCAAATTTTCAAATTTTTTTTTTATGACGATAATTTTGCATGTAGATATTACAAAAAATGAGAATAAATTATATAAAATTATAGACCAATTTTAATTAAGAATATTTTTTTAAAAAAAATTAATTAAACTTAATTTTTTTAGAATTTTTCCAGATTTATTTTAATTATTTACATTTTTCGAATTTCATTTTATTATCTTATTTGCTTTGTTTTTCCTTTTTATTTTAATAAATAATAAAAGAACAAAAATTAAAAAAAAAAAAAGAAGAAAATACTTCATTACTTTCTAGCGCACATACATATATGTACCATGTATTCAATATTTTTTACATATTATGTGCTTTTCCCACAGCCAAGAAAATTTCTTTTCCAGTTCGAAAAATTCAATGTTAAAAGACCAATTTATTCTTTAATAAGAAAACAAATAGCAAAAAAATAAAAATAAAAAAAAAATAATTTTTCTGAATTTGTTTCTTTTGTGTATCAGAATGAAGTAAATGATTTCTTTGCCCATTTTATTTTCGTCTGAAATTTTACATCATTATTTTGATACATGTAAAATATTATCAGACAATATTGTTTTTTATTTTTAAAACTTTATGAAAAATAAAAATAAAAATTCTCGATCTAATTTATACATAGAACAACAAAAGCGAAAAAATTCGTAAACACATAATGAAAATGGAAAAAGCATGTTATAAATTTACTTGAAATTTATTGAATAATATGTATTATATAAGATTTCTTTGTCTGGATATGGATACAATAAGAACAATAAGAAGTAGATAAACACATATTAAATTTAACTATATAGCTATAACAATAAAGTCGTTAGAGAAAAAAAATTTTTGGTTTATTGAGCCGTTTTATTTGAAAAATATAAGTCTGAAATTGTCAAAAATCCGGTTTTTATATTAGTATGTATGTATGTATGTACATATAAATCATCTTAGAATAACAAAAACTTTAGTATCCCAAAAGATTTGCAAAAAAACAAAAAAAAAAAAATTACAAAGTACGGATTTCATATTGCATTTAGCAGGGAGGGAATACACAAAATGTTAAATTTAAAATATCGCAAAACTTAAGGCTTTATTCCCCTTTAAAAAAAAAATAAATAAAAAATAAAACGACCCATATTAGATTTTAAAAATGTTTGTATATTAAAAAGTTGAATAATCACAATAAAAACAAATTATCTACAGATCATATTCATATGTATACCCAATGTACGTAAAAAAAGAAAAAATAATCATATCAACAAAACAAAAAAGAAAAGAAAAAACAAAAAATTAGAAGAAAAAATACTATCAAACATTGAAAATTAACGATTATTAAAAAATGATAAAAACAAAAAAAAAAAACAACAACACATGCACAAACAATAAAGAAAAATAACAACACAAAAATAAATACAATTTGCATAACATTTGTACAAAAAAAAAATTTTTTTTTTAAAAGAATAAAAGAAAAAAAATTGTACACATTTCATATAAAATGAAAATTTTTTACGATTTATATAATTTTTGTTTCTAAGTGATCTAAAAAAAAAAAAAAAAAATTCATATGCATAATAAGATACGTATCATTTTATTTATTTCAAGATATATAAATACATATTGCACAAACAACATTCAAATGAATTATAATAAATTTTGATTATAAAAAAACAAAATTCTATAATGTTGATCGAAATATCGATATGTAGTAAACATATGTATGTAGGTATTTTTTATGTACTGATATATACGTACAAAAATAAAGATATAATTTTTTTTTTATTTTTTTTTTTTTTAATTATCAATACTGCTAAGAAAAGCGATGAAAAAAATTTATTGATAAATAGAAGTATATAATTTTCATAAATATAATATCAAATACAAAATATTTCGCAATTATTATTCATGATGACAATATATTATAATATAATAAAGATAAAAATATGCAAAATAATAAAAATAAAATGAGAAATTTTTTAAAAATAAATTGTATAAACTTTCATTGATTTTCAAAAATTAATTTTAAAAATTAATTAATTTAAAAATGCCTATATGTTGAATGTTAATAATGTATATTAAATATTATGTACTTACTTACACTTCATAATAATTTTTATTATTTAAAATGACATTTTACCTGTAAATAAGAAAAAAACAAAAATAAATAAATAAAATAAAATACACGGTTATACAAATTTAAAAAAAAAAAAAAAACTTAATTACACATAGATACATATACGAATATATAAAATTCATTAAAAAATACGCATATACATATGTATGTATGTAGTGTGCACATATTAAATTGCATAATTATAAATTTATAAAAAATAATAAATAAATATTCGTTTATATAATTAGTTAATGATTAAATATGTACATACATATCTTGCATGTATTTATAGTATAAAGTTCAACGTATAAATATACGATACACATTATCAACAGCACAAAAATAGTAACATTCATATTAGATATATGTATACAAAAGAATAAAAAACAAAATTAAAATAATAATTAAATTAAATAAACATATGTAAATGTAATATAAAAAATAAAATAATTTATAGGGGAAAAAAAAAAATTTAATAAAACATATTTTCTATTGTTATTATTTATTAAACAATATTTACATATCTTTTTATTTATTCAATTGTGATACATTATGAAGGATTATTAATAAAATGAAATAAAAAAAAAATGTATGTACGTATTCATTTGTACAAAAAATAAAAAAAAGCAAACAAAATGAATAACAAACATTCATATGATTATATAAAAATATCATAACAACTATTGCAGTTAACATTTTTAAAAAAATTATTTGTATATTCAAGTTATTATTTAATCGCAATAACATATTCTATTGAATTTTATATGTTTTTCTCAATTTTTAAGGTCCTCCAGGGTGCAATGAATAAATTTCTAATTTTAATTATATTCAATTTTTTTTTTTCTTTTCAACACAAATCAAGTGGTTTATTAAAACCATTTTATTTTACATGAATTCTAAGCAAAAAACAAACAAATTAATCATGTAAAATATTCGAATTAATTATGTATCAAAATTAAAATTTACTGAAATTTCATTCATAAGATATTATCACAAGACAAAATATATATTAAAATATATATTTTAATTATTTTGTGATATTATATTATTTTTTTAATTTAAATCTTTTTTAATATTACATTGTGCATTGCTGTTAGAAATCTTGTCGTACCGCAGTTATATTATATATAAGTATATATTTTTTAAATTTAATACGTATGTGTAATATTTCAATTTTCAGTAGGTTCAGAAGCATAATAATAATAGGTATTATTTAAGAATAAGATTTAGTAATAATTTTATTCTTAACATCGAAATGATACAATTGCAATGCCATCTCTAAAACTAAGTAAATATGTTTTTTTCATATTTTAAAAATTTATATCTTCTGATTTTGTTCATATTATATGTAAGACATATATTCATATACCTATGTATGTATAAGATTTTTGTTATTATGTATGTATATGCTTATTTATTAATTATTATTATTGCAATAAAAATGAAAAATAAAAAACAAAATCTGTTTGTTTTTTTTTTTTTTTTTTTTTTAATTTAATTATAAAGTATGAATAAACTAAAGTTGTGAATTTTTCATTAAAAATAAAATAACAAAAGATAAGTAATTATAATAATAAACAAATTATGTTATTAAAATATGTATAATGAACATATTAGTTTTTTGCACATATGAACGTATAGTATACACGTAAATTATATTGTACACTGTTTATAGAAAAATAAATAATAAGTAAAGGAAAAATACGATTTATACATACATACATATGTGTACAAATAAATTTACTTTTATTTATTCAGCATTTCAACTTTGGATTGACGGTTATCAACAGCAAAAAAGAAATAATATATACATATATATATATTTTTTTCATTTCTCATGATTTTCTTTATTTTACTTCATTGATTAGGTGTATACAAGTATTTATTTATAAGTATATATTTTTAAATGTTATTAATACCGTATATGTATACAGATAAACAAATGTAAAAATAATTGTATACACATATTTCATATGTGAGATTAAAAAATGTTTACAGGTTAAAAGGTTGTATTATTACATTTGTTTTTTTTTTTTTTTTTTTAATTATTGCTTTTGTAATTTTTTTTATAAATCGTTTTTTAATATTTTATTATTACATTATATGATAATTTTAAAATACATAGTAGCATATGTATATATTTACATACAGATTTTTTTTATTTGAATCTGTAGACAAAATAAAAACTAATTGAAAACTTTCAAAACACACAAAACAATTCAATTAGAAATTAGGAAATAACATACATGTATGTATGTATGTATTTCTAGGTACATTCTTGTTGTTATTCAATATTATTATCATTTATTACTTATTGTTTTCTATTGAATTCAATTGCATCAAAATATTTTTATTCTTAATTTTTATTTTATTATCATTTTTTATAACTTTAGTTTTATTATCTAGAAAATTTATCAAAAACGTGTACATATATTAAAATTGATTTTGCAAAAAATTTTCGTACCGTATATTTGCTCCAAGTTTAATATTTTCAAATAATTAGTATTGTTTATTTATTTTTTTTTCTTTTTAATAATTATAAATTTAATTTCACATTTTTATTACTATATTCTTATCATATTCAGATTTGTTTTGTTTGTTTGCTTGATTTATTAAAAAATAAAATAAAAAATAAATAATTAAAAATTATATTGACTAATATCAATGATTTAAAAATTAATACATACGAGTACTATTAACATTCAAATAAGTTAACTATTGCTCATCATCACATAAAAAATGATTTCATATTGGATATTTAATTATTGCCATAAACATACAATAATGTTCATCAGATGATTTTATGATTCATATACAAAAAATTTTGTAGTGGTATACACGTATACATGCGTATAAAAAATTATATATTAATAAAGGGAAATTTAAATTTTCTCAAAATTAAAAAAATAAATAAATAAATAAACTACAGCTGAATTTGATGTAACAGAAAAATCAACAACAAATTCACGTATACATATAATGTAATGTCACTCTGTATATCTTTTAACAAAAATATTAAGAAATTTGATTTTTATTTAAAAAAATATAGATACAAAAAATCTAAGAATACAATTTTTGCTCTTGTAGTATAGAAATTTTCATTTCTGGCAAAACAAAAATATTTTTTTACTATTTTATTTTATGTACATACATAGATATTTTTCTTCTATCCAGTAATTGGGTGGTTAATAATACGATTTAGTTGTTTTATGTACATGTACAGACATTTCATAATAAATAATTATATTTTATATTTTATGTAAAATTCAAATGAGATTGTTTATCTATAAATTTGAAGAAATGCAATTGCATAGTAAAAATATTCAATGAATGGTAAGTTCATAACTGAACACGAAAATAATACAACTAAACTTGAAAAATTCATAATAATTTCATACATATAATCAGATATAATGTATTACATATTTTGCATATGATTTAAAAATGACTAATGAATTTGTAAGCGTCTATCGCACAAAAATATTAAAATAAACTGATATTAAAAAAAAAAAAAAAAAAAAATTATAAATTTCATTAAAAACTTAAAAATAACAACCAACACACATTAAATAATACATTAATAATAAAATTCTGTGCATATGAAAATATACACACATTAATGTACATCTTGAAAAAAAAAATACGATATACATATGTACGTACATAAGTGAGGTTACATTGCATTATATATACGTCATATTCAATATGAAAAATTTCTTTATTTTGTGTGCTCATATTTAGTGACAATAATAATAATAAAATAATAGATTCAAAAATACATACATATACAATAATGTATGAATTTAAAATGTATACAAGAGATAATTTAAAAATAGGTGTGAAAAGAGAAAAATTGGATATAATAATAAAATAAAATAAAAGCTTTTTATGTATTTTAAATGACCTTGTAAAAATTATTAAACTGACAATATGTCTGCATATTTATTTTTTTATTTTTTATTTTTTTTGGATTTATTTCGATTACATATGTACATATACGTATATGTGTGTATAACACTTTGCACATACATATGTATAAAAATATTTTGTTTATTTTTTTACTGTTATTTTAAAATTAGAATTATGTGGTACATTTTTTTTTCTCGTTTAAACAAATTTAAATTTTTCTTTTTTAAGTTTTTATATGTATTGTACATAATATTTTTATTTTTTTTTTTGTTTAAGTCTGTTTCATGTTAACATAACTATAATTTTAATTTTACTTTTTGTTTAAAATGGACAAATATTTTAATCATAAAGAAAAAAATCAAAAAAACAAAAGTGTTCATCAGAGAACAGACATCAGAAGTCATATTACATAAAATAAAATTAATAAAATATTGAAACAGATACAAATTTTAAAGTTAAGAAAAACTTAATACTTTGTACATATGTACATACATGAATAAGGTTGAACAGTAGTTCACATTACAATAAAACATACTTTTACATTATGTACAAGTAAATTAATATTGATTTTTATTATTAACTTTATTCTCATGTTAAAATTTAACTAGAAATTAAATTTAAATAAAAATAAACAAAAAAATACGAAACTGTTTTCAATATCAAATAATTATACGTATAAATTTTTTAACATTAACTGTTAAAAAAAAAATCATTGGGATACTTTCTACTTTTTTTTTGTATATTTAAATAAAATTTATTATTATTTTATTAATGCAAATACACATAAGAAAAAATTAATTAGAACATGAAATTTCTATCCAATTAAATCAAATTAATATCTATTTTATATTTTACCAACAATTTGCCTATATATAATGATACAATAACTATTTTATTTGTTTACTTATAGTAAAAACATTTCAATGTACAAATAATTATTATAATTGATTATAATCACTGTACACATATCAAACAATTAAAAATAAATTTTAAATAAAAAAAAGGAAAACAAGAACATACGTATGAATAGCAATAATTTTCTAAATTTACATGGCACTCAGTTTTTGTTTTGTTTTTTTTTTTTTTAAATAAACATTTTCATTAAATTAAAACAATCTAGAGATACATATGCGTAAATGATCATTAATTATGTATTGTTATTCATTTTCATTAAAAATAGTTTATATGTATACAAATGCACATATTGCACATTAAATTTGAATATAAAATAAATGCATTATTTTATTCTACAAAGAAATGATACACACTATGATTTTTAAAAACTAATTTTATTTCCGTAAAAAAAAAAAAATTTAATGAAATTTACAATACCATAAAGTGATGTATTCAATATTATTTTTATATGATTAGTATATGTTGATAATCATAAGATAATAATAAATAAACTAATAAAAATGTAAATTTTTTTGCGAAATTACACATACACGTGCATATGTTTATTATTAGGCTTAGCTAAATTGTATTCAAAAAAATTTTTTTTTAAACTTGAAAAACAAAAACATAATTTTTTGTTTACATTTTAGTGAAGGGTAAAAATATAAAAATATCTAATTAAATTGTTCATCATACAATTGAAATCAAATAATATAATTTGTAACTTAATTTATAGAAACTCTCTAGAATAAATATATTTCAAATAAATAAATAAAATTGAAACGGAAATGATTTTTTTTTTTTCAAATTTAAAAAAAAAAATGTTAAAAATTGTTTTTTCGAATTTAAAAAAAAAAAAATGTTTAAAAATAAACTAATAAAAGAAGTATGTTATAATAGAATTTATTATTAATGAACATATATGCACATACAAACAATCATTATAAACATGCACATGTATATATGTATGTATGTATTTGGGAAAATTTTTATTTAAGTATATATAAATGTGTAGATACACTTACACATCTGTATTTATTAGGATGATGAATTTATTAACAAATTAACATTATGTCAGGATAATTATTTACTTGTATAATTTGAATTTAAAAATAAAATTGTTTTTCCGTAAATATATTTAAATAAAGAATAAATTTCATTAAACATTAAAAAATGATTATATTCATCTTCTGTTCATTAATAATTTCCTGTGTTTTAAAATAATATAAATAATGCTCTCAATAAATACGTAAATAAAAAGATTTAAAAAAATTCCTTTTTGATTTTCGTAAATTCATCAATTTCGAATAGTTGAATCATTTTATAAAATTTATTTAGTTAATGAAATTGAAAAATTTTGATAAACATGTTATCTGAATAAGCGATAAATTTTTCAATATAAATAATACTCGTTATAGTTCTAACGTGAGTAACATATTAGCAAAGAAATTTAATCCAAAATCTTAGTTTATTTATTTATTTTTTTTTTTTTCGTTTTTTTGTTTATATATACATAAATACATATATTATGTATTTCGATTATGAATCATTAAAATATGGAAATAAAGAATTATGACTTGATTTTGCTTGGGGCATGGTTTTAACTAAAAATAATTTGATAATCGATATTATCTTTGTTTTGATTTCATTCTCTTCAATATACTTTCTCATAATTGACTCGGAAACAAAGAAATAAATTTGTAATAATAATAACTGTATGTATCTGCTACTACAAATTTCTTATGTTTTTCTTCTCATTATTCTTGATAAAACAAAATACATTGATAATAATTTATTTTATTACCAACCGAATAACAATATCCTACGCAATCTTGTATGTTAACATATACACCAATATGTATGTACAAGCAAGTAAAATTATTGTACCTTATATTCGCATAAGTACATGTTACATGTATAAAATACATGTTGGCATGCAAATACATTTTTGCTACGTACTTTTGAAATAAATTTTCCCACGTATACAAATTTGAAATATTTTATTTTATATGAAAGTTAGCAGCATGTTAAGTTAACGAAATCTATTAATTACGACCAGAATAGCTCTGATTACATTATACTCGTATATTACATTATGTATACATTTTTGCTTTATATTCAGTTTTAAATATAAGAATGATTTTTTTTTTTTGTTTCTTCTTGTTTTATTAATGTTTTTAATAATAGGGATTTTATTAAATCGTAAGTATAACGTCTCATAGAAATAATTTCTCTATATATACAAATATCGTATATAAATTATGACGATATCATTTGTTTTTATCATATGTTAAATACATATACATACATATCATATGTCTTGGCCTTTTATTCTTTCATTTATTGTATTATATTGTGCCAAAAATTATGTTTGATGTACACGCATTAACAAATTAATCTGTTTTAGTTTAAAAAAACAGATAACAAACATGGTACAAAATCATGAAAATATGAAAATTTATTTATATGTACGTATCTATGTATGTATCCAAATAAAATTAATTTCGATTATTTAAATTTAATCCATATAATGATGAATATAACTTTTGCAGTATAACTATGTATGTAAGTACATAAAGTAAATTATCATATAAACACATTTTGCACATATGCTCATATGCATAATTTTTTTCATTTACATAAATGTATATGTAAATGCAATACCTATAATTTTGATTCATCAAAAAAGTCAAAATGTATTAATTTTGAAATATGGTATGTAACATTACCAATTAAGAAAATTATTTTTATTTTATTGAAATTATAAGAAAGGGAAATTAATAAGGTCATATAATTTGTATATGTAAATGAGAAAAAAAAATTCATTTTATGCGTATATATATGTATACGTATGTATTTCAATTTTTATTTTGGATATAAATAAATTCACTTATTTATTTTTTAAAAAAATTAATAAAAATTGGTATAAAATTTTCCTTTCATTAACATGATGTGTGTAGGCATTTATGTATGTATTATAAACTTGCGATATTATATTTGTCATATTACATATGTATACGTTTGTACATGTACGTATACACTGTACATATTATAATAAAATATATACATACATATGTAGATATCTGATATGTACATATAAAATCTTTGTAGCACCTAAGTATATGCATGTAAGTTGAATAATTTTATTTATATACATATAATATGTATGTAATCTAGTACTATATAAATTTGTACATTGCTAGATTGTATTAGTAATTAAACAATATTGTGTACATACATATTACATACATATATGTATTAAAATATCTGCACCTATTGTACAATATGTTATTTCAAGTATATATTATAATCAATTTGACTACCTTTTTTGTGAATTTTTTATTTTATTTATTTATCATTGATATAATGCATTGTATTACGACAATTAAAAGTAGATCAAGGATATTTCTGCCAAAAAGATATTTAATGTATTTATATATAACATATGCAAATAAAAAAAATCACTTTAATTTATACCAATTAAAATGACGCCATGAAATTATTGCAGATCAATTTTCCAGGTATGATTTTATCTACAAACAACATACAATCGTACATATGTATATACACTTGTTGTATCTGTCATATAAATTATATGTACATACAAATATATGTATATATAAGTATTTTTAAAAGTTTGTTATATTTACGTTTATCTACACGCATATATATATATATATATGTACATGTATATTAATTCTTTTTTTAATTTGTTCGCCTATGTACTTGTTATATATTTTAAATATTTTCTTTTATAATAAAAAATATATATGTATATTTATTTATTTATACATTGAAGCATAACAAACTCTATTTTATTTATAAAACAATATTTTATTTTATTAATTTATTTATTTATTATTTTTTTTTTGTTACATAATTTCCTTTTTATAGCTTTCTTTTCACCTCGAAAATTATTTACAGTAGATGATTAAATAAAAAATAATATGCATATTTAATGTAGTATTTATACATACAAAGTATATGCTTGTAAATTTTTATATCTAATACCTTAACACACTCAAATATGAATATACTGTGAATAAATTGTATACATACAATATGTTAAAAATGTATCCATGTTTTTTTGTATTTTGAACAAAAGATATACATATGTTTACAATCAATATAGAATATATCATATATTACAATTTACACATTCTTATGCAGGATATACATACGAGTATATAAAATAAATATAATACACATGCATATGTGTACGTTAGTGCATATGAACTTCATTTTAAATAATAATGTACGAGTATATATATGTACACTCGCCTATACATTAATGTTAAACAACAAAAGCTAAAAAATATATAATATATGTACATAATGTATATATACAAATATATACATACGTATGTATATAAAAGGAAAAATTTAAAAAGAAAAAAAATGTTTACGAATCATTTAGAATTCCTTCATGATACTAAATGACTTAAATGCCCTATTGATCTACACACATTACATACACCTTATATGTACATACGTATATGTATGTATATATATGTATGTGTATTAGTGAAAATATGTACGCATGTATTGTTTGTGTTCTATGTACATTCATTTGGACTATTTTTTCTAGACACAAGCTTATTAAAATGTAACATTGATTTTTTTGAATATGTACATATTTACGTAGATAAATACATGTCTCTACACAAATGTTTGTATGTGTATATCAATATATTTTAAACATTTATAATGCTTATATCTTTTATTACTTTGACTTTTGCATTTATAATTTTTTAGCACATTATTTGTTAGGATAAAAATGAAAACTAAATAGGTGTCGATGTAGGTATTTATTTTTAGTATTTACAATGCTATGCATATGAATTTGTAATTTTCTTTAAATGTTTAAAATAATTATTTGTGTCTAATGCCATATTATGCCTTATAGTACATTATCTATAAATGGAATTTATTGATTTTACTATTTTTACACATTTTAAAGAGTTTCATTCAACTTTTGAAAAAAAAAAAATTAATAAAAATAACTTTGAATAGAATTTAATCAAGATGTATGAATATTGTAATTTATAATTTGTAAATAAAACAGAATTTGAATTAACAGACATTGTTCTAATTAAATTTGAATTTTTTTTTTTTTTTTATCATGAAATTTGCAATATATTTGCAAGTACATATGTATTTCCAAATAGATGTACGAACATGCATATATGTACATATATGTACATACATATATGATAAATGAAAAAGAAAATGTTTTATGTGCATAAATGCAAAATCTCGGTTGATGACTTGACAAACATATTGTTGATTAAAATATAATATATAATACACATTTTAATATTCATTTGCACGTGCCATATTTCTTATCAATTTTCATTCAATCACTTTATTGCTTATTTACTTTTCATATTTGTGTGTGAATAATTCACACATACATATGTATCTATATTTATGAATGTAAAATTCACTGATAGAAAATTTAAAAAAAATTATACCCATATATACATATTATATTACGCATACAATACAAACGTACATGAAAATACATATGTTCAGATATAATGTATGTACAATAGTTAATAAATTTTATTTAAGCTCTTACATTGTTTATTCACTTTTCATATGTACATATGTACATTATATGTATGCTCATGCAGTAATAATATGCATACGTACCACATATACATTTTCATATTTATGTATAATTAAGAATGTATATACATTTATTATTATGAATATTTTATGAATAAATTTATTTTTATTTTTTATCTGTTTATTTTATTTATTAAATTAAATTTTTTTTTTTTTTTGTAATATACGGTTTTTTGCTTTTTTCTGTGTTTTTCTAAATGTAAATAACCTTTTCTTTAGAACTTTGTACTTGTATATTTTATTTATTATATAATTATTGTAAATCTGAATTTTTAATTTTTTTTTTCTTTTAATTTTTGCTTATTAATAAAGTTGAATGTACCATAGAAAATCTACACAGAACAATGTACTAAATAAAGTATAAAAAAAAGTAAAAAAAATAAAGTATAAAATGCATCATAAATACACATACATTTACATGTGTAGTATATAATAAAAAGGAAATAAATCTGTTTCAATATTTTATCCTTTAATCATTATTGGATATTAATATTTTGTAAACAATAAATGTTGGTCAAATAATTTGTTTATATGTACCTTGACAAAAGTATATAATTTTTTGTAAACTTAACTAAAAAAACTGACTCAATTTTCAATTTTTTTTTTTTTTTTTGAATAATAATCTGAGAAACGTCTTTTAAAAAAATACAGACTTTTTGGTTTGGCAAATATTTAATTTTAACAAAATAAATAAAATAAAAATTGCCAAATATTGAATTTTTAAAAAAATAGAAAACACAATGTTCAAAATTGAAATGAAATTAAATGTTCTTTTATATTCGATTTTCTATAAAAGAAAATACAAATTAAACTGAAATAATTTCATAAAATTATGAAATACAAAATTACATTTATTCATGTTGAAATTTATATTTATTTTTTAATTTTTCATGTAAATGTCATAATGATAAAGGTGAATGACACAAGTGTGAAAAATTACAAAAAAAAAAAAAAACAAAAAACAAAAAAAAAAGAATGATGATAGAATTTTATACAAAATATGGATGTTTGTAAACATAATATTAATATACACGTCGTATAGACGTAAAATATGCAATGAACTATAAAATTTGTAAGTCTATATAATGATTATAATGCTAATTATCAAAGATAATAATAATTAAAACATTAAGTAGCAACTAAATTTTATTAGGAAATTACGAGTAAATGTTAGTAGAGAATATAAATGTTAAATGTATACCATATTCATATAGTAGTATACAATGTATGTATGTATGTTAATATGAATGTAGAAAATTTTTGCAAATTGTACATATAAGTATTCGTTTAAAAAAACGGTCGTCATGTTTATAATGCATGATAATAAAAGAGAATAAATATGTACATATGTACATACATACGTCATATGTACATATATGTACATATATACATACATACGTATAATGTAGTGAACATTTATTTATATACTTAACATGAGCATATTTTAATTCATTCAGAGTTTAAAATGTGTATGTACATATGTGTGTGTATTTTAATAGCTGATTATTACATGTGCACGTAAAAAGATTTATATACAAAAATATATGAATATGTATATGTATTTTTTTTTTTTAAATTCTAAATTTTATTTTAATCAATAGTATACAATATATAATGTATGTGTACATAATGAAAACAGAAATAAAGAAAAAAACAAATGTAGGTATATACATGTACATACTATATATAGGTACATATGTATGTAATATGTGAAAATATAAAATAAATGAATTTTCATGCAGCGTTAACTTCAGTTATAAATGCCAATGACTTTTGCATAATACAAATATGTACATTTATACATAAAATATATACATATATATTTTTGTTCTTACTTTACAAACATGTGATCAGGGATGGGACTTTTCTAAGTATTTAGGGCAGCAGATTCAACGAAAAAGTGCAGTAGATTGAGCAAAAGTGCAGTAGAAAAAAAACTATATAATAGCATGTAAATACTTATAATGTACATACTCGTATATAAATATCAAATAAATAAATTTATGATTCAAAACACTGAAGTGTTTTTTATATTCATTTATTCAAATTATAAAACTCAAAAATTTGATAAATAAAATAACAATTAAATAAAATAAAAAACAATTATATAAAATAAAGTTTAACCGAAAACGCAAATAAAATTAATTAATAAAAATAACAAAATTAAATAAAACAAATTAACGAAAATTCTATAAAAAAAAAACTAAAAAAACCATTAAATATATAAAAAAAATTGTTATGTGATTACAAATTACAAACTAGAACTACACTATGACATGACAAATGAGAAGTGCAAATGATAGCGATAGCACTTGCAGTAAAGTCCCAACCCTGGATAAGATATTTTGATAAATGCTCGCTCATATTTAAACCTAACAGTTTCAATTATAGGAATGAAACAAAAATTATTACAGGGATGTACAAAGTTGAATATCTAGGTTTACATATGTACATGTGTATAACCAAACAACAATAAACCTTTTGATTTTCAAAATAAATTTTTATAACAAATTGTTATAAATTTGATTGAAACTTTTATCAAGTCGAGAAAAGCGCAGTAGATTTGAGTTACTGCGGCAGTAGACCAGTTTTCCAACAAATCGCAGTAGATCTACTGCACTTGCAGTAAAGTCCCAACCCTGCATGTGATACATGTGTACTGTACACACATATTTTTTTTAACTAAATGGCAAAATAGAGAAATCATAAAACAAAACAAAAAACAAAAATAAATTATTATTTTAACACTGATACAAAATTAATTGTGTAGCAACAGAGACTTATATTTTCATTATAATTTCATTAATTATGTTGACGAATAAGAAATCTTCAAAAAGAAAAACTGATATAAAAGAAAGACACAAAAAAAAAATACAAATAATCAATAAAATTCTTGAACTAATTTTTTTATGAGTTTATTTTTAGTGAATAAAGAAATTAAAGAAAAACAAAAAAGCACAAATTAAACCAGGTTTTATTGTAAATGTGGCTATCATTGATATAAATTTTATATTCAATTAATAAAAAATAATAATTTTGATTTTTATTATTTCAATAGATATTTTATTATTCTTATTTAAATTTTACTAGAATTTTCCTAATATACAATCTTCGTAACATTAAAACAAAAAGGAATTTAAAAAATATTTACTTAAATATGTTAATAAGACGTTACTACTATATTACTTACAACAATAAAAGAAAAATGTAAGTGAAGGATTTGAAATATTAATAACATACTTTGCAAACATTCTTTTAAAGAAAAATTATAAAGTGAAAAGGATTCAAACTACATATGTATATACAAACTTATAATATCAACAAGTATCTGAACATTTGTATGTTTATTTAGTTACGTTATGTACATACATATGCCCTTCATTTTAATAAAAGTACATTTAGCTTCTTCTTTTTTTTTCACTTTTTCACTTTAACATATGAAAATGTTAAGAAAAAATGACAGAAAAGAAAATAAATATCATATTGCACTATAAGTATATGTGTGTGTATAAGTGTAATTATGAAGCTCCGTTAATTTTTATAATACACGGTAATACGAGGATATAATATGAAAATGTTTAGTGATAATGAATTTTTTTACAAAGTACAAAATCATTATTTAACAATCATATTCTAAAATAATCTCGATGCATATGTATTAATACGTACATACCTATGTATGCATGAAAATACACACAAACATAAATCATAATTATAATGCTCTTGTTTTTCAACCAAACAGATATTATTATTTTGTTTTGCCCTTTGTTGAATATTTTTTTTATCTGCCAATTATTATTATTATTATTTTTTTTTTTTAAATTTAAAATATAACATAAAAAAGTTATAAAAATAATAAAAACAATACAATTATAATATGTATATAGATAATCATATAAATAAAAAGTAAAACATACTTATAAAATTGAAGCAAGATTATTTATAGAAAATATCAGTTGAATTGGTCAAATGAAATGTTATTTGTTTATTTATTTACTTGTTTATTCTTTTTTTTTTTTTAAATAATTTTTTCGTAGGTTTGTTTTCCTTAATATTCGTATTTTTCTTCTTTTTTTTTAATTAGAATGATTTCTTAAAATAATATTATTAACAATGTATTGATTTTATATTATTCCATTTTTTTTGTCAATATTTTGATTAAATCTTGTCATGTTGAAATTTTAAAATTAAAGAGAAATGTATGTATGTATATATAATTATAATCTTTATTAATATTTGTTTGTTTATTTTTTATCTATAAATATTTTTTTTTTTTTAATAAATAAATTCATAATTTAAACAACATCTTTTTTTTTATAATTGATCAATTCAAATACTGATATACATATGTACATATGTATATGTATGTACGAGTGCAGTGCAAACTACATACACACATATAAACGTAGTTCATGTCACCCGATCTTGTGATTTAAAATTGTATTTAAAAATGATAATAATAATAATAATTTTGATATTTTAAGAAACGTTCACAATTTTTTTAAAAATGCTTTTAAGTACTTCTGTGTACAATTTTTTTACTTCAATTAAAATTTTAAAATACAATATACATATATTTATGTATGTTATATGTATATTTTTTTTAAATATACATATGTACAATTTTGTAGTATACAGTATACTGGATCATAGATTCATAATTTCATTTTTATAATCAAATATTAAACAACAAACTCAGTGGTTCGCAACCCACGTTAAACGGTAGGTGCACGTATGATAGAATCATCTACAAAAATCATCGTAATAATGATTATAGGTCCTGGCTTACATCGAGCTGTTGTGCCATTTGAATTAAATTGAATAAAATATCAAATGAATATAAAAAAATTTCATTGTTCTGTATGACAATGATCGAATATCAAATCTATATCTGTATTGCATTTATTATTTTTTACTTTTACAATATCTTGATTTTAGCTAATTTAATTTTTTTTTAAACAAATAATCTTCAGTGTATATACAAAATATGAAGAAGACATTATATTTAATAATGTGCACTTTTTGCATTTTTTGATGTAATACAATAAAATACGGAAATTTAATTAATATTTACTCTTCCTGTATTCAATTTAATGTACATCTACATATTATATACATTTATAGCTACATATAATTAAAGTTAAATAATTTTTTGTAATATGAAAGTTGAATATACTACTTTTACTAACCATTATAATCAGTATACATACATGTATATGATACATTACGTATATACATACATATAAAAATATGTATATAATGTACAATACATAATGTATACTGACATACAAATAATATTTATTATGCCAGTAGTGCAACTATACAATTACTACTACCTATATTGCTACTATTAATATATCTGTAACTATTGTTAAACTATAAATTTATTATTTTTTTTTTTTTTTTTAACATTTCTAACTCTTGTACATACATTTGTACGTATTTATATACGAGTATATATATATATATAATACTGGAAAAATATAAATCGACCAACAAACGACAACATCAATATTGCACCAATATTTCATTATAATACGACAAGATTTACTTGGAACATTTTATTTTGTTGATTACCATAATCTTTGTTTAAAAAATCTACAGTATAATCTATAATAGTAATAATAATAATATATTGTAATAGTAAAAATTGGTAAAAAAAAATTATCTACCATTTAATATTTAATTTAAAGAAAAAAAAAAGGAACATCATAATTTCATACCTTCAAGTATTAATATTAAAGAAAAATCATTTATTAACTTTATACTGAATAGTATATAATGTATTGTACAAATATACATACATACATATTGAATTACGTATAGCTTCATTGTAATGTAATATTAAAGAATGTATATGCATACGTGAAAAATCATCAATCGTGTATTATATGTACATATGTAATTGGTAGTGTAATAAAAAAAAATAGTATTTCATAAATTATTATTTTTTGAATTTATACATTCAATTACAGTACTTAAATGCATACACAATATATATGTACAATAAAGCATACACCGTATACTTACTATGTTTTGTACTATTACGATAAGGTAAAATACATATGCTATGTTATGTTGAAAAATACAAATTCCCATTTAAAAAAAAAAAAAAAAACAAAGTACATTTTTCTTCTTTTACTAATTGTAATGATGACACATACTTTACAATATATACATATGTATGTACATTGATAAAATATCATATTTTACATGTATTACGAATAAATGTAATTTAAACAAGGATATCTACAGTCCGTTTTTTTAAACGTAATCACCTATATATTTTAAATTGATGTTTTTTCACATTTTTATTTTCATTTTCTTATTGCCTGTTTTCTTTATTTTATAAACGAAAACAATAACAATCACATGAGAGCATATAGACGCATTATTTTTATGTTTCATAAGAAAGTATGTGACTATATGTTTAAAAAAATAGACTGTAGATACTTTGTAAACATACAAATTTTATATGATTAAAAGTAGCTTGAAATTATTTTTCATATACATATGTAGGTATGAACAAAAGCAAAATAATTTTAAAAAAACAACAACAATAATAATAAAAATTAAAATACTTTAACTTTGTACGCACTCATATGTTTTCAATAATAACAAGCATAATTATGACCATAAAAATAGTTTTTTAATATTTTTTATTTAATTAATAAAAAATGAAATATGTGTATGCAGAAATAAAAAGCAGTCTGAAATAAAAAAGAAAAACCGCTCACATGAAAAGCAAAAACTTGTACATTTATAAATGCACATATATTATATTTATACATATAGATAGATGTCTGTACATACATATTTTGAATTAGACATCATATAAAATTGTTTTTTATACAACATAATAATCATCAGATTTAATTTGTAATGACTACAAACTATATTAGTAATTATAAATGTACTATAGAATAATATAAAAGTTGAGAAAAATAAGTAAATATATATATATATAAATTTACTCTGAAAAATGCAATTAACTTAAATACTTCAAATGAATGAATTAGAAAAAAAAATATATAACTCATTGAATTCAGACATGTGTACGTATGTTTATATTTTAATTTTAAATATTATAATTATGTAATTATCACAAATTAACATCATCATCTTATACCAAACGTGTATACACTTTTAATATCATTTCAATCATTTAAATTAATTTATGACTATTAATTATATTGGTACTAGATATATTTAAATATAAAAACAGAAACTTATAGATTTATTTAAATTTATCTATAAATTTTAAATTAACAGGAAATGTAGTAAAAATATTGATAATTAATTACTTATAGACTTGTATAATAACAAACTGATTTTTTCGTCTTTTTTTACATTCAAATCAAATATATAAAATTATAAACAATATTTTTATATGGTAATTATTATTTTTTTTAATTTTTGTGGAAATTTTCCAAAATAAATAATTAAACAATTAAAGATAAAAATTATTTATTTGCCAAATTACTTCATACGTACATATATTTATATATATGTATGTAATTAGCATCAGTTAAAATATTAATTTCATTTAATTTTCAAATTAATTCTATGCCAAATACATATACATATAGCTATATACATTTATTTTATTAAAAAATATCGTAATTAAATGAAATTTAAATTGATTTTGAAAAGAAAACAATAATAATAATAATAAATAGATAAGTAAAAGTGCTTTACTTTAGTTTCCTTCTTTTTTCTTTCTTATTTCAAAAATTTTATAAATTATTAAATGACCGTTACAAAAAATTGATAAGTACATACTTGAAAATTATTATCAATTCACTAATATTTTATTTCTTTAAAACAATTATTAAACAAAATTTTAAATTTGTTTCTTTTTTTTTATGCATGGGAAAATCCATTTATAAAATTATGTATTTGATAGATACATTTATTTCGTTATAAAATTTAAAATATAGTATTAATTTTAAGACTTATGTATTTATTGTTGTTTCCAATTACATTAAGTTTAAAAAAAAAAAATGTGTCTAGGTATTAATTACTTATTATACAAATTGGACACTTTAATTTTTGTATTTCCATCAAAAAATATCTACAAAGTCATACATAAATACATACTATATACATATCATAATGACTTTTTTCAAACTTTTGTTAAACAATATTATGTAAAAATTTAATTGCTATCAAATATTTCGATTAGTTAAAATATACATATGTAAGTTACCTAAATAATAAGTAATTATATTTTGTTATCAGTTAAACAGAATATATCAAAGTACTTGTATGTAAAATAAAAATATAAACGTTTTTTCTTCACTGGTTTATTTACGTCAATTTAATTAAATTTAACTAAAACAAAATTAAATTAATTAATGAAGTCTGGAGTATATAGGTATGTATGTATAGGTATGTACATACATACATATGTATTTACTGAAATATGTAATTTGACTGAAATTTAACTGTACAAATACGAATAAAATTGTTTATAATAAATAATAGAAAATAATAAAAAAAAGTGGGATCAATATCATATACCTTTACATGTTAATCATACACACTATCCAATTGTATGCAGTAATGTGTGCATGCAGTAGTAAGGCCTTATGGAAGTATATACAACACACATATCATTATGTACGTTATGTCCTTTTCTTCTCCCATAATTTCTAGTTAGAATATCTACAAAGTTTCCATACCATATGAGATGATTTTTTTCCATAAGGCCTAAACTGCATACAATTAGTGAACAGAGTATAAAATATCATATAAACACGTACATATTGTAAATATGTAAGAGTATGAAAGCGTATAAAGTTAAATAAAAATTCTTAGACATGCTTTCTTTTTTTGTTCTCAAGTGGGGCATTTTTATATGTTTTTGATTTTACTGACGTCAAAGACAAAAAATAATATCAAGTAACTGAGTGAATTTTTAAAAAATATTTAAAATTTTATAATAGATACACGTTACATACCTACATATAATATATAATATTTATTTTTATTTTTAATTTTTAAAAACAAATTTCATACTGCACATAGGTATATTATATAATGTTAATTAATAAGTTTTTTTTTTTTTTTTTAATTATACGTGTATATAATTACATATGTATATCAAACATGTATAAAGTAACTCATCATGATATTAGAATATACTTACATATTAGAATATGTACATCTATAATATACAGAAAGAATAAAAAAAAAATAGAAAGTCATTGCATTATTAAAAATTTAAATCAAGTAAAATTTCATTTTACATGTCTAATAAAGGAGCATTTTGCACTTTACACTATTTAGTATGTATATTAGCATGTACCTATGTACATGTGTAACGTATACATATGTACATTAAATAGGAATATACTGTACAAGCAAACGCCTTATAGACGGCGTGTACTGTACATCACATGCACAATATAGGTAATACCAAAAAAGTTGAAAATCCAAGAATTATTATGGGGCTTCAAAAATTTTTTTAGCCGATAGAGCGGTTCGGGCGATGAAAGAGGGGACGGCTTGAATAATGGAATGATTTAGTATATTTGTTGGTAGAAAAAGGGATGTCGTTTTTTCGTATAAGAATATTCAAAATAAACTCGAGAAATTATAAGCCATGTACTTATTATATATATGTATGTATACATATGTAATAATATATTACATACGAGTGTTTGTAAATATTTTCATACGAATTTGGTATTTTAACTATAAATACCGTCATCCTAAACAAACATAACTTTCGTTCATAAGAACATTAGAACACAATTTTGTAATGGTTCGATCATATATATGAACGTGAATTAAAGATCAGAGACTAGGATAGTAGTAAAAAATGTGTAATTTCAGATTAACATACATACATACATATACCGTACAATATTTCATATACATACATTACTTTTTTTTCACGTCGATTTTTGTTCATATTTCACACTTTTCTTTTACTTTTTATATCAGATAAAAAAATGTATACAAGTACGATCTATAAACACATAAATTTGTATACGGTCGAAAGATGTGTACAGAATATTGCACGTATGTATGTATATATTGTATTTATAATTAACAAAATCAAGTCATTAAGTTTATGGTACAATTTTGTATAGGGACATATATGACTCCACGTGGAGTGTATACTTAAATTACATACTTACGTATACGATATATAATGCATTCATACGATCATATTATTATTTATCATTACCTAAAAAGTATGAATTTTGAATACCCAAAAAATCAAAATTTAACATTAAACCGATCGTATTCAAAATATATTATATTTCCTATACAATACATTACAATTTGAATTTACATTTTGTATTTCTATCCTCGTTTCTGATGTAATGAAATTTATGACCCATATGATCGTACAATTATGAAAAAATTATATTTGTTTAAGACGATAATTTGTTTGTTTAGGACAGAAGTTTTACACACGCATATATACGATAAATACGTACATTACAAAATATTCTTATAAATATTGCGCATAATATGTACACTTAAATTACATACGCACGTATGTGATAAATATGCATACATATTCACATTCTATGCTGATACATGGGTATTTTAGTGGGTACTGAATGATTTCTTCTGAAATAATATGTACACTTAAATTACATACGCACGTATGTGATAAATATGCATACATATTCACATTCTATGCTGATACATGGGTATTTTAGTGGGTACTGAATGATTTCTTCTGAAATAATATGTACACTTAAATTACATACGCACGTATGTGATAAATATGCATACATATTCACATTCTATGCTGATTCATGGGTATTTTAGTTTTTTTACATGGGTATTTTATTCTGAAAATTTGCTTGCTTTTTTTATATATTTCAATACATTTTCATATTTTACACCTTATTTTTTGAATAAAACGGTAGCACAGGGTACTGATGTCAGTACCCAGGAAGAAAAATTTTTGAACGTCGAATTTGCACTGCTTGCAGTATCTCCTAGTTTTGGATTTCTGGTAATACGTATACATAAGTACGTAACATTATATTTAAAGTTTAAAATATTTTATATGAGTATACCACATGACCATATGTATATATGTATGAGTATATAGCTATAATTAAAAATACAAAGTCATTATAATAAAGTGATTATAACCTCGTCATTATAATTTTCAATTATTTAAAACAATAAAAAAAATCGTTTTTAAACGAAATAATTATAATGTCTAAACATGTATAACACATATGTTTACATGTATGCACATTATTTATATAGGTATCTACTAGCTTATATACATACAGTATATATTTATACAATTTTCAATATTAAATGTATGCATATGTATGTATATATGTAAGTATGTGACAAATAAATAAAAAAAAAGTCAATTAAAATTACATACCTGTTACACTATTATTACAATATGATGTATGATATATGTATGTATGTATATCTACAATTCAATATAATTTTTTGCAATGCGTATGTATATGTATTAAAAGTATATACATATATATATGTACATATGTATATGTACGTACATATATAAAATGCTAATCTTCTAATAAACACCAAATATGCCTATAATGTGTTTTTTTTAAACCGTTTATAACCGAAATTTCAAATTTATTTTTTCGATTATCTATTTTTGAAAAAATGTATTTAAAATAATAAGAATACAATTAATTTATTCTCGTACTTTATTTTTTTTTTAAAATCAAAATAATATAATAAATCGTATATAATCAAATTATTTTTTTCTCCAATTATATATATGTAGGTACATATATGTACATATTTAGAAAACAATTATAAAATTTCATCAAAAATACATTTGAATTTTTTTGTTTTTAAATTTAAAAACAAAACGAAATGTAGCTACATATGTATATAATAAAATCTATTTTATACATGTACCAATGTACATATTTCTATATGTTAGGTATTTATTTTTTAAATACATATGTACATACGTATATAAACAGAAAATGACTAAAATGAATTTTAAATAGAAGACTTGTGAAATTTGTATATAAAACAATACAATTTTAAAGTCAAATATTATATGTTTTATGTATCAGAACAAAACGGAAATATAACAATACGTATGCATATGTGTTTGTACATACATATATTGTATGTATAAAATTTAAATACACATAGTATATACCTACAATGTAATTCAAAAATAAAATATTTTCACTCTTTAATCTTATTAAATAGTTAGGTGTATTTTTTTTTATATTTTTTTCTTTATTTATTTTTTTTTTATAATTTTTCGTTTTTCTTTTTTAAGTTTTTCATATATAAATGTTTTCAATACGTAAGCTTATAAGTTATAAGTTATTTTTATATTTCTACACTTTTAATGTTATATTGAACTAAAATAAAAAGAATAAAAAAAAAAAAAATCTAAAAAAAAATTTTTATAGTTTCACTTCTTCTACTTGTAAATTATATTAAAAACTTGTTGTTGTTGTTGTTTTTATTTCACTACGTTTTCAATGTGACACAATATTTTTCTTTTTAAATATTATTATTGAAGTTAAATTAAACTACATAAAGCACAAAAAAAAAAATCTTTTTTAACGTTATATTTTGAATATACAAAATATCTTACATATACTTAAGTTTTAAGTAATAATATTCGTTTTTGCCGGGTAATGTAAACAATATCCTTATTGATAATATTCTCGTCAATCTGAACTGTTCTACAATTCTGTATACATAGAATGTCAATTGTGTATTATGATTATATTTTATATAAAAATAAAATGCATGATATTCTGCATAAAGATCAAGCATGCGCAATAATATTGCATTATGATGATATTATATATTTATTTAAAACCACATACACATACATATGTATATATAATATTATGTATACACTTATGTATGTATTATGAGGAACTATTTGTTGTAGGCGGCAAGTTCCACAAAAAACAAAAATATATATAGCATACATAAATAAAATTAAAAGTCAAAAATTTAACTTTTCACAAAAAAAGCACAACAAAACCATTTGTTATCTTTTAATTTGAATGCATACATTCATACATACATACGTACATATTGTAGATGTACGTTACAAAATTTAAACTTGAAATACTAAGCTAAAATACCAAGGTGCTATTATATATAGGTGAATAAAATTTGTGTGTATGTATGTACGTAGATACATATATTCACAAATTATGTATGTTTTTGTACTTTGAAATAATTCACTTTTATGTACAAAAAAAAAATTAATTTCTAATCTTAATTCATTTTTATCCTTGAAAAAGAGAGAAATTTTGTACATACGATACGAACGAGTACATACTTATATGCATAAGATTTGTGTAAATACATATAGTATATATATTTTATACATATTTTATTAATACATAATTTATTATTATATATAATGTTATTACATCGTTTGCTTATATGATGATATAAAATTGATGTTTTATATATGTATATAAATAGTACGTATACAGTATATTCCTACCTAACATATGCATATAATTATGTAGTAAATTTATATTGTACATACATATGTGTATGTATGTGCATAAATTATATCTGTATATATTTTTGTTAACAGTACAGTCTGTTGCTATGTGTTTATCCAATTTTAGTCTAATTTTTTCAATCTAATTAACAAAAAAGCACATCCTTATGTAGATATTAAAATAAAATATTTATAAAAAAAGTAATACCTACAATCTATATAATACCAAAATTGTAATAATTAATATAGTGAAATAAAATAAAGCTAGATGTATGTATGTACATATGTACATACATATTTAGGTATGTAAAGAAGTTGATTTCATTCATTTTATCGCCTTAAAAACGAAGATATTTGAAATAGGATATGTAGGTATACATATACATATATACAATGTGTTCAATTTATTTAGTATACCACATTAATACATATGACTATATAACATACTAAATGCTATAAATAAAATTTACACTATTTCGAGAATATACTAGAATATTCTAATAGACGTATGTAATATGAAATATACGATGTACACACATAACTTTAATATGCATATTCATTAAATTTATTCATAAATGTAAAAAAGATCATACATACATACGTTCTAATTAATAAATTAATTATTATAAAATTACTTAACCTTTGACAGGAAACAAATATAAACGTTTTGGAATATTCAAGATTCCCTAATTTTTTTTTTTTTAATTACATCATATGTATTTGAAAAATATATGTACATATAGGTACATTTATGTATGATTGTATGATATGTGCATTGCAACTAAAGAGATATAGTTACAATAGTATATTCTATTTATACATATGTATGTTCAAACATATGTACCTTATTAGATCCATATTTATATACATGTATTTATGACATATATATGAAATGTAAAATTATACTGTAAGTAAACTTACGTATACTGTAAGTAAACAAGGTTAGGATGATTTTACACAAATATTTATAATACCAAAATACATACATATATACATACATGCTTTACATATGTACGCATAGCTATATAAAGCACGCCTTATTATTGTATAATATTTTATTTATTACATGCTATGATTTATATCCGAATATTAATGTAACCTGCACATTACATCACATGTTTACAATGATAATGATGATAACAATTAACAATACATAATATATGTATATGATCAACAAATAAATTACATACATGCATACATATATCAATAATAATTGCATAGAATAAGTACAACAAGTGGGTTGTAAAGCTTCAATGTCTCTATATGACACATTTTTAAATATATATTATATTTCTTATACACACATATACATATGTATTTGCATATGCACAATATATGTATGTATGGAAGTGTACATATATGCAATTGCATTTGCATACATATAATATAAGTATATTATAAACTTTTTGGTATAATGTAATGAATAAAACGTCAGCAAAACTTTTTAATTCAAATTTCATATTTTAAAAAATATGTAGTAAAAAATAAAGCAATATATAAGTACATATGTACATATGTACGTATACAAAAAATACTAATAGCTATGTAATGTATGTATAGGTATACTAAAAAATTAAATAATAAAATATTATATCAAACAATATGCTATTGTAAATAAATTTTACATAATATCTATGTATATTTTACTAAATTTATTTGAATACGTACATACATATGTATAAAAGTAGAACTATAAATACAAAATTGAGAAATAGTATGAACATTAGCACATTCTACAAAATTTTTAGTGCAAAAATGAGAGAAAAACCTGCGCAAAAATCCAATCACATTTTTAATTTTTACCGATGGTATTTATTAACATAGCAGAATATAATTTGAATTAAATCTAAAATTTTTGAATATTATATTCATTTAAAATATTTATTAAAAATTTACTCATTTAACATATTAAATATAAATTATGTTGGTATACTAAATTGTAATTTTCGAATAATTCATTATCTCAGCTCAGTTCAGTGTTAATTTTAATACATATAGGTATACGTACGTATATACAGTTACTCCAAAAAGTCACCGCACCTTTAGCATTTTTTGTTATTATTGACTAGTTTTTCAAAAATTAAAATTAAAATCTCTACATGTTTATATGAAACAATTTTTGGTTAGGATGTTTACTCATACATAAACAATTTACAGAAAAATTATATTATTTAAATTTATTAAATATTGAGATTGAATTTTAAATTTTGAAAATTTGCCAATAATAATAAAACAAGCTGAGAGTGCGGTGAATTGTTGGAGATACTGTATGTATATACCCATAACATTAAACATATTGTTAATGAAAAATATAATACTACGTCAACTAAAAACTCCTACATGAAAAACAACTATTAAAAAAAATATAACTGAAAAACAAAACTTTTCTCCTACAAAAATTTCAAGTAAACGTGTATATACATACTTATATGTATGTACATATGTATATTGTATGTACATAAGCTTTCAAAAAGTACGTACAAAATTTGCACATAGATACATATTATCGTATAAATATAAGATATAAATAAATGAGACAAATTTTTTTTTTTTTTGGAAGAAAATTTCTTGATTTTCAGTAACGTATATTTTCTCATTTCTATAATATTTTGATTTGTAATAATATGAAAGGATTGTGGTGTAGTAGATAAGAAGATAAAGATCATGTATACATACATATGTATGTATATATACTTGAATGTTGAAATAAATCTCATGCACTACACATGTACAATACATGCATATGTATATATGTATGTATGATATATTATGTTGAAGAAGTTTTTTGTTCTACATACACAACCCAAAATCATTTTTATATATAGTACATACATATGTTTATAAAATACATAATTTTTTATCATTACGTACATATAATATACCTATACAAAAATATACATACATACATATGTATATGTTTGTGGTTATTTTTATAAATATATTTGCAGACCTCAAAATACGTCATAATTTAAATGCGTGGGTGTAAAAGCTGTATAGCTACTGCATTAATATACTATATTATATATGTACATAATTGTTTGTTTACACAAGTATGTACTTAATATATATAGAACATCATTGGGTTGAAGTAATATAATAATGAATATAATGAGTAAGAATAAGAATAAAATAAAACACGGAAAAAGGATGATGACGTGAATCAATGATGCATTAAGTCTTATATTTATTTACATTAATGTACATACATACATAGTAAATGTACTATATAGTTGTGAATTATTACTTATTTTTACATTTATGTACATACATACATGATAAAAGTACATATGAATCTATATACCTAGTTCTTAGGTATGTAACATATTACATTATCCAATCTCATTCGAATATAATAAATATGTATGAATATTTGCTTGCACAAGTACATACATACATGTGCATATATTATTATTATTATTATTATTATTACTGCTTTTTCTTTTGAGTGTTGATAGTTGATACATATTACATATTACTGAATCGAATGAATAGGTCACCGCTCTACAAACCAATAATTTTTAAAATACATACATGTATATTTATAGTGTATATGTATATTGTATCATTACAAATTAATTAAACATTTTGTAAAAAAAAAAAAAAAAAAAACAAAAACAAAAAACATTCTGCATACACATGTTGACGTATACATTTACATATGACGAAATTTATTCGAAAAAAGCCATAAAACATTAGGCTTAATTAAATTAGGACAAGATATGAAAACCATTTTATATAGGTACCTACATGGTTTATACATGGTTTATGTAGGTACATACTCGCACATATAGGGAATAAAATATGTATAATCAAAATAAAATTTAAAGCTAAAGAATTGAAAGAAAGTACAAATATAATTAAATGTGTGTTATGTGTTTGAAATTAATTATATCTATATAATTAATATATATATATATATATCTGTAGGTAAACGTATACATACGTTACAATATCATATCAAATACGTATGTATGAAAAATATATTTTTCAAAAATTACTTACACATACATACATGTGCGTATGCGTTAATTGTACATGTATCTAATTTCGTTTTTATATATACATATATTTTTATCAAAAATAATATAGGTACCTACCTAATTTTTTATTGCTTATTTATGTATATTAAAAAAAGAAAAATATATAGGGTGCTTTTACCGATAATGATTTACATTCAATACTATCGAAAAAATAATAATTTTGATATTGTTATTTCCGCAATTCTGTCTTTATTTAATTTAGGTAGGTATATCTTTATTTTTTATTTTACTAAAATTCATATAAACATACTTAACTGATTTTCTTAAGTACACAAATGATAAATACTATTTTAAAAAAAAAACAAAAAACAAAAAAAAAATTAAAAATAAAATATGAGAGGTATTTTATCAATATTTAGTAATTAATTAATTTAATTTGGTAATTTCACAAGAAATCAGAATAACTTTTCTTTTTACATATTCAAATATCTATACATGTAACTTATACAGTAATAAGCACGTGATATTGAATTCATAAACAAAAATTACAATTTTATTAAATTTTATTTAGAAGAAATTTATCTCCTTTAGAAAGGAACTACATACGAGTATATTATAGAAACAACAAAATATGCATGATTGCGACAAAAAAAGATTTTTTTTTTAAAGGTGAACGTTAACTTTAAGTGGGATACCTACACAGGGATAGAAAACCCCTACAATTATTCAATATTATTTGAATACATTATTTATTTTCTTTTTTCATTAACTACATAATTACTTTCCATACTAAACAAAAATTTACATATTACAATAATTAATGTAATTTGGATAGGCATAAATGATCAATGTATAAATTCAAATTTTTTAAAATTATATAAGTCATATTACCTATTTATGTATGTATGTATATATAATAAATTTGTCAGAAAATATTCTGACTTGTAATTTAATAATGAATACGTACAAATTTAAAAAAAAGCTTAGTGTTATTTTTCATACATATATTTTTCAACATTTTTATTTTTGTACTTTGTATTTTTGTAATATAAAAATCATACTAAATGTACTTAGTGCATGGAATTCGACATACTTACGTAAATTTGAATTTTCTAATATGTATTTTATTTTATTATCGTCATCATTATCGTCACTAATGTAAAAGTAATAATAGTAATTATAAATTGCACACAATCATTGTATGAATATGTTAGTTATGTTATAATAAATGTAATGCCGAAATAATAATTAAATTACTATAGTATGTATATGCTAATCCATGAACACACATAACGAATACACAAACATATGTACATATGTATGTAAAACGCAAAATGTACACATAAACATATACATATGTACATATATAGCAATAGTAATTTAATTATTATATAATTGTACACATACACACGTTCATACATACATATATACATATATACATTATATTACGTATGTACATATGTATAAACCAAATACCTATACCCATATTAAAATTAGGTGCATACATATGTTATTGTATTAAAAACAAGATTATAAAAAATCAAAATGCCTAAGGTTATAAGTAAATATACAGAATGTAATGGGAAAATGTTAATCTCCCACAAAAAAAAAAAATAATAATAATTAAGAGCAATATTACAGTATGTATAAAATTATTTAAAAATCTACATATGATTATGCGCGTATGTACCTACATATATATACATATGTATGTAAATAAATCTTCTATTTATATGACATAATTTAAAGAATTAAAATATTACACATGTATGTATGTATGTGTGTACTGTTTTAAAGAAATGAACCAATATATCAAAATTATAAAGAGAAAAATTAACAAAAAAAAAAAAAGTTTAACATTCACTTATTTAATATTTCTATTTGAAAAAAAAAAAACTTTAAAAATATATAAAATAAAAGATACATTAACATTCTTAATTGCATGATATTATAAAATGTACGAAATATATAGCATGCATTTATTAATATGTAATATGTAATAATAAAATGAATGATATAAAAATTTATATAACATTAAACTGTACATTATTGTACATATGTATACATAATATATTTTAATTTATATATAATTTATATAAATATGTGTTCAATAATATGCACATACATATATGTACCTGTATTTTGGTTTTTTCCTTTTTTTTTTTTCAAATATATATAAAAATATAAAAGATAAAATATATTGTATATGTACTATATATACATACATATGTATTTATCTACATAAATACTATATATATAGATGCAATATTTTTTAACATCAATTTCAAAACGTACCTTCTCATTGTAGGAATTTATCCAAGCCTCCGATTTCATAAGACTGCCTTGAGGTAACGCGTGACTTTCAAAAACTTTCAAAGAATTATATTATAAATGTAATAATGTTGTAAAATAATTTAAGTATATATTTATATAATATATACTGTATATTTGTAACTGCTACTATTGTTGTTGTTGTTGTTGTTGTTTTTTTGTCGTAGCAAGCACGTAAGCCAAACCAGTAAAAAAAAAAAATAGTGAAAAAAAACGATTTTTTTGTTTTTTAAAATAACTAAATTTTATATACGTACGTACAAAAACAATAATTTTTTGTGTGTATATATAAACGTAAAAATGTTGTATTTTATATTTTTATTAATATTCGTATATAAGTACCGTTTATAAAATTAAAGATTTTAAATTTTATTATTAACACACAGCACTGTTTTTTCTTTCTTTTTATTTATTTATTTTTTTATTTATTTTATTTTTTTGTTGTTTTAGTCTTTTACTTTTCTTTTTCTGTTGATTTTTTAATTATTCTATACTTTTTAATTATTTTCTTAATTTATTTTTTTTTTATTTTTTCGTTATGTGCTAAGTTCTTGAAAACTAATATTGTAATTTTGTCAAAGAATTTTTCTTACTTTCTGATTGTTTTTCTTTTTATTAAAAATTTTCAAATATTTTCATAAATAATTTTGATTTTGTTGTAACGTATATATATACGTATGTATACTAAAATTCAAAAACCAAAAACCGTTTATTTTTAAAAATATAAAAAAAATAAATAATAAAATAAATTACATAACAAATAAATCTATTTATTTTGGATTATGTTCTATTCAGTTTTTTTTTAATTGTTTTTCAAATTAAATTATGAATACGATGAATTTTAGTTTAATTTTTCGTTCTGTCCCCAATATGAAAATGTGCCTTTTGTTATATTGAAAAAGAGAAAAAAAAAACAAAGATAAAAATTTATCAGTTATTTATTCATAAATTATATAAATTTTGATATGAGAATTACACAAAAACAAATTAAATAATAAAAACAAATATGTATGTATATGTATTGTATGCAATAATTTTTTTTTAAGGTACCTACACAGAGTAGTGTTTCATTTTTTGTCCATTTTCATTAATTTTTTCTTGTGTCCTTAACATTAAATCACTATACCCTGAACTATTTGATACCCAAACGCTTCTAATATAATAAATATTTATACCCACATGAAAAAAAAAAGAAAAGTTAAAAAAGGGAACAAGAGGAAAACAACAACCAAATTGGAAAATTATTTATCAATTTTTGTCTTTTGAAATGTTAAAATTAAAAGATTTTACTTTTTCTTTTGTATCACATACACATAATTAAGTTTCAAGTACAAGAGAACTTGAAATTAAATATAAATTTTAAAATTTAATTAAAAAACAAAAAAAAAAAAATTAAATGAATATTACCATATGTGACACAGTCAGTGACAAAAGTGATCATCAGAACTTTGTATTTTTCTATATTTAACAGTCGAACGATACTTATATGTATACTGTATACACTAAATGTGCCCACATTAACTGTATTAATTTATTCCTCATATAAGTAATGAATTATTTTTAGAATTTTTCTTCTTTTTTTTTTTTTTTTTTTTTTTTTTTTTTTTTTTTTTGAAATTTTACTTTCTCTTTCTCTTATTATATCTAGCATAAACAATGTGTGATTTTAAATAAATTTAAAATAGGTACCTGTTTCCACTATATAAAATAGAATATATTTGGCAATATCAATAAAATAAAGTTAATTTTTCTTTTTATTAAATAAAGAAATAGAAAACTAATGTTTGAAAATATATACATATGTACCTACATGTATATATGTAGGTATATGTATTTGCTCTATATACAAAACTTGAATACTTTTGATTTCGTTCTTTGTGAATTTTACAAAGAATATATGAACATAATAATTAGGTATATATGCTATAAAAAAAACAATGTAATTACTTACTTTATTTTATATACACACAATTATAATTGTATTAATTATATTTAAATTAAAATTTTAACTTGAAAAGATTTTTTTACTTCGTAATTATTGAAATTAACAATAATAAATAAAAATCAAAATTATAGATTGGTAAAAAAATAATAATACTTAAGTAGTTGCAATATATCGACATTTCGGTAAATAAAATAAATCGATTTTTGGCAAAATAATGCAATTAGCAACAGTCCAATATATAGCCGAATTTTGAGAAAATATGCAAACTTATACATATACCTACATATCTATATTACATGTATACATGTAAGTGATAAATTTTTTAAATTTTATATTTACATTATTATATATACATATGTATATATATATATATATGGGTATATATGTATAAAACATATATAGATAATATAATGAACAAAAGCAATTGTACTACATAAATAACAGTACATAAATAATAATGTATAACTTATATGTATATGTATTTAAAGTATATGTACATAAATATTTTGCAGAAAAAAAATTTTGAAAAGTGCAATGTACATAATATTGAGTACGTTATACACTTTAAATGTATAATAATCAAAATTTTGATTGCAAGAGAAAAATCATAAATTTTGTTGGTTTGGTCGGCTTTTGCTTCAACAAACTGTTGAACAATGATTATTCAACATAGTTTATATGTAGGTATGTACATATATACAATTAAATGTACGCATTCAGAAAAGCGCATATATATACATATAACTACATAAAAAATATTTTATACATTATATGTAGCATTTTTGCCATTTACCTATATTATTTAATTTAAAATAATTTTTTCCGCGTTTTTCTTTATTTTTATTTTTTTTTATTTTCATAATTATTATATACCTAAATTATTGTTTTTTTTTTTTTTTTTCTTTCATTTATTATTACGCTATTTTATAATAAAATTTTACAACTGACTCAATTTTTTCAGTATCATCATTATTTTTACCAATTTTTTATTTTACTTTTATTTTTTGTTGCAATTTTTCGAATTAAATTGTATTTAAAAAAAAAAAAAAAAAAAAAAAAACAATAATTTTTGCAATAATCACAAAAAAAAACCGAAAAAAAGATTTTTTTAAAAGCAAAATAAATTAATATAAATTTTATTAAAAGTAAATCGTTACTATGATGTATCGTTTCGTTGGAGTATTTGTACTTACCCTATGTAGGTAATTTAAAATTTTATTTAAAATTGAATAGTCTTTATAAGAAATTCACGAAAAATAATGACTAATTAAATAAAAAAAATAAAAATTTACCTAGTAGGGACATACCTACCTATAGTTAAAATTTAAATCACAATATTAATTAATTAAAAAAAAAAGAAAAAAAATGGTATATAATGCATTATTATAAAGAGCTAATAAAAATTAAAATATTATGGCTTTTTCCTATCTCCTTCAACAAAATAAATAAAATAAAATAAAATTTCATATGCGTACTTAGTGGATAAGGTGTAATAAATTATCTTTTGTAATTATGTGTAATGAGATTCTAATATTAATTTTATTTTCAATAGCAATATGTTTACGATTTTTTTATTATTATTATTATTTTTTTTTTTGTTTTTATTTTATTAAATTTGATCTAATAAGAGAAAGAGAATTAATTACAGATAAATGAAAATTTCATTTTATATAGGTAGGTATAATGCTAAAATACTTAAATTGTTGAAGAAAAAAAAAAAAATGATGATAATATAGAGATGTAGGTAATTAATATTATTTCTTGCCCCATTTATTTTAATGTTTTATTACTTATTTCTTTTTTTTTACGAAAATGTTACTATTTTTTTCGTGTTTTCTTCTCTTATTTTTATTTTAATATAGAAAAAAAAAAAGAATTAAATAAATTTCTATACAAGTATTCACGTTATTTATATATTATAGGTATCACTTTCAAAATCAACTTTAAACACAATATATTGTAAAATAACGTAAAATTTTTGAAATTGAATAATAAAAAATTCAAAAAAAAAAAAAATCATAATCGAATTAAAATATAGTACGTACGAATGAATGTAAGTATATCATTATAACAGAAAAAATATTTAAAAAAATTAAAAAATAAAAAATAAATAGCTATATCAAAGTCACAATGTTTGCAAAAAAAAATTATTTAAAAAAAATTGAATATTCAGTTAAATTTACTTCTAATCACATAAATTATAATTTAACCAGAACAAAAGCAATTTTTTTACTTATTTTATTTATTATTTTATTTTATTTTATTTTTTTATTATTATTATTATTTTTTTTTTTTTTTGAATAAATTGATAATAAAAAAAATTATGTATATATATAAAAGGATGTACGTATATGTACAAATTTAAATTATAAATTTACTAATTTACTTGAACGCACTTTTATTCGTGTAATGCAGATGATAAAATTTTTTTGAATAAATCGTATTTAACACAAAATATTATACTTTTAATAATTCTATTAATTTCATATATGTGCATATATATATTATATTTCAAATTTTAAAATATGTATTTAAAAAAAAAAAATTTTTTTTTTTTTTACTTTATTTTTTATTTAAATTTACAACTTTTATAATATATAACTAATTTTAAAATGATTCCGAACACGACCACACTTGTTGAACGACTGATAAATGATAAAACAAAATACTGTACTGCATTTGTTTTCAAATCAAATACTGAAAAAGTTGCTAAAAAGTTTTCTTCCGTTTTGTTGTTGTTGTTGTTTTTTTTTCAAAGTAAAAATAAAAATGAAAAATGAAAAATTATATCATTACCAGAATAACGTAATTCATTTATTTAACAATCGAAAATTTTCTGAATTCTTATAAAATTTTATTAAAATTCATGCTAGGTAATTCTTAATAAATTTTTTAAATTTTCTTTTTGTTGAAAAATGAAAATATGTATAAATAAATTTTGACTATATATAGGAGAATATATCTCAAATTATTTAATTTTTTAATTATGAACTTGAAATTAAATCTAGTTATCTTAACATTGATGAGCACTATAGGATTTTATATTTATAAATTTTAAAAACAATAAAAATATGAATCGTTTTATTTAAAAATGATATGTGTCCACATTTTAAATTCTAAAAAAATTTTACTTTTATTATTGTATTCCTTAGTGAGATAACTAGACACGGCCATCAACTGGTCTTCAAGCCAGGACCCGTAGGAAAAATCAAACTTTGATTTTCATAAAATTCTTTTAGTAATTTTCAATTATTTTCAAATCTTTTGGGATATCAAAATTTACATCACTCTAATTTTAACAATTTAAGACTGTCTTTAAATATATAAAACAACTCATAACTCAATCATATTGTAGACATTATAGTTAATGGAATCTTTCATATTTAATTTTTAAATGAGAACAAATTCTTGCGGAAAGTAAAAATTCAGGAAATTTTACTTTCATAGCAATCATAAACAGAATAAATAATCAAATAAATTAATTTAAGAAAACTTTATTTATTTTTTTCATGAAAATTATTAAAAGTTAAATCCAAACAACATAAAAATATATTAATTACATGAAAAGTGAAAACATTTATAAATACATGTCATCATCTGAACGTGAAGGCCTAAAATGGTCTGGATCTGGTTCTGGTATTCTATTAGAGCCTGGTGAACGAGGATCTATTGGATCAAAACGAGCTCCTGGTGGCGGAAATCTAAAATAAATTTAAAATACATATATTATATATACATATGTATATATTTTTATATGTATAGATACACAAATAAATTTAAAAAAAAGTAACCTAAGACCAGAAAATCTTGGAGGCCCACCAAATGGATTCATATTTGAACCAGGTGAAGGGAATAACATTCCACCACCTCCAGAAAATGGATCTAAATCACCCCGACCAACATTTCTGATTGGATCGCTAAAAAAGTATAAATTGTTATATTATTAACTTTTTTCCAAAAGAAAAAAACGTCTGTCAAACAAAGAAAAACATATAAATAAACAAACAAATTAAACTATATGTATTTGCGTACAGTAAAAATCCTGGACTTTCAAAATCACCCAGAGAAGCCCGTGGGTATGGTAATCGTAATGGTCTTTCATAATCTCGCATATTTGGAGTTTGAGTTTCTGAATCACTACTTGCATTGCCAGAATATACCTTCAAATATGAAAAAAAAGTATTGTTTATGTTACATTATCATTTTATTTAATTTAAACACTATTTACTGGTGTAATAAGTTCCTTCCTTATTTTCTCTATGAGTTGATTACAATCAGGGATCATTGTTTGAAGTGGATTATTCATTGATTTAACCTCTTTTTTATATTCAATTGAAATATTAGAAGTATCACGACTAACTGCATCCTAAGTAATTTTAAATAATAATTTTTCGAAATACAAATATAAAATTAAATAAAAATATATGTGCATATACTTACAAAAAAATTCAATATTATATTATTATCTGTTTTTGTTCCTAATAAAATAAATAACTTTTTATTACGAACATATCTCAATGAATATGTATTTTCATCTTCATTCCAAGAATCTGGTAATTGTTCATTACCAACATCATTTTCTTGTAAAGTTTTCTGGTAAAAAATTATATTAAACAAGAAAATATAAGTAATTAATTTATTTATATTTAAATAAATCGTAAATTACTTACATCTGTACCAGTTCCTAAACATAAAAATGATTCTTTGATAATACACCAGTGAGCTAAAACAATGATAATATCAGCTTCATTCCTTATTTTTGTTTTAACTGAATTAAATAAAAGATCCCAACCAAAGAAATTATTTTCTGCCATCCTAAAATAAAAAAATAATAAGAAAAATATAAATAAATAAATAAATAAATATACTTGAACTTGTTCAGAACTATTCAAGTACTAAGTCTGACTTTTGAGCTATTTCGGACCTATAAAATTATACAATTCTATAAAGTATTTTATAATTATAGGTATATGTATTTTGCTTTTTTAAATGCATTAGAATCTTATATAAAAAACGACACATTTCTAAAAAAATCAACTTTGTCTAGCAATTTCTTTATATTTTTTAAAAAATGTTTTCATGCAATATACAAATTTAATTTATTCTGATTTGTAAGCCGAAAGAAATAAAAATTCTTATAAGAAATTAATTTCACAATATGTATTGTACCGGTAATTACTGATTTGCATTTAAAATATACAATTTAATCTAAATAATTTTTTTATAAATATCATAATTACTTTGAAATTTTGTAGTATTTTTAATATTCTTTTAAAAATAATAAAATTGAATAATAACATTAAATCAAAATTATTTTATTTGAATAAATTCTTGAATTCGAAACTTTGTTTTAAGAAATAGAAAAGTCTACAACACTTACAATGCAAAAATATACAAAATGAATGTTCTTCTTCTTTTATTATTTGATACAAAATTTAAATTTAAAAACAAAAGATCGGAATGTCAAATCAAATGATTTTGATAAATTCAGATTAAATTCAAATTTAAAAAAAATCAAAAGTCAGATCTAGTGCTCAATGATAACGACAACAACAACTATTTGAAATTTAATTCAATTTTTTTGATTTACTATATTAATTAATTACTAAATTATTAAATTATTTAAAAAATTTGAATTAAAGTTAAATTGTTTCAATTATGAATCCAATTCCAATTATAGGACACTAAAATTGGGACGATTTCAAAGTCAAATTTGAGTTATATTGGGATTACGTGTATACATACATATATCAAGGCTAATATTCGAAATTCGAAAATAAAATGTATAAAATCAGAATAAAGAGATAAAGAAAGTATTGTGAATTTTTGCATAAAATTTTTCGTCATTAGTGACTAGATTAAAAAACTTTTAAATTTGATAAATTAACAGAGCAAAACAAAAGAATGAAAAATATTTGTTTATATGTAAAATTTTAACAAGAACAAATAAAGAAATGTGTTTTTTTTAAAATCATTTGTTTGGATCAATATTAATTTGTTGAGTTGAGTGTTCAAATATTAAAAAAATTTAACGCGTAGTATATGATCCATATGGTTTTAGTTTAGAAATTTTATACAAAAATATTAAGACTTTAAAAGGCAATAAAATAAAATGGGTATAATATATTTAAAAAAAATAGCCATTTGCATTGAAAATGATCTAATTAGTAGCAAAGAATTTTATTTTAAAAATAAAAAATATCATTCACTTATTAATAATCATAAAAGCATACATTCATTATTACACAGTAAGTAAAATTTTATAAATTAAAATCAATATAATAAAGGAACGCTACATAATCCCTAAAAATGAAATCCCAAAAATCAAAATTCCCGAACACAAAATCCCTAAACTCAAAATATCCGAATAAAACATTTCTAAACATTTATTTTTAAAATTTGTACCTTTTACAAAAAAATTTAATTAATATTTTTGAAAATGTTTTTTTTTTCCTTTTATTTCGTTTGGAAGAAAAATTTTATTATATACAATTTCTTACAAAATTAATTGTGAATTGATAAATTTATTTACAAAAATACACATACATATATTGAAATATGTGTGTATTATATACATATGCATATGCGCGAGATATATAAACTTATTTATATTTACCATTTGCAAATTTTATACAGAAATTATTTTTAAATGATTTTCAAACACAAAATACCTACGCAAAAAAGTTGAAAAGACAATATCATTATTTCGAACGTTGTCTTTTCAACTTTTTTGGGGATTTTGAGTTTGGGGATTTTGAGTTCGGGGATTTTGAGTTTGGGGATTTTGATTTGGGGATTACATAGCCAACCCATAATACATAGTAATAATAATTAATATTAAGGATTTGCATGTATTTACTATACCATTATAGATGATACATATATTATTTACAATAACAAAAAAAAAAATGCTTATATTTTTCTATTTTACTAGGTTTTAAAGAAAATTCAGAATTCTTTTTAAAATCCAAAACTGATGAACATGATACAAAATATTTATGGTTGTGTTTACGTTTATCAAATAATAAACAAGAATATTTAAATTCAAATGAAAAGTTTTTAAATCTACCATATAAATGTATTGATAGAAATACACGTTTAGATTTATTATTATTTGTATTTGATAATTTAAAAAATGAATATTCAAATATTATTACTGAAAATCATTATAATGATGAAATTAAAAATGATCATTATCAAATGTTTAATACAAAATTATATGAATTATTACGTAAAGAACATGAAAATGATATTTATAATGATAATAATGATATTCAATATAATTCATTATTAAATATTAAATTAAGACCATATCAAGAGAAATGTATAAAATGGTTAATGAAATGTGAGTTGAAACCAACAAAATTATTACATTATGAATATATTCAATTAGAATATAATAATAAATTATCAAATCATACATTATATTTAAATAGAAGAACATTACAAATAATAAAAATTAAACCAGAATATTTTGATTTACCAACAAGTGGTATACTTGCTGATGAAATGGGTTTAGGTAAAACACTCGAAATTTTAACATTAATATTATTAAATCGAAGAAAATCACTAAATGTACAAAATGAAATAAAAGGTCAAAATCAAAATGATGATGATTATGAAATTGAAGATATTTTATTACCAAAAAAATTAAAAACCACTTGCACATCAATATATTGTATTTGTGGTAGAGTTGATCATGTTCGTCATACAATTCAATGTAAAATATGTTTAAGATCTCAACATAAAAAATGCGTTTTAAAATATGTTAAATATGAGGATAATAATTATAAATGTCCAGAATGTTGGAATCTTACAACAAATTTAATACAAACATCTGCTACAATTATAGTATCACCACAAACAATTTCTGATCAATGGATAACTGAAATAAAAAAGCATTCAAAAATTTCATTAAGAATATTTCGTTATAATGGTGTCTCAAAGGGTTGGATAAGTCCTAAAGATTTATCAGATTATGATGTAATCGTAACTGATTATAATGTATTGAAAAAGGAATTACATTTTTGTAATGAGAAATCACGTAATTTAAGATTACCAAAAAAATATATGAGAACTAAATCCCCATTATTATTAATTGATTGGTGGCGTGTTTGTTTAGATGAAGCACAAATGGTTGAAAATGTAACATCATTAGCTGCACAAATGGTAAAATTATTACCAGGTTTGTAAATTATTTTACATACAATCAAATAAATATAAATATATACATATTATTTAATTATATTTAAAGCTGTTCATCGTTGGGCTGTTACTGGAACACCTATTCAAAAATCGATTGATGATTTAAAAGGCTTATTAGATTTTATAGGAGCATATCCATTTTTTGAAAAGCATATTTGGAAAAATATAATAAATTTCTATAAAACCTACAATGATATAATGCCATTAGTTAAAGTTTTAGGTAAACTAATGTGGCGAACATGTAAAATTAGTGTATTAAATGAGATTGGAATACCACCACAGTCAGAAATTATACATTATATTAAAATGTCTGATGTAGAAACGCTATATTACACTACTGAACACAAATTATGCACAGAGATATTCGAGGAGAAGGTTGAAAAATATGCTTCCTCATCAAATTCATTATCACATCTCGATGCAAAAACTATTAAATTGGTATGTTATACGTCAAATTATATCAATTGTACATTACATCAGTTTAAATGTAAATTACAAATTATTTACAGATTCTAAAACCATTATTAAAATTACGACAAATTTGTACTGTACCATTGATTCTTTATAAAAATCAACAAAACACAATTAAAAAATATTTACAACCACAAGAATTATTAGAACATTTAAAAGTAACAAATGAAAATGAATGCAAGACACAATTACGATTAATTACTTCTTGCTATAACGGAATGGCTGCAGTACAAATGATAAAAGGAGAATATGACAATGCTATAGAAAATTATCAAAATGTTTTAAATTTATCTAAACAATATAATGATGCAGTTTGTGTTGATAGTTTACTACAAATTCATGCTCTTCATAATATAATGTATGCTAAAAGGATTACAGCTCAAAATAATGAAATTGATTTATCAGAATATGAAGCAGAACGTATACGTCTTGATTGGAAATATTTACAATCATATTACCAGAACTTAAAAGAAGCTGAAGAAAATGTTGATGCTGTTCGAAAACAAGTACAAAATATCCGCGAATACAAATTCATTAATCAAACATTTTGTGATTGGTGGCGAATAATTCTAAATGAAATTCGTAATTTTGGTCATAGTGCACAATTTATGTCTAAAGTGAATGAAGAAATACGAATGTATAACAACACAGTTTATGAATGGTAATTCTTCTTCTTCTTCTTCCTTCAGCTCTATAGACGATTCTATCATACGTACACCTACAGTTTAACGTGGGTTGCGAACCATTGAATTTGTTAAAATAGAGACTTGAACTCAATTTTGTATGATAGAACTTAAACCAAGTATTTTGTTTGAGTTACTTGTTGTCAACAAGTAGACTCGATCAGTAAGCACTTGAACCCATAAACGAAAAGCTTATGGTACTCATTCAAAGTTGAGTAAACTTTTGGGGATAAGGTAGTGATGCCTATAATGCAGATAAATGATGAAAAACATTTTTTCTATTTTCCTTCATTCGTCTGTACCTGGCATCGAGAACCTAGGACCTTATGCTTCAGAAGCCTATTGAGCTACTGAGCCCCCCCTAATTCATCTATAACTCATCTATAATTTATAATTTTGTTGTTTTTAATTATAATTTAAAAATAATAAATTTTTTTTATTTTAGTTTGACTTCAATAAATGGAATTGATTTAATGTTTACATTATGGGCAGATAAAATATTTTCATATCGTAGAAAAATTTTAAATGATTTTAAAAAATTTGATGATTTTACAAGTAATATAAAACCAATTGATCAATTACCACATAATATACAACAAAAAATGAAAAATTTCATTAAATCAGTATTCGATTGTCATTTAAGTGTACGTGTTATTTTTATTTTTGATGAAAATGGAATATTTTATTTTTAAATTCATCTAATAAATAAAAATAAATTTTCAGGACATTCGAAATAATGTACAAAACAATGAAGAAACACAAAATATAAGAACTGCACTTTTATGTGATTTATGTAAAACAAAAGAGAATTTAATGAACTACGAATGTGTAATATTTAACAAATATATGTATAAAGATGAAAAAAGAGCTGAAGGTTGCTGGAATCCATCAATACAAGAAACACTAATAAAAGGTATATTTTTATCGTATTATAATTTCGATTTTATTTATATTTTATTCTTTTTCATACAGTTTTAATTAATTTTGCAAAGAATAAAATGATTGCATTAGAGGAAATAAAATTTGGTGAAGAATTTCTACAATTTATAGATACATTAAAAAAAGAACATAAGGTATATTTAAAGGAAATAAATTTAATTAATATTATGTTAGCATTTATTTGCAATTTCATTTTGTGGAACTATAGGAAAATTCAAAATTATGGGTTGAAATTGAATATACTGTGAAAGCATATGATGAACTTGATATGTGTAAAATGCGAATTGAAGTTGCTAACGATGATGACCCAGAGAAAGATGATAAAAAACATTATAGAATACGAAGGCGTGATGTAAAAAAATTTATTATATATTTTTTATTTGAATTGAAATGTTCAATAATTACATTTATTTTCATTTTAATTATTTTTTTAAAAAAGGTAAATACCATATTTGTACGCACTGAATATGATTTAAAAATTTGTCAATATCATTTTGCATCTAAATTAGGTAGATTAAGATATATTTGTCATTTGAAAAGTAAAAATTCTCCAGAAAGTTGTCCAATTTGTAAACAAGACATTGATAAAAAAGTAAATAAAATAAAAATTTTTGTTTTTCTTTTTTTTTCATTTAAAATATACAATAACATTATTTTCCAATTATTTAATTTTTGTAGTATTCAGTATTAGAATGTGGTCATTATTTATGCATGGCATGTTTAAGAGGGGTTGGAGTATATCAAAAGCATACATTCACCTGTCCTGTTTGCAGAAATGAACAAACATATGAAGAGTAAAATTTTAATTGAAATACGTATTCTTTTGCAATAAATAATAAAATTAACAAAATTCATTACAGTGTGTATTTAGTAAATATAAGAAAACCGGATGAAATAAACATCATTGGAGAATATTCATCGAAGATTGAGGAAATAATAAGAATTGTAATCAAATTAAAAGAAGAAGATAACAATGTAAGTAATTTAAAAATACAATATATACTGTATGATAGTTTTCAAAATAAAAAATCTTTAAAAAAATTTAATAAATAACGAAAATCAAACAAATAATATTTATAGATAAAAATAATATTATTTTCTAATTGGGCTGAAATTCTTGATAAAATTTCATTTGCATTTGAAAATAATTCCATAAAATATAAAATGTATGCAACATCAAAAAATATTAGTGAATTCAAGGTGAGTATAATTTTCATTATAATAACTTTTATTCAGTTTTTTATTAAATTAAAAATGTTAAATAATTTCGTGTTTTAAATATAGGATGAACAATTAGGAATAACATGTTTTTTATTGCCATTATCACAAGGTTCTAAAGGTTTAAATTTAATTGAAGCAACGCATGTATTTTTAGTCGAACCAATACTTAATCCTGGAGAAGAATTACAAGCAATTAATCGTGTACATCGAATTGGTCAAACAAAGTAAACAAAAACGTTTTTTTTTTCTAATGACAATACAAATTAATTATTTTGATTTTATATTCTTTTATTTTTCAATGTTAGGCCAACAACGATTCATAGATTTATTGTTAAAAAAACGATTGATGAGAAAATTTATAGTACAATTGTAAATGATAAAATTAATATATGGCAAAAAAATCATCTTGACGTAAATCGTATCCGTGATTTATTCATTCATAATTTTTAATTAAATCATCTTGGCGTAAATCGCATCAGTAATTTATTCGTTCATAATTTTTAGTTAAATTATACATTATGTTTGTTTTTTTTCTTTAAACCAATATAAGTATTAAAAATTGAATGCGTTATAAATGTCTTGTAAAATCTAGTTGTATTAAAAAACAAAATTCAAAAATGAATTTTTCTAATTTTTATTTCAGTGTTATTTCAAAATTTATATTGAATCATACATAATCTTTATTATTATTCATTCATAATTTTTAGTTAAATTATACATTATGTTTGTTTTTTTCCTTTAAACCAATATTAGTATTAAAAATTGAATGTGTTGTAAATGTTTTAATGTCGTGTAAAATCTAGTATTAAAAAACAAAATTCAAAAATTTTTAAATGAGTTTTTCTAATTTTCATTTCAGAGTTATTTAAAAATTTATATTGAATCATACATAATCTTTATTATTATTCATTCATAATTTTTAGTTAAATTATACATTATGTTTGTTTTTTTCCTTTAAACCAATATTAGTATTAAAAATTGAATGTGTTATAAATGTTTTAATGTCGTGTAAAATCTAATTGTATTAAAAAACAAAATTCAAAAATTTTTAAATGATTTTTTCTAATTTTTATTTCAGAGTTATTTCAAAATTTATATTGAATCATACATAATCTTTATTATTATTCATTCATAATTTTCAGTTAAATCATCTTGGCGTAAATCGCATCAGTAATTTATTCGTTCATAATTTTCAGTTAAATTATACATTATGTTTGTTTTTTTCCTTTAAACCAATATTAGTATTAAAAATTAAATGTGTTATAAATGTTTTAATGTCGTGTAAAATCTAGTATTAAAAAACAAAATTCAAAAATTTTTAAATGAGTTTTTCTAATTTTTATTTCAGAGTTATTTAAAAATTTATATCGAATCATACATAATCTTTATTATTATTCATTCATAATTTTCAGTTAAATTATACATTATGTTTGTTTTTTTCCTTTAAACCAATATTAGTATTAAAAATTGAATGTGTTATAAATGTTTTAATGTCGTGTAAAATCTAGTTGTATTAAAAAACAAAATTCAAAAATTTTTAAATGAGTTTTTCTAATTTTTATTTCAGAGTTATTTAAAAATTTATATCGAATCATACATAATCTTTATTATTATTCATTCATAATTTTTAGTTAAATTATACATTATGTTTGTTTTTTTCCTTTAAACCAATATTAGTATTAAGAATTAAATGTGTTATAAATGTTTTAATGTCGTGTAAAATCTAATTGTATTAAAAAACAAAATTCAAAAATTTTTAAATGAGTTTTTCTAATTTTTATTTCAGAGTTATTTAAAAATTTATATTGAATCATACATAATCTTTATTATTATTCATTCATAATTTTCAGTTAAATCATCTTGGCGTAAATCGCATCAGTAATTTATTCGTTCATAATTTTCAGTTAAATTATACATTATGTTTGTTTTTTTCCTTTAAACCAATATTAGTATTAAGAATTAAATGTGTTATAAATGTTTTAATGTCGTGTAAAATCTAATTGTATTAAAAAACAAAATTCAAAAATTTTTAAATGAGTTTTTCTAATTTTCATTTCAGAGTTATTTAAAAATTTATATTGAATCATACATAATCTTTATTATTATTCATTCATAATTTTCAGTTAAATTATACATTATGTTTGTTTTTTTCCTTTAAACCAATATTAGTATTAAGAATTAAATGTGTTATAAATGTTTTAATGTCGTGTAAAATCTAGTATTAAAAAACAAAATTCAAAAATTTTTAAATGAGTTTTTCTAATTTTCATTTCAGAGTTATTTAAAAATTTATACTGAATCATACATAATCTTTATTATTATTCATTCATAATTTTTAGTTAAATTATACATTATGTTTGTTTTTTTCCTTTAAACCAATATTAGTATTAAAAATTGAATGTGTTATAAATGTTTTAATGTCGTGTAAAATCTAATAGTATTAAAAAACAAAATTCAAAAATTTTTAAATGAGTTTTTCTAATTTTTATTTCAGAGTTATTTAAAAATTTATATTGAATCATACATAATCTTTATTATTATTCATTCATAATTTTCAGTTAAATCATCTTGGCGTAAATCGCATCAGTAATTTATTCGTTCATAATTTTCAGTTAAATTATACATTATGTTTGTTTTTTTCCTTTAAACCAATATTAGTATTAAGAATTAAATGTGTTATAAATGTTTTAATGTCGTGTAAAATCTAATTGTATTAAAAAACAAAATTCAAAAATTTTTAAATGAGTTTTTCTAATTTTCATTTCAGAGTTATTTAAAAATTTATATTGAATCGTACATAATCTTTATTATTATTCATTCATAATTTTCAGTTAAATTATACATTATGTTTGTTTTTTTCCTTTAAACCAATATTAGTATTAAAAATTGAATGTGTTATCAATGTCTTGTAAAATCTAATTGTAATAAAAAACAAAATTTAAAAATTTTGAAATGAGTTTTTCTAATTTTTATTTCAGTATTATTTCAAAATTTATATTGAATCATACATAATCTTTATTAGTAATGTATTTTTATATTAATATTTAAAGGATGATACCACACGACAATTAATTACATCAAATTTGATTGTGATGATACGTTTGTAAAATACATTCGTATTTTTGTAACGGTTTGTTTTATCTGTTATTTGAACATTTCATATTCAATTAAGACTTTTTATCATGAATTGATTCTTTTGAAGTATTAATATAGTTATCAAATTCAAATTTAAATTATTTTATATCATATATTTTGCTTTCAATTATAAAAGTACGAATTATTGTGGAATTTAGGTACTATATACATAATATATCCATTTCAAAATTCAAATTTCAAATATGACATTTTTTTTAAATTATAAAAACGACCGCTCTGAATTCAACAAATTTATTCGAAAAATAAAGTACACAAAATTACATGTTTAGATAAAAAATAAAATAACAAAAATGTCAAAACAAAAATCATCTGTATCAAATCGTTATCATTTTATAATTTGTTTAAACTGAAACTAGTCAAAGTTAATCATTAGTGAATTAATCAATTTTAAAAATTTTACACGTTTATAATAATTAAATTATTTTTATTTGAAAATTGAAAAAAATGAAAACAGAGAAATCAAGTTTAAATTTAAATTTTGATGATAATGAAAAACAAGATATTGAAGAAGATGAAAAGGACGAAGAAAAAATTACATTTTCCTCAAATTTGAAAATAAAATCTGCACGAGATTTTATTGAAAAAATTGGTGAAATAAGAGAATTACTTAAAAAGGATTTTTATGCATGTGATGCTAAATGGTCATTATTTGTTGCAGCAGCTTTAAGCTATAGATGTGATTCACAATTGAGACCATTTCCTCCAAATTATCGAACTTACTATGGCAATAACAATGTTGATAAGCTGGTATGTAAAAAAACAAATATTTGAAATTATACTTTAATTACATTTCAATTTATATAATGTAATTTTAGCGTAAAACAATACTGGATACAAATTCATTTAAACAGATTGCCCATGATATTGATTGTGGAAATTATGAAAATTTAAAATATGAAGTAATTGATTTAGTTCATTATGTACTCAAAGGTTCAATGGATTACAATCTTCGTACATTACCATTAAAGGAGGTAAAAAAAAACTATATGTCACTAATTCAGAAACTTTAAAAATTGTAAATTCTATTTTTTTTTTTTTTTTTTTTTTTTTTTTTTTTTTTTTTTTTTTTTTAATAGAAAACTGATTTAATAGAACAATATTTGAATCAACCAACTGATCCGAAGCCAACATTAATATTTGAAGTAATTCATTCAAAGTTTTCATCAGTTCAAAAAAAATTTATATCATATATGAAATATAATTCGACTAAATTTGCATTTCATGGTAGTAAAATTGATAGTTTTTATTCCATTTTACATAATGGCCTACTTCAACATTTATGTAAAGTAAGTTGGGTCCTTCAATGTGAACGTAATATATGGGTCATTAGCTTTTCGTTTTTAAATACATCTAGATTTTAATTTTTTTTTAGGAAGCCTTATATGGTGAAGGAATTTATTTATCAACTCAAATATCAACTAGTCTCATTTTTAGTCCCCAGGGTGTAACATGGGATGCATCAGTTTTTGGTCCAAATATTTCATGTGTTGCACTATGTGAATATATAAATAATCCACAATTTTGTTCCGAATTTCGTGATTCAAGTAATTATAATATTTAATATTAAATAGATAGATCATTTTTTATTCATGTATAATTTTTATTTCGATTTTTTCTTCTTTTTTTTTTTTTTTTAAAGAAAATGATTCTAATGTACCAAATACATATGCTGTAGTTAAAAATGATGAAACAATACGAATTCGATATTTACTATTTTATGCAAATCGAATTGATTTACCTGTAATGAATGCCAAACGTAATATGCTAATAAATTGGATAAATGATCATCGTTATTTAATAGCATTATGCTGTTATGCATTCTTTTTAGTATCATTCAGTTTCTCATCAAGCACTACAACAAATATAAATACAGCTTCATTTATTAAAGAATTATATCGTCGATTAAAATATCATATAAATTCGATAATTAATAATTTTTAAAACAAAAAGACAGTTACTTAATAAAATGAAAAAAAATATACATATTTATACAATTTATTTTTTGTTTTTAATTTTATTTTGTAAAAAAAAAAAACTTTAACTCGAAATTGTAAAATAAAATTAGTAGTATAATGATCTTTTATTTAAAAAATTTATAAATAATTTTTATACATATTTATATAAGAACAAGACTAAAAATTTTAATTATTGAAAATTAAGACATACGGAAAACTACATATATAAAGTAAATAATTATAAAAATAGTAATTTAAATAAATTCTTCATGTTCCGAAATTTTAAATATTTTGTTTTAATTTTTGTAAAATATAAATGGTTTGAATCTTATGCATTGCAAGACATGTATTTACTAAATTATAAAAAATTTATCTATATTTTTTAATATCAATTAAGTATTAATTTTTCTCTGACATATTTAACATGAATACGTGATAAAATAATACAAATACATATGTATGCATAAAATATTTTATTTTTGACGTCAACTGTATTTACTGATGATTGTATGTTTTCAATATATTCTTGTAAAAATATTTTAACTGGTATAAATCAGTTAAAAGTTTATATTATGAAGAGCGATAGTAAAATAAGAGATTATTATACACATGAACACTGATGAAAATTCGGGGAAATTTCCCGTTTTCGAGGAAATCGAAGCCTTGAAAAGGAAAAGGGAAATCAGACGGAAATTATAATATATATATATGTTTTTGTTAGTTTTTTTTTTTTTTTTTTTTTTTTTTTTTTTTTTTTTTTTTTTTGTTATGTCGTTTATATTACTTTATTATTTTTATTTACATGAATTTATTATAAATAATTAATTAAAATAAAATAGAAATATAAGTACATATTTTGCATTGAAACCTGATTTTTTATATAATTTTTATGGCATTAAATTTGAATCAAAAACCATACTAAAGGAAATTGCTTCTGAAAAAGGGAAATTTTGATGGATTTAGAGGGAAATGTACCCTATAAAAGTTTTCAACACTGCACATGAATCATCAAAATATTGAGAAAGAGAGTAAAAGATTTTTTGGTAAAAGTTATAAGTTTTACAAATATAAAACATAATTATAAAATATGACGAAAATAAGTAATTCATTTTTAAAATGTAACTATAACTTTTAGTTAAATTTTTTTAATGTTACTGTTGCTTATTATTACGTTTTTATATACATATGTATATATAACCATTATTGTAATTAACCCACGGGAGCTTATTTTGCCACATACACCAAAACCAATCTTGTGCCTACCAACATTATTTTTTTAACATGTTAATTGTTAAAACTGTATATGTTCATGTGGGAACTAAAAAACATCCTACGTGTATCATTAAAGTTTATTTATACAGTACATGTGTATGTATGCGATTAACCAGCGAGATTTAAAAAAAAAAGGAATTGTTTAAAGATTTTTTTTTCTAGCATGTAGGCAGAAAATGAGAGATTTTATTTTGATATTTTTTTAATTTACCTGTATTTTCTCTTAAATTGTAAAAGTATTTTAGTATACTCGTACGTGCAATAAATAATAAATTGTATATTTATACGTATGTATGTGCATAGTTATGTATATATTTTTACATATGGTATTCACCCAAAAAAAAAAAATATATACGCAAGGTTAAAACGTACAAAAACAGTATCGTACATATGTATGTGTTTATATTTTTTTTTATAAAGTATACAATATGATATAGTGTACATTTTGTATATGTATACGAATGTGAATGAAAACGAACTTGCGCTTTTCTTATAAAATGCCAATTTTTATTCGCGATGTTCATATAAACACAAAATTCTCCATACATATACACAAAATTCTTGATATCTATACACATGAAATTAAAGCCTAATGTATATATGTATGTATGAGATTTGTATATATATGTATGTTAATTCAAAGTAGGTGTATTAGATATATCCAGAATAAAATGTAAAATGTATGCTTTTTTACCTATACATAAAATATTACACATACATACTTACATACGAAAGTTTAAAATGTATCTCTTCTATTAAAAACAAACGATAACAGAAATTATGCTTTTTTTTTTGTAGGTATGTAAGTTTATTTTATTTGTTCAATATGTTTATTTCCATCATTGTGTTGTGGATATTTTATCGTAATAAAAGTACATATGTGTATACAAATAATTCGAAATAAAAGCCTGACACGTTAAAGTAAGAACTCAATTGTGTACATTTTATTTTTATTATTATATTTTATTAAATTTATAATTATTTCATATTTTGTGTTTTTGATCGAAATAAAAAATAATTTAAAAAAAAAAAAAAAAATCGTGATGTTTTTTTTTCTGTTCACTCCCAATACGCATTAATAAAACAAAAAATTAATCACAAAATATTTAACTAATTTATTAGATACATATAAATACACAGTATCTTTATAAATTAAAAATTAAATTCAATGTTTAAAAAATATATATATACTATATATACGAGTTTTTTAACTAAAAGAAAATAAACAATTTAACAAAAAAATAAAAAAAAAAATAAAATTTTTCTTTTTCGAAATAAAAAGATGTTTACAATAATTGTCCAAAACAGTTGTACATATGTGTATGTGTGTAAAATGTGTATAAAATATTCATTATTTATAAAATATAAATTTTTCTTTTATTTATTTTTAAATAGAAATAATAAATAAAAATACAAATTAATAATATAATAAAAAATCCCCAACATTCAATGTCTACATATATATACTATAAAACTGGATTTTCCAGTATTTTTTTATATTTGAAAAAAAAAAGCAAAAAATTAAGAACGTACTTCGGTTTTTTTATTTTTGTTTTGATTAAGAACTGTAGATTCTTTTTTTTTGTTTTTTTTTTTTTTTTTTAAATTTATTACTTGTATTGTTTAAATTTTATTTTTAAATTAAAAAAAAATAATAATAATAAGTTTTATATTGATGTCATTATTAGTGTTTTAAATATACAATACTAATTTCTTTTTTTTTTTTAACATTTTCTATTCTTGTATTTTACTGTTTGTTTTGTTAAACGTATCTTACCATTTTCTATTCATTGTATATACCTATGCATACCTATATCTAAATAATTGGATGTGTACAGGTGTACATAACATACATATGTATTGTAATACGTACATATGTACATATATAGTTATATCTCTATTATACATGATCATATACATATATGGATGTGTAATGTGTATTAAAACAAAATTTTGTATATGTATATATGTATGTATTTTATTACACGTACCAAAATTATCAACCATAAAGAAGAGTTAACATTTTAAAAACAGAAAAGTAAAATGATTTTAAATTATACAAATATTTTATATATGTACTTATGTATATTGTATACTCTTCATTTGAATTTACCTTGAATTTCGAACAGATAAATACATACATACATACGTAATATACAAATATACGAATATGTGATACGCTTTTTAAGCAACGTGAATACATTACACGTTGATGTGTACATGATATATAATATATGTATATATATATACATATACGTACATACACATACATATATATAGCTTAATTTGTGTATCTACAAAAGTTTCAAAAAGGTTTTACGTCAAGCAACAGTAAGCAAGCAACAGTAGACAAATGTTAAATACTACCCAAATAGCAGAAATATATCAGCAGTACTAATAGTATCAATTATATTCGTGTATAATAATTTTATAAATTAATTAACGAAGTGTTTCTATTTACTTATCTATTTTAATTTTTTTTTTTGTATGAAAAAAAAAAAATTATTTCTTTGTTTATTTATTTTTGAAATCAAGTTATTTAAATATATTGTAAGCAAAAAAAAATAAATAAATTTAAAAAAAACAAAAAAAATTTTTTTTTTTTTTTTTGTTTTAGTCTTCAGCTGTTAATTTGATTATCGCATTTATTTTGTGTTATCAACAATATTTTAAAAGAACATAATTCTATATAATATTGTACATAAAATAAATAGTACATTATATGAATAAAAATTAAAAAAAAAAAAAAAATTTATATACATATTACATGTGTTAAAATTTTTATTTCAAAAAACAAAATTATAAAATTTTCATATATAGATGTTTCCAATTTCCATACTGTACATTGTATCTATATGTACCTTACACACATTCGTACTGACGTACAAAATTAACAAAAAAATAAAAAATAAAAAATTTAAAAAAATAATAAAATTATATGTACGTACATATTATGTCTTAGAAATTAAAAAAAAAAATTTCTTTATTTTTAAGTTAAAATAAATTTTATTAAAGAAATGATAACATACCGACAAGAATAATTTTTAGTTTCAATATGTTCATGTTTTATATTAATGAAAATATTCACATGTACGTACATACATGCATACAATAATTGCTATTTCAATAAATATTTTCTAGATTTATATTTTGTACTTAATTAATTTATTTATTTTATTCAATTTTAAGATATGTAAAATTGAAATTTTCAATAATTCTAAAAAATTAATAACAATTTTTAAAAGTATAATTTTGATTCGTTATTTTTCAATAAGCACTTGCATATACATGAATTTCAATTTAAATAATTTTGTATTATGTTTATTGTGATTTTAATTAATTCAATTATATTATGTAGATACAAATATCATTAAATTAACATCATAATTAAAAATTACTTAAAAGCGTTTATTGATTTACTATTTAACTTGTTATCAATAATTATTATTATTATTATTTTTTTTTTCAATTTTTGCTTTGTACACATTCATTTTATAAATGTGTGTAATATAAAATACTTGAAACATATATTATCATAGTACATTACATAGTATTGTATAGTACACATATTATCATTAAAGTTATTGTCTTTAAAATAAGAATAAGTATATTTTTTACTATACTCTGTCCAATAATTCTATGCAGTTAAGGCTTTATGAAAACTACATAAAATTGTATCATGTATATTGATATTTAAAAGATTCATCCTATATTGTATGAAAACTTTAAGGATTGTGGTAATACCGGCTATGAAACACTTTATGTAATTAGAAATAATGAGACAAGAAAAAAAAAACATATGTTTATGTACTCCAATAAGGCTTCAACTGCGTATAATTATGAGACAGAGTATAAGTACATATTCTATGAAAAATTTTCATATTGTCATCTATTTTTTTATAGGAAACGACATATAAGGTCATACATTTTTTTTTTTTTTTTCAAATTATTATATATGTATATATATATTTTTTAATAATTATATTTTTGGTATTTTAATTTTTTTACATATTATTCTTTTATAGAACACATTTATATATATCCTTGGTGTATATACACATGTTACATTAAAAATTCAAATACAAAATGTAATGTAAAAATTTTTAATTTGTAATTAAAAAAAAAAAAAACTAAAAAATAAAACAAAATTAACAAGATAAATTATAATCAAGTAATAATTTGTTCCTGTAATTAAAAATAAAATAAAATAATAATAAAATAAACAAGAAAATAGAGCAACACAATATATACAAAAAGTGAAAAATAAAATTGTATATAAACGTACATACATAAAAACATATTTATACATATATATATTTTCAATAATATAAAAACCAAAAAAAAAAAAAAATTAAAAAAAATACAGGCATATTTTTATTATAAAATAAATAAAGAAAAACAAAAAGTAAAAATAAAAAATGGAATGGTTCCATATGGTCCAATTTATTACGCTTATTATAGCAACAATAATATTCAATAATTACAATGCATATTGTCTACAATCATCAATTAATAATGATGATGAGAACAATCAAAATATTGACAATGAAGGATATACAACTGAAAAATTCCCATTTTTAATGCCAAATGTACATCCAAATCGGGTAAGTACTAAATTATATAAAATTAAATTTATTCATTATTTAAAAAATTTTTTATATTGCTCATTTTTCGCAAATTAAATGAATTTTCATAAAATTTATCTATACATACTTTCATACAATCGAATGAAAATAACAAAGAAAAAAAAAAAAACATAACGTATCCTTAGTATTAAAAAAAAAAAAAAAAAAAAAAAATTATGTATGGTATAATATCATCACCATCATAATTCGTGGATAAATTTCAAAAACAATTATTTCAAAGTAAATTCAAATCCTCCTACACGTACCATACCAATTATGTATGTATGTATATCAAATGTCAGACACAAATCCTTATAAAATATTTTATTTTTATTTCATCATTATATCACGTTTGATATCATCATCCACTTGAATTATTCTGTTATTATTTACATGGTAACATCATTATGTATATACGTATATGTACGTATCTATATTTGTGTGTATATGAATTTACACAAGAGGACAAACATTGTTTATTCAAATTCAGTGATGTGATTTATATACGCTTTATTATCCTAATCATTTTGTACACATACTCATTACAAATAATATAGATAAGTATATAGAATTTGCAAATAAAATTATATGACCATGTTATGTACATACATATGTACGACAAATACAGACGATGACGGGTAAATGCACAATTTGTGTAGGTTGAATAAATTCTATACACCAGACCAATATTTGATTAAAGTGTATGTATCTATATATATACTGCAAACGTACACCTTTACATATGTATGTACATCTGTATGATACAGTAAGTACATATGTATTTATTACATCGTATTAAGTAAAAAAGAATCGAGGATTTTTATTTTTTGAGTAAAAAAAAAATTTTATATTTGTTTTTGAAAAAATTGAAAATTCATTTTTTCTGTTTTTAAATTTTGTATACACAAACAAAATTACAATAATTTCCATGATGTAAATTGATATACGTTAAGAAAAAATTATAATTTGATATTATAATCAGTAAAAAGATACATATACAGAGAGAAATTCGTCAAAATTGAACTACCTACAATTATTTTTCGAATTAAAATTAATTTTTTTAAATAAATTTAATAAATTATTTGAATTTTGAATTTTTATGAAATTTCCCATTTTTCAAATGCATATGCATATATCCATACATTATATATTTAACTTTTTATAACATTCCAAAAGTTATATTCCTTTAATTCGTTGTACCTATATACTTTATTCTTAATTCTTAGCTATTTAACAATTTTAATAAATAATGTACTGATGTAATTTTTTTTAATTTACATTTTTTATCGTATATTTTACTAATATTTCATTACAAACACGCAATGTTAAAAAATAAAAGCTTATTACTTACACGAACATCACAATCAATATATATTTTTATACCTATTGATGATAAGAAAATAAAAATCAGTCTTTTGATCCTTGAAATGACCACTTTACTACTTATTACTATTACCAAAGTAATAATATCAGTTTATATCATTGTAAATTGATATTTAAAAATTTCATGTCATATTTGTATGAAAACTTTTAGGGATTGTGGTAATAATAGCTAGTGACATACTCTTACTAGAAATTATGATAGAAAAAAAAAAAACAAACAAACGTATGTATTCTCATATGACCCTAACTGTATACAATTAGTAGACAGAGTACAGAAAATTATCTTTATTTTGACCTTCAATATTCTTTAAATTGAAAAAAAACAAAGTTAGGATGCTGTTAATTTAATTTGAGTTCTTTTCTCTATAATTTATTATGTATAAAAATCGAACACATTTTATATATACATACGTATATGCATGTAACATATTATGATCATTCATAAAATACGTAACAAACATTACCATGATGATGGTAATCAGTATAATATAAAAAAAGACAGAATAATATTAAAAATACCCACAACATATACAATTTTATACGTGGGCCGACTGGACGTACAAAGCAAAAATTTGATTTTTATATAGTGTAGGTGTTTTGATAGTGCGATTATTATTGTATTATCTAGAAATCAAATCGATATTTAATACATATACATATATTTAAATACATATGTATATGTATGTATACGCCAATAATATGTATGTATCTATGTAAATAAATATTTGTTAGTATTTTAAATTATTAATTAAAATGTTTTTGTTTTAAATAACGCGATTACATATACATGTATATTTCATTCAACTTTCATATGAATCAATTCATGCACATATATACATATGTGTATGTATGTATATAAGGATAATAATATGAGAATAATATTTGTATCTATTTATTTAAAGTGCCATTAGCATGTACCCAAGTTTGATCATTTCATATACAATACATATGTACATATATAGTTATATTATCACATGGAGTCGTATTATTTTCATTAGATACTTTCAGTATCTATAGAAAATAAATACAATTCTATTTTAGAATTTTTTTATACTATTTATTTTTATCCTTTTTTTATGGATTTTTTATAAGATTTTATCTTAAAATGATATTTTATTATTATTAGTGGATTGCAAACGAATGTTCATGAATTGCAAACAAAAAATAATAGCGTTGATATAATGTTGATATACATACAATACATTCATAAAAAATAGTAATTCTCTTTAAATTCATTTTGATACTAGGCTTTGTGCGTTTTGCCTGAAAATGCCAGATTGCTAATTATTGACACTTTTAAATTTAATTATTAAACTGTCCTATATTTGAACGTTTTAGATTCTATTTATAATAAATAATTTTCAAAAAATCATATAAAATCTACAAAAATTAAAATGTAAACAAATACCATATGTTACATTTTACATTATATTATTTCAAAAATAATTATTTAGCAATTTTGTCAAGTATGCTAAAATACACTTTTAATACTGATTTTTTTTTTCCAACAATTTAGTACTTTAGCCGCAAAACGCACACACTCATAGTTCTTTTGACGTTTTATTTTCAAATAAATATTATAGATACATATGTATGTACATATATTGTATGTAATGTATACACAAGTATATGTGAATAGATATTATACATATAAGAATTGCTGAAAAATACAAGAAAATGAGTATAAAAATTAGAAAATTCTGTAATAAACGTATGTATGTGCATATATTTACGTACATGTATTGAATATATGTAAAATTGTAATACGTCCATATACGTATTCTTTCAGTAATATATATTTTATTATTTATTATTTTTTTTTTTATTAATATGTGTATTTAGATAATTGTTTGTTATATAATTTAAATGATACTTACATACTCGTATGTGCATATAATTATACACGTAAATTCACTTTTTTTACATATGTACATATATGTTATATATAAAAATGTAAATTTTCTTTTTTTATATAAATTTAAAAAATTTAATGAAATATAAATATAGATGAATTTAAGTTGAATAAATATATTAAAACGTTTATGTTTAATGTCCTTTTATCCTTGAGACAAACACGTACATATACATTTATTTTACGTGCATAGGTATATGAGTATATAAGTGAATTTTTTATTTAAGATATTTTCTTTATATAATGATCTCATTATTTTTGACCTTTTTATATAAAATATAAATAATAATTTTTTCATTGAGAATTATAAAAAATTATATAAACCATTATACATACCTATATATATATATATATATATATATAGGTACATATATAAATGTGTAATAGATAAAGAAAAGAAAAAAAAAATATTATCCTTTATACTTTTTGTTAGTTACCATAGTTTTTAATAAAGGTCTTCAGGATTACATGAATTTCAAGATAATTTTTAGAAAATATATGATTTGATTAAATCTAAGAAATACACTTTATTTTTTTTTATAATAAAACTGTTTCTCTATATGTGATTATATAACATATAAAATGAAGTCTAAAAAAAAAAAAATTATATAAAAAATTATATAAATATCAAGCAGATATTTAATTAATTGTATCATTATTTTTATTAATTCATGCATTTATGCGTAAAATTTCTTTATTTCATTTCTAAGAACATTATGTACATACGTATGTACGTATTATACGGTTTATTTGTTTTTCATGTAGGCAAGGTAACATAGAAGTAAAAAAAAAAAATATTGAAAAAAATTAATAAAAAAAAAGACAAATGAAAGAGAATAAAACGTTATATAAAAATTGTTATACAAGAATATAGAATGAATTCATTTTGAATTTTTATTTCATTATTATTTTCATGTAATATTCAAGTAAATTCAACGCCTACTCATTACCAATACGTTATTACCGTCATATATATATTCATGTATGTACATACATACATATGTATATGTGTTGTGCAATATATGTATGTATAAAATTTAATAAATATTGTATAATTGAGCGAATTAGCGCAGTTAAATAATAATTTTTTTTTTTTTTTTGAATGAATAATTTTGAAACGCGTGTACAATACAATGTAATGAAATAATAAAAATAAAATAATGTTTTTCTTTTGATCACCCTTTTTATAATAGATTATATACATAAAAGTTTTATTAAATACAAAATAAAAAAAAATAAAAAATCGAAATAAAATTTTTGAGACGATTTTTTTTTTTTCTTAAATTTCATTTCAATTCAATAATAAAAAAATTTATGACTAATATCCTTAATTTAATTTAGAAATTTAGAATCTCTTTTATGAATTTAATATGATGATAAAATGATTTAATATGATATACAACAATTATTATATGTGTGAAATGATTATATTATTTACAATGCAATATACCTACATATAAATGTGTGAAACGACTAATTCGTATTTAATAATGTAATCATAGCAGATTTACTTATACATCATGTCCTAATTGGATTATTACAAAATAAGAATTTCTATAAAGCAAAAAATAGTACTGATGTGTCAACAGAAAAATTTTTTTTTTTTCATACATTTTGTGGAATATAAAACTATAAAAAAAAAAATAATTGTATGTGTGTGGAAATGTGTACACACATACATACATATGTATGATTACAATTTTTTTTTTACAATACATATAATACGAGTATATATGTATGTGTATATTAGTATTATTAGTATTATTGAAGTCCCTTAGACTTTTAGAATATATCCACACATACAATCGTTAATTGGTATTAAAGGTATGTACCTACATATGTACACGATATAATTACAATTATTATTTGTGGTAGCTAAACATTGAATAAAGGTGTCTCAGGCCTTATAAATATCATTGATTGCATATCTGTCTGTTTGTACAAACATACATATATAATCCTATATGAACAAGTGTGAACGTGTGTTCGAGATTATAGACTGTCTAGCGACATATTATGCATTTATTTTATATATATGTACATATGTACATATGTACCTATATACATAAGTATAATAATGTATGCAAGCATACCTATGTAAAAAAATACATATGTTAACATATGTTTGCACCTGTTTTTCACGTTATTAAAATAACATTATGAAAATAGATAAATAGTACCTATGTACATGTACATACTGAGTAAATATAAAATACTGAATAAATTCCATATTTCTTTCTTTTTTAATTTCAACAAGTTTTATGAATATTACACATTGTAATGTATTACTTACATATAAATACATGTGAATACATACATAAATGGGCTGTATAATTTGGATTTAAATATTGTAAAGCCTCATTACCAATATATGAAATTATTTAAATATCCTACATATGTATATATGTATGTACATATGTATGTAGCGTAATCCAAAGTTTATTGAAATTTAAAGCTTGAAATTGAAGATTGAATTGAAAATTCGTTTTTAAAACATACATAATACATATATACCTATAGTCACCTGTATTTTAAATTGATGCTTCTTTTGCATTCAATTTGAAAAAAATCGTCTTTTTCTTTCATTTTCTAATTGTCAATTTTCTTTATTTTGTAAATGAAACAACATAAATCATAAACATTAATGACGTAATATTTGATTGCTCTATAAGGAAATAAGGACTGTGTTTAAAAAACGAACCATATAAAATTTTGTATTATGAATTTTATACGAATGTACATTCAGTTTTTGTATATAATTATGTAGAATAAATTATTTTCGTAAACTTTAATATAGGTATATAGATATACATACATGTATCTATTAACCTATAATTTAGTCACGAAGAGATATAAGAAAATTCGACATACACAAAACCAAATTGTATTACACTCAATTACGCGGTATAAAGGGTTATTATATAGCATTTTTTTAATTATTTTCCATTTAAATGTATCAAATAGAAAATTTATTTTTACTCACACGCATATTTTTTTTTCATTTACAAAAACAAAATTTCAAGAGATATTGATTGAATAATGTTATTTCTAAAATTTTGTTTATTTTTTCATTAAATGAAAAACAAACAAAAATACGTAAAATTGATAAAATATAAACAATTCAAGTAATTGATGTTTATAATTAATTAATTTAAATTTTCTCAAAATGGGATCTAAGTGTATTTCAACACACACATATACATATTGTATGTAAATAAAGTAGGATGAAGAAAACATTTTTTTTTTTTGTTGTATCAAGGATTATTATTTATTTTACCTATATCCTTAAAAAAACATATTTTGTCCTTTAAGTCATATTTATATATACTTAATTAAACATGTTAGTGATAATTATAAATATCTAAAAAAAGAAAAGAAAAACGTATCTCTCTGCATGTACATATACTATCATAAATACATAATGTATACATACATTATGTACATATGCATCACATCTTTTCTAATACATACGAAAAATAAAAATAATTTACTTAATTTAAGAAAGAACAAAATGTATAGGTATAATACTTTTAAACAAACATCATTTTAAGCATTTTTATGCATTTGATCTTCATTCTATGAATTATTTATTCTTTTTTTTTTTTAATTCAATTTTAAAATTAAATTTAATTCAATTACTTTATTAAATTACTTTTACATTTTTTTAAAATTATAATTGTATAAAATTTCCCTTTCTCATAATATCATTACAAATCTCTTTTTCATATATTTTTATTTATATAAAAAAAAAATAAAAAATAAAAATAAATTACAAATAATGCTATAAACATTTTTAAAATAAAAATTCCATTTAAATTTAATTAAATTTTTTAACGTTTTTGTTTTTGTTTTATTTTTAACATTTAGCCGGAATTATATCTGTGTACACCAATCAAAGTAGATTACACAAAGAGTTACTATATTGGTAAGATTTCAATATAAAATTTAAGTAAATAAGATTACTTTTATACATATTTTATTTTACTTTTATCATTGGATTTTTTTTTTTTATAATTGTTCCCTGAATATTTTTTCTTAAATTTTATTGTATACAAGAGTTGTTTTTATATATATTTGCGTATATAATTTTTTTATTTTATGTATTCAAAAAAATTTTTTTTATATGTATTTAAAAATATATTTTTTTAAGTGGGTTATGAGCCAAATGCAACAATGAATACAGCTCATCATATGTTATTATATGGATGTGAGGAGCCAGGATCAAGTAAGCCAGTATGGTAAGCTATTATTATTCTTTGTTTTTTGTTTTTTTTTTACATTTGCAGAAATATAATACAATATGATTTATTTTATTTACAAAAATGTCAGTACAATACAATAAAAGAAAGCAAATTTAAAAAAAATATAATGTATATAGGCATAAAAAAAGGAAAAAATGAAATAATAATAACCCTAAATTGCTTAAAGCATATACAGTAAACTTGACCTTTAAAAAAGAAAAATTAAAAAAAAATCATAACAAGGAAATTGTACTCGTATGTACAATAATAAAAATAAAAATAAAATTTAATAATTTTTATAAAATATAAGTACTTCTATACAACATATTTATTTACTTAATTTTTTATATAAAATTGCATTTTATTTCCCTTTTTAAATAACATGAATAAAAAATTTTTTTTCTTTTTTTGTTATAAGGAACTGTGGTGAGATGGCTTCATCCGATTCATCTGAATCAGAGACTGCAACTCCTTGTGGCCTTACAACACATTCTCAAGTATGAACGAATATCGTATTTTACTTTATTAAATTTCTTGTTATTTGAATTATTTTTGTATCCTCCTCAATGGCTCTTATTTTTTATTTATTTATTTATTTATTTTTTTTGAGATTATAAAAGCAATGTATACATTCAAAATTTTTGTACATCATGCTTACAATAAAAATTATACTAATTAATATTGTACCTAATCAAATACATATAAGGAAATTGTTCTATGCGTTATTGTATGGAAGTATAACTTTTTTTTTCTTTTTTTTTTTTCAATTTTCTATTTAGATTCTTTATGCTTGGGCACGGGATGCTCCTAAATTAGAGTTACCAGAAAATGTGGGATTCAAAGTTGGAAAGGATTCACCAATAAAATACATGGTCTTACAAGTTCATTATGCTCATATTGATCGTTTTAAAGGTAAATTAATTTTATTTTTTTAATTTTTTATTTAATTTTAAATTTATCAATTTTTTTTTCCTCTCATTTTTCATTTTAATATTGATATAAATTCCGTATTATATGTATGTATAGGAATTTTATACATACCTACATATCCATACGTTATCCATTAACTTTATAATTTGATTAGTTTTATTTTATTTGACTTTTAATTATTATTATTATTTTTTTTTCTTTTTTGTTGTAATACATTTAAATAATTTTATGTGGATCCCAGATCCTAATAAGTTAATTAAAAGTTTATAATGAAAAATTGAAAGAAAAAAATTGTAACAACTATTTTATGTGTTTATTTAATGTATAGTATTCACATAATATGCGGGGTGATTTTTTATTCAGTACACGTACATACATACATAAATAAATAAATTTACATAAAATTTTAGAATATATAAGTTTATAAGCTTTGATGTTGATGTACACAAGTACACGCATACAATACAGAAGTTTTAATTTATGAAATACACTTAATCCTCTCGTTAAGTTTTATTATAACGCATTTGTGTGTTTGCGTGTATGTATATGACATGGTAATAGCAATAGTTGTTGCCCATCCCCATTTAGCTATAATGATAATTAAATTATTTTAAAAATAATTTTCTTTTTTTTTCATTTTTTTTATTTCTCGTCGAAAGATATTTATACTTGATTTCTTGTTTTTTTTTTATTTTATATAAATTTAGATGGAAGTACAGACGATTCAGGAGTTTTTATAAATTACACTTTAAAACCGTAAGTTTTGCAATTCTTTGCTACATTTTACTTAATTATTTTTTTTTTTTGTTTTACATTTTTTTTACTTTCGTTTGTGTATGAATACTAATTTTGTTTTATTTTTTTTTTTAAATATTTGTATTTTTTCATTTTAAAGAATGACTAAATTAGCTGGTGTATTATTACTTGGTACGGCTGGTTATATACCACCAATGAAAACTGAACATATGGAAACAGCATGTGAAATACAAGAACATAAAACTATATATCCAATTGCATATCGTACACATACACACAGTTTAGGTAGAGTTGTATCAGGTTATCGTGTTAGATCAGATAAATTTGGTAGAGATCATTGGACATTATTAGGTAAACGTGATCCATTAACACCACAAATGTTTTATCCAGTCGAAAATACAGAACCAATCATTTACGGTGATCAATTAGCAGCAAGATGTACAATGGAAAGTAATCGTGATCGAATCACTCATATAGGGTAAATTTATTTAAAAACAAAAAAAAAAAAAAAACATTTTTTGATGCAATTTTCAATTTAATTAATTCTCATATAAAAATGAGAAAAAATAAAACAAAATTGAGTTTAAAAAAAAAAATTCTAATATTTCAAAATTTTTTTTCTTTTTCTGTTTCTTGTTCTTTTGCTATTCTTTTTAATAGAGCCACAAATGAAGACGAAATGTGCAATTTCTATTTAATGTATTATGTTGATAATGATGATCCACTCGATATGAAATATTGTTTTAGCCTAGGGCCACCAAAATATTATTGGAAAAATGCTAATAATGGTCTCAATCATATTCCAGAATATCAAGCTAGTCATTTGTAAATAATATAATTTTATTTAATATATTCAAAGAAAAAAAAAATTTATTTTTAATTTTTAATGATAATTTAATGTTTAAATTAATTTTTTTTTTTTAGTTAATTTATTTCAATTTTTTTTTTTTTTTTTAAATTATTAAATATAATATTTAAGTATACTATATGTATGTTATCTCTGTGTACCTATATCAATATTAAAAAAAAAAAAAAAAAAAAAAATACATATATACCTATATATACAAATAAAACTGAAACAAAAATTAATATATATATACATACATATATATAACGCAGTGTAATAAAAATGAATATAATGAATAATTGTATATTACTACTAATTTAATTATCATATGGTGTGTCATCAGAAAGATATACATAATTTTATTTATTATATGCATAGCATGAAAAAAATTTAATACCTATCCTAGTGACATGAAAAAAAAAAAAATAAACAAAAACTTTCGAAATAGAAAAAATATATGAAAAATAAACTATAAATAATGAAAATACAAATTTAATTTAATTTGTAAAATTTCTACATAATATATACATATGAATATGTATATATGTATATTTTTGAAAAAATATATATACATACATATAAATATCTCTTTCTTAACTATGTTTACAAGATACCATAAAATATGAAAATATACATATACTATATTTAAAAAACCGAAAAAAATAAATATATATATACATACATATACATATAAATGGTAGGTATAAATTATTATATATATGTAATAACTCTATAATTACAAAATGTGAAATTCTAATACATAAATAAAATATCACAAAAAAAAAAAAAAAAAACCAAAAAAAATATACATACATATGTATATAAATAAAAAATAAAAAATAAATGTAAAATTTATATAAATTAAGATCAAAAAAATAATAAAAGAAATTTTTTTCAAATTTTTACATCCATATATACATCCTTACATAAATAAAATTTTACAAAAAAAAAGAAAAATTCAAGAAAAAAAAAAACCACAATAAATATTGAAAATCAACACAAAAAATTTAAAGAAAAAATAAATTCTAGATTTACAATATTGTAACACACTTGTATACATACACATTATCTATATATACATATATATATACGATATATATATGTATATCAAATTTTAGATATATTCTGGTCATTATTAGCAGATTTTGATAATTTAACATTCTGCTAACTTTCATACAAAATTTTGATTGCTTGCTGCCGTAAATTAATGAAATATACTAATTATGACCAGAATATTATCCCTGATTATTTATAATATAAATATATCTATAACGTGCATATCGTTGATTTTTAAAAGAAATAAAATACAAAAAAAAAAAAACAAAAAAACAAAAACCGAAACAGATTTATAATACTAATAGATGAGTTATAAATTTTATGCAAATTAAATATTTTTCATATGTATGTAAATATACAAACAATAGATATGTACGTGTACATACAATATGACATTGTATCATGTGTGCATATATGTATATAAAATAAAGAGTATGTGTATGTATATTATTTAAAAAGATATATATTACATGCACAATGTATTCAATATTGAAACATTGATAAACAATACATACACATATGTACATGTATAGATAAATTAAACTATATATAAGAAAATACCTATACATACAACCATTATCTATATATAATATAGAATAATTCAAATTTTAAAGAAAGAACATGCAAATAAAATTTTAGTTATGAATTAAAGCGTAGTAATATTAATCGTGTCTACTTGAAAAAATGGTCAATCCAACCCCTATCCTACCATACAAAAATTGAGTTTAGTCTCTACCTTAACAAAACTCAGTGGTTCATAATTTACATCAAATTGTAGATGCACGTGTATGATAGAATTGTCGGGAGGACTCATCACAATGACTAGGCTTTGACTCACATCGGACTGTTATGCCATTGATGATGATGATGATATATACATATGTATATATTTATAACCACTCATATAAACATACATTATATTCCTTCTTTTTAACATACATACATACGTATATATATGTACATATTATGTATATGCCTATATTTTTAAGAATTCAGATAACAATCCGTAAATAAATGTATATTTTCTGTTAGAATTCATCTACTTATATTTTTAATACAATAAAAGAAATCTCCTATATAAAACAATTCAATAAAAAAATAAAAATAAATAAAAGAAAAACAAAAAACAAACTGAAATAAAAAGATACTTCTAAGTTTATAACTGCTATACTTTTATGTTAAATACGTTTATTGATAAATAGTATACTATATTACCTATTTGTTTATAAAAAATAAAAATAAAAAAAATAAAAAAAATAAAATAAAAGAATATTTTAAAACAAAAAATTATTAAAAAATATATGTAACACAAACATGCCCACACACCCATATATACATATGTACATATATGTATATCTAAAGAAAAGAATAAAATCCAATACAACATATGTATGTACATATGTATACATATATACATGTATACATATTTGTAGATTCCATATAATACATGTATGTACATACATATGTTCAAAATTAAAATAATTAAAAAATACCAGTAATATATTATTCTTAACAAATGAATAGAAGAAATCAAATAAAATCTATAAAAATGATCGATCAATAAATTTATATTTATTTAATTTTTATTGTAAAAGAAAAAATTTATTTACAATACATGATTATATGTATGTATGTATAATTTTAAATGAATAAAAATTATATTGATTGTATCAAATTTAATTTTTATTTATTTTTATTATATGGTCGTTTTTGTTTTCATCATATTACATTTTGAAAATTATTAATTGCCATCATTCAGTACAAAATAAAAAATAAATTATAGACATTTGTATGAATTATAAATGTTTCATTATATACCATAGACATAATTAGTTTAAAGTTATTTACATCGATTGTTTTATTTTTTGTTGTTTTGTTTTTGTTTTGTTTTGTTTACAATTTCAAATATTAATGATGAGGGCATTTTATTCAGTTCAGTTTTCATCTTAAAATTAAAAAAAAAGGCAAAATAAAAAAAAATTTAAATACAGAAAATTTTTTAAAAAGAAAAAAAGAAAATCCAATAGAAGTATCTAATACAATATATGCTAATTACATAGTTATATGCTTTGTGATGTGATTTTAAATCAAAATAATAAAAAAGAAAAATGTATTAATATATAATGTTATTCTATTATACATATATATATATATATATATACATATATACATATATATGAAAAATAATATATACAGATTCATATCAATTTATATTTTTGTTATTTTTAATTTTGTTTTTGAAAAGAATTGATATTTTACAGTTTAAATATAATTAAAAAAAAGTCCATTTGAATTATTTTTCATAATCTTTATTCGTTATATTTTTGTCTTATACAATAAATTCAAATTTTAAAAGATACACACATATATTTATTGTACATTAAAGAAATCATATACTAGTATGTACATAAAAAAAAACAAAAAAAAAAAAAAAGAAATGGAACGAATCAATTGAAGCTTTAAAAAAAAAGACATGAAAATAAATAAAATTGAAATATTTTGAATATTTATACATTACATGATTGCATTACACATTATAAATAGATTACATTACAATCATTACATTCTATGTATATGAACATAATATAAACAAAAAAAATATATACATACATATATATATAGATATAATTATTTTTTAAAGAAAAAAGAAAAAATTTATTTGGAAAATAACACAATTATTATATGCATATACACAGAAATAAATGAATAAATTTATATTACATATGTATAGGTAATTTGTAGACAGAGATATAAAACAATTATGTATGTAAAACTTGTTATGAAATAAAATAATACAAACATAGTAATGTTGTTATTATATAAATGGATTTAATTTATGCATACAACATATAATATATTAAAAAGAAACAATATGTATATTTATATTATGTTAAATGTATATTTGATACAAACAAACAAACAAAAACAAACTTCCAATACATCAAGTATCGGTGTGAAAATAAAAGGAAATAAATCCCCATATTCTGTCTATTAATTCTGTACAATTAAGGGCTTATGAAAACTACAAAAAGTAGTACCATTGTACATCATCTCATACTGTATAAAAATTCTAAATATTGTGGTAATACTTGATCGTGAAACACTCTAATTAGAAATTATGAGACAAAGAAAAAAAAACATACATATGTACTCCTATAAGGTCTACTCCCAACTGCATAGAATTAACGGACAGAATATACATACATACGTAGGGAGGTCCAGTCTGGTCCAGTCATCTCCGGCCTGCTTTTAAAACCGGTTTTTTACATAGATTATGAGTACTGTACATATGTATGTGCGTTATAGGCAAAATTTCAGACTAATTTATCCTTTAGTTTAAATACAATTGCCAAAAACGTAACAACATGTCAAGTAATGATAAAATTTCTTATTAAAAAAGGAATACAGCTAAAAGACATAAAAAGTCAAATGGATGAAGTTTACGGGGAAGCCGCTCTTTCATATTCCACTGTAAAAGAATGGGCAAAATTATTCCGTTTAGGAAGAACATCAATTAAATATGACCCACATGGTGGAAACTCATCATCAGTGACTACCCCAGAAAATGTGGAATTGATAGAAAATATTGTTTTAGAAAATCGTTTTTTAGAAAAACTGAAGAAATATCAGAAGAAAGTGGTCTTTCAAAAATGACTGTACTCAGGATTCTTCACAACTATCTTCACATGTAAAAAGTGAGTGCAAGATGGGTTCCATCAATTCTAAGCGCTGTGCAGAAAAAACCAGTAGATACCGCAGCTGTAACCAAGACCGCTATTCAAGAATGTGGCTTCACCGAAATTTACCATCCACCCTACAGTCCGGACCTGGCCCCAAGTGACTTATTTATTTTCAAAATTGAAAAAAGATTCACGTAAGAGGGAAGTTTGAAACTGTTGAACACATTAAAGCAGCGGTTTTTGGGCATTTTGAAGATAAAACTTCATGAAATGCTAATTTCAAGATCTAAAAAGTGCGTTGATGTTAAAGGCGATTACATTGAAAAATAAAAATAATTTTGTTTTACTTAGACTTCTCTTTATATATCAGGCCGGAGATGACTGGACCTCCCTACGTATAAGCATTTTCCGTTTATGAAATAATTCAAATATTTTCAGTTACATAAATATGTATATGTATAGGTAGATAGAATGAAGATTTAAAAAAGTAAGATAAATGAATGGTAATCTTTAAAAATGAGAAAAAAATTATTTAAAAAAAAAAAACTAATTAAAAAAGAATATTTTAATTCATAAACAAACAGAAATTTAATTAATTATGAAAATAATGATAAAAAATAAATTTATACAAAAAATAAATAAATAAATAAAGTGAATAAATTGAAAAGTATTACAATAAAAAAAAAAACGTTATTTTAACGTTAAATAAACGAAAATGTATTTCGTCATTTTGAAAATTATTTAATTTTAAATTATAATAAATAGAGTAAAATATAATAAAAAAAAGAAAACAAAATTATCTATGGCAACTAAATAATATAAATAAAGGAAAATGAAAAAAAAAATATATATATATACCTACATGTACGAGTATAATATGAAGAAATATATACCATTCATGTTTATTTGTATCATGAATGCATATTACATGAATAAATGAATAAAAAATAAGTAAATAAATTCAATACATTAAAAAAAACAGAAAAAAAGGAACTGCAAAAAGTTGTTTAATTTTTTTTTTTTTTTTTAATTTAGCCATAATAAATTCCTTACATAATTATAAGAATAAATTTACCTACTTCTTGTTTACTAATTTTTAAATGAGTTTTTTTTTACTTTATTTATTCATTATTTTTTTCGTTTTAGTTTCTTTTCTTTTTTTTGACTGTTATATTTTACCTAATCTCCTTTTTCAATAGCGTACAGCTCATTTTTAAGGTCGAGCCATTCTTCCACTGGCGCAACAGCTTGAAGTTAGCCTGGACCTAATCATCATTATGATGATTTTTTCCAAACGATTCTACAAAAAGTCATTACCTCCTGTAATTTCCTCTTCCAGTTACTATGATTTTCAGCTGCTTTTTCTCAGTTGATTGAACATCTTAAGGAGCTCTTTCGTCTCAATTTTAACGTTGTTTTTTTTAAATATTTTACTTACAGATTGTCAATTTTTTAAAAACCCAAATAAAATAAAGTATATTTAACGTACAATTTTTTTTTCTAATCTATCATCTTTTTTTCTTCTTTAAACTTTTATTTATTTTAATTTTTATTAAACGACACATATACTCATGCTTTCTTACTTATATACATACATGTACATACATACATATGTACATACATACATACATGCATACGTACATATGCTTACCATGGATTGGTGTACGAGCATGTACATATGTATAAATAAATTTTCTTATCATTTTAATATTTTGATTGAGATTAATAAAACATTTAAATCTAATTATTATTATAATATTATGTACATAGTAACTATACATTTATGATCTTATTAAAGTACAATATATTATAATGCTGGTATTATGTGCTAGTGTTATGAAATAATGATAATGATTTCATTAAAAAATAAAAAAAAAAGTTCAAAGTAACTACATAATAATTACGATTACCACACATGCACTTACATATGTATGTACATATATAATTAGTGTGTGTGTATATGCATGTGTGATAATTAACTTAAAAAAGAAAATGAAAAATAAAATACATTGTATAAAGTATAGTAATCTTTCTAGCTTTTTATTATTGCATTTTGTATAAATACTGATAATAACGTAAATAAATATCCTAATATCAAAGTCAATTTATTTACATATTTTGATTTTGATTTTTTTGTTTCTTTATTTCATTCTCAAATTTAATTGAAAACTAAAAGGAAAGAAATTTTATTCAGTTTAAAAAAAAAAAAACAATTTTTTTATTTTGTTGAAAAAAAATTTAAAAAAAAAATATATTTTTGAAAATATTCTTTAATTTAAATAAAATATCCGTTGAAATATCTAAAAGAGTGGATTTAAGCTATATTGTGCTATTGTAGTTTTTTTTTTTCTATTGCTTTTGATTTTATTTTATTTTTGTATTTGTGAACATTTTAAAAGAATAAATAAAACATGGATATTGATTCAAATATTATTTTAGAAACTCTTGATGTTGATGATTTACGTTGGCCAACATCATTAGGTTCACATGGATCAGATGCAATGGTAATTAATTAAAAAAACACTAGAATATTTTTTATTCTTGTTTTTAAATTAAAATTTTGTTTTTTGAATTATTTATTCATTTTTGTATAATTAAATGAATTTTATGAAAATAGCATACTGATCCAGATTATTCTTGTGTTTATGTTACAATTAAAACAAATTATGATTATTATGGAAATGGTTTAACTTTTACATGTGGTAAGTATTTACAAGTAGCACATATTATGTATATAGCAATTTAAAAAAAAAAAAAACCGAGTTCTTTTTCATTTAATAAATTTGTAAAAAACAAAAAGAATAAAAAAATTATTATTTATTTGAAAACACAAAAGGACGAGGAACTGATGTTGTTGCCCTTGCTGTAAAAGCATTAAAATTCTTAGTTGAAGGACGAAATTTAAAAATGATTGTTAATAATTTTGCAAAATTTTGGAGAGAATTAACAAGTGAATCTCAATTACGATGGGTTAGATAAAGCATTTTTTTTTGTTTGTTTTTATTTTGAAAGAATTTTAAATTTTAATAAAGAAAACAACAACAAAAAAGTAAAAAATTAATTTAAATATACATAGATTGGACCAGAAAAAGGTGTTATCCATTTAGCTGTTGCCGCAATTATCAATGCTATTTGGGATCTTTGGGCTAAAATTGAAGATAAACCAGTATGGCGTTTACTTGTAGATTTAACACCAGAGGTATGTTACAAAAACTTTCCGAGTTCATTTTTTTTTTCTCTTAACTATTCTAACACAGATTTTTGAATGTTTTACTTAATTATTACGTAGAAATAACTTTAGATCACATCCAAAGTAAACCAAAACACTGAAAATAAATCAAAAAGTTACTAATAATCTGTTAAAAATTTTCATTCTTATTATTCTTCAATATAATTATTGATGAAAATTATTCAGAAATGAAATCATTAAAAACCCAATATACAAATATGTAATTAAAAGTACTTTTATTCTATTTTTTTATTATTATTATTCTATTTATTTTGAATTTTTTTTTTACAGTGTTATTAAGATAAAAACAATTTTTTTTTCTTATATTAAATTATTAAAAAACAAAAAAAAAAACAATTTACTTTTGAAATTAAAAATTTATTTAATTTATTAATTAATGAATATTTGTATTTTTTGAATCACCATAAATTTTGATCATATAGATGCTGTTAAATTAAATTAACAAGGACAAAATATAAAATTCTTAAGTTATTAATATTTCGATTTTTTCACATGATATGATAAAATTCTTATTAATTTTAATTATTTGAAAAAAAAAACAAAGTTACAAAGTGGTGAAAGCTGAACAATAACATGATTTATTAAATTGTTTTTGTTTTTTTTTAAGTTATCTTAATTTTATTTTTTATATTACAATTATTTTTATGATTTTACACTTATATATATATTTTCTATTTGTTCAAAAATTAAAAATAAAAATCAAACTATAAATTAAAAAAGAATAAAACTTAAATAAAATTTATTTTTCAAATAATTTCAAATAAATTTTTTTTTTTTAATTAAATTAAAAATTTAACTACCTTACAATAAATTTTTTCCATCTTTTTCTTTTCTTTTTAATTTAAAAAACAAAAACAAAAAAAAAAAAAAACTTTTCAGTTATCTTTTTTTATTTCAAATAATTTAAGAAAGAAAACAAAAGTACAATTTTCAAAAGTAAAACTTAATTTTTTACTAATAATTTTTTCTTTTTGTTTGTATAGTTATCATAGTTAATTTTAATATTAGTATAACACAATTTCAATGAAAAAAAATTCGTCGATAGTTTCTCTTTCCCTCTTTCTTTTTTTTTAATTAAAATTTAGTTTAATTTAGTTTAACTGAAATAAAAACAAAAAACAGATTTTTTTTATTTGATATTTAAAATCAAAATAAAAGCAAAAGAAAAAATATTTTCTGCTATTCAAAACTTTACATTTTACTTTATTGTAATTTATTTTCTTTTGATGGATTTTATTAATTTTTCTTTTTTTTTTTTCTACTTGCAAAAATAACAAATAACAACATAAAATGTCACATTATACAAAAATAATGATAATGAAGATTACAAATAAACATATAACAACTTTCAAAATTACAATTACATATACAAAATTTGTACGTTATAATTTTGAAATTTCATTTTTGTTCCTCTTTTCCTTTTTTTATTTTTTTTTTTTCTTATCATCATTTACCCTGTTGTACAAATATACGTATGTATATTAATAATTATAAATTTAGAAAAAAGAAATTATTTATAGTTTTTTCATTTTTATTTTAAATCTTGATTTTATATATTTCTTATTTTATGGAAACGTTTTTTTTAATTTAATTGAAATATAAAAATTATTTTAATTTTTAAAATTCATACATACATATATCAATTTTAATTCATATTTATTTAAAAATTTCAATAAAATTTAAATTTATTTTTCAATCAGTTTACTGGAAAATTGATCTTTTACGCTTTTTATAATTTATAATTGCTTTAAAATTATAATACGTGTCTAAAATCAAATAACAGATTTAGCAAAAAAAAAAAAAAAAAAAAAACTCACTTTCTGTACGTATAAAAACTATTATTTCAAAAAACATTTTTATTAAAACATTTTTAATATAAAATGAAAATAAACATTAAATAGAAAAAAAAAAAATTATATACGTAATTTATAATAATTGACTTTCATTCAAACCAATTTTCATGAAAACTAATAACGCTGAGAAATTTAATATTCATTAACAAATTTTTAAATTTTAAAGTATAAAATAAATGTGAAATTATATATATGTATATATATACATCAGACGTGATCAAATCATTATAACAATTTGTTATTTTTTATTAATGTTGAAGTTAAGGGAAGCATGTCATGTATAATGATATAAGAAAAAATAGTATATTAATATTTTCCCTATTTCAATATTTCAAAAAGTTTCGAATTATTTGATGTCCACATTATCCAGAAATAAAGTAAATCTAATATTTGTGATAAATTTCAAATATTTACATACATATTTAGGTTTTCGTGAAGAAATTGGGAATTTCATTAAAATTCAAATATAAATGGCAAGAAATAAACGAAAAAGAAAAAATGCATATGAAATTAAACTAACAATAATATAAATTTTCTCTAATTTTTTTTTCTCTCTAACGTTATAAGAAATTAAGGTCACATCTTTTTACAAATACTTTTTTCAAGCTTATAAAAATAATTGACTGATATAAAAAATTTATATCTTTTTAAAATATATACGACACAGAAAAATGAAGACAAAATTATATTAAATAATACCACCATATTTAAAACGATATTTGATTTTAAATATTTTCATTTTTAAATCAGTTAAATTTAGATTTAAATTTTTATTATTTTTTTAAAATTTTATATTAGAGATTCCATTAAAAAAAATAATTAATTATATTTTAAAAACTTCCAATTCATTGCATTATCGAAAATTTTAATTTATCTATTATCGATTTAACAATTATTTAAATTTACTTTCTTTTCGCATTTTGAAAAATTAATAAATATCAAAAGAAATCCATTTTAAATTTATCTGTTAAGTTATATATTTTTGTTCAATAATTTTAATTAATAAATTAATTTTATAATTCTATTAAGCCGTTAAAAAAAGTTAATAATAAAAACTAACATAAAAATATCTAAAAATGAAAAATAAAAAACTCGTAGTGTATACGTACATACATTTATACAAATATGTTATTTGTATATAATGTATATTTATATTAGTATATATTTGAAATATTAAATTATCGAATATACATATGATTTCTTCTTATTTTTGTTATTATTTTCCCATAAATTTTACAAACATACGTATACTTTTATATACATGAAATAATATGTATATAAGAAATTTATTAAATCTTAATTTAAAAATATTACTTAAATTTCATATTTGTAGTAAATTTAAATATAAACATACATGAATGCTAAATATACATACATAATTTAATATTGAATTAATATTTTATTATTGGGTTTATAAAATTAAAATTCGTTTTTATGCTCATATTTTATATATACATGCATGCACTACATACATACATACATTATATATACCTTATGTATATTATGTTTTCTTGTAATAATATATATATATATATATATATTACATATATATATCTGTAGTATATGTATATACATATTTTTAAAATAATTGTTATTACTTCCACCAGAAAAAAGGGTTTCTTCTTTCTTTTTTTTAATTATACAAAACAAAAAAAACTTTATACTTATATACTATACCAATTTATTATTTAGTAATGTGCTGTGTTATTTTATTTTTTATAATTTTGTTATTTTTACCTAATTATCACCTTCGTCTACATCATCTTCTGTATCATTCATTGAATTATTATTTCTTGAACATTGTGACATTGATAAATTTTGTGAATTTGATGGACGTAAATATGTCGGACCTGACGATGATTTTGGAAAACGACTTAAATATTTTTCAAGTCGTAAAAATTTAATTGATACAAGTCTTTTATCGAACCACCATCCATTTATTTCATTATGTACAATACCAGCATCTTTTACAGATGCACATCTAACATATACACAGCATGTCGTTTTATTTAATTGTATATCATAAATTTTACAGTTTGGTCCAACTTTTTCTAAAATTGCATCTTGTATTATCGTTTTTAAATTTGGATTATTCGCTTCAAATCGATCAAACATTTGTCGTATCTTTAGACATGGTGTTGGAGGATTTGCGATTTTATTTGTTTTATCAAATGCTGGACTATGCCATTTTTTGATTTGTGATCTTTGTCCAATTCGTTCGGGACCAATTGTATCAACCCATTTCATTAATTTAACTTTTTCACCATTTATAACACCGAGATCAAACTGTATTCGACTTTCATTTAATTCTAGAAATTTTATTGCTTCATTCCATGCCCATTCTAATTTTTCTCTTTTATGTGATGGTATTAATTTATCACGTAAGTGACTAACAATTACTGTACTTCTATCTGAATCTGCTGCTGCTGTTCTCATTAATGTATTATTAATCTCATATATGAAATTTGTTACAATATCACGTTTTGATTGTTGATAATTTGAAAATATTTTATAAATAATATAAAATAACCCGTATATAATTAATATCAAACCAACAACACCAATATAAAAGAAGAATTTTTGTAATTTATTGTATAAAGCGCAGAAAAATGGTAATTTTGGATTTTTAACAGCAAAATAATTTGCTTGAGCGCTTCGTAATTGTATGACTTGATCGAATGATATAATATTACCATTAGCATCAACATGGTTTATTTTCCACTGAGGATTCATTTCAATCAAATATTCTAAATTATGTAAGCTTCTAATCGTTCTACGAACATCAATTACGACTCCTTTTTGTTGTACTAATCTTATAGCTTCCTTGGCACTTAATATTGATGGAGACTTTTTGTCAACACATTTATTTATCTCAGCACGCTTTTGTAATTCAGGTGCCAATATTTTTATTATTTCTATAGCATGATCTAAATAATCTTTCTCCACACAATTATATATTGATGTTGCAATAGCTGAATGTGAACTGTCCAAATTACATATTGTATAAATTGCATTCTTTTCATTAATCGTGTTCACTAAATCTGGACTAATTGTCATATACATGAATGCAACTAAAGAAAAGAAAACAATAAATGTACTTAACAAAACACATGGTATTAAAGTTTGTTTAACTCCATATTGTTCATCAAGTTTATTTATAAAATTTGAAAATGCTGCACTAGGTGTTAGATTATGTTCTATTTTAGGCTCTGGTTGTTGATGTACAATTTCGGTTGGATCTGGACTATAATATGAAGATGACGTTGAAGATGCTGTTGTTGATAATCTTGACCGGTTACCACTTCTATTTAGAACACTGTCACGAATTGTTTCGCCACGTAAACTTAATAAACGACGTGTAGTACTTATGTATGGTGAATCGTTACTTGCATTACGACCATTAAGTGTAGGTGAATCTGCTATTCCACTTGATGTAAATGAAGATGATGGGCTTACATTAAATCGATCCAATGAATAAGAATATCTTGATTTTATTGGTGGCGGCGGTGGTGGTGGACTCATATCTGATTCCCCATTATTATTAATTGCTAGTATTGGTGGTGGAATATAAATTGCACTTTTTTGAGATAAATGTTTCGATCCGCTCGATAAGCCACTTGTTGTCGATGATACCGAACCTCGTATAACAGAATTAACTGGTGATGATGTTGGTAATGAATCTATTGAGGCAACTCTTCGACGTAATATTGATGGTACATTAAGATTACTATTAAAAATTGCTGGTCGCTGATGAATTGTCCCTGAATTTTCATTCGTTAAAGATGTTGGTGACATGTTGGTAGTAGAAAATTTACTTTCACGTTTTTTTACATTAGTATCAGTTTCCTCATCTGATGAATATCTCGTTGCAAGTTTTGTATCACGACGAAGTTTTGCTTTTTCATTATTGATGTAATTTCTTAATTTTTTTATTAGTACTTTACGTGTTGTATCTGTGATCGGAAGATTTGGAAACCCATATTGTAGTAAACGATGTCTTAATTCACTATCAGTTAATTGTTCTAAATTATCCATTGATCGACTCATGATTATTTGTTATTTCTCTAAAAAGAAAAAATTAATAAATAAATTAATAATACTTATATGTATAATAACAATTTAAAATAAAAGTTAAAATTTAAATATATAATCTTATTGCGAACGCTTAGTTTTTACTAACCAACTTTTTATGGAATTTTATAAAATTTAATTGTATTTTTTTTATATAATTATCTACTCTAATATGTGAACTTTTTAATTTTGAAAGAAAAAAAAAGTAGCCTATGCATATATTGTAATTATATGAAAACAAATTGTATATAACGTAACGTAACCTCAAAAATATTCTACTTCTTTCGTCTTGCAAAGGTGAAAATAATCTGGGAGTCTGGGACTGAAAAACCCAGACTACCCATATAATGAATTTTGTTTTTTGACAGCTGTTGCTTTATTTTTTAATTTTTTATTGTTTATTTAAAAAAAAAAAATCAAAAAACATGCACTAAAATATTTTCTCATTTAATATAAATTGACAAGCGTTTATACAGTATTCACTATTTTCAATTAAATCAAATCATTAACATTTTACTATTTTTCAATAAATTTATTGAAATTGTAAATAAATTCATTTAGTAGTAAATTGTAAAAGTTTTGTTTTTTTCTGTATTTTTTCACTTAATTTTTTTTTAAGTTATTAAAAACCTTAAGCCTAATCCTTTTAAATTCATTATCATTAACACTATCATCATCACTATTTTTGGTAGCTCGCGTTTCGCTTTTTAATAAATAGTATATGCGATGGATATGGATAAGATTTGTGAATACAAATATGAATACAAAATAAAAAGAAATACAAAACAAAAATTATGTTTTGAAAAATATACGCAATCATATAATTAATTGCCAAAATACCAAACACAGAACAAAAACAAAAGAGAAAAAACAAAAAAAAAAAAACAGAAAAATACTAGCCTATTACATATATGTATGTACGTACAGCGTATACCCGTAGATTCAACACACATAGATATATACATACATATGTACGTACGTGCGTATATGATGTTCATACGAAATTTGAAAGCCGGTGGTATATTTTTAATTCTGCGTCATTCACAATATTTTGACTTTTGTTTTTTTTCTTGTAATCGGTTTACATGTACATATGTATATAAAATAAATATTACTAAAAAACTACAATTGATCTCTAGTGATTAAAAAAAAATTAATACACTTACTAATGGCACCAATGAATTTTGATTTGTATTTAAAGTTTTGTCTATATGCACTAAATTTTATTTATTTATAAAATAATAATACACGCTTTCATTTATTATAATGTGTTTTTTAACCACGAGAAATTACGAAAATAAAAGCAAATACATACACCATTGACCATACAAAATTGAAAATACATTCTATTATATGTATACATGGAAATGGAATACACTATAATCAGTGCTATCGTTTTGCTGCATTTGTAGTATTTTTACAATTTTTTGATGCCCCAATGAAAATATTATTTCGCATTTATTATGAATTTGAAATTCAAATCTTGAATATTTTGAAATTAACAATTCGTAATAGAGCGACGTCTTTTTAAATAAATTTCATATTATTTATTTTACAAATATATAATATTTTACCATTTGCTATAATTGTTTTTTTTTTTTTTTAAATTCAAAAATTTATTTTTCCTTCATGTCGGTCGATTATACAATATGTAATATTTAAAACCGCATGCACTAAATATGAAAATAAAATTCAAAGGCCACTATGAAATACCACCCGTCTTCTCTTACGATCAAAAGCTAACTAAACTGAAAAATCATTATCAAATCAAGCATCATTTATACTACTGACTGACTAAACTACTAGACTAGTTTGAGTTTGACTGTGTGCTATGGCTATTCAATATCCATACATGAAACATGAATGTGAACAAAAATGCAAAATCAAACTGGTTGAGAAGTGAGGATCATAAAAAAATGTTTGGTGTATAGAACAAGAATTATTTCAGAATTCCGTCAACAAGAAAAATTAAAAAAGAAAATTGCCTATTTTTAAAAGGGAATTTCAAAAGTTTCAATGAAAGTATTTGAAAAAATATAAGAGTTTTGTAATTATGAAACTTTATCTAAAAATCGTCTTTTTCGAACGTGTTATAATTGCTTTCAAGTTTTAGAAAACGATAGCACTGTTTGATATACACATATATGTCGTACATACATATATGTATGTATATGGTATATACACCAAGCCATAATCTATATCTATAATCTATATAATAAATTCTTCCTCAAATATTTTGCGTCTACTGGGCAATACACTAACATTAAGGTTGAAGTCAAAGTTACAGTACGTCACCACAATCACACAACAATTTCAAATTCTATTTAAACCTGATTCAAACCAATCTAAATTGAAGATAACCAACTTTTCATTCAATTGAATTAAAATAATACATTGATATAATTTTAAATTAGTTTGAAATTATAAAAACCGTTGAAATTTGAATTTTCTATTTTGAATATACTGAATACCATGTAGTAAGCACATTTTTTTGTTTTTGACTAAAAAGATTTATAATTTTTTTTTTTTTATTGTATCAAAATTCAAAATAAATATTTTTTCAGGAACTTGTTTCAGTAATTGATTTAAGATATATAACAGATGTAATAACTCAAAAAGATGCAATTGAATTATTGAAAAAAAATTGGAATTCAAAAGAAGAAAGAATAAATGATATTCTAGAAAATGGTTATCCAGCATATACAACACAAGTTGGTATGAAATTAATTTTTCAAAAGAATTTACATACATATATGTATATAAAATAAATTGATGAATTCGAGTCGAATAAAATGAAAATTCTAGGTTGGATGGGATATTCTGATGATAAAATTAAAGATCTTTGTAAACAGTACATGAAAAAAGGTTTTACATCATTCAAAATTAAAGTTGGAAAAGATCTTCAAAATGATATATTCAGATGTCGTTTAGTTCGCAATACTATAGGATGGGAAAATAAGCTTGTAAATGACCTTCAGTTTTTTTTTTTAATCTCATGAAAATAATTTTTTTTAAAAACTCCAATTAGATGATTGATGCAAATCAAATATGGAATGTTGACGAGGCAATTGATTGGGTTAAGAAGTTAGCAGAATTTAAACCGATATGGATTGAAGAACCAACATCACCTGATGATGTTTTGGGTCATGCAATGATCTCAAAATCTCTTAGGTAGAAAAAATAAAATTCAAATCAGTATAATTGGTGCAAAACCATTATTAGAGTATAAAACGTGTTTATTATCAATTTGTAGACCTTTGGGAATTGGTGTCGCAACAGGAGAACAATGTGCCAATCGTGTAATGTTTAAACAATTTTTTCAAGCTGGTGCAATGCAATACTGTCAAATTGATTCAGCTAGAATTGGTGGAATTAATGAAATTTTATCTGTTTATTTAATGGCTAAAAAATTTAATGGTAGGTATATTAAATATAATTTAAAATTAAAATGATATTTTCTAAAAATTTTAAATTTAAGTTAAAGTTTGTCCACACGCTGGTGGTGTTGGTTTATGTGAAATGGTACAACATCTTCAAATATGGGACTATGTAATGCTTTCAGCATCAAAATCTGATCGTGTTATTGAATACGTTGATCAGCAACATGAACAGTTTTTAAATCCTAGCATTGTTGAAAATGCATGTTATATAGCTCCTTCTCAGCCTGGTTATAGTACTGAACTTAAAAACGATGCAATTAATAATTATCGTTATCCTGATGGTATTGAATGGCAAAGAATGTTTAATGAAGGAATATTTCAAAAAAATGAATACTAACCGATAGCACTGAATAAAATATGAATACAATCGATAGAATTTTTGTATTATAAAAAAATAAAAAATAAAAAAAAATCATGTTAATACTAATAGCATTGTTTTGAAAAATTTCAAATACATAAATTTAAATTTTGAATTTTTAAAAAACGGTTCTTAATTGAAATATTGAAATATAATTTTCTTAGCTCCAAAAGAATGCGTTTTAATTTACCTATAGTAGTATATAGTCTGTATTTAATTTAAAAATTTACAATTAATTAAATTTTAAGATCGAAAAAAATCAAAAAAATTTTTTTGATTCAATCAAACTAAAATTCGATCTTTCGATCGATCTGTTATTTTTATGTACTATGTACATGAACATAGATTGAAATTCGATCTTTTAATTTTTGGATCCGATCATGTACATACGCGGTAATTCATAGTTTCCGTGTTTTATTCCACAGTTTTTTTGTTCCAATCCAATCGTTTTCATTCTTCGATTTAGGTTCCACCTGCGGTACTGCCACATCATATTCATCAAATCCCACTAAGTCGGTCTAAATTTCCCACTAGAAACCACTAAATAAACAAGCCATCAGATCTCAAGTATCAAATTTCAATTTGCAAGTTTGGTTAGGTACTATACTTCATTTTTTAAATATTTTCACTACAGGCCTTGTGGGAGGATATGTACCTTTTTTATTCTCTCATAATTTCTCATAAGAGCATTTCACAAGTAGTGTTACCACAATTCTTAAAGTTGTCATACAGTATGAGATGGACTTTTTAAATATCAATTATATAATGATGTGAAGTGGTACTATTTTTCGTAAATTTTAGGTGTAGGTGAGTATTTTGCTTTTCCCACTAAAAACGATAAAATCCCACTGTTTAGTGGTATCCCACTAAATGAAATTTTTTCCCACTAAAAGTGTAAAAACCCACTAAATCTAGTGGGAAAACTACTAAATTGGCAACAGTGCCTGCCAGTATAAAATTTTTGGCGGCAATTTGTTTGTAATTTTTTATGTAATTAACTAATTAATAGACATTTAATTTTTCACAGACTGAGATCATTTTTCAATTTCAAATATCATTGAACCTTCGTTATATAAACATTAAACAATAAAACATTTCGTTTACCTTGTTTTGTAATTTGCATTCAAGTTTAATTTTTAATATTTATCTATATTAAATACGTACTGAGAATTGGCTTTTAATTGTAATTTTAAAAAATTGATTGTTAATTTTGTATTTCTGTCTGTAATATTGCAAATTGAACGATTGAAAAGTCAAAAAAAAAAAGAAAAATTACAAGAAAAAACCAAGAAAATGAAAGTTAAACAAACTTCTACACGGTATGCTCATTTAAATGGGTATACATTTTGCTCTTATTCAAACGATGGAAAGTATGTAATTTTAATTTATTTTTAATTTTTTTATTTCATTATGAATATTAAAATAATTGATATTATGATTATTTAAATAAATTGTATATTTTTTCACTGATTTATTAGAATGATTTTTACATGCGGTGCAGATGGTGATCTTAGAGCATGGGAAGGTTTCGATGATGATGATCCTAGATCAAGTTGTCTAGGAGATTTTATTTATTGTGTTGTAGAGCATAATGGACATTTATTATCATCTGGAGATTTAAATATCGTTTCTTCGTATACATTATCAGATTTAAAACGTGAAGCTGGTAAATTTTTTTTTAAATTTCAAGCTCCAGCTACATGCATGAAGGCAACTAAGAAGGTGAGATTTATTTATTTGTCATTCATTCATATGTATGTTGGCGTTAGTAAAATTTTAATAAAAATTTAAAAAATTCAAAATTGATACAATGAATTTCTAGGTGATCTAAATAAATTGAATATGTTGTTTTCAAATTTGAAATTTTGGCTCTATCTTTAATAATTTTCGAACTGTGACCTATCATCAAACTTGGGCATAGTTTTGTAATAAATTTATTTATTTATTTATTATTTTTTTTAAACTTTCATGTTAGTGTATATATACATATATACATAATTTTAATTATATATGTACATGTGTATATATAGGACATAGATGGTAGTGAAAAAAAAAGTTCTTGAATAAATCGTTATTCCGCACACATACTCACACACATATCTTAAAAGTTTTGAAAAATGTTAGTTTTAATTAAAAGATCAATTTTATTTTTTAAGAACTACAGAATGTGTATTAAAACTTTTTCACGCCAACGTAGGTACATATTTAATAATAATGCTATTTTCTCATTTATTATTTAACATCATTAATTTTTTTTATTGGAAAATACATATGTATACGTGTATCTATATTTAAAAACAAATAGTTCATAGTAGCTGGATCCGACGATAAAGAAATTAAATTTATTAACGTCAACGATAAAGATAACGTATTTGAGTTAAAAGGACACGAAGGACCAATACTTCATGTAGATTTAAATAAGGATAATTTATTGGCATCAAGTGCTGGTGATGGAACTATTAAAATATGGGATTTATCAGAAATGAAGGAGATAAAATGTATTGATGGATTTTTGAAAACTACAGGATTTGAATCGGCTAAGTGTTTTGGTAATAAACAAAAATTCAAAACACCATTTAATTGAAATATAGAGCAAATTTTTTTTTTTTTTTTTGTTTTTGTTTTTAGTTACGCCGTGCTTTGAACCAAAATATAGTAAATACTTGGTGTATTGTAATAAAAACGCAATTACTATTATGAATTGTAGTACATGGAATGTAGAAAGTGAATTAAAGCATCCAGATATTAAGGATGATTTTAGTTGCTGTGCGTTTTCACCATGCGGCAAATTTATAGCAGTGGGTACAATTAGTGGTAAAATAATAGTATTTGATTTTTTGCTTAAACAAGTGGTTGATGGTGATTTAAATAATGATGAATCAGAGAGTATAACATCAATATCATGGAATCCAAATAAAAATACTGAATTTGTATATTGTGATTATGCTGGACATTTGGGTAAAATCATGTTAGAAAATGTAAATACTCACTCTGCGGTACCATCAGGAGAAAATGATGGAGATGATGCTTTTGTAGACAGTATGATATTGATTTTAAAAAAAAAAAAAAAAAAAAACTTATTAATTAATTAATTTCTTTAATAGTAGATTTTGATGACACCCATGATGAAAACAACCAAAATGATGAAAATTGTATTTCATTAGAAAAATTAAAAAATGAAACATTAGCTGGTTATGGTTTGTCTGATACGGGTGAAGATGATGATAATACATCGATTAAAAGCCATGAAAGTCGTAGTGAAAGCACTGTAAGATGTTTAGTAAATAATTTTACTCAACAAAAATCATTTCAACCAGGTGCAACACCTGAAGATTTAGAACATCGGTAAAATAACATCATATTTAAAAAAAAAAAAAAAAAAAAAAAAAAACTATAATTCATTTGTGTCATTTTATTAGATATATGGTATGGAATAATGTTGGTATCATAAAAGCTCATAATGACGGTATTAACGGTTCGATTGATATTGAATTTCATGATGTTAATTTACATCATACATTACACATGAACAATTATTTAAATCATACAATGGCAAGTCTTAGTTCAACTGTTGTGGCACTATCATGTTATATCTCATCAAAATTAGTTTGTATTGCATTGGGAGCTGGTAGTAGAGAATGGACAGTAGAACTACCGGAAAATGAAGGCATCGTAGCAATTGCAGCTACAAGTGAATTAGTTGCTGTAGCAACAGATAATCGTTTTGTACGAATTTTAACTGTTATGGGCACACAAAGAGAGGTAAAATTATTACGACGTAATGAAAACTCAATTCACATTTTCAATTATTCATTTATTAATACTTTTTTTTTTAGATTATATCTGTATCAGGGCCAGTTGTTGCCATGTGTGGACATGAGAATAAACTAATGATAGTATATCACAGTGCGCCAGCAAATGAAGATCAACATATGTCAGCTATACTTTTACAAACTTTTGGCTTAACATTATTTTCTAAAGAAATTCGTATACCGATAACGCCTAGTAAAAAATTAACTTGGATTGGTTATTCAGATCGTGGTTCTCCAGTATGTTCTGATACCATGGGTTTAATAAAAATGTACAATATGAAAACCAATTGTTGGTATCCGATTTGTGATACAATTAATTTTGTAAGTTAAAAGCTTTTGAATTAAATTTATAGGGAATTAAAATTTCTCCTTTTTTATTGTACTTAAAAGGCAAAAAATGTTGGAGATAATTTTTACATTATTGACGTACTAGAAAGTAAACAAATTGTTCAAGGTATTTTTTGTCGTGGTTGTTCGTACCCAATGACAAATCCAAGACCAGTTGTTATTGAAATTCCGATTAGACTACCAATGTGTGATATTGAATCAGATAAATCGAAATTAGAAGATACTTTAATAAGGTACTCAAATTTTTCTGTTGATGATCCTGATGTGACGATTAAAGAAACAGCTGTTAAATTATTTGCGGTAATTAAAAAGTATTTCATATTACAAAGTAATTGCTTGTTTTGCACAACCGTCGGTATGTGAAAAACATTGAACAAGACAAGAAGAAACTACGTGGATGAGAAAAGGAGGTACATAAATTAGCCATTTGGTTGCTAAAAGATATAAAATGTTATTTTTTAAATAAGTTGTTATCGTTCAAAACGACAAAACTTTTATAACATTTCAATTTTATCCCTCTTCCATCAACTCAATTTTTTGCTTATCTTATGCAAAACCTTTCGCCAATTGGCGGTTGTACAAAGCAAGTATAATCACTGTATAACATATTTATTTTTTTGTTTTAATAAAAGCTTGCATGTCGTAATGAAATTGAAGCACGCGCTAAGGAATTAATTGAAACAATTTCATCTCCGGAAATTTTAACTCTTGCTGTAAAATATGCAACTAAATTAGGACGAATTCATTTAGCAGATAAATTGATTGAGTTACTGCCAGATATAGAAAATAAGGTATTTAAAAAAAAAAGGAAATTTAAAAATTTATTGTATTTCTATATTCATAATTAACTTGAAATGTTTATATTGCTATTTGATGAAAAAGGAAAAAGACCGAGAAAAACAAAAAAAGGAAGCGAGTATAGATATGTTAAATATAATTCAAAAAAATACATTAAATGAAAGTTTAATGCAAAAACATAAATTAACACCACAAACATTGTCTTCAGAATCAAAAACACCAACTCAAATGCTTGCACCAGTGAGTAAAAAAAATGTTTTTTTTTCTAAACTCATACATCTAAACCAGTTTAATTTTTTTTTTAATATAGAAACCGATGAATTTAAGTGTTAAACGAAATCCATTCAGAAGGCAATCAATATTTATCTCACAATCCGATGATAATAATCCATTAAGTCATTTAACTGAGAATATAATTGGTCATGATAAGAAAACACATCAAGCAGAAAATGTGGAAATTCAATCTCAAGATTTATTTAGCCCCAAAGATAATGATGAAATAATTTCAACAAATGAACAAAATGTACATAATTTAATTGAATTTGTTTTATGTAATTAGACGCTTTTATATTTTTTAATTTTCAAATATTCTCTTTCTTTTTATCAATTTAAATAGAATGCGTTTCCTCCGAATGCATTTACTATTTGGTATAAAAAAAATCAGGAAAATTTAAAACAAAAAAATCCTAATGCTGATACAAAAGAATTAACAAAAATTGGTTTAGCTGAATTTAGACAGATGTTACAAAAAGAAAAAGAAACTATGAGCGGTGGTACTACTGCAGTCAAAAGAAAATTAGAAGAAAATGAACCCATGGCCATGGGTGAAAAATTGGCCAAATATCGAAAGAAATAAAATAAAAAAAAATCGAAAGGAAATTTTATAAGCTTTTATATACCTGCATTTTTGTCTATTTTTATTTTTACATTTTTATTTTCTTAAATGTATTATTTTTATTTTAATTTATTTTTTATACCTAGGTATGTTGAAATTGCATAACAGAAGAATATCTAAATGATACGACAAAAAACAAGAAAATGATAAAAGCATGAAGTATAAATCTATTATATTAATTTTAATTTGAAAATGAATTATTAAAAATTTAAAAAAGTATCTCCAACAAGAAGAATAATTTTCTTTAAAAAAAAGACTCAAAAGAAGAAAAAAAAATTTTTTTTTTTAGTTTTAAATTTTATTTTTTTAAAAGACTCGACTTGAGCTTTAAATATGAACGTTTTTATATGTGTATGAATAAATTTTTTTTATGTTTTAAATATTAAATGTTTAAAAATAAATTTAAAAAAGAAATCTTTTAAATTAAAAAGCAAAAAAAAATGAATTAAAAAAAATTACAAACTTTAATAAGAAAATGTTAGCACAAAAGCGATTTTTAAAAGAAATGTAAATAGATTTTTACTAAAAAATACATTTTTTTTATATAAATTGTTTTTTTTTATTTGTTTTGTTTTTTTTTTTTTTTTTTTTTATTAATATGAAGTGTATATGAATTTTATGTTTTTGTGTTGAAAATGAATAAAAAGACTTAATTTTTTATATAACTATGAACGTGTTTTTCTTTTAAATTTTTATTATTTTAAGTGAATATGTAACATATACATATTCAAATGCTATAAATTTTTATTTGTTTTGGCTTTACATTTTATAGATTTTATTTTCAATCCTTCCATTTAAATAAATGAAATCGCTAAAACTTAAATGTTTGTATCGACGAATTTTATATTGATATTTTTTGATTCAAGATTTTGCGTAAAACTTTTTTTTAATTTAAAAAAAAAAAAACACAAACAACTTTAATATCTAAACTATAAAATAAATTATATTGAAACAAAGTACGTATATGAGAGCAATCAGAAAGTTTGAGCAACTAAACTAACGTATTGATAAGGCAAGTAACATTTTTATAAGTAAATTGATTTCTCGATCTATTTAGGCACATTTTTAAAGTGTTCATATAAAACTGTAAAATTGCTATAAGTACGTATGTATTAAAGCATGCATTTAAGAAGTATACATAAAAGTGCATGACACATACATATGTATATGAAAATCTGAAATGCATCAATTGCAATTATATTACACAGACTACAGAGTACAGTATTGGCATATTATATATAGTGCATTGCTTTTTATTTTCCTTGTATTAAATTTTTTTAAATTTATACATCGATATAATATATGTACATATATATATATATACCTAAATATATGTATATCTATATAATAAATATACATGTGTGTGTATAACAATCATATATATATATTGAAAAGATAAAGAAACAAAAAAAGTCGATAAATATATTTGTTTGATATATATGTACATAAACATAAATACATATGTATGTATGTACATAATATATATTATAAATGTTGAGGGGTTCGCTTTTCTATACATATACAACATGCATACATATATGTATGTATGTACCATACTCATCCAACATGCAGGCATGTATGTTTGTATGATGAAAAATTTTATTTTCCGTGGGAAATCAAATACTCATCATATTCTCACACTCGTCAGCCACGTGCTTTATACATAATTGCGTACATAAAATAAAACACATACGATGTACGTACAATGTATGTATGTATACCTATATTTTATTATTTATCATTTCATTTGAAAAATTAAAATTTGATATGTATATTCGTGTTATAATGTAAATGCAACTAATATCTAGATAAGTATACATACGTATATCTACACAATCTGTGGGAAATCATTTTCAAAAAATAAAAAATGTACATATATTCCATTATTTATTTCATTTGTTATTTAGATTATTATAAAAAATAAAATCCTTTTTTGAAATAAATTATACCTATATAAAAAAAAATTTCAAATGTACAGTAGATAGCTATAGCACGTGGTAATACAAAATAAAAAATAAAGGCAACAAGTTATGATACGTACACATGTCACATGTTATTTACAATGCATTGCAATCATTTTTGCAAAAGAAAAATAATATTAAAAATTTTGAAGTGTATGTACATATGTATGTATGTATGTTAGAAATTATTATTATTTTTTTTTTTTTTGAATTTATTTCTTCTTATTATTTTATGTAGAATAATAAACGTTTTTTTATGATTCCTATTTTTTTTCTAACTGTCTTATTAAAGTCAAACGCACGCGGCACGACTGCATTTTGTATCTAAATAATATTTTTATACGTAACGTACGTAATATGTTAAGTCTTGTGTATGTTTTTGAGTTTTTTCCCTTATAAAGACAAGTATGTACATGTCACATATATCCAAAATAAAAAAAGGATACAAAGAAACATAAGGATAACAAAAAAAATAAATAGATAAATGTACATAAGTACCTACCTGTTTTGTAATATTCACGTTTAAATAAAATAATATTTATGCATGTGATGCGTTACATACGTAATATGATCATAAATTTTAACGTGTTTTTTAAAGGAAATTTTAGTACCTACTATCTAGTAAGTTTATTTTCTATTTGCATGTTTGTAATAACGTGATCAAAGAGCAGGTAAGTAAATACGTTTATTGTTATATAAATAATAACCTATTTGAAAATTAATATTTTAATGTCAAATTTTTCAATATTCAATGTGAGAATTAAATTAAAAAAACAAATTATGTACATTATAGATGATATTCAAATAATTAACATTAAAAAAAAGAAAATTTTTAGAAATTAGTAGATAGGTACCTAACTAACTTTTATTTCAAAATCCTTTATTTTGTTATTTTAAAAAATTGTACTACTTAAGTAATTAATGGCAAAAAAATTCAAAAAATTTAAAAAAATAAAATAAAATAAATAATTTAATTTAAAAAAATCTTACCTATCAGTTAAAAAAACCAAATTAATAGGTACACAGGTGCGAAAAAATTTTGGAACACAAACATATGTATGTACCTACTTCATTAAATTATGTATATGCAATAAGATAAGTATATATTTTTTCAAGAAACTGTACATATGTATGTACTTAGTCAAAATATTCTCTTGATTGTCTAGTTTAAAAAAAAAAAAAAAACAAAAAACGGAACAAAAATATCGCGTAGAACACCCACAAAAGGATTATAATGAAAACAACTTCAAAAAAAACCTGCGAAAAAGTTTTGGAACAGTCTATTGTTTTACCTGAAATTAAAGAAATAATTTAATTGAACACATACATATGTAGGGTCTTGATAGTTTCGTTAATATTTTTGTCTCACTTAACACGTAGTATGAGCCCTTTCATGTTCATACACATTCCTGGTGGCCATTAGACATGAAGTATGGCCTCCAAGAGTTTATTAACAAAATCTTGTGTAATTTTATTACATTCATCTTGTAACCTTTCTTTAAAATTTAAAATACCGCTTAATTTCTTTTGTTTTTTTAGTTATGAGTCTAAGAAAGCCCAAAGGTGCCCTATAGGATCAACATCCGGAATATATGACGGTGTTTCTAAGATATTTACACTGTTATAAAGAAGATAATTACAAACAATACTTGACGAAACTATCAATAACCTAAATATGTGTTCAATAAAATTATTTCTTTAATTTCAGGTAAAACAATAGACTGTTTCAAAACTTTTTCGCAGGTTTATTTTGAAGTTGTTTTCATTATAATCCTTTTGTGGGTGTTCTACGCGATATTTTTCCGTTTTTGTTTTTATATTTTTAAACTGGACAATCAAGAGAATATTTTGTCCAAGTACATATGTATGTACAGTTTCTTGAAAAAATATATACTTATCTTATAGTATATAATTTAATGAAGTAGATATGTTTGTGTTCAAAAACTTTTTCGCACCTGTGTAAATAAAAATCAAATAAAATAATGAAATAATGTAGAATATCTGTAATATTGTTCATTAACGCATTAATGTTACTACATGTACCTATGTGGTATTACAACATAAGTTTACAAGATATAGGTACCAACGAATTTACGTTATGTAACGTACCACGTACCTATATTATACTTGGATAATTTGTATGTATGTATGTACGTATACCATATATAGGTAATCGTAATCAGAAACATATATTATAATTTATAGTACATTCTTGATGCCACGAGATAAACTATCATTGATTTTGATATACCTAGGTATAGTAGTTTGTTTTCATACTTAATTTTGTTCATGTTTGCACACAATGAACGATGTACGAGACATTCAATATAAAATATAAATTAAAAAATATGAAATTTTTACATTACAATATGTATTGAAATTAGTCATATTTGTGTTTGCTTGTTAAATTTCTCATATCCTTAAAATTTTGACTCATTTATTCATTCAAGTGCCACGTGTAATAAGAAATATAGTTTTCAACAGATAAATTGAAATTGTTAATATTCTATAGACAAAATGAATATTTATAGTCATTTATATTTTAAGAGAGAAACAAAAATGTAATAAAATAAACTGAAGAAGTTCATAAGTTCTATACAGGATAATACGCTGTAATTCGTTTTTAAAGCATAGTCACCTATATTTTAAATGGATGCTTCTTTGCATTCAATTTAAATGAATTCGTTTTTTAATTATATTTTTTGATTGTCAATTTTCTGTATTTTGTAAAAGAAAACTATGATAATAGCACGAGCAAAATAAAATCATAAACGTACTCGTAAATGAAGTAATAATTTTATGGTCCATAACGTGATATATGTTTGAAAAACGGACTGTAAATGCCTTTAAATTCCTATAATAAGGTTGTAAATACTTATCAATTAAGCCTCCTACAATCCTACATAGAAACTACCAAATATTACATAATTTACATAATTTTAATCACATGCCATTGTTAATGTAGGTACCTACCTACTTATTAGAATAAAGATTTTTTTGATTATTTTTAAGATATAAATATTTTGGGTACGTATTTCCTTTTTCGAAGAAGCTATGATACAGCATGATACCTATGATTGGTTGGCACCTACATACATATTTTCCATTTCTATGCCATGTGTCGGGAGCTCATATAAATTTACTTATTATTTAGCTTATATTGTCCACTTTAACAAATTACATAAAGAAAATAATGATAATAATCATAGTTAAGAGAGCAATAATGTACAGAATAAAGATACATATAGCCATATATGTATACCTATTCATCATATAGGTATACTATAAAAATTAAATAACAATAGGACAATAAAGGATATATTTTTACATATATATTGTGTGGCATTATATACCTATATGTACGTATGTACATATGTATATATTTCGTTATACACATAATAAATATTATACATCTGTATATGTGTACACATATAAACGTTTAGGTAGATATATATTTTATTTGTATCTTAATTTATACCCGTATTATATATACATATGATTCTAAATTTGTATTTGCACACTATACATCCTAAGGGTGATCTGATCACCAGCTAAAAGCAATAACATACAACAACAACACCACCTAATAAATATTGCCTTAGTTACGTTATTTGTTGATTGAATTCCTACTTTTATCTCATTCGGACACTCTTTACAAAGTAATTTTTGAAAATTATTTTCGTTCTCTATTCAAAAAATTTTTAATCTACTTGTTCTGTTTTACACCCTAAAGTGGTGTAATTTTGGAAGAGAAGGAGAACAAAAAATTTATTAAATAACACAGGGGGTACTTTACCCTTCGGTTACATGTGTATGTATAAAATGCATTTAAACATTGAAACATGAATAGTTTTGTTATTGTTGTTGTTGCTTTTGATTTTCATTGTCGTGAATTATAAAAAAAATGGTGAAATATTGAAGTAGTTTTGAAATTTTATTGTAGAAGTGCAAAAGTGCAAAGTGAATTTCTATCTATGTACATACATATTATTATTATATAGTTAAAAAGGGGTGAGTGAATAAAAATGTTGAGGTAGAAGGTGGTGTTGTCCTTGTATAGTATACATTAGTATATATGTATGTATTTACAAAATTTGACTAAAATGCAAGTGGTTGGTCGATATTGAATATCAGTTAATACAATGATAGGTGGCTTTGGTCGTGGACGTGGCGTATTTTCCATGAAAATTTGGGAGGGGATGACACATGTAATGCATGCGTTTGACGTACGTCAGAAAATCAGTCGAACGACGTTCATACACACGATAAGTCACGTGTGCTGGATACACACGCGCGCGCATTTTCCTTATTCCTTATTTTTGTGTTTATTTGATTTCTTACAAAAAAAAAAAAACTTTGTGCAAAAACTTTTTCTTAACATATTTTCTTAATAATGAATTTTATTACAATAATTATATTATCTTCTTCTCTGATTTAAATTATCAAAAGTGCGATAAAACTGTAGTTTTTTTAATACACAAGTGTGCCTATGTGTTGTAAAATAATTAATAATTTTTATGTTCAAAAATTAAACAAAAAAAAAAAAAAATTGAAATAAAAAAGAAAATTATTCAAATCAGTTTTAAGTGTCATATTTAAAATATGGATCCAAACTTACATCATACACCATTACATTGGGGATACCCATCGACTCCACCACAAAATCCTTGGGTGCCGCCACAGACAAGATCTATGAAACGTGCTTTATCGGAAAGTGATTGTGAAGAACTTTATTCTGAAGAATCATCTAAAGAACAGTAAGTATTTATCTTATTTAATCGTTTATAGATATGTGTAGTGTCACGTGTACGTGTATATACCCTATTATATGTATATACAAAAAAAAATTTATAGGTACACACATTTTTTATATGTACCTACCTAGATATATTATCTATATAATTTAAATACTATTAATGATACCTACATAATATGTTTGTAATTTAAAATAAATTTAAAAACCAAAATAACGTATTTTTTATGTTGTAATTTTTTTTTTTTTTTTTTTTTTTGCTTTAATTTGACTAATTATAATTAAAAATTTCAGGACATCACCAAGTGAATCGAATAGTTGTCAATTGTTAAGTCGTAAAAAACGTCGAGGTGTAATTGAAAAGAAACGGAGAGATCGTATTAATTCATCATTATCAGAATTAAAACGACTTGTACCATCAGCATATGAAAAGCAAGGATCAGCAAAATTAGAAAAAGCTGAAATATTGCAGTTAACAGTTGAACATTTAAAAAATTTACACGCTAAAGGTAAGTCGATAATTATGTGAATTTGCACGTACATATACGTATGTATGTATAAAATTCAAAAATTGTTTAATTAGTAGAATAAACATAATTATATAAGGTACGTATACACATGCAATTTAAAAGAATATCATAACAAAAAAATTCTTAATTGCATAAATATCTAAATATATACGAGTATACATAAATCAGGCAAAATAATCAGTAAACCAATTTTAATCTGTTTCCTTCCTCTGATATACACGTAGATGATACATGTGTACAATATATAAAATCTTCTGATAGTGTGAGACTATCACTTTAACTAACTATATATATGAGACTAACTTTAACTATATATATACTCCATCAACAGTACACACAACACGTACGTAAATATAGGTTTTATATAATTTATATAACATTCTAATACCTTACATTTATAGTAGATATTTTATTTTAATCTAAATACATATCATCAATATGCTTACATATGTGTATGTGTAAGCTGCAGCATCATTAGATTCAACATGGATATGAACAATTGTTCTAAAAATTATTATTATACTATACTTATGTACACATAACAGTAATAATACATTGGGGCTTAGAAATTTAATTTTATATCATGTACATAAAGTATATCAGATCACTACAATCATTTTTGTCATTTATCATCAATTGTTGTATTAGCATTTTAATGTACCTATAATTTTTTATCCGTTATATAGGTATACATACACATAATTTATACACTTACATATTTGAATTATTGTCTGTTACAGTGTTATCTATATAATATACAGATTTTCAGATTAGATTTTAATAGATTTTACAAATTATCATAAGTACCCATGTTTAGGTGTTTTATATACATTTTAGATTAAAATTTAATTGATTTCAATGAGTATGTAGGTACAGATTTATATACACAAAGGGGAATAATACAAGTCCAGTGTTAAAATATTTATACTCTGTCCATTAACTATATATGCAGTTATTTTATCTCATAATTTTTTAATTAGACTGTTTTACGAGCAGTATTTCCACAATCTTTCAAATTTTCGTATACAATATGAAATGAGTTTTTCGAATATCAATATACAATAATGTAAAATGATATTCGTTTTTTAGTAATTTTCTTAACTGCACATGATTAGTGGATAGATTATAAATGCTAATATGCAATTATCCTACACATTAAGGTATATATCTATATCTTTGAACATTTTGTATCTGTAAAGTTTTAAAACTGATAATTATAATTATTTTATAGTTGTAAGTGTAAATTTTATTGTAAATTAAAACAATAAACTGCATTCAGATAATTAAAAATTGTAACTTGACTGATTGCATTATACTTTTTTATTTATTTAAAGTAAAGTCAAAAAGCAAAAAATAAATAAAAATGTTATCAAGCATAGTATCAAAAATGTGTCTAGTTTTTAAATGATTTAATTCGAATTTCAATGAAAAATAATAAAATTATATGTATATATTGTAGGTATACACATATGTATGTATGTATAACAAATTTTTGATAGCAAATTCATTTAATTTTTATTTGTAGGAATGAAATATTGACTGTTACCTATATCTTCTGATTTGTTTATGTAAAATTTTTACCAGTTGTAAAAACAATTTTTTAGTTTATTTTATTTTTTAGGTAATTAGAAACTGATTTCATATACGATATCTAAATTTAAAAAAAAAAAAAAAAAAAAAAAAGACTTAATTTTATATTAGAAAATTTAGGTTGAATAACATCACATGAAACGCACCCTCAACATTTTTGTTAGATTTTCTCACGAAATTTTTATTAATCTATGCAATATATAACCAACTGAAACCCATCACATTCATATGTATGTTTAATCGATTTCGTATGGGATTGGGATTTTAATGTTCTTAATATGTTTGTGTTTATGTATAAAAAACCCCATATATGTATTTCATACATATGTATGAATGCATATGCTTGTGCATATGTATATAAGTATATGTACATGTTGTGCATACATATGCAGATGTATGTATATGAATGTGTTTTATTTATTTTATAAATATTGAAAAATTTGCACATTTTTTAAAATGATAATCATTGTACTATGTGAAATATGCATGCATTTATTATAATAATTATATACAACCTACCAATAATAATTGTAAATTTATATGAATAACTCAGATACGGATATCATCTATGATTGTAGTCTAATGTACCTGCTTTGTATGTATACTTATATATGTATGTATATGGTATATATTTAGACATACATTCACGTTTTTCTAATTTTATCATTTCATTGTACATGCATACAATGAGGAACTTATTCACTCTCGAACTAGGAAGGAAATTCATGAAGGGAAGTTAATATGAGTTCATAACCCGGCACCGCCAATTATTTATTATTCATTCATATTCAAGATTGAATGTAATATGGTTTTGGAATGATCTCCTTTATTGTTTGTTTGTTGCTGTTTTTACTTATGTTTTATCTATAGTACATATAGTGAAATTACTTTTATTTTCGTCCCCTTTTCATCATCATCGGTGTAACAATACTATCATGTGAATGTATGTATGTAGGTATGTAGACGATTAAATGAAAACGTGGGAACGTGTTAGAAAATTGGTTGACACACGAACTTCATTGTGACCTCGTCAATACGTACACAATAATCGACTTGATACATATATGTATATATACGAATGATTATTTCAATTGTATGCCATACAAAGGACAGAACACCCTTCTGTACATTATTATTATTACTATTTTCATTTTTATTATAATACACACAATATTAAACATGTATTGAAAAATTAGTGTACATTTTACTGTATATTCCCTCTATATTTGCACATAAACGTACATAAAAATGTAAGTACATATGTATGTATATATACTTGTCGAATATACATATACTATACATATGTGAAGAGGATTGTGATGTGTGGGAAAGTTTTATCATTTTATTTATAAAATAATATAACAAAACATGGGATTAGATTAGGGATTATTTTTTATTTCATATAAATGTAAACCAACAGGTAGAAATTATTTGCAGATAAAATACATACGTACATACATACAGTGAAATCATGCTCAACTAAATTCTGTTTTGAAATTTATAATTTTTCCTAAATCATAGTGAAATGTATATACATATTTTTTCTTTTTTTCAATTTGAATATTTATTACAAATGATTAAAAGTTAAAAAATGAACAATTGTTGCATTTTGATATAATTTCAGGTCTAGATTCGATAGCATATGATCCACAAAGATTTGCGATGGATTATCATATAATCGGATTTAGAGAATGTGCAGCTGAAGTTGCTCGTTATCTAGTTACAATTGAAGGAATGGATATACAAGATCCTTTACGATTACGTCTCATGTCACATTTACAGTATTTTGTTCAACAACGTGAATTATCAGTTAAAGCATGTGCTAGCCCAAATTGGTCATCAAGCTCATATCAATCAAATTGTACACCTCCTACATATCATCAATCGTATAGTCAACCTGCTAGTAGTAATTCATATATTCCAAATTTACCACCACCTTTACAACCATATCCTACAATTAATCCACCACCAACTATGATGCATCAACATGTAATACCTCAAATACCTCATAACACACGAACTACAACAACTGTAGCATCAGAAACTTCAACATTAATGTCAGTTCCACAACAACCTCAAACTCATCTTCAGCATCCCCAACAAGTGGGTCAACAACAACAACAGGCTCAAACATCACAAGATCAACAACAATCTCAACAGCAACAGCAGCAACAACAGCAACAACCACATCCACATTACCCTTCAGAACATGAACATCATCATCCAGATCATCAAGGACCTGCAACTTACATCGAATTGACGAGCAACAGTCATAGAAATGCCAATGCCAACATTGGTTATGGTAATAATTCACAATATTCATCAAATAATGCTCAAGGATATAACACTCCTGGGAATGTCAATTACGCAGGAAATGGAGCTAAACCTTATAGGCCATGGGGTGCTGAAATGGCATATTGACAGCAATTTTCAGTCGATAAGTACATTGTTTAATAAGCGTTGACTTAATTCATGTAGTCATAACGCAGTCATAACATGTAGTCATAACGTATATATACATAATGACGATGAGGGTTATTTCCTTGTTTCCTTACGTTATCGCACAAATTGAGAAAAAAATTATGAATTTAAAAAAAAATATTCAAGTTTCGTGGGAAAGTCTCGAAAAACATTTAAATTGTAAATGCATTTAGAATAAAACAGGTGTTAAGTGTAAGTCATTTTGATATATGTACATATATTTTATTTTTTTAAATTACTTCTGTTTTCTCTTTCATATATCTGTAAATTAATATTTTAGGATGTGTGTTATGTCTTTTAGCTATTAATTTATTTAATTTTAATTTATAATATGTATACTACTATCAGATAGTATTAGAACTTATTATACTGGTAGTAAATACTATACTGATTATAAATATACATATATACATATTTAATAGTGCATACATTTGACATACATATGTATATAAATACATACCGTACACATGTATGCATTTATACACAAATAAATAATAAAATCTATTTTGACAATCGTTAAAAAAAAATGAAAAAACAAAAAACAAATTAAAAGCTTTAAAAAAAAGTCATTTAAAAATTTACAGCTTTAGAGCAGTACATATTGTAGTCAAAAACTTAGTTTAAATTTTAACTTAATAAATTATTTATACACTTCTAATTTATTTATTATACCTTTTAGACAAAAAAAAAAAAAACAAAAAAAAAAAATTAAATTAAATCAAATAACATCGTATAAAAAAAATCGAATATAATCAACGCAAAATATGTAGGTATTTTCAAATTAAAGAAAATTAAATTATTAACGGAAATGAAATTTAAAACGTACTAGGAATAAAAAGTGCTCAAAATATTTTGTATATGTGAAATAGTTTTTTTTTTTTTTTTTTTTTGGGTAGATAGAAAATTTACATATTTTTATATTACATGAGAAAAGATAAAAATAAAAATATAAACATTTTATTAAATAACATATAATGTGCTTTAATAAAACAAAAAATAAAGGATCAAATAAATATATATATATATATACATATATTTTTTATACATACATACAAATATATATATACATTTATTTACATTAAAAGCGAAAAAATTTATATTTTTATATATCATACATTTAAAATAGAAATCTATATTTTATAAAAATATATTTTATACAAAAATTTTTAAATTTCATTTACAAAAAAAAAATTTTTTTTTCTTAAAGACACATTTTACAGGAGTAAGAGATAATTTTGAAAACACTTCTTGTAAGAATTAAAGATAATTTTCAACTTTTTATAAATTCGTAAATGAATTTAGTATGTAATACTGAATTGAAAATTTTAAAATAAAAACAACGATTTTTTTTTTGTGTTTATTTCAAATGAAAATACATTATATGCAAATTATATGATTTTATATTACATTTTAAGTATGAAAAAAAAAAAAAAAATTTATCTATTACAAGAATGTGATTTTTCAAATTTATTAACATATACATAAATTAAATGTATATACTAATTTTGTATATCTATATTAAATGAACCAAAAATAGTTTTTATACAATTTATATATAATTAAGATAAATTGAAAAATAAATAATACAAACAAAACAAAAATCAGAATTTATATCACCTTATACTATGTATAGTGTATAATAAACACGTTTTCTATAAAAAAAATATATATATATATATATATAATTTAAAAATAAAATCTTTGATTTAATTTATTCAGACTATAATCTGTCCAGTAATTAAATGTATGTCTTATGGAAACTAGGTAATGTAGTACCAATTTACATCAGTGTATATTGGATATTTAAAATAATTCATCTCACGTTTTACGAAAAATTAAAAGATTCTGGTAAAAAATTAAAAATGCCTTTGAAATACGTTAATTAAAAATTACTACATGTAAGAGAAGAATAAAGACTTATGACACAGTATAAACGATTTCCTTAATGATAATGAATAATTTGTCATGCTTATGGTGTCCATACACCACACAAGCATGCTTGCGCAATCATATGAAGCTGCTCCATACACTACGTTCACTGCATGTAGAAACATTCAGAGTAGAAACTCTGAAAATCTCGACGAAAATGATGATTGTGCAATATGGTGTGGAGCAGTTTCATATGATTGCGAAAGCATGCTTGTGTAGTGTATGGGCTCAATTTAGTAAACAAAAGTAAGTCGATCACAATTATTACATTGTTAACAAGTACACATGTGTGATCGATGGTAAAATTTATTTCAAAGTTTTGTTTTCAGCTTGTATAAACTACCTTTTGTTTAGCCAATTTTAAATTGTAATTAATTTATTTTCGCTAATTAGTAAATAATAAGAAAGAAAAATAAGAATAAGGATGTTGAAAATCACTGGCATAAATAATTAATTAAATTAATTTCGTTTTTTTTGTTTCTTTTTTATTCACTTATATTCTATTCTATTTTATGTTAGGTACGTTATTACCTGGTTATATTCATTTTCTAAAATGCAAATTATATACCTATGTATGTTTATACAAAACAATATGACATATACATATTAGTAATTTTTACTTATACATACGTATGAAAATGTTATGTAAACATCTGGGTTTAAATATGCATATTATTATTATTACTACTGGTTATTTTTTCGCTTACTAGTATTTATTAACATTTTCCTGTATTTAAAAAAAAAAATAATAATAATTTGTTTTTTGCTTTTTGAATTTAATACAATTACATACATATGGAAAAATTTGTTCAGAAATTTATTATTCATAATATTTAATTTTGTGTAAAATATTCATAAAATTATCCCATATATGCGATATATTACACATATGTATATGTATAATACTTGTGCTATATACATACATACATATGTATATACATTTAATTTTACATACATTATTTGTCTAGTATCCTACACATATGAAATGTTGTTATACGTATACATATGTATATTCAATTGAATATTGATATTAAGTTAAACAGAGCGTTTCCAAAAAAACGTATAAATTTCATAATGTATTTATGTATATTAAAAGGATATTGGTTTTTGTTACAAAAATAAAAAAAAAACCATCTGTCTAAAA